>CM022398.1:33101792-35601792 GCA_011833715.1 Carcinoscorpius rotundicauda
TGGTTAAATTTTAATTTATTAGCAAAAATATTATATGGTTTTACATAATGCCCAAAATGATTTTATAATTAAATATAACTAGGATTACCATTTTTTCATCAAACGAGGTTTTTTTTTTTTTTTGGAATTTCGCACAAAGCTACTCGAGGGCTATCTGTGCTAGCCGTCCCTAATTTTGCAGTGTAAGACTAGAGGGAAGGCAGCTAGTCATCACCACCCACCGCCAACTCTTGGGCTACTCTTTTACCAATGAATAGTGGGATTGACCGTCACATAATACACCCCCACGGCTGGGAGGGCGAGCATGTTTAGCGCGACGCGGGCGCGAACCCGCGACCCTCGGATTACGAGTGCACGCCTTAACGCGCTCGGCCATGCCAGGCCCATCAAACGAGTAAAAATAATAAAAGTCTAAACCCATGTGAACTAAGTTCAAAATTTAGGCCTAGTATATAAGGGACAGGGCATCAAATTATCAGTGATTATTCACTGATGGTGATAAAGTTCCGATTACTCATATCTGTTTTATGTGTGACTGTTTTTTCATGAAGCATAATTGAATCTGTAGTACTAATTATAAAATATTACTGAGACATCTTTAAATACAATATTAATGTAATATATGTATATATACATAACAATCAGAATCTCAATACATTTACCTTGCCGTTACTCTTTCTCACGTGACAACTTCGTAGCCTCGATTTGGTAGAACCTGTTTAAATCACAGTACTCGTCTCACTGCTGTTTCATTGTAAACATAGAGGTTGATGTGCGTGTGTGAACTGTGTGGTTGACACATTTGTTTTTTCATGTATTTCATATTCATGGGAAACTGATATATTTCAATCACCGTTAGAACGATAACATCAGAACAATAGTATACAAGTATAAAATATCGCAATATAGATGAAGCGGTATGCAAATATTTGTGAATTAGACTTTTTGAATACCTTATAAAATAACTACGAGTTAATTCGTAAGAAAATGCACCAATAAAGAGCATGTAATTAAAAAATCTGGACATGGCACTCTTTAAAGACACTTTTAAGGTGAGTAGAAATTGTTATTTATATTTATATTTGCCTAATTTGTGATTGACATTGTGTCACTAGTCGTATATAATTTAAACAACTAAAACACACTAATCAAACCAGTGTAACTTGTCGAAATTGTTTGTAATTGTTTTCGGAAGTTATTTCAGTCATGATGATACTGATGCTGTTACTAGCAATAGCAATGAACGTATGATGCAATATGTAAAGTTGTATAAGTTCCAGCTTTATATCTCGAACTCAAATAAACTGTTATAATTTATTAAAACATGTATCAAAACTACGTTTTGACAACGCTGTTTCGTTGATAGTTTTGATGTGATTCCATATAAAAGTGATCGCATTTGGGAATGATGTGTGACAACCCTTTCGAACGCAAAGCATTTATTCATTCAAAATATAAAGATGCGATTATATCGGAGATTTAGAATTTCCAAGAGGGAAACATTCCTTGAAATTAATGGTATTGGAAAACAAATGAGCAAGGATCAACTAGGACACCATTCAGAAAGAAGTCTGTAACAAGCTTTATTCCAACCGAGGTAAGCAAAGCGTGGCGTGTTTTGGCAGGTAAGATTCTAGGAACATAAAGTTCGGTGGCAAAAGTCGCTCACGTGTTCTAGGCAACATAATCCAGAAGCTCCTTTGAAAATCAGATTTGTCATCTTTCATGGGATAATGAAATTAATTGCATTATTTAAAAAAAAAAGTCCTTAACTATTTTAAGTGAAATGTTTCAGCATTATAAATAAATTGAATTAAGTTCGTCTCACTTTGAAAACTAAATGTATTTTTTTAATTTTATATTGTTTTCATCGTAAAAGTAACGCTTATAAAAAGATATTCTAATCGAGAATAGAAGCAACGTAAAAGTTGATACACTATCGACGGAGGCCTGGCATGGCCTAGCGCGTTAAAGCGTGCGCTTTGTAATCTGAGGGTCGCGGGTTCGCGCCCGAGTCGCGCCAAACATGCTCGCCCTCCCAGCCGTGGGGGCGTTATAATGTGACGGTCAATCCCACTATTCGTTGGTAAAAGAGTATCCCAAGAGTTGGCGGTGGGTGGTGATGACTAGCTGCCTTCCCTCTAGTCTTACACTGCTAAATTAGGGACGGCTAGCACAGATAGCCCTCGAGTAGCTTTGTGCGAAATTCCAAAAACAAACAAACACTATCGACGGAAAAGATTTTTATTACTACACGAAATGTTGCTTTTACTTCTTATTATTGATAAGATACGAAATGTAAAGATACCTTATTGATTACTCTTATTGTGGAAGAAAGAGAGCGACCAGGTGATTTGTATCAGATTCTCACTAGAATGTTCCAGTTTCGGTTTGTTTCGAAATAACGAATATTTCTTTAATAGGAAACGCGTCGCAGGTGTTCTTGCCACATACTAATGCTACTAAAATGTGACCAAAGCGCCAAAAAAATCTGACAATTTCATATGCGGTGGGGCGCAGTTGTTCTTTCTTGGTAGATTAGTAGGTAAGTGTGTGTATTAAACAACTTGGAGTTTCAGTAATAAAAATAAAAACATGTTTTATGTCATAAATGATATTTATAATTGTTTTGTATTCCGACATTTTGGGCTCGTCGTTTGTTTTCAGCTGCTTTGGGAAATCGAATCCCGGGCTTTCGAGTTTTAAATCTGGAGAATTACTGCTGACTGACCAGAGACAGGGCTGTTATAAGCGTGAAAAAAACAACTACTTTTTTGTTATACTTTTAAAGAGTCTGAGCCTCAGAAACTATTTCTTCTTCGGTTTTTTAAATACTTAAAACACAATAATTCCGCTCTTAATCGTTTCTAAAACACGTAACCTGTTATCGAATTCAAGTAGTTGTTGTTATACCTTTGTAACTGATAAAAATGTGAATACTTTATTATTGACAAAACTATCAAATACATTCCACAATCAAATTTTGAAGTATGGCTTTGTTTTTGTTTGTTTTTTTGGAATTTCGCACAAAGCTACTCGAGGGCTATCTGTGCTAGCCGTCCCTAATTTAGCAGTGTAAGACTAGAAGGAAGGCAGCTAGTCATCACCACCCACCGCCAACTCTTGGGCTACTCTTTTACCAACGAATAGTGGGATTGACCGCACATTATTCGCCCCCACGGCTGGGAGGGCGAGCATGTTTAGCGCGACGCGGGCGCGAACCCACGATCCTCGGATTACGAGTCGCACGCCTTAACGCGCTTGGCCATGCCAGGCCTATTGAAGTATGGCAGTGAATGTATTTCCAGGCATATTTTACGTTAAATGTGTGGCTATCGCGTCATCCCATATGTACAGTATGTACTAAGATGTACTTCAGCTCTAGAAACAGAGTATTTTTTAAAATAACTATCTGAGTATTAAATATCTACCGTATTTCCTAACGTCGAAGATGCTATTTTTTCTTCAAAATAAGTCTCAAAAATTTATCCTGCGTCTTCCAGGTCTTCTAAGCCTAGAGGAGGCGTTTCGATACAAGACAGTAAACCAAGCTCGTCTATATGATCCAATATGAAATGTATAAATTGCTTAGTATTAAACAACAAATAAATAAACAAGATAATCATGAATAATCACAGAATTCATTGAGACTTCCGCATGAGGCTGAGGTAAACCAGTCGATGGCCTAATTTGTCTGTTTCCTATCAAATAATGACATTTTTACTCACCTCGAACGATCTTGATATTAAGGCAACATTATAAGAACATATGAAAAGTAAAATTTCAGAAACACCACTCAGTAACGGCAACAATTCGCAAAATATTGTTTGTTTTGGTTTCTTCAGACAATTCTGTTCAGTTGTATAACGATTTCAAATACAAACCTGTTCTCGGTAGTAACAGTTCAGCTGAATCAAAAATTTTTACACAGCCCATATTATGGCTTTTACTTAAAATATAAAGGCACTCCTAGAGTAGGTTTAGAATAACGTTATTACTGGTAATAATACAGATATTCCAATGATATTATAAGGTATACACTTTCAAAGGTAGATGTAATACAGCTCACAAAAAACGAGAAGTGGGTAAGAGGATTTATGTACCATAAGTCACTAAACAATCCACGAAACATCTTAGTGAGATTGGTGGAAGTGATGCAACCTTATTATTATGTTTATCTTTTTTTTTTCTCCAAAATTTAGCTAATTAAAATGGGGGTGCGTCTCCGACTCCGGGAACCCCGGCATGGCCAAGCGTGTTAAGGCGTGCGACTCGTAATTTGTGGGTCATGGGTTTGTATCCCCAGCGTGCCAAACATGCTCGCCCTTTCAGCCGTGGGTACGTTATAATGTGACGATCAATCCCACTATTCGTGGGTTATAGAGTAGCCCAATAGTTGACGGTGGGTGGTGATGACTAGCTGCCTTCCCTCTAGTCTTACATTGCTAAATTAGGGACGGCTAGCACAGGTTGCTCTCGAGTAGCTTTGTGCGAAATTCAAAAACAAGCAAGCAAACCAACCCTTGGAAAGACAGTACATGTTTTTACTATGCTAATTCTTTTTTGTTGTTTTTGTTTTTTAACAAATTAACTGACTACAGTGAGAAACTATTGTATTTAAAACTGATATGTAAGACTCGTGAAAATAGAAACATTAATTATTGCTATAAACCCGAAAAATTGTTAAAACGTTCAGTGAATCCTCTCCTTTACAAATAGTTTAAATAAACAGATTTGTTTAGAATATTCACTTACATGTCTTATTATCCTGTTTTTTTTAAAAAGAAACTTAGGCTTGCTTTCCTTGATTATAGGGACCAAACGGGTTTGAAGATTTACGAAAGTGTATAAAACAGGGCGGAGACTTTTGTAAAGAGATCGCTTCTATTTTACATGAACGGTAAGATTGTATAATTTGTTTTTCATATTTTTATACTAATCCTTTTCAATAAATCATACTACTAAATTCCACAGGAAATTCAATAATAGTACCGCATTTTACTATTCCAACCCAATGGATGAATAAAAATCCTATACCCCTCATTCATTTCCATCAAGACTTCTTGAACCATCGTGTTCTTCTAACATCATGACCTAACCAGTAGATGTAATTAACCTAACTTTACAGCTTCAGAAGAGTGTAATATAATATTTTAAGAGCGACCAAACTACAGAATATTTCCAAGTTACAGAAACGACGATGTACGGATAAGTCTAGTGTATGATTATTGTGATCAAACATGACATGTAAGGATTAAACGAAATCAATATAACTTAGTTTTCAATGAAAACACTTAATGATTCAGTTTACTGACAATATATTACCAACTGTAACCCGTGTAACATAAGTAACCACATATTCAAAATGACCAGAGTTTAAGCCTGACTGAAAGAGCCTCATTAAATTTTGGCAACTTGAAATAATTAGAAACGATTGTACTTCATTTTCCCTGCTATCAGTCAGAGGACGACATCTGGAGAGATCTTATCTTATTTAGTCTGTAAAATGACAAACTCACGGACGTCGCATTGTAGGGAGTTAAAGTAAGAAGTAGTCTTCTTGATTTTACATACCGTGTTCTGCCCCAAAATCTGTATCGAATCCGTAGACAATGGATTAGCCATTCTTAACTGTCCAGATAGCAGTCGACAAGTGTTGTAGTTGACCTTCTACACTCTAGCCAAGTGGTTAGGGCGATCAGCTCGCAACCTGGGGGTTACGGGTTCGAATTTTCGTCACACCAAACATGTTGGCCATTTCAGCTGTGGGAGCGTTATAATGTGTCGATCAATTCCACTATTCGTTGATAAAAGAGTAGTCCAAGAGTTTGCGGTGGGTGGTGATGACTTGCTGCCTTACACTGCTAAATTAGGGACGGCTAGCGCAGATAGCCCTTGTGTGGCTTTGTGCGAAATTCAAAACCAATACTTTCACTGCCTTGTTTAGGTTGTACCGTGTATGATAACCGAGGTTAAAATGATCACCTAATCAGCAACTTTTTAAATGTGAACAAGAAACAGGATTTGTCTTTCGAAGACAAACAGCACGTGCAGAATGCATCAAAGACAGTTAGTTATACATTTAAAACGTGTTCTCAACTTGTTTTATTTATTTTTAAAAATTACTTTGTTTCCTCAGATCAAATGAAGTGTTTGCCGTTGTTTTATATATATATAGTGTAATTACCGACAATGCAAAAAACATTTGAATTATCTTCAGGATACAAGGCCTGGCATGGCCGAGCGCGTTAAGGCGTGCACTCGTAATCCGAGGGTCGCGGGTTCGCGCCCGAGTCGCGCTAAACATGCTCGCCCTCCCAGCCGTGGGGGTGTATAATGTGACGGTCAATCCCACTATTCGTTGGTAAAAGAGTAGCCCAATAGTTGGCGGTGGGTGGTGATGACTAGCTGCCTTCCCTCTAGTCTTACACTGCTAAATTAGGGACGGCTAGCACAGATAGCCCTCGAGTAGCTTTGTGCGAAATTCCAAAACAAACAAACAAACAAATCTTCAGGATAATTAAAATATTCAAAAAATATTTTATTTAATAAGATATTTAAGAGTTGTATAATAAACAAAAATGCTTATGAAATTATTGCAAAAATAAAAGCAGAGGGCAATTCCAAACAAAAAGAGGTATTGAAAGCTGTTGAGCTATTAACATATATTTTAACCAATGACTTTCTGTCCCTTGACGATAAAAAAAGAGAAACATTTGAAAAAAAACAAAAAACGTATTGTTGATAAAGTGGCAAATGTTAATATTCATCCAGTAAAAGAAAGCTTTAGTAATGAAGGATAGACTATTTATTTTTAGCTGGAATTTTATGTATGAGCTTAATCATGTTTGTAGAAATCAAACACCACACAGTAACACTGACAACGATGTGTGGTATCACGACATTTTACTGCCGGCAAATAATTTTCTTCTCAAAACAAAACTTTTCTTAGCACAGTAAATTACTTTATTACAAAAAATACCGTGAACTAATAAACTATTGCACTAAACTTGATTCGATATGAGATTGAATAATAAAGTAATTGAGTAAGTTGCTGGGGGGAAAGGCTTTCAGTGTATAGCAAATGCATACATACACTATTTATTATTGCACGTGTACAGATTTTAAAACGTAATTTTCGTGTTCAAGGTTTTTGGGGTGACATTGTTACTTTTATAATATTCTGATACTATAATTGTCATTTCTTGCAGAAGTCAATAAAATACCTATATTGAACAGTAAAAGTTTCATCTTCGGTCTACCTCAATCAGTAATAATACCTCCCCTCGCTAGTACAGCGGTAAGTCTATGGATTTACAACGCTAAAATCAGGGGTTCGATTCCCCTAGGTAGGCTTAGCAGTTAGCCCGATGTGGCTTTGCTATAAGAAAACACACAGTAATAATACCATATATGTTTTTTCTAATAATTCTTTCAGTAGTTATAGCTAGGTATAGGTGTAAAACATACGAATTAATTGCAGGAACAATAATAATTATTATGGAAACAACGATTTATAAGTACCGTAAATTGATTTATTTTGGAGGGAACATACTCCGTGTTTCGACAGAATATTATTCTGTCTTGTGAGACCATATGGGAAGAAGAAAGTTTGTTCGTTTTTGAATTTCGCAGAAAGCTGCAAGAGGACTATCTGCGCTAGCCGTCCCTAATTTTGCAGTGTAAGACTAGAGGGAAGGCAGCTAGTCATCACCACCCATCGCCAACTCTTGAGCTAATCTTTTACCAACGAATAGTGGTATTGACCGTCACCTTATAACGGGTGAAAGGGCGAGCAAGTTTGGTGCGACCGGGATTCGAATCCGCGACCCTCAGATTAACCATCTGGCCATGCCGGGCCGGAAAGAAGACAGACTAATGTTATATCGAAACATGTAGCATGCCCCTTCCCCCCTTAGAAAAACAAACAAACACTATCATGTTTATAAATCGTTTTTGGTTTTTTTTTGCCAATTTGTTATATTTGCTTAATGTGCTTCCTTACTTAAATGCAGGAACTATTTTCAAAGTCAATATTTCTTACCAAAACAGTGCTAACCATTGAAGAACTAAGTAACGAGTTAAGATACTATCATTTGACGCAATAATTATATTTTAAATCGCTTTTTAGTTTCACTGTTTTGCATTATAACTTTTATTTTTTATTTTGAATCTTGTATCAGTTCTACAACCTATATATGGCTATCCTTTCTTGATAAACAGAAAGTTGTTAATCGAGTCACGAAGATCCAAAGAGAACAAGACCTACTTTTCACTTTGCGGAGGCGATGGTCGAATTAATATGATTCGGCAAGGTTATTTAGTGGTGTCCAGGTAGCAAGGGTAGAGGGATAAGTGATAGTTTTTGGACTGTTCGCTACAATTATCTCCCCTCAGTGGACTCAGCATATATCCCGATGCGGCTTTATTACAAGAAAACACACACACACTTCAATTATCAAACGATAACTCAATAGTGGAGAGGCGTAAGGACCCATAACTAGCGTAAATTTGTAAAGGTTACTACTATAAATTGGGTACTTTTGAGTCAAGTATCAAGGCTGAATAGATAAAAGCACACCTGTGTATAACACGAAATGGAAGATTCCCAATGTGAGTTTTTCACAAAGTAACGATAAACTGACTCGAACGAATATGAAAAGAATCTTACAATTTAGGCTGAATTTGCAATGTGTTGTTTATTTTAATAGTGTGTACGTAAGTTAACCAACAATGCATTATGTAGTGATAAAATAACATTCAAGCGATTGTACGTACATTTATTTATACTTTAGTACTATTTTTGGTTGGCTTGACTTTTTATTGCGTTAAATAGGTTAACTATTTACTATGTTCTTTGTTCTAATGAACTTGTTGTATCGTTCATGTACACATTTCCGATCTATTTGCCTTTAAAATGTTTTATCTCAAAGCTACATAAAGGACTATTTGCGCATAGCAATTCCAAATTTTGAGCTGATTGACTAGAAGGAAGCTAGCTAACCAACAGCATTTACCATCAACCCGTGGACATTTCTTGTTTTGAATTATGGGGTTTGAACATACTTTTTAGAGTAAAATCCCAGTCCCAACGTGCGGATATTTTGTATATATAGTCTAGAAGCCCATTAGAGAAAGCGAGGGAGAACATGTTATAATATGTCAACCACCTTAAGTCTGCTATATCCAGTGCCAATGAGGCTTTTAATTCAATTACAGAGTTCATCAGTTCGGCTGAGACTCAACAGGCATAGTATTGGTCTAGATGTTATACATATCATCAGTTTCTATAAACAACGACTTTTAAGGTGTAAATCAGGTTAAATCAGTTTTAGATAAGATATAATAGCACATTTATTTATTTTAACATTGTTTATTTAATTTATTATTTTTTATTGTTATGTTTTGAGTTAAGTTTATCATTCTCAAACTAGTCTTGTTTCTGGAGTGAGTTGTATAACCACAGCGTAAACGTGAGAAAACTACGTTCGTCATTTTAGAAACTAATGAGTGAAAGCACAGGAAAACATACGTCAACCAACACTAAATCTTTTATAGCCAAGCCAGTGTCGTTGAAATCTTTCCTTCAATACCAGATCTCATCAGAGCCGCTGGAATATGACAGACAGTAATTCTAGGAGCTTCAAGTAGAGCTTAGTTATTTCAATGTAGTAACTTTAATATTGCAAAAGATATGACTATAAAATTATCAGCTACAAATAATATATCAACATGCGTATTTTATGTCACAAAAATAGTGATATAATGTCTATAAATTATGATGTGTGTAAGTCCGCAGACATACCACTGTGCCACTGGGGGGCTTATGCAATAGGTGTCTGTCGAAATCGCTGATAATGTCAAAAGTTTTAACATGGTGAAAAAAACAACAAACTACCTTACTGAGAAAAATTTTGCATAAATACAGAAATGCTTCGTTTTTTTGAACTATAAAATTAAAACTAATCGCATGAAGTATTATAAAACAGTTGAAATTCATAAATTTTACAAATCATCTGCCAACTTGTTTACTTTTTGAAATATTTGAAAATGGAAATAGCTTTTGTTCTTTATCATATGGATATGCGCGGTAAAATTTGTTTTGTTTCAAGTAGATTTAGGTGTCTGTGGTTAGAACTCTTTTGTATTATTCTAAAAATCTTGTATTGGAATAAATACTGTTGCAATAAAGATACTAATCTAACCAAAAACGACGTGCGGCTATTTAGTAATACGACGAAGTAAGTATCGTTAAATTGCATTAAGAAGTACTAAAATATTATTGAAGTTATATATGTGACATTTAAAAAGATTTTGACTTAACTATTAAATTCTAATTCATCAGTGATAGAAATTATTCCGAAAATGTAATTATCAATATTAATGTGTAAATAACATTTCTCTAAGTTGTTTTAGTTTCTTGTTATGTCAGTGTTTTTATCATCAGAATTTCTGTTACATTCCAGGTCTAGGTGTTTGCATATACGTGAAAGATAAGTTAGTTTAGAATTTTATAAATAACTTTCCTCCACATTTTCGTTATCTCACATCTAACTCATAAAAGTTATTGGTTCCCCAGTGGCTCAGCGGTATGTCTGCGGACTTACATGCTGAAATCCGGGTTTCGATACCCGTGGTGGGCAGAGCACAGATAGCCCATTGTGTAGCTTTGTGCTTAATTCAAAAAAACAACAACATAAAAGTTATTTGTCATGTTACATCACGCTTGAGTCATAAAAGCCAAAATACATTTATCCAAATAAAATAATTCGATTACTGTCTTTTCATTATGATTTTAGTGGCGTGTATTTAAGGAGGCCGTTAGGGTGGGTAGGGTTCTGTGAAACCTTATGAGTGCAGTGAGTGTTAGTATAATAAGCCTAAAGTAAAGATATAATCTGGGATCACCTAATTAAGTGCGAAGTGCATAAAATTTATCATGAAAGTAAAAATGTCGATTCAATTTTAAACTTAGATCGTTTCTGAATTAAACTATTTTTTGTTATATCACCAACGTTTTTAATATAAACAACAAATCTTTTTAATCAGCGGAGGCTAACTACTATGTTAAAAATAAGAAAATATTTTTTCCAGTTTTGTTGTATATAAGTTTCATTTTATTCTGTCAGTAGGTAACCAACAATATTAGGTTCTACTTTTGTTGCCAAACAACATGACATAAAAGTCCTTGTTGGAACGTAGTTTTACCAAAATGCACTGGTTTTCTATATATATTAGAATTTGTTAATCTAGCTGAATTTTACCAATAATTATTCTGTGAATACGCCACGAATTCACTTCATAAATGAGCTTAGTTTTGATTGGTTTACAAAGGTTTGTTTGTATGTTTTTTGAATTTCGCGCAAAGCTACTCGAGGGCTATCTGCCCTGGTTTACAAAGGAATTTACCAATGTTCAACTGTCTCAATTGCAATTTTCTGTCTCTTTGTTAGTGAAGTTTGATTTTCTAAAATATATTTATTTTAGTTGATTATGAAACAAGGGGAAAAGGTACACTATAGGGTAGGTGGTAGTACTTGCCCTGTCAATTTTGGCGAGATATATGCCGGTATTGATGAAACTTTGGAGAATGGACGGCAGTCCTGAAGACAAAAGGCGGAAGACTTTCGAATCATCGTCCACTACACTTGTGTCTCCACAACAGGTAGTTGCCGTCCATTCTACAAAATTTCATCATGAATACTCTACCTGAACAATCTATTAAAGAATACGCAAGTATTATAATATACATCTATCTTGTGCATAAAAATTGTAGATTTCACACAGATTCTGAATGTTGTTGCATCGTTGTGTATAATAAGGCAAAACCGGACCTAATAACTATGCATTTCAAAGTTACAGAGAATGCTGTAAACAAAATGTTTGCAGCATTTTTAATTTCCAATTTGTATGTAATTTCTGAAACTTTCTGCTCCATACATATCATGATAGTGACGAATTATGATGTCTTACCGCCAGGTGGTTAAGGCACTTGGCTCGTAATTCAAGGGTGGTGAGTTTGAACCGCCGTTGCAACAAATATGTTCGCCCTTTTAGCTGTGGGGGCGTTATAATGTGACGGTCAATCTCCATAATTTGTTGGTAAAAGAGTAGCCCAAGAGTTGGCGGTGAATGATAATGACTAGCGAACCTTTCCTCTGGTTTTACACTGCAAAATTAGGGACGGCTATCGCAGATAGCCTTCTTGTAGCTTTGCGCGAAATTCAAAACAAAACAGACTTACCACTTTAGATTAGTCTGAATTTATGATCAAGGTGTTTTTAGAGTGGAATCCACGACTGAAAACTCTTATTGGTCTGTAATATTCGGATTTTAACAATTTACATATAAGAAACTAAAACCATGACACCTGTATTAAAGTACATACATGGCTTTAGAAGGCAGAATGGGAAAACTGTACGAACAGTTGTTTAAGATTGTAAATGAAAACGCACACAAGGTTAAAAGAACAGAATGTTTTCAACTGGCTTAATAGTTTTCCCAGCTGTTGGCAACAGATATCTAACTTATGTATATTTATTTATGGCGTGAAATTATCAGCCCGAAAAAAATGTCTACTATTTTGTCGAGTTTTTACATGTATATAGATAAGTTATCTACGAAATTGTTTGCTGTACTTTGAATTTAAGTTTTTAAATTTAAAACCCTTTATGTTAATGAGTTTATTATTCTTGTGATCGTAAGGGTAGTTTTGACAGAACCCATATACATAGAAATTTGATATTTTAAATGTAGGAGCTTGACTAAAATCCGTTGTTGTAGACTGTCTTGACAAGCATAAACTAATTTAAGATTCTAACTTGCTATAATGAGAAAGAAACTGAACCTGAAATGAGAAGAAAATATGTGTTTAATATAACAGAAGTCTTTATTTATCGAATGCAAAATAGTGACTCTTCTGGTTTGTTAAATCGAGTTGTATATGTAAGTGAAAGTAATGAATTTAAGGACACGTGAACCACCTGATATCTGCTGTATCCGGCGTTAGTAACACGGTTCATCTAGCCAGCTGAGATACAACTCTTTTTTTTTTTTTTCAAATAAGGAAGTAGGTTATTTTACTTTTACCTGCTTTATTTTACAAATGTTATAAATATTAGTCTACCCCACGTGTGTTGTTCCACAGTTATCGATTGTCTTTTTGATATAAACTGAATGTCGCAGTGTGTGTGTATACCTGTACGTGATTGAGCAATATCGACGACCGCTTTCCCAGTGTGCAAGTCATACCAATTCTCTACCCTCCATTTATTCACTTCTTCTCCACTTGTTTATTCACCAGCCACGGTAGTAGTCCAGTCAACAGTCTTGTGTACAAGAATGGAGAATCAAATAATTTCAAGGTTTCTTTGACAGGTTACACGTTTGATTGGTTGATTCGTCATGGGTGTCGGAGGATGTACGACCACTTCTGTTCTCGTTCCAGCTCTTGATTGTGTAGGTAGTTAAGTTGTGTCAACTTACTAGCCCACGTCCTGTCGATTCCATGTTATGTATTGACTATTGACTTGTATTATTTATTCTCGCCATGTGTGGGGTGAAGAGAAACAACAGTTTCTGACCGCCCCTGGTTATTTTTCGTTCGTGATGAACGAAATGATAATTTAACCTAAATTCCTACCCTGATCTGACGAACAAACCAACAATAATTCAGAGAAACTGATTTACATTGCAATAAAAAACACAATCTAGCGTCAGATTTTAAAAACATAAAATAGAGGACATACCAAATGCGATACAAGATTTGATTAGTAGCTCTTAGGCTTTTTTCTAGATTTAGAGGAAATATACCATTGTTACCGAGAGTACGTCTTAACGTCAACAGCTTGTGAAGCTAGGCAACAATAGCTGCGATGCATTTTTTTTTTTTTTGCTACAAGTTATTTTAAAGAGAAAAAAAGATAAACAAAACATGATCATTTCCATTAAGTTTCAAATATATAGATCTATGTAAGGTATTAATCAGTTCGTTAACACAAACTACAGTTGTTTTATCCACACACAGTATTACCAGTTCAGGATTAGCTTGCAACTAACTACACAGGCATGGTTTTATTGTCTTGAAAGTTTTACATATTCTACAGCAATTCCTGTACGTTGAATCGAAAATTTCCATTTTCTTCCACCACTTGCAGATTCTTTTCACAAAACATCATATGTACTTTTATACAAGTGAATAACTTTCACTAAAACTGAGTCATATTTTGTGATGCTTAAAATGTCAAAAACTACCGATTACAGATTTCTCTAAACCAATCGCTATCGTGACAGGCTTATCAATCATTCTAGGACCCACAAGAAATACACTGCTTGTCTATAAACGATCAACAGACCGCATGACGTCATTTCTGAATAATATTTATATATGCGTAATTTTTGACATTATTCTTTCCCTTCAGCCCCCCAGTGGCTCAGCGGTATGTCTGCGGACTTACACGCTAAAATCCGGGTTTCGATACCCGTGGTGGGCAGAGCACAGATAGCCCATTGTGTAGCTTTGTGCTTAATTCCAAAACAACAACAACAACAACTTTCCCTTCAATATTATTTATTCGTCGTTATGACAACAAGTAGTTGTGTAAATGACCCATATATATTCTATTGTATTTTTGGTAAATTTGTTGTAAAGAAATAAAGACAAAACATTACAGAATTTGTCAAAAAAGCGTATAACGCATATTTTGGAATAAAAATTGAGACCAAGACAAATCATGGGCTTTACAAAACGTTTACATTGTTTGCGTCGATCGACGAGTTGGACAAATTTCCATAAATTTCGTAAACACAAAATCAGGATGAACAACGATGGATATTCATTTGATATCATTGTTATTCTCTTTACTTCAGTTTGTTTGTATTTTTATTAAAAACATAATAATAAAAAATGTTCATGTTTTAAACAAAATAATCTGATAAGTAACAGTTTTTACTTCCCAATTCTTAAAAAAATCCTTACCTTACGTTAATATTATTATCAAAATCTGCGTAACTGAATTATGTAAAATCCCTTATTAAAATCAAAAGAACTTTTAAGAGCTTCAACTTTGTTGACCTGTGATATTATTCACAGCGAACTTGGGACATAGTGTTACACACACTATAAAAGTTTTTGTTATTTTTACCTACGTATGGAGCGCGTATTTAAATTATAAAAGCACATGCCTTCTGTGGTATACAAGTCTATATGACACCGACATCGTAACAAGACCAACCAATAATGACGTGGAAAGAACAAGTACCAGTCAAGACTCATTAACCAAAAGGAATGTTATATTATTATCAAACAATCCAAATGCGCGACTATTTAAAATTCGACATCTTCGTATAAAATTCCAATATTGTAATTTGTCAGAACAATCTTCTTTAGCATGGTTTATTTGAAAAATTACAGGATAATGAGTGAGATTCTAAATGATCAAGTTTCACAATATCTAACGACGGTACACGACACACATCTAACATACGATGATCGACTAGGTACGAGAACTGATTTATACTAGTGTATTGGTCTACGAATTACACTCAACAGAGTTTCACAAACTACAGTCTGTTTCAAGTATTATTCTTAACTACAAACACTGTTGGATTAAATGAAATACGCAGATGCCTCGTTGCCTCAAAATCTCACTCCTAATTAAGAAATTTAAGTGTTAAAATCTTATAAATCATCTTCACGTAATTATGTTCGAAATAAAAGCAGCGAAACGCATACAGCCCTTATGTAGTTTCTCACAAAAACTTTAAAACAAACAAGCCTGTTATGGTATATTGCAGATGTAAATATGATGTATGCTACATGTTTTTATCCATATATCGGAACGGTCAGTTACAGAAGGGCGATGAATCGAATATTACTTGACAATAATAGACACTTTATACATAAGATAAAAACTTCTTATTAAAATAAAATACTATACTTTGCTACGTCTCTATGAAATTACAGGATCACCACAATTTTTTTTCTGAATTACTATGCAAAATTTTAAACTTTTCAAATCTACTCTCTTGCACGTAGGACACATTGATACTTAAAGGTTTCCTCGTTCTTCTACCTAATTATATTGTTAAAAGTGTAAAGAATAAAAACTCTATAATATATTAGAAGTAAAGAAAAGGATATTCAACTAAGTACATTTCAGCAAATGTTCAATTTTTGTTAGCAAATTAATATGTAATCTAACCTTCCATCAAATATAATAAATTAGAATTATCAAAAGATAAAGTAGTACAGAATGAAGCACCAGTATTATATTAAACCTAACTATAATTTACATAGTTGTGTGACACGATTATGCGAGTTTCAAAGATGAAAAAGAAAAGAAAGGAATGAAATTTTTCAGTGTTTACAGGGTTTTTTTTCACCCTTTTCCAAAATTTTCATACTTCTCCAGACAAGACAGACTTGTCTAACAAGAAATGACTGTTTATAACACCTGTATTAAGATATGTATATTCAAATAATTTGCTTTGAATTTCATGTAAAGCCCCAAACGGTTATCATGTGAAACATAGAATACCAGAGTATTTGATAATTTTTAAACTTATACTTGTCAACATTATTAAACCTTTATTATAAGATGCACTTGTTGACTTATTTTTATACCAGTGTACATGCTGCTATTTTATAAGGTATCACGTGTAAATTAAGTTTATTTTCCTTTAAAGGAGTGTTTTTGGATTTAATGATTCTTATAGAGAGAATATGCAAATTGTTATATGTTGTGTACGTTTAAGACTTGCCTATACAATGATGTAGTTTTAAGTAACGTTTTTATTCTATTCAGTGTTGGAATCGTTTGTTTTGAATTTCGCGCAAAGCTACACGAGGGCTATCTGCGCTACAGTGTTGGAAATGTAATGTTAATTTCAGTAGTAAATTAGAAATAATACAGCTTTTGAACGTTTTACGGCATATTCTTAAAATCGACATCATACTCTGAAGTGTTCATAAAACTTGATTTTTTTTTAAAAGTATACTGTTGATATAGAAATATGAATTAAATATTAAGCCTGATTCAGTCTTACGGTTGACATGGGAATAGCTTGATATATAATAATCTTTGTTTCTTTATACATGCAAAAATTACTCTTACATTTTTAGTAAACGTTAATTTATGTTCATCGTTTTGATAACTAATTTAGATTTTAAATCTAAAAATCTTATTAAAGCAAAACTGAAACTATATTCGATCCCGACAAACATTTATTCTTCGTTTTACTTTGAAAGTAAGTACTGTTTATAGCTGGTAATTACTATGAAAATTTAAACCTAACATATATACACATTCACTAGGTGTACTTCCGCAGGGCCCTGAAAGCATTCTGTTACAAAAGTAAATAAATCCAAAATTAAGAGTAACAACTACTCTTAGTTCTTGAAGTTTATATATCATGCTTCGTTGTAGCCTACAATTGTTTTTTTTTTGTTTTTGAATTAAGCACAAAGCTACACAATGGGCTATCTGTGCTCTGCCCACCACAAGTATTGAAACCCTGATTTTAGCGTTGTAAGTCCGCAAACATACCGCTGAGCCACTGGTGAGCATAGCCTACAGAGTTCATAATTCTTCTCGTCATTCTTGGCATGCGCATCTTCTACTAACTTTACAACAGTACACATTAATTTGTTAAGCGTCGCGCATGTACTCTCATTTGAGTGTTTAGTGGTTAAAACAAGTGATCACTCCAGGTGGCCTTTGGCCCCCTGTCGGAAAGAATTATTTGGAGTGTGAATTAAGAGTTACTATTTTCTGACTCCATGGAAATGATGAAGTAAAATTCCAGTGGCTTGTGAATTGCTTCATTATCTGAATGTGATGGTCATGGATGACCACGAGGCTAATATAGTATTAAATTTCAGCGGGAAGAGCGTCATGAAAAGCTGAGAGTCAGTACGGAATGGCCCGCCGAAGAAAGGAGAGGAAGAAAGGACGAAGGAAGATCCAGCATCACATCCACAGGCTCACGATGATATGTGTTCTAATTTACATGGAGAGAGCAGGGAGATGCAAACACGGTGCGTCAACATGAACAGGACTTGTGACCGCAAGGCGTTATGGTTATTTGAAATTTTGAAAACTAAATGATGATAACGGAACTTATGTTTAAATATTATAAGCCAAATGACGTGCCTCTTCTCAGGGCCGGGATCTATTGATCCTATCAGACAGAACTTTTGCTGTGGGGGGAAACGGGAGTGCCCCGAGAAAACCCACTTTCACTGGTGAGGCACCGAAAGAAACCAACCTCACCAGTGCCCGATGCTGAAAATGAAAAAGGAAACATGGATGATTATACACTTGAGTTTACATTCAGGGCGTGTATGTAATTATAAGGCGAGAGGTATCGCTGCCACGAGCGCGGGGTAGCTGCTAATTGTGGAATTTGGTTGGTTAAGGATGTCCGGTTTTTTGCTTTTTTGTAGTATTTGGCTGCAAGATAGGTGAGTCTCTTCTTGAGAGGCAGGATGGAGCTCGCTCTATTAATGTATGCTAAAGGAGTGTATCTGGGCAGGCGGAGCGCAAGACGAATGGCAAGATTCTGGGCTTGTAAATTTTTAAGATGGGAAGAGGGAGCGTTTACCGTAATCATGCTACCGTATTCGATTATTGGCCGAATATAGGTTCTGTAAATGGCGAGAATCGTGCTGCATCTACAACCACCGACTATGCTGCTAATGCGTCTGAGGTAGAAGATGCGTTTATAAACTTTAGAAAGGATAGATTGAAAATGATTCGTCCATGTAAGCTTTCTATTAAATATAATGCCCAGGAGTTTAACAGTAGACGAAAATTTAATTTCGTTGTTCGCCAATTTCAATTTAACTTTGGGAAGAGTTTTGTTTTTCTGCGTAATTTTGCGTTTAAATATTATGGCCTGCGTTTTGGAGGCATTAAAGTCTACCCGCCAGGTATTACACCAGGTGGTAATCCTATTTAATGTGGCTTGGAATTTCGTGGCAGCGAGGAGGGAATCACGTGACATGCTCCATACCGCGATATCGTTGGCATATTGCGACGCATAAGTATATTTAAGCGGCGGGAAGGGGATATCATTGACATAGAGAATGTTCAACAGACCCTTGGGGAACTCCCGCTGAGAGGGGAACAATGTGAGATGTAGCATTCCTGATTCTAACTTTAGCTAATCTATCATCAAGGAAACTGAAAATCCATCCAGTTAGGGTGGGCGGAAAGTTGAATTGGAAGAGTTTAAATTTAAGCCCCTGGTGCCAGACAGAATCAAAGGCTTGTTTTACATCTAAAAATACGCCAACAGTGGTGTGATTTCTGTTGAAACCTTGAGTGACTGATTCGGTAACCCGAACTAAGTGATCAGCAGTCTGTCTATTTTTGCGGGAAGCGTTTTGTATTTCAGAGAGACGCTCTTCTTTTTCCAAGTACCATGTTATACGATTAGCTAATATTTTTTCTAACAGTTTGCCAATGTTGTTAAGTAGGCTAATGGGTCGATAATCTTTGGGATTACTGGATGCTGGGTTGGTTATAGGTATGACTTTAATAATGGCGGATTTACACGGCGGTGGATAATAACCTGAATAAAAGGAAATGTTGAAAAAAGCAGTTAGGTGTCCTAAGAATAATGGTGATGCTTTTTTGAGAATGATATTTCGTATACCATCCTCACCTGGGGCACTATTTTGTAGGGTTTTAGTAATCAATTTTATTTTAGCTGGTATGATTGGTTTGGCTAGTTTTTGAAGGGCAGTACTGTAGACAGAGTTACTGTGGGGTAAACGGCACGGGAAATGCGAACTGAATGCTGCTATATTATTTTGGATGAAATTTTGGACAGTGCACATATGCGCATGGTTAAAATGCGGCGAATTGGGAGTGGCGAAAACCTGCTTGTAGTACTCAGCGAGTAAGTTGGCTTTCTCGAGGTCATTAGTTGCAACAATGTTGTTCTGTCAGTGATGTCGAGAAACCCACTTGGTGAGAATTTTATATGCAAAAACGGCTCGTTTGGGTTTATAAAATATTTTAAATAGAAGAGCGAACAACGTTTTGACCTTCTTCGGTCATCGTCAGGTTCACAAAGAAGGTCGAAACGTTGTTCGCTCTTCTATTTAAAATATTTTCTGAACCCAAACGAGCCGTTTTGGCATATAAAATGTTGTTGTGTTTTAGATTGGGAATTCTGTTGGTTGAGTTATTATTGCAGAAACTTTTTCCAGAATATGGCTGGGTCTTTATAAGACTTGTCTAAAGATTCACAAAACTCGGTCCAGTTTTGGTCTCTTTGCTCGTTAATGCGACGTTTGATTAGGTTGGTCACGCGATTAATTTCGGTTTTAATCATGGGGTTACGGGAGGTTGTAAATTGACGTCTCAGTCTACGTCTTTTGGTAATTAATAAATGTATTTCTCTAGTTAGCTTCCATGAATTTGGATGATTGTCGATGCGACGTTTGGGAACTATTTTATGAATAGCATCTGTTGTTGCATTAGTGATTTGAAGTAAATATTCGTTGATAGATTCAGGGTCGCTAGCATGAGTAATAACTGGAGGTAAATTTCGATCAAGAAATTCCCAAAAAGAGTGCCAATTAGTGGCAGAGAAATCAAACAGATAAGGTAGAGAATTTGAGGTTCGAGTATCGGCGATATTTGAAGTTACAGATATGGGGTAATCATCGCTACCGATATCAGGGAGAACTGTGAAATCTTGAATGTAGGGAGATATTTTTGACGTGAATAGTGCAAGGTCAAGTATGTCCTGGGTCCCATCATGGTGGGTATGAGTTGGGATATTGTTGTTACCCACTATAAGATCATGTTGAGAAATAAAATTATTGAGAATTACATCGTTTCGGTTAATTGCCCTACAGTTGAAAGTGCGGTGCTTAGAGTTAAGATCGCCAATAATAATTGAATAAGGGAAGGTGTTAACTACTTGGAGGAGTAGATTTGTAAAACACCTTATGCTACTTAAAGGGAGGGCTATTGTGCTGTGCTACTACTGGCATCAAAATCATGTTTCTAGCACAGTAAGTCTACCACTATTCCACTGGGAGCCCTATGGATTTCAATTTGATTTCACTACTCTTCCACAATTTCATTTGATTTGTATTATTCGATTAAAACTTCGCGTGATTAAAATCCAAATTTCTGGTAATTACAGGTCATCTTGCGACGTCTTCATGTTATGTATAATAATAATAAACAATAACATTTACAAAGGGAGGGGGGATAACAACAACAAGAACTTCGGGTTTGTAATGAAATATCAGTTGAATAATTACAGTCGTTTGAAATTATGATTTTCACTTAAAATACGTACTCCACCCCAAAGCATGTTATGTTAGCATGAAATAGTTTTATGTTCTGCAGCCTTTCATTTTAAAACGCCAGAAATGGATTGTTTGTTTGATAATTCGTGCAACGCTACAAAGTCTGGCTGTGAACACTAGTTTGATTTGTTTCACGCAAAACCAGGCCAAAAGTACATAAAGGGTTATCTGTGCTCTGCCCACCATGGGTATCGAAACCCAATTTTTGTCGCCGCAAGCCTGGAAATGAATAAGAATAAAACAAATGTAAGGCCACGTTAGGTTATCTTTTGCAATATGTGGAATTTATGCTCGAAAGCATGATGTGAAATTGATTTGTAGCTAATTAAATTTGTTTATTTTAATTTCGCGCAAAGCTACACGAGTCGAACGCCTTAACAACTTGGCCATGCTGGGCTATTAAATTTTATGTGAAATCCATAACATTGTTCTAGTCTTGGCACTAAGAATCTTGATTAGCGGAATCGGTTGCCTCAGTAGTGGGTGTGAAGTATGTGTCGTTAGTCGTTTTTTTTCCTGTATTTCCTGACGGTTGAGATTAAATATGTGACTTTGTTAAGCGACCCAGTCAAGGAATAGGACCATTCAGTTAGTCGAAAGTGGTTAAACATTGTGATGTGTTAAAGCGCTGTTCATTCTTGAAGGCTGAGCACGAAATGACGAAATCATTACCTTGGTAATACCTGGATATCTACGCTCTTCAATAAACAGGATAAACGCAGTTATTGTTAAGCCTGTCACTTGTGGATTAGGTTTATTTAGATAAATTATCATAACGTATAAGCAAAGACTTAATAAAATATGTTGGTTTGGTGTGTTTTGAATTCGCGCAAAGCTACACGTAGGCTATCTGCGCTAGCCGTCCCTAATTTAGCAGTGTAAGACTAGAGGGAAGGCAGCTAGTCATCACCACCCACCGCCAACTCTTGGGCTACTCTTTTACCAACGAATAGTGGGATTGACTGTAACATTATAACGCCCTCACGGCTGAAAGGGCGAGCATGTTCGATGTGACAGGGATTCGAACCCGCGACCCTCGGATGTGTGCACACCTGTTGAAAACAAAAAACACCAATACAAGTTTCGTACGCATGGATTAATAGGTTTAGCCTAATTTGAACAAAGAAGAAAACAAATATGAAACAAAGTGTTTCCCAAAATACGACTCTCATAGAAGCGTTAATGGTCTTTTGGGAAGGTAGCGATAAAGTTAATCACCAGTTGAACAATTCAAAATTAAGCGTTTTAATATATTATTTATAAACAAAATAATAACTTTTATTATTAAAATGCGTGTACTATTTTAGTGTGTATCCGTATAACTAACTCGCCACGTAACTAACTTTTTCACAAGAATGAGACACAAGAAAACGTTTATTAAAGGGGCATGGATGATAAAAGTTAGGGAAACCCAACTGTAAGCTACGAAATATACAGTATTAGTGATCACTGATAACAATAATAATGATAAAGGCAATTTGTTAGTTCGTGAAGCCATTTCTATAAAACACATTACAATGAATGCATAACGTTATACAGGAAAACTAAAAAACAAAACAAAAAACAATATTGATTGTAATGTATTTAATTATCAATTATGTTTCTTTACTGTTGTTTATATTTTCGAACATGTAATATGATAATTTTGCAGAAGTTCCGCACACTATGGATCTTGTCCAAAGTGGAAAATATTCAAAACCAGTTCTACAGTTAATATGCCATTCGTGCAACGCCATTAATAGCTAGGGTACTCAGTTATATCAAATTAGAAGCTTGTAAGAGTATTCAAGAATATAATGTTACATTAAGTACAAACGCAGTTACATCTGACCTCCTTGTCGTAAAGCTACATCATTTTATATATATATATATATATAATATAGTGTTAACCATGAAAAAAATACAACAGTTACTCTTTGCATTTAGTTCTCTAGCCACTGCGAGGAACTGAAACCTCAACTTTTATTGGATTAATCAGTAAACTGACTCACTGAAGAACTTCTCGGTGGATTCAGCAGATGGCCCAATGTGGCTTTGCTATAAGAAAAACCACAAACACACTGAAAACAATAATGATTCCGGCTCTCTATTCTAGTTGATTGACCTTTAGATTTTTACCAGACAATGTAATCTGTACTTCAGTGTCTCGCACATACTTTCAAGACATGCCCTACAAATAAGCAGTGAACCCAAAAAAATACAATTTGTTCTTCCGGAAGGAAGACTTGTATCGTGCTTGCATTAATAACGTATCATACATATTACATGTTAGTCAAGTCTTTCTTTGTAAAGTATACTAATGACGTTCTGCTTCTTTGTCGTCTATTACTTGTATTTTTTTTTCTCTATAAAAGCTGTCCCCTGCTGGTACAGCGGTAAGTTTTCGGATTTACAACGCTAAATTTAGGGGTTCGGTTCCCCTGAGTGGACTAAGCAAATAGCTCAATGTGGCTTTGCTATAAGAAAACACACACACACACACTACATGAGCTGTTGAGAAACTCTGTAAAATCATCAGATACGTGATTTAACTTTTACACAATGTTCAACGTAAATTAAAGGAAAAAGGCAAAAAAATGTGAACATGTATTCCTTAGAGGTGGGAGAGGCAAGAGAGACTGATGCCAACTATGATGCCTCTAATTGATATTTCTCTTTGTGATAGTGGAACCACTGTGCGTGAAAGTGATAATTCCTGGAATTGCATTAAAACGTGAAGGCTTATTAAAGTAAGCTAAATGAAATTGCATATGAATTCACTCTTCATAGGTTGAAATAAGTTTCTATCTGTACAATTCGTCAGAGTAAAAGCGTAAAATTATTGTAAATGTAGGTATGTTAATTGTTTGTATAATTTCTTTAAATACACAAGAAAAAACTGAATTTAAACTTTCTTGGTCCTTCGTGTCGAGATACAACTGACGAAATAATGTTTTACAAAAAAAAAAAAAAACGTGGCAGTAGTTTCAGTTTAAAATTATCTAACCTCAAGCTGAAGTTCAGAATGAAATATAACGGAGACCGCTCAAAAGTTTTATTTCTCTTCACCCCGCCTGTGATGGGGATTGTCTGGGTAATCTATGGTGTACCAAGCATAGCAAACCAATAATATATACTGTCTCTTTGCAAGTCGCATTCGATGTATTTATATGCCTGGAATTATTTATAGACATTTCATATTCCACAACAATATTTATGTACACACGTGTATTGTTGATTCTTACACTAAAGAACGTTTTACAACTTTAGTGAATAGGTAGGAATTTCGGAATACAGATTTAACAATATAACTTACGTACATTTCTAAATATGAGTAACTTAAACATCGATATTAAAATAGATATACGATAGTAAATCTGTCTCAATATTAACTTTTAAAATATTTGGAGAATAGATATGAATAATGTTAATGTCAAATTTTATTTCGCAAACAGGATATTTTACACTAAACTGTTGCGAATCAGTCGCATTATCATTCACATTTCAAAATGTGACTAACTTAAATAATAAAAATATAAATTTACCGTATACTGTTGTTGAGCGTCTCTTAACACGACTGAAATAACAATTACTTTTCATGGTGGACAGTATATCTAGCTCGGAGCTTTGGCTGAGTGAAACCAAGAATGCAACACAATAAACCTGTTTAATGTCCGTGAAATAATTTAAATTGATAGATTATGTTTACTTTATGTTTTCCTCCCGTAGTTTTAGTTTTTCTAGACCAATTTGCTCAATACATAGTATACACATATGTTTGTGTTTCCTCCACGTTTAAAACTTCTAATTTCCTTCACTAGTGTTAGTATAATAGGTCTTTAACTTTTTTTAATTTGTGTAGGTATGTATGATATATAAACTAATATATATGGTGGAATATTCAACTTTTGATTATTAGGGCATTACAGTTAAGGTTCTTGATATATCTTTTGACACAATTTTCTCTTAAAATGTGACCCTTGATTTTCCTTTTGAATATGTAATATTATTAAGATATTTTTCATTGAATGTGACCTTGCATGTTTTTATAAGTTAGGTTATACCTGTCTCACCAAAAACTGGTAAAAAAATGAGCAGAATTAAAAACAAAAACGTTTTAAATTACCCCTCGGCCTCAAAAGTCATTGCTAATGCATAGAAGTGACTTGTTATAAATATAAACACAACAACTACTACTAAAAGTGTAATTTTATTTATTTTATGTTGTCACATGCTTATTTGATGCTTGTTTATTTCACTTAATTCTGTGTTTGAAATTATACCTGAATCTACAGAATTCATGCAGAAAGTTTATTTTCAATAGATCGGATCTGGAATCAACATATGCCAAAGGTCTAGCGAGGCTGTCAGCTAAGCTGTCCAAAACTTCACGTGAAGTTCGAGGGTAAGCATGTTGTTCATAGCTTTATATGACATTTTGTCACATGATATTAAATTACTAAATTTAAGAGTATGAAAAGAAAAGCTTCCCTATTCATAAGTGGAACGTTGTTACTGACAAACGAAATTCCTCATTAGCATTAGTTCTACACTGGGCCTAATTTAACTTGAAAATGTTCACTGTTTGGTAGTAAGCTGTGTGCTTTTTATTGTTAATGATTTACTAAGCACTGACTTCGACTATAACATTCTCAAATATCTTATAGGATGTGTAAATTGTTTAGCAGGGTTTAGAACATTTACTTTCAAATTGCATAATTTGGTAGATTAATGTTATATATATATACACTTTTTAGTATATTTAGTAATACAGATTTTATAAAACTGACTGCATGAGAATTGCCCTAATTCGGATGATTTCTGCTATCACTGGTGTAATGATAAACCTTCAGAAATTGGAGGGAAGTATAACTGTTAGCAGTTGTAATACTGATTAGCTAACCAATCGGGAATAAATCACGATTTAATTAATATGGGTAATAAGACTTAAACTAAAAATCAAATGCATCTTGCTTGTTAGAAGGTAAATAGAAATTAAGTCAGGACAAAGTGGCATGGTCTTGAAGTGAAGTCTTACTTTATTTTTAAAACTTAAGACAAAATGATCTATTCTAAGAGTGATGTCTAAACTTTATTACATTTTAGTATTGAATTAAGTGGAATAACCTGGTATTACGGTAAAGTTTAAACTTTATTTTATAGAATTGAGTCAAGACAGAATAATCTGGTTTCGAAATTAAATCCAAGTTTTAATATTTCTGGAATCGAGTTGAGAAGGAGTGACTTGGTATTAAAATGAAGTGTTTACTTTGTTTTTTTAGACGTTTAGTCTACAATATTTTTAATATCGATAACTGAGTTTTATAGTGTTACAAAAAAGAGACAGATAGAGAGAATGTTACTAAAAATATCATATTTTGTGCCTAACCAGAGCAAGGTGTTTAGATGTTATGTTACATTTGAGTGAACGATATAAAAGAAACGTGAATCGTTTCAGAGATATTTTAAAAAACAGCTTATGTACACAACATCAAATCTAACATTTACAATTCATGTACATGCTTTCTTCAGAAACTTATCAGTGTATTCGATTCGTGGATAACCTAGTTTATAAAATTAAATACACGCACTTATTTCGTCTTCAATTTTTTTTCAGAACCGTTTCGGACACTTGGCAAGAAATAGCCGTGCTGATGGAACGGGAATCGGAGTTACACAGGTATACTACTGTGTTTGTAGTCGGAACTATACAGGTACACTACTGTGTTTGTAGTCGGAGCCACATAGGTACACTACTGTGTTTGTAGTCGGAGCTACACAGGTACACTACTGTGTTTGTAGTCGGAGTTACACAGGTATACTACTGTGTTTGTAATTAAGCTGTCAGCTGATCACAATTTAGAATTATTTATCACATATAAAGAAGTACAACTTGTGTATGTAATATTTAATATTCCAACACACGACATAGTTCATGGATTAGTGGGTTCATGTATCGAATACTGTTACCCGTTCATGAGGATTATAGTCAATACATAATAGTGTTGGATAATAGGAAAATATCTTACTACACAAAAAATATATTCTGACTTTACTCTAGGGAAAAAAAAGCATTCTAATTAAACTATAGAAGATATATATATAATATCTTGGATTGTTTCTTTGGAATATTTAGAAGTGTCCTATGTATTAATTAAAATTATAAACAAAATATGACGTAATATGTTTAAATTTGTTTAGGTTTTTCTTTTAGTGGATATTTAATTCTTCTCTGCGTCATACTTAATTTTACGGTTTTCAGTTAAATATTACAAAGTGTGCCCCCCAGTAGCTCAGCGGTATGTTTGCGGACTTACAACGTAAAATCCGGGTTTCGATACCCGTGGTAGGCACAGCGCAAATAGCTTGTTGTGTAGCTTTGTGCTTAATTCAAAACAACAACAATTACAAAGCGTAAAGGTTGTTCTCAGTGGTAAATAAAAATTATAAAACCTAGTTATCTTATTTTACTCATTGAAAGATGGCCGGATGATGTACAAATTTATAGCATACCCAAGTTTCGTTACTTTTTTATTTCCACGATTTTCCATTTTAAGTGGTAGAATTTTAATAATGTATGAAAGTTTTTATGTGCTTTTAAATAAATTTCTAAGCGTATTCCTGTCATTAGAAAGATATTATTCAACACCAGCCAGCTCTGTATTTTCATGAAGACCCACATATATGAGTCATACCGAAAAGGTTTGGATTGTTTTAATTTGGACCAGACCCAAGACCATGAGATCCAACATGACATAGTTAACTTGCGAATGCAAAGTAAAACGATGAAGCAATGAAACATGCTTGAAATGTTCTAGGTATGGTTGTGAATGCGTTGGTTTAAATGTAGCG
Source organism: Carcinoscorpius rotundicauda (assembly GCA_011833715.1). Lineage (NCBI taxonomy): Eukaryota > Metazoa > Arthropoda > Merostomata > Xiphosura > Limulidae > Carcinoscorpius > Carcinoscorpius rotundicauda. The sequence goes on from CM022398.1 coordinate 33,129,958, forward strand.
ACTGAGTTAAGCCGTGGGTCCAGATCAGATGAGGGAAGAACTTATAAGAGGATATCACATTTGGCTTGACATAACTAGCTGAATCTGAGATTTGTCAATTGATTACTGCATTTCAGCGAAACTTGAAAAAGAAAATAGGCAAAATAGTATCATCTTCAAAATTGAAGATTGGAATCACATGTAAGAAATCACTAGTTTCAATATTTGTAAGACCAACAGCATACTCAAGTCCAGAGATGCACTGTTAATTAAAGTTGAATGTACGACACATTACATGATGTCTCTAGCGATTCTTAAATTAAAAATGCCATTTCTGCAATCAAGAATATATAATATATATGATATAATGCACAGAATGGTACCGTCATAATATACTCCATATAGAGTTCATCATGCCATGTTTTCGTTAATATTTAGTTTATTACTGTTTTACAAGTTGTGCCGAGACTCATTTATTGACATGTATCGAAATAACACCAAATATCTGTTTTATGAAATGATTCTTTCCTCCTCGCCGATCATCTTAGGCTCAGTACTAAAAGATAGACTGGCTTGTGTAACAGGAGTTAATAATGACAATAAATATGAGTACCTGATGTAAATATTAGAAAGATGGGGAGGTAAATACACGTTAGTTGCATGTTTTTGGTTCGTTTTGAATTTCGCGTAAAACTTTCTGAAGGCTATCTGTGCTTGTCGTCCCCTGTGTAGTAGTGATGGAGTAGAGGGAAGGTAATTAGTCAACACCACCCACTGCCAATTCTTGGGACACTCTTACTAAATAATAGGGGGATTGACCATTACATTTTAATGCTTCCACCGCTGAAAGGGCGAGCATGTTTGGTTTGACGGGAATTTGAACCCGTGACCTGTAGATTTCGAATTGAGCGCCATAACTACCATGTCGTAATTACAAGGTAAAGCACAATGACAGGCTTGTGAAATAATAGGAATAACATAAATACCAAGACAGCTTTAAAACTTTAAACGACATTATACTCCCAACTTTATTTCTTTTTGTTGTTATTATTTGCAAGTTAATTCACCTTTACGACTGTAATATTTTATTGTTGCTGGAGTGATTTAAAAATTGGAAATAAGTATGAGTTGGTTCAAAATAATCAGTTGAATGAATTTACTTTTTCAAGTGGCGAACATTGACGAAACAGCGATAGTTTTTATTGACCATGTGCCAAGACTGTAATGTAGGACGAGTCAATAGCATCCTCGAAGAGTTTTGATAGACGTATAGTTAAACTGGTAACTTGATAAATGGATGGATAATGATAATACCACAAGTTCTCAAATAAATCATGTTTAGATTTGAGAATGTAGAGATTTGTGATTAGATATGTTAATAATAAAACTATTAAAACTCAGCGTTATATATATATATACACACACACACGTGTGTGTGTGTGTGCTTTCGTTATTCGTTCCAAAATAACATAGTGAAGCATAAATTGTAAGATTTTGATATTTTTCCTTAAAATGAATAAACACAAATCGTCGGGTAATTTAATAGAAGAAAGTTTTAAGTGAGTACGGCTACTCTATTAAGTATGACAGTCAAACTGAATGTTGTTAGTAATTTGTATGTTCTCACCACCAGGGGTGGTGGTAGTGAGGCGTTGGCATGAGGGCTTATAACACTAAAATTCGGGTCTCCTTTCCCGATATTAGCACAATGAAGACAGTTTATTGTGCAGCATTACATACAGAAACAAAAAGGTAAACTGTAGACATCACAGTATTTGAATTTTATTCCTAATTTCTTGAGTTTATTGAACATTCCTTCATACAATAATAATACCGTTTCAGATTCTGCAAATCTTTGGTTCTTTAAAAGTGGAATACGAATGTTTAATTATTTGTATTAAATCAGTTGAAAGTGTGGTTAACGTTATTGTAATTTATACCCGTAATTCTGAAGATAGTTTACCCTGCTTTCATTAAGGACTTGTCAAAATTTTATAATATAAACTTTAAAGAAAGAGACGGTAAAAGAGTAGGCCAGATCTCTTAAATCTAATCAAGTTTCGATAGAACTAGTTTTTCTTTAGAAAAACTTGTGATTAGGACAAGGTAACGGCGTGTAAACCAAATAAGGTGTAAAGGCACTGAAATTAGTGACTGTAATTTTTGTTTCTGGTAGAAATCTGAATGTTTGTGTTGGCACACGGTATGTGTATGAAGTCGAAGTTACAAACTTGTCACAACCAGTTTTATATGTGCTTGAAAACCTGTATGACACTTTTGTCTCGCCAATTATTTGGTTTTTAAAATTGTACTACTGCACGTGCCAGTGTATTTATATATATATATATATATAGAAGATTATAATGTATGAATCTATCTAGAAGTATAACAGGTGGTAAATAAATTTTTCGTCCTATAAGCTTTAGTTATGATTCCATCTTGTACTGACGCACACATCAGGTTTGGAAAACAGAAAGGAAAGAAGATACACTAATAGAAATAAGTACAAAAATTAAAGAAGTTCGAACAAAAATTAAATAAAGTCCCTTTCGGGTACAAATTCTTTTATCTTTGCATGAAAACCTTCTCGAGATTTTGTTTAAGAACAACTTGTTTTTATGCTAGGTATTAAACGAACATAATGAGACATAAACTGTAAACTTTTGATTTTTTTTTTTGAATAAATACAAATCATTGGTTATTTGAGCAGAAGAAAGTGTACGGTGTTCAAACTATGTTATTAATAATTTGTGTGTCCTCACCACCTCTCCTGGTAGGTCAGAGGTTAGCATCAGGGTTTATATTGTTAAAATTCAGAGCACACTGAAGCTACTACTGTAAATTGAAAACAGAGAAAAACTAAATAAAGAAAAAAAAACAATAGGTGTTTTTAACAAATACTTCATTATGCATTATATAGCATGCTTGGACAAGAAGCACGATATTTAAATGACTTAACGTACGTATTATAAACCAGCATTTGGCTCGAAGCGTATACCCATACAATCTATTATAAAGCGTATATAGATAGGTCTTGTAGTGTTATTAATCTAATACATCTTTCAATAAATCAAATATATATAACGTATAGGCATTACAAAGGCTTTGAAACCTGTGTAGCTCAAGAATTGGCGTTGTGTGCTTTCGACTATCAATCTTCCCTATAGATCATCAATTCAAAATTAAGGACAGCTCGCACAGTCCTATTATAGTTTTGTCTGAATATCCAAAACTAGAAAACACTGATATGTAACGTAGTGAAGAGGTGTTGGATTTTAAGGTGTAGTCCCATACTCTCTACCAATTACTTAAAGTAATGGCTCTACATCAAAACGAAACAAAATTATTGCATTCCACCATTTTATGAGGCCTACTTTGTTTAGTTGCTTGAATTTTCAAAGCAGCACTAATGAGATATGAATTCAGTAAAAACTAATCTACTGTGGCGGAAATAACGAATTAAAGAACAGATTAAACATCCGCATAATATTTTCCTTATATTGAAATTCACGTTTTGATAAGAGAAAGAAATTTCCAAACAAATAAATAACCAAGCAGTAAATGACTGTTAACTATTACATTGATCGAATCTCTGCATCCTCTTGTAGTTTCGTTAATTTAGTTGTACAGATTTTTCCTGGATGTTATTATTTCGTATCCTCTTTTTAGTAATATTAGAACTTCATAAATATGATATTGAGATGAAAATAATTCTGTACTTAGTATAAGTATGTTATTTGTAAGTTCTAAGAATGTTAGTAACATTTAACATGAACTGTGTTAGGTAGTATATGAATGTGGTTATATAGAAAAAATTAATTGCTTTTAACATATAAATACTGTGGCGGCACATATTACCTTAGATGCCAATCATGGTACCACAAGCGAAATTTTATTGCCTACGTACATGGTTAACGACAAATACAACCCGTTAAGGGTATTTGGATAAATATTTTAAATATTTTCACTATACAAAAATCCTTCCTTGGAGATCATTAAGTAATGTAGAGCCAAAGGATACAATGTATCGAAAAAAAGAACCTGCAATAATTGCGATGACTGCAAGAAAACTTGCACAGCAGCATGTTTACAACGGAATTGGAATCCAAAACCTCACCATAGAGAAATGCCCTTAACTGTGGTCACGATCGAAATTTTTTCCACCCAAAAAGCCATGCAGTGAATCTCGGAATTTTTACTGATACTGCTAACAAAGTAATAAACAATGAATTGAAGTTGAATGCTCATAATGTAAAAGTTCGCAAGCTTCTAGTTATATTTCGAAAACAACAACCGTTTGCATGAGAACGTTGGCTGAAGAGATTGCAGTTGTAACAATTCCGTTCGACCACATGTCTGTCGAGTCCCCTGATCTGCTTCAGTGGACGGTTTTTGTACCTGCTATACATTTACTTATAGTCTTGGGAGCTGAATGATTTCCACGTACCTTGAGGGAGAGAATCTATGAAAGATGTTGAAAATTGTGGTCCAAGGTTAACGTTTTCCTTCTTCGCAGCAGCTTGTTAAAGTGATAATTATGGCAATGGATAACATCAAGTAACCACAAACATCAGTAGGGCCACCACTGACAACGAGGAAGTAGTTCCAACAACAGTACAGGATATAGTATATTGTTCTTATGAAGTGAGATTAATCTCAGTATATATAATACATAATTTGCCAATGTTAATGAAGGGTTATGTAACATACAACAGGAAAATTTCAAAAATACCATTCAAAAAGTTATTTTAGCTTTATTATTTTTATTATATTTAAGATTTTTGTAGCTGTGGATTGGCTAAAATATCAAAAATAGTTTGTAGTACACTTTGTACACCAAGTGGAGTAGAACTAATGTGGTTGCAATAGTTTTGTATTTCAGTACAAGAAAAATGTGGTCTCATCGAATATCTTTAAAATATATAATACTTGAGATCTGTTTAAAAATATAAATATATTATAAGATTAAAAGGCTCTGCGGTTTTTAAATACGATAAACATATTTTCTTAATTCCAAATCTGTGAATGAAAGTAAAGAATGATACTACAGACCAAGTTTACGTATTATTTAAAGTGGAAAATTTCCACACTTCACGTCAAAAAAATCGACCTTGAATAAAAAAAAATATATTATTTATTTATATCAAATGCCCATTAAAGTATATAATTAATTACTCAGTTTTCTAAACAATAAGAAACTAAATGTTGTATTATATTATTTCAGTATTGGGCGTAGGCTTAATGCTATTAAAGAATACTTAAAGGATTAAACATAAAATAGATTTCCTGGAGTTTTGTTATCTGATATCATTTTGAAAATTATCATTAATAATGGTTATGAATTAAATACCATAGGGCGGTGGTTTACCATTATGCCTCATGTTTCTCACTTTCCGACTCCTACCCATTTTATGTTCTAACTCGTCATACCAGTACCGTGAATTAGCCGGATAACTGTTACTGTGCAGGTTACAAACAGGTTGTTGCTGGCAAGTAACGCCCAAATTTTCTGATCCACAGTCAGCCAACCTTGAGGTTCGACCTTGGCCTTCGAAGGGACTATTACATATCCGTGAATATTTATATTCTAAATGAAGTAATGCTGGATAACAGGACTTCCTTCTACTCACTATTTGAAAAAACAAACAAACAAAACTATTGAAGGAAAAACGATTATTAAATAAATTGAGAAAATGTTGAACAAAATTTCAAGATATTCAAGCCAACATTGTAGTCTTCTGTTACATGGAATACGAAACCTTATCTCTCATATTAAAATGGTCTGTTAGGTTTGTTTTGTTTTTTTTGTTTATTTTGGAATTTCGCGCAAAGCTACACGAGGGCTATCTGCGCTAACCGTCCGTAATTTAGCAGTGCAAGACTAGAGGGAAGACAGCTAGTCAATTCTTGGGCTACTCTTTCACCAACGAATAGTGGGATTGACTGTAACATTATAACCCACCCACGGCTGAAAGGGCGAGCATGTTTGGTGCGAACCCGCGACCCTCGGATTACGAGTCGAACGCCTTAACCCACCTAGCCCTGGCATGGCCAGGTCTCTTAGAAGATAATTATATTGTTATATTTAAGTATATACATTTTTTGTCTAAGATTAATGAATAAATAAACTATTGATTGTAACTTCCGTGTACTCGTAATGTGAACGTGGCTACAAACATTTATCATGCTTAATAAATTCAAATGTCTTGTTGTGAAAAGTTCTGGATCTTTGTCAAGTACAAGCTAAAATTTAGTTATGTTGAGAAAACCCACTTGTAGAGAAATATATATGCAAAAACGGCTCGTTTGGATATACGTAGAATATTTTCTCAACCCAAACGAGCCGTTTTTGCATATATAAGCTAAAATTTATAAAATTATTCATTGAACCTAATATTTGCTAAGCTTACACGCAAATATGTAATATACATGTATGTTTGATATACGTATGTGGCTGGGAAGCTAGATCATATGTAAAGAATTTTGGTAGGAAAACGTACATGCAAATCATTTTAAATTCATTACCCAACTGATATATGATCATTAGGCTTATACAAACACAAAGCTTAAACATTCTTAGTAACTTCGCAAATGTTTCCATGTTGTATTTTCGTTAAATCGATGCTGATTTCACACTTGAGACAATTATAATGGATTACAAGATGCATTACTTGTTTGCATAATTTTTAAAGCGAAAAGGAAGCACTTAAGTTTGTTTTTTTGTTTCGAATTTCGCCCAAAGCTATACGAGGACTATCTGCTCTACTCGTCCCTAATTTAACAGCTAGTCATCATTACCCACCGCCAACCGTTGGGCTACTCTTTTACCAACGAATAGTGGGATTAAATGTCACATTATAAGGCCTTCACGACTGAAAGGGCGAGCATGTTTGGTGCGACGGGGATTCGAACCTGCGACTTTATTTATGATTCAAGTGCCTTAACCATCTGGCCATGCCGGGCCAGCATTTAAGTAATTAGCACATACAATGTCATTGTTAATCAATATACGAAGAAAATGTTGATAATTTATGATTTCAGACAAAATAACCCCCTAAATAACAGTTATCTGACATAGCGATCATAAATCAGTTGTTGTCTTGATTAGTAACTTATACACAAAGTGTAATTATTAAACAGTTACTAATTTTAATGCTAGAAACTAATTACAAACTAGTTTATCTTTTACACTCGTCTTCAAGTAAACCCAAGAAGGACTGCGCTTATAATTCTAATTCTATTATTGTGCTATTCTTGAAGAAAAAGAAACGAAAGGAGATTGTCTAATTAACAATTAGAACTAGTATATGCTATTAAACATTATAATGAAATATCTAATGGATGCTAGGATGGATATTAATTCTGCTAATTAGTCAGTATTAACATATGCACGATACATACCAGAACTTCCTCAAAGTTATATTACGTATTGCCTTATTTTCTACAAACAAACGTGGATGAAACAGTATTAATGAACTTTTAACTGCACACCTTCCGTGTCAGCATTGGTTTAACCTGGACTTCCTAGCTTTTGTTTTCTCTCTCGGTAGGAGCACATAAAAGTTATTCAAATGCGTATTATTATAGATAATTGCTTTCTTTTCATTTCAGGTGAATTTTTCTACTACAATCGTGATGTTACTTCTTTGAGTCTCATGTAATTATTCACACTGATTTTTTTTACTAATACAGAATATAGCCGTGCTCTCAGCCTTTCTCTTTAGTCTCCTCCGTGTGATGTTACTGTCTTCCTTCAGTGATTATAAAAACCAGCCATGAATTAGGTGTTACTTTTGTTTAGATGTTTAGTGTAAGAATATTTTTGTTTACTTTCTCGGTGTTGTAAAAGGTAGACCTAATTTACAGAAGCAGCAAAATAAATACATAAAAAACGAACCTCCTGTTTTTGCTTCTTTACTGAAACGTGAGGAGCCAGGTCTCTGTTCCAAAACTAAGTATGGAGAAAACTATTTGGTATCGCTTTTATATATGCTGACCGACTGGTATTCTCGTAGAATGTTGATTTTGAAAAGATTTACTGATTGTCTTTAATATAAAATATTCAACAAATAGTGATTAATTGAATGATAATATATTTAGTTTATCTGTAAAAGAAGTGCTTGCAACTGCAAGTTAATGTGTATGCAGAAGATGAGTACGTTATAATAAAACAATTTTGAGTTTCATTACGTTGTTTCAGCCTTTATTGCCAGCTACGGTCACACTGTGCCAAACAGTCGTGTGTGATGTCAGTAGTCCTACAGCGTATTTTTACTGGAAAGAAAATGTCATAGTAACGTTGCTTTGTTAAAATCACGTTATTATTTCCTGATAGTTTTCGTAAACTATCTATTGTACGAGGACAATGGTACTCTTAGCACTTGTTTCAACGGTATAATCACAAAGAAATCCATGAATGCCTATCATTTTCCATTTGTGTCTCTACTTCTAGATGGAAATCCTTCTTGATCATGTTGTATACTGTTCACTTGGACACGTGGAAGACTTTTGCCATTGACCTGTGTATTCGTGGATTTTAACCTGTTACAAGGCAACATACTTTGGTTATTGTGGCTGGATTATAAGTTGTTGCATTTCCCTATCTGGATGGTCCTGTTGCTTCAACTTGTTCCACATTCTTTTATTACTGAATGCTGTTAAGCACAAGTGGTATTCCTATCTTGGAAGTTTTAATTCCCCACTGTATAGTATTTATGTTTATTGTTAAAACAAAGATTGTTCATTTTGGAATTTACTGTGTTCAGTCTTACTATTCTTTTTTAATACTGCAATTCAATAAGAGATTTAGCATTACTTGTTACTTTGTAATTGGTTTGCTAGCTAAGTGGCAGGTTTCACTTTATTTTCTAAAACATATTTCAAGTTAGTTATCACGTTTGATCTTGTATTCTTTAGCCATCAACATCATGATCATTTTTTGTCTCCATGCCCTTGTTGCTTTCTGTTGTGTTATTTGTGTTATACAACACTCATATTTTGATTTTAATATACATATTACTGTTACTCTCTATAAACTAATTTAGCAGTTTATTACAAAGTTCTGTGGTTCTCAAATGGGTCCTAACATTTGAAGTAAGTCAAGTGGTAATCATAAAATATAAGGCTTACACCATATTGTGAAATATTACCTGATAACTCAAGAAGCAAGTTGCAAAACCCTTCCAACTGAGTTTTCTAACTCTTACCTACCATCTTCAGTTATACAAACTGTTGAAATATTAGATATTTATTCATTCAAGCTGTTTTAACTTTTGCTTATTGAGTAATAACCATATACAGTATACTTTAAGGTATTTTGCATTATCACTTAAAGGAGCTTAAACATTAAGGATTGTGAATTTCATTTTGTCAATAATCTTAAGTACCTGATCATTCTAGTTGATAACTGTTGAGTAATAATTGCAAAAATATAGTATGTACATTCTGCCAGATAAGATAATTTGATAGTTTGGAAAGTAAGGGCTACAAATTAAATTTGGACATTGGTTTTTGACGAAATTTCTGTTCTAACTAGTGTAAATGATTTGGTAATATTACAATGTAGTACATACAGCATGAACCATTAGCTCAGAAACAAGGTTTGCAAAACTGTTTGATTATTAGTCACTTGTAATGATTGTTTGGCTGTTGTGATGATCGACCAGTCCCATACATATCAATCAAGAGGTCATAGTTGTCAGATTAACAACTGTAATTGTATTTTTCCTTTTATTCTAGCAATTCCTCATCTGGCTCATCATGAACAGCATTTTCAGTTTTCGCTTCCTTATCATGTAGATTTCATACAGTATTCCTTCCCTAAATGTCTACTACTACACTGTGTATTTCATTTGCAATATAACAAAAACTGTTTTTATTTTATATGATGTATACAGTCTGCTTACTTTCTTAGCTTAAACTTAGATTTAATTTACAATTTTGTTTTTGTTTTAAAGCTAGCATTTCTCATGCTAGTAGAAATCAGTTTCACATAAGAATCCTACACTAGTCATTTAAGAAAATAATCATTTCCAAAGTAAAGCCATTATTAATTAGTACTGTGTTATTAGTTTGTAGTATCCCATTTAAATCCCTACCCTCCCATTTAGGTTTAATCTTGAAAGTTCAAAATTATACATTTGATTTGAATATTCCACCTCTATGCTATGTGAAATTTTTAATGTAGAATTGTTTTATTGGTATTCTACACTAATATTCTGTTATTGCTAATTCAATGCATAAGATTGAATAGAAACGTAAATAGATTTGTTTATTTATTTTTACACTACAATATAAAATTATTATACATAAAAAATTGTTGATCCTACACATACTCTGTACCAGCTCTTGGAAATTTATTCAACATTAACAGATTTTAGATGTAATTTTATCAAACAGAAATTGTGAGAACAAACATTTCAGTATTCTTTGATGTAGAGATATCAGTGTTACATTTAACAACTGTGTTGTAAGAAACTTTTGTTACATATCTATGGCCTAAGCCCAGGCATGGCCAGGTGGGTTAAGGCATTCGACTAGTAATCTGATGGTCAGTTGCACCAAACATGCTTGCTCTTTCAGTTGTAGGGGCATTATAATGTGATAGTTAATCCCACTATTAGTTGGTAAAAGAGTAGCCCAAGAGTTGGCAGTGGGTGGTGATGATTATCTGCCTTACTTCCAGTCTTACACTGCTGAATTAGGAATAGCTAGTGCAGATAGACCTCTTGCAGCTTTGCACAAATTTTAAAAACAAACAAACAATACAGCTATCTTCCCATCAAATGAAGTGTACCTGTGTATCATCATAGAATTAATTCGCTGCTCGTCATGAACCATTGATAAAATATTCAGTTTCAAAGCAGATAAAAGGTTCAGTATTGTTTGCAAGATTATAAAACTTTTGTATATAATCATTTCTTGTAATAACTGTTTGTGATAACTGTTATTATAAATTGTATTGCTGTTTGTAGGTTAAAATTTATCTTTGTTAAGAAAGAAAATTGTGTGTATCAATCTTCTTGGCAAATGTCATAAATTTGATACATATTGACATTCAATTAACTTCTAAATTCAAATAAAAAATTCAGGCTATTTGAAATTGCAATAAGTAACATAGTAAGCTGGAAACTCGTTCGAGATGAATTATTATACCTAACAATATGTATGTATGTGTGTGTGTGTGTGTACATCTGTTCCTTATATGCTTCATATTTTTTTGATCAATCAGCACCAGACTTGATACAGTAATACAAGATGACACTAAGAAGATCATGGGGTATATCTGTATGACTGTGTGTATACCCCCATCTAATATCTGAAAAACTACAAATGTTATATATCCATCAGTATGAGAAAGAACTTTGTAATCACTTTTGTTAGAATATTTTAGAACATTGTCTTTCTTTTCAGTATTGGTATCTTTATTTATTTTTTATTACACTTTTACTATTAATGTTCGTTATGTTAATAAAGCAAAATAGAAGCAGTTTTCTGTCCTTTGCCACAAATTGGTTTTTATTTAATCCAGCTACTATCCTATAGAGTTAAAAGTGATTTTGTTTTTATAAATCTGTGAATAATTAAGGAAACATGTTTTTTTACAGAGATGCTAAAGCTATGCATTGTGGAGAATTGGTAAGGCCTTGCAAATTCATCAGGTCTTAACATATAGTTGGTGTGTGTACTACTGTTTATTTTGAGTTGCGCACTTCACTTATGAAATGAAATTGAGTTTGAATCTTAAATGTTTTTAATTCCACTATAGAAGTAAATGACAGGTACAAGGTCACAATTGTATAATTAACTTTACTTTTTTATTTCAGTATTTTTAGATTATATATGTAATACAGTGTCTGTAAAATTTGTTTTTTACCATAACTTTTAAAACAGGCAGTTTGCACTAGGATTGAAAGAAGAAGCTGTAAAGCCACTTAAAACTTTAGTAGAATGTCAACATAAAACAAAAAAACTTGTAAGTATTTGTCTCTTAGATTCTGTAATAAGATAGAGTAAGCCCCCATCATTCAGCTTTCTTCCAGTACTTAATATCATTTATTTACTTTGGAAATAATAAATATATATATTGTAGTTTGCATTGTTTAAATGGATATTAAATCATATAGGAAATAATCACTGCAAATGCCTCCAAATTAAGTATTCTGGACGAACAACAAAAATTGCACCACCCTTTTATTGAAATCTGAAACAGGGCTCTTGCTAATATCTGTAGCTGTCTGTAGTTATTTGGCAATCTTTCAACTAATGGTGTTAACTTTCCAGATAAATGTAACTTACACAAGGCCATTGATAACAAATATTCAGTTTCAGATCAGATAGAAGGCTCAGTATTGTTTATATGTTTGTAAAGCTTTTATATATTGATCATTACTTGTACTGACTATTTGTGATAATCATTGTAATTTGTATTGTTGTTTATAAATTAAAATATGAGCTACATGGACACTTCACTGAATCAATGAATGTGAAGTGAGCTTAACATAATACTATCCTCCTTTTTTCTAGCACATCTATTTAAGTTTATAAGTAGGGAAAACTGAAAACTGAATGAAGAGTCATAAGAAACATTCCAATACTATGCTATTTAAATACAACTATTGTTTGTTTTAATGTTACTAGGATAAATAGTTAAAGAACACTTCTATTTGGCAATGTGAGTAACTAGAAACATTAAAGATGACATACTGTTTTGTGGTGTCCAACAGAGGCAGCACTGACACATGGTGCCCATGCCCCAAATCCATTTGGTACTCCTGAAAAATCAGAATAGAAACCCATGATTGATATTATGCTGAAAAATAAAAAAGTTCTTGTGAGTTATGGGCCTGAGCTCCAAATCTTTTAGGTACCTAGCGATGTATCTAGAATAAAGAAATAACCAGAAGAATTTAAAACTGGAAGAAGTCTCCTCTGAATTTAGCTTTTCTCTTTTTCATATTATTTCCTTGTGTTATTTTCTATTTTCAAATAAAAATTGCATATAAAATAGTAATTGCTTACCTTTTATTATCACAGGTCGAATCTATGGTTGAAAGAAGCTTAAAACACCTATCTGAAAAACGCAATGAAGAGCAAAAGGTGAAGAAACAACATCATGCTTTTGCTAAAGAAAATGAGAGAATACAAGATCAAATGGCTGACAGTAAAGTTGCTCAAGGTAGATTAGTTTCAGAAAAGGATATTGTGAAGGTTAGTTTTATTATATAACATTTCATAAGTCATTGACTTAAAGTTAATAATATTTATCATCAATGAATAATACAGTTAATGATTACCTTGTGCATACTATTGCAGTCAGTAATACAGTTTTAGTTGTCAGTTATAGACTTCAAAATTTACATTTCTAAATCCTCACTATTTTTTAAAGAGATTTGTAGAAGACCAAATTTGTTTAAGGTTGTGCTCTATATTACAAAGGAGACGCAGATGAGCATTTGTTAGATGTTTCATTTTATTGATTTTTCATGTTTGTTGGGCATAGGTGACAGAAACAAATCTGTGACACTTTTACAGAAAAAAAAAGGTGGATTTATTTCTGTATATAATCATTTTCAGCAGACATAATGAATCACTAACACATGATAGATGACGTATATAGAATGGTCAAGCATTTTATGTACAGTTTTCAATTCATTGCATTATGTGATGTTATGCTTGAATTCTAATCTACAGGCCTCAGCAGGCAGATTTTTTTCTTTCTTTATAATTGTTAAAGAGCAGAATTTAAGTGCGAATCTTTGGACACTGTTTTTTGTAAGGTGTTTAGTTATTTGATTGTTGAGAGTTTTAAGGTGCTGGTGTGTTAGAGTTGAAGATTAATTATGCAACCACTGCATTAAGACAGCCACAAAATATGATTTCTATTATATCAGTATTTATATTTCAGCAGTTGTTTAATATTTAATTACCTTATCAAATTATCAAAATAAACCTAAAATTAAAATTAATGTAGCTTTATCAACAAGAATTGTTTGTTAGTGCTGACACATTACATCTCAGAACTAGCTGTCACATGTTGGAATTGCTTTTTGGATATAAACTTAAGTTACAATGCATTGTTAACCTATGGCAAATCTCAATTTTGTATTTGTAACTAAATTTTGTTGCAGCCTTTTAATTTTCTGTATCATCACACACATAAACTATGGGTTAAAAAGTATTGAAATAAGCTGCTTAATTTGATTTGTTCATTATACTCATGCATTGTAATTAAGAGGTTTTTATTTGAATAAATTAACATTCTTATTTGTCTTATGTTTAAAAAGTGCTAGTTGTGTATAGGGATTGTGATACTTGCAAGAAGTAATTGTGTATTTACAATAGGAAAAATATAATTAAAATAATCTTACATACATCGTGTTTTCATGCTGTCCTATCAATTGTTTAAACACTTTATTTCAATTTCCCGCAGATAGAAAATAAGAAAAGAAAATCAGCAGAATCTTCCATGAAAGTTGAACTTGATTACTACAGTTCCTGCGTGAAGGCAGAACGAGCCCGACAACAGTTAGAAACAGCCACATATAGAGCAGCTTGTCATTTTCAACATCTGGAGGAAGAACGACTTTCTCATCTGCAGGAGCTCACTCAAAAATATATATCTCATCTCAGTACATTAGGCCCTAGGATGGTTCAGGTAAAGAAATATTTTATACAAATAAGATTGTAAATTAGAACAGAGGGTCTTTGTAACACTAGCTTTAGTTAAATTGTTATATATCACTTTTATACTTTTAAATATGAAGTGGATAAGACCAAATATGCCTGATTTTGTAAATAAATGATTGTTTGGAAAAATAAGAATAAACAATAGTACTTTATTCTAATAAAGCTATGATTAGTGATTCGATTAAGAGACAAGGTGATATAATTTTGTCATATATGTTAGTTAGGCCACATTTTTTAATACTGTGTTCACTTTTGAGCTTCTTACCTTAATAAGGACATTATTTTGTTGGAAATGATTTAGAAGAGGAGGGTTACTAGAACTGTGCTTAAGATGGAATGGTTGTGATACAGAAAGAGGCTGGAATCTCTCATATTGTTTTCCTTTGAAAGAGAAGTTAGAGAGAACCTGTCTAAGGTGTTTAAGATTGTAAAGGGAATTCACAATGTTGATGCATCAATTCTTTTCATACTTAACATTTATAATAGTATGATTAGTGGGCACAAATATAACTTGTGGTAAGGTAGCAGTCATCTTCAGCGAACATAGTTTTAATTTTCTAACAGAATGTTTTGCCTTTAGAATGAGCTATCTTCAGATGTTGTGGAGGTATTAATTTTAAGTTGATTTAAAAGAAAGCTTGATAATTATATGAATAATAAAGGCTAGCTTTAAGATTTTTTTTTTTTTTGTAAATATAATATATTTAATAGTTAAGTTTAAAGGATAGGACAACCAAGTTGGACCACTAGGTCCCTTTTTATCCTTAAACATTATATTATGCTATAAATAATGATGAGTGTTTCTCTCTCTTCATCAATGATAATGGAAAGCTGTGAACATTGACCCAATATTGTATACTGATTACAAAAAGGGTGTCTTTCTTGAGGAGAACAGCCAAAAATCATCTAGAATTTACTTATGAGCTATACAAGGTAAACTATTTCATAATTCTTACATCTCTCAATATGATCTACAAAAAAATCAGGATGGTGTTCAACCTACTTTTTGAGTTATAAATTTTTAAAATATCCTCTGACCACATGTTGTTTACTTAAAAAAAAACACTTCAATTCAGGTGTGTTACTGTGTGCAAATATATCCATACAATTTTGAAATAACTTATGAATCTCGTTGAAATATTCTAATCAGCCTTTACCATATATACTTACATCTCTGAACATGATCTTAAAAAAAATCACAGTTGTGAAAAATAATAAATTATCAAATTTTAAGTGTCTCTGATATTTACCATTGGGCAAAGGACCACATTCAGGGCATTCAGTTCTTTCTTGTCAATCAGGAATCAGTCCTGCAGAATTGTTTGATTTACTTGAGCACTATGAAAAATGTAAAACTGTGGCAGGTATTAGGTCACATTGTAGCTTTATTCCCCACTCTACCAACAAATTGTATATGAGAAGGCTATTAGATGATGATGTGTACACAGTTGTAACTGTTGGTAGTAGCAGTGAAAGTGATGCTGCAGCAGCTCAAATTGGTCTAACGATAGCAATGACAATTATCAGCCAAGGAAATGTGGCATCTTTATACATAATCATGAATGGTATGTGGGAAACATAAAAGATATATCAGATGAACATTCCGCTGTGTTGGTGTCATTTTTGAAGAAATCAAGAAACAAACTGTTCTTATGGCCTGCAAGGTCACGTAAAGATGAAAGCTGTATTCCTTTCCAACATATTTTTTGCCTAATAAGTGCACCTACTGTGCAAGGCAGTAGTGCTCACTACTATGTTCTACATCAAAGTGATCTCAACATAATCAAACTCGAATTTCAAAATGTATTCAAGCTGTCTGAATAAAGCAATGTTTACTTGTTGTTGTTAAGACTAATTTTATCGCCAAAGCAGTTTCATTGTCATGATTATTTCAGTTTGGTGTGACTATAATCTTTCTTAGTTATCCCCTGTTGTAGCACTGTGCTTTTTGTTTCTGATTTACCTTTGTATTTATTATATTATGAATCTTAAACTCAGCCATATCTGCATAACTGTAATGCATATACGATATATTTGCATTGCCATGTGATCTAACTAGTTATGCCAATAAACTTGTTCAGAAATGAATTAATTCTTTCTTGTTTCTTTCACCTTCGTTATTTAACATTGTGAAAGGCTGGTTAGAATATTTCAGTGGGATTCATAAAATTCTGACAGGTATTTTTCAAAATTGTATGGATATATTTGCACACAATAACACAGCCGAACTGAATTTTTTTCAATAAGAAACGTATAGTCAGAGGATACTTTAAAAAATTATAACTCAAAAGGTAGGTTGAAAACCATCCTGATTTTATTTGTAGATCATATTTAGAAATGTAAGAATGCATGGTAAAAATCTGAAAAGGCTGAATAACTGGTGACATGGTCAAACAGTGGCCTGAAGTAGGGCCATTTTTAGCTAAATCATAAAAAGTTGCATGCAACTAAATTGTTTTACAGGAGATCTAATAGACTTTTATTTACAACAATTGCTGATTTATCAGCTGATATGTTATAGGAGATTAGAAAACAAAATTCAGCTTTGTATCATATTAAGTCTTAGAGCTATGGCTTATTAAATAAACCAGTGTTTTTTTTTACGATTTTGGGTTTTCAGGTGATTTTACAGCCTCACTGTGAAAATCCAAAAAAGAGACAAACTAGGTTTGAGACCATTTTTGATTTCTGTGGGATTAATGCAGTGAATGTAGCAAATTTCAGGCTTCTACCACTATTACTGAAGCTTTAAGCAGCCAAAATTGCCCAAAAATGGATTTGCCAAAAATTAAAAAAAAAATTAATTAAATTTTCCAGGGCTGTAAATCAGAAACTATTAGAGATATTGATTTAATCTTTAGCAATTTTTTATTTTATGGGTAAATGAGTACGTGAATTTTTTCAAGGCATTCTGAGGGGGTCACCTGGAAAATTTTCCAAAATTTGGATGGTTTGACATGGAATGACCCCTTTAGCATACTTATAATAGATCTGTAGTCTAAACTAGATGTAGATAGATGAATTTTATCTTGAATGTAGATCTAGTGTTGTTGACCAGACAATGATGTTTTTTTTTACTAAAAAGGTTGTAGCAGAAAAAAAAATCTAGGTTAATTTATTGTGTTAGTAGCTATCAGTAAACAGGTGAATCCACTGATTAAAAATTATTTAGAAGTTTCCAATTAGTCATTTTTACATCCAAAAATTATAAAGAATTTATAAAGGTGTTTTATAATATGGAGCAACAGTAACTGAGTTAGTTTGTAGGCTGTAAAGGAACTTGCATATATCACAACAATAAATTATTTTTTACTTTTGATTACGATATAAAACAATTTGATTATAATTATGTTTATACAGTGCTCAGAGAGACTAAGAGCTTCAACATCGTGTATCAATATTCAGAATGACATCGAGTTAACTATGCAGATTAAGGGAACAAACTCCAATATTTTAGATCCACTGCTTCCTGAGTTTTATGTATGTGATTCACTTTATTATATTTATCTGATACTTAAGTATGTTGAATTAATAATTTGTTTATTAAATGATATTGCTTAATGTTTATAATTTTGTTAATGCTAGATTTAAAATACACTCAAGAAAACCTGCATTTGGAAACAGTTTAAATTGATACAGTCAAAGATTTTATTTTCTTTTTTTAATAAGTTTAGATGAGTCAACAATAATGTATCATGTTTGTTGCTCTTGTAAAAATGGGCATCTTTATGCATCAGCTAACCAATACTTGCATGGTGCTTATTAAAGAAACAAAAAGTTAAGTTTACTTATAAGTATAACTTAAAACCTGTAAAGTTAGATGAGTTAAGTAATTTTTGTTTGGTAAATATATATGTATGACTTAGGTGTCTTGAAAGTAAACTTAATTTAGTCAGAATTTATAAAGTTATGAAAAAGTTGCTAAATTATCAAAAATACTGATGTTATTAAATCATATTTGAGCAAAAGTCTTACAAAACAGTATCCTGAGCTTAGTATTGTAGTATATAAAAATACCATGAGTTTCTTTTCTTTTGTATTAATGTAAATGTATTATTCTAAATTTATAATTAGCTGCCTTTGTTACTTTGATATTATCTTGAGGTAACACTGTTTTGTCCATGGATTTTTTTACTGTAATGCTATATGTTGTGCAAGAATGTTGATAGTAGTATCTACAAATGACAAGTCAGATGATATATTGAAAGTTTGACCACTATTATTCTCGGATGAGATTTACCAAGAATGACATAGGTGGTATACACATCCATAAAATATAATTCTTACAGATATTTTGGTATGTAATACATTGACCTCATAGTGTTCTTCCAAAAAATACTTATTATCCACTGACACTATATCTATTTCTCGATTTCAATGGTTTCCACTTTTTGTCCATCTAAGGATTGAGAATGCTTACTCCAGTCTTTCATACCTAGCTCAAACTCTAATTTGGAAGTTTCTCCACCAATTTCTATCTGGGTACTGTATATAAACACATCTCCTGATAATGTAATTACTTTTTCTCAACAAAGCATTCAGTTTGGTTTTCTACCACAGGAAAGTTGCGATAATTTACTATTGAAATTGTGATTTTGAATACAGTTGGTGTTTCCATGATTATCTTTTCATTTATTTTTAAATTATTTAACAAAAATAGAAACAAAAAAGAAAACATACCAACAGGTATGAATTTCCAAGTAAATGTTTATGTTACACAAGTCAACCAGACCTTTTCCACCTCTGCCAGACTAGTGTTTGTCAACAGTCAGAGTAAAGATCACTTTAAGTCAAACTAGTTGGTGATATGATCCAATGCAAGATGGAGGTGTATATGCTGATGAGGATATTCTGAGGTGGGTTTTACAAATAATTTGGGAATGGCTAGTGAGAATTTAGATTTGCTTCTCAAGCTCCTTCTTTTACTAGGTCAGCCTCAACAGAGGATAATTTTCATCAGCCACTTTCAACCCTTTTTCTTCAGTTGGTTGTTCGAGTTTGTGAGGTTCTGTTACGTTTTTTATGTAGACTGAATGCAACAGACACAGATAACAGCTTATATAATTTATTACAATAAACTATTATATATGTAACAGATATAACATAAATTATATAGTAACAATGACAGATATTCAGTTTCAACCTTCAAAGTTAATTACAAAACAAAAATGGCACTGGTCTGTGTCCAATATAATGATCTAGAATGAAAGTCCAAAAGTCTAGATCAGAAATCCAAAATTCCAGTCTTGGGTGTAAATTTGGTCCCACGAAGAAATTCCGAAGTTTACTCCGGTCTCCCCTAAACAGTCTTGTACGTGTTGACTTTCAATATAACCACTAATTCGAATGAATCGTAAAGATTGACGAAATAAAATCACAGTTTTTGTAGATCTAGCTCCAGTCACAAATTCAAGTTGAATAAACACACAGCAAACGTTGAAAATTTTTCAAACGGAGACAATATCTCTTGAATCGAAAGTAAAAAACGAATGACTGACTGATTTCTTCTCGCATCGCCGTCTGTTTATATACTAGTAGGCTTACTGTGTCCTCGAACAATCGCGTAACTTCCACAGAATACCAGAGTAATCTGCGCATGTCTGTCTTTTTGCACGAGACTCGTCGTCTAGAAACCAGGCCGCCATACAAATTATTTATAAACATATGATTGATCTACCTAATTTTAGAAATTTCTAAATGTTATTTTAAATGAATAACAACATATTTTATTGATTTAAACTTCGAAACAATAATATAAATATGCAAATATAAATAATAGATATGGAAATTCAAACACAACACGACATGATTGTCGTTTACATAACATTTACATAACACTCTCCCCCTTAAAAGCAAAAAAAAAAGTTTGAACTTGTGAAAACTTTTTTTTTTAACCGAATAAAGTCCAAATTTTTTAACTTGAAGTGAAGAGCCTGATGTGGGCAACAAGACTAGTATTTGGTCACCAACATTAAAAGATCGCTTCCTGGCCCTTTTGTCATACCAGGTTTTCATCTCTTCCTGAGAAGACTTCAGGTTTTCCCTGGCAACATTAAACGCATTGTGCAATCTGGTTTTGAAATCAGAGACATAGTTCAACAAGCTAATTTGTGAGTTATTGTCCTCCAACCATTTCTCCTTAACCAACTTCAATGGACTACGAACTGAGTGACCATAAACCAACTCAAAAGGGCTAAATCCAGTAGACTCTTGAATAACCTCACGAACTGCAAACAACAACAAGGAAACACCCTCATCCCAGTCCTTTGAGTGCTCGTGGCAGTAATTTCTAAGCATGGCTTTCAGAGTTTGGTGGAAACGTTCAAGGACACCTTGTGACTCAGGATGGTATGCACTGGATGAAACTTGATGGATATTTAGTTCATGCATGGCTTGTTGAAATATCTTGGACATAAAATTTGAGCCTTGATCTGATTGCACAACTTTTTGAATCCCAAACATGGTAAAGAATTTGACAAGAGCCTTGAAAATGTTGGGAGCAGTGATTTTTCTCAAAGGGATAGCCTCAGGGAAACGTATAGAAGCACACATGATTGTCAAGAGGTATTTATTTCCTGCTTTGCTTTTTGGCATTGGGCCAACACAGTCGAGAATGACCCTTGAGAACGGTTCTTCAAAGGCAGGAATAGGCTGCAGTGGTGCTTTGGGAATCCCCTGATTTGGTTTTCCAATCATTTGGCAAGAATGGCATGTCTTACAATAGTCAACAACATCTTGGCGCATCTTTGGCCAATAGAAATGTCGTCAGATACGATCTAGGGTCTTTCTTACACCTAAGTGTCCTGACAACACATGATCATGAGCAAGACTAAGAATATCATTCCGATAGCATTTTGGAATGACGATTTGGTGAATAACATTCCACTCTTCATCAGTAGCAACGTCAGGAGGTCTGTATTTTCTCATTAACACACCTGACTTCTGGTAGTAACAAATAGGGACAGTTCCTATTTCATTTTCATCAACAGCCAGTTGTAGAAGAGAACGAGTTTCAGGATCATTATCCTGTTCCTCAACAAGTTTGTTACGATGAAAAGAGTTGAAAAATGACTTGGAGTCATCAGTAGTACTCGAAGTTGAGTCAGAAATCTCATCGATGCGAGACATGAACGTATCAGATAAAGGGAAATCCTCTTTGGGCTCCTGAGAACGTGTTTGAGAACGAGTAACAGCACAGGCGGGGAAAACATCAGGAAACTCTTCAACGAGTTGCTCTGTACTGGGACTAACAACAGGTGCTTCAACAACACGAACCTCTGGTACCACCTTACTACCAGCCAAATCATTCCCCAAAAGCATATACACACCTTCAACAGGCAATGAAGATTTAATACCCACAGTCACTGGGCCTGAAACTAAGTCTGAATGTAAATCTAATCTATGAAGAGGGATAGAAACGACGCCACCTTCTACACCAGAAATGAGCACACTGGCCCCAACTGATGACTTTTCAGAAAACGGAAGTACACTTTCCAAAATCAAACTCTGAAAAGCTCCAGTATCCCGTAGGATTTTAATTGGTTGTAGATGTGAATCACCAACAAAAGAAACAAAACCTTCAGTGATGAAAGGCTTAAATTTGTCCTCAACAAGATCTTTAGGTACATCAAGAATATTGGACTTGGAATCCACAGTGGACTGGACAGGGTCAAAATCATTGGGAACCAATGATGTATCCAACGAGGGCCAAATGAAACTATGGGGTGATGGCTTGTTTTTGATCTTATAGCACTCAGAATCAGATGGCCAGATTTCCTACAATAAGCACATGTTTTGGATGAGAATGACACGTTTTTGGTAGATGATGAGCTTTGAGAATGAGATGGAGTCTTTGTTTGAGAATCAGAAGTTTGCTCTTTTTTGTCTTTGTCGACATTTGCATAATGTTTGAATGAGTCATTGGGTTTCTTTGCTGTGTGATTTGTTTTGCTTTTGTACGACAAATCTTTGTGAGTCAAAGCATACTCGTCTGCCAAGACAGCAGCATCATGAATTTTGGAAGCATTTTGTTCATCAATGTAAGTTTTGAGCTCTACGGGAATACATCTTTTAAACTCTTCAACTAACATGAGTTCTTTGTTTGAGAATCAGAAGTTTGCTCTTTTTTGTCTTTGTCGACACTTGCATAATGTTTGAATGAGTCATTGGGTTTCTTTGCTGTGTGATTTGTTTTGCTTTTGTTCGACAAATCTTTGTGAGTCAAAGCATACTCGTCTGCCAAGACAGCAGCATCATGAATTTTGGAAGCATTTTGTTCATCAATGTAAGTTTTGAGCTCTACGGGAATACATCTTTTAAACTCTTCAACTAACATGAGTTCTCTGAGTTTTGTGTAATCATCTTTGATTTCTTTGGAATCATACCACCTGTCGAACAGAGTTTCTTTTTCACGAGCAAATTCGACATAAGTTTGGCTGTCAAACTTTTTGTAACCACGAAATTTTTGTCTGTATGCCTCTGGCACCAATTCATAAGCATTCAAAATGCATTTTTTGACGTGCTCGTTATCATAACTCTGCTTGGCTGTGAGTTTAGAAAATACTTCCTGAGCTTTACCTTTGGGAACACTCTGAAGTAATATTGTCCAATATTCGGTAGGCCATTTTAGCCTAAGAGCCAATTTTTCAAATTGTTGAAAATATTTATCTACAGCCTTCTCATTGAATGGAGGCACTAAACGAATTTGTTTGGAAGCATCAAAATTATCCAACTGCATTTGGACAACCTTTTCTTCTGTCTGTGCCTTTCTCATACTGATTTCTTTATCCGCTTTAATGCGTTCTTTTTGTATTTCGGCATCAAGGCGTTTGTTTTCCTGTTCTGCCTCAATACGTTTTTGTTCTGTCTCAAGTCGTTGGCCTGGCATGGCCGAGCGCGTTAAGGCGTGCGCTCGTAATCCGAGGGTCGCGGGTTCGCGCCCGCGTCGCGCTAAACATGCTCGCCCTCCCAGCCGTGGGGGCGTATAATGTGACGGTCAATCCCACTATTCGTTGGTAAAAGAGTAGCCCAAGAGTTGGCGGTGGGTGGTGATGACTAGCTGCCTTCCCTCTAGTCTTACACTGCAAAATTAGGGACGGCTAGCACAGATAGCCCTCGAGTAGCTTTGTGCAAAATTCCAAAACAAACAAACAAACTCAAGTCGTTTGGTTTTTATTTCTAAACGAAATTTCATTTCCATTTCCATTCTTTTTAATTCAAAATCTGGGTCAAAATGAGCGGCAGGCAATTGTTGTACAACTTTTTGAGGTAAAACTTTTTGGCTGACCAAATGTTCAACAACAATTCATTTGATATCTGCTTTCTTCATTGCTTGCTTCACTTCCAAATTGAAATGTTTTCCAACATCAAGCAATTCAGATTTTTTTAATTCACTGATAATTCGAAAGAGGGATTCTGATTAAATTTGTCTTTAAAATCTTCGAGTTTGAATGCCATTTTTAATATACAAGCTGTCGACTGTATAGAATATAAATCTAATTTTGGAATAGAATTAAATTGTTTGATCAATCCCGGACGGGCCCCCAATTTTCTGTTACGTTTTTTATGTAGACTGAACGCAACTGAAAGACACAGATAACAGCTTATATATGTTTTTGGAATTTCGCACAAAGCTACTTGAGGGCTATCTGTGCTAGCCGTCCCTAATTTTGCAGTGTAAGACTAGAGGGAAGGCAGCTAGTCATCACCACCCACCGCCAACTCTTGGACTACTCTTTTACCAACGAATAGTGGGATTGACCGTCACATTATATACCCCCACGGCTGGGAGGGCGAGCATGTTTAGCGCGACGCGGGCGCGAACCCGCGACCTTCGGATTACGAGTGCATGGCTTAACGCGCTCGGCCATGCCACAGCTTATATAATTTATTACAATAAACTATTATATATGTAACAGATATAACATAAATTATATGGTAACAATGACAGAAATTCAGTTTCAACCTTCAAAGTTAATTACAAAACAAAAATGGCACTGGTCTGTGTCCAATATAATGATCTAGAATGAAAGTCCAAAAGTCTAGATCAGAAATCCAAAATTCCAGTCTAGGATGTAAATTTGGTCCCACGAAGAAATTCCGAAGTTTACTCCGGTCTCCCCTAAACAGTCTTGTACGTGTTGACTTTCAATATAACCACTAATTCGAATGAATCGTAAAGATTGACGAAATAAAATCAGTTTTTGTAGATCTAGCTCCAGTCACAAATTCAAGTTGAATAAACACACAGCAAACGTTGAAAATTTTTCAAACGGAGACAATATCTCTTGAATCGAAAGTAAAAAACGAATGACTGACTGATTTCTTCTCGCATCGCCGTCTGTTTATATACTAGTAGGCTTACTGTGTCCTCGAACAATCGCGTAACTTCCACAGAATACCAGAGTAATCTGCGCATGTCTGTCTTTTTGCACGAGACTCGTCGTCTAGAAACCAGGCCGCCATACAAATTATTTATAAACATATGATTGATCTACCTAATTTTAGAAATTTCTAAATGTTATTTTAAATGAATAACAACATATTTTATTGATTTAAACTTCGAAACAATAATATAAATATGGAAATTCAAACACAACACGACATGATTGTCGTTTACATAACATTTACATGACATTTACATAACAGGTTCTGAGGTCTCTTACATTGCAATTGACTCTAGCCTTCCTTGCTAGCAGAAAGGTTAACAAGTGACTATTTCTTATTTTTTCCTTTTCCTGATATTACTATTTATGCTGGGAAATATACTGCTCAGTTGTGTGACAGGATAGAAAGGCCTTGTTTTCCACATTTATTGGTTCAGAATACTTTGGCTTATCACCACCAGGAGGAGGCCTTTTTACACTTTCAATGGATTTTTAGCTGTAGTGGTTATATTGGAACCTGTGATCACTTTAAACAGATTACAGTTTTTTCCAATTAACCTTACTGTCATGACTCCCCTTTAATCTAACACTTGTTCCCCCTGAGCAATATGAGGACAAGTTGGGGATTTTGCTGATGTCTACCTTAGTCAGATTGTGTTCTTCAATTAATTTTTTGGTTTATTGACTTGTTTGTTTTTGGGATGTATTGAGTTTGGATATTTTGTTAGAAATAATTTGTGTATCGTTTTCTACCCTCAGAAAGTTACAGGAATTTATCTCCTTTTCTCTGGCCCAGGTTATTTGCTGGAGTTAGAGTTGTTAAAATCCTGAATTTTTACTGCTCATTCACATTCTTCTTTATTGTCACTGGCTTCTAATTCTTCTGGCTCTAATTTGAGAGTATCAGCCCTTTGATTCCCAGGTCTAATAGTTCTCATACTTGGGGTCCATCTCTATTCTTGGGCATACAAATGACAATGGCATTGATGATTATCCCTGGGGCAGGAAAGCAGTGGGAGCATGATTACATCACTTCTTGAACATCTGGAGTTCTCTCAGCATAGATCCATGGCTATCCCATGTTCTGGCTTCATGATTAGTTAATTTTAAATCACCTTCACTGCTGTTTGCTCATCCTCTTGCCTTTTTATCTTCAACAAATCTACAGTAAGAAGATGGCCAAGCATGTTAAGGCGTGCGACTCGTAATCCGAGGGTCACGGGTTCGCATACCCGTCACGCTAAACATGCTCGCCCTTTCAGCTGTGGGGGGATTATAATGTGATGATCAATCCAACTATTCATTGGTAAAAGAGTAGCCCAAGATTTGGCAGTGGGTGGTGATGACTAGCTGCCTTTTCTCCAATTTTACACTGCTGAATTAGGGACAGCTAGCACAGATAACCCTCGAGTAGCATTGTGCGAAATTCAAAAACAAACAAACAGTGAGTAGGTTTCTGTTTCCAGGCCATAAGAAAGTTGTTAGTCAAATAAGCAGTAAATAGGGTCTGTCTCATTTTTCAGGATTCTATTCCCATTTATTCATGGTGCTCAAAAAGGCAAGTGATTGATGTCTAATACTTGATTTATTTTTACTCAATCAGTGTTTCAATTCTTATTTCTTCCCAATAGAATCTTTTCTCAACCTATGATATCACTTTACACCAGGGCTCTAGATGACAAAATTCAGTGTTATTAATGCTTATTTTCATATTCTTAAGCAGAATTTCCCCAGAGGATTCTTACATTTGTGCACAAGGGTCAGATGTTGTTGCAGTTCTGAACTCTTTCTTTTGGTTTTGCATCAGCACTTTATTTTCTATAGAGTTATTTGAACCTTTTCTTGTCACTTTCATTCCTTGGGCCTTTGCACTTTTGGATAATTGACTCATTCTGGCTCCATCCCTTCAATTAGCATAACAACAATCCCAGATTTTCCTTTCAACAGGCATTAAAGTGGGCTTCCTTATCAGATTGGAAAAGTCTATTTTATCACTGATGCAGTATCTCATCCATAAGTGACATTGTCAGTTATCAGGTTGGATCACAGTAACACTTATATTGGGATACCCATTCCAAAATCCATATGTTCACATATGCATCTTTTCAGGGATGGGGAGTTTACCTTCATGTTCAGGAGTTCCAGGACAGAAGACAAAACTACCCTCCATATCAACATTCTCAAACTTCTTGCAGGGCATTGATAGTGATTCAAGATCTGTCTCTCTTGAAGGAAGAAATTGTCATGATACATTTAGACAATTCCATGGTTGTAGATTTCTCAAGGAGGCACACATTCTTGAGACCTTTGTTTTTGTACTTTGGATTTTTTCTTCTTTGCTCCTTCTTATTGTATCAGTCTTTTAGTATGTTATGGTCCTGTAGTGATGAATCTAATTGCAGATCACTTGTCTCAAGCCATTCAGATTCTTCTAATGAAATGGATACCACACTGAGGTTTTTCAGTGGATTTGCTTTCAGTTTAAGCCTCCAGTGACCAATAACTTTGTAACTCAATGGAATTCTCCAGTGCAATTGTTTTAGTTTCCAATACCTCATTTTAAAGCACTAACAGTAGATGCATACAGTCAGGATTGGACAGATTTACATCTATATAACTCTCCCTATTCTGACTAGAGTTTATTCTATTACCTGTCGAGTTTCTTGATTGCACCTTAATGGCCAGCTCAAGTGTGGTTTCCACTTCTTCAGTATCTGCAGGAATATCCACTTCTTCCATGTTGGAAAACTATTGAGACCCTTCATCAGAAATTCTCTACCCAGATGCTTAGAAACTCAATCTTCATGCTTGGAAGACCTTTGCTCAACATAAAGGTCTAATTTCTAAGGTTTTTCTCTATTTTAATAAATCTCTTTATGGTCCTGTCATGACCATATAACAATAGAAATGGAATATTTATCATCAGTGGTGTAGTGAAAAGAATGTAAACCTTCTTAATTCAAAAGTGTCTATCATATTGCATTTTTTAACTAGGGGTGTTTGAGAATGGTCTTGTTTCATCTATGGTGGCTTTATATAAGACATCCTTTTCTACTATTTTTATGTATTGAAAGTATTATAAGTTGTTTTTAATCCCCATTTCTATCAGTTTTACTAAAATCCTTTCATATTCTTTGACCCAAATAAACTTTTCAATTATGAAATTGGGATTTTACAGCTGTTTTACATGCATTATATATCCTCCTTTTGAGACCTTAGCTTCATGTTCTTTGTTTCATCGTTTTCATAAATTCTGTTTTTTGTTGGTGTTGGCATGTGGACGTTATTGGTTGGAGTTGTTTGCAATTCATGTGCAGAGGACTCTTTATTATTCCACATTTGTCTTGCTTTACCTTGATAGATCTTTTCTAATACTCTGGCAGCCAAGGAAGGGGAAGACTTCTCACCAATCCATTTGCTATCCATTTCTCTCCTTTATGACTACTCTGATCCTGATTGTTTGTTACATCCTATTAGTGCTCTTAAGTGTTAGGTGGCTTGTACTAACTCCTTTTGAGATACTAGAAATCAATTTTTCTTTCACCGGGATCCTTCTATTTCTCATGACTTACCTCTCATTATCTCCACACGGTGGATTTGTAAATTAATTAATTCACATTGTTCATAATGGATCATTGTTACAGAAAAGGAATTTTCTGTGTGTCATATCTGTCATTAGCCACCTGCTTGAATTGCCCTCTGGAAAACATTGTATAGACTGGAATATATACTGTTCCTAATGCTTTCCTATCTCATTACTTACATAATCTAGCAGTTTTCTCTTCTGGGGTTTTTTTACTATCCCTGTAGCTATTTTCACCACATCTGTTAGACTTTAACCAGAGATGAGTATTTTCCTGAATCATATGCTTTTTTTATTTACTAATTTAATTTGGACTGCCAATTATGGACAGTCATGAGTAAAGCTAAATGGAATTCTGCCCATCCCTACCAATTTTCAGATGGAATAAATTGGTATTGGTTTGCTTTTGAAAAGGTAGGGAACTTGGTTCATCTATTGCACAATTTCCAAAGTACTGTTCCTTATGACTCTCCATTGCATTTTACCCACCCTCCTCAAACTTTACTAGTGGAGCCGAGGAGCCCTTACGACCTCAAATTTCCAATCTCTGGAGTGATGGACAGAGGATTTTTGTCCAAAGTTATCAAGTGCATTCCTTCACTCTTGAAGAGGACAAAGTGGAGGTTTTCCTACTAGGGTCCATGGATATTTTTTACAAGATGTCAATAAGAGTGGCACCAGCCTCTGTGGTAACCTACTTATAATTCTGCTTCAGGTTGGGGAGTGCGTTGCCCTTCTCTTTAGTCAATGTCAGTTTCATATGTTGTTCATGGAAGGTAGTTTACTACTTCTTCATAACTTCAAATGTGAAATGGTTCCATTCTAGATCCTTGGTTGAGTACAGGTGCTACATTCTCTCTGTAATTCTAGGGGCAAGCAAAATACTCCTTGCCAATTTGGTTTGGGAGTGAGGATGAATATTTGTAATTGCAGACTTGATGCATTCTCTTCCTTTGGTTGAGCACAGCATACACAATTCCATTATTCCAAGGCTGCATTGATGCCTTTTGGATTTCTTCAGATTGAGGAGAAAGTTCATTTACTTAGGTGTTGTTTACTTTCTCATTGTGATTCTTGTGGTATAAAATGCACCACTCTATGGCTACAAGTTGGGATTAAATCAAAGTGTAATATATATAACATTGTGGTCCAATAGCCCTAGCCACCAAAGTGGGATATAGGTACCATGACCCCTTAATTTGAACCCCTAACTATGGAGCCTTATCTGTTGGGTTAAGGCTGACCTGTACTGATTAACACACATATTCTATTCTACCTTAGTTGCAGAAAACAAGTTATAGGTGAAAGGTACATCTATTGTGGATGTAGTGCAGCTCCCCCACTCTTGTACCATTTTCCCTCTTAGTATAATCCTGTTCTATACAGATGCTTTGTGTAAGGATCATACTTGCATTGGCCTTTTTACATTCTCAGTGTGAGATTCTAATTATATCATTAGTAGATAATAATTATGTTTTGGAAGTTAACATTTTCCTAAAATGAAAATGTATTTCCAATAATACTTACCACTGCTGATGTTTTCTCACTCTACCTCACCACTAAAAATCAGTTTATGCCTCGAAAAAGGGATTGCATTATTGAGATGAGGTGCTTATATACAGTACCTAGATAAGAATTCATTGAAGTTAGAGAAATTTGCAAATTAGAATTTGCCCAAGGCATTCAAGTGGTGTATCAAAGACTAGAAGTGAGCATCCTCAATGCTTAGGTGGGCGAAGAGTGGAAACCCTGGAGATCGAGGAGTAAGTTTAATGTCAGTAGAGGTAAGTATTAAACTGAAAATGTTAACTTTCTCCCTTTTAAGTTTGAGCCCTCAATTTTATAAATGAATTAAGTTTAAGACCTTTCCTTGTAAGTAATAATTCCTCCTAAAGTTTAACCTCTGATGTTAACTAATTCTTCTTAAATGTCTTAAATTAAGAGAGTTTAGAGAGAACTACAGTAAAAATGTCACCCTTTGTCCTGTACACATTATTATTTTATTTGTGTTTGTGTTTTGCATAAAGATTGTTTTTCCGTGTATTTCTATATTTGTATCCTATCTCTTTGTTTGTCAAACTCAAAATCTGAAAGCTCAGAAATATTTTATCCTAAGTATGTTGACCTTTTGCTGTTAAGTAGATCTATGTCATTGCTCTACATTAATCCAGTTTTACTAAAGTATACAATGACAGTTAAGCATTGAACTTGATAAAATAAACGTGCATAGATATAAATATCAAGATACATGTATTTGTTACATGTGACTGTAATTTGGAACTTGTATTTTACTGTAGTTATAATTATATTTTGTCTTCTTTAGGCAGAAGATTTTTCCATTCAAATGGAGAAAGAAAGAAGACAAGAATCATTAGAAAGAATATTAAATTTATTGCAACAAGACTTAGAACTAGAAAAGAAAGGAAAACAAGGTATAAATATGAAGTATGATTTTTTTGTAAACTAGCAATAGAAAAAGGTAATTTTATGTGTGAGGCATAAAGGTTTTTAGCTTCACTACACACAGTCTTTAACCCTTTTATATCTCAAGAAGAAATAAAAACTTGAAAAAATTTAACATTAATAAAGTAGAGTAGTATATTTATAATATGAAAAATTTCTTTTTCGCCCAGTTTCTAAAAAATAAAAGAAAACAAAAGAAAGCTAAATCAACAGTAAGAATGTTTATACAGCAAACTTCCTCTTGCAAAACAAATATTTATTTCAGTTTTTGCAATACAGAATATTTCACTATAAAATCCAGGTTTGGTAAGTTTTGTTGATTTTAGTAAATAATCCATGGAAAAGGTCACATACTTAATCTTGTATCATGTGTGTGGACATTGTATTTACCAAATGTACGGGAAATTAAATTGTGAACACAGATTTTTGAAACCTAAATACCCTTTCCTTGAATTACAACAAGCTAAGTTGCATGATAGACATGAAATTATGGGACTTAGACATACTATTTTAACTTGTACTTAAAGATAGCTTCTAGCTCTCAATAGCTTAAAATATTTAAAATTTGATCTGTGTTGTAACTCCAACTAATTTTTAATGTCAAGTTCTTGTACATTAACTTAACCTTTTTAAAGAAACAAACCCCCTCCCAGTGCAAATATGTATAACTTTTTCTAGGACACAAGTGCACTTAAATACTATAATTGAAAGTGTTGTTGTTTCAAATTCAATGGCTAAAACGTTACTACACAGGTTAATCTGCCTCAAAAGGGAACATTGATGATCCCTTTTTTAGAAACTGTGTTATTTGGCCTTGTAATAGCTAATAGACATATGATATGTGTCTTTTTCTTTCAAAAAATAATTTACATACCCATCTAGAAATAAATTAGTAATTTCTTTATTATGCTTCATGTTGAATATTCTCAACAAATTTGTTGAGAAGCTTTATCTGTATGGATGATTATGAAGTGTAAATGGAGATTAATTTGTCTTCTAAGTTGTACGATATCTATGTTAGAAATAGGAATGCTTGTTGCTAGCTGTAATATATCAAATATTGAATGTAATGAAATGCTTGTTAAAGATTATTTCTTTAACAATGCTTTTCGTGATATACAAGACAAAAAGTAATAATTCTTTCACTTTTTCTCCAGGATTAGAAGACATGGTTAGAGTTTTTAATGAGGATCACACACCTTTAGTTGCTGATGGAACACAAGATCATGCCAGTGAGAAACTTCAACATGTGAGTTTAAGTTTTGTATTAATCCTGTAGTAGAATGTATACAAAAATGAGCCCTTAAAGCACATTTATTGTACATTCATGTATACTAAGATATCTTTGGTGAAAGAAATTTCTGTTAATGGCATACACTAAAATATTTGAACTTTAATAATTTCTAACCTGCATAAAATTATGAATTTCACAAACAGGGTGTTTGAAAAGTCACTACACAGTTTTGTCTGTTAATACATATATAAGTGCACAGTGACTTTTCGAACACCCTGAAGAATGTTAACATATGGTGAGATCAGTATAGTATGCAGACATACTAACTCCTTTACTTAGTAATGTGAAGTGTTAGAAGTTCATTTAACGTTTAAAAAAATTATGCCTGTAAGTGCATGTAGGTTTAAGGTAGAACATTAGTCAAAGAAGTAGATAAGATTGTTTCACATTAGTTACCTATCATTCTGGATCATTCATCTTTGGTACCAAATGGGCTTCTCATGAGGAATATTGCTGTAAATTATAATATACAATGTCAAAATGGGCAGATATTTTTCACTGGTGGGTCAAGTGATATGTTGAGGCTGTCATTTCTTGTTTTTGTATTGGAATAACTAGTGGTGATGTAGTAGTGCACACTTTAAGAGGAATGGCATTATATGTTACAAAACATTGTGTATAATATAGTGTTCTCTCACTTATTTTTTTCTTCTTCAAGTAAGTAAATTTCTAGAGATAGCAAATTTTTCGTAAATCTCTTAAGTTCTTAATCTTTAAAGAATTAATGATCCAATAAAAGAGATGTCTTTTGTTCTGTGCACATGTCAATTTTGATAAAGTTTACATGTTTAACTAAAGATTGTTTTCAGTGTGCTATACATTGTGTCCAGTCTCCTCCTTCACTCACAACTCAATCAGTGCTAAAAGAACCCAATTTAACTCTAATTGTAAAACATTTTCTGTTATGGCTTCTGCCCAATCTCAACAGGAAAACAGTTTACCTGGAATACCAAAACTAGTTTGTTTTGTTTTTTGCCTGAGTACAGCTTAATTAAAAATTTGGTGGACTTGTTAAGTATCTAATTTATTGAACACATAACAGTTAATATTTTACAACAGAATAATACCTTTATTCACCAATAATTAACAAATGATGAAATGTTTGAAAAGAGACAAAATTTTAAAAATTAAATTTAAGGAAAACTGTCACATAAGTTTCATAAGATATTAGCCAATAATACTGCAGGTGATTTGTAAGTTTGATTTTTTAATAAACTATTTTAACTTCAGTGCCTCATTATTATTTTTAAATATGTCAATTTTCATTGAAATATTTCAGATTGAAGCTTTGCAGTTGTTTTTGGAAGCAACTCGGTATAAAATTCAGTGTGTTTTAGCTGATCTAGAAGGAGTGGTTCATCCAGTTAGTCCACTCTCTATTACATTGCATCAATATAAAGATAAGCAGGTAACTGAGTACTCTGAAATGATATATTCTAGCTTTGGTGAATTGTTTACAAAGCCTCTATGTGGATTATTGTAACATTCACAGAATGCTATTAAAGTTCAGTTTTCTGTCAGAACGAAATTAATTAATTAAAAAGAAATAGCTAGCGTTGTATGTAACTTGTTCATTTGATTCTAGTTTTTCTGAATTATCAAAATAAACCCTTTATATTCTCAACATTATTGTAGTTGTTCTACATAAACTACAACTCAATCACCAAATCTATGCAATGAATTCTGTTATTTTAATCATTGGTTATTATAATGATAAAATCAGTAAGATATTTTCTCTTTCAACAATTTTTTAGATTAAAAGAGAAACACAATATATCTATATAACATGTTAATAAGCTTACTGAAATACCAGTAAATAATTAGCTATGTTTGTTTGTTTTTAAACACAAAACTACATAATAGATTATCTGTGCTTTTCCAACCATGGGAAATTTTTAATGTTATAAGCCTACAAATATACTGCTGAGGCTCCAGAGAGAGAAGTTTATTGTGAGTATATAGCTAGTCTGAGTTACAATACATTATAAGTTTATATATATAGCCTTTTGTGATGAGGATAGTTACATATTATGTATTATTTTGAGAAAATAGTACATAAATTATAAATATTCCTTAAATATGTATACTTAAATTTTATTT
The DNA here is from genome assembly GCA_011833715.1 of Carcinoscorpius rotundicauda. Lineage (NCBI taxonomy): Eukaryota > Metazoa > Arthropoda > Merostomata > Xiphosura > Limulidae > Carcinoscorpius > Carcinoscorpius rotundicauda. The sequence continues at coordinate 33,164,450 of CM022398.1, forward strand.
TACATAAAATCACATTCTACCCTAAGCATCCTCAGTGTATTCTTTTAATATATAGAAACAACAAGTTATGTTTTAATGTTTTTTTAGGTGGTACTTAATATTGTAGTAGTTGACAAAAAATACTTCATTTATTTAGGCTATTATTTCTTTTAAGATACATGGTTATATATACTTTCTGAAAAATATCTTTTCAAATAACATTATTTTGTGTTTAAGGGTGCAATACAAACCTTACTAAAACTGCCAGAATGGCCACAGCTAGAAAGAAGAAATTCATCTGGAAGTTGGTCTTCTTGTAGCGATTCACTTGGACTTGACCGTGGCATAGCTGATGGTGTATCTGTCATACATGAACAGTTAGGTGAGTTTAAAGCTGTACAATAAACACTCTCTTAAACACATAAGTCAGAACTTTAGAAACAAAATATTTGTAATGTTGGACTTCTATATTTGTACATTTTGAGATGTTTTGTGTTGAAGCCCTAATAACTTGTACTTAATTCAGTTTGTATAAAACATTTGAGCACTTCATGTTAACTTACTAAACGGTTTGAAAACAAAAGTTGAAAATGTGCATTTAGAATTACACGTACTCTTCTTTCTCTTAAAGAAGAATTTGTTTCTATCAGATATAGATCTGATTTGCATATTCAATCTTCCCTTCCTTGACTATTCCTATTGCTTGTTTACAGGTTAAAAAGTTATTTTAAACTCAGTTGAGACATGTTGATTTACAAGAGTAAATGGTATCTAAATTTAAACCTCTTCAAAAGAATTGCATTACTGGACTTTCTGAGGGTATTAAGTTTAAGTATTTTGGAGAAAGGAATATGTGTAGTATTGAACTTTATTTCTAAAACAAATAAAGGTGTGATTCCAATAATAAAATTAAAGAAGTTATGATTTCAGCAGAGAAAAACAGTCTACTCCATGACTAGCTATAGGTTGTAGGTTGGAGTTTGTGAAAATAGTTAAGCAGCTTGTCACTGGAAATAATCTAAACACAATATTCCATTTTTGCTAAAGTAGTAACTTTTTTTGGATTATAAGCAGGTTAATGCATCAATAGTTAGGTCTACAAAACCAATACAAGCTTTTCTAAAGATGCAGTGTAATGTGAGATGATCTGTCAAAGGCTGTGTGTATAATATCTGTCATTTTACATATGGTAATATGAAGTATATTATTACATTGGATGGAGCAGATGTGTATTTAACCATCTGCAACAAAGTGTAAGTAATCGGTTATCAATATGTGAGTAGTACATAATTTCACATATAGCACAGAGCAGGTCATATCAGTTTTTCAAGATATTTATTCTAAGTTAAACAATTCGAGAGTTGGGGAAAAAAAAGCCAAGGTGAACCCTGCGTAATATCGGGTTAATGTGTTAGCATCATTATTCCATGAGGAAATACCACCTTTGTACAGACTGAATGCTGATAACATTATAAATTTGACAAATTAAAATGTTCAGTCACACATCCAAGTTAATAATCTAAATCTTCAAAAGATGGAGATATACAAATGGAAATTTGCACTATGTCATACATTGACATCTCCCACATGTTTCTCATGTGGCTCAAATGAGCCCTCAGATGTTAGTGTTTATTCTTGATTGTTGTAGACTTCAAAAACATGTAAATGAATACAATTGGCTATCTATGCTTTTCCAACCTTGGGTAATGAAACCTGATTTTTAAGATTATAAGCCTTTACACTTGTTACTGAATCACTGAGTAGCAAATATAATATTACTTTTTTCTTCTTTGTTGTTAGAAGCTGATAATAAAATATACAGAGCTAGTTGTAAAAAATCGCTGTTTAACAGAGGCATGGGGAGAATAACTTGTATTGTGGTGCACTGTCTAAATTAAACTAATATCTGTAGTTAAATACATATCAGTATTATAGGGTTGTAAATTTGTGGCAGTCATTAACAGAATAAAACAGATAAAATCATTGATTCTAGGAAGCAAAAATTCAATAAACATCAACATAGCTATCTTTTTTTAAATAAAAATGTAAAATTATTTAATTACGAATGTTTTTCAGATTCTTCATCTGTATATGGCTCAGTTCAACATTCACCTTCAGAACTAAGCCAGCCTTCTAGTACAGAGACTCTACAATACTGTCGAGCCAAATACACTTATCAGGCAAACTTAAGTGATGAATTAACACTTCATTCAGGTTAGTAAAATGTCATGCTGTATTGAAATCAGAATGCAAAGCAACTATTCTGACAAGAACTTGAAATTAAAATACAACATGTGAAAGTTTTATCTCTGACTGAGTAGCAGTCAGGCTAAAACAGTTTTACAAGCTGATAAAACTGAGTTCATGAGAATTCTTTTGTTTTGTGAACTTTATATTGTTATAATTATTATGATATGTCTAATTAAAAATAGCAATATGTGAATACTTCTTAAAATCAATTATTATAATTTTACAATTCTAAGCTTTCTAGTAGCACAGTGGTATGTCTGCAGACTCACACTGCTAAAAACCAGGTTTTGATACCCACATTGGGCAGAGCACAAATAGCTTATTGTGTGGCTTTGTGCTTAATTCTAAACAAACAAAAAATACAATTCTAAATGATTTATTAACAAATGATTATAAATATTATACTTAATATGTTAAAATTATGACAAATGTGTGTAAAATATAGAAACAGATACAAATTTTGTTTCACAGTGCTGTTTGTAAAAGCATAATCCAGACTTAATGAGAACATGTTAATGTCAAAGAAAAATATACAATATCATCGTGTTTCAGTCAGATATAAATGGAAGAACATTAACTATTTAACATTAAATGTTAGTCTTGTACAAAAGGGATATTTATGCTTAAATGATGAGCTGCTAATCCATATTAGAAGGAAAGAAGGAACGCAAGATACATTAAAAGTACATTTGTGTTTTGTTTATTCATTTGTTTAAAATTAAACAAAAGCTACAAAATATTTGTGCTTTGATTACCACAGGTATTGAAACCAGGTTTCTAGTGGTGTGAGTCTGCAGACATACTGCAGTGCCAAGGAGGGAAGGAATTAAAAGTATATATATTCCATTGAAATATAAAAGATGGTGACTTATGTGTTTGTGGTTATCTAAGTTAAAATAATGCAATGATTTTTAATGTTTTTTCCTGTGTTAATAGTTTTCTAAATTAAAATAATGCAATAATTTTAAATGTTTTTCCTGTTTTTCTGTAGGTGACATAATTTGTTTGAAAAGGAAGAGTGATGATGATTGGTGGGAAGGTGAACTTAATGGGGTTGTTGGGCTGTTTCCATCCACTTATGTTGAAGAAATTGAATATTAAATTAATTTTGATGCAAAAGAGCTTTATATTGAAAAGTTATAATTCTAATTTTGATTTGGGCATCAATATACCTCACGCATCAACAGTAGCTTCATATAATTTAAAGAGTTAAAAAAATTACATTAACAAGAATTTGTTGATGACCTAGTTTCGTTTTCTTTAAATGTTTCGTTTTTTATATACATTTTTAAAAAATGAATAGAGTGTGTTCTTGAAGGTTCACAAAATGTGAACCTTATTATGTATTGAAGATCAATAAAAATATTTGACTGGGCAATAAATAGCATGCAGTTGTGATGGTGCTTTGTGGAAATATTTTCAAAGCTAATATATCTAAACGTATTTTAGTTTAATTAGTAATATGTGGATTTCTCTTAACAGTAGAGCTCATTGAATAATTTTATAAACATTTCCATTGTACAGTAGAAAAAAGTTAAATATTGCTTCTGGATTTATGTTTTTGCAAACAGTTGTTTTATTTATATTTACAACCTGTGTTTTTGTTATACTGCCATTAAACTAAACAGTATTTAGCCGTTTGATGAGTTATTTTTAAGTTTATGTGGAACATGTTGGATTTGAGAAACTGTAGTTTTGCATTTTAAAATCCTAGTATTTTCTTTGAAAACTGATAATTTTGGAAAAGTGAGAATTAAAATTTAAAATGTTGTATTTGAAAAAATATTAAATATAGAATTATGTTTAATATGCCTAAATTAACTGCATTTTTGCTATCAGAATCAAATTCATTTTTTTGTATGGTCTCCATTTACTTGATTTTTGTTTAGACTACTTTGGTTACTGGTAGATAGTTAAGACATAATATAACAATATCTTTTAGGGCACTTTGGTTAGAAATAGGGTTTTATAGAAATAAATGAATTATAAGAAATATATTATGGTTTTATTTATGACATTACTTGTCTATGTTATATTCTATCATTATTTTATAACTCTCAATGTACATTTTAGCTATACCAAACCAGTGATGTGGCTGGGGAATGTCAAAAAATTACCATCAATATTTTAATAAGTCAAAATCGTTCACAGTGTTCTACTGTTTAATTGTTGCTTTATTTTTTAGTGAATTTACACAGTGGACTATCAGTGCTCTGTCCCCTTTAGGAAATTGATCCCTAGACTTCAGCATTTTAAGTCTGTATGCTTACTGCTGACCTTTCAAGGGAAGTTTTATAAAGTAAACACTTGACTTTGATTTTGCTCTCTTACATTTTGAATAGTTTTATTCAGGCTGAGATAAATCATTTAAAATCTTTATATAAAAGAAAAGATCCACATTTTTAAGGTAAAAGATTACACCTTCACATCTTATAAAAGTGGTTTTTAAACACTTTTTCCAATTCAGTTTGTGTATTTAAATACAGAAAATCTTCCTGTTTGCATTGCAAAAGTTGAATCTAATTTAAAGACTAAATAAATAATATGCTTCAAAATGTTTCTGGAGATATGTTTTTAAATGTACATTCACTGTGTCATATTTGCATATTAGAATTTTTTTGTTTTTTTAACTTATGATAAAATTTAACATTGATCATTTTGTGTGCTTGTTGCATAGAATATAAATGTAAAACTTATTTTTGTTTTAAATTTAAAATTGTAAATAAAGATTGTATTATTCTACATGAAACTTGAGATAAAGTGCAAGAAATATTCTAAAAGTTAATCTAAGAACATCTTTAAACTTTTAGGGCACCTTGATTATAAATAGTATTTCATAAAAATAAATGGATCATGAGAAATATATTGTGGTTTTATTTATGACATTATTTGTCTATGTTATATTCCATCATTATTTTATAACTCTCAATGCTGCATATTAGAACTTTTGTCATTTTTACTTAAGATAAAATTTAACATTGATCATTTTTTGTGCTTGTTGCATAAAATATAAATGTAAAACTTATTTTTATTTGAAATTTAAAATTGTGAATAAAGATTTTATTATTCTACATGAAACTTAAAATAGAGTGCTAGAAATATTCCTAAAACTAAACAGTTAAAATGGACGTTTTTATGAAGTGATAATTTTACCATGACAAAGAAGAGAGAATGAAGTTTAATCTTTCATATTGTTATATGCTTGTTGTTTCAAATGTCACTTCCATTGTTTAAATTACTGTGTCGAAGAAATAAGTTGGTACAATGCTATGAACTTTATTGGCAGACTAATTTTACTGTGTGAAGACATCAGAATAAGAGTATGGTATGTAATAATAATATTTCATTTACCTAAAACTTTAAAAGCTATCATCCAGAGTCATATTGAGGGAGTTTTCAACAAGTTGGAGCAACGTGTGTACATTGTTTTCTTCATGGTCCAGTTGGTCTGTGTATTGAGTTAAACAAATTTCTCTCCTCCAGTCATCTGAAATGCAAAAATCACTTTTGAAACACCTGTTTTGTAATTAACATTGTATATTTTTCAAACTAATGCTCACTAAAACCTAATAAAGCAAATTTATTTCAAATTTTGTGGTCTCTTGTTGTTTCTTACCAATGTTTTATGATTCTATTCTATACACTACTTACTAAACAACTAGTAAAGTGTTAATTGTTTTAAAGACTTAAAAACATGTTATAAAAACCTTTTGATAATCAGGAACGTTTTACCAACTAACTAGATGTTTACTCTTACTGGAAGATTTTCTCTCTCTATGTAGATTTTAAAGGTTCAGTGTCTGAAGAACAGTTCTCAGACTGTGTACACTTTTCTGACAATTCACTGTCACAACTGTCTTGTTCGCTTGTATCATGTCCAATGAAGGCAAGCCTTTGAAAACTGGAATAGGAACTTCTTCAGAGTGCGGATCAGGCCGAATAGCTGAGGGAATGTTCGGATACGTAATTTTATGTCGGTTTTTCTTCCCAACACCCGTTGTGTTTACCATGCAGAAATAACAGTCAGTTACATGGTTGGTGGGTTCGCGCCAAATCATTGGAACACCAAAAGGCAGACCATTGCGTTTTCCTTTGGTCCAGTCTCGAAGCATTTCCTCACAATTGTGGCACACAACATGAGGAGCCCATTGCTTGTCTTGATCACCAAGATGAACTTCAAAATATGCCTTGTAGGCACGCTTGACGAACGAGGATATGTTACGTCTCTGACGATTGAAAGTGTAGCATCCACATATGTAGCAGAAGGCATCAGGCTTGTTTCTGCAATGATATTTATTTTTGGAAGCCATGTTTGATCTGAAACAAAAGAAGAATGATCAAAATATTAGAAGCTATCTATATATATGGACGTGAAAATGCTTATACATGGTTTACGCAAGTTCACATTTGTACAATTTCATTAACCTCAAATTGCATACAAACTAGAGCTTGTAGAGAAAAACTAATTTCAGATTTGAAATCAGCGCCTAAAACTCCTTCAGAATCAGTTAAAATATCAAATGCAACTTAAATTTACTGAAAAAGTGCTCCCCAGTGATAATTTATTACGTGTAGAGAACTTATAAATAACAAATATCTTGTTAGATCATCCAGTACAGATGTATCAACTGATATTCTTTGCATAAGTACAATCACATCCCTGTCTGTAAGAAGTGCTATAAATTTTCAGAAATAAGTTATTTAGAATATTTAAAAGCCTTGAACAGAGTTTGAATGTACTATTCTGTTAAGGATAGAGTTATCTTTATTAAAGAGCTTGAACCTCAGCTTATTTACTTAATTTCTTCTCATTCATTAAGAAGATCAAAGACCATGGTTTGTTCATGGAGAGGTTCTCTTGCAACCTTATTTGTTACTGTAGTGTTTTTTGTTTTGTTTTGTTTTTCTTCTGCCATTGTTGGTCTGGGATTTGTAGATTTTAAGGTTATCTTTAATATAATTTCAGTTATTGACAATAAGCCATTATGTGGTCACTTTAGAAAGTTTATTAAATTACGTGATGATATGAAACTGTTTTGGAAGAGATTCTTGTAGGATACATTTTTGCTTATTTTGTTGTTAATTGAATTGGTTATCTGTGCGCGAAGGTTATCAACTCTAGCCGTATCTAATTTAGCAGTTCTAGACTAAAAGGAAGTGGGATTAATCATAACATAATGACGCTCTCACGGCTGAAATGGCGAGCATATTTGGTGTGATGGGAATTCGTACCCATGACCCTCAGATTACGAGTTGACCGCCTTTAACCAAATGGCCTTGCCAGACCAGATCAAATAAAGTTAAAAGTCACATACTACTAAAAAAAATCGAAAAGTCGAATGATTATGTTTACTCATATACAACTTAACATTAAACAGTTTTCACCCTAGAACAGTATATTATAAAATATTCAAACAACTTAGGGTTCAAAGAAAAATGAATACATATATTATCAAACAAATGTGATGTGATCGAATATCTGACACATTTTGTTTATGCTACTTGACACATTCACACTTATGCTAGAAAAATGTGTTGGTCATTCACACTAAAATATTACATGAACAAAATAATTAATTTTCATAGAATACGACAACAGTTTTACTCGAAACCTGCAAAAGAGATCAAATAATAATAAAAAAACATTAAATTGATTTCATTCTGACCAACTATATAGCTCTAAATATTCTGAAAAACAATCTTAAAATTGTCCGTAGCATTTCATTTTTCACACATTTACGAATTCAACAGTATTAAAATACCTTCAACCTTAAATGCTTAAAAATTCAAATGGCAGAATCAACTTAAGGGTCTAGTCTATTACATTGTGTTTTGTTATTAAAGAACTATTCAAAACAAATGTGTGAACAATAACTTCTATTCAAAGTGTTTCTATTTAGAACAATAATCACAAGAAATGTTCTACTTTAGTTTCTTCTATACTAAAGTTATAAGGAATTCTGACTAATTTCATAGACGGACATGTGTAAATTAGAAACTGCACATTTTGTCCACTGAAATCTCATTAACAGGAAGAATATTGATGTAAAAATCTTGAGAACAAGAGTGGACTACAAATCACTAATACTACTACAACACAAAATAAATTTATTTTTTTCTCTTTCAGTTTACTAAATTATAATTACACAATGAAGAGGGCTGCAACAGTTTTAGTAATATAAACAATTAAAATGTTTAGTTTCAAATTGGCCTTTTCCTTAATTATTATAAACGTAGGGATAAAGTGAGATTGATTATGATATATGCCACACAAAATTATGATTTAGCTAGTGTTTTTCCCCCTCAAGGCTGTGCTTTCAGTATCACACTTTTCAGTGTGAAGATAAATGTCATCACAGGATAACTTTTCCAACAGTTGCATGACGATATGTGGAAGTTGTCAAGCATAAGGTTAATAGAGCGGCAGCTTCAGACTGTTCTCAATTGTTTATTGAAGTCGACCGCAGCAAATTGTTTCACTTTTTCTTTCTCTAAAACCGTTTGCATGCACTTTTGCCACTAATGGGGTATTCACCTCGATCCTGAGCTTCGTCTCGGTGATACTGTTCTTCCTGTGGTCCCTGAGACAAAGTTCTTGGAACTTATCTTTGACCGTAAGCTGACCTTCATTCCACACATCAAGCACCCACGAGTCAGATGTACGAGGACACTCAATACCTTCCTTGTCTTTTCTTCCACCTGCTGGGGAGTGGATAGATGTTCTACGTTAAAGATTTATCGTACTTTCATCTGATCAAAACTGGACTATGTTTTTATGGTCTGTGTTACTGTTACTGTCAGCACCTCGGGATTGAAGATGTTGGACCCTGTTCATCATCTAAGGCTTTGGCTCTGCACGGAAACTTTCCACACTTCTACAGTCCAGAGTTTGTACACTGAATCTCACAAACCTCCTCTTCACCTCTGTCGCTTGCAACTTTCTATACTCTATCCTTCAAAACTTCAATCCTTACCACAGCATCCCACCTGGAGTTGTGTCTTCCTTACTCATGTTTTTCTATGTTTTTCAGAATAGACTGTCTGCCATTATTCCTTTTGGCCTCCATGTCCAGCCACAGCTGGCTGAATTGGGTCTGTTCTTGGAGGATGTTGCAGTTTGCACTGCTCAGCCCATCCCACCATGGAACCCCTGCATAGCCATGTGGTTACGGTGCTCAACTCGTAATCTGAGGGTCGCAGGTTCGAATTCCCGTTGCACCAAACAGGCTTGCCATTTCAACCGTGGGGACGTTATAATGTTACAGTCAATCCCACTATTCATTGGTAAAAGAGTAGCTCAAGAGTTCGCAGTGGGTGGTAATGACTAATTGCATTCCCTCTAGTTTTACACTGCTAAATTAGGGACGAATAGAGCAGATAGTCCTTATGTAGCTTTGCACGAGATTGAAACCAAACCAAACCCAACCCACCATGGCTTATTACTATCCCCACCTGTGATCTTTCTTTGAGTCACCTGAGAAAGCTAGATACACCGAATTGGAAGTACTGTCTTCTCTTTGCCAAACATCTTTTGAGACATTCTTCCATTCCCATTTATACGGAATGCTCAATATCAGGTGACTCTGTGGGTTTTGTCACGGTTTGTTGTAGGTTGATGGTTGCAAGCAGGATTCTTTCTACATTTTTGGAGTTGACTACCAAATTACATGCCATGTCTTTTGCCCTGAATCACATAGAAATTGTGCAGTACACAAGTTATATGATATTATTTATACCGATTCTCTTAGCTCTCTACTGACCCTAGAATTGCTGCACTTTAGTTTACACCGTGTTCTCGTTCATATTCAAAACCGACTAGCTCATTTCTCTTTCATTTATATCTTGTATTTCTAGATACCTGACTACGTCGGTATTCGCGAGAATGAGCTCGCTGACACTTTAGTTAAGTTTGTGTGCTCTGGTAATATTACTGCCGTGCCTGTAGTTTATATTAAATATGATACTGTGTTTAGGGCTCGGCTCTGCACCAAATGCACTTGGAGCGAGCAACGTGATAACAGGCTTTTTCAGATCAAACCCTCTGTTGCTTTTTGGCCGCCTTCTTTCCGTAAGAATCAGAAGAAGGAAGTTGTCCTGGTTAGACTATGCATTGGTTACAGCTTTTAAGTACATCATTTTTTTATCTGTGATTGATGCACCAATGTATGGCCTTTGTGACACTCAAGTCACAATATTCTTTTACTGTCGTGTCGTCGTTACGACTCTGAATGACGGCAACATCTGAGATATGTTTTTCCACGGGTTTACTCCTGACGCTGGACAGTGTCATTGGCGATGGTGACACTGTAGACCTTACTAATATTTTAAAATTTTTGAGGGCCATTGGTATTTTTAATTAAATTTAATTTTTATCTGAAATTCTTTTTTCCCCCATTTTAAGCGCAGGAAAAGGCCTAATTGCTTTGCGCTAGTAAACGCCAAAGAACCACCCAATAAAATGGTTGTTTCGTTATATCTTGATAAGTTTTTCAAAATATTTGATACGTGATTGGAACATTTGTATTGCGAAAACATTTAACTGTGATTTAGCTCTCAAATTCTTGAACAAAATAATATAATGAGAATTTAAACTAATATTATACATTTTTCTAGCCTGATAACTAAATTCTGTACAATGTAGAACACTGACAAATTTAAATAGATTTCCACATGTAAAAAGGTGAAATACTCGTTTATTTTTTCCACTTTCACTCAAAAAACTGTCAATGATAAAAATATTTTGTTTATCAAGCAGTAAATAAACATGAAAAATTTCAGGTACGCCTTTGACAAGTTGAAATTCATCATTAAACTATGTGGTATTTTGTGAGTAGAATAAATCACATCATGATGATAAATTAAAACTTTTATCAACTTGATTGATATTTACACAATAAGTTTTAATTATTGTATTGTCCTTCTAGGACTATTTAAATGGTAAAAAATGTAAATAATAATTTATTGATAAATATCCTCTTTAAGACAAATTAATTACAAATGAATTAGAGTTAAGCGTAAAAACTTGTACTGTATGAGTCATTGTGTCATGGCAGTCTAGTAATTCACCTTTTACTTTGTGGTACTATTAAGTTATCATCCATTATTGTTGCCTGTCATGGCGGCTTAGAACGTGTCCATAATAATGCTACTTAGTGGAAAATATTGGAATTATAGCATCTGTGGCCGCTTAACAACGCGCCATAATGCCCCCTCTGGTGACAACATATGGAACTGGGACGTCATTGATGATGTCGCATCATGAGCTTGACACACGTGTGGTGCTTCGCTGGTGCCAAATTCCGAAACTCTGGCGTTGTCATATTTAACAGTAATCCCCAAAAATATTGTCCCAAAATCTAACAGATTTTTGAAAAAGAAAAGTAAAATGTTAGGAAATTTGACTTTTTCCTTTTTCAGTCGCGGTTAATTTTCATCGAAAGAGAAATATCCATGATAGCCACGAGTATGAATTTGTAAAAAAATCCATTAAAATTAATTAAATTCTGGAAATAAAATGATTTTGATACGTTTTGTTTAACGATAGAAAAAACCCTGTCGCCCATGTAATTTCAATAATTCTCAACTAGTCATTGTATAGATTCATTATTCAATATAAACATATCATGTAGTTCGTAATACAGTTTATTTCCCACATGGGATGGAAGATAACAAGCGCTAAATTTAATAGAAAATTGTGTTTGTTTTAAAACATATTTAATTAACGTGGATGACTGCACCTGTACAAAAAACACTTGTATGTTTCACAAATACTTAGTTTAATAATGACCATGATTTCACCAATAAAGGCATTATTAGTCTTCAGGAAATTACAGAAAAAAATTAAATAATACTACTGCCTATTAAACAATTAAGCTTTGATCCACTAGAACTGATTATTTTTTTGTTTTGTAGTGTAAAAATATTGTTTAGAGGCGTCACCAAAAATTTATACGTTCATGCTTGTTTTAAGTACAGTCACAACATATAATTTAAAAAAGAAAAGTAATAACTATAACATCAAAAGTGATATTACAGAGTATAGTTTTGAAAAAGAACGACATAAACAAATCAAGTATAACATTAACTGATTGATAATTTATTTTAACTTTCAAGATATTTGAAACTTCTAAACCTCCTATATTTATATGCTTCATGGTCACGGGTTCGAATCCCTGTCATACCACTTTAGCCGTGGGGATGTTATAATGTCGCGGTTAATTCCATTATTCGTTGGTAAAAGAGGGTGGTGATGACTAGCTGCTTCCCTCTAGATAGCCCTCGTATAGCTTTGCGCAAAATTCAAAAAACAAAGAAACACACTTATATGCTGGAAAAATAAGAAAAAGACAGCCTTCAAAAATTAGATATTTCGACTGGGAAACAAAAAACTTTAAGCTTTAGCAATAACAGTTTTGATTTAAAACTTTCTTATTTATTTATATCCTGAAAGCTATTATATTAAGTAATGCATAAATGTTACACATAATATATATCATTATAAATACTTGTGAAAACTTTAAGGGAAAAGGATGCAAAAGGTATATCTCATATGCATATTATTTCTTTATCGTGTGAACGTGAATTTACCAGAGTACGGTCTTATGCTGAAATCTTACACTGTGATTGGTTATTATTCAACAAATTAAAAAATGTCACACCAGTATACAGCCTATAATACAGGCACTCAAACCATTCTCAGTAGTAGCAGCGTGTGGTAGCCATTGTTCCAACGACTTAAATACCACACTACAAAAGTGTAGAAATCAAAGTCTTGACTGGTTAAGGATAGTCCACGTAAAGCACTGCGACAAAATTCCGAGTTTTGTTAGCGCTATGAAAAACTCTGAAGAGGGTGGATGAAAATGGTACTATTAATGATAGGTTGAGGTAAAAACCGCAATTCTCCAAAAGTATAAAAATGTTCTTTAAGGAGCAAACGATGGTTGAGTGCAAATCTAAACAATGATATTGCTGTAAATATCAATGTGAATGTTACCATGAGAAAAGTAAGGTATTTAGTTATTACCATGAAGTGTCCTCAATAGATGTGAAGCTGTTCAAAACCTCTGCTTAAGAGAGTAAACCAAACCAGAAGGCCCAAAAGGCCATCGAATCACAACTAGTGTGAATGAGCAAAACTAAAGAGGTGAGTTTTTTATAATTTATTTGATAATGATCAAGTCGTGAAATGCCACAAATAATTTCCACATTTTAAGCTTCAGCTTAACCACTCGTTATAAAAGTGACAAGTTCTCTAGCGCGTTAGTAGTAATTTCATGAACTTATAAGACTAAAATCCAAGGTTCCATTCCCTGTGGCAGATAGCCCTTTGCGTAGTTTTGCTCTAAAACACAACAAGACGGGTATATGCACCAATATATTTATATATATTGTTATGTATATGTGTAAATATTTTGTAAACGACAACATGTCGTGTTGTGTTTAAATTTTCATTTCTATTATTCATTTTTCCATATTTATATTATTGTTTTGAAGTTTAAACTAATATTTTGTTATTCATTTAGGGTAACATTTAGAATTTTCTTGAATGAAGTAGACCAATCATATGTTTGTAAATGAAGTGCTGGTGACTACGTGTCTAGACGTGTAGTCTCGTGCAAAAACGAACATGCGTGGATTGCTCTGGAGACCTGTAGAACTTTCGCGGTCTTTCGAGGAGTTTAGGCCTACAATATATAAACAGACGAAGATGCGAGAGACAGGAGAGAGATTCAGTCATCAGTTTTTATTCAAAGAGTGAGATTCAGACATCACATTTATTTCAAAAGAAGAGAATCAGTTATTTGAGAAAGATTAAGTGTTTGCTGTGATTATTCAACTTGGATTTGTGACTGAAGTTAGATCTACGGAAGCTGTGATTTTATTTCGTCAATCTCTACGATTCATCTGAATTACTGCTTGTGCTGAGAGTCGGCGAATTTATTGAACTGTGAACTGTTTCTGAACTTCTTCATTTAAGCTTCGGAATTTCTTCGTGGGACCAAATTCACACCCTAGACTGGAATTTGAGACTTTCATTTTAGATCATTATATTAGATACAGGCCATTACCATTTTGTATTGTGATTAATTTTGAAGTTTGAAAGTAGTAGTATTTTGTTTTGTAATTAATTTCGAATGTTGAAACTTAATATCTGTCACTGTTATCATATAATTTATGTTATATCTGTTATATTTGTTAATAGTTTAGTGTAATAAATTATACAAGCTGTTATCTGTGTTTTTCTGTTGCGTTTAGTCTACGAAGAACATAAAACATAAAAAATACGTAACAATATCATTCTGTCATCTTGTGAGACAGCAAATTATTTTTTGTGTGTGTGGTTATGATTTTCTTTACCGTTCATAGATAAACTAACTCACCTTCTAGCTAATCAGTTGTATTTTGAATATGATAAAACTGATACAAGCTTCCCTTACGATGACGTACGTATATTATTAATGCAAATTATGATCACATGAGATGTACTCTCGTGACCAATTCAGTAAATAAATATCCTGCTGTATGCTTCATAAAATGAGTCATGATATAGTTTGTCACTCAATATTGTTGTTAATATTTTGTTGTTGTATTTTTTGGAATTATGTTTTTCTTCTTTTTTTCGTGATTCCACAACTCATTAATTGTTAATACTGATCCTTATATCTTACTTTATATTAACATTAGTAGCAAGACCTGACCAGGCATGTGTTTATTAACTGTGTTTTTCCATAAGAGCAAAAGTTTGTTCCAAGTGTTGTTATAGTTGAATAAATTGTTTTTATTATTATTGAACCTGGATGTAGCGTCATATCATTTAAACCGTTATAATCTAATTATTAAAGCTTAAATTATTTTAAGCGAAGACATTATTTTCAATATTTTGTTTGTTTGTTGTTTAACATAAAACTACACCAGGGCTACCTGTGCTGTGTCCATCATTGGTATCGAAATCAAATGTTTACCGTTATAAGACTCATTTATCTCGCTGAATCAATCGGGGGCCTGAAGTTCTTGAGGTCATTGGTGTAGAAAGTACTTGGAGTTATGGCCTCTTATATCTAAGGCTGTTTTTGTTTCCATTCCACTGATTATTTTGTACACTTATAGAAATAAATGTATCAAATAGCTGAATAAGAATTCAAGAGTAATAAAACAGCGTATTTACATAATATAAAAATATATATTTTATTCTTTAAAACCCAAAATACCGTTTTTAGAATAGACATTTTGATATTTCATCGTGACTTTCTTGAAGGTAAGTACTAAGCTATTATCTGCTCACTGAGTGTACTGAAAACTTGTCCACTGTAAAAAGTCTGCACCCATGCTGCCGTGCCAGTGAGGTCTTCGTTGTAAAGGAAACAATTAATACATTTATGAAAGGAATATTTTAGTTTAAACTTCTGTAACATAAAATGCAACTGAAATAAAGAGCGATATCAGTAGTTAAGAGAGTACAAACAGGTATTCGGAGATAATAATTTAGAAATTCATCTCAAGATAACGCTTTCATACACTTTACAGCAGATGTGGCAAATTTTGATAGACTATAATTAAGATGCCCGCCATGGCCGAGCGCGTTAGGCGTGCGACTCGTAATCCGAGGGTCGCGGGTTCGCATCCCAGTCGCGCTAAACATGCTCGCCCTTTCAGCCGCGGGGACGTTATAATGTTTCGGTCAATCCCACTATTCGTTGGTAAAGGAGTAGCCCAAGAGATGGCGGTGGGTGGTAATGACTAGCTGCCTTTCCTCTAGTCTTACACTGCTAAATTAGGGACGGCTAAGGTTTCTCCTCCTGGTTGGAGGTTGTGCGGTAGGCTAACAATCTGCTCAATTATAAAAAACAGCCTGTTAATGAATCCGCAAGCGATCGCGGCCTTACGTTCCTTCATGGAATCGAGAGGCATAATAATAATAAATAAATAAAATAATAATTAAGATAAACTTCATCATAAATATATTTTTGTCTTTCAGAATTTCTAGTGCATAATAGAGAGACTTACATATTTTCATAACAAAGTTAGAAAAAAAACGATTCTTACACTTCAGATAATTGTAAGAGAACTTTAATTTCATGTACCCCTTGAAGATGCCGCGAAAGTGAAACCAATATATGTTTTTTAATTTTACTATCATCAAATACATATAAAATTATACATATAAATGTAACGACTACGTTCTGTAGTTGCTATTTTTATCATATTTCTCATTATTGGGTTAAACACTGTGTCAGATCAGAATCGCATATCAAATAAAAATTAAAAAAGAGCAACAAACTTGTTTGTCTGTTGTTAAACACAAAACTACAGAATGGGCTATCTATGTTGTATCCACCATGGGTATCAAAATTCGTTTTATAGGGTCATAAGCCTTCAGATTGACCGCTGACTCAAAGAGAGGAGTACTTTTTGATTGGTCTACATGCAACGTAATTCTTTAAAGTTAAATGTTGTGACCACCAAGTTATACATTTTATTTCATGTCTGATGGACTAATTTTTTGTATGCTTTATGATAATTGGCTTACTTTATTTTGGAACGTTTGTTTCAGTTGTGTTGTAAGTGTGAAGTTCCATGTGTTTACTCTGCAATAAACTTAAACTTCATACGTAGTCAAAATACATACCTATGTTCTAATGTGTACTTTAAACATCCAAGGTAAGAAAACCAGCGGTTATTAATACAGTGGAACCCCTCTAAGCGGCTACCCCTATAGTCCTTAATTATGTACAGTGGAACCCCTGTAATCAGATCCATTTGTCTCGGTCCCGAAGGTGATTGATTTAGAGGGGTTCCACTGTACTCTATTCTAAGGAAACAAAAGGAATACTAATAAATGTATTACCCTATCAAAAGTATAGGAAGACTCGTGTATCAAAGAAGCCTAGAATTGTACGATTATGACAGATAAGAGATTATAAGGCTATTAGAAATGCAAGATGCAAATCGGTAAACGAAACATATAAAATTTTTACCGCATGCAATGCACTGTTCGTGAGATCATTCACTTGCACCAGAGACTTAGTGACAGGGCGTCCAACAAATGGTCAGTTGTAAGAAAGGTTGGCTAGAAGCGTGAAACATTTACCTAAATCAGAATAACTTAACTGCTTCATTTCTGCCACATTCAGAAGTTTTGTTCAAAACACTTTAAAAGACGTAAAATATGCATCCAAACACCATCTCCTTTATTTTTATTAATTACATATTAGGGAAGAAACTTTTCGTGTTCTAAGATAAACTTTTATTAATCATAATTTTACGTAACTTCAGTCTAGGTTATTCCAGCTAATATACAGCAGCATATGAAGTTAAATGGCGGTTTTTCTTTAATTTTGATTATATAATTATAACACAACAAAATAGATAATTTAGGAATATTTCACTTCGAGGAATAACATTCATAAACATTGTATACGTAGTAATGTTGCACCTTTTGCAGGACCATTGACACATCGACAGACTTGCAATACTAAGATCCATGATTAGATTCCCCACAGTGGACAGAGTGCAGATAATTCAGTGAGTAACTTCTCATGCTGAAAATAACAACAACTTGGAACTATTTTTTGTCCAGTGTTTATTCCCATTATAGATCACACGTTCTTACTTTTAGTTTAAAATATACATTAACGTTTTTTCTTTTTTCTTTTTAAATCATATACGTGTATACAGTTTTTAAATAACAGCTCAATCTCCATCAAAATGCAAATATTGTTAGGTAAGCATTATACGAAGTTTGCACTTATTAAAAGAGAGCCTGCCCATGGTTTAAAAATTAAACGTCATCAACTTAATCTCGTTCATACCATTAATACTATTAGTTGTTGTTCATGTAGTTTTGTGACATAAATAGCATCTCAATTAATGCTGTGTTTGTCATATCTCATATGGCCCGATTAGTGATGGTATTGATGAAGAGGCCCAGTCGGCACTGAATTCAAAAGGTATAGTATGGTATAAATATGATTACTTTTTTTCAGCCGTAAAGTTTTAGAATTACTGATGTGATCTTAACACAATGACGCTGTGGTATCAGAAATAAGACTATTGGCTAATTTACCATCTCTTCCGAATGACGTAGAATGTATTTAAAAAAAAAAAAAGTAATAAATAATTGATTAAAGTAAGTAAGTAATAATTCTGATTTGTAAGTGAACTAAACAAAATTGATAATAATCACGCTTCGTCAACTTAATCTAATTCACACCATGACATTTGTTGTTTTTACGGGTAGTTAATACGAATTGTGTCTCAACCGTTACTATGTCTTTCGCTAGTTGCCCCCCAGTGGCTCAGCGGTATGTCTGCGGACTTACACGCTAAAACCCGGGTTTCGATACCCGTGGTGGGCAGAGCACAGATAGTCCATTGTGTAGCTTTGTGCTTAATTCAAAACAACAACTTTCGTTAGTTAATACGAATAGTGTCTCAACCGTTACTATGTCTGTCGTTTTCCAGCCAGCTTGATGAGTCCTAATAGAGAACGAAAAATACCTCTTCAACTTTGTGTATAGCAGATACAGTGAGATACTATATATTCTTCTTTACACTCAGTCGTAAGGTCTGACAACCCGTATTAAAGATCAATATGCAGGTCAAAAAGCCTGAAGTAAAAGCTTGTTTCCATGACTTAATGATACCATTAACAATTGTTACCAATAAAAACTCATGGTTTACTAATTCTATTTGATAACTTTTAAAGTTTTTCCAACAAAAACCTGTCTCCTTGACCTAATGATATCATTAATAATGGTTACCAATAAAAATATCATGGTTAAGTGTTTTCACCTTGTTTGAAAACAAAAACTGTGTTACTCGTAGTAATACTGAAATGATTTTCTTCAGTTATATAGACTCGATAGTGGATCATATAACATTTGTGAATCAGACAATAAAACTTGAAGCTGTCTGTAAGCACAAGATTGACTTTACTAATTACATTTGAGGTTGAGATTATATTGAAACGAGACAACGAAATTTTATCAAGCCTTTTTTTTTCCGTTGTGAAGCTGTTTACGTTTCATATCAAAATACTTATATTCATATCATAAATAAATATTATTGTTTTATTTCTCGTCTAATTATCCCATAAAAATGAAAGCCAAAGTTATCATGGATAATCCAAATATGGTATTCAATATGGTATTTAACTCGATATGTTAAAAACAGTTAAAATAATGTACTGAGACTTATCATAAATTTTATCGAAATACCTTAAATTTCTTGTTTTATTATCTTTTAATGACTGTAGAAGAAACGGGTTTTAAGAAGTTGAAATGTGATTTTCTTGCGATAAGGGAGAATAATGTGCATTAATTCAATTTCTATTCAAATCACACAAAAATAAACATAATCAGCGTTGATTTTTATGAACGTTGTATCGAGTTTTACGAAATATAATGACGGTATGAGTGAGAATATTCGAATATAATTATTAACGGGGATCGAATCCCGAACTGTAGCGTTGAAAGTCCGATCAGAGGACAGAACAATATAGAGGATGAGAAGTAAACTTATTTTACTTAATGGAAGAATAGAATTAACACAAAAGGTTTCATTTAAACAGAAACATAACACAAGCGGTAATATACGATACTTTTGTCTGTAAACGCTAACATCATCTTCAAATACAGGGAAAACAACAACAAAACAGTTTTATAATTGTGTAGCTTTAAGCTGTAAGATAAACAACACGTTGTAAGTTTGTAAAATCAAACATCAGATGAAATAACCACGGGTTCTAGTTTAGTCACAGTCACAACAATTTCGTTTTATGAACGTGAGTACAAACAATCATGTGGCACAGTGTACTTCTATACATTCATATACGTATTTGTGTGTGTGTATACAGGGTGTTCGGAAAGTCACTGTGCAGTTTTGTAATCATATTTTATTCAGTCTATTTCAAACCAGCAACTGATAGCGGTGTTTAGAAACAAAATAAGAAGGATCCAAGCCTGTTTTGATGCTAACGGGGGTCACTTTCAACATTGTTTATAATTGTCACTCATATTTACCTCCTGCATGCTATATTGAAATATGTCTGTTAATAAATATATAAGTACACAGTGACTTTCCAAACACACTGTATATATATGTATAAGTGTACGCTTGGATAATAAAGCTGTTACGCGGTTCATTCTGTGCCTGAAGAAATAACGAAGCTCTCGGCTAAGTTAAGGTCACTAATAATTACATGGTAGTGGTGCCGCAGCCAGTTTAGAAGGGAAACCGATGCCGACTATTCGAGATGGTAAGCAATAAAGGATGTAATTTTGGTGGGTTATGAGAACTAATATTCTCGTCCACCAGTGTTAGGTCTCTCCTTCCGGAGTTGGAAGAAGTTAACTTTAATACGATCCGCCTCGCTTCGCATTAGCCGTAATTAGTGTCAATGGTGTAGGATAATTAATATTTTAAGCCCGCGAGGGCTTGTGCGGTAAGCTTTACACTGAACGGTGGGTCGGACTTGGGGGAGGCGTCTCTGCCCTTGTAATCAATTCCCTTGCTTCAACCCAAAACATTTGTTCGCAACAGGTAGATCTTATAATTACAACATGCCGGCTTGTAATCTAAAAACTATCCTTCTGCCATGAAGAACCCCCTGCTGCCTTTTGAACAAATCAATTATATTCAGTTGAAAAGAGCAAACTGGAGCTATGACGATGATGCTTCATTGTAAAAACAATGAATACCGTTCCATATACACATGGCTGATATTGGTCCGATCTACAGGTGTGGCTGAAAGGTGTGATGAAATTTAAATAAGTCGAATAAGTGTCACTCTATTCGGTACAGTCTCGCTCCTCCACAGTAAGCGACTGCTCACCAATCAGTCATATTTTAAGAGAAAACAACAAAAACGTTGTATGAAGAAAAAATAACAAAAAACAAACAAACTTAGAGAAATCCTTTAAAGATAAACTACGTAATAATTCGATATTAAACTTATGCATTAGGAAATACGTGCATACCACTCGCAGTTTTGGAGACAAGAATACAAAGTGCTACAATATCATGCTTGAATCTGATGCTAGAAACGTGCAGTTTCTGTTAAATAATATCTACTTCTTAAACAAACAAGCAAAGATGTTTGTTTCTTGTTGTTGTAATAGTTTCATACTAACACGAGAGCAAAGAAAAATAATATGAAACAATGTTAGTGTCATGCATTACCATGATTTTTTCAGTTCTGCCCTTAACAGATGTTGCAAATATCAACCATTGTTTTCAAAATACGATGTTACAAAATTACTTCTGCAAACTGGTATAGAAGAAAAAAAAACGAGAGAGGGAGAGAAAGAGATTTAGTGAAACACTTAAATAATGTCACAGTAAGGGTGGGACTATGGAATATCGTGGCGGTGTGTGACTTAGCTATTTTTTAAAAAAAATATTTTCTACCTGAACGGCACCTTATATGCGACGCTGTAAGTAATATATCAGAAGCATATAGGAATTCTATATATGCCTTTCATTTTTATTTTCTATAATTTACACAATACAAAAAATAGCGCATTTTTCTATCTGCAGGTCATAATTAGACTGAAATTCGCCTTGTCAAAGTTCTTTTACAATTAAAAAACACTTTTATGTTTTGTTGAAAACGTGTTTATATTACTGTGATAAAAGAACGTTGCCTTTCGAAATTTATTTCGAACCATAATAGGACATCAGATTTTAGTCGTAATAAAAGTTCTACTACGTCGTTAGAACGGGTTAAATCAGAATAACCAGCGTTTTAAAGTTAATTATGTAGTAATTGGTCTCCATATACGTAACATAAAGCTCGTTAGTATTCAAACAGACGGTACTTTTGAATGTATTATTTTAGCCAGGTAGTTTAACTAACATTTCGAGGTTTTGTCATTTTTATGATGTTTTTGTTCTTGTTTGTTTCCAATACCTGATTTCTATATTCTATGTTTGTTTGTTTTTTCTATTAACTCAACTTTACCCTATTGTCGTACATATTAAAAAATCTGTTTCTGATCAATTTGAATATACAAATATATATACACTGTTATATATGTAAACCACTGTTTAAGCTTTCTGTTTTATAATCCTATATAAAGTAAAATACTTAGCATTATATATTACAAGCTGTTCGTTATTCAAAGAAATAGTGTAAGCCGCTCAAAACGGTAATGAATAAATAGTAAAGTAATGAGTTAATCACGTAACTACACGTGTGCTCTTTCTATCGGAAAGCAATTGTTAGTGTTATAAGCCCTTACCGCTGAACTACTGACAGAGTTAATGTTCTTGTCAGTCGATAGCATATAAGTAACTGGAAACTTACAACTGATAGATTCCATATCGAAATACGTATTAATTTTGAGCCGGAACGATAGAAATTTCATATTTTAATCGTAAAATATATGCATACATACATATATATGCATGTATAAAATGAATAAACTATTTTATATATTCAGAAGTACATGTTTTGTTCTTCTTTTGTTTCTAACATGAAGATATTACACGCATCTCTGTTGTTGTTTTTGAGAGCAGAGTCTAACTGTTTATTTCTATTGCCTGAATGTTTGAGCTACAAATCTCATGAATCGAGACTTTAATTTTTAGCTGTGAATGACAGGTATAATAAACCTTACTGAGGATCATGTAAATAGTGTTACTCCTCGAGATATTTGTGTTAGTAAAATCAAGCGTTATAACTTTGTAATAATAACAAAAAAGTAAAGTTAAAAACATTTTATGCACATTAAATGTGTATGTGTTACGTAAAAAAAATTCACCTAAGGTGTCGGATATAAACATTTACAAGTTTGTTTGTTTTGAATTCCGCTCAAAGCTACTCGAGGGCTATCTGCGTTAGCCGTCCGTAATTTAGGGACGTAAGACTAGAGGGAAGGCAACTAGTCATCACCACCTAACTTCAACTCTTGGGCTACTCTTTTACCAACGAATAGTGGATTGACCGTCACATTATAACGCCCATACGACTGAAAGGGCGAGCATGTTTGGTGCGACTGGGATTCGAACCCGCGACCCTTGGATAACGAGTCGAACGCCTTAATACACTTGGCCATGCCGGGCCAACATTTACAAAACATTACTAAGGAAAGAATGAAGTAACGGTTATTAACAGGTTAAAAAAAAAAGTAAAAAAAAAGGTTGCCCAGTGTGAACCAAATGTGTCACGTATAATCTAGGTTAAATGGTCGCGGTAAAACGTAGTTGTAGGCCAAAAACAAGCAAAAAAAAAAGCAGTATTTAGTCTCCAGAACCCCGAAAGAGCTTCTAGGACACACGTGAACCCATTATTTTGACGAATGCCTTCCAATGAATCAGCGGTATGTCTGCGAACATACAACGCTATAATCTGGATTTTGATGCTCATGGTTAGCTCACTGCTTACTTTGTGTTTAGCTACGAACAAAAAGTTAGACAAATATAGTAACCTTTTCTACGATTATTTTTCTGACTAATATCAAATCTGTTTTCTAAATCTTTGTTTTATATATTTTTTGTTGTTTTTTCTTCCATAAGGTAAACGTTTATGGATCGTGGTTTTTTTACTTATCTGTCAACATTGAGTTTACTGCTTCAAAGTTATTCTTCCATGTTTGTTCAGATGAAAAAACAAAACTTCAAAAAATCAAGTGTAATCCCTCAAACTGAAGAGAATTTAATAAGAAAATACTTGAGATGCGATAAAAAGGAGTGACCAGAAACAAACTGAGTGGGCAACTTCAAGGAATGAAATCAAAATTGGTAGCCAAACTTACAACATTCATAAGTTCTTGTAAAATTACGAAAAACATTCATTCATTAGTTAGCTAAGCTAGAAACTGCTAATCTTTTTTGAAGTGTTTTTGAATTTGAAGTGTTTTTTTTTAAATAACTCTGCACATGTGGCTTATATATATATATATTAAACCTGACACTTACTGGTCGAAAACATCACTGAATCCCGATGAAGATGGTGTCTGACTGTATTTAGACACAATTTGACACCTAAGTCGTAAGGATTTGTAATATTTGGAATTAAAATACCTTAAAATTCGGTATTTTAAGTAAGGGTCCAGTAGAGCATAGCCATGAAATATATGTATTACCACATTGATAGCTACAGAAAGTGGAAAATCACAAAATTATTGTTCCTGTTAATAACACATGGTTTGTTTTCAGATTGTTTGACCGGCTGTCTTCTGAGGCATAAATCCTTTTTTTTTTCTTGCTTAGCTAAATACTTTCCAGACAATTTTTTGTTCAGCGTTATGATCTGTAAGGAATAGGTAATCCAGTTTTGGTTTTAGTAACTGACTGACTCATTACCAGTTCAGACTATCAAAATACATAATCACAAACAAAATAAGCGCAATGTCCTATTACCTGTGATGCCTTATGTTAGAAAAGTTACAGTCAGTCGAATTATTCGAGTGTTATTGCTTGGCTGCACTCCTCTGATGGGTATTTCAACATTGCAGAGTCCACTTTTGTATAAAGATGCTGTTCGGATTGAAAATTCTAATTTTGTAATTTGAACACTGTATTATAACACAGGAAATACTATCGTTATTTCACATGTAAACGAATTGTTTGTAATACAAATGTAATTGTCTGAAAACGAAAAAAATAATTTTCTGAATGCCTTCCCATCCTTAAACAATCAAAATATTGGCGGTTCTGCATTTTCTCTTTCATTACGATTTCGAAATTATACTTATTCCCTCTAATTCCATGTTTCGTGATATGTTTTGAAAAATATCGATATATCTGTAACTTTATTTTGTTTTAGGTAATTCATAATAAGTTATCAGGTAATATACATGTATTGCTAGTGGGTGCTGCGCATCATTTTCTACATCTTATTTTTAATGAATAATCACGTCCGAATGTTTTGGGTTTTTTTCTAGCTCATATATGCACTGTGCTTATCGTAACGAGTCCCATATTTTAATTTTATATACCTTCAAGTTTACTACCACGTTACTGGGAAGGTTGTTGTTGTTTCTAATTAAGCACAAAACTACACAATGGGCTATCTGTGCTCTGCCAACCACGGGTATCGAAACCCGGATTTTAGCGTGCAAGTCGGCAGACATACCGCTGAGCCACTGGGGGACAAACTGGGAAGGTATAGATTTCATGCAATGCAAATCATAATACCATTTCTTAGTCAATGGGTTTATAACGTTAAAAATCGGATTTTGATTTTTGGTACCCGAGGCGGGCAGAGCATGGATAACTCCTTGTTTTTGCTTTAAAACAAACAAATGTGACCCTTTATTTTTACGTATAGATTTTTTGTTTTTTTTTACATGACATTATATACTTGTAAAATCAACAATAAACTATCCTTCCCTGATGTAGGAAACTAAACTGAAACTATGAGAAAAAAAAATCTGTCACTATGGTTCTGGCGTGGCCAACGAGCTAGCACTCATGGACTATGTTTGTTTGTTGTACTACTTGTGTTGTCACAGACACAGGTTTAGAGACCTGATTGTTAGTCCTGAAACACTAGGAGGTCACACAGACAAATTTCCATTGTTGGGCTATGAGAGATGATCAAATCCCAGTATTCGTTAGAAAATGATACCCCAGGAGTTGACGGTGGTTGCTTGTGCTTATCAATTTAAAACTAACATTACTGATATTAATATTATTCTTTACGCAGACAGGCTCTTGTGTAGCATTGCGCAAAGATTAAAAAACATGAAACAGGCAGACTCACTACTTCTATACATTATTATTTTTCTGATATATCATTTTGACACTAAAGTAGGTCGTTGACAATATCTTAAGAATTGTTAATAATGTACAATGGGCGCTTTATTGTTGGTAGCTTGTATAAGATTAAAAACTATCGAATAAAGTTGTGAAAACCAACGAATTTTTAACATGGAAATTATAATTAATTGTAGTGCAAATTAAAACAAAGTAAGTATATTTCGTTGTTACAGCTTGAATTCTGTTAATGTTAGCAATAATGACTTCACATACACTTTATGAAAAACAAAACAAAAACTTTGTAGATTTCATGAACATAAAAATTTCTTGTCTTCGAAATTTGAGACGCGATTTCAGAAAATTACTTCTTTCATTTTAGCCGGATTCAAATACTTCTACAAGTGCTTTAGCACAAAGTTAGTTAACCCTAGAATTATCAATGGGATCAATTGCTTATATTTAACCACATATTTCTAAACAATTTACTCCCCATATTGTTTATGCATAAGTACATTACTTTGTTAGTTACAGTAACCATAATAACACGAGTCACATACTAATCTATATGATAGCTGGAGGTTTCCCATGTATTTTACACAGAAAATGAGTTTGTTTCATCCAACTGCTTGATCAGTTTTTGAACAATGGGCGTTTGTGACACGTAAAACAAAAATTATGGAAAAAAAACATGGCTTTCTTCATATTTCAGTCTTAGTGTCGTATTTGACTCAAAATTTCGGAGTTGATAATTTAAAGGACACCACTAGATTTCTCAAAATTTTAAACTAGTGCGTAATAGGAGTGAAATTCAATCCTTAAGTGTTAATGTAAGGTGGTAGAGTGATTGGCTGCTTTTTTGTCAGTCGTTCAGAAGGGACGGCAGCAGATTGCCTTTGTATCTTTGTCATAAGCATTTATTTTAAGTAAATAAAGACGTATTCGTAGTGGATCCTTGTAACTTAGCTTTTTCGTTTCTTTTAAACGAATGGAAATATTTAGGAATATAAACAACGAAACGTACATATTGCACAACTGTTCGTATGGCAGAGATTTCTTCAACATGTCATAAAACTGCAGAGTATGGTAGCAAATAAATAACGAAAGTTACCTTCTACCACAGTATTATTACTATAAAAGTTAGAGAAAAATACAACTTGATAAGAAATCAAATAGTATAACGTTAAATATATTGAATATTTAACAAATGTAGTTCGTTTAGAATCACTAATCAATGCACGTGAAAATGTTTTTAAATTGAAATAAAATCAATACTAAAATAAGAAGATAAAGAATGTCATGTTTCCATCTAAGTTGGCCCGGCATGGCCAGGTGGTTAAGATACTCAACTCGTAATTTGAGGATCATGAGTTCGAATACCCGTCACACCAAACATGCTCACCCTTTCAGCCTTGGGGAAGTTATAAAGTTACGGTCAATCCCACATGTTGTTAAAAGAGTATCCCAAGAGTTGGCAGTGGGCAGTGATGATAGCTGCCTTCCCTCTAGTCTTACATTGCTAAATTAAGAACAGATAGCCCTTGAGTAGCTTTGCGCGAAATTCAAAACAAGCCATCTAAGTTACTAAAACATTATATTATGTGTATTCAGAATTGTGTTTGGTAATACACTCTGAAGCGAATGAAACATTTTCTGTGTTAAACAAGTGAGAATTACCAATACTTAGTGTTAAATGAAGACAGGCGCAGTATTTTAAAGTTCAC
Organism: Carcinoscorpius rotundicauda; assembly: GCA_011833715.1. NCBI lineage: Eukaryota > Metazoa > Arthropoda > Merostomata > Xiphosura > Limulidae > Carcinoscorpius > Carcinoscorpius rotundicauda. Next base: position 33,192,106 of record CM022398.1, read on the forward strand.
TTTATTCATAGATTTTAATAATCCATTCAGCGTACTTCGAAGTTAGAATACAATGATCAAAAGTTTCCAGAAACTTACAGAACTAGACAAAAGATATTTACAGTGAAACACTTGTTTGAGCTACATATTTACAAACATACAAACACCGGTCTGTTCCACTTCTACCAGTAATAAGCCCTAGAAAAATATTGTCCTTGTTACTTTAGTGAATTTACTCATAATTTCTCTGATAAATAGATCTGCAGAGAAGAAGAAAAATGATGGTCATCATCTAGATGACAATGAGGTCTATATTTGTTCAAAGAGTCTTTGAATACAGTACAATAATGAACTGGCAATGTTGTAGGCCAGCCCCTAGAATTTTATTTTAATTTCTAAAAGACAAGAACCTATAAAAAATATATATATATATATATGTATATATACACTATGTACATTTATATATATTCAATAAACAATAAAAGCTCACAACACAGTTTTATGCTACTTATTCAAAATGTTTGTCATTTACAGTCTTCATAGTTTCTGAATTTCTGCCCATGTTTCTGATAAACTGGTTTATTAATTAACAACTGTGGATTATACTAACATGGTTAGTTATTAGGTTGTAGAGAATGTTTTAATCTCGAAATTTAACGACTAATATTGTCAAACTGGTTGATTACGTACAATCAAGGTGACCAGACGTAAGCATATCTGACAAAATATGATTTGTGGTTTACAGCACTAAAGTTAAAAAAATTTGAAATAAAACGATAAAAATAAATTTGTCGAGCTTCACTTTGACAATAGTTTAATTGTAATTTTTAATATAACAGTAAACAACGAAAAGAACTGAACACAATTACAGTTTTCCCATAATTAATCAAACCACAGATTTAAGTCTGAAGCCACACTAGTTTGTTTTCTGTATATACACGAAAAAAAAAATTATTTGTTAAGATATTGCTTAAGTCCTTTAACGAATCTACCCTTTCACTATAAATTTTCTTTATTAAAAGAAATATATATATACACACGCAAAATGCCAAATATCCAACCAGTTGTGGTCCAACTACTGCATTAACTGGTTTACCCAGATGTTGGCTGGAAGATTCTGACAACCATAGTAATTTTGATGGAGCTCCCTGTTGGTAAAAGGAGATACGACATCACAAGGTGCTCCGAACAGAGTCTTACGATTACTTCCGGAAGAGCCACTAAACATCATTGGGTTGGACTGTCTAACAGCTCGCTGACTTGCCTAATTAGAGATATAAAGTTTTCAGGGCTGAATGTAAATGGTTCTATACTAAAGAGTAGAATCTAATGAAGATAAGTCCACTTATTTATTACGTTGGAGCTTTAAAGGTTCAGCTTTTATTTTGTAATGTATGTATGGATATACATATGTATTATTAACATAAACAGTTAATAAATAATTGAAATTGGTAGATAACGTACAATATTATCTTAAAATGTAAGGATTTTGTTGTATCTTAATTATGTTACTACACTAAAATGTATTCGATTTACAGAAGCAGAAATATTAAAATTACAAAAAAAAACTATTTAAACATTTTCACTACTAAATGTATGCCCATCTTTTCACTATAGTGGCTGAAAAAGTGAAAAAATGGACATATTTTTAGTTTACTATTAAGTTGTGCACTATTTTCCTAACTGAATGTAGAACAACAATAAAAGTAATAAATGTTAGGTGAATATCATACTAAACGTAATTCAGATGACAAACCGAGAAACGTGCGTTGGTGTTCTCTTCAGATATTAAAGCTAAGTGACTGGGAATTATTGGACTTCTTTAGCATACAAACACCTTAATCATTTGGTTAAATTAGCTGTCCTTGGCATTACAAAAAAATAATCTACTGATCTTATTCTCATCGGGGAAGAAGAGGTTTGAATCCTTCAAATGTGCTTACATTTTAGCACTTATTGCATGCGAGGAAAAAACTGTTTTAAACCTTTCTCTTCGTGTTATATGTATACATGTGGAGAATCAGTTGTTAATATCAAGAATTTGGAATTGAGAAATGAAGGAGCTGGAAAATAAAATTCTGATGCTGTCTTTTCATCAGTCACCAAAGGCTTAGTTGCCAGAAGATTTAGCGGAACAAAAGTTTCGACAAGCCCTCGTCGGCGTTTGATGTTTGAAGGATTAACCCAAAGACTGTTCAATATGGCGATTGTCGTCAAAAGAGTGCAGTACCAGCTGAAAGCCGTTTGTCAGAAATGAAAGCTTTACCATGTACTATTAACTGGCGGTATGCTTTGAACTTCCATTTAATAGCAGCTGTTTGAGAACGTTATACATCTACAAGTTTTGGAACAAAGAGAGAACCAGCATTTCCGTTGCGAAACGGATTTATTCCACTTTTCCCTAATCCTATTTGTAGCGGCATCTACTAAAGATTAAGGCCGCTGTTGACATCTGTCTACAGGTGTCTAGCCTTAAGCCTGAAGTCGCAATAGTTTCCTTCCCAATTTAAATAGCTCTAGTCGTTCTGATATTGGAAGATAAACTTGATTTATTAGGTATTGCCCTTATACAATTTTTTTTCAAAATAATTTAGATCATTCTACAATATTTATTATTGCTACTAATCTCACCTCATACACTTGGTCTACACATGCGTGTTGATGACGGAAGCTAACCCAGAGTCTAGTTAGTTCTCCTTGCCACGAGTACTCTCGCTCTCGGCTGCTGGTGAAGATGTGGACGTTACTGTGCCTAGTAGAGCGATTGAAAGACTTTACAAGTTGACCTGAAAAGCTCTGATCGGCAATGACAAACACCTGGCGAGCTGAACAGTCCTGTAAGTCTGCCATCATTTCTTCCATTGTGTATATCTCGTCTTCGTCCGCCTAAAAATAAGCGTATTAAAGAATTTTTACAAACAATAAGCAATCCAACGTTACTACGCGTTTTTCGAATATGTTGTACAGCTCTATGTGTGTAAGAGAATTAATTTAACGTCGATCAACACCAGATTTAGTATTGGTTAATCCAAATTTTTAAATTCTATATTATAATTTTATGGATGGCATTGTCACGCTTGGACCTTATCTAAGCACGACTTAATTTACACTGCGAACAGTGGTCTTTTAATTCATGAAAACTATTTGTATTACCCATCCTCAATTTGAAGTGATAGACTAGAAGGAAGGCAGCAAGTCAACTACCAAAAACTTTAAAGCTACTTTTTACAAACGAATAGTGGGACTGACTATCACATAATAACTTCCACACAACTTGCAGATTGCCAGGAGTACCCTAATCATCAGGTCATGCCAGGCCTGCAACATAGACACCATGTGATTGATCGAAACGGTCATATTTCTAAAGACGTTGAAGATAGTTGAAATCACACATGCAGGCAGATTAATGGAGTACAAAATATATGTTAAAATGATCCGGATTACAATTGAAGAAACCGAAGAGCTAACAGCATAAATTAAAAATGTATAATTTAATATATGTTAACAGATTACTTATTAACATTCTTATGATCAGGCGTACTTACTTAAAGTACATAAAAACAGACATATGAAAGAATGGACGGGTGAAAGGAGAGACGAAGGACAGGTGATTATACGCTAGATAAGTAAACAAACAAATACAATAAACAAATTAAAATAAAAGACATCACCTGTCCATTTCCATCAATGTCCCATAGTAAACTAGTTCCACCATTTTCTGTGGGACTGTTCAAATACAGCACTAAGGAATCGACGCAGTTGGGAGATTCACACATCTTCTTTAAGTGATACCGGAGTGCCAGTTTGAAAACGGACGGATAAAGTGGGTGGTTCTCTCCACCTAATACTTTACAAAAAATAAAATAAATAAATAAGCAAATAAACTGAAATCTAACCGTAACCAACAAAAGTAACTGATATAAAACCAGTAGGATTAAGAAATAAATCTAGTTCCTCTAAAACTCGATAGATTTTCACCCACCTTCTTTTCAACTTATAAGCAACAGTAGTTGTGAAGAATAAATCTGTAACAAAGTGATAATCATGATAGAAGTGATATCTCAAAATTGTTGAACCAAATCAATGGGGCGAAACTGAAACAGCATTATGGTATTAAAACACAGAGGCAGATTGTTGACAGAAAAAAATAAACTCGATGAGGAAATAAGGATATTCCAAGTTGAAAAAAAACAAACTTTTAAATTGTTGCTTGTGACCGTGAAGTAACGTCATTGTTGTTTCGAAGTAAAGATCATTCTTGCATGGACATCTCGGCGTCAGACCTGTGTTTCACGGCGTTACACTGTGATAGAATTGTAGCATAGAATGTAGTTCCTACAATATTAAAGATTATTATCATTTATTGCCACGTGATTTATTCGACGAATCATGTAATTATGGCAAGCCCACGTGACTGAAAAAAAATTTTTTTTGATATGTGCTGTTCATTTAATGAACTCCTAACAGTGCTCGTTTTAATAAGCTATAGTTTACAAAACCCAATTTTGTTTTTCTTCGTTTCCGCAGGAAACGAAAGTGTGTAACTTAGTAAAAAGGGTATTGAAGAATATACAAGAATGGTTCAATTAGCTGTAAGAAAAATAAACCACCGAAAAAGTTGGTGTGTCAAAAGATTTATTTCAACTTAATCACCAGATAATAAGATGCCGTGAACAGTTAACAGAATATTTATTATATAATTTCAAAATAATTAATCTATTTAACTAATCCTCGTTTTTGTTTTTTGTAATAAAGTCAGAAAACAACATTTACACTCCAGATAATTTATGAAAGAACATCTATCTTTTATTTTAATTGAAGTTCATCTCTAAGGCTTTTCTAGGACTAGCACATAAAAGGCGAGTGTCTGTTATAATCAATGTTGTGTTTTTGACTGAACGCACCAAAACAGGATAGCGGTACCTTTTCTTGAATGTGAAGTAAATATAAAACATTACACAAAAAACGCTTCTTCTAATAAGATCAAATTAATTTTATTTATATAATTTACTATGTATATACTGTTCATATCGTCAAATATGTTACCGCTAACTAAGCAGATCTAAAGAAATTAAACATTTTATATTGCTATTTTATTGTTTGTTACATGAAAACATTTTTAAACAATATAAAACGGACTGTTTTAAATTGGAACAGCCATGGACTGAGAAAGTAACAACTGTAGAAAATATGGGAATTTTCGAAATTTTTTTCCCAGAATTATCTGGAACATAAAGGTCTTTTTTGTTGTGTTTTTTTTACTTTATTACATAAATGTGTATCTCTTCCACATACACTACCAATCTTATTTTTACTTTAATACGTGCACGAGGTAGCAATAGTTAATGTTCAATACACATGTTTGACAAGTTTGATGTAAGCGGCAAAATGCACGTCTTGAGACTGGAATTGTTGATAATAGAGGTAACTTTTCAATTAGTAAAAATGCGTATTATATACAGATGTCATTAGAATTGGTTTCTTCAATTTCTACTTCGTTTAACGGTTCTTTCATTTATTAAAGCTGACAGACAATTTGATCTAACAAAAGTACCATCGCTCGTCCATTCAATTTAAAATTATTCTTCATAATTACAGAGCAACATGTTGTTGTTAACACGAAAATACCTTCAAAGTTCTCTGCTCCGTTGGCAAAGAAGATCTTAATGTTTCTTTTCCGGAAGCCAATGTTCCTTAACATTTGATACATTGATCTCAAGTTGGTCATTGATCCTCGATCGCTGGTCAGTCGATTCCAACCTCCTGCCAGTAACACGGCTCGATCGCATATTTCAAAAACTCGACAACGTGTGTGTACGGTTTCGTGCGTCGTACTGCATCGTTGCGTGTTGACGTGTAGAGGATTACAGAGAAGCTGTCTGGTCTCGTTTACGGGACGAAAGGAGGGGCAAGGCGCAAACCCTATAAAAAATAAGCCAAATAAAAGCTAGAAATACTGATTATTAGTATGGAGTTATTAATATAAAGAGTAAAAATATTTTCAAAACATTAGAATAAGATTCACAGAATAATAATATCAGGATAATGACGTGTTTTTTGTTTTGTTTTTATAAAAGGACATTCTTATGATACTTAAAAAGTAACAATCATATTTTAAAACATCAGGATACCAACATTTTGTTTCGAGATGAATACTTTTACGATACTTATATGGAGTGACAATCATTTTTGAAAATGGCCAGGTGGTTAAAGCACTCGACTCCTCTGAGTTCGAATCTCCGTCACACCAAAAATGCTCGCCCATTTAGCCGTGGGAGCGTTATAATGTTACAGTCAATCTACTTTTCGTTGTATAAGAGTAGCCTACGAGTTGGCGCTGGGTGGTAATGACTAGTTGCTTTCCCTTTAATCTTACATTGCTAAATTAGGGACGGCTAGCCCAAATAGCCCTCGTGCAGCTTTGTGCGAAATTCAAAATCAAACATTGCATCATTGTGTGTTTAAACACCAGACTTTCAGATTTAGTATTATATACATAGTTTATAAATTTGTAACATAATTAGATTTAAATAAAATATAAAATAAAAAAGGATTGCAGACAGTATATGGGCATTGCCCTGAAAAGGGTCGGAGTAAGTGTAGATTACTCAGGCCCTTAAGCATTACAACTTCAATATAGTAGCTGAGAATTGAAGTTACGGATGGAGGAAGAGGTCGTTTTGCACCTGACCCTCCTGGGTATATAATTTTCAACATACCCAAATACTCGTAAAGAAGAAGCGAAGAATTTCTGTTGCTGCTATATCTCCTCAACAGAATCGAAGCCACTGATTTTTATTGTTGTAAATCCATAGACTTACCGCTTTCCCAGCGAGGGACAACACTTCGTTAAAGGTACAACTTTTTTAATGTTTCTATATTTTGTTTATCCACTTTAGCAGTTTTATGAGAGCAGTGATCTATTGAACATTTTTCAAATGATATACATACATATATATATATATATATGTTACAAATTAAAGCTAATTTGTAACCATAATATACATATTATAAACTAATTGGATATTAAAATCCATAGACCTGAAAATAGAATTAAACGTTAAGTTGATTGTAAGTTAAACAAAGAGTGAACAAGTGGTTTCTATGCCAACAGCTGAGCAGAATAGTCTGTACGCCAGTTAAACAATTTTTTCACTATCTTAATCACATAAAAACAAGACTCTCAATTGCTTCCACATAAGTTGTGACACATTCCCACACCACAGTTCATAACACTTGTGAACAGATTAGAAAACAAGTATCATACTGATATTGCTTCCACATAAGTTGTGACACATTCCCACACCACAGTTCATAACACTTGTGAACAGACTAGAAAACAAGTATCATACTGATATTAAATTAATATCTACCTGGAATATTGTCTCGACATCTGAGCAACTGATCTTCTTGACTACGAGGAGGCTGATCAGCTAGATGGATCAATGGAAGGAAGTTAATTTCACATCGACGGGCCAGGTTCCTCCGGCGTGATCTCCTCTCCAAGAGGTTGTGACATCGATTCTTAAGAGCCAACAATAGACAATCACCATGTCCTATAAAATAATAACAATAGTATTATATATAATCCATAAAACGTTCTAATCTACGGACAGAAGATTTTCATTAGACTACTAAGAACATTAGATGTCCCAATCTTACCTATAACAAACGTATTTATTGTGTCTGTTTACTGATACAGTTACAAGAATATTTAAAACCTTTTTATTAAGGTTTATTAACACATAAACATCAGTCAACACTGTTACATATTTTATTAAAGTTCCATAGCTCTAAACAAAGTTTTAACATAAATAATGCATTTACGTATTTTCCAGTTTGGTTAAGTGACGTTTGTGAAGTAGTTCAAATAATTGGGTTTCTAGAGAGTGGATGAAAGAGTGACCCCATTTATTAGAAGAATGTTAGATATTTTTAGTCACTATATAATAACTTAAAATTTGCATACAGTATATTTTGTTCTTTGTTGAACCTTGTGATAAAACTATAAATAGCCCGAGAAGAACATCCAGCTTCTAATTGAAACAATGTTACCGACAATAAGATTTGTACAAGAAATTAAAATTACGTTCTCGGCGTCTTTGATCTATTATACGTGTTCCAAAAATTACATCATGCGTAGTTAGGAATGGGTTCTTGTGCTAGATAATTATCTCAAAATATCTGGAGCTAGCTCGGTTGCAATTGAAACTTTAGCGTCTTTATTATCTGTAAATGTTTTGAATGGATAGTAACGGCAAGAAATATTTAACATTAATCATCATAATTATGTTATATAGCTTATGTCATTGTGTAGAAATATTTAATTGGAGCTCTAATACAGGGTGGTCGTTAGAAAAGTGGAAAATTTGAGGGTCAGATGAGATCATGAATAAAATGCGTGCTTACTCATTTCTATTTTGCCTTTAAAAAACTTTGTAAAAATAAATAGCTGTTTGACAAATTTTCCGCTTTTCTAGCGACTACCCTGTACAATGTAAATAAATAAATAATAGCAGAATATTATATTTAATAATTGCCCCATTATTTAGAATTACGAGCATCTCAGTATAATGTAAAACCAAAAATTATTATATTAATAAAACAATCGACATTTTCCTATTCCTCTTTGTGTGGTGATTGTTATTTTGGCAAGATTTTTTAAAGACACGATGATGCAGCTCACCCAAGGAGGTTGTAAAGTCTTAATCATGGTACTAACAAATTATTTCACTTGTGGCCCCCAAGTGGCACAACGATATATCTGCGGACGTACACAGCTAGGAACCGGGTTTAGATACCCGTGGTGAGCAGAGCACAGATAGCCCATTGTATAGCTTTGTGCTAAATTCTAAACAAACTTACTTTTGTTTCAACCAAATAAAGTGTTCGGCTGTTTTCAGCTTCTCGCTGAGCGTGGGTATTGTGTATCGCATAGAACTGCACGAGCACTTACGTAATCAAAATTGTTTCACGATGCTAACAACACGATTGCCAGTCTCACGGCAAAACCTTGTTATGTATTTAATGTAATCTTGAAATTTTAATGTTTCGTTGGCGAGAGTTTTTCTTCTTCTGAATTATTATTTACTGTTAATATTGGTTAATTAGTAGTAAATTGTTTGAACAGTCTTGCCATATACGATATTTTTTGAAAACTCAGCAGTTTGACAACTTTTTGCTATGCCTACTAAGAGGAAGATACTAAAGCTGGACAATTTGATGTGTAGTTGGAAATATACCATGAAGTTTTGTCTGAATTTCGCGCAAAGCTACACGAGAACTATATGCACTAGCTGTCCCTAATTTAGCAGTGTGACACTGGAGGGAAGGCAGCTAGTAATCACCATTCATGGCGAATTTTTGGACTACTTTTTTTATCAACGAATAACATTATAACGCATCTACAGCAGAAAATGAGACGAGGATTCAAACTTGCGACCCTCAGTTTGCGAGTCCAGTGCTCTGATCACCTGGCTATGCCGCGCCAAGTTAGAAATACTCACAGGAGTACTCGATTTTCTCTAAAGTGAAACATTTTATTGTTATGCATAAACCCATTTTAAGAGCAAAAGTTTTTATTATATGTTCGTAAAATACATGGCGAGTCGAGATTGTTTTTATTAAAGGGTTTATACGCTAGTTTTTTAGTGCAAAGCTTCACAACGGTCTCACTGTGCTTCATCTACTGCAAGATTAGAACCTCGAATTCTAACGTTATAAGTTGTCAAGGTTATCATTGAGCTATCGGAGGGCAGAAAAAGTTGGAACCTGTGCTGTTTATTTAAGAAATTTGAATTAGATATGCTATTGCTGTGAGAGAGAAGAACAGTACAAGTGTTTCTATTAAGAGACAGAGGTGGGTGGATATACGTACATACTGTTTATTAAAGAATAGCATTCTAGGTGCTTCTGATTTTAACTTGGATCTTGCTGAGTTTTCAGTCTTATGATTGATTCTTACGATACTTATTCAGAAATAGAATATATCTAGCTGCAAGTAACTGGCTGGTATACTTGCCGCAGTTAAAATATTATCGTGTACCTACCGATATAGTGTCCTCCGTTCAATTTGCACTGCGCCTCTGACCATATCTTGTCCAAAAAAAATACTACTGTGAGATGTCCGAAGCTGGCGCGAGGGTAGGGGTCAAGCACAAGGACTGCATCATGAGCCCCGGAACGACTGAGAGCTCCATCGGGAAGGACAGCCGCCAATCGTCCCCTGACTGAGGGGTTAGCAACGTATATATTCATATGGTCCTGGGCTACCTGTACTAATTCCCGGCATTCTCGTTCAGTTGTTAAGAAAACATCTCTACAGTTGAGATTGTGTACGTAGTTAACTGCTGCTTCAGCCCAGCGAGATAAACGGGTGGTGGAATCTTCAAAATGATCACTATCCATCCTAGAGAGAGGTGCTATAGTGACCATTAGCATGTTTGGCATATAGGTCATCATCATCAGTTGTATCATCCACCCAGGAAACTGGGCCATTGTTTTGGCTAATTACAAGAAAAGTTCTTCAAATAAGTGACCTAAACAATTCTTAAACTTATTTCTTTAATGAACAAAGTATCTCTGAAAGGAGTTTGAAATGATATAAAAATAAATGTTTAGTTCTTCTTCGTCTGATGGTCAACAACAATGATACCTGTGCAGGGTTGTTCCCTTACTGTCAGCGTTGGGGCAAATCGACTTCTAAGCTCCAGTTGTCACAGAACACGTGCCACGTGAAAACCTTCTCTTGATGACGGCGCCACCAAACGTCTTTTTATACTAAATCCTTGGCTAGAATAAACAGAAATGCCGACATTTCCATCACTTGATTATGGCGGCAAACATCAAAGTAGCCGACTGCCTCGAGGGTGTTCGCTCACGCTGCATGCTACCCTCTTGCTGGACCGGAATTTTCAAAACCCTTGTTTACAAAGCCCGTTTGACGTGGTCAACTCGCCGATTACAGAGGAAAGGTCATCGTTGTCCATTAACCGTGTCAAAAATTAAAGGATCTTAATTCCGTTATTCCTATGGTCTGTCACAAAGTGAGTTTGATTAGAAGTTTTCTGAAAAACTATTGTATCTTTACCCCAAGTTAAAGGTATGCTTCTAGCAAAGGAACGTTGTTTTTATATGTAACAAAATTGATAAAAGGTTGGATTTTATTCATATTTATAGCTCTGAAAAACAAACAAACCAACAACAATGATGTTTATGTAATTCTGAAACTTGTTTCTTTGTGATATCACCTCTGGAAGTAAATAGAAAATATTCATTATATTGTAAATATTTACTTAACTGACACCATCGTCGTATCAGGAACGTTTTGTGTGTGTGTTTATATTTCATTTTATAAACACATGTACACTTTCTTTTGTAGTGTTTGGGAATAAAGATAATGATATATTGTTCCTTTAAACGCAATGCCTCACATTGCAGGAATCGATCTCTGAACATTAGAGACTAAGGTAGCCACATAGCTTAGTGTGCAACTTTGCACAATATATGCATTCAATTTTATTACTGGACAGAAATGAATATTTTATATGCAAAAACGGCTCGTTTGGGTTGAGAAATTATTTTATATAGAAATAATTTCTCAACCCAAGCGAGCCGTTTTTGCATATAAAATTCTCAACAAGTGGGTTTCTCGACATCACTGATTGTGAAATGAATATTCAGTGCGATTTTGTTGAAAACGTCAATACGTAGCTGTAAATGGTTAAAATATACTTCAAATTGAAGAGTTTACAACCAGAAGTTCAATGAAATTGATTTCGATGTTCTTTAGGGTAATTAACGGATACGAAAACTATTTACAAGAAGATAAGTTCTGATAACTGTAATAAATCTAATGAAATGTGAGAAGAGAGCATTTAACTTTTAACTAGTGGAACGCCCGATTTGTGTGCGGGAAACTACAGGCTGGAGCCTTGATATCGAAACTATAATAACCTAAATATAATTAGCTAGCCTGACCCAGTCAGCTGGGTCGTAATGTAAAATCATACTATGTATCACAATTTTTACTTTTTCTTGTTTCTGTTATTTTCCAATTGCTTATACTTAAAGTAAATGGAAAAGACCTATTCTTCTCTTCAAACTTTGCTTTTGTAACCTTGGAACGTATAACAAAAACGTGATGAGAAACTATATTTGGGGGCTAATACGTGAAAGTGATTTACATTACAGTCGCAAATTTCGAAAAACTATTCGCATCTAAACATTTTTGTATAACATTAGTATAAATACATGTACATCTTGTTTCATATGTTGTTTTATTCAAACCTTATGCAAATGAAAATGTGCAATTTTGCCCGTTTTTTACATAGAAAATTGCTTTATTTCTAAATTTCACTATCCAGGTCACAAAAGCAAAGTTTGAAGGGAATTATGACCATTTTACAACATAACCAATTAAGAAATAACACGTACTATCCAGGAACAAATTTGTGTTACGTAGTGTAATTTCAGCGTGCGAACTTTGCAATATTAACCAGTCATGTAGTTAATTATTTTGAAAAATATATTTCAAATTTTTCAGCAAAGTGTATTTTTTAATAATCAAAATTTCCATTGAAGGTGCAATCAAAGTAAAAACAAAGATCTACATTACAGTTGTACTTCAAATTTCTAGGATGACGATATGTTTACTTCTCTTTGTATCATGTTCTATCGTTCACTAGTGGGTCAGCAGTAAATTTGCGGTTTGTTTGTTTGTTTTTGGAATTAAGCACAAAACAACACAATAGGTTGTCTGTGCTCTACCCACTATGGGCACCGAAATCCGGATTCTAGTGGTGTGAGTCCGCAAACATACTGTTGTGCCAACGGGGGGCGTGCATTTAGGGAACTATAATGCTAAAAATTAAGAATTCAATTCCTCCGTGGTCCATGTGTAGCTTTGCTCTAAAACAAAACACGTACATAATAAAGCGTCGATTTCGTCAGCTTTTTCGTATGTTATTATTATTGTTCTACTACTGGTGTCTTTTTTTTCATTATCTTAATGTAAATATTATACTTGTCGTTTTACCATATTACGTTTTATTATTAATTTACTGTGTTATTAATTTAAATAATTCGGAAACAAAATTGTTGGTTTCTTCATTACTTAAGGTTTTTTCTACTTCTTTAGTCCGTTTTCAACAACATTGATTTTTATATATTTTTTTTAGCTACTCTGAAGATTGTTTATTTTTACCTCTTTCACTGTGGAATTTCATCAGACTTTCAGTGCAGCCCCCAGTGGCTCAAAGGTGAGCTTGAATGTTTATAACATTATAATTTGGCGTTCGGTCCCAGCAGTAGGCACCATATAATTGAAAGAGCTCATTATATGATTGTGTGTGTTCTCTTATAGCAAAACTAAATCGGACTATCTGCTGTGTTCACCTAGAGGGAATGAGCTCCTGCCTTTAGAGTTCGTTCCGATGTGTCGGTATTTGAGTATAGTTGTTAAATACTCAGGAGGGTCAGGTACATTAGACCTCTTCCTCCTTCCCGAACATTCATAACATCAATACGATTTCCAATTTTTGTTATTCTTATTCTTATTTTTTTTTATTAGTATTATATATATATATATATATATATTTTTTTTTTATAGCTTTGGGCCAGAGTAAAAGTATAACTTGATGCTCAGGCCCATTTCAGGGCTCAGACCATGCATGGACGAAACAAGTTTTTTTTGTTTTTTTTTTAAAAGAAAGAATGCTACTACTACTACGTTTAGTAGTACACACACTCACACAAATAAGAGTAAGTATATTAATATGTTAATACAATAAATATATGATAAAAAGTAAACAAGGACTAAGAGTCTAGTGTATAGTGGCCAGCTTGAGTTACATTATTTAAATATAAGTTAAAAGGGGAGAGGTATTTAGGACTATTTTCATCATGTACGTGATATCTGTCGAGATCACACATTAATTCATTTTTATGCCAATTCTTATTGAAGTATTTTAGAGTATTATGCAGGAGTCTTTCAGATATTGTGTCCATGTTTGCGTACTTGTGCAAGAATGTGGTTGAGGTGCTACGTGGTACTTTATAAGCTGAAGTTAGTACTGAATTTTGTATACGTTGAAGTTTCTGTATATGTGTAGGTGCTATGTTAATCCATGCAGGTGATGCATATTCTATTGTTGGTCTAATGTACGTTTTGTAGATTTTAAGTATGTTTGCTGGTGATGTTCCTTGGTTTTTACCTGAAAGACTTCTTACATAATTTGCTCTTTTCCAGATTCGTGTCAGTACATTTTTTATGTGTGGTGTCCACGTTAATTTTGAGTCATAGGTTAGACCTAGGAATTTAGCAGATGTAGCAGTCAGTAAAAGTGATCCATTCATATATAGTTTCGGTGGATCTTTTTTTAGCTTGTTCCGTCTGCTGAATAATACAACTTGGGTTTTTGGGATATTGATTTTGATTCGGTATTTCTGGCAGTATTCTTCAATGCTATTTAGGACTGGCTGTAGGTTCGTTGCTGCTATCGATGGAGTGGAAGCACTTTTCCAGACTGCTACATCGTCAGCAAACTGTGATGCTTAGCCTTTAGAGTTATAAATATGTTTGTTTGTTTTTTAATTTCGCGCAAAGCTACTCGAGGGCTATCTGCGCTAGCCATCCCTAATTTAGGAGTGTAAGACCAGAGGGAAGGCAGCTAGTCATCACTACCTACCGCCAACTTTTGGGATAATCTTTACCAACGAATAGTGGGATTGATCGTCCCGTTATAACGCCCCCACGGCTGAAAAGGCAAGCATGTGGGATTCAAACCCATGACCCTCGGATTACGAGTCGAACGCCTTAACAGACTTGGCCATGCTGGGCATTCATAAATCTGTAAGCTTACCGCTGTTCCAGAAAAGGACAATTATTTGCAACAAAGATAGTTATTGTCAACATATATGAAAATAAGATTTTATCATATCAGTCTAATATATACATATCTTCGACCGGCAATTTCTAAGCCATTGGTATTTATCAATATAAGGAAGAGAACAATTTTTTAATTTTTTGGAATTTTATAAGAATTTTGGCAAAATATTTTTAATAAAAGAAAATGTACAGGAACAAAACCATTTAATTTTGAAATATAACTTTCATGGAGTCTTTCTTTCAAAACAAAAAGAAAAACCATCGATTGATTTGAAGTCCATGCAAAAATATTTTTATGCAAACTTGTTTGTTTCATACAACTATAAGTCTTTAGCCAAATCATGTATCATGTTAGGGTCACAGAGACTAGTGAGAAACTGGAAGCGAGAATAGTTATATTTGTAATTATTTGGGACATATATTTTTCCCAAACAAATTGTAATTTACTGTCCGCTTTAATACCATCAAGTTCTTACAAAGTGTAGGCTGTGATAAACTTATAAGCTGTCGATCCCTTGATCAATGCATATTTACTTGCTTATCACTCTATCTCTATATTCCCCCCCTCAAGTAGCCGAGCGATAAGTCTGAGAGCTTATAACGCTAAAATTGGGTTTCGATATTCGTGGTTAACACAACACAGATTGCCCACTGTGTAGCTTTATCAAAGAAAGCTCAAATGACACTTTTCTCTGATATATGTTTAAAGTATAAAATAATACAGCTTTTCATTTTCAGAGCTTGCTTTTGTTTACTCACACGTAACAGAGGTCCTACCGTTGTACTTTTTGTGAAAATAGTTGCAATTAGAAGGCAGCAAACTGGCATAAGACAATATGCTGCGGAAACTTTTCTAATTAACAAACAGTAAGTATTGCCATAACATATTTGTTTTATGTGAATGCTTGTAGTTAGCAAACAGAAAATTGGTGCCAAGATACATGTCATTGGGACGTTTCTAGTTAATAAGCAGAAAGCTTGTACCAAATTACATTCCTTTGTAACATTTACAATTAATAGGAAACAAATTATTATTAACTGACATTTCATGGAACGTTTCCAGTTAATAAGCAAAACAAAAAAACAACTGGTACTGAATCACAGCCCATAGGAACATTTGCAGTCAACAAGGAGCAAACTAGTATCATATGATATTTCATGTGAACATCTCCAGTTACCAAACAGCAAGCTAGTGCTCGACGGGTTCATTAACAATTAAGAAACATAAAGATACGGAACACACTTCGTGGAAATATTTCTAGTTGATCGGCAGTGACTAGTGCTAAAAGACGTTGCGTAACAGTCAGCAAGCTAGTGCCATAACATGTTTGTGGGAACATTTACAGTCAACTTACAGACAGGCTAGTTATTGACTAATCGTATGAACACATTAAAGAGTGTATTAAAAACATTGAATATACATACCCGTCAATCGTTTTCTTACTTTTGTTTGAATTTATGTATATACAGTCACGAAATCTTCAAGTCGTATGAAGTTAAAATTCGAGACTCGAAGCTTTTTGCGTAATTTGCGCTAAAATTCAGTAACATGAAATTTTATTAAATTAAGAGATCATATGTCGTTAACTTCAACTTGATGGCTACAATTACGCGAATAAGGCTCATTAATAACGTTTTCCGCGGATATTAACAATTTTATACAATTTTAAAAACTTGCAGTCTTACATTGTCCAGTATCTATAGAGTTTACTGGTGAGCTTCTCTTTACACTTTACTACGTTTTATAAGATAAAAGTTTTTACATGGAATAAGCAAATGAATGAAAACAGTGGCAATGAAATATAAAAACATGTTAGATAAGTAATAAAATTAAAAGAGAAAATATGTCAAACAGAAGAAAAACGTCTGTGGTTGGAAAATGTTCCATTACGCCTGTCATCTCACAACCAATGGTTTTCCGTGGAATTTCAAGAAAACAAACAAACACAAACTGACAGAATATTCACATGTAAGTTGTTTATTTTGTTTGTTTGGAGTTAAGCACAAAGCTACACAATGGACTGTCTGTGCTCTACTCACCACAGATATTGAAACCCGGTTTCTAACATTGTTAAGTTCACAGACACACTGCTGTGTCACCAGGAAGACAAATAAGGCATATATATTTAAAAAACCTTGTAACACTTTTAATATATATGTACATATATTAAAATAATATACAAATTTATATAAAAATAATAAAATACTTACTATTTCAGGTAAAATAACAAATATTTTATTCAAGCCAACGAACGTTTCGTCATTACGACTTCGTCGTGGCTGACAGTATACGCACATATACTTATGTACAAGCCTACGAAATTATTTTTTACTAATGAAAGTTACGGTGCAGTGTACAAATAACAAATAAAACTGTTCTGAACCTTTACATATCACAAACCCATACTATCTGGTTTATTTAATAATCAGAAATAAAACTGGTATATATAAATATATATATATATTGGTTCGTTACAATAATTATAATCTGTTTATCGAGGAAAAGTAGCTAGTAAAATAAAACCTGCACTTGTATCTAATGTACATCCTCCTATTGGGCTGGCGTTTATTATAAACTCGGGGTTGAAGTTTCGCCGGTGCTGAGTACCAGAACTTATATTTTAAGGTAGTACTAGTAACGAGACTTATTTAAGCAACTTTGTTGTTCATTATGTTTGTATGTAGATTTTCTTTTTTTCAAAAACAGGTACACTCTACCCATTTGTGTATCTCTAGTTTTTAATTAAGAATTTCACCCCTACATACGCTCATTACTTTATTAAAGTATATTCTATAAGGTGTTCATTTTCATTAATGCATAGATAATTGTAAATGTTTAATGTATAGTAAAAAAGCTTCGAATCATTATACATCATAGTTTTCTTTTGTTGTTGAAAGTATCAGTGAATATTAATGCGTGAACGAAATGTATGTTTATTAAAATTACTTCTTAATTTGATACACAATAGGAAACATTAAAATAACTTTCGTTAAAAGTTATTTTTAAATCTGGTGTTGATCTGACCAATCTCATTACAGAGTTGTATGCTTGTTATGTATTTCTGTTTTGTATGGAATTTGTCGGTAGCAAGAACTCAAGTTTCACGAGAAATGTTCTCGTAAAAGTATTATCAACTTTCTATCCCTAATGTAAAGTCATAATCTCAGTTTTTGGCAATAAACATTTCTGGACTACATATTTGCACCAAGCTTTATACATGTGCGACGAAGCTTCTGGTAACTTTCGTAACATATTACTGTTGTTACCCCAAAATACAATACCCCCTAACTCTCGTCTATACGATTTAGTGCGTACAATGTTTCGGTAAAGCGTTATCAGCTTTCTCTCGTCGTTAAAACATAGCCTCAACCATCTGAGCTGAGCTCGTAGTAGGTATTTCGGTTTGGATTAATCTGACCCTGAACCTAGGCTTAGGAGCAGACATAACCGGGAGCGCTGAGAAATGTCCTTACTTTTCTTCCCGCTCGTGATTTGAACGTCCAGGACCTCAATCATCCGTCGAAAAGGAATCATTTATGAAAGTTAGCATGTGATGACGTCTAGTAACGTGAACTTGAACTTCTTCCAAAAAAAAAAGAAATGTTTTCAACGTGTGTGTGTGCGTTTTTCTTATAGCAAAGCCACATAGGCCATCTGCTGAGCCCACCGAGGGGAATTGAACCCCTGATTTTAGCGTTGTAAATCTTTAGACATACCGCTGTACTGGCGGGGGGCTGTTTTCAACGAAGAAACTTATTATGAATATTAAAAAACATTTGTTAACACTCGCCTGCTAATGTTAATTTACAAAACTATCCGTGATAATGTTTCTCGGCTTTAGATATCACGTCTGTACTATAAATATATTCGTCAAACAAAAACAAATCAAAATAATTTACAAACTAAAAATGCACTCAAAGAAAGAAGCCCCCGCCGTGCTACGTCTTTGAATTTTAACAATAGCCAACCTAAAATATACAACCATGGTTTTTTATCTTGAGAAGTATGGGTAGAGATGCGAAGTTCTTCTTCTATCTCAATTTTTTCGAGTTTAGATCTTTGTTCAAAATCACATTTTTCTACCATTGTAATGAAAGTGGTTGATTTTTAATGTGACCTTACTATATCTTTGACATACATTCCCTAAAGATTTAAACAATTAATCCTTGGGGAACACTCAATCACTGTGAAAAAAATTATCAAGTTCCGGTGAAATATTTTAGTTATACTGGACACACACACTCACATACAGGGAAGCAAAAATAGTACCCCGCCATTGGGTCGGATTAATTACAAGAAATAACAGTTTCATCTGTATTCCTACTAAACACTACCACAACTAATATTAATTGAGTACAGTGTACTTTTATATCTTAGCCACATTTAGTTAAAGTTGAGTTTAAGTCAAGAAAAATAAATAAAAATATATCATAAACTAAAAAGTTTTTGTGAAGAGAAGACAGATGGCAATGTATCATAACCATAACGCTTAAAAACTAAGTTGTTTCACTTAGGTTGTAAAAGTAATCTGGTTAAGGAAATTACAGAGTTAAAAGTGTTTGATTTCAAATTCAGTGTGTGATTAAAATGTTATGTCTACCACCGTATATCCAGTGCCTTTTAAGCCTTTCGCTTAGTACCAGATCCATTGCAGACGGCTAGGCTGTGGCAAACATTTTAGTGGTTGAGACACTACTTAAATCAACTGTTTGTATGACGACAGCTGTTACATTGTGAATGGTTTAAGTTAAATAGAGGAATGTAATTTTAATTAATCTTGTTTATATCAGTTTGGTTAAAACAAATAATTTCGGTCAAATAACGATGTAAGTATATTTTAAAAGTTCTTTTCATACCAGTATTCCTCAGATGGGTCAAAGAATCCAAAGTACCGAAATTCGGGTTACGTCTCCATGCGAAGGACAGAGAGCTACACATTGGGCTATCTGAGCACTGCGTACCAAGGGTATCTAAACCCGGTTTATACCGTTCTAAGTCCGCATACATACTGCTGTGCCACTGAAGGGCACCTGTTATTTTGCGCTAAACAAAATTCATCATGAACAACATCAAGTCAATAAGTATATCAACAAGGTAGGCTCAAGTGAAGTACTAAAGTAACTCGTGTAAAAATGTGACGAATTGATTCCATATTTGTTTAGGCCCAGGTGGGTTAAGGCGTGCGACTCGTAATCTAAGGGTCGCGGATTCGCATTTCCGTCGCACCAAACATGCTCTTCTTTTCAGCCGTAGCGGTGTTATAATGTTACGATCAATCCCACTATTCGTTGATAAAAGTGTAGCCCAAGAGTTAGCGGTAGGTGATGATGACTAGCTGCTTTCCTTCTAGTCTTACACTGCTAAATTAGGGACGGTTAGCGCAGATAGCTCTCATGTAACTTTGCACGAAATTCAAAACAAACAAAGAAACATATTTGTTTTAATTTTCTTTTCAAGAATATGTTTAGGACAGCGAACGAAAGTTTAACTAGTTGTTATATGTGAACTTGTGATACTGTTTTTTAATGATGCATGTGAAAAGATTGAAGGGCATCTGTTACTTTGCAGAAGAGGTGTATGTTATGAAAGATGCAATGAAGTCAAATGTTTAATTACAGACATCAAATGTTAAGTGTCAAAGTGTCCACTCTTATATATATTTAAGGATTTGAAGTTATTTCGACAGAAATCTTAGTTTAAGACATTTATTTATTTGTTTCAAATATTTGTGCAAAGAGCTATTTGATTTGGTCGTTTCCTATTTGGAACTGATAGACTAGAGAGAAAAAGTAGCTGGTAAACAGCACCTACTAATAAATAGTGGTATTTGTCCCTCACTCTTATAACACATCCACGAAATAAAATGTATATTGCGGTTTTGCTGTAAAGGGACTTAGAGCATGGACTCTTGGATTAACAGTATAGTAGGCTAGTTACAAAGTCACGAGAAGACAGAATACGAATGCCATTACAATTTATGCTTAGAATCTATTTTTGCAGCCACAAAATTAAATTTGAAGATGTTGCAATTACAAAGACAGTTAAGTAAATCGTTACTAAACTATGAAAATAGATAAAGATGACGCAAAGGATATGTACAGAAATTGTTGAGCTTGTAACAGTATTAAAAACTACTTTTAGTAGTATATATAGTAATGTATATATATGGGTGTTTGTGGCTAAGGATTCTTCTAAAATAGATATCTGTAATTTGTTGGCGATAAATTTGACAATAAACAAACAACACACATTTCACTTGTATTAAAAATATTATATATATTCGAAAGACGCTAAACGTATGTACAAAAATTCTGTCCACTATCGAGATCATAGTTGTGTCCCAAACACTTTACAGTTCTCTTTTTATTGGCCCCCCAGTGGCTCAGTGGTATGTCTGCGGACTTACACGCTAAAATCCGGGTTTTGATACCTGTGGTGAGCAGAGCACAGATAGCCCATTGTGTAGCTTTTTGCTTAATTCAAAACAACAACAACAACTCGTTTTATTGTCAAAAGTCCACTTAGGCCAATTTAGTTAACAAGCTAAGCTATTTTAATTGCAATAGTATCCTTGTAAAATTCATTTACGCTGTCGCATGAATTACTTAAGTTGTATCATCTGCCTTTTATCAAAATCCACACAGGCGGGTTCAATTGTTTTGACAAATTATTCTTTTTATCTCTTTCAAACTGTTAATTTCACTCTAACAGATCAACTGTTGGGCTGTTCACTCCCACAATAGTTAACTTTACGTTTTCCAACTTTTATATGACCGAATTTCTCTTTAGCGTAATTTTACTTTTACTCTGTTTCCGCTCGTTTGCTCAGAGCTATTTATACATCTATCACTTAGGCCTTCTAGAAATCTTTATGTCCTTGACATAATTGGAATGAAAAGACAACATTCGATATCCTCGACGTCAATGAATTACAAACCCCAAAAAATCGATGGATATGAACACTAACATCATCTTCCTTAATTCATTAAAAACTCATAATATGAAGAATTATAAGGATAGTTGTTGACTTTTTTTACTGTGACATAAATCATGATTTAAAGACTGATATACATTACAGGCGCACGTAAGAGACCACTTAATAAAGACTATGAGTCGTTGACAACAGAAATGTTCACAAAAATATGGCGTTCTACGAATTTAATTAATAAACCCAGCAGGAGTAACTTCATCGCGTTTCTCTTTACTATCATAACTTCATATCCTTCTACAGACACACATAAAATTTAAATCTACACTAGAGTAAATACATTTTGATGGGGTTAAAATTTATAATTTGTTTACTGCTATAGAATAACACTACCATTATTACAATACATAAAGTATAATTAATAATACATTATCATCACTATGATAGTTTTCTCAAATACAACGTATGTAGTGTATAGTACTCAACTATCTTGATACACGATGTAAGTAAGTCCTGTCCTGTATACAATTTATTTGGTTTGCTTTGAATTTTGCAAAACCTTACACGAGAGCTATCTGCGCTAGCAGTTTCTACTTTAGCAATGCTAGACTAGAAGGAAGGCAAATAGTCAACACCACCTACCGCCATTCTTAGGCTACTTTTTTACCAACGAATATTGGAATTGACCGTAACATTATATAGTCTACTCGGCTAAAAGGGCGAGCATGTTTGGTAACAGAGTTTTTGTATATATTGTTAACAGCGTAGGTACGCAACTGATGAAAGAATGCATTATTATCTTTGTAAGCTGAGCTGTTACCGGTTTGATTTCTTACTTCGTTTGGATTTTATTAGATAACTTGTTTTAACAATACGTCATCTTCAAATGAAGCTACTAATTCAGGCACATACAAAGAATACTTGATTGATTGATTGATTTAGTGTTTTATGGCACAAAGCAACGAGGCTATCTGCGCCACAAAGAATACTTAAAAGAGGGGGAAGTAATTTGTGAAATCAAAAGCCAACACGTGTTTTGTGAAACACAATCAGCACGTTAATGGTAGTGGGGGATCCAAGAGCACGCTCTCCCCTCCTAAAAATAGTAAAAAAAAACACAAAAAATTATTATAAGATTAAATCTAGAAACAATTTTGCATGAAATACAGCTTAGGCAGTTGCATGACCTTTACATAAAATCCATAAACATTCAATGAAAAGCCAACAAATCATCATTCTATTGTAACACTGAATAGGGAGTTCTATTATAGGAAAGTTCTGTACTATCTATATGTAGAGTAGTTATTGCTTGTTAAATTATATTATTAATTTAAACAACTCTGTACAACAATAGCATATCAGCTATTTCAATAAATTGCTATCATATACGTTAAAGTAAGCACTACTAAAATAACATGTTAGCATGTTCCATAATTCTGTAGCGCTTTTCCATAAATAACTTACATACATTTTCAATGTTTATAACAGTGTCATAATGATTTTGTATAAAGGCTAGAGCTCTCAATTTTTCTATGGTTTGTGTACAACTCAGATAATTATTCAATTGACAGAGAGCAGATGCCAAATGTTCACATAAATATTGTGGAACTATGTGACAACAAAGAGATATCTAGTACACTGAAGCACTGGCACACTGTACTGTATGGAATGATCTAGACTTCTGTCGAGGTATAAATACGCGTCGAAAGGTAAAAGACATAATGGCGATATTTAATGTGAAATTATCACAAACTGTATCGTAACTACAGAGCAGAGAAGAATATTCGTCTTGCGAATTGTATTCTAAAGCAATTGAACTAGACTGTGTGAACTTTGACAGAAAACAGAGACAATCATTCGAAGATCAGGACACAACTGTGGTAATTAACAGTGTAACGGACATTCATAAATACGTTTGACCTAGTTTTAATAGTTTATTTTAAAACAAGTGGACTGCGACATTGTTTATCTATTATTAAAATTTATCACCAAGAAGTCATAGATATGTATTGCAAAGAATTCGGTTTACAAAATCTGATAATAATAATACGGCTTCGGACTTTCAATTACAAAGTGTCAACAGGAGTCATTGCATGCAACTATTTTAAGCCAAAAAAGTGCTAATGATTCATCAGAAGAATGTAAAAAACTTTGAATACCATATGCAGCTGCCCTCTATAAACATTTTTTAATCACAAAAACATGGAGTTCAGCTGAACTCCCTCAAACTCCTTTTCTTCATAGATGTATGTAATATTGTGAATTCAGACAGATGTTAAGAGTATTCTGAATTATATGTGAATCAATATATTAAGATAATTGATATCAATATATACTAGCAAAGGTACCCATGCGATCATAGGCTTATGACGGTTGTTTTTATTTTCTCGAAGTATGTTAATAGTAACATAAACATTCAACGTACATAAAAAATAAACTTATTCACGTTCAATGGGCTTGATTATTTAAATAACGTTTTATTTTCTATTTTAATTTTTTAAAACAAAAACAATAAGTAACATGTGATTTAAAATATCTCAGTTAATACAAATGGATCTGTCTTGAATAGATAGAAGAAAGAAAGCCCATTGTGTAGCTCTTTTCTTATCTTCGAAACAAACAAAATATTTTAAATTATGTATAAACAACACGTGAAAAAGAAGCCTCTCGAATGACTGATGTGATTTGTAAACCAGAGTTTCTGTTTTTGTCTTAAATATATCAGTAATGATAAAAAAGCACATAGATTGTATGTACACCATATGTAATGAAGGAAGAAACTGAAGAAATCCCGTCTGTATATCTAATGGCCACTGTTACTGACTGATCTATGTCCAGCCAGCATTTGAGCTATAAAAGCTACGCATTTTACCAAAAAAATAGCTTTTTCTTGATACAACCCAAACTATTCATAATTGAGAGGTTAAATGCAAAAGCGTAGGAGCAGTTAGAGGACAAACGAACTTCTTTCAAGTTTTTGTAGGAAATGTATATATGTAAGTAAATATTCATGTTGCAAATCTCTTTTATTTCTGTCTTGCTAGTCATACCAATTACTATGCCTCATCTAATTAAGCCTAGCTGTATTCACCAAGTTGGCAAAGCTAATAGAAGCTTTAGCTATTTAAAACAGTCAGTAAGAATAAAATCAAACAGAACTACTATTAAAAAAACTGAAAATCGCTCATTAGTAAAAGTGACTGCAGCTATTAAATTTTGAATAGCTTAACTATTTTTTATTTATTAATGTATTAATAAGAAAGTAACTTAAAGTATAATTTCTTTTCATTGGAAAATTGAAATAATTCAAAGAATTTATATTATTTTTACTCAACTATTTAACTGCAGGCTACTCCTTAAATAAATAATTCATAAGATGTAACTAATCACAATAAAGTTACGCATACTTTTCCAGAAACTGGGTTTAGAGTGTCTGTCTCAGGGAGCCCAATAGATAGGTGTACTATGGATAATCTCGAATTTGTGTCAGTTCCACCCCATCAGGTAGAGGACCGATAGGCAATTTATAACTTTGTTCTAATTTTATCATGTTTCTTTTTTATATATTTTATCGGTTGATATCAGTGGCTCAGCGGTAGATTTGAAGGTTTGTAACCCTAAAAATGAGGTTTCAATACTCGCAGTAGGCAGTGCGTATACAGTTTACTTTTTATCTTTGTGCTTAATAACAAATATACGCACAAACTAAACCATATCGTCGAAGGTCTAATTGTTTAATCTCTCTTATGTAAAACCTACACACGAACATTACATGAGTCGTGTTTTAGTTGTCTTTCAATTATCTCAGTAAACTTATGCTTATATAAAAGAATATATAGCACTTATATTCTGAATATTATATTCTGAATTATTTAATAGGCAAGCTGTTTAGGATAAGTTCAAAGTGCTTCAGCTGTAAACTTGAGGGTTGATGTACTAGAAATCCGGGTTCAATACCCATGATGGGCAAAGAATTGGTAGCCCATTGAGTAGCTTTGCGCTTATGTACAAACACATACACAAAATCAGAAAAAAATATACTGAGAATAAATATTAAATCCCAGTCTATTATTTGATTCGCCCCTTGTCACTGAGATGTGCCAGTTTCGGAGAATTCCAATCCTCAAAACTAGTTCTCGATTAATATAAATCTGTAGAACCCACAGAAAAAAGTAAAATGTAGTTACTATCTTCCGTATTACGTGCATTAAAAATGATTTTTTTGTATTTATAGTTTGTTCCTATTCTATTAATTCAGTAATATTAGTTTAAAGTTATTCAGTTTTACAGAAGATTTGATTGTTGAGTTTTTGAACTTATGAATCAGCATAGATGTTGGAAAAAAATTTAAGATAAAGAAAAAAAAACAAAATCCCATGGTATAGCAATAGGCTTACCTTCATTTCATTCATACTAACGTGACAGTAAAGTTTGGCTTATTGAAACGTCTGTCAAGTCAGAAGTGGACGAACCGAATGCTATTGTTATTAGAAAGTCCTGCTGCCATCTGTTAAATGCAATTTATTTTATATGTTTATGTTTATTTTAAGTCAATCCTCTTATCGAAATTTGTATTATTTCTCGTTGATTTATGTTCCTATGAAGTCATGGCATTACTAATGTTATTAATAGTATGCATATGTTAAGTAGAACATAAAGATAACAGCAGCACATTTATGAGATCAAGTTCTACTACATTAAGTTGAAGCGCATAAATAACGGAAAACTATTATCCATTTTCTATGAATAACGCAGAAAAATTATGGAGATGAAACAGCAAACAATGGCCACAGAAATATTTAAGTAGTTAAGAAACGAGTTGTACGCTACAGAGGCTACGTATACAGTAAATGTATGTATACCAATACTATTCAAATTATTGAAACACACACTTTAAATAAAAATTACATTTTATAAATGGCTGGAATATACATTTATGTTGTTTGTTTCCTGTACCACGTACTGCGAGTCGAACACCCTAACCAACAGAGGCAAAGTATGATTTCAAATGTGAATTTTTTAAAACCACTATTAAACTTCTTAAAAAGCACAATTAATTGCATGAAAATTACTGTTAACTCCCTTAAAAGTACTTTTAACCTCATCAAAACCGCTGTTAAACTTATTAAAAGCCACTATTAACTTTATTAAAAAATACTATTGATATCATTATAAAACATTATTAACTTTATTGAAATTCTCTAAAAGTCTAATTAAAAGTTATTGTTAATTACATTAAAAACTACTTTAGATTAGTTTTGGCAGTATAAATATAGACTATTATCGATTCACAGAAAATTATATTTATATTAGATTTTTAGAAATCAAGTGTTGAATTTGTCTCGCAGGGGTCAGCTTACGGTAAGCTTGTGGAGTTACTATGCTTAAATCTGGAGTTTGATACCATGTGGTAGAGATATATAGCCTGTTGTGTGGCTTTTTACTGAAACAAAGAATTAAAGAGAGTTTATATCAAGAAATGAATTATTTTCATTCAATGAATGTTTTATACAAAGTGTCTAGAAATTGTGTTGGCGGTTGGCCTAACATTAAGTCATTTCTAAATGTGTTGTGACTAATGGAGAGCTCGTATTATATTACTATACTATTCATTTCGTACGTGCAAAAATGTTCCCATGCTGATTTAATTGAAACGAAATATTAGCAGAAGCCCAAACATCCCGCCTTTGAAGCAATACCTTGTACCGGCCATGTAAACTTTCTGAGCTTCATGCAAAGTAGTTTAGCTAACTATTTGTTTCATAATGTTGATCAGAGCGGCACAAGAGTTATCTGCGCATAGGCGTACCTAATTTTGGTTAGACCGGATCATCTGTGATGTTTGTATTGAAAGACATTAGTAGTTTTTAGCTATTAACCATTAAGAAGGCAGCCATTCAGGAATACCTTACATCCATTCACCACACTGAGAGATTGGTATTTGTAGTTTTATTTTTAATTTTGCGCAAAGCTACACGAGGGCTATCTGTGCTAGCCGTCCCTAATTTAGCAGTGTAAGACTAGAGCAAAGGCAGTTAGTCATCACCATCTATGGTTAACTTTTGGACTACTCTTTTGCCAACGAATAGTGGCATTGACCGTCACATTTATAACGCCCCGCTAAAAGGGCGAGCATGTTTGGTGCGAAGCGGATTCGAACTGGCGACCCTCACTGGAACGCCTTAACCCACATGGCCAGCCAGGGCCACCTGTCACTCTTATAATAAACATGTGGTTTAAGTTGTGGGGAGTATTTTGTTATGTCGCAAAGCAATGCATTTTACAATAGTATTTTAATTGTCTTCTAAGACGGCACTTACCATGGTCAATTGCAACTAATATCAGTGACCT
Organism: Carcinoscorpius rotundicauda; assembly: GCA_011833715.1. Lineage (NCBI taxonomy): Eukaryota > Metazoa > Arthropoda > Merostomata > Xiphosura > Limulidae > Carcinoscorpius > Carcinoscorpius rotundicauda. The sequence goes on from CM022398.1 coordinate 33,220,252, forward strand.
TTTTCGCAACTATGATCAACCGATTTAACCAGATCTTGACCAAAATTAATATTTAGTTCGAGGAAGATGACTGCACGATTAAGCAGTTAATTTTTTGTTTTGTTTATTTAACAACAGAATTTCAGGGCGTCGAACATTTCAAGTCATTGTAATTATAAGACAAAACGAACCTCTGACTGCAATTAATTTATTACAGATAGGGCAGTGCTAGCTTTCCTTTAAAACACTCGTGCTTCTTATTAACGCAGTTTGAAACTCACAAAAAACGTCGTATGTAATTTACGATTACATATAATACATATAGTAGGTAAGTACAAAATACCAATTAGGTAATTTAAAATTATCAAATTTATATGGACACAAGTCTCGACACTTTCCCGTGCTATCTTCAGTTCAATATTTGTTGCGAGTGTATTGTTATTGCAAATCCATATTGGGCTACTGGTTGAATCCACCGAGGGCAATCGAACCTCTGGTTCTAACGCTGCCCCAAAGGTATAATAATTATACCCTCATCACCTAATATTATGTTGTGAGAGACTGAAGAGAACAAGTGAAAAAGTCAAAACTTACATTCGTATAACTTGGTATTATTTCGTTATTGTAGATTTTACCTTTATTTATGTAACATAAATTAATGTTTCAAAAAATTGAAACATGTTTCTTATAAGTTATATTATACCTTTTAATTCACAACAGAAACGATCATATTTTTAAATGTTTAAGATATTTGTTACATGAGACCGATCTTTTCATTAGAACGTTAACCATAAAGTCATTTTGGAAGTTATGATTTAAATGTCATGTTCTATAAACATAAAATGCCACTGAATATCTCGTGCAAACCTTCAAACCCGTTATTCAAATATTTTAACTAAATTGTGATTAATATGCTTCAGAGAAATAGCGGGAACTGTTTACACTGAAACTGTTTTTGTTTTTCAAAAACACACAATAAAAAAGAGTGGAGTTATGTCTACAGCTGAGTCGGACATCGGGGTTTACTTATGGCAGCTACTGTCAAAGCGAATAAAATAAGTACATGACGGCCCTTAGGAAATAACAGCCCGCACGTGTACCTTTACAACCTTCATTGTAAGAGGTCGCCCGCAATGAATGACCACCACAAAAGCAAGCGTTTAACTGGCTATTACAGCACTACGTATACAACTGTTGCAGGTGCAGAGTCTGAATTAGTTTTACGCTAATTGAAACATGTTGTAAACTCACTCAATAAAGACTCACCGGCGACTCAGTTTCAGGTTGTACTAGATGACGTACTGTTCGCCGAAAAGACGCACTTCAGTTGGACGTCCACTGAACAACGTCCCATATGTAGATTATATTGTAATTTTAAGGTCTCAAAAGTGACTTTTGCAGGATAAATCAGAGAAGCCGTTTAGAGGCTTAGTGGTAGTTTGGCTGAGTAAAAACGGTCTTTTTCAACAACCTTTTTATTACCCAAATATAGAAGCTTACTTCTCAACAAACACGCTAGTAACCTATATGAACTGTTTCCGTTACATTACTTAAGTACTCACAACTCTAAAATCCAGTATTCGATTTCTTACACATATATAATTGCATGCTAAGTACGTCTCTAACCATGAACATGGATATGATGCTTTCTTAATGTGAAATAACTGTTTGGAATTTTTAAAAAATAAAACTTCGAAAAAGTCCAAACAGTTATTTCAAATTAATGAAACATCACATCCACGTTCATGGTTAGAGATGTACTTAGCATGCAATTATATACGTATAAGGAATCGAACACTGGACTTTACAGTTGTAAGTCCTTAAGTAATACAACGGAAACAGTTCATACAGCCTATTATACAGCTTTGCGCTATTACAAATAAACAAATTATCATATAGTTGTCATAGCATATAAATCACAATGGTTGCAGGAAAATAAACGAGTAATTCTAAATTATGTCATATTAATTTAAAAAATGCACGAAAATTATTATATTGTGAAATTATAAGATACATGAATGTAAGTACTGTAAGATGAGGGTTGAACAAATACCAAACATGTATAAATAAACATAAAAATTTCACCTAAAGTTAAAAAAGTCAGACAGTTTTGCTTTTATGAGTTTTTTCTGCCCTAAAAAAATCATTGTAGGCTAAAGCTTATCTTTTTTTTACATTTTTATACATAAATATGTGTGTGGGTGAGTGCGTGTGATTGTGTTTTCTTATAGCAAAGTTATATCGGGCTATGTGCTGAGTCCATCGGAGGATGTGTATCAGTAAAAATTGATTTCCTACAGATCTATATATACATTAACCACAGATCCAAGCATTAGTAGTTCTTTAAATGCACAATAAGATCTTTCAAATAACGTTACATTATGTTTATCAAGCATTTATTCTTTTTCAACAGATAGTTTTAGAAACCGTATTCCTGTTCTAACTTATGAAACCACATATATTCTGCTTACAAGATGATCATGTAATTTTCAATAAAAAAATTAAACTTTTGCAGTATCGGTCTGTAAGTAGAGATAACCTGATTTTCTTTAGAAATTTCTATTCTGTACGAGAAAACAAAATTCAGGTTTGAAGTATGTAATTTAAATTTTTAAAAGGATTTATCTTGAAAGCATTTTTTTAACTAGCAGATGTTTTGGTTTCGAAATTAATTATCCTTTTATCAACGTGTGAAAAGTTACACAACGACACAAGTACCAACACGTGTAAAGTCACACAAGGATACAGAACTACACATTAACATTTCAGAAAATAAAAACTGATGTAATAGTTATTGTCTGTGTTTGCACTATGAATAAATAACTTTGACAAGTAAAAAAGACCTTACGAGCATGGTCATATGTGTCGAAAATCTTAAAGTTAATTTAGTTTTAGAAACAGATTGTTTGTTCCAATATTAACTAAAAAGCAGAACTAAGATAACCTGTAGATATATTTTAATTATATGAACCACATAAGTATTGTTCGATTCTTTCTTTTTAACTTTTTTAAATGTCTGTCTTTGCCTGTTCTTACTTAAGATATTTACATTTTTACTGTGCTGTAAACCCAGACTGCATTATTCACTGATGTATAGATTAAAAGAATATTTTTGCTATTAGTTGTGACTCCTAGAACATCCTATATATACATATAAGAAACCAGTTAATCCTATTATATTATATTATATATATATTACATAATATTTCTAGAGAATGCTCTTATCATGGGTGTGGCCCCCCAGTGGCTCAGCGGTATGTCTGCGGACTTACACGCTAAAATCCGAGTTTCGATACCCGTGGTGGGCAGAGCACAGATAGCCCATTGTGTAGCTTTGTGCTTAATTCAAAACAACAACAACATTATGGGTGTGCCCATGTAACATGGGGGACAGGCCTCCACTGGAAAGCTTTGCTCCTCCGCAGCTCCATCTGAGATATAGCTTACTTAGATTTTTAAATTTTCTATATTATGACTATCAATAAAAAGAAAGTTAGAATTTTAGCTCTCCCCAAGAACTAAATCGTTGTCTCCTTATGCCTCTACAAATGAAAAACCTAGAGCCTAGAAACGTCACTGGCTAGGTCATGAAGGTATAGACATACAATATGTTGCAGAATAAAAATATTTATAGTGTAATAACGTAAAGGTTTCTGTACATTTTTTCATGACGTTTTGGTAAAGCATGAATATTCACTTCATTTGATAACCACTATACATGTAATGATATCTGGTACTTCATAATCTTTGCGAAAAGCTACAGAAAAAAACAACAGCAGAAACTTACGATCATTCGTCTCTAATTTTGAATTGATAAACTAGAATAAAGACCACAGCTAACTCATGGGTTAGTGTGTTTTTATATAATATTGGGATTCGACTATCACTCTTATATTGGATCCACGGTCTAAAACTACAGAGCGAGTTGTCTATCAAAAAGTACTGAACCACGAGTCATCAGATTCATAGTCTAGAGCAAACTGACAACCAAATTACTCCAGGCCAATAGTGAAATAGCGGGCTTGGCATGGTCAGGTGGTTAAGGCACTTGACTCATAATCCGAGGGTCATAGGTTCTAATCCCCGTCACACCAAACATGCTTGCCCTTTTTGCCGTTGGAGCGTTATAATGTGATGGTCAATCCATTATTAGTTGGTAAAAGAGTAGCCCAAAAGTTGGCTGCGGGCGGTGATGACCAGCTGCTTCCCTCTAGTCTTACACTTCTAAATTAGGGACGGCAAGCGTGTAGCTTTGCACGAAATTCAAAACAAACAAACCGAATTAGCGCTAATTTAACTAATCCTTAAGAATATTATCTTCCAATGATGTGAGCGATAAATATGCGAAATTTCAGAGCTAAAATTAGGTGTTCGGTTCCTAGCAATGTATAGAATGCACTGAGAAAGCAACAATCTTATTATTTTAAGTGCAATTTTTATCAGCACAAGACATAAAACTTGTGAAATGTTGAAAGCATTTTAAAAGTCAAAGTTTCAGGATTTAATGCCTAAATTTATAGTATCCCGCTGGGACAGAGGTAAGTCTTCGAACTTACAACGTTAAAATCAGGGGTTTGCTTCTCTTCGGTGGATACAGCAGATAGCCCAAAGTGGCTTTGCTATAATAAAAACACTCTAAACTTATAAAAAATATCAGGTACGTGTGAAATAATAAATATATTAATTTGATATTTTCTAACGAAAAAAAAAAGTTTGGTTACTGTTGTTCAATAGTTCCATGTAATTCAGTAGCAATTTAATTCAAATGGAAAGTGACTGTTGAAAAATTGTTAATGAGACAAAAATATACATTTAGGTTTGAATAATGATGACACCCGACTTAGAGAAGTAGTTCTGAAATTTAATTTATGTTTTTGTTATTTAAATACGGAGACATTACATTTACTAGTGTAATGTACTAATTATGTACAGATCACCATGCTCTATCCAACAGCCATGCATTTTGTTAATAGCTTTCAAAAAAGCTTTCACAAAGCTCCTTTCCGTAAGTTACCTAGCGTAGGAGGGTGTACAAATATCCATAAATGCTGCGTACGGCTGCTTGGACTTCTTTATGTCTTCGTACGGAATAGCATGAATATCTGTTTCGTTGTTTTGCCGCTTGAGGTATTTAACGTAAGTTGTGTGCACGCAGCTTATGTCGATTTTACGAACGGAACCTTTTCTTGTTCTTATGGCGTGCTATCAATTGAAGGACTTTAGCAGCTTTTGTCGATTGCAGAATTAAATAAGCACTTGCGCCTCAAAAATGTCTCCTTAACTCCACTATATACTTTGTAAATTACGATATTTACCAAGGATCAATTTCCTAACAAAACTCATTTAAATAAAAATCAATATGTTGAAATAGACAGAAACAGTGAAACATATGATCAGCAGCCAAAAAAAAAAAAAACACACGAAAAAGAAGGAATGAACTAAGCCCACCAGGGGCGTAGCCAGAAAAGGCTATTGGGGGTGGAGGTTTGTTTTAGTGCTTGATGCAAGCGCCACAAGCTAAGGAAGGACGGAAGCATGCCCCCAGGGAAATTTTTTAAATAAAAAGATAAAAGAAAAGCCTAAATTATTCATTTTGAAACCACTTTTTTTGGCAAATTTCATAATAACACACTTGCAGCTTGATGCAACTTACAAGCAAGAAATTGAACAGAACCGGTAATATTTAATGCCTATTATTAATACTGTATTGCTGTGTGGGAGACATGGTTTAGTTTTGAGGGGAAAATATGATTCTGGTTCAATGTTTGTTGGTGAAACTGATGAAGAGCCCATCAATAATGATGGAAATTTTCGGGCAATTTTGCGCTACAGGGCAAAGGGTGATGTCAAGATTTCAGCAAGCCTTAAGAGTACAAAGAGGAATGCTGCGTATCTGAGTTCTCAACTTCAAATTGAAATCATTAATGCCTGTAATACTCATGTTCTTGATGCTTTGGTCAACAGGGTTAATGGTGCAAAGTATTCCTCAATATTAGCTGATGAAACAACAGATATTTCAAGCATTGAACAGTTTTTGCTGTGTGTTAGATATTTGCATGCCAATGATAACTCTGTTGCAATGAGAGAAGATTTTTTTCAATTTATACCTCTTTATGGTGTGACAGGCAGAAAGTTGGCTGATGTTGTCATAACCAATCTGACAAAATATGGTATCGATATGGCTTACCTGCGAGGTACGACGGTGCTGCCTCTATAAGTGTGATATTCAGTGGTGTCAAGGGACACATTACTGATAGATTCCCACTTACACCTTATGTACACTGAAGTGCCCATTCTATAAGCTTGACAATTTCTGATGCTTGGAAAGAAGTTCCTGTGCGAAATTGCACGGGGGTAATTTCTGGCATTGAAAACTTTCTCAATACACCCAAACGAAAGCACGTTTTGGCTCTTTCGGTGGAGAATAAAGCACCTGAATGGAAAAAAATGTTTGAAAGGTCTCTGTCCCACCCGGTAGGTTTAGAGGCATGACTTAATCATTGTCTTTTTAGAATTAATCCATGCAGTTGGAGATGCCCTTGAGACCATATCAGGTTGGCAATACAGAGATTCTGCCACGCAAGCCAATCAGTTGTTGTGTTCTATAACACAATTCATCATCACTCTACTTACCATTGTTAAATTGTTTTCCTTTAGTTTACCTCTGTGTAACTTACTGCAGCAACAGAACATTAATTTAGGTGCTGCGATGCATCACGTAGATTTTGTCATAACCAATCTGACAAAATATGGTATTGATATGGCAAAGCAAGAAAAAATGATAAGATATAGTAGTAATTTTGTTATGCTTGGCTTTACTTCAAGTGTTATTTGGGTGCATAAAGTCATAATTAAAATGAGTAACAATGAAAAATTTGTAACGGATGTTTTGAATCTAAAAGAGGCAGCTCTCCCTTATATCTCAAACAAGTATCAGCTTAATTATTTTAGTAGAAGCCCGGCATGGCCAAGCGTGTTAAGGCGTGCGACTCGTAATCCGAGGGTCGCGGATTCGCATACCCGTCGCGCTAAACATGCTCGCCCTTTCAGCTGTGGGGGTGTTATAATGTTACGGTCAATCCAACTATTCGTTGGTAAAAGAGTAGCCCAAGAGTTGGCGATGGGTGGTGATGACTAGCTACCTTCCCTCTAGTCTTACACTGCTAAATTAGGGACGGTTAGCACAGATAGCCCTCGAGTAGCTTTGTGCGAAATTCCAAAAATAAACTATTTTAGTGGAAGATTTTTTTGTAATTTGAGGTATAAAAAATGCATAATTTACCCTAAAATATTAAACCGTTAAGAATTAATTGTTTGACATAATTTGTTTCTTATTAAGCCTAAAGATACACAATCAAATATCTGTGTTGTAATAGATGTGCAGGCTTATTATTGTGCTATGGAAGGTTTGTTTGTTTTTGCATTTCGCATTAAGCTACACGAGGTCTATCTGCAGTGTAAAACTAAAGGCGAGACAGCAAGTCGTCACCAACAAATAGTGGGATTGACCGTCACGTTACATTTAAAAAATTCACTATTACCGTTCATAGATGGAAGGCAATTGGATATCTAAATCATATTTTTATTTAGCATGACATACTGATCATTGTGGTTTGGTTTCAACAAAGTATTCTAGTAAAACTGTTCATACAAAAAACAAAAAATACAAAAATAAACGGTTCATAAATTCATTAAAATTATTTTACAAAACAAATGCATGACTTAGATCATAATAATAATAATTATTATTATTCAAAAGTATTTACTATTGTTTTGTGGAGAAACACGTTTAACTTAAATACATTGTATTAATATGCCTCAAGTAAATGACCATAGTTGTTTCTTTTTTAATTTAATGTTAAGTCTGTACGTTCCATATTAAACCTATTTATGTACACATTTGAATAAAAACAAACAGAAACAAGCATAATCTTACATTATTAATGACTTGTTTACAGATTTTGAATTTGCAAATCTTGTGCTTTCTGCATATTCTTCCGTATCGAGAAACATTTTAGTAAGTTTGTTTATATTGTCTGTTTCTGGAAATATTATATTTTCTTTTTTTATGTGTATATTTTTCCTACATCTACGTCTTACGTTCTCAAATCTAACGAAATTAGAACCAGTTTGAAGACAAGCTCTTGTGGTATTTCTAGGGTTTATTATTATTGTTATTGATGTGCAAATGGAGCAAAAGAGGTTAAAGAGTTAGTTGAAATACTAAATTTAAAACAAATGCTTTTTAATTTGCCTATACTATTACATATTTTTAATTTTTGTCAATTAAAAAAGCCGAAATAACTTCAGGCTCTCCTTGTGTAACTTCTCGACTGTCTAATGATGTTTCTAACTGCGAATAAACTCATCCTTAAGTCTCATCTGAGGGAGATTATACGTTTAGTTTAATTTACATAAGATACTTGACTGCACTGCCTGTCGAAAACATAAACGAGTAATTTTATGTAATTGCGAGTCACAATGTAGAAATAATCTTAAAAGACTAAATCCTCATACCTTAAATTAGGAAAGGGAGTTGATGGATAAAAATAGTCTTGGATGGGGCGTCAGACCAAGCTTATATTATTTCCCAGTTTTCTAAAAAAACTCATATTTTACGTCTGTTGATTATTTTCAGAAAACCAAAACAATATTTTGTCCCCATTGTGTGCATATATATATCAAGATAGTAATTTTATACAAAAATCCGTTTCAACTCGAACAAGCTTTAGCAGTGAAGTCTAATATTTCTCGACCTGGAAAAATTGTATCTTTTAATGATCTATTCTTTATTAACTATTGCAAAATGTTATTTTTCAAAGTAGAATCTCATTTTCTAAAATAGCAAAAACAAACACGAGTAATTTCGTAAACAATTCATCTGGGATCATTTAGCAGATAATGTAGCTTTTTTTCTTTCAAAAATACGGTATTATATCATGTTACTTTAAAATATTTGATGCTTATTTGTACATATTAATGTACTGTACAATAACGTTTGTCTAAAATAGAGGTACATTGTGACGAGTCCTATCGAATGATCGTTTTAAAGGTTTATCCTGATATTAATTTTATATTGCTTATCTTCCCAGTTGAAAAAATTGCTTGTAGGTAGAAAGATAATAGACGAACTGAGAAGGCCTTTCCAGGTAATTTGATACCTGTTCTTTTGCATGACGTACCTCGACCTTTATCAAGGAAAGACAAGGCTTAAAGGTTTCTAATTGGCTTCACCTTCATTTAGACAACATGAAAGAAGCCGCTAAAAGTAGTTGAATTAGCTTAGGATTGAGATTACGAAGACACAGAGGCGCCTAGTTTTTTGGCACTTCCCGGTGTCCACTGGTCTCATTGCCTTTACATAGTGCGGGGATAATTAATGGGAGAATGCCACGGCGACTCTTTATAATAAACATAATTGTATTTTTAAAAGCAAAGGTACAGAGACAAATAACTAGAACAACGCTGATTGGTTTTCCACAGAAAAATAATGCACAGATTGCAGAACGTAGGTTGGATACTTTCGTCGAATAAATTTACATAAAGTTTGTATAGGCTGGTGGATTTCTCTAGAGGGCAGCTGCCTCAAATTAGCGTTGAGTGAATAGCAGCAATTGAACCGTTTGGTATTTGGTGGTGTCTCCGCAAACTCAAATCTCGATTTATCTATATGTGACGCCACTATAATTATATTGCTGTCTGGCGTCAATAACATCTATAAACATTTAAGGTGATATACAGATCAACGTACATTTAAGAATATACGTCCATAAACAAAGAAAGAGAAAAAAACGTGTTGTCAAAACGATCGTTCAATGATCTTAAAGGTCAAATACCAGTCGAAACGCAACCAAACAACTGAAAGAAATACGTATAAAAACACGCATTTTTCAACGCATTCTCAACAACAACATTTAAGTATTTTTTCAATTTACAACAGGCATAGTTGTTAGAGATTGTGGTTTTAGTAATAATATTTTTACTCTGACGTTATAGAAACCAGTTTCTTCTTATTCTCTTTTTGTTTTGTCTTTTCTAATCACAAGCGAACAGCGCGGAAATTACATGTCATTTACATGTAATTACATGTTATTTATATGTAATCGTTTTAATTATAATCAAAAATTGCTAGGATTGTCAATAATTATCAAATGATGTTCATTTCTTATTAATATATAATTTATGAAATATACGTAGCTATAGACCTTCCATTTATTACTGCATTATTACAATATATTCGTTAACGTGCCATGTATATGTCATTATTAAATAATAAAAATCAACATAAATCTAGCCTGGCTGAGCGTAGCCGAGTGATTAGTAGGTTTGTACTGTAAATCCGAGAATTTGTGGTTCGAGAATAGCTAACGTTAAAACATGCATCGTATTTTCGAACAATGGGTGTGCTACAAGAATGCCAGCGAAATTCCGCTATCAATTACTCAAGGGTAGCCCAGAAGTTGATGATGGATGTCGTTGATTAGCCATTTTCCCTTTAGTCTGTAAGTTTAAAACTATGACGGCTATAAGGAGATATTCCTTTTCTCGTAGCTTTGCTAACAAACTATGAAAGAAAAATTAATTACAAATGTTGATTCAATGATCACTACTTTTAAGGTATTCTTTAGGTTATTAACGCCACCCTTACGCACGCATAAAGAAAGATTATTAATCAGAACTAGTTTTAGCAAAGGGTATACATCAGTTGTCAGATGAGTGCAATTTAGAAATGTTCTATATCAAAAATAATATAAAAAGCACTATATTGTGCAAATAACATAATTTTTAGATTAGTTTGAAACACGTGGCGAAAAATCACATCGCGACCTCGCGTGGTGAATATTAAAACTTTGTTGTTCATGGACATAGTACAGCAGTAGCGATTAAGTGTGTGTGAGGTAACGATTATTATATGTGTTTCAGAGGTTTGACTAGAATTGACATTAGGTAGAAAAAGATGCTGCAATTTAGCAAGTAAAACAGCATCTTATAAATGTCATATTTCTTATTGCAAACTGATAACTTAGTTTGTAAGCCCGTTTTTATTTAGTGGATAGTGTAACTGTTTTACTCTAATATATTATTGTTCTAGCTTGCAGTATTACTATTACTGAATTAGTTTCAGTCACCAATATCCTCTTTGACTTTAAGCCTTAAAAGATAAAGAAATAACATAGTATTACCATAACTGTATAAGTTATTTATATAGTCAAAGGGGTATTGGTGATTGAAACTTTGTGAAAACGAAAACAGAAAGGGAAGGATTGGATTTACAAGAAAGTCTTGAAGTAAAAGAGCCAAATGCAGTGCATAGGCTATGTTAATATATATAATCTAAACAAGTATAATACTTCGAGTGTTCACATGTAAATTTAAATTTTAGTCTCTATAATTTGCATAAAATTGCTGATTGTGATAGGGTGAGTAATACCAATAATGGTTTGAATATACTGTAAGTTTGTTTAAAGAGTTGAAATAATAAGGATTTTAAAATCTACATTATAATTTTATTTGCTTTAAGTTTTACATTAATATATGTACAGTCATGGAAGAATAACATCAGGTAACTTAATTGTTTTTTATAAGTTGGTGATTACTTTTTAAACTTGCGTACATTTACTGCTTTCACAACATCCAAAAACTAACCACCTTGTTAGAAAAAAAAAAAGCTTCCTTAACTGAAGAGAATTTGTATCTTGCCAAAAGAAACAAAATTGTCCCCTACTGTTCTCACTTTTAAGTATGGAAAAAGGATGATGCATCAATACTATCAATTCCCTTTATAGTTTTAAACACTTAAGTGAGATCCATCCCCTAGCTTTTTTCCAAAGGAAACAATTTGAGAGATTTCAACCTCTCCTTGCACGACAACCCCTGCATCTCAGGCACAATTCTAGTAATACTTTTCTGAATCTTTTCTAGCAGTTCAATGTCTTTCCTGAAGATTGAACATAGTATTACATGTGTGGCCTAATCAGTGACCTATACAAAGAAATTATAACCTCTTAGACTTGTATTCAACTCAATCTTAATCTCATATGCAAATTTACGTATTTTATTGACCATTCCTATTAACCAACCTGTTAGCAAATAAAATTATTTTAGAGTAAAGTACAAAGTTACCATACATTTTCATTGCTTTTATTAGAATAAAATGAATTGCCCCCCAGTGGCTCAGCGGTATGTCTGCGGATTTACACGCTAAAATCCGGGTTTCGATAGCTATCTGTGGGCAAAGCACAGATAGCCCATTGTGTAGCTTTGTGCTTAATTTAAAACAACAAAAACAACAACATAAAATGAATTATTGCTATTTTATGCAATATTTATACGCACTAAAATATTCGTTGTAAGCTTTACAAGGTCTTAACATTCTGTTTCATTAAGGTCTTCTTTACATGATGAAGCTAACCTTCAGAATCATAAACATTCATAGGAGATGACTATACACTGCTAAATAAAGAACCTCAGTATTTAAGGCTTGATTATTTACTACAAAATTAGTAGAGAAATATCGACCTTAGTTCAAAATTTCATAAGCTATGTGAACTGTCAATTACAACAATCGAACGCCAAATTTTAGCACTATAAATCCAGAAGTTTACCGCTGAGGAGTCTGTTTTCATATATCTGTAAAAAAAAAGAAAAGAAAAAGGATGGCACGAGAAAAGTAAAATTATCTCATCAAAGTTTGTTTATAATTGTTTTATTTAGAAATGTAAAAACATGTAATTATGAAACTTATTATAACTTAGTACGTGTAAAACTTTACTTTCTTAATATATGAAATATTGCATACCTAGGTTTTAATAACTCTAATGCCTGTCGAATGTGTATAATTTTTAATTTGAGTACGAGCATTTTTTTTCAGGATCTGCTTTTACAGATTTCAAAAATATTTCATTTTGTGGTTTATCTGAATCTGTTCTTCCAGAAGACAACTTAACGAGTAATTTTTTTTGAAAAATAGACTGTGCTTAAGAGATATAAAATTAGTTCTTAGAAATTTATCTTGGATTTATTATTTGAGTCCAAAACTATAGAATAGATCGGTTTATTTGTTTTTGAATTTCGCGCAAAGATATACGACGGTTGTCTGCTTTAGCCGTCTTTAATTTAGCAGTGTAAGACTAGAGGGAAGGCAGTTAGTCAATACCCACCACAAACTCTTGGGCTACTTTTACCAACGAATAGTAACGGAAATTCAAACTCGCGATCCTCAAATTACCAGACAAGCGACTTTATCACATGGCCCTGCTGGGCCACAGTATAGAGGGGAGGTTATTAAATTTCTAAAGCTGTAAGCTTTTGTTCTTGTTTGATTTGCTGTCACTGTCTGAAGAAAAACAAAAAACAATTATATTCATACATTTGTTTTTCTTCGAAAAGCTTTCGTGACATGTAATTGTAAATCTTTCTGTTCTAATACAGTTCGGCCTGGCATGGCCGAGCACGTTAAGGCGTGCACTCGTAATCCGAGGGTCGCGGGTTCGCGCCCGCGTCGCGCTAAACATGCTCGCCCTCCCAGCCGTGGGGGTGTATAATGTGACGGTCAATCCCACTATTCGTTGGTAAAAGAGTAGCCCAAGAGTTGGCGGTGGGTGGTGATGACTAGCTGCCTTCCCTCTAGTCTTACACTGCTAAATTAGGGACGGCTAGCACAGATAGCCCTCGAGTAGCTTTGTGCGAAATTCCAAAGCAAACAAACAAAATAATACTGTTCTTACCTCTCAAAAATCATTTGTATGGAAAAGAAAAATATTCCTCAGGAAAATATTTTCAAATTATTATCCTGCTAGTTCGAGGAGATAAGGTCCGGCATGGCCAACAAACACCCGATTTTCTTAAGTGTAACGAAGGTTTCAGTAAAAGTAATTAATTATCCATTCTATAGAGCTGAACTTTCATTATTTACTTTAATTTTGTTGTGATTCCTTTTTATAGATTTGTGTGTGTTATTTCTTTTTATTCGTTTTTTCTTTCGTGATAGAATAATAAAAACTATAGGCAGAAGTTTTCTAACATAAGTTTACTAAAATTCTGTCCCTCTCCTCTCAGTAGCACATACTCGTAGGTATGTTTACGGACTTGTAACGCTAGCTTCAATACTCGTGGTTGCCAGAGCACAGATAACCCATTGTGTAGTTTCATGCTACTAACAAACTAACTAAAATGCTCAAAATAATTAAAAGGTAATTATAATTTGTAAAATTATCCTACTAAAAAGTATGTGTTTTCTTGTAGCAAAGCCACATCTGACTATCCTCTGTGTCCACCGAGAGGAATCGAATCCCTTATTTTAGCGTTGTTAATCTTAAAGCAAGGGACCCTACAAAAAGGAAAAGTCATTGTTATAAAACAACCAAACTCCCCCTTAACTTTAATGTTGCAAAACTTAGGCTTCTAATGATCAGGCATGTACATTGAAAAGCAAATTATTGGACACTCGAAAAGAATCAAACAGTTCAAAATGTACATATTGCTCGTAAATCATGGCTAGACCTAAGAGAAGAGATATGGAGAGCTGTTGGGCAAGTGGAAACTAACCAATCATAGCTATTGTGAATTTCCCTTCAGTGTCCCAAAGCGTCATCAACAAAATGTGGAACTTCTTATAGACCAATTGTATAGTTCACTTCTAAATACTTGGACAAATAGAACCATTATCCACGATGTAAGAAGACGCGAAGGATCTACCGATCCCAGCTTGTTACATTCATTTGGTATAGGCATAGAGATTGAAGCAAGTGTTTGCAAGCTACGACTTGACATATGTTAGCGTATTGGTGGTTGGAAACAAACTTCTGAAGAATAGTCGTATATTGTAGATGTACACTACTAGCCAAAATCTTAAGGCCAATGAACATAAAGAAAAAAAAATATGCATTTTCCATTGCTAGACTCAACCATTTATTTGAGTAGAGCTTTGAAAGATGAAAAAAATAAAAAAAGTTTTTAGCATTTAATAGGGAAAATGTGAACACTATGAAATAAGCCTAAACACTAGCTGGTCAAAAGTTTAAGACCATACCAAAAAGAAGTCTTAAACAGGGTAGGAAATGCCCAACAAGAGGTTTAAGTAGTGAGTTGCACGGCGTCATTGCGAATAACTGCAAACATTCGTTTTGGCATGGTCGATATAAGCGTTTGCAGAAGGCTGGCTGGAATGTTATTCCAAGTGGTGAAGATGGCTTCACGAAGATCATGCAATGTTTGGAATTGATGTCCATTTCTACAGACTTCCCTTGCCCAAGCATTTACAATGGGGTTCAGTTCAGGCGAACACGCTGGTTGATCCAAAAGAATCACGTTATTCGTCATGAAAAAGTCCTTTTTCCTGCGAGCATTGTAGATTGCAGCATTGTCCTGCTGAAAGATCCAGTCATTTCCACACAAGTGAGGGCCTTCAGTAAATAAGAATGCTCTCTCCAATA
This sequence comes from Carcinoscorpius rotundicauda, assembly GCA_011833715.1. Taxonomy (NCBI): domain Eukaryota; kingdom Metazoa; phylum Arthropoda; class Merostomata; order Xiphosura; family Limulidae; genus Carcinoscorpius; species Carcinoscorpius rotundicauda. The sequence continues at coordinate 33,235,665 of CM022398.1, forward strand.
TGCCAATGTAGCCAGCTGCTGTTTGACGTTCCTGTATAAATTGAAGTCCCATTGTTCCATGGAAAGAGAAAGCACTCCAGATCATGATGAAACCTCCTCCACTGTGTTGTGTAGAAAATGTCTCCTGTAGGATATCCTTATTGTGTCAGTAACGTTGAAAGTCATCTGGACATCCAGGTTAAATATTTTCTCATCAGAGAACAAAACTTTTCTACGTCCCATGTTTGGTGCTTCTCAGCAAAGTTTAACCAAGCTGTTTCATGGTGTGGAAGGAGGCGTGGCCTTTGAAAGCTTTTACGGCTTTTAAAGCCTTTCTCTCTTTCAGTCTTATTGTTCTTAAGCTGCATTCTGCGACCGTAAGGATCTTAATCTGGTTCGACGATCGACTGGTGTCTTGCCGGACAACCCGTCGAATCCCCCTGCTCAACGCCAGCCGATCACTTGAAATTCTAATTCTGTATCCCTCAGGATCTTAAGAAATTTGCAACACCAGTTTTATTACCGCTTATCTCACCAGCGATGGCACGTTGAGAGAGACCTTGCTTTTACAGCTCGACAATTCTGCCACGTTCAAACTCTGTTAACTTTTTAGACTTTGCCATGCGTTTACCCAATGTAACACAGGAGATGTCAGTGGCAGATGTTGATAACGATAATGCTTGAACACAAATGACTGAATTTCGTTACGTGTTTACTGATTAACGCTTCGTTTCAGTATGGTCTTAAACTTTTGACTAGCTAGTATTCAGGCTAATTTCATAGTGTTCACATTTTCCCTATTAAATGCTAAAAAGTTTTTATTTTTATTTTCCCTTTTTTATTGTCATCTTTTGAAGCTCTACTCAAATAAGTGGTTGAGTCTAACAACGCAAAATGCGTATTTTTTTCATTGGTCTTACGATTTTGTCCAACAATGTATATCGCTTTTACCACTGCACAAAATAACTCATTGCAATATTGTCAATAATAATGTCCATTGGACATGAGGCTATGTTTGATTTACAGATGAGTTGTGATTCACTCTGCAGTTAGATAATAGAATTATTCTCGTTATGAGATAATATATTACCAAAATGACTAAATTTCGCACAGAAACGAGGTGTATGTTGTAGTGGTAGCAAGACAGTGTTAGGAAGAATAACACTACGTAACACAAATTTTGTTCCTAGATAGAATATGTTATTTCTTAATTGCTTATGTTGTAAAAGTACAGAAAATTGCTGTTATTCCTTTCAAACTTTGCTTTTGTAACCTTGATAATGAAATTCAGAAATTTGCCTATTTTCTATGTAAGAACGGACACATTTGTACATTTCAAGTCATTGAGGTCTTTTGGTTGGGGTAGTATGGGTTTCTTTCGCCAGCTGCACTTCTGAAATTATAATCTGGATCTTTAATGTCTACCTCCTCTTCTGATTTGCTGCTCTCTTCTGAGGATGGATGTTTTCTCTCTGGCAGAGTGGGTACAGGGAACTCAGGGTAGTGTGACACTGAGGCGAGGGATGATGGAAGGTCCAGATACATAATAGCAGATGCATTCTTTTCAGCTGGACGTTTGGAAGGGTCTACCACAAAGAAGTGGCAATTGCTTGAGTGGTCAATAGATTTACGCCAAATTCTTGGAATAGCGAACTTCATGGCTCTCTTTTCCCCTCGATACCCTCCTGCAAAAGAGCAAAATAAAATTATTATGAAAAAAAATTTATTTCATCCACAAGTAACGTGTAAGAGGTTCATGGAAAATATTTTATATGTGATAATTTTTCTATACTATTTAAATTTAAATATATTTTATATATATTTAAATTTTAAAAGGTCTAAAATGTATATAATATAAACTCTTACTATTCAAGCAAGCAAAAGTTGTCCGCCTTACCTTCTAGAGTTTTTTTTACAGTATTGGCAGGTAAAATGAGGTGCTCAAGGTTTGTCTTGATATCGTACAGGCATGCCGAAATATGCTTTGTAGGCTTCACACATTTTAGCAGATGCTGTCACAGAGTACTTTTTCGTTCTTGTCTTGATAAATTGGCCATATACATAGCAGAATGCGTCTGGAGAATACTTGCAGCTTCTTCATGCCATCTCTGATGAAATCAGATGTGTTCACTTAGGCAGCTAGAACTAAACTGAAGTGGTGAGTCCCTGTATATATATTACTGTGGAAAGTTCTAAAAAATTCTTGAAAATTCTCGTAAGCTCTAAAACATTCCAGAAAATTCTTGAAAATTCATTAAGTTCAAGAAAATTCTCAGCTTCTCAGCACTGAATATACCTGGAATGTCCTGGAAAATGGGTAACTTTGAAAATTTCATTACCCAGGTCACAAAAATAACGTTTGAAGAGAAAAATAGATCTTTTCTGTTTATTTTAGGCGTAAGCAATTGGAAACAACACTTTCTGCCCAGGATCAATAAAAAGTAAATTTTTTGTTACAGAGTGTAATCATTGCTGAATCTACCCACCTCTCTACTTGCAGAATGGTGTCATTAATACCCATGTAGTAGGGATCACATCCTACGATCTTTTATGCTGTCAGATTGGTGGTATACTTATTCCACAGTGCTAAACCGGCAGACACTTTTGTTCAAGAAAAAGAAAAGAACCCATGAATGGAATGACTTTCAAATTTGCCACACATTAATCACATAAAGCAGTGTATGGTACTCTTGAAAAAAAGTGTTACATTCTGGCAAACTAATTCATACACCAAAGAACACTCATGTAGTAGCTCTTTCAAGAGAAGTGATCAAAGATAACTCAAAGCTTTGTGAATGCTCCGATTCTGATGTATCAACGTCAGTGTGTTCTTATTGCTTTTGTTAATAATACTCTACATTGAATTGGACTGTCTGGAATTAATACAAAAAGATACAAAAGAAAACCACCAAATATGCACCAACGAGCTCAAGCTGAATTACCAATCATTTGCACTTTAGTCAGATGACTGATCACCACATGCCGGATTTGCAAAAAAGATAACTGACATTATTTCGTAATAGTTGTTTGCCTTCTTATAGCTGTAATAACGTTAACCAAATCATCCTTTGATTGTACATTGAGCACTGCTTAAAGATATTGAAAATTAATTTTAAATTTATGTTTTATCTTCTGCATAAAGTAAAAATATTTTCACATACTTGTCAACAATAAACTGACACAAAACTTATGGAAACTTCACATTAAGAAAATATGAAAACGGTCAGAGAAAGGCCTGTAAAAGTGGTTTTAAAATAATATTTTGTGTGTAGATGATATTTAAAATTTCATCCAAATAAACAAAGACCCTTCATTATTAAATGAAGATTATAGAAAGGTGACCAGCATTAAACACGTAATATCTAACCAAACAGGAGAAATTATACCAACGATGTATAATTTTCTGTAATCTCTATATTGTGTAAATTTTAAATCACATATGGGTAGTATTGACACGATAAAAATATTGTTAACTCTATAACTAAAACTATTCGAAAATATATTTTGGGGATAACACAGCCATGTCAACAAATGGTGATTTTGGTTCAACAACTCTAATTAGTCTACACTTCTAACTAGTCGGAGTGAACAGCTTGTGTATGAAAAAATGCAGATTTTGGAACTTCATCTGTCCCTGTTGCTACCTATGTTATCATATCGGTAGTAAATCAAGTTCTCCATCTATGGTATAGGTTTATCATCACTCAAACAAAAATCGATGGGTTTTTCAATGTGGTTGTAATGAAATTAAAGTGCTTTTCTGTTTGTATATTGTATTCTAAAGACATTTCAAAAGCTTTATTGTATTGCTTCACAAATAATTTCTACAAAAGTTCCTAATCGTTACGAAAACAAAATTTTGTTAATCGTAAATGGAAATTTTTACTTAGCATGGTTTCATTTAGAACATTTATTTATTTTATTGTCAGCCTAAATTTTGCAAGTGTAATTTCGTTATGTAATCCATTGATACCATGTGACTGCTTTAAATTTAATGGGTTTGTACATCAGGATTTTGATTTTTGTGAGGTACCACTGACTTTCGGTGTTCAATATTAAATAATTTATGAGAACGTTAGGTTTAATTGTCAAACAAATGGTGATTCAATCACCACCTAGCTTTAAAAAGCTTATTCACCTATATATGGATTTTGTACCAGTCGTCGTGGTTTTTAGTTAAATATTCTCTAAGAGGTTTATCAACATATGGTTAACTAAATAAGTGATATAGGTACCTTGGAATTCACATCTTGATAACCAGAATTCTAAAATTAAATTTACCTACAAATGTGTGACCTGAACTGAGTGTAATTATATGTGGATTCGGAATTAGCCAGAAAACTTTCCACTAAAATGCTATTGACGGTCAAAACTTTATAATTTGACGTTCTACATTTATAAAATAATCGTCTACTAACAAAAAATTGTTTGTGTTTCGTTGTTACTAAGGCCAGTAGTTTCATAATATGCAGTGTCACTTAATTCAATGGTCTCCCAAATGGCCTCTTTATCACCCCTTTCTAACAGCATCTCCTGTAAACCCACCTACCACAGGACGATGTAAATTGGATTTCGTTACCACCTTCCAAGGGAGTGTTGTCTTGTGCACTAAAGTAAGCGCTACATTTTGAGAATTCATTACAGAACTTTTTATTTCCCACATCTCTTCTTAGGTAATCGGCGTCAAAATAGAGATTAATTTCTTTGTTTAAAACATGTCCTTCAGTACTATAGTTTCAACTGTTGTATAACATGATGATATTCTTTTTTTTTTGTATTACTCACTAATCTGGTTCTATCATCCTCTTCTTAATCGTAATTGACATCCTGTTTACTCCAGACAAGGTAGTCGTGAATATTTATTATTCAATCCAACCAATAAGTGAGAGCAATGATAGGATTTCATTATTTTTATTTCTATGGTTTATACTCTACAAAGGAGCGTTTTTAAAATTATTTTCTGTTCTTGCATCCTATTACGAATTTTATTTTAAAATAAACTTATATAAGAAGGTAAACTACTTAGCCGTTATTTCCTCATGATCTTAAAAACTCATAGTCATTCGAGTAAAGTATGGTATACTCTCTTACGATAATTTTTATTCACATACAAGTAATGACGATAATGTTTGATCTATGTGACTACGTCTATAAGCTAGACTTCTTTTTTATTAAAAGGAATTTTACCTTGAGTAATTTAATGTTTTACCACATAAAATATTACAAAATGATTCTGAACCTAGTGTTACTTGCGTCACTGTGCATAACTAATTTTACACTTGTCCATGAGTGTATCAGTACTATTGTTTCCACCACTGTTTTCCAAAGTTATAAAAGCTGTCAAGAACGCGGCCCTATTGGCGACTGTTTGTACTTGTAATTACTAATAGCATTATGCATACCTCAATGAAAAAAGGCTAGAAAAAGCGAATATTTTCTAAAAAAAAATATTTTGTGGGAAGTACTGCAATTATAATTTATTATTTCGGTCATATATATAAATAGATACATCTTTTAGAGTAATATGTTTCCTTTCATTCTATATCACAAATGAATAGTTGCATTTATTTTTGTTAATAAAGTTAACGCAAACTTTATGACAAATAACTAGTAATAATAAACAAACCCCAAAAATATTATATATTTTTTTCTTTTCATAGTAGGATGTAGCTATTTCTTTGCATCTTAGGTCTTTATCTGCTCGATTTTTAGTTTCATTTCTACCTTTTAAATGCATTAAAAACAAACAAACTTGTAATTGCATCAATAAACACTCGCTCTTTTCGAAGTTTCAATTGTAAACTCGGTTTTTAACCCAATTAATGCAAATGAGGCGTTTTTCTCCTTGGAAAATTTTCAGGTTAAGCTAAATTAAATGTTAAAAAAATCAGAGGCATTATAAAATGTACTGTCGATACTCTAGATTATTAGAACCCTTTTTCTTGAATGTGTTAAAAACTGATTTCAGTTGGCTTTCCTTTTCTGGTCCCACCTGCTAGCTTTATTGAACCAAAATATCTATTGCCTGTTAAAACATCCACCCTTGTAGCTATTATTCACGTTACAAAAACACATTTAAAGGAATATGCATGATTTTAGAGAAGTTATTTAATAAATAGGCTTTGTCTTTGTTTATATACTATGTGTGTGGTTATGTTACTATCAGGATTCATAAACGCGTTTAAATATTGCATTAAGCCAGCTGCTACTGGAGAATTCGCATGTGGAGTGAAACTCTCCACCATTTGTTGGTGTTTCATTTGAAATACATCACTATATGGTATAGTTTTACTCAGATTCTAATTCTTTCTACAATTACTTCTCTGTCATATTTTACCAATCTTCTTTTTTCCTTGGGCTCAAATGATAAGCTGTAGCATTGGTTAGCACCTAAATTAAATATTTGTAATTTTGAATTATTTAATTGAAATTGTATACCTGAAGATAACGTTCAAAGTCATCTAGTGTGGAAAAATCCTTATAATATTTCAGATTAGTTGTTACGATGTTCTATTACTACTCAATAGTATATGTGAAAACAGAGAACATTAAAACGAAAATGTTATTTTTAACAATTTTTCTGACCTCTTATCCTTGAAAGTAAAAAAAAGTTCAGTTCTCTCTACTTTTATAAAATCCTATATTTCTTGTTGTTAAATAGACATTATTCATGATTTAACGAACGTTTTAAATCTAAAGAGCATCTAAACTAAAACCAGGGGCGTAGCCAAGGGGGGTTGGGGGTTTAACCTTCCTCACTCCATGGACCCAAACTTTTTAGACAAGTTCAGTTGCCACCTGTAAAGTTTCATAAAGATCCGTGATTGCATGGCAGATAATTTTACACACAACAAATGGTCAAATGCAAATTTCTGATTGAACAATCTTTTAATACAGCAAGTTTTTCAGAACCAGAGAAATACAATCGAATATCTATGAAAGGCTCAGCTCCCCAGTGGCTCAGCGGTATGTCTGCGGACTTACACGCTAAAATCCGGGTTTCGATACCCGTGGTGGGCAGAGCACAGATAGCCCTTTGCGTAGCTTTGTGCTTAATTCAAAACAACAACAACAACATGAAAGGCTCAAACTCCTGTTTGTTCTTGCCAGGACATCTATAACACAGTTTGGTTCAACTTTAATATCACGGTGAATGTATAATGAGGCCAGGCCATTCAATCGATCTTCAGTGGTGGTATTTCTCAAATACGTTTTGAGTCTCCCGAGAGTTGAAAACGAACGCTCCACTGAGCTCGTTGACACAGGCAGCGTGGCAAATACTTTCAACAGTCAAGAAATGACTGGGAACATTTCTACATTGCACATTATATATGTATCTATGACATTTTTAGTTTGTTGTTCGCAAGTGATTTGTATCAAACCCTAAGTTCACCTACTGCAGCTAGTGAAGTGCTGTCAATGTCAGCCTTGTATATATTGACCAACTCTTTAATTTGGTCACATTGTTGTGCTATAGGTTCTGACCGTTCTGTGGTAGATCCTGATGGTAGTAGACACATGAAGTTTGTAAGGAGAGTTTTGTGACTGGACAGACGGTCACGTATTTGTGAAAGAAAGTGATCAACAAATGGTGCAAATACAACATTTTGAAAGTACTCTTCAGGGCTAGTGGTTTGTGGGTTAGCACGGTACTATTGTCTTTTAGCTTGCCTTGGCATTATGATGTCAATTTGAAGCCTACTACACAGAGTTTGAGCCTCATAGAAAATGTTGTTAAATTCATTTACAGTATTATTTCTGAATGAACGGATTAAATATTCCACTATTTCTACGTGATGCATCGCAGCACCTAAATTAATGTTCTGTTGCTGCAGTAAGTTACACAGAGGTAAACTAAAGGAAAACAATTTAACAATGGTAAGTAGAGTGATGATGAATTGTGTTATAGAACACAACAACTGATTGGCTTGCGTGGCAGAATCTCTGTATTGCCAACCTGATATGGTCTCAAGGACATCTCCAACTGCATGGATTAATTCTAAAAAGACAATGATTAAGTCATGCCTCTAAACCTACCGGGTGGGACAGAGACCTTTCAAACATTTTTTTCCATTCAGGTGCTTTATTCTCCACCGAAAGAGCCAAAACGTGCTTTCGTTTGGGTGTATTGAGAAAGTTTTCAATGCCAGAAATTACCCCCGTGCAATTTCGCACAGGAACTTCTTTCCAAGCATCAGAAATTGTCAAGCTTATAGAATGGGCACTTCAGTGTACATAAGGTGTAAGTGGGAATCTATCAGTAATGTGTCCCTTGACACCACTGAATATCACACTTATAGAGGCAGCACCGTCGTACCTCGCAGGTAAGCCATATCGATACCATATTTTGTCAGATTGGTTATGACAACATCAGCCAACTTTCTACCTGTCACACCATAAAGAGGTATAAATTGAAAAAAATCTTCTCTCATTGCAACAGAGTTATCATTGGCATGCAAATATCTAACACCCAGCAAAAACTGTTCAATGCTTGAAATATCTGTTGTTTCATCAGCTAATATTGAGGAATACTTTGCACCATTAACCCTGTTGACCAAAGCATCAAGAACATGAGTATTACAGGCATTAATGATTTCAATTTGAAGTTGAGAACTCAGATACGCAGCATTCCTCTTTGTACTCTTAAGGCTTGCTGAAATCTTGACATCACCCTTTGCCCTGTAGCGCAAAATTGCCCGAAAATTCCCATCATTATTGATGGGCTCTTCATCAGTTTCACCAACAAACATTGAACCAGAATCATATTTTCCCCTCAAAACTAAACCCTGTCTCCCACACAGCAATACAGTATTAATAATAGGCATTAAATATTACCGGTTCTGTTCAATTTCTTGCTTGTAAGTTGCATCAAGCTGCAAGTGTTTACGACGTGTAGAAAATTGTTAGCTTTTTCTTTGCTGTCTTAGTGGTACTGTTTCAATTCATGTGCTTTGAAGTCTTCAACAGCCTTCTTTCAGTTTGTATATGAAAATTTCACTAGTTGTCCCAATTTTTGGCTTCCAACACCAGCACTATTAGAAGCAAAAAAGACAGCAGTACTTACAGAAAGCATCCTTTGCATGTTAACTGTAGAGTAGCCATCTCCACTGTAAAAACCACCGATTCTGTAAACGCAGCTTTCTTAGACCACACTGGGAGGAAAACATAATCAATCCCTGCCTTCCAGGCATTCTCAAGGAGGCATTATTTGGTTTCAGCATTTATCTAAAAGAGACAGAAAAGCACGGTTCTAATTAAGTTATTTTGCACATAGAAAAGTTTGTTATGAGAGTACAATAACCTCGAAGAGAAAGGCTTAGAGCTGTACTTTACAGAGCAGGCCTAACATCTTGTAGCTGTAGGCCTACAACCACTAGCAACAATGAATATTCAGTCTAAAACTCATCAGAGTCTTTGCATGATTTTTAATACAAAATTAATATAATAAGGAGTCGACTTACCTGTTTACCAATGCTGACATAATCAGAAATGTAATTTCCAAAGTCCCAGACTGGACCTGAGGTGATAGTGGTAGTACTGGTAAAAGGCCACGGTGATGACTCTGACAATTCAGTTGTCAATTCTTATTCAACCTGATTGGCTGCAGCAGATTGATCAGATTGAATGGGTTTAAAGAACCCATGCAGTGTCTTTTGCTTTTTCAGGCTATACATAGTGAGTAATTGTTTATCGCAATTTCTGTTTGTCAACGTCTCATTCACAGTACCATTGGCGCCATCTATAGTGAATGATTCACTATAGATGGCGCCAATGATATTAGGTTAGTGCCATGGTGCTGCCAGCCACTGTTTATTTGTGAAGTTAATTCTTGAAATCCAGGGAATCTGAACATACACTGTCTATGATATTTGAATACAGATTATAGATACTATATATATATATATATATTGCACTATCCTGAGTGACTCTACATTTTATAAGTTTATGACAGGACTGTAGGCCTACTTGCTGGACCTGATAACTTTAAGTTATATATTTATTTATGATTAAAAAAAAGACAAACACCTCAGTGTGCCATTATGAAATTTGCTAAGAAAGTGGTCTCAGAATGAATAATTCAAGCTTTTCTTTTATGTTTTTATTTTTAAAAAATTCCTCGGGGGCATACCCCGGCCCCCCTAGCATGTCTTCGCGCCTACGGCGCTTGCATTAAGCATTCAAACTATTCCCCCCTCCAAATGACCATTTCTGGCTACGCCCCTGACTGAAACTATGGGATTTTAAAGTATCTTGCTTTTTTTCTCTATCTGAAAAGTGGGTTTAACATCGTTGGGTACATGAGCACATTAATGTGAACGATAGATTTTCTTTTGTCTAAAAATGCTTTTTTTTATCATCTAACAACATGTTGTAGAACATAATGCAATATTTAAACTAGAATTTTGTGATTTTCATGTGTGTTATTTTCCTCCTACACCTGAGGATAGAGAACAATTTTCTCTAATCGGTAAACAATTCTACAAAATCTCAATTTTATGGTGATAAAGAGGCATCTTTTATTATTCAATAATACGTATATAGGTTTCACTGAAACTGAAACTTTTTACAATTATTTTCAAGCATTTTATCTTCGAATTATTATACACAACTATGAAGTTCAGTGCCCTCTATCATGTAAATGACTCCATAAATTTCCTACTTTTATATATTATTTTAATGTTTTATAAGCTATATGAGAACTAGTGTGGTATCTTAAATGAACTTTTGTGACTTTCAACCACTGTTTCTTATCTCTCTCTTGTATTTGAAAACAAAGTTCAGTGTTCTCTAGCGTGTAAACAGCTTTATCGGCTCTGATTTGTTGTTTTTGTTCTTTTTTGTTGAGACAATGCCCTTTAATTACTTCATAAAAAAGTTCAAAACTAAGATAGTGTCAAAAGCCAAATTTTCCAATTTTAAAATAAGTTTCCAAACACTCTATTTGAATCCATTATTAAAAGCAATTTAACTTTTAAATAATCGTTTGGACCCACCAGTCGTCGAAGATACCCTTGCATTATAGCCAATCGAAAAACAAACAATAAACATTATTTGTAAAAAAAGATTTTAAATATAATTACTACTGAACGTCATCGCTAGTATTTATTTTTATATTTCACAATGAGAAAATCTTTAAAAAATCTTCTTTTAACACGTTTACTTGTTCAATATGCTACGAGGTGTGTGGGAATGACATGTATTTTTATTGCATAAGCAGCCGCGTACCGCTTCAACGTATTTATATCAAGTTTCAGAGATATTCCTGGTATCAGTAACTAGGAAAATTAATTTGCTTATTCTCTTTCCAAGTGCCCACAATGTTGTTCAGTCTTAATTATGAAAGCTCTTGTTACGTTTAAAGCCTGGTTACGGTACCCATAGTTTACCTTTGTACTTAACTACAAACAAGTTGTTTCAAAGTGCCTCTAAAATTTCGCATGGCCTTGTTATGAATTGTCTAAAAGTAACCACGATATACTGATTTTGACAACACGTTGACCTACTTATTTTGGCATTATTCACTAAAACTGTATTGTCCCAAAATGTTGTTCTTCATTCATGCAATATATATTTTGTGCACAACTACTCGTAGCTTAGTTATGCTAGCTTTTCCTAATTTTGGCGTGATAGATAAGAGATAAGACAGTCAGCCAACACCATCCACAACAAATACATGAAATGTTCATTTTACCAACTATCAGAGAAGTTTGTTGTCAAATTACAACGCTCTCACGACTGAATGGGCGAGTAAGTTTTGAACCTTTGACACGCAGACTACAAGTAGAACATCCTGATAATCATACCATATCAAACTTAAACGACTATTTAATTTTAAAACAAACCATTAGTCATGAGCTTTTTACACAGAATAAGTTGTAAAACAATAATAATAGCACAGTAAAGAAAAATTAAATGTGATATCTCAGCATACTAAGGAACACTTAAATTAATATTCTTCAATAGACTTACAGTGAGTCTTAAAATATTGAATACTGTTATTATTATTATACACAAGAATATAAGAAATGACTAACTGACAGTTAAGATCATTTTACCCATCGATATCATTTCCCAGTTTTCTAAAAAAAACTCATATTTTACGTCTGTTGATTATTTTCAGAAAACCAAAACAATATTTTGTCCCCATTGTGTGCATATATATATCAAGATAGTAATTTTATACAAAAATCCGTTTCAACTCGAACAAGCTTTAGCAATGAAGTCTAATATTTCTCGAACTGGAAAAATTGTATCTTTTAATGTATCTTTATTAACTATTGCAGGCAGGCCTGGCATGGCCGAGCGCGTTAAGGCGTGCGCTCGTAATCCGAAGGTCGCGCTAAACATGTTCGCCCTCCCAGCCGTGGGGGCGTATAATGTCGCGGTCAATCCCACTATTCGTTGGTAAAAGAGTAGCCCAAGAGTTGGCGGTGGGTGGTGATGACTAGCTGCCTTCCCTCTAGTCTTACACTGCTAAATTAGGGACGGCTAGCACAGATAGCCCTCGAGTAGCTTTGTGCGAAATTCCAAAACAAACAAACAAACAAACTATTGCAAAATGTTATTTTTCAAAGTAGAATCTCATTTTCTAAAATAGCAAAAACAAACACGAGTAATTTCGTAAACAATTCATCTGGGATCATTTAGCAGATAATGCAGCTTTTTTCTTTCAAAAATACGGTATTATATCATATTACTTTAAAATATTTGATGCTTATTTGTACATATTAATGTACTGTACAATAACGTTTGTCTAAAATAGAGGTACATTGTGACGAGTCCTATCGAATGATCGTTTTAAAGGTTTATCCTGATATTAATTTTATATTGCTTATCTTCCCAGTTGAAAAAATTACTTGTAGGTAGAAAGATAATACACGAACTGAGAAGGCCTTTCCAGGTAATTTGATACCTGTTCTTTTGCATGACGTTTGTTTGTTTGTTTGTTTGTTTTGGAATTTCGCACAAAGCTACTCGAGGGCTATCTGTGCTAGCCGTCCCTAATTTTGCAGTGTAAGACTAGAGGGAAGGCAGCTAGTCATCACCACCCACCGCCAACTCTTGGGCTACTCTTTTACCAACGAATAGTGGGATTGACCGTCACATTATACACCCCCACGGCTGGGAGGGCGAGCATGTTTAGCGCGACGCGGGCGCGAACCCGCGACCCTCGGATTACGAGTGCACGCCTCAACGCGCTCGGCCATGCCAGGCCTTTGCATGACGTACCTCGACCTTTATCAAGGAAAGACAAGGCTTAAAGGTTTCTAATTGGCTTCACCTTCATTTAGACAACATGAAAGAAGCCGCTAAAAGTAGTTGAATTAGCTTAGGATTGAGATTACGAAGACACAGAGGCGCCTAGTTTTTTGGCACTTCCCGGTGTCCACTGGTCTCATTGCCTTTACATAGTGCGGGGATAATTAATGGGAGAATGCCACGGCGACTCTTTATAATAAACATAATTGTATTTTTAAAAGCAAAGGTACAGAGACAAATAACTAGAACAACGCTGATTGGTTTTCCACAGAAAAATAATGCACAGATTGCAGAACGTAGGTTGGATACTTTCGTCGAATAAATTTACATAAAGTTTGTATAGGCTGGTGGATTTCTCTAGAGGGCAGCTGCCTCAAATTAGCGTTGAGTGAATAGCAGCAATTGAACCGTTTGGTATTTGGTGGTGTCTCTGCAAACTCAAATCTCGATTTATCTATATGTGACGCCACTATAATTATATTGCTGTCTGGCGTCAATAACATCTATAAACATTTAAGGTGATATACAGATCAACGTACATTTAAGAATATACGTCCATAAACAAAGAAAGAGAAAAAAACGTGTTGTCAAAACGATCGTTCAATGATCTTAAAGGTCAAATACCAGTCGAAACGCAACCAAACAACTGAAAGAAATACGTATAAAAACACGCATTTTTCAACGCATTCTCAACAACAACATTTAAGTATTTTTTCAATTTACAACAGGCATAGTTGTTAGAGATTGTGGTTTTAGTAATAATATTTTTACTCTGACGTTATAGAAACCAGTTTCTTCTTATTCTCTTTTTGTTTTGTCTTTTCTAATCACAAGCGAACAGCGCGGAAATTACATGTCATTTACATGTAATTACATGTTATTTATATGTAATCGTTTTAATTATAATCAAAAATTGCTAGGATTGTCAATAATTATCAAATGATGTTCATTTCTTATTAATATATAATTTATGAAATATACGTAGCTATAGACCTTCCATTTATTACTGCATTATTACAATATATTCGTTAACGTGCCATGTATATGTCATTATTAAATAATAAAAATCAACATAAATCTAGCCTGGCTGAGCGTAGCCGAGTGATTAGTAGGTTTGTACTGTAAATCCGAGAATTTGTGGTTCGAGAATAGCTAACGTTAAAACATGCATCGTATTTTCGAACAATGGGTGTGCTACAAGAATGCCAGCGAAATTCCGCTATCAATTACTCAAGGGTAGCCCAGAAGTTGATGATGGATGTCGTTGATTAGCCATTTTCCCTTTAGTCTGTAAGTTTAAAACTATGACGGCTATAAGGAGATATTCCTTTTCTCGTAGCTTTGCTAACAAACTATGAAAGAAAAATTAATTACAAATGTTGATTCAATGATCACTACTTTTAAGGTATTCTTTAGGTTATTAACGCCACCCTTACGCACGCATAAAGAAAGATTATTAATCAGAACTAGTTTTAGCAAAGGGTATACATCAGTTGTCAGATGAGTGCAATTTAGAAATGTTCTATATCAAAAATAATATAAAAAGCACTATATTGTGCAAATAACATAATTTTTAGATTAGTTTGAAACACGTGGCGAAAAATCACATCGCGACCTCGCGTGGTGAATATTAAAACTTTGTTGTTCATGGACATAGTACAGCAGTAGCGATTAAGTGTGTGTGAGGTAACGATTATTATATGTGTTTCAGAGGTTTGACTAGAATTGACATTAGGTAGAAAAAGATGCTGCAATTTAGCAAGTAAAACAGCATCTTATAAATGTCATATTTCTTATTGCAAACTGATAACTTAGTTTGTAAGCCCGTTTTTATTTAGTGGATAGTGTAACTGTTTTACTCTAATATATTATTGTTCTAGCTTGCAGTATTACTATTACTGAATTAGTTTCAGTCACCAATATCCTCTTTGACTTTAAGCCTTAAAAGATAAAGAAATAACATAGTATTACCATAACTGTATAAGTTATTTATATAGTCAAAGGGGTATTGGTGATTGAAACTTTGTGAAAACGAAAACAGAAAGGGAAGGATTGGATTTACAAGAAAGTCTTGAAGTAAAAGGGCCAAATGCAGTGCATAGGCTATGTTAATATATATAATCTAAACAAGTATAATACTTCGAGTGTTCACATGTAAATTTAAATTTTAGTCTCTATAATTTGCATAAAATTGCTGATTGTGATAGGGTGAGTAATACCAATAATGGTTTGAATATACTGTAAGTTTGTTTAAAGAGTTGAAATAATAAGGATTTTAAAATCTACATTATAATTTTATTTGCTTTAAGTTTTACATTAATATATGTACAGTCATGGAAGAATAACATCAGGTAACTTAATTGTTTTTTTATAAGTTGGTGATTACTTTTTAAACTTGCGTACATTTACTGCTTTCACAACATCCAAAAACTAACCACCTTGTTAGAAAAAAAAAAGCTTCCTTAACTGAAGAGAATTTGTATCTTGCCAAAAGAAACAAAATTGTCCCCTACTGTTCTCACTTTTAAGTATGGAAAAAGGATGATGCATCAATACTATCAATTCCCTTTATAGTTTTAAACACTTAAGTGAGATCCATCCCCTAGCTTTTTTCCAAAGGAAACAATTTGAGAGATTTCAACCTCTCCTTGCACGACAACCCCTGCATCTCAGGCACAATTCTAGTAATACTTTTCTGAATCTTTTCTAGCAGTTCAATGTCTTTCCTGAAGATTGAACATAGTATTACATGTGTGGCATAATCAGTGACCTATACAAAGAAATTATAACCTCTTAGACTTGTATTCAACTCATTCTTAATCTCATATGCAAATTTATATATTTTATTGACCATTTTTTCATCTATGTCATTTATATAATTTGAAAAGTGTAAAAGTTCTAAGACTGAGCCCTGAAGTGTACCATACTTGTGACATTAATCCAGTTTCACTGAACTCCATTTGTAAAAATCCTGTGCTTTCTTCCATCCAGCCACTCTTCTGTTCAATTTGATGAATTAGCTGGTGCATCAACAGAGATAATTTTTTGCAAGCCTTTCATGTAGCACATCATTGAGTGTTTTCTGAAAATCCAGATACACCAAATATACACCCTTACCCTCTACTATACAAACAGTAACCTTTTCAAAGAATGTCAAAAGATTTGTAAGGCAAGATATTCCCTTTGAGAAACTATGTTGACTATCCGATAAAATTCTAAGCTTTGTTAAATGATTTTGCAAAGCATTTTTCATCTACTCACTGCTCACAAAAATAGTAAGTGCTCACATATCCATTCTTTAACCTCTTTCAAAACCACAAGGGAGATATTATTTGGCCCAATAACAATATTGTTTCTTAAACTTCATTTTTTCTTAACCAGTTCAGCATTAATGCTGTCATTTTGTTTGCTTACATTTCAGTCTGTCAACTGTTCAAGATGTGGAATACTTCTTAAATCTTCATTAGTAAAAACTGAACAAATGAGCAAATTCTAATAACACAGCCATTTTATAATAACATATAAGCCTTTCTTTATATCTCAAGAGTCTGACTCCTACCTAACATTTTCTTTCCCTTTAATGTATTTTAAGAAATTCTTTGTTCACAAAGGAGGAGGTATTTAAGTTTTACAGATTCATGTCTTTGTTTTATATATTCCAAAGACAGTTTAGAACCAATTTTCTATTATTCTGTTTTTGTAATTTTGAACTACTGTTTGTCATTACATATATTGTATTGTTTTTGCAATTTAAGATAGAATCATCCCATTTTGAATACTGTTGAAACTTATCTGCATAATAAGAACCAGGTTGACTTTGAAAAATCCCAAAGGTTTATTTTTTTTGTGGAATGTTACTTGTCCATTCTGTATTGTTTAATACTTGGTTATTTAAAATATTTTCATAAGGATTTATGATTGTAACTGTCCTAGTTGTAAACCTGAATGCTAGCATTTCTCCAACCAGTCTTAAATAATTGGTTAAAATATTTCATCCACAATCCCTTAATGTGAATTCCTGCACATATGAATATGATTGTTCTGAATAGGTTTGATTTATGCAACTTACCTTTAGTGCCTGAGATGAACATTTATTCTTGTTTCTCAAGTTTGATAACCTATGCAAGGAAGGAGAGGATCTTGACAGTTGAGTGGTACCCAGATTACTGTATTGTAATAATTTGGTCTTGATTTTTTGTGAACGGTAAGTACTACGATGGTTCTTCCAAGGCTGTTTGTTGCAGAGGTGAACCAAGTGTTAGTGAATGTTGCTGATATTGTCTGATGCAAGTGTTTTGGTAAAGGGTCAATGAAAACCTGATGTTTCTGTTCTGTCATCAGCAGATTGAGTGTTTTTGGCCATTAAATGGCTGATTTGCAAAAATTGCTAACACTTTGGACAGTTATTCTGTCACCACCCTAACACTGTCTTCTGTTAAATATTGTGTCTTTTTGACACCAAGATATGTACCAGAAATGCTATTATTGGCCACCTTATTCTTTTTTTTTTCTAATTCTAGAAAGGGTCCTAAGATTCCTTCTAATTATTACTGAGTCTAGTTGTCCGTTTCAAGTTTTGGAGAGGGTGGCTAATGTTTGTCTTTTTTTTTTTCGATTCGTAATCTGAGGGTCACAGGTTCGCATCCCCGTCGCGCCAAACATGCTCGCACTTTCAGCTGTGGAGGCATTATAATGTGATGGTCAATCCCACTTCGTTGGTAAAAGAATAGCCCAAGAGTTGGTGATGGGTGGTAATGACTAGCTGCCTTCCCTCTAGTCTTACACTCCTAAATTAGGGATGGCTAGCACAGATAGCCCTCAAGTAGCTTTATGCGAAATTCCAAAACAAACAAACAATAATCTGTTTCCTGGAGACCTTGATGCTCTCATTGAACAGTTGCTGTCTCCCCTTTCCATCCTGGGGGACTTTGATGGACATCATCCCTTCTGAGGAAGTGCTGTTTTTGATTGGAGGGGGCATGGCACTCTGTAGAGCATATGATCTCTGATTACAACCTTTTTCTTTTCAATACTGGTTCTTCTACTTATTTTCATGCACCTAGCCAATCCTTTACTGCTATTGATCTCTGAATTTGCTCCCCTTCATTATTCTCCCATTTTTTCATGGAGGGTTGACAATAATCTACGAGACAGTGATCATTTTCTTATAATATTGAGAGAGACTGGCCATGGTTGATGCCACCTGACCAACGTGCCCCAGTGGAAGCTGGATCAGGCACACTGGTCCTATTTCTCTGCTCTTGTATAATTTGATCCTGCCATCATCTGTAAGCCATCAATAGATGACTGTGTGGCAGTAGTAACTGACTGTATTATAAAAGCAGCTGCTCAATGTATTCCTAAAACCTAAACACATTTCGAACTATATCCTCATCCATGATGGAATCCTGCCTGCCACGTTGCATGGAAGGCTCAAAAACTGGCCTGCAATTCTTTCCATAGATATCCCACACTCTCAAACTGCTTTGCTTTCCAGTGGGCCCATTCACATGCTCGATGGGTAAGACGTCAAAGCCAGAAGGAATCTTGGATTAAGTTCACAACCAGCATACTTTCTACTAGTAGTGTCAAAGTCATGGGATAAGATTTAAAAGGTCAGTGGGTGATATTATTCTGTCCCCCTCCTGATTTTGCTCCTTGATGTCCAGAAAGTAGCTGATACCTGGAGCATCACCAATACTCAATGTGAAAGCTTTTGCCTGGTATCTAGCACTTCTGCTTTTTCTTCCACCTTCTTAGCCATCAAGGCTTTGGCAAAACAATCACCTCTTCTCCTTTCAAGCTGATTGTCTCAGTGAGTATAATTGTCCCTTTACACTGGTGAAACTCAAACTTGGCCCTTCATCAGTCAGGCAGTACATCTGTTGGACCTGATGATGTACACTATGACATGCTGCATTATCTAGTTCCTGCTTCTCCTGCTATTCTTCTGATTGTTTTTAACTGGATTTGGCAGGAGAATGTTTTTCTTCAAGCCTGGGAAGGATCCTAAGGTTCTTTCAAACTACCATCCAATTGCTTTGAAGAGCTGTCTCTAAGAGAATGGTTAATGCTTGTCCTGTTTGATTTCTCGAATCAAACAAACTCCTCTTGCCCACCCAGTGTGGGTTCTGATGAGGTGACACTGCTCCACCATGGACCACCTGATTAGACTTGAAACATTAGTCAGAGAACCCTTTCTCAAAAGACATCTTGTATCAGTATTCTTTGACATTGAGAAGGCTCATGATACAACGTGGAGGTATGGCATTTTGCAAGACCTCCATATATATATGGGTTACATGACCATTTGCCCACTTTTATTAATTTTTTTAATGGACAAGAGATTTCAAGTTTGTGTGGGTTCGACACTTTTCTGTTCTTTTCTACAGGAACTTGGAGTCCCTCAGGGCTGTGGTTTGAGAGTCACACTTTTCAGTATAAAATTAATGCCATCACTGAACAACTTCACTGTTGCAAATGGGCTCTATGGTGACAACTTTTACATCTCATGTCAGTTGTTGAACATGTATATTGAGTGGCAACTATAGACTGCCCTCAATCGTTTACTGAAGTGGCCTGCAGCAAACAGCTTTAACTTCTCTTTCTCTAAAACTGTTTGCATACACTTTTGCTGCTAACAGGGTATTTGCCCTGATCCTGAACTCCATATTGGTAAAGTTGTGCTGCCTGTGGTCCCTTAGATAAGGTTCTTCGGGTTTATCTTTAACCATAAGCTGACCTTTATACCACACATCAAGCAGCTATGGGTCAAATGTACAAGAGCACTGAACATCCTTCATGTCCTCTCATTCACCAATTGGGGTGCAGACCGACGTTCTATGCTAACGATATATTGTTCTCATATTTGATCGAAACTCAACTATGGATAACTGGTCTATGGCTCTGCCAGACCATTGGCCTTGAAGATGCTAGACCCTATTCGTCATCAAAGACTTCAGCTCTGCACTGGGGGGCTTTCTGCACTTCCTTTGTTCAGAGTTTATATATATAGAGTCTCATGAACATTCTTTGCACGTCTGACACTTGCAACTGTCTTTACTATATGCTTTGAAACTTTGTTTCTTATCAAAGCATCCCATCTGGGATTGTGTTTTACTTCCTTGGGGTGAGCATACTTTTTCAGAACATTTTTCCTTTTGGCCCTCGTATCCAGACGTAGTTGGATGAATTGGGTTTGTCTTTGAATAACATTGCTGTATCCACTGGTCAGCCTACTCCACCATGACTTGTTAGTTCCCAAATGTGACCTTTCTTTTAGTCATCTAAGAAAAGCAAATAATCCTGATTGGAAGTACCGTCTTTTATTTACTGAACATTATTCAAACAATATTTCCATTCCTATTTATATGGATGGTTCAAAATCAGGTGACTCTGTGGGCTCTGCCATGGTTTGTTGTGGTTCAAACCCTGCTGTTTGAACTACCCATTAGTCATCCTGGTGAGTTATTATTAAAATTTTGCTACAAGTGTTTTAAAACTTTTATTACTTTTACAAAATGCCCATAACATCAAATAACTCTGAACCATGACTGGATAGGACAACTTCAGGTGAATTGTGGTGCTTTTTGTGCTTATCTGTTTGTCTTCCTTCTGAGTTATGATACTTAGTTATGCTACAGAAAGTCCTTTACATCTTGTATTACTTTAGTTTTTCTCTGAACGTTGTGGACTAGATGTAGATGTAAACATTGGTTTTGTGCTATTTGTTTTTTCAAACTTTTTGTTTTACCTTAATTTCCTTTTATGAATTTTACTAATTTTAATTTTAACTATTTAGCAGATGTTTGGCACAGATGGCTTAGCTTCTTTGTGCCATGAAACACGAAATCAACTAAAACTGTTTTTAGTCATGCATTTGGATGGATCCTTATCTATAGTAAATGTATGATCTAAACTGTGATAATCTGAATGTATGTCCATGTAGTTAAAGACCATTTGTTAAATATTTATCCAATTTATCAACTGGTCTAAGTTATAAAGGAGTACTGCAGTATCTGTAATATAGTTAGAAATATGCAGGGGTTCAGTATCATCAACAGAATGTCGTTGTTTTATTAATTATGCCCCTATTAGTACTATTAATGTAAGTAAAAAAGAAAAGGCCTTAGACATAAGCACTGACCTTTAGGTACTCCATTAGTTGTAGTCTAATTTGACTGGACTACGTTAATAACATTTTTTTACTTTCTCTCTTCCAACTATCCTTCAATCTAACTGATATTTACCCAATCCCTAACAATTTTATTTTTAGATAAATTTCTGTGCTCAAATAAAAACTTTTCTCAATTGAAGAAGGTTAATTACACAACCTTTAAATTAAACAAATAAGTAATGCTCTTAGAAAGTTAATCATTAATGAGCAGTTAGTCTTTAAATAGAACTGATTAGCCTATAATTTTCAGAAAAACTATAAACACCCCTTTTGAAAGTAGTATATAGTATAAGGAGCTTTTTATAGCTCATGATGGTTGCCAGTAATAATTTTCTAATCTTTGAAACCCCTAATTGTAACCCATACATTTGTTGTCTGTATGCTGTAAACTATAAATTGAAATTAAATATACATACACAACTGTGTTAATCCATTTCTTCTCTAATTAGACTAATTTATCATGAAAATATATTTGTATAGACTTTTATCTCTGATTTGTAAGTCACCATTTTTTTCCTGCTTTAGAAAATGGCTTTTCTCTTTATTTTTATTGTATTTGCCAAATTAAATAGTATAATTCATAAAAGGACATCTTTGCAGTATGATAATAAACCATTTGGTCCATTAATGACACTCTTAAAAAACTGTAGCAGCTATCCAAAATAACCACTTAATCTGTGTGTAACTGTTTGCATCTGTATGCTGTATTTATCAAACAGAAGTTTGACAATAAGTTTGAAAAAACATACCATTATGCAAGAAAGTAACCTGTTTGAAGTTATAACAAAGAAATACTGCATCCAAAGGATAAGTTCATGTCTGGGCTTGTGAGATATGGGATTATTGCTTTAATATCTAAGTTTCTGTTTGAAATATACCTGAGATATTCCTGTTTTGTTAACTGATAATGTATGAATAATAATTATATCACCGTTATGTAAAGATAACACTATGTAACTCACATTTTGTTTTTGGATAGTATGTGTTATTTCTTAATTGCTTATGTTGTAAAAGTACAGAAAATGGCCATTATTCCTTTCAAACTATGCTTTTGTGACCTGGATAATGGAATTTAGAAGTGAACCTATTTTCTATGTAAAAACAGGCAAATTTTCAATTTCTATTTGCATAAAGTCTGAATAAAACAACATATAAATTAAGATTTACACATATTTATACTAAAGTTATACAAAAGTGAACAAAAATGTTTAGAAGTGAGTAGTTTTTTGAGATTTGTCATTGTAATGTAAATCACTTTCATGTATCAGCCCCCAAATATAGTCTCAGCATTCAATTTTGTTAGACCAAGATCTCTGATCAAGTCATTGAGGTCTTTTTGATTGGGGTAGTCTGGGTTTCTCTCACCAGCTGCATCTTTGAAATTGTAATTTGGATCTTCAGTGTCTACTTCCTCTTCTGATTTGCCGCTCTTTTCTGAAGATGGCTGCTTTCTCTTTGGCAAAGTAGGTACAGAGAGCTCAGGGCAGTGTGGCACTGGGGCGAGAGATGATGGAAGGTCCAAATATATAATAGCAGATGCATTCTTGCCAGCTAGATGTTTGGAAGGATCCACCATGCAAAAGTGGCAATTGCTTGAGTGGTCAGTAGGTTCATGCCAAATTCTTGGAATAGCGAACTTCATGGCTCTCTTTTCCCCTCTATACCCTCCTGCAAAAGAGCAAAATAAAATTGTTATTATAAAGAATAAATTTATTTCATCTGCAAGTAATGAGTGAGAGGTTTGTACAAAATATGTTAATATTTTTTCTGTACTATGGGAAATTAAAAAAAAAAATTAAGGTCTAAAACTTGTAATAATATAACACTTTACTATTCAAGCAAGCAAATATTGTCCATTTTACCTTCAAGAGTATTTTTTGCAGTGCTCATGAGTAAAATGAAGTACCCATGGTTTATCTTGATCGCTGTTAGGCATGCCGAAATATGCCTTGTAGGTTCACAAATTTTAGCAGATGCTGTCACAGAGTACTTTTTGCTCTTGTCTTGATAAATTGGCCACATATATAGCAGAATGCATCTGGAGAATGCTTGCAGCTTCTTGATGCCATCTCTGATAAAGTCATATACACCCTTGTGCAAATTAATTGAAACGGAAAATTATGATTTGTTTCAATTTTTTGCGTTTTATTTCTGAGAATCCAAAAATTACTCAAAACAGTACATGATGTGACTGCCTTTATTTTTCAGAAGATCATTAATTTTCCTTGGCATCAAGTCCACGAGTGGAGTGCAATCTTTACTTATTTTTCGATTACAGTACCACACCTCAATTGTGGCCTTAATGAGCTTATCTTTCATAGTACAGTCTTTTACCCAAAGTCTTTCTTTAAAAATTGCTCAAAGATTTTCAATAAAATTTAAATCTGGAGGGTTTCCAGGCCAGTTCAGCACCTTTATTGATGTTGTAGTCATAAAATTCTTCACAAGTTCTGATGTGTGGCATGGAGCCAGACCTTGCTGAAAAATTCCAGATCCATCTGGAAATCTTTTTTCAATATAGGATCAACTCTTCTCTGCAAAACATCAATGTACTGTGGTCCTCGCATCATACCTTCTACGATATGTAAGCCTCTTACACCATAGTAGCTTTAAAAGCCCCAAAACAACATTTTCAAGGGATGTTTTACGAACTGATTGATGTGAGATTCTTGAAGTTTCTTACCTGGAGATCTGCAAACATGCAGACTTCTTTGATCCTGTGCAAAGAAATGAGTCTTGTCACTGAATAACATAACTGATCATATTTTATAAGGAGAAATAACTTATTTTTGTTTTTTGCAGATAATTTATAATGCTAGAAATGTTCTTACATCCAGTTCTTGTATTTCAGACCCAATTGATACTGTTTTTTCATTGAGTTGGTAAGAAGTTTTTTGACTGGTCTCCTTGCCCTTCTAAAACAATTTTGAATAACGTAATATTCCTCAAAATTTCATCATATATCCCAAAAATAGATTGACCATACTACAAAACACAGCTAGTGATGCTGTTTGTGTGAAAAAATGACTACTAAAGGAAACCAGCAAGAAATATAGTTCAGTTTTTCATTTACTTTTCATATATAGACACATTGGTTTCATCATTGGCTGCTTATATTTATCATAATTTGGTGTCATTTAAAATACTTAGATTACTAACTAATTGTTTGCATAGTATTCAGATTTTATGCTTTTGTACATTTATATCATTGATTGATTCTCTCTTTTGTTGCAATTTTTATTTTATAAGGAGAAATAACTTATTTTTGTTTTTTGCAGATAATTTATAATGCTAGAAATGTTTGGGAATATATTTGGCCGCACAAAACCACCATGTGCAAATACTTTATCCGTTGACAAGGAAGGAGATGAAGTGCAGACAGAAAATGGTTTTGTTGTTTTGGGTCAAGAGATGTCATTAGAAAATACAACCACTACAGAAAAACATAGTGTGGATATACCACTTCCATATTCTGTACAGGTAAGCTGGTATTCCACTTAGTCTCATGCTACTAGTGTTTGCATAAATTAGAATGAGCTGCTTTATAATGACCATCTCCTTGGTGGAATAGTGGTAAGTTTACAGACTTAAAATTTACAGTGCTAAAGTATAGAGTTTTATTCTCCGTGGTTGAAACGGCAACTAGCCAAATGTGGGTTTGCTCTTAAACAAACACAAAATAATGAACATTACAACTACTGAAGGTTTATTGTATGTTTTAGAATATAAACTTTATATTATCAACAGATTTTAGTAAAATAATATAACTACAAGTAACTTAGATTGCAATTAATTATTATTAATGAACAAAACTGAAAAGCAAGGCTAAAGTTAAATGAGTGAAACAGTAAATTAACTGATCATATTTTAATTAATTAAAGATTTAAGTTTTATCTTTTTTGTTAGAATACTTTTGTTCTGTTTTGTCTCACGACAAGTATTTACTGTATTTGCCAGTGTACAAGATGATTTTATGTTTATGATTGTCTTGGATTTTGTGAGCAAATTAGTGTGTTTCTTTGAGGTTTAGTGTATGGTGCAACCTCTATTGTCAAACAAGTCTAGGATGTTAGTTTTGTATTAAAAAAAAAAAAAATCATAGAAGCTATTTTTAAACTGTACTAACCTGCACTCTTGGGTAATCAGTAGAAACACGTAACTTGTATCTTCTTAGTAATATAGAGAAACATTGTTTGTTTGTTTGTAATTACAATAGAAATATATATTTGTGTTTACATTTTGAATAAACAAATATAAATGTAGAAACAAAAATGTGGCACAGTTGAAATAGTTAAAATACATTTAAATCTTGTGAAGACTGCATATTATTAAAGAATGGAAGAAGAATTATTATGTATGTTTCTTTTATAAGAAGTTTAGTATCATGCTTGGCTGTTTAGGGAATTTTAAAGTTTGTGAAATCAGTTATCCTGTTTCTGTACTGTGCTGAGAAGGTGACATTTTGTTTCACTAATGTAAGAGACCATATAGTCTCCACACATGTATAAGTGGACAATGTGAATAATGAGCAGTTGAGAAACTTTAAATTTCAAGCATGTGAACACATGGGCATATTTACAAAAATTGATAGAAAAGTTGCAAACCCTCCCAACTCTTCTATCTATAAGCACAATACAGAAACAGAATATCTGATATCTCTCTTTAACTTAAAAATTCTTTCAACAGTCAGACATGATGCTGAACTCCTTATAAAAGACACGTACATAAAAATTCTCCTTCAGTTGTGGCATATGTGGGAGCTTTGTTTTTGCAAATAGAGGGCAGCACTGAGTGAGAATAGCTATTTATCAGTAATATGTTTTCTCTATATAACAAGTATAACCTTAAATTTTTATTTGTATTGCATTGAATTTTAATATAAACACATGGTTCAGAAATTTAAGAATGTCTTTTTCTAATCCTGTTTTTTCTTTGTCTACTGTAATAGATAAGGTTTATTTTACTTGAGAAAATACTGCAATAACATTCTTTGGGTTTAAAAGAATTAACATACTGATATCCTCCATGAGCAAAATTGATATTGTTTAAATGGAGCAGTTAACTAGTGCCACCTCAGAAGAAAGTTCACAAAGTGTTACTGTTGACTGAACAAGAAACTGTCTTATCTGTTTAATTTAAGCATGCTTTTATGGCCTGGTTTTGTTAGATTGTACTTAAAAAAATTGTACATAAATCAGTCTTAAGAAAGTGAAAGTTCTGACACTAATTGCACCTGGTAAAAGCAGCTTTCTTTTTGTGTGTGCAAGTATGTACTTTCTGTTTTTTTGTTTGTTGAATAGTAATAGTTGTATCCATTTTAACCAACTTTTCTATGTATCGTTTTGCAAACACTAAAATTAGGTATCAGGTTCAGAATTGCTACCATTATTGCAAATTCAGTTTCTGCCTGAAAATACCACAAAAGTGTCCCAATTTTTATTCAAAGTATTCATGTGCTTAAATAATAGTTGTTAGAAAAACAATTCTTAATTTTACTGCCAACTTGTATAGTTCATATGAAAAAATAATATTTTGTAGAGAAAAAATACTGTAATAAGTATCTTTTCAAATCTCCAGTTATGTTGATCATTGCTCTAAAGTTAATTTAGTTCAGCCTGGATATAGTAAATGCCATTTTGCAAAAATGTGCCACTTAAATATAACATAAATAAGTCATAAAAATGCATAAAAATAGGAAAGATGATGTCCTTTAAATGAGCTATTAAAAGGTACTTGTCAGGCTTTGGCAACAAACTGGACTAATAGATCTCCACAGTTTCTAAATCTTTTAAATAAAACCTTGTAATACTTTTTCCAGTGTTGTTTTGAGCACCTTTTAATCTTATGAAGAAATCACTTGCCTTGAAAAAGTCAGCAAAGACTTGATGAAGCCCATCTTTTTAGAAATAAATGTATGGTCCAGATCTTGAATACTGCAGATAGACCCAAGTATTGAGTTTAAATGCATTTAATAACTTCATTTGAGGCACACAATTTTAGTGTTGTCTAAAGTGCATAAATACATTAAACATATTTTATACTTTGTTAGCTCTAAACTTTTGTATTTTTACTCTTTTATGTAGCTTTCTACATATTTTAAATTGATTTTTGATTAAATATTAATGACATAAAAAATTTGAGATGTTACAATGTTAATACTTGTTTTCTATGATAATTTAGTTTTGACAGTTTTGTTTGATGCTGATCAAAAAAATCTATAAACATTCCTTTCCAGATATCATAGTAACCCTCCTCTGAACCATTTCCAACAATTCAATATCCTTTCTGAGGTAAGGCACCCAAGACTGAATTAATATTGGAAGTGTGGCCTTACCTATGATGTATCTAATGAATTATAATTTCTCTAGACTTGTATTCAGTATATCTGTAAATACAACCCAAATTCATATTTGCTCTGTCATTAGAAACAGCACATTGCTTAGATAGCTTAAAGGAACTGATCAATTGTAACATGGAGATTTTTATTTTTCTTAACACATTTTTACATCAAAACTATACTCATAATTCTAATTGTAATATCTCGCATGCATCACCTTTACTTATTATAATTAAAAGCCATCAGCCATTTATTTGTGAATCTTACCATATAGCTGAGATCCTTTTGTAAAGCAGTAGCAATACCCAAAGTGTTCACACTATCAAAAAGAACAAAGGCCCAAACACCAAATCCTAAGGTGCTACACTTGTTAGGTTAATCCATTTTGACCGAAATCCATTTCTGATCATATTCTGCTTGCTTGCACATGGCCATTTTGCTGTCTAATGAGTCAATTTATTTCTCACGCCTATAGAGATAATTGTTTAACAAACCTTTTTATACCTTGTAAACGATCATATTAAGTACTTACATAAAATTCTGACACACCAAATGCACACCTGTACCTTCATCTACATACAGAGTATACTCTTTGAAGAATGCAAAAAAAAGATTAGTTAGGCAAAATTGTGCTGTAGTGAAACTGTGCTGATTATTCAACAAAATTTTAAACATGGTCAAATGACTTTGCAAAGCATCTTTTATCAAACTAAAAAAACCATTCTCACTACTGATTATTATACCTGTAATTATTACAGGCCTTTCTGTATCCTCCCTCATAGGCCCTACTTTCTTTCTAAAATTTTGCTTTCTGTTAATATTTCAGTTTTCAGCTGATCTATATGAATATAATTTTTTCAGTTTCCTATATGACCAACTTTACTGATCCTCTCTAATTCTCCCCTCGATTTAGATTCCTGTACATAGTGGGGGACTTCCAGAGAAGGTTCTGTATTTTCAGTTTACCTCCTCTGGGTTATAAACATCTACCTTCGTGTTTGCTGTGCGTGGTGACCCGTGAAGTGGAGAAGAGGATCCTGGTGGTTGAGGGGTTGAACTCCAACACACCACTTTGACCTTGAATTCCTGTAGATGGGCAGTTTTGGGGTGGCCCCTCAATATCAGTTGGCGAATTTATTTGGACCAGGGTCAACTGAGTGCCAGCATAGGACGTCCTCAATAGGTGTAGTGAGCATTGTCCACTGATGTTTGGGTATAGTGCTTACAAAACCCTGGTGTCACTGCAGTGACCTTGTATGGCACTGTAGTGTGTCCCCTTGGATGGCTCCATGGTGGATGGGATCATTGGGCACTAAAATATTCTTTTTTTTTTATTATTAGATACTCCTCAAATAAAAAATAAACAAGCATGACAGCATAGAGAAAAATCTGACTACTGGCAAACAACCGTGCATAGATGACTGTATGGTCAAACTCATAACTTGAATCTGTTCTGTGATTTTTAATTATACATTCTTTAACTGAAAAAAACCTTTAGAGCAGATGTCTTCATTTTTCATTTAGAAGGGTTTAGAAGGACTTGCTGGTTTACCTAAATAGGTAAGAAATTTACAGTCTGGGGATATTTTAGTAGAAACAACTTCATCACAACATTCCAAACTCCTCTTGAAGTTGAAAGCCACTGGGGCTATACCCATTGAGGTTACACCTCATTCAGCTTTGAATTCTTCCAGAGGAGTTATGGTTAAGAGGGATTTAAAAACTATTTCAGAGTCAGAGATCCTCACAGGTTTCACCAGTCAAGGTGTTAGAGCCGTGATGTTTTTAAATGCCAACTAGAACTGCATTGAGTTGACTGTAATGGTCCACATCCTTCCTATTTTACATCTTGCCTTAAATGGGTGGAAAAGAAAGAAGTATAATGTCTCAAGACAGTTCATAATATTACTTATCCAAAGGCTCAGAAGTTACTGTTCCTAATTTCATCTTGGACTTATGCTGCTGTAATCCAATCCACTAATACAGTAGGAGTCCAGACAGACCTTTCTGTGCCTCCTACAGAATCCTTAACAGTGCATCTTAATCTAGTACCCTCCAAAATCAACAAAGTTAATGAATCAGTGTCTACATCTATCTCTGTTCATACCACATCTTCCAGTCATTGCCCAATTCCATCTTGTTCAAACCCAGGTGTTTCCATGGGGTCTTCCTCTCTTGACACCCTAAAAATTAACCCATTACTTCATGTCCTCAGTCACTGGAATGTTTGTTTACAAACTCTGACTTGCCTACTCAATCCAGAGCAGGATCACTAGACTGACCAACTCACATCTGGTAAAGAAAAAAAGTGCAGTCACAAGCAGAAGCTTTCCATGCCATATTCTCCTCCAAAATAAATCCAAATGGCCATACTAATGCAATGGAACTGTTTAGGTTTTCAATCAAATGTGAATGACATCAAGGATGTGATTGACTTTTATCATCCCAAATGTCTTTCTCTACAGGAAACATTTTTAAAATCTAGTAATACGGTCAAAATTCAACAATACGTCTTATACAGAAATCACAGGTCATGTGTAGGACAAGGATTTGGGGGAATAGCACTGCTGGTTGATCAGAAAGTGCTCATCTGGTCCTTGTCATTGAATACACCCTTGGAGGCTGTTTCCATCCGTATCTCCTTGAGTTGTATCATCACTGGTTGCTCTGTGTACCTTACCCCTGGAAAAAATTATCATCCCTTAGACCTTGATGCCCTCATTGAGCAATTGCCAAACCCCATTTTAATTTTCGGGGATCTTAATGGCAAAATCCCTTCTGGAGTGGTTCTAGTGTTGATGTGAGGGGTTGTGATATAGAGCATATGATCTTAATCACAACCTATCTCTCTTCAATACTGACTTTTACACACATTTTCATGCATCCAGTCAGTCATTTACTGCTATAGATCTTTTTATCTGCTCCCCCTTCACTTTTCACTTGCTTTCTTTGGGGGGTTGACATCAGTCCATGGGGAAGTGATCATTTTCCGATCATATTAAGAGAGACTGGCCATGGTCAGTGTCACCTGACCTGTGTGCCTCAATGGAAGTTGGACCAGGCCAACTGGCCCTTCTTATACTGCTCTCTCACAATTTGATTCTGCTATCTTGTGTAACTCATTGTTAGATGACTGTGTAGCAACAGTATCTAACCATATTGTTCAAGCAGCTGCTCAGTGCATCCCTAAAACCTCAAGATCTTTCCTACAGCATCCCCACCCTTGGTGGAATTCTGCTTGTTCTATAACACAAAAAGCTCAAAAACTTGTTAAGGATAAATTTTGTAGATATCTTGTGCTTACAAACTGCATTGCATTTCAGCATGCCCGTGCACAGGTTCAATGAGTTAGATGTCAAATCCAGAAGGAATCTTGGATTAAATTTACCTCCATCATTTTTCCAACCACCAGTTCCAAATTCGTGTGGGACAAGATCTGGAAGGTGAGTGGACAGTATACTTCTACCCCCCTTTTTATCTTAATATTCAATGACCATGAAGTTGCTGATGCTCAGAGCATTGCCAGAGCTTTGGGTGAATGTTTCTCTCATGTATCTAGCTCTTCAAATGCATCCACTTCTGTAGCTATTAAAACAAGAGGTTTTTTTTGACTGATCATCCCCATGACTACAATTGCTCTCTTACACTAGTTGAATTCAAATTTGTGTTTTACCAGTCTGGCAATACATCAGTTGGACCTGATGATATATGTTATGAAATGTTATGCCACTTTTCTCTTGCCTCTCTTTCTGTTTTTTTCGTTGTTTTCAACTGGATATGGTAGGAGAATGTCTTTCCTGATGTTTAGCACCAAGCTTTTGTACTCTCTATTCTTAAAGCTGGGAAGAATCCAAAGATTCCTTCGAATTACCGTCCCATTGGTTTGATGAGTTGTCTCAGTAAGACCTTAGAGATGATGATTAATACTTGTCTTGTTTGGTTCCTTGAATCAAACAACCTTCTCTCACTCACTCAGTGTGGGTTTCAAAGACAACACTCCACAATAGACCACTTAATTTGCCTTGAAACATCACTTAGAGAAGCCTTTTTGAAGCAACATCTTGTTTCTATTTTTTTTATTCAGAGAAAGTTTATGATATGACATGGAGATATGGCATCTTGCGAGACCTTTACTCGTTTGGATTGTGTGGCAATTTGCCACTTTTTATTAAGCATTTTTTAATAAACCATTCATCCAGGTCCATGTGGGCTCAACACTTTTCGTTTTTTTCTCACAGGAACTTGGAGTCCCTCTGGGCTGTATTTTGAGTGTCACACTTTTTCTTATAAAGATTAATGCCATCAGTCAACAGCTACCTCCTACAATTGCAAATGGTCTTTTCATTGATGACTCACATTTCATGTCAGTCATCAAACATGAGGTTTATTGAGCAACAGCTACAAACTGCAATCAATCATATACTTTAGTGGACCATAGCAAATGGTTTTCAATTTTCTCTCTAAAACTGTGTACATTTTTGCCACCAATAGGGATATTCATCCAGATCCAGAACTTCGTATTGATGATGCTGTACTTCTTGTCATCTCTGAGGCAAAGTTCTTAGGTCTTATATTTGATTGTAAATTAAACTTTATTTCCCATATCAAGCAACTTTGTGCCAAATGTATAAGAGCACTGAACATCCTTTTTGTCCTCTTTCACCTCTTGGGGAGAGGATTGATACTTCATGCTTAAAATTATCATGTCCTTATCTGATCTAGACTTTACTAGGGGTCTATGGTTTATGAGGAAGGCTGGCAATTGGAAATATCGCTCTTTATTTGCTGAACATCTTTCAAACTATCCATCCATTCTTATATGTACGGATGATTCAAAATCAGGTGACACTTTAGGGTTCTGCCATGGTTTGTTACAGTTCAGTTGTAGCATACAGAATCCCTTCTACAGTTTCTGTGAATTCTGCTGAATTGTATGCCATTTCTCTTGCCCTGAATCATATTGAAACTATGCAATATACAAATTGTATAATCTACATTGATTCACTCAGCTGTATATTGGCCCTGACATCATTCCTATTCTCATCAATATCCAAAACAAACTAGCCCATCTATCTCTGTCCAGTTTTTTTTGTATATAAGTTCATGTTGGTATTTGTGGGAATGAGCTAGCTGACAGAGCATCAAAATCCATCTGCTCTGGCTCTATCACCACCACCTCTGTTCCACACATGGACTATGGTCCAGTTATCAAAACCCGACTATGCACCAGTTGGCAGTCAACTTGTAGTGAGGAACGAAATAATAAGTTTTTTCAAATCAAGCCTTCTTTAGCTCTTTGGCCATCTTACTTCTGTAAAGATTGAAGGAAGGAAGTTGTTTTGGCTAGGCTATGCATTGATCACATTTTAACTCACCACTTCCTTTTATCTGGTACTGATACACCAATGTGTAGCATAATCATACATATTTTAGTATCATGCCATCATTACAACCTAGAACGACGATGCCATTTTAAACACATTTTTAAGGTAGGTTTGCCCTTGACATTAACCAATGTCACAGGTGATACTGGCCACCTCAGTCATTTGTTTACATTTTTCAGAGCCATTGGTCTTTTTAACTTAATTAAAGGTTTTTATTGGACTATACACTGTTTAGCATGATTTATTTTACACATTTTAATTTATTTTGACCTGAACCCAGTACTGGAAAGGCCAACTTCAGGTGACTGA
The DNA here is from genome assembly GCA_011833715.1 of Carcinoscorpius rotundicauda. NCBI lineage: Eukaryota > Metazoa > Arthropoda > Merostomata > Xiphosura > Limulidae > Carcinoscorpius > Carcinoscorpius rotundicauda. The sequence continues at coordinate 33,269,110 of CM022398.1, forward strand.
CAGCAAGTTTGAACTTAATGCTTCAGTTTTCCTGGCAGGTCTTACTTTTATATATTTTCACCTTCGTTTCCATATACCATTATAGTGTACTACATCTTTGGCACAGATAGCCCAGTAACTTTGTGCCAATAAACATGAAATACCTACCTACCTCTAATTCTCTGATTATTGCATTTAGCTTAAACCTTAAATTTATGTTTAAATTTTATTGTTTTACCTTTTGTAACCCAATCTAGTTTTTTGCTGCATCTACCAATTTTTTTTTTATAAAGGGCCTGCATAACTTGAATATTTTGAGTGTTCTTCATTTGATCAGTATCTCCAATTAATTTAGTTGCCTAATTCACAACAATAATTCTTGTTCATCTCTTTAAAATTTGCTGTTCTTTTGAAATTTAAATGAATATTTTGATATTTATTTCCATATGTAGAAAAAGATCAAACCTAACTGAGAAATGATCAGTCACATCTAGATGTTTCCCAACCATCACTTTATCAACCATTTCTATGTTAGAAGTTAACAGTACATATAAATAACGTTGTTCTTGATAGGTTTCCTGACTAGTAAGTGAATAAACCTTTCCTGAAAAGTTTCTTAAAACCTGTATCCCTCATGATTTAGCTCTATTATTTCCAAATCTATATGCATGAAACTAAAGAACCCTGTTATTATGACATCATTAACAGATTATTTTTATTTCTTTATAGAATTTTTTATTCATTTTATTGTTAATTTAATAAACTCTAAATTTTGGGGCAAAGTTTTATCTTACATAAAAATTACAAATCGTGGAATGATAAAATATCAAATAAAATATAAACAACAAATGGAATAATAGAAATCTACAGGAAAGAAAAGCATTTAAACCAGATATTTATAGATTACTCAAATTGTAGATTAATCTCCTTTTCAGTCATTTTCTTTTATTAATATATGCTATATCAATAATAAGTATAAGAATAGAAGTCTTGAACAATATAGTTTGTGATGGAGAAATGTTTGCATGTTGGCTGTATTCTGGTTCTGCAGTTTTTAACTCTTTAAATACAGGCTCGGTCAATTTGACCAACCACGTGACTGCTTTGCACTCATTTAAATTCTTTATAGATTCAATATTCTTTTACTTTCAATGTAGTATGTATATCTTTACAAAATTTGGTAGTCTTTTAGTTAATGTTAAGTCTCTCCTGTACAAGAAATCATATTTTTAATAAACTAAAAGATTTGTCATTGACTCTACTGAATGTTTGTTTTGAGTAGTTTGTATGCAAAGTAACATGCATGTTAAGATTAAAAATACTTTTCCTTATCTCAAAACCCTCCTTAATACACTTCAAACATTTTTTTTTCAGTAAAACTATATTTTATCTGTTACTTTCTCTACCCTATGTCTACCCTAGGATTAGTTAAATTGATTATAGGTATTATATAATTAAATGTAAGAGAGAACTATTAAATCCTAAAAGAGAAAATATAACAGGTAGGTGTGACAGGAGAGGTCTGATTTTCTATTTGATAGCTCTGTAACCAAACAGATTTGAAGGCTATAAATATTATGATTTGCTTGGGCAATGATGGTTTTATATTTTCCTTGTATATGTGTAGTGGCATTTACATGTTAACAGGTAACACACCTGTTTTGTTTATATGCGAATTCCTGGAGTTTAATTTTGTGTTCATTTATGGTTAATGTGCACCAGGATTTCTTTTAGGTTTTTGTCATAATTATAACAAGTTATGAATGGGTCCTTGAAAAGGTATTTAGTGCTAGTCTTCAGTAAGTATTGTGTAATTGTTTAGTATATCTTTTATTTTCTTGTTATAAACTTGGTGATTGTTTAACCTATTAATTTTTAATCCTTGAAATTGAGGCAGTAGCCTTTGTAAACAAGCCAGTTCTACCCTATTTGAATGTAAATCATGCATTCCAAAAGTCTCTTTTTCCCATTGAATTGGTCCCCCATATCTAACCAGGCAACCTGCTTGTCCCTACAAATTAACCTAAGCCTTGCAATCAGTCTCAGTGAGCTACTTATAATTTCATCCCTACAATGAAGATTGTATTAGAAATTGAAATTGTAGTATAAAAATAATATACAGAAAGTTTATTTTATTCTCATTAAGACATTAACAAAAGTTTGTACTGATTATTCTGAACCTTCTAAGCCTTTAGTAATTTCTAAAATTTGTCCACTTCCCATCTTTTAAGATGCCTTGTTGAACATTTGTTTTTTGTAGTTTTATGACAGTTTTGTGATGCTTTTTTTTCTTTTGAAAGACGAGTTACTTTGTAACAGTATGTTCTTTAAACATTTCCATAGTTTTTGTTGTTGTTTTTTTCCAATGAGGTTAAATGTTTTAGGAGAATCACTGACCTTGCCTACAATTTTGATTTTAACTTTATTTTACATTAAATCATATGTAATAGGTGTCTGTACAATGTATGCACATTTGCTTATCAGCATTGTGCTGGCCAACCATACTATAAATTCACTTTCTTACTAAGCTCCTAGGTTTGCTGTTTAATTTTTTCATCATATATTGTGTGTTTCTTCTTGGTTATTGATTTTATTGAATCAACTGTATAAGAAAGAATATTTGCAGTGAAACTGATGAATTTCTGTTTAATCTGATACATAGACAACTTTCAAATATCTGTCATACTATATATGAAGACATTTATATATAATTATATTTGGTTTTTGTTTTTTTCTGTCAGTGCTGGTTTATCTAATAAGATTTGTGGTCTGTATTGATTTAATTTATAACACCTGTTAAAATTAGTACACCACTGGAAGCACAGTAGAAAATACAGGTGGTAAAAACCAAATGACGTGTTTGCCAATAGGAAATTTAGAACACCAGCTGGATATGTGTGTATAGTTGGTTATAAATAAGATAATGTTATATTCAGGTTACAGTTGTTTCAGTAGAACATCAGGTTAGTAATCATTTTAAAAACTTTGTTGTTATTCTGTTGATAAATAATAAACATTCATTGTCAAAATTTAACATTTATTCCTTTTTACTTATTACATTATATGTTACATATTCTTTAATACACGAAATTCATTTCCAATTAGTCAACAAACAAAAAAACATTTAAAGTAGAAGTCTGATTTAAAATTTATGAAGAAAATAACAATCTACTTTCAGAAACCAGTAATTTAACTACTCGGATATGAAAAGAAAGAACAAAAGCATGAGAATTGGCTGCGTTTTTATTGTTCAGTATGCCATACTGATAAATCTCATGCTTTAAATGATCATGATTAAGTTACAGGGCAGTGAAAGTTTTGCTGCAGGTTTTGATGATGTGGGAAAATTGTTAGTTGAATGTCATTTTCTTTAAAGTATAATCCATTTTGGTAACACAGCTATTCCCAGTTTAGGATGATGTTTATGAGACTATTAACATTCAAGCTTCTATGCTGTGTTAAGTGGACACCTTGTGGGTACTTATATTTACAGCTACTTTGACCAGTACATTCTGGTAAGCAATTTTTAGGACTATAGCTGTAAAATGATGATGATGATAAAGTTTTTTGGACTTATTTGTGACATTGACATGTGAGCAAGACCAACATCATGCATTCAACCAGGTTTAGTAGGCAATACTGCTTTGTAACATGAGCAAAGTCAACGTTATAGATCTACCACATTCAGTGGCTGTACCATTCTAGTGCTGTGACTTGTAACAGAACCAGGTGTGAAGTTTTATGTTCTCACTTTGTATTATGTTTAGAAATTACCCATCATACAAGCAGTTGGATATCTGCCTAATTCTTGAGCATTCATTACTATAAACCAGAGGGCTATATTGTAGTACATTCCCAGTTGTTGGTCTTTTCTTGTATGTGTTTTAATTTAAACTTTATCAATGCCATATGTTACCCAGTGTTTCCATTGTGAATATTGATCAGGTGAGTATCTTATGATTGATGTAATCATTGTTTTTTCTTAAAGATAAGTTAATATCTTGCAGAACTTCCTGGTGGTAGTATTCTGTTCTTTACATCTTGTGCATTTCTTACCTCAAAAGGACAGTCTGGCATTTACTGATTTACTCTTGATTGAATGTATCCAGTGCTTTTGATATCTGTTGAGTAAATATGAAATATATTTTACATTGTTACAAACAGTTGAACTCTGGCCTGAAGTATTGTCTATTCAGTTTGGGATTCATATGAATGTACATGTTTCCCTTCTCCTGTTCACCTCAATGTGGATTTATGTACATGGTGAGAGAGAAGATTCTTTTCAGTTTACTTCCTCTGGGATCTCAACAGTCACCCATTTGCTTGCTGTGTGTGGCAACCTGTGATGGGGATGAGAGGGTCATGGTGGTTGAGGGGTCCAACCATAACGTACCACTTTGGCCTTGAATTCCTGTAGATGGGTGGCCTTAGGGTAGGCCCTCCAGGGTTATTCAGCTGGATCTCTTGGGCTAGGGTGGACTACAGTTTGCTTGAACATTTTCAATGGGTGTTGTGGACATTATGTCTAATGCTGATGTTTGGGTATAGTGCTCATGAAACCCCGGCATTACTGCAGTGTCCTTGTTTGGCATTGTAGTGTGTCCCTTTTTAGGGCTTCATGGTTGGTGGGGCTAATGGGCACTAAAATATTCTTTCTTTGTTATAGATCCCACAAATTAATCTCTCAGTGTGGATTCCTGTACACGATGAGGGAACTTGCCAGGGAAGGTTTTGTTCTTTCAGTTTACCTCCTCTGGGATCTAAACATCCACCAACACATTTGTTGTGCATGGTAATCTGTGAAGGGGAGGAGAGGATCCTGGTGTTTGAGGAGTCCAACCCTAACACACCACATTGGTCTTGAATTCCTGTAGATGGTCAGCCTTTGGATGGCCCCTTGGGTCAATCAGCTGGTACACTTGGGCTAGAGTCAACCAAGTACCAGTGTTAGAAGTTCTCAGCGGGTGTTATCAACATTGTGTCTGACGCTGGTGTTTGGGTATAGTGCTCACAAAATCCTGGCGTTGATGCAATGTCCATTCGTAGGGTCCCATGGTAGGTGGGGTCAGTGGGTACAGAAATTTTCCTTTTTTCCTATGGATTCTCCTACAAAAAATTTAAATAAAATAGTGAAAAACAGTCAATAGGTAAACAACCACATCTTGAAGACTGAGTAGCAATCTTCAACATCTGTAATACACGTACCTCATTTTTTTATATTACATTTTCTTTCACAAAATCCTTTAGGGCAAATGTCCCCCTTTTTCATTCAGAAGGGACTAGAGGGTCTTGCTGGCTCTCCAAAGTCAGAACAGAAGCTTTTATTTGGAGACATATTGGCTGAAACATTCACATCCCAACACAGTGGATTCCTTGAATTTAAAGGCAATTGGGGATATACCTAATGAGATTACCCCTCATACTACCTTTGATTCATCAAGAGGAGTTACTGTTAAGAGGAATTTGAAGAATGTCCCCAAGTCGGAGATTTTCTCCACTCAAGGAGTTTAATGTTTATTAAAAAATTTTTTAATGGACAGGAGATTCCAAATTTGTGTGGGTTCGACACTTTTCCATTCTTTTGTACAGGAACTTGGGGTTTATCAGGGCTGTGTTTTGAGTGTCACACTTTACAGTATAAAAACAAATGCCATCACTGAACAACTCCTCACTGTTGCGAATGGGCTCTATGTCGATGACATTCACATCTCGTGTCAATCGTCGAACATGAGATATATTCAGCAGCAACTACAAACAGCCCTCAATCATGTACTGACGTGGACTACAGCAAATGGCTTTAATATTTCTCCCTCTAAAACTGTTTGCATGCACTTTTGCCACCAGTGGTTTCTGAGACAAAGTTCTTGAGGCTTGTGTTTGATCATCCATCCTCCATGTCCTCTCTACTGCCAGTTGGGGAGCAAATTGATGTTCTATGTTAAAGATATATCATGGTCATATTTGATTGAAACCCGACTATGGATCAATGGTCTATGGCTCTGCCAGACTCTCAGCCTTAAAGATGCTGGACCCCATTCATCATCAAGGACTTTGACTCTGCAATGGGGCTTTCCTCATCTCCCCAGTTCAAAGCTTATATGTAGAATCTTATGAACCTTCTCTGCTCCTTTGCCGTTTGCAACTGTCTTTACTATATTCTTCAAAACTTCATTCCTCACTAAAACATTCCACCTGGGGATGTGTTTTCCTTCCTCAGTAGGCCTTTTTCAGAACAAACGATTTGCCATTTCTTCTTTTAGCCTTTGCATCCAGGTGCAATTGGATGAATTGGGTCTGTCCTTGGATAATATTGCAGAATCCACTGGACAGCCCATCCCACCATGGCTAATTACAGCCCCCAAATGTGACCTTTCTTACAGTCATCTGATAAAAGCAGATACTCCCGATTAAAAGTACTGTCTTTTATTTACTGAACATCTTTTGAACAATCATTCCATTCCAATTTATATGGATGGTTCCAAATCAGGTGACTCTGTGGTCTCTACCATAGTTTGTTGCAGTTTGGTGGATGCTTGCAGAATCCTCTCTTCAGCTTCTGTGTTCACTGCTGAAGTGTACGTCGTATCTCTTGCCCTGGATCATGTTGAAGCTGAGCAGTACTTCAACTGCACTATTTGCATTGAGTCATTTCGTTCTTTACTGGCTCTGGAATCTTTTCACGTTGGCTCACACCCTGTTCTCACTGATGTTCAAAACCAACTGGCCCATTTCTCATTAACATCTACTTCTATCCAGTTTTTTCTAGATACCATGCCACCTTGGTATTCATGGGAACGACCTCGTTGACACGGCAGCTAAATCTGTCTGCTCTGGCACTATCCCACTGTCCCTTTTCCGTACATGGACTATGGTCCTGTATTCAAGGCTCGGCTCCGTGCTAGCAGTCAGTCCACTTGGAGTGAGCAATTCAACAACAAGCTTTTTCAAATAAAACCCTATATTGGACTTTGGCCGTCTAGCTTCCGTAAGGTTAGGAAGTAGGAAGTTGTTCTAACTAGACTATGCATTGGTCACAGTTTTTAACTCATTGTTTTCTTTTATTTGGAACTGTTGCACCAGTGTGTGGTTTGTATAACACTCAAATCGCTGTAAGCTACGTTTTACTTTCTTGCCATCGTTATGGCTCTCAATGCCGGCACTATTTTAAACGTGTTTTTTCCCAGGGTTTGTCTGTAACATTGGACAGTGTTATTGGTGATGGTGACACTGTCCACCTTGATAAAGTTTTTAGTTTTTTACTGGCCATTAATCTTTTTAATTTCATTTAAGTGTTGGATATTTATGCTTTACACCTTTTTAATTGTGTTTCCTTTTTCAGAGTCTCAATCTCTCTAGTTCAATTTGAAATTGGAAAATGACCAGAATATTAAATAACTCGACACCTGGACTGGAAAGGCCAACTTCAGGTGACCAACGCTGCTGTTTGAACTACCCGTTAGTTGACCTGGCGAGTTGTTATTACAATGTTGCTGCATGTCTTTTAACACTTATTACTTTACCTTTTGGTACTGGCCATAATGATGCATAACCCAGAAAACTGGACTGGAAAGACCAACTTCAGGTAACTGATGGTAGTTCTTGTATTTACCTGTTAGTCTTCTTGGCAGGTTATGATCATTACCATTTTGCTGTAGAAAGTCCTTTACAACTTCTCTTACTCTGCTTTCTCAACATTGTAGACTAGGTGACACATTGGTTTTATGCTTTTTCCATTTTTCAATGATGTTTTGTTTTCTTTTATGTATTTCACTACATTTAATTTATTTTTACCTTTTTACTGGAAGTTTGGCACAGATAGCCTAGCTACTTTGTGCCATAAAACACTAAATCAATCAATTTAATACTGGTGTTTATAATTATTTTCATACACTTGGTCAGTCTTTTTTGCTATTCATCTCACTGTCTGGTTGTCTTCACTGTTCTCTCACTTTTCTTTGATGGTTGGCAATGACCTATGGAGCAGTGATAATTTTCCTGTCTTTTTGAGAGTGACTGGCTGTGGTTGATGCTACCTGATCTGCCTTCCTAGGTGGAACCTGGACCAGGCCAACTGGCTATCTTTTACTGCTCTCTTGGAACTTGATTCTGCTCTCATCTGTAAGCCATAAATAAATGACTGTGTGGGAGTGGTTACTGACTGTATTGTCCTAGCAGCTGCTAAATGTATTCCTAAATTCTTGACTTGTTTTCCATGGTATCCTCGTATGTGGTGGAATCCTGCCTGCCACATGGCATGAAAGACTCAAACACAGGGCTAAAATAACTTTCCTAGGTATCCAACGCTTTCAGACTTCTAGTGGGCCAATGCACATGCTTAGCAGGTAAGAGTCAAAGCTAAAAGGTATCTTGGATGAAATTCATAACTAGCATCTCTTCTACCATCAATTTCAGAGAGGGTCATTTCAGACAAGATTTGGAAGGTCAGTGGGGCATTACATTTCTCCCCCTCATTTGATCTTGCACCCTGATGGCCAGGGAGTTGCTGATGCTCAGAGCATCACCAATATTCTTGACAAAAGCTTTTGCCAGGTATATAGCATTTCTGCTTCATCTCCCACCTTTTTAACCATCAAGACTTGAGCAAAACAGTCACCTCTTTCCTTTCAAGCTGATCTTCTTTATGACAGTAATTGCCCCTTTACACCAGTGGAACTCAAGCTAGCTCTTCATCAGTCTGGCAGTACATCATTCAGACCTTATGATATTCATTAAGAGATGTTATGCCATCTCTCTCCTGCTATTCTTTTTAGTGTTTAACTGGATCTGGCAGGAGAATGCTTTTCCTTATGCCTGGCACCAGGATACTGTTCTCCCCTTTTTCTAAGCCTGGGAAGGATCCCTAGATTCCTTCAAACTACTATTCAATTACTTTGAGCTGTCTCTGTCAGATCTTAGCAAGGATGGTTAAGGCTTGTTTTTTTTTGGTTTCTCAAATCAACCTAACCTTCACTTGTCCATCCCATGTGGGTTCCAGTGACAGCACTCTACCATGCACCACCTGATTCGACTTGAAATGTCAATCAGAGAAGCCATTCTCAAGTGACTCCCTTTTGTGTCAGTATTCCTTGACTTTGAGAAGGTTTACATTACTACATGGAGATACAGCATTTTGTGAGACCTACATTCACATGGGTTGTGGCCATTTGCCTGTCTTTGTAAAACAATTTTTTAATTGATTGATGACTCCAAATTTGTGTGGGTTTCTTCAACACCTTCCCATTCTTTCCTACAGGAGCTTGGAGCCCTTCAGGGCTGTGTATTGAGTATTACACTTTTCAAGATAAAGATTAATGCCCTCACTGGACAACTACCTTCTGCCATTGGAAACATACTTTATATTGGTTACTTCCACATCTTGTGTCAGTCATTGAACATGAGGTTTATTGAGTGGCAGCTATAGACTGCTCTCTATTGTTTAGTGAAGTGGACCACAAAAAACAGTTTTACCTTTTCTCCCTCTAAAACCATTTGTATATACCGTTGCCACCAACAAGATATTCAGGCTGACCCTGTACTCTGACAATGGAGTTGTGCTTCCTGTAGTCCTTGAGGCAAAGCTCATGGGGCTTGTCATTGACCATAAGCTGACCTTTATATCATACATCAAGCAGTTACAAGTCAAGTTTACGAGGGCACTAAAAATCCTCCATCGTATCTTTTCCACTTCTTGGGGAGCAAATGGATGTTCTATGCTAAAGAACTATCATGCCCTCATTTGATCAAACTGGACTAAGGATCTCTGGTCTATGGCTCTGCCAGGACCTTGGCCTTGAAAATGCTGGACCCTATTCACTATCTGGGGCTTTGGCTCTGTACGGGGGCTTTCTGCACTTCACCCGTATAAAGTTTGTACACTGAGTCTCATGAACTTCCTCTATGCTTTCATCATTTACAATTTTCTTTTCTCTACACTTTGAAACTTTGATCTTACCGCAGCATCCCACCTGGGATTATTTCTTTCTTCCTCAGTGGGACATGCTTTTTCAGAATAAACAGTCTGACATTGTTTTTTTTTGGCCTTCATATCCAAGTGCAACTGACTACATTGGGTCTGTCTTTGGATGACATTGCTGTCTCCACTGGACAACCTATCCCACCATGGCTTAGTACCATCTTGAAGTATGACAATACTTTGAGTTATCTGAGGAAGGTTGATACTCCAAACTGGAAGTACTGTCTTTTTGCTGAACATCTTTTGAACCTACCTTCATTTTCTCTTTTGTTTTTTACTACATTAAATTTATTTTTACCTTTTCACTGGTTGTTTGGTGCAGGTAGCTTAGCTACTTTGTGCCATAAAACTCAAAATCATTCAATCTTTTGAACCATTCTTCCATTCTCATTTATATGGATGGTTTTAAATTGGGTAATTCTGTGAGTTCTGCCATAGTTTGTTGTGATTTAGTGGTTGCACATTGAATCCTCTCTACAGTTTCTGTATTTACTGCTGAATTGTATGCCATTTTTCTTGCCCTGGATCACAAAGAAGCTAAGCAATACTCAAATTGTGGTATTTATACCAACTTGCTTAGTTCTCTACTGGTCCTGGAATTGTTTCACATTAGTTCTGACCCTGTTCTCATCAATATTCAAAACTGACTGGCCCATTTCTCTTTAACATCTACTTCTATTCAGTTTTTTCTGTATACCAGGCCACATCGGTTTTCACGAGAACAGGGTTGCTTACAACACATCTAAGTCTGTCTGCCCTGATGTTATCACTGCTGTGACTGTTCCATACGTGGAGTTTGGTTCTGTAATCAAGGCTCATCTCTGAGCCAGTTGGTAGATGACTTTAAGTGAGCAATGTGATAACAGGCTTTTCCAGATAAAACCTTTTATTGGACTGTTCCCATCTTGTTTCCTTAAAGACCAAAAGGATGAAGTTGTTCTAACTAGACTACTCTTTGGTCATAATTTTTTAATTTATTATTTCTTTTTGCCTGGGACTGATGCACCAGTGTGTGACATTCAAGTCACAATAGTCCACAATTTACTGTCATGCTGTTATTATGACTGAATGACAGCACCATTTTAGACGTGTTTTGCAGGTTTACCGCTGGTGCTGGACAGTGTCATTGGTAACACTTGTCCACCTTATATGTTTTTAATTTTTTAAGGGTCATTATCCTTTTTAACTTTTCATTTTTTATCTGATGTTGGGCTGCTGTTTTAAGCTTATTTCCTGTTACACTTTATACTATAAAGTTTTACTAGTTTTTTCAAGCAGATAGCCTAGTTGCTTTGCACCATAAAATGCCAACCAACAAATCAACCCTTCTCCTTCACACAAGTCCTTATATTGGGTGATATAATTGTTATGGAGCCATCAGTTGGTTCTGTCAAATTTCTCTTATCATTTATTTGACTTTTCTATTTTTTTTCTCAGGATTTCATAACAGTACTAGCCTATTTAATAAATAATAAAAAAAATCATTAACTTTATGAAAACCAAATTTTAAGCCTGAATTAAGGAAAACATTTTAATGTGCATTCTGTCTCCTGATTTATTGTATACTGAATGATATTTATTTGTTAGAAAAATGTGGCTCATTAATCTTTCTCATCCTTTTTTTTTTATTCAAAATTGATTGACAAGAGAAGTAGAACTTGGAAAAACACTTAGAAACATTTAATTTTCAAGAATTATAAATGCTACCAGTTTTAAGTATTATTAGGTTTTATAGCAAAGTTAGGATTTTAAATAATGTTTCTTGATTGTGTTTGTAAAGTGATCAGATTTTTTGTTATCATTTTAGCCTTCTTCATCAAGATGTGGATTTCAACAGTCTGGTGATATTTGTGGATCATCTTTCCTGGATGGAGTTCCTTTTATGATCACTGCAGCCCTAAAAATCCAGGATGAAATTAGTGATGTTGTAAGTGGCGTGTTTCGGTGTATTGAAAATCTAAACAAATACAACAACAATAGGCCATGGAAAGAAGAACAGTACAATTTTAGTATGGAAAGATCTATTTTAAATGAAATAACTAACCAAAAATAAGCTTATATAATTTTGAAAAACTTTGATATTTCCTCCACTTTATGAATCCAGCAAAGAACAAGACAATGTATGCATTCTTATAGTATAAGAGATGTTTTATTTTTTATATTGCTTGCAATTAAGTAAGTTTGTGCTTATGCATGAACATTTATTCTTTGTACATTTCACCAATTTTTGATATGCAAAGTAAATGTAGCTATACTTATCACAGTTGGATAGAAATTATTTGTGAAAGTAGTCTCGTGAAACAAATGTATTCTTTTATCAAAAAACTAATTCATTTGTAGTTAGCAGTTTTGAGTTGGTTTTTTAACATTGATACTTTGTATGCTTATAAATGGATATTGTAAGTAATTCTGATTGTTTAAACTATTTAATTTCTTCTTATTGTCAGTTAGCTGTATATTCTTCAGTAGTTAGTTGAAGTATCTTTTATTAGCTTTATATTTAGGGTATTGTTTCTTTTTGTCATTTTCTTCCCTAAGTATCAACAAGCTAAAAGTTGAAGCAGTTTTATTTCCATGGCATGTTTTTATGAAAACATTAATGATCACGTGAAATCAAAATTTTCACTGTGTATTTCATGGTTTTGAAGAACTACAATAATATTTTGATGTTCAAAATATTATCTCCAACCAAAAGAAATACATGTTATGAAAAATATAAATATTGTGTACTTGTTATATAAACATTTGGAATACTTTTTTTTTAAATCTCAAACTTGATTTATAAATTGTCTGAAAAAACATCACAGTAACTCACTATGTTTGTGATCTTGTACTTGTTCAGATGAGATGAGAATAGCAAGTAAACCTGTTGCCTGATAGCTTTGAAATAAAATTGGAGTTTCCCATAGATGTCCCCTGCTTCAGTGTCTAGGATATAGATGTATTAATTAAATTTAAAGTTTTTAGAACACAACACAGCTGACTATGCTTGTTTAAGTTGTTTAACTTGTATAATTTTTTTCCATTTCAAACCAGAGCAATAAACAGTATCTGGCAACTGAACAAAGAAATTAGTATGGATGAAAAATGAGAATAAAAACAGTTTTTTACAATTATACAAATATACAAAATATAAACATTTTTTTTTGTAATTGCATTTTGTCTCTCTGTAAGTGGTGAGCTCAGTTTTGGTTAAATACATTTCTGTTGTGTGCTCTAGATGATGAGATAAATTTTATCATATTCTTTTCCATGTTATTTATTCACTTCTATAGATGCACACTAAAAGTCATTGTTTAGTTGAAAGGAAAAAAACAACCCAAAAATACAGTTTTAGACTCCCCTGAAATAATTGCATCATTTAACATTTCAGACATATTACTCTGCATTTATTTTTGAAATTTACTTAACTGAAGCTGTATGCTATCAACATATATTCAGTTTTTAAAAGAATGAAAGGTGAGATTTAAAGAAGTACTTCTGATAATAATCTGGAATCTATAAAACTGTTTTTAATGTATATTTGTGTGTCCATAAATCATGTCTCATTATATCCAGATATTTCCAGTTACTTGATTTTCAAGATCTGATATCTTCAGAAAAGTTATATTTAGTTTTATCTAATCAGATTTAGAGAACAAAATTGCCATTCTTAATCAGTATAATTATTATCTTAAGTAAAAACTGTTACTATGTACCACCAGTGTAAGATTTTAACACCCTATATATCAATGTAAAAAATGTCATTTAATGATAAAATCATTTAATGATTTTATAATTTTATTGTAAACATTTGGGTAATTTTTAAAATTGTATGTTATCTTTGTTTCACTGAAACAAAATGTACTTTGTAATGAAACAAATTCATACTTCATTCCCAAGATAATAATAATAGGGTTTACCAGAAGTAATTAAGTTTATATATTTTTGTTTTATTTTAAAGTTTCAATTTAATATTTACATAGTATCTTCATTGGTTAAGTAGGGTAAAATTGTCTCCTTAAAATTATTGAATAAAATGTCAGGAAAATCAAGAAGATTAATATGTAGAAATTCATTTGCACTAGAGTTCACAATGCATAATTTTGTCACAAGTATTAAAGGAATGGAAATGTATGACTTTAAGAATCTTAAAAAAAAAAAAAATTCAAATTCAGAATACTTAGCATTATAAAACTGTACAGTACAATCTCTGTGTTAGGAATGGAATTTATTATGTACTAAGTGCTTGTATTTATTTATAGTTAAGCACATAGCTACACAATTGCTCTGACCACGAGAAGTATCAAAACCTGATTTTTAGCATTATAAGTTAATATTTGTTTATAATAAAATTAACGTCATTAAAATAAAACATTGCCAGCAAGATAAGATTAAAAGAATTATTTCCACAGTATATCTTTTTTTTTTACTTTTGAAATGCTTTTTATTTTAGGAAATTCAAAACAGTAACTTTCAATAACTAATGATCACGTTATTTACATTTTCTGAAGGGAAAATATTTCAACATTTTGCTCATCTTCATTAAATGCTGAGTTTCTTAGCTTAATGACAAAAAGAAATTGTGGTGTTCTTGAGTACAATTATTCCCCTAAATTGAAAATTACATCGAAGAAACTGGATGTTGGCACAACATCACATTAGTTTGGATATTGGTTGGCAAATACAATGTTTTAAAGACATGTTTTAACTGCACTTGTGGTTATAGTTTGATAACTTTCTTAATCATGTGTCAGATAGTGCATAAGTATGGTGTGACTAAAGTTGTTTTTTGGAACAACTAACACTATAATAAATGGGGTATTTGTTTCAGTTTTCATGTGGGTTGCTCAATTCAAGAAAAATAAAGTAATCACTTTTTTTTAACACATTTGTTTAATATTTTTAACTGCTGTTTCTGAAAGGTTTAGATTTCATGATACTTTAAATGCTCTATAATGCAGGGTTTTAACCAGATTTTCTTCAGGTTCATAATACACAAATTAAAATTTTCCAGAGTGGTACTACTTTCTCTCATCTAAAACTATCTTGATTCTGCTTTACCTTTTATGCATTGCTTCAAAATGTTTTGCTAACAATACACCAATCGTTTATTCTCCCTAATTTTTGTAACATTTCAGAATATGTGATGATCATGTGACTACTCTCCAACACTCATACTGCACCACCTGTATTAGTGCAGCTAGATCTCTTTATCTTAACAATCCTAACTTCCTTGATTAGCAGTATAGTGTATTGAAGTATATTTTGTGAATACAAAATTTTCATGTGCTGGATGACATTTATGTTGATTTCAATTTTAAGTTTTGACTTCTTGTGTTTGACTTCCATGTTTCATCTTGCTTGTTTTAGAAATATTTTTGTTTAACAAATTCTGATTTATTCATATGAATTAGAGATTTAATACTGTTGATGGTGAAATTCCCATGTTAGTTGAACCTGCTAGAATTCAGGTTGTGTAGCTTTGTGCTTAACCCAACAACAGAATTACTATTTTGATACTTCTGTAGGCTTAAGGTTCTTACATAGCTTACAATAATAATATTTTACACAGGTATGATAAGAATACATTTTCTCCCAACTTGTCAAACTTAAAATCTCACACCAAAATTCCTTCAGAGTAAGACTGCTGGTAACAAATGGTGTTTGTCTAAATAAATTTCTTGATTTGGAAATTAAAAATAAAACCTGACAAATTAAAATTCTGTAAAACAATATGAGGAAAAGGAATAAAAAATTTCTAGATTTTGGATATTTAAAAGTTAAGATAACTATAATATTAAAGCTTTTGCTGAGATTAGAGTAAAATAGTTATGTAAACTCGATCTGAAAAAGCATATAGGGTTTCTTGGAACATTTGGATGATGTTATTAAACTTGTTTGTCTTTGCCAGAGGGCTACAATTTTCTTTTCGCTCTATAAAGGCTACAGAGATTATTTTCTAGGTTTAGAAATATTCTTACAACAGTTGTGTGGCTGTCAAATTTTTAGAAATGGGTGCACAACTTTTGAACAGATTTGATTAAAATCACTTGTGCCATGACGATAAAACAAGTTTTAGATATAGGGAAAAAAAAACATTAAGCAAGGCTGGAACCCAGATTTTGAAACTTTACAAAATTGCAAAAATATCATAATCACTAAACCATATAAAGGCAATGGGGTTATGATTTTACACAATCTGGATTACATTAACAGAGTGGAAATTATTCCAAGTAATACAAAAAGATTGATAGATATTAGGAATAGCCCTACAGCAGCTGGAGAAAGCAATATTACCAGATATCTTTCAAAGTTAAAAAAAAATGACATCTTAATAGAAGAAATGTGCCATAAAATGAAACGAACAAGCTGAAAGTGGAAGAATTTTTATGGACTCTCTAAAAGGTTTGTTTACAGGCATATACAGTTAGACCAACTGTTTCTAGTGTAGACATCTATGGTCAATGATTAGCATGATTGTTGATCCTGTTTTCGAAAAAGTTCACAAATGAATATTCTGTTAATAATGTGTCTTAAATTTGTCAATTACTTGAAGCAGACACAATTTAATGACCAGTGTTCTTTATGGCAGCTAAGATATCAAGTCATTGATCACAAATGCACATCTTGACAAAACTAGTCCATGAGTTGGACCAGGTCTGAATACCAAAATGTGGGATTACCTGCCACTGTAGGTAGTAGTTAGACTTATTCATGGGTGTAGTGTCTCGTAAAATATAATGGATTTTTGAAATCCACAGCTGGATATCAAATCTGTGAACATTAGTCCCATGGTTCACAAATCTGCTCGAGTAGGAACAATTTTATAAAAGAATAGTTAACAACTGGAACGGCGTTCCTGTTCGTTCCGTCTCAACTCAAGCACTGAGTATTACTGGAAACAAAGGAATATTAAAACTACAGGTGAATAATTTTTACGCCGTAATATTTAACACATTTTTTTTCGTAGTAAAAATAATCCATTACGTTCGTAAATTAAGAAATTATAACCATCCTAAAGTTTATAGGAAACCAACGAACATAAAGGCACCATATTAAAATACGATTACGTATATTTGAAATTTTAACGCAAATGAGTGAATTTATTTGGAATATTTCATGTTTTTAAAATTTTATGTTTGAGCAAAATGAAAAAAAAATATTCTAATCAACTTCAGGATAGAAAAGTTGGACAGTATGATAAAATAATATCTAAAGTTTCTAATGCTGTTAAGTTAAATTTATTAATCACATATTACAGATTTGTTTATATATCAGTCACTACTAGTGGGGTAAACATGTTTCATCGTATTCAATAACTTTGTGATCTTGATTGTCCAAAAATCGATGTAAAGAGAGTAATAAAAAAAGAGAATAATTGATTGTTTGTTTGAATTTCGCACAAAGTTACACGAGAGCTATCTGTATTACCCATCACTAATTTAGCAGTGTAAGACTAGAGGATGTAGGTGTTTGTGTTTTCTTATAGCAAAATAACATCGGGCTATCTGCTGAGTCCACCGAGAGAATCGAATCCCTGATTTTAGCGTTGTAAATTTGTAATTTACCGCTGTACCAGCGGGGGACAAGACTAGAAGGAAGGTAACTTGTCATCACCACCCACTGCCAACTTTTGGGCTACTCTCTTACCAACGAATAGTGGATTGATCGGAACATTATAACGCCCCCGTAGCCGAAATGGTGAGCACTCTTCTTCTTGGCCATGCTGGGCCCAAAAAGAAGAAAAAAGAAAATTGAAGCCACTCATTTAATATGCATATGATGCACAGGAGACCCCAGCAATAAGAAGAAATGTTGAAGAATTTTGTTTGTTTTGTGTATATCTGATTTATATATTATTGAGGACACTTGAATCAAAAAAGTCATAAATCCACAAGTAACATGACGAATGAAATATTGAGAAAAATCGTTTAAAAGCCAGTGGTGCATATGTAATTCTAGAGTTTAAAGAAGTATCATAATGGTATGAGTTAATAAAGATAACAGTATTCATGTTAAGCATTCAAAAAGGAATCCGAAGTTTACTGGACGTAACTCAAGGGAAAATGTATTTTTTTATTTATAAGTTTAGAGACGAATATTATAGAAAATCATTCATTTTTTATGACTTATACTACAGCCACTTGGAATATTAGCCGACAATGTAATATCATTTACTGTAATTTAATTTTCAGAGCAATTTCTGTGTTATAACATAACTTTACACAGTTTTCTCAGGTTGATGGTTGATCTAGGAAATAAACAATATGCAAATAAATATCCGTTAAAAGGATTTATACGACTTTTAGGTTTGTCTATTAATTTTTGTCGTTTTCATATGAAGAGAATTAATTTCATGTTTTTCATAAACTCATCTGTCATAGGGTTGTAAAATGGTTGGTTGTACACAACTTGTGATGATCGTTTCCCAGTCAAGATGTTTTGTCCTTCGGCAGGCTCGGTTTTGCTATTTTTTGGCTGGTGATGTCAGTCAAAACTATTCCAGTGCAAGAAGCCTATTTCCGAAACGTTTGTAAAGTGACGTGAAGTTCTTTCGGAACCCATACTGAAGACAGAAAAAATAAAAGTAAGCGGCGAGAAAGACTGTGACACGAGACCTGCAATCCAGTAGAAACTCGTCAATGTCACATGCCATTTATCAGTGCCAGTCGCAAAGTGTGTACACGTGCCTTTAGTAAGACGAAAAAAAAAGAGGACGTCTGGAAATTCCCAGAGAAAATGTATTAAAGAGATCGCTTTGAATTTTTGACTTTACTGTTTTGAGCTCAAATTATACGCTTCGCCGACGCACGTATACCGTATCGTTATTATAAATGATTTTTCACAGTACAACGAGTATTTTTTGAATGTAAATGTTTTCCTGTATACGTTTACCATAAGTCTAGAACTTTCTTTTTGGAGCTTCTATGGTTCATTAAGCGGAGCTGTCGTTAATTCTTTAACACTGCTAATCTAGAGGATCATAATTCTCTGAATGATTTATCAAGAAGTTTTCTTTTTCTGCTCTAATATTAAGTGCATATACTTTGATATCAGAATAAACTAGAAAAATTGAAATTGGCTTTTAGTTATCAAAGACCAAAGTGGTAGTAAGTATTAAATAGACAACATATAAACGTACACAGGTAAATGCACAATTGTCAACATTGTCTGCGTAATAAACATAGATTTGGCAGTTGAAGTGCATGTCTTAGATATTTTGTATATATGTTATAAAATAGAGGTAAATTGTTTTTAAATATTTTGTGGATATAATGTACATTTAGTTGACGCACCTTTGATCAGCATGTTCATTATTGTAAATTAGCATTAACCTTTATTCTAATCTAAGGTTAAATACTACAGTGAACATTCCATAGAAATTCTAAAATTGTGGTTATATTTCTATGTCATTACTTCTCTGAGACGCGACTCATTCCTAAACTGAGGCCTGGTATAGTTTTGTATAAACAAAATTATTCTTCGAATATGTAAAATGGGAACAATAAATCATGTAACAATCTAGAGTTTCGGTGGGCATTAGTTTGACTTAACTATAGTAGGTCCTTTCGACTTCTTATCTGCTGAGTTTTTAAAATCAGAATTAATGTATCATCACCCAAAAGTTGTTTTACAGGACTCGAATATGGTTACTCATTAAGTTTGACCTTCTGGTTAATGTAAAGTTTTTAATTTGATGGTCACTTTTTTGAGGCCATAGAGAATTTAAACTGGCAATGAGGTAGTAGTTCCGATTGAAACCAGGACTCAAACAGAGAGCTTGGCAAGGAATAATATAATCTCTCTCTTGGGCCAAGGACTTTCACAAGTGGCTATAAAAGTTAGATCCGTATTCTCAATCAAACCTCGGTTGGAAAGTAGTGATAAGAAATCTCGACTGACACAACAACTCGAACTCCACTGGTTATAATACAGGTGCAGAAACTGCAGGTAGCAAGGACGGGTCGAGATTGCGACGAAGATTATAAATACCTCGATAGCTACTGGGAAAACCTTTAACCCTTAAACGGCAGCCATCATCAATTTATGATGCTACCTACAACATTCCCGCTGTTTGAGGGTTAAAAAGCACCTTGGTATTCATTGACTAGCCCGGGCATTATCCAGGTTAAATGGATGATGGGAAAACTTACCATCAGATTCATCGCATATTCTTTCAAAGATCGTATTTTTGGATGCAGATTTGTGTGTTTGTAACGGTCTGAAATGAATACGCCGCAACAATCAGGTTTCAACAAAAAAACACCATTTACTCACAATAACAACACTTAGATATAAATTCAACGCAGCTTATATATAATTCCCCACCAGGACTTCACACCAATATTAATAAGTAATTTATTATAAATATTACTAAAGCAATAATGGTGGGATCAGGAAAGAAAGTAGAAAATACGTAATTCCAAATACACACACACACACACACACATATACATATATATATACATACGATATTCAAACAATACCTTTTAAATCGAGAGATCAACAGCAACAACTATACTCTTCAATAACTGTTTTGTGACTCTCTCTCTTGGGGCCCGGCATGGCCAAGTGCGACATTTAATCCGAGGGTCGCACCAAACATGCTCGCCCTCCCAGCCGTGAGGGCGTTATAACGCGACGGTCAATCCCACTATTCGTTGGTAAAAGAGTAGCCCAAGAGTTGGCGGTGGGTGGTGATGACTAGCTGCCTTCCCTTTAGTCTTACACTGCTAAATTAGGGACGGCTAGCACAGACAGCCTTTGAGTAGCTTTGTGCGAAATTCAAAAACAAACAAACTCTCTCTTGGGGTATACCTGGCAGGGTATTTATTCACGCAATTTGTGATCGTAAAGGTACATATTTTTCTGCTACATTATCGCGACATAAGTTTGTGTCTGTTTCATCATAAGCACTCTGGCCACGTGGGTTAAGGCGTTTGACTCGTAATCCGTAGTCGCGGGTTCGCGCCCGCGTCGCGTCAAATATGCTCGCCCTCTCAGCCGTGGGGGCGTTATAAAGTGACGGTCAATCCCACTTTTCGTTGGTAAAAGAGTAGCCCAAGAGTTGGCGGTGGGTGGTGATGACTAGCTGCCTTCCCTCTAGTATTACACTGCTAAATTAGGGACGGCTAGCACAGATAGCCCTCGAGTAGCTTTGTACGAAATTCCAGAAAACCAAACCAAAAACCAATGTAGTCTTACACTGCTAAATTAGAGACGGCTAGCGCAGATAGCCCTCGAGTAGCTTTGCGCGAAATTCAAAAACAAAATAAACAGTCAAGCACTCAAATATTTACTAAAAATACAAATGATTAGGTAAAAGGTGAGTTTGCGTTTTAATGCAACTAAAAATTCATGGATAAACTAAACGATGGAAGGAAATAATAAGTGAATGATAAACAAAATAATTTATCTCCCATATTTTGTGCTACCTAAATGATTGGTGGTCATTTGCACTGGGAAATAAAAAAGGTTATACGTATACTAATGCTAGGAACTTATGAGTAAAAGTAAAAATTAATTTCAAACAATATGTTAACCACTTTATATCTGTCATAAGTAAAAGTATAAAGTCCGAGGTAGATTAAAAATTTAAGCTTATCTAACAAAAGTATCCATTCCCAGTGAAAGAAAAGTTTAAGGTGATCTATAAATTTAAATATTTCATGGACTTTAAAAAAGTAATTGTGTTGGTCTTGGTTTCACTGAGATTCGAAGTTCTGAACTGCTAACATCGACCACCTCGAAACGTAAATGGCGATAATTTCACTCATGTTCAGAGCTAGCTTCTCAACAGTAACATACAGTTAGACTATATTTTTATCATTTAAGTTACGTCACATTTTAAAATGTAAATAATAGTATGATTCACTTCTGAATGTTTAGTGTACAATATCCTGTTTACGAAATAAAACTTGCACTAACAATATTCATGCCTGTTATCCTGTCATTTCAAAAGTGAATCTTGAGTTTTGCCTGAGAATGCAGCTTTTCAAACGGAAGATACGTGAACACTCAGATAGAAACCACGGTTCGCAATGCATAAAAGATATCCAAGGTTAAATTTCTTGCAAATATCCAATTTTCCTTTAAAAAACTTAAGTACGGGTTGGAACATGAATTATTTATTAGCCAATAATAAATCAACATTATATGACTGTATCATGTAGACTCGATGTACACTATACAATCGGTGTCGTGTCTTTAGAAAGCCGATCCCTGTATTAAATAATTGTTTTTGAAGTAAGCACAAAGCTACACAATGGATTATCTGTGCTTTGCCCACCACGGGTATCGAAACCTGGTTTTTAGCGTTGTAATTCCGCAGGCATACCGCTGAGCCACTGGATGACGTATCAAACGAAGGAGTAAGAGAGAATCAATACACGTAATATTAAATTTTATTACACATATTCGTAGAATAATAACTTCAAAAGTTTAAAAGACACGACGATTTATTTAAAGCGCTGTTTTAGACGAACATGTTAATTTGAAAAAGCTACCTACCTACTGGTCAAATTTTGTATGCGTTTGTGTCCTACGTAGTCTAGGCATGTATTTGCCCATGCTATGCGTTATATATAGATAATTCATTACACAAAATCTTTAACGGCTCATTATATTCTCAAACAAATGAATTCCCATGAGAATTTTCAGCTGCAGCTTAACATTTTACATCTCGAATTAATACGATCAAATAGTTAATAGATACAGAAAAATAATCGTGAACTGTATCAGCCAGCTTCTAGCTGTGCTTATTATCATTGCAATATATAAAGTTAGTTATTATCTTAAGCAATCCTTTGCCCATAGTAGTCTATAAAAAGTCCAGCAAACTAGATCACTAAAAAATGGAAATTTAGAAGCGTGCATATAAGTACTCTAGCAAATGTAATTCTAGGTAATAACATTGAATCAAAATAGAGGTTTGTAGTTTGAATAAATAATCACTACAGAGTCTCCAGTTTCGTTTTCTAACTTTTTTACGATCTTTATTTGAAGGGTTTTAAATTTCCAGTTGTTTATCATGTAAATGTTGTATCTCAATAATAACAAAACAAAACCACATCGCAATTTTAGTCTTAAAAATTTAAAAATCTAGGCCTAGAATGATAAAAGAAATATGTATATCGTTCAATGTATACATCGACCACTAGGTAGAAATAAATAATAGATTTTTAGTTCTCAAAGAAACTTTGTCACCTGATATTACACAGATAACTATATCTGCTTTCCTCAGTTGATTCTCTCTAACAGCTAACAATAATATCTATTCTCATGGCGTGTTGACGGCAACCTTACGAATTTACAACGTTAGAATTCTGGGTTCGATTACCCGCAATAAACAGAAGCAAATAGTCTAATGTGAATTTAGCTCTAAAACAATATTCTGTTCCTTTATGAAATAAACTGTTTCAGGTTTTCTGAGTATTTTATTGTCTTGTTGCTGATGGTTGTAAAATTATTTATTCATATATAGCATACGTTTAGACATTCATATCTCCATGTGCTTTCATGGACGGAATACTAATCACCTACATTAAGTAGTAATTTATTTCGAAGCAAATAGAACCCGGTTTCGAATTATTTATACGCTGTTCTATTACAAACTATAATTATGGTTTTTATGGCTTTCAAATAACCCTCAATACAAGCGCATTGAATTAGTTTTGTAAGTTCATTGAATGTACCGATAGCAAGCTGTGTTGCAAAATTTCTAAATATTTGTATTAAAGTGTAATGCATATCATTCAGTCTTGCGAGGCTTCTCTTATTAATTGATTTACTTGTGTTCTTTTCTATTTGCAAGGTGTTCATAGACTAATATGTATTTGTAAACACTTTATGAGGCATTCGGGCTCTTGGGAAATCTAAGTAAATTATGAAAGGATTGAACGATGCGATCTGTATTAATTTCAGCAAATAAAACGTACGGTGTATATACCTATTTATATACGTATATGTGTGTGTTTGTATGTATATAATATGAAGCATAATCGTTGGATATTAAAGTTTCAGGTTTACTTGAAATAGTCTGCTGCTGCAAATGATGGTCATTTCATCAGAACTATGATTGTTAACGAGTTTTACATGTCGGACTGAAAATACTGAAGTTCCAAGCTCCGCTTTCCATTATGACTAATCGTTCTCAGTATTTTGGAAGCATTAGTGCGTCATACCAATAACAGAGAAACTGCACTGTTTAGCTTGATAATAGTAACTCAAGAGTTGGTTAATATATATTTACCTTGAATATTCACAACGAAAATTTAGGAACCTGCAGTATGCTGGCATGCTAGATGTTTCTAGTCCTTTTACTTAATCACGCGAACTCTAAACTTATGTTTAAAAACTTCAAAATGTTCATACGTTAAATTGTATGCAAGTTTAATGTAGAATATTAGTGAAAGTAGTCATTGAGTTTGCTTTGCTTGTTGTGGTTTTGTGGAATTTCTGGTAAAGTTACTCGAGGGCTCTCTGCACTACATCCCTAATTTTACAGTGAAAGGCAGCTAATCACCATTACCTACAGCCAACTCTTGAACTACTTTTTATCGACGAATAGTGGAATTGATCTTCACATTGAAAGCGCGAGAATGTTCAGCAACAGGTTTCAGAGTGCCCTACCACAACATTTTTGCATTCAACAGTTTTTTTTACTATATTTGGGGAAATATTTGATGACACAAGTTATTTATATACTTAAGAGATATAATCTTTTGTTTTAGGTCTACCAACTGTTCCCTGAATCAACATTTGCAAGCGAAATCATTTTAAACTGACTCATTAATGTTTTAACCTTCGCAAGAAGAAGTACTTTAAACAGTGATATACTTCATAGTTGAATAAACATTGGCTTTATGACTCAGTAACTCATTTTCCCTAGAAATATCCACATTATATATTTGTTTGTTTGTTTCTTTTGAATTTTCCGCAAAGCTACTCGAGGGCTATCTGCGCTAGCCGTCCCTAATTTAGCAGTGTAAGAGTAGAGAGAAGGTAGCTAGTCATCACCATCCACCGCCAATTCTTGGGCTATTCTTTTACAAACAAATAGTGGGATTGATTGACAAATTACAACACCCCCACGGTTGAATGAACGAGCATGTTTGGTGTGATGGGGATTCGAATCCGCAACCTTCAGATTACGCCACATTATACAAGCAGTGAAATATCAGCCTTAACTGATTCGTTTATGATTATTTTAAATTACTTTTAGCTTAACTTACGTGACCTTATAGTAATTATTAACAATTAAAAATAGTTGATTGAAACATTATTTTAAGAATGCTATTCAATTCGTAGCTAAATGGAAAAAATATGTTATAATGTTTATATTTATCTAAATCTTTCTTAATCATAAACGTTATGATTCAGACATAACTTAAGTTTAGCTGCAGCTCCGACAGTCTTATTGAGTGTAAAAACTGTCAATGAAAACAAAATACAAATAACAATATAAGCATTGTTTTGCTACAGTAGTTAGTCATGTATGATAGCGATTTAAACTGTTGATACACATTGCTCCTATAGACGTTCTCGATTCTTTGTTTCTTGGATATGCTTGCTTACTGAACTTCTTCTCTCAATAAATTCAATTCAGAAGCGAAACGTTGGATTGATCGTTACGTTATACCACGTCAGTGTCTGAAAGGACGAACTTAGTAATAAGATTCGAAACAATGGCCCACAGACTGCGAGTTCAGCACCCAAACCACCAGACCATTTCTTGATATGTGTGTGAGACTTTGAATTGCTAAAAGGTACTTACGAATAGTTTTTACGTGGTTAACCATTATGTTTAGTTGGTAAAGCGTTGTTTCAGTTGATTGGTTGGTTGATCTGGTGTTTTATGGCACAAAGCAGCTATCTGCAACAAACATCCGGTAGAAAGTTTAAATTAATATAAATTTAGTAAAATTCATGAAAGGAAATTAAGATAAAACAAAACAAAGTTTAAAAAACATAAATAGCATAAAACCAATGATTACATCTAGTCTACAACAGTAAGAGAAAACTACAGTAATACAAGATGTAAAGGACTTTCTGTAGCATAACTGTAATTATTATAACTCACAAGGAAGACTAACAGGTAAGTACAAAAAGCACCATGATTCACCTGAAGTTGGCCTTTCCAGTTCTGGTTCCGAGGTGTTTAACGTTACGGCCATTTTATAATTTTAAATCGAACTAAATGGACTTTGATTTTCAAAAGGGAATCACATTAAAAAAGGTTTAATGTTTAAATGAAATAACTCAAATAACGTTAAAAAGATTAATGGCCTTTAAAAAAACTAAAAACATTACCAAGGTGGACAGTGTTTCTACCACCAATAACAACGTCTAACATTATGGACAAACCTTGGGACAGAACATGTGTAAAATGGTGCCGTCGTTGAGAGTCATAATGACAGCATATTAGTAAAATGTGGCTTATTGTGACCTGACTGTTACACAAACTACACACTGGTGCATCAGTTCCAGATAAAAGAAAACTATGAGTTATAAAACTGTGACCAATGCGTAGTCTAGTTCGAACAACTTCCTCTTTCTGATCTTTATGAAAGCAAAACGGCCAAAATCCAATATAGGGTTTTATTTGGAAAAGCTTATTTTCGCGTTGCTCACTCCAAGTCAACTGCCAGCTGGCATAGAGCCGAGCCTTGAATACAAGATCATAGACCATGTATGGAACAGGCACAGCGGTAAGAGTGCCAGAGCATATAGATTTAGCTGCGGTGTCAACGAGCTCTTTCTCGCGAATACCAATGTGACACGGCATCCAGAAAAACTAGATAGAAGTAGATGATACAGAGAAATGGACCAGCCGGTTTTGAATACCGGCGAGAACAGGGTGTGAACTAACGTGAAGTGGTTGCAGGGCCAGTCGAGAATTAAGCAAATCAGTATAAATAATGCAGTTTGAGTACTACTTAATGTCTGTGTGATCCAGGACAAGAGAAATGGCATACAGTTCAGCAGTGAACAAAGAAGCTGTAGAGGGGATTCTGCGTCTAACCACCGAACCATAACAAACCATGGCAGAGCCCACACAGTCACCTGAATTTGAACCATCTGTATAAATAGGAATGAAAGGATGGTTCGAAAGATGTTCAGCAAATAACAGACTATTTCCAATCAGGAGTGTCTACTTTTCTCAGATGATTTAAAAATAAGTCACAATTAGGGACTGTGAGGAGCCATGGTGGGATGGGCTGACCAGTGAATTCAGGAATTGTATCCAAGAACAGACCCAAATCATCCAACTGCGCCTGGATACGAAGGCCAAAAGGAGCAATGGCAGACCGTCTGTTCTGAAAACGTATGGCCAACCGAAATAGGAAAAGACAACCCCAGGCGAGATGCTTTGGCAAGGAACAAAGTTTCGAATCATATAGTAAAGACAATTGCAAACAGCAGAAGTATAAAGAAGATTCATGAAACTCTATGCATAAGCTCTGAAGAGTGAAAATGCAGAAAGCCCCAGTGCAGAGCCGAAGTTTTTTTTTATGACTAGGGTTTAGCATCTTTAAGGCCGATGGTCTGGCAGTGTCATACACCAGTGATCCATAGTCGAGTTTTGATCAAATAAGAGCACGATATATCTTTAGCATAAAATGTCGGTCTGCACCCCAAATGGTGGAAGAGAGGACACAGAGGATATTCAGTGTTCTTGTACATTTGACCTGTAGATGCTTGATGTGTGGTATAAAGATCAGCTTATGGTCAAACATAAGCCCCAAGAACTTGGTCTCAGGGACCACAGGCAGCAGAACTTCACCAATACGGAGTTCAGGATCAGGGTGAATAACCCTGTTGGCGGCAAAAGTGCATGCAAACGGTTTCAGAGAGAGAGAGAAGTTAAAGACGTTTGCATTGGTCCACTTCAGTAAACGATTGAGGACATTTTGTAGCTGCCGCTTAATATACCTCATGTTTGACGACTGACAGGAGATGTAAAAGTCGTCGACATAGAGCCCATTTCCAACAGTAACAGGGAGTTGTTTGGTGATGGCATTAATTTTTATGCTGAAAAGTGTGAGACTAAAACACAGCCCTGAGGGACTCCGAATTCTTGTAAAACAAAACAAAACGGGAATGTGTCAAACCAACACGACTTGGAATATCCTGTCCATTAAAAATGTTAATAAAAGTGGGCAAATGGACACGTAGCCTATGTACATGGAGGTCTTGCAAAATGCCATTCCTCAATGTTGTATGATAAGCCTTCCCAATGTCAAAGAATATTGATACAAGATATGGTCATTTGAGAAAAGCTTCTCTGATTGACATTTCAAGTCAAATCAGGTGGTTCACGGTGGAGTGCTGTAGTTGGAACCAACACTGGGTGTGCGAAAGGATGTTGTTTAATTCGAGAAACAAAACAAGACAAGCATTAACCATCCTCTCTAAGGTCTTACAGAGGCAGCTCGTCAAAGCAATCGGACGGTAGTTTGAAGGAACCTTGGGATCCTTCCCAGGCTTAGAAAAAGGGATAAGGAAAAACATTCCCCTGCCAGATCCAGTTAAAAATAGCAAGAGAAGCAAGAAATAGATGGCGCAACGTGTCATAGTGTATATCATCAGGTCCAACAGATGTGCTGCCTGACCGATGAAGGGCCAAGTTTGAGTTTCACCAGTGTAAAGGGACAATTATACTCATTGAGACAATCAGCTCGAAAGAAAAGAGATGATTGTTCTGCCAGAGTTTTGATGGCTAAAAAGGTGGAAGAAAAAGCAGAAGTGCTAGATACCTGGCAAAAGCTTTCACCATGAGTATTGGATATGCTCCAGGTCTCAGCTACTTTCTGCACATCAAGGAGCAAAATCGAGAGGGGGCAGAATTATATCACCCACTGACCTTTTGAATTTTGAAAAGTGTGGCACTCAAAATACAGCCCTGAGGGACTCCAAGTTCCTGTAGAAAAGAATGGGAAAGTGTCGAACCCACACCAACTTGGAATCTCCTGTCCATTAAAAATTATTAATAAAAATAAGCAAATGGTCACGCAACCCATATATATATGGAGGTTTCGCAAAATGCCATACTTTCATGTTGTATGATAAGCCTTTTCAATGTCAAAGAATATTGCTACAAGACGTTGTGGTTTGAGAATGGCTTCTCTGACTGACGTTTCAAGTCGAATTAGGTGGTCCATGGTGGAGCGCTGTCGTCGGAACCCCCACTGGGTGGGATAGAGGAGTTTGTTTCATTCGAGTAACCACACCAAGACGAGCGTTAACCATCCTCTCTGAGGTCTTACAAAGACAGCTCGTTAAAGAAGTTGAAAGGTAGTTTGACTGAACCTTGGTATCCTTCCCAAGCTTAGAGAAAGGCATTAGAGAAAACGTTCTCCTGTCAAATTCGGTTACAAACAATCAGAAGAAGAGCAAGAGAAGCAGGAGGTAGATGGTTTAGAATTTCATAGTGTAAATTATCAGGTCCAACTGATGTGGAGCCAGTTTGAGTTTCATCAGTGTAAAGGGAAGATTATAAAAGGTGAAGGAATAAGCTTCACCCGGCAGAAGCTTTCACCTCAAGTATCGGCGATGCTTCGGGTATCAGCTACTTCCTGGCCATCAGAGAGCAAGATTGAAAGGGGGACAGAATTATATTGCCCACTGAGCTTTCGAATCTTGTTCCATATGAATTTAAAACTGGTGGTAAAAGATATGCTGGCTGTAAACTGAATCCAAGATTCCTTCTGGCTTTGACGTCTTACCCACCGAGCATGTGCACGGGCCTGCTGGAAATCGATGCTTTTCGAGAGTGTGGGATATCTGCGAAAAGTATCCCAGGCCCGTTTGTGAGCCTTCCATGCTATGTGGCAGACAGGATTCCACCATGGAAGAGGATATAGTGGAAAATGTGTCGAGGTTTTTGGAATACAATAAGCAGCTGCTTGTATAATACACTCAGATAATGCTGCTCTTGGTGGCTTAAGATGATGGCAGGATCAAATTCTGCGAGAGTAGTTAAAGAGGACGAGTTTGCATGATCCAGCTTCCACTGAGGCACGCAGGTTGGGTGGCATTGACCATGGCCAGTCTCTTTCAATATTATAGGAACATGATCACTGCCTCGTGGATGTCAACCCTCCATGAAAAGTGGGAGAGTAGTGAAGATGAGCAAACTGAGAGATAAATAGTAGTAAAGGACTGACTAGGTACACGAAAATAAGTGGAAGAATCAGTATTGAAAATAGAAAGATTGTTATCAGAGAGCATAAGCTCCACAGAGCAACCTCTCCTATCAATATAAGCACCAAATCCATTAAAGTACCCCAGGATTAAAAAGGTAGACGCAACTCTTCAATGAGAGCATCATAATTTGATTTATCGTATGTCTTTCCAGGCAACAGGGATTGTATGACCTAAGGAAACACGAATGGCTACGGCCTCCAAGGGTGTGTCGAGTGGCAAAAACACTCGTCCATGACACAACCTGCCATTTCTGTACAAAGTAAACCGCCGAAAGGTGAATGTATCGGCAGGTTTCAGAAATGTCTCCTTCAGGAAAGACATACAGGATGGTAGGAAGCAATCGATGTTTGGATGTCTTCCAGATTAGAACATAAATCTCAACAATTCTATTGTATCAAGGTGGCCATTTTTATTTACGTGTAGGCGAATTGGGTTGAGAACTTTTCTGTTTACGACCACGTCTTTTTCCTTACTGTCCTTCTTCGAGGAAAGTCTATTGACCTCCATGGATCCTGCCCTGTGTCTACTGGTAAGGTCTTTGCTGTTGGAAGGGAATTTCAGTGGCTGAAACCTTAATCAAATGATCGTTTTGCATCTTGGAGTGGGAGAAGATGTATCCGAGGAAATGCCTGTTCCCGGAATCAAAGGAAGTGGATCTTGGGATTTGTTGGAATGTATGTAAGGGACAGAGATGGGTGTTTAAGTTGATTCATCAACGTTTTTAACCAAGGAAGACTTTTAATTTGTTTTGAGAACAATTCTTTTGGAAGCACAGAGAGATCTGTCTGCACTTCCACTGTAGTTGTGGAACGAAGTGCAGCAGCATACGTCCGAGATAAGGTGGTGGACAGCAACTTTCGTGCCTTAAGATAAGTAGTGTTATGAATTGTTTAAATGCTGCACCTCTGTTTCTTCCAACGATTTAGGGCAAGAACGAAAGTAGGACAGGTGAGAGCCATTGAAATTGATGCAATGAGTGTCAATTTCACACTCACAGACATCATGGTCCTTGTCATTGCAACGAGCACACGTCAAGGAACCACGACATGACGTCTTCTAGTGACCGGATTGCTGACACTGGAAACATCGGAGAGGGTTTGGAATGTATGGCCATACTCCGCAATTAAGATAACTTACTTTGATGGTGGCAGGTGAACATGGTGATGTAAATGGTCAG
Organism: Carcinoscorpius rotundicauda; assembly: GCA_011833715.1. Lineage (NCBI taxonomy): Eukaryota > Metazoa > Arthropoda > Merostomata > Xiphosura > Limulidae > Carcinoscorpius > Carcinoscorpius rotundicauda. The sequence continues at coordinate 33,300,429 of CM022398.1, forward strand.
AACAAGGATATTGCCTCGTAACAGAAATTCCTTGAGTGGAGAAACCAGCGAGAACCTTTGACTCAGGTATGTTCTTCAAATCCCTTTCAACGATAACTCCTCGTGATGAATTCAAAGTAGAATGAAGTGTAACCTCAATGCGTAAATTCCCAATAGCCTTTGAATGCAAGAGGAGTTTATTATGTTGAGATGTGGATGTTTCCACTAATATGTCACCAGATCGAAGTTTCTTTACTAACTTTGGAGAGCCAGCAAGTCCCTCTAATTCTTTCTGAATGAAAAAAGGAGACATTTGCCCTAAAGATTTGTCTAAAAGAGAGTGTAGGATAAGAAAATGAGGTACAAGAGGTGTTACAGATGTTGAAGATTGCTGCTAAGAATCTTCAAGACATGGTCGTTTACCAATGGATTGTTGTTTTCACTATTTTATTTAAGTTTTTATTTAGAAGATCCATAATAAGAAAAGAAAATTTCGGTGACCACTGACCCCACCCACGATGGAGCTTTATGAGGGTACGCACTACAATGTCAAACAAGGACACTGCAGCAATGCCAGGGTTTCCTGGGCACTATATCCAAACACCAGCATCAGATACAATGTTGAAAACTGCTGTTAAAAACATCCAACACTGGTACTCAGTTGACCTCAGCCCAAGTGAACCAGCAGATTGACCCAAGGGGCCACCTAAGGCCACCTGTCTACAGGAACTCAAGACCAAACTGATGTGTTGGGGTTGGAGCCCTCAAACACCAGGATCCTCTCCTTGATATTTTAGCTTAAGTAATAGTTGGCAATGAAATTAAAAACATAGACGTTTCTGTGTATAAATAATAGTAAGCGCTTAAACTATTTTATTCAAAGCCTTTCATTCACAACGTACGGTGCATATTTATCAAAACACAACAATTGTGATTTTACGAGCTTCAATTACAAAAATCGTTATTGATTTCGTGATTCTTGATGACGAGAAACCTAACTGAAGTAAAAATGTATCTCAAGACGTCTATTACGGGTATTAAAATTTTTATTAAATCAAAGTAATTGATTTCCTATATAGATTAACTTGCAAGTCATTCCTGTAGGAAACTACTAGAGAATTAGTAAGTAAATAATATATTTAAGTTTTTTAATGCTAATGTTCAGTGTGGCCACCATAGGCATCAATAACAGTTTCACGTCTTTTTCTCAAAGCCTCTATTGTAATTTGGGTCCATTATTCTTGAAGATGAGTTAGAATGGCACTTTGATCAAACATGGAGTTCAGCAAACCCCATGTTTCTTGTAGGAAGTTAAGGTATGAATTTTGTGGCGGCCTTTCCATTCGCTGGAGATGTCATGACTTTTCTTTCTTTAATTGTCAAATAAACTCGAAATGTCTTGGAAGTGTATTTATAAGTGATGTCGAGAAGAGAAACCCACTTGTTGAGAATTTTATATGCTAAAACGGCTCGTTTTGGGTTCAGAAAATATTTTAAATAGAAAGTCGAAACGTTGTTCGCTCTTCTATTTAAAATATTTTCTGAACCCAAAACGAGCCGTTTTAGCATATAAAATTGTATTTATAAGTGTCTGAGAAGTCTGTTTGGAAATGTCTTGAAAATCTGTTTTGGGTCATTATCTTTTCGAAATAAGAAATTCTGCTCAATTAGTTTCTTTCCAGAAGGTATAACATAATGGACAAATATATTTTAATAGTTTTTCTGATTCCTGATGTCTATACCACCATCTTTGTGAAGATGGCTGAAAACATTTGCATATACTGTGCCCCAAACCATCACAGAGTTTCCGGCATGCTTAGCCGTTGATATAAGGTGCTCCTTCTACAAACTCTCATTGAATTTTTCTGTGAACAGACACGCTTGCTGAAACCAAACGGTTGAAATTTAGACTCGCATCTTCAAAGCAACTTGTGCCACTGTTATAAAAAACCAAGTTACATGTTTCTTAACAAAAGCTAATCAGTTTGCTACAGTCTATTTAAGCAGTAAGGGATTTCTTGCTGATAATATTCCCCAAAAGCCACGTTTGCATCGTTCTTGAGATTAAGTTTTTTCAGAATCTTTTTGTTCGCAAGTTTTTAATATCATTAGTAAGGATTTTTTTTGTTTTTCCTTTGATATTTCGGGAAACTGACTTTTAGACATTAACATATGTTTCAGTAAGCTGATTCTACTGTCCCTTGCTACGTCTGATGGTATACGAAAGTGTGTTTCCTTATTTTGCAGCGTATTCTGAAACTACAACCAGCATCAGGTAAATATTTTACTCATACTCTGTTAAAAGATGTTAAGTAATTCTCTAAAGATAATTTTAATAACACCACGATAAATTACCTCTTCTGAATGATGTTTTAGAAAAAGAAAATTAATATCTTATGTACCTACATTTATCTGCATGAAAACAACAGATTGACAATAATTTCAGTTTTTCTCAGTTATGACTGGTACTACAGATAATCTTGGGTAACAACGTTTCTCGCTTTATAATTATACAGACTGGACATCTTGAATGACTTTTATAAAACACACTGAACCTAATTATTCGTCGTTATGAGTTGCTTTTCTTTTACATTATTAAATTAATTAAAGCGTAGCAAATTAAATCCATGAATAAAGTCGTACAACCTTTAATGTACTTATTTTGATGCTTTTTTAACATGTTAAAGTACAATGGTTTTATTTCATTAGCAAATAAATACGAAATTACAGAAGAAACAGGGTGTCGTAATAAAGGTGTACACCACTGTACATAAATAAAATTAGGGGTATAATTATTAACAATAGCTTAATGATAGGTAATCAAGTTAAGATTCATTTATTCAAGCAGTTTTCATTCACAGTTAATGTTAGGATTTGTGATATTCGTGCTTAATTACGAAAGCTTAGTTTAAAAACTTCATATACAGATAGATCATTTCTGGTAAATATTTCTGAAAAAAATGTGTTTATTTTAATATAAAGTGGCCCGGCATGGCCAGGTGGTTGAGGCACTCGACTCGTAATCCGAGGGTCGCGGGTTCGGATTCCCGGCAACCAAACATGCTTGCCCTTTTAGCTATGGGGCATTATAACGTGAGGGAAATCCCACTATTCGTTGGTAAAGGAGTAGCCCAAGAGTTGGCGGTGGTGGTGGTGGTGACTAGCTGCCTTCCCTCTACTCTTATATTGCTAAATTATGGACGGCTAGCGCAGATAGCCCTTGTGTAGCTTTGCGCGAAATCCAAAACAAACCAATTAATATAAAGGAACAATATTAAATCTCTTATAAATTCATATATTTACTGCTTGACTTATCGAAAGTCATTTCAAAATGAAGAATATTTGAGATCTTAGATTCATTCGAAGCATGTAATTTCCAAATACGTCTCGACTATTCGAAATGTTTTTTTTACTTGCTTTTATCAGTTAATTTTAATTTCAAATTTTTATTTGTTATAAAACTTAAGTTCTATCAGAATTTGTTTCTCTACTATGCAGGAAATAATGTCTGAAAATTATTATAAACTTTTACATAATAATATATGAAAATCTTACTTTATAGTAAAAAAATATTACGTTTTCTTACTGTAAACTATTTGCTATATTTCTTTTTATAAATAAGAATAAACTTGTATTAATTACAATTGTGCTATTAACATATGATTTTATCTCTTGGAGAATTGACATTTATAATAAATTTTCCTTTCACCAGCTTCTGCCTCTGTAAAACACGTTTTACTATACGACTTAGTTGCCTAGAGGGATTAATTGCATTCATTTGTTGGTGGGAGAAAGGAAGAAAAAAAAGTTTAAGCTACAATTATTTTAGGTCCGGCATTGCCAGGTGGTTAAAACACTCGACTCGTAATCTTAGGGTCGCGGGTTCGAATGCTTGTCACACCAAACATGTTCGCCCCTTCAGCCATGGGGGCATTATAATGTTTCCTTCAATCCCACTATTCGTGGGTAAAAGAGTAGCCCAAGAGCTGGCGGTGGGTGGTGATGACTAGCTGGCTTCCCTCTATTCCTACACTATTAAATTTGGGACGGCTAGAGCAGATAGCCCTCGTGTAGCTATGCGCGCAATTCAAAACAAACCAAACAATTATTTTAACAAGAATCGTCTGGATGGCAGACCGGTTGATAAATCTATTAGAATTAGTTTCAACTGAAGGATGAAAAGAATATGTTTGGTACGAATCGTTTTTGTGCTTTAGCACTGCAAAGGGTCCTGAAATTTGCACTGAAAGCTTTACTTCGCATTATTTGGATAAAAGTATTAATAAATACCAGAATAATTCACTGTACTACGTTTTATATATTCTGCTATACGACAATTTGTTGCTTGTGTGCATGTACACACTAAACAAATAGTGTAATTAATTTTTCTCATAGTTACTAGTATTTCTCAAAATAAAATTAAACAATTAAGCTTTCAGAATTATTTGTAATGCGACGTCACGAGAAACATTCACGTTAAAAAACTTTTTAAAATAATGAATTCTGTGCAATAATTTCAATGAAATTTATTATTTTGATAATATCTCAAGAATATATATATATTAGTTTTATATTAAATTTATAAACATTATTAGCTTATTGGTCAAAATGTAAATTTTGGTAATCCGAATTGTTGTTAATCCGAAATTAAAGTGTAATGTAATAAGTAAATTTTTCTTCATGACACCAGGCCGTTCCCTTGGTCGATGGTATTTGGGTATTTTGCCCTGGAGGGTCAGGTTCACTTTGACCTCTTCCTCCTTCCTGAACATATTTTCCCTAACTGTTCGTTATGTTAGGTCCTTTTCAGGGCAATGTCCATTTATATTCACAGTAGTCAAGCTTGCTGGTGGCAATTTATTTATTTATTTTTTATCTTATTATTATTTTAAAATACATAAATATGTAAACTATAAATACAGGATTTAAAGTTCATATACATACATATTTCACTTTAATTTATTTTTCTTTATGTTTAATATATATGTTAATTGGGGAGAGGTATTTAGGATTTTCTTCATCATGTATAAGGTACCTATCTAGTTCGCATAACAAATCATTTTTCATCCAATTTTTATTAAAATACCTAATTGTAATATTTAGGAGTCTATCTGATATTGTTGGTATATTCGAGTAATTGTGGATGAATTTAGATGATGTTGCTCTCGGAACTCTGTATGCCGTTGTCAGAAGTGTGTTTTGTATTGTTTGTAGTTTGGTTTTGATTGTTTCATTACATACAGTTACCCATGCTGGAGCTGCATAGTCTATTACTGGTCTAATATAAGTTTTGTGTATATTTTCAAAATGTTATCTGTAGATGCTCCACTGTGTTTACCAGTTAGACTCCTAACATAATTTGTTCTTCGCCAAATTTTATTTTTAATTTCGTTGACATGATTGATCCATGTTAATTTTGAATCATAAGTCAGACCTAAAAATTTTGCTGATTGGGCAATCTGGAGCAGCGTGCCATTCATATATATTTTTAACTGTTGTTTTCTGTGTTTTGGCGATTTTGTAAAGAGTACGAGCTGAGTTTTTGCTGTGTTTATTTTAATTCTATATTTTTCACAGTATTCACTAATTCTATTTAATTGTGGTTGTATGTTTGTAGCTGCTATCGTGGGTGTTGCAGCACTTTTCCAGATTGCCACATCATCTGCGAACTGTGATGAGAATCCATGATTTGGATCCTTCAATGGCATATTGTTAACATACATGATGAAGAGTATAGGGCTAACTACCCCTCCCTGTGGGACACCAGCTAGTGGAGTAAAGTATTCGGAAAAAGTTCCTTCTACGTTTACTCTACATTTTCTGTTTTCCAGAAAGTTAGATAACCAGCGAATAATTCCTCGCGGTAGTTCCATTTCATTCATTCGGAACCTTAGACCATCATGCCAAACGGTGTCGAATGCTTTCTCGATATCGAGGAAACAAGCGACTGTACATTCTTTTTTGTTGAAACTATCTATAATGTGTTCGGTTAATCTTATTAAATGGTCTGTCGTTTGTCTAAATTTTCTGAATCCATTCTGTTCTTCTGGTAATTTTGATGTTACCTCCAAGAATGTGGAGAGTCTATTACTTATTATTCTTTCGAGAATTTTGCCTACACAGCTGGTCAGACTGATTGGTCGATAGCTATTTGGTTTATTCGCTGGTTTTCCTTCCTTATGGAACATTAAAATATTTGCTAGCTTCCAAGAAACTGGGATATATCCTGAGGATAGCGATAAGTTAAATAGATAATTTAGGTGGTCAAACAATTTCGGAGTGCCGTTTTTTAGGAGAATAGCTTGTATTTCGTCTTTTCCTGGCGCTTTGTTTTTGGTGTTTTTTATTGCTTCTAGTATTTCATGTAGGGATATTTCCTTTGTTAGTAATGTGCTTTCAAAATCAGTGTTAGAACTTGTATTTGTATCAGTTATGTTTACTGGAAATATTGGTTCATATTGATGTTTATTGTTTGCTATGTGATTAGTGACTTTATTGTAGAAGTTTGTATTCATTTCTGGATCTGTGTGAGTTTTAAATGTATTTTGGAGTTGATCCTTGAAGGCTTCGGCTATTTCTTTATTTGTACGTGCAATGGTGTTATTATGTTCAAGTGGAGGATATTTCTTTGTGTTTGTGTTTTCATTTGTGAATCTTTTAAGATGTGACCAGAATTTTTTCGGGTCAGTTATGTCGTTTAGTTTATTACAGTAATTGTCCCATTTATTTTGTTTTTGTTGTTTTATTTGAGTTCTGATGTGATTTCTAATGTTATTTATTTGTGTTTTAGTTTCTCTGTTTCTTGTAATCATGTACTGTCTTCTTAGTTGTCTGCGCTTTTTTATTAGGTTGATTATTTCTGTGGTGGGTTTCCATGTGTTGATTGTTGTTTTGTGGTGTTGTTTTGGTATTGTTACCTTGGCTGCTTTTTGAAGGCAATCCGTGATTGTTTGACAATAGTTGTCCATTTCGACGTGCGTTTTAACTTCTTTAATAATTTCATTAGGTAATAGATTATCTAATTCTTGTTTATAGCATTGCCAATTTGCCTTACTGTAATTAAATTTTTCTTTCCTATATGTTATATTTTTATAGGGGGTGAGATCGAAGACGCAAAAAATTGGGAGATGATCACTATCTACATCTTTTCCCACTTGAAATTTTACTAATTTCTGCCTTAAATTATATGTACACATACACAGATCTAATATGTCACTAGAGTTAGTGGAATAGGATGTATGTGTTGGGGTAGAATCGTTCAATAGAGCTATATTATTATCATCAATAAATTTTATTAATTTTCTGCCATTTGAATTTGAACTTCGGCATCCAAATGAAACATTTTTACTATTTAAATCTCCTATGACTATGGTGTTTTGATTGTGGGAAAAGATGTTATTTAGTAAAGTTGTATCTAATTGTTTATTGGGTGAGCAGTAAATTCCTGCTACGGTTATTTTAGTTTTATTTGATTGGAGGATATCTACAGTAACATGTTCATTGTTACTGTTTAATTCTATTTCTTCTACAGATAAATCTACTTTATGAAGCAGCATAATGCCTCTGTTTTCATCATTTTTATTTTTCCTGTCTTTTCTAATTATTGAGTAATAAGGTATTTTAAATCTATTATTATTATATGTTAAAGTTTCACTTATTATTATAATCTGGGGGTTTAATTCTTCTATTAGGTCTTCGATCTCATGTTTCTTGGAAGCTATTGCACCTTGGATGTTGATATACACTACTGTGAACATTGAGCTGTGAGCATGTAACCTGTTAGTGTAGTTATTATGTATGGTATATGAGGTGTGACGTGTTTTATAGTAATTGTGATCAGTAGTTCTATAAAATTAGTTGTCTGGTTTGGTTTGGTGTATTCTGTTATAAACTCTGTTATTACATTTTTAAACACTGTTGAAAACAGGCTTGTTTTATCTGTTATGTTACTATTGGTTTCTTGTATGGTTGTGTTGTTTTCTTTTGGTTTTTGTGTTAATGTGTTTTTGTTCTGTGTATTAGTCTTCTGTACTTGTTGTTTATGTGGTTCTTTTCCTTTTAACATTTCTGCATATGTGGTTTTTGTTGTTTTATTATGTTCTGTTGATGTGCTTGTTTCAGGTTGGCTGCTTGTTTTTGGTTGATTCTGTTCTGTTGGTGTGTCTGTTTTAGGTAAACTGCTTGTTTTCGGTTGATTCTGTTCTGTTGGTGTTCTGATCTGACAAATGCGTTGCTTTATTTGTTTATATTTCTCGCATCCTTTATAATTTGCTGTGTGGGTTTGACCACAGTTACAACATTTAGGCGTTTCTTTTTCTTTTTTGCATTGATTAATATGGTGTTCCCCGCCACATCCGCAACACCTCGGTGATGCTAAGCAGGCTGCTGAAACATGTCCATATCTTTGGCAGTTGTAACACTGTGTTACAACAATTGCCGGTGTTTTCAATTGCTCAACTTGATATCTTTGATACCAGAGCAATATTCCATTGTTAATCAAATTTTGGGTGTTGTAACTGTCATCAATGTCAATTCTTATTAGGTTTGTAGGTGTTTGTGTTTTCTTTGAAATAATTCTTTCTGTCTTTGTGTGTGGTATGTTCTGTTCGTGTAGTGCTTGTTTAATTAAATCCAGGTCAATCGTTTGATGAACCCCTCTTACCACTATTGATTTTGGTTGCGGCTTACTTCCCGGAAGGTGGATTTTAATATTTCCTGGTTTAAAGGCATCTGTTGGCCATTCTTTAAGTAGTCGGTTAAGGTCGACTACATCTTGCCCTTGCACCAGTACTCCGCCTCTAGGCAAACGCTTAATGTTAACTATAAGCATCTCTTTACTTCAGTGGCAAGCAGGGGTTGGTTATAATGACCTGGAATGCCTTCTATAATAATTGCATATTGTGGTGGTCTTGTTTTTGTAATAGTACTATTATTTGTTATTTGTTTTTTTTTTATGTTTCTTTTAGAAATAACAGTGATAAAGTCTTGGTCTTCCAATTCTTTATCACTGTCATTTTTTTCTTCACTATCATGTTTACCAACATCCTTAGTGTTAATTTCTTTTACTATTATCTTATTGGGACTTAACCCTACTTTAGATGCAGGAGTAGCTACCTCTACCTCAGTATTAGTAGCCATCACTGCTTCTTCTTCACATTCGGAGTTTTCCGAAAAATTAATTTCTTTAATTAATTTACGCTTAGCTTTACTTTTTTTTTTAATTACAGTTTTTGCTTTCTTTACAGTATTTAATTCCCTTTTTGCCAAGCTACAAAGAGTTAGCAATGGGGAATTATTAATATCGTTGCCACCAGTTACGCTTGACTTACCTGCATTAGTCTTTTGTTGAGCCGTAACGGCTTTTCCCGCCATTTCTTTAGTCGGTCTTATAGGACCCGTAGTTGTTGGTTTCTTGCGGTTTCCCGCTCTTCTGTTCTTGATTTCTGCAGTCCTCCCTGTTTTCTTAAAATAATATGCTGCCTTGATCAGATATATAGTAAGTTCTAATACTTCTTTTCAAATCAAAGTCTCTTAGGCCTAATTCAAGCAAGAGCCAGACAAAGAACGTCCTATTACTCTCGAGCCTTAACACACATCCCACCAGGCCGTTATCATGTAGATTTGGTTTGTTTTGAATTTCGCGCAAAGCCACCCGAGGGCTATCTGCGCTTGACGTCCCTGATTTAGCAGTGTAAGACTAGAAAAAAAGCAGCTAGTCATCACCACCCGCTGCTAATTCTTGGGCCACTCTTTTACCAACGAATAGTGGGATTGACCATAACTTATAACGTCCGCTCGGGTGAAAGGGCGAGCATATTTAGAGTAACGAGGATTCGAACCAGCGACACTCAGATTACGAGTCGAGTGCCTTAACCTGGTCATGCCGGGCCCATCATGTAGAAGCGTAAAAGTATAGTTAAATGCAAAGCTACTCAATAGGTTTTCTGTTTCCTACCCAACATGGGTACCGAAAGCTGATTTTTAGCGTTATAAAACTGCAGGTATACAACTGTGCCACTGTGGGACACGTAAAAATGAGTGCTACTGTGGTGTATATATATATTTATTATGCTCATTTAACTCAACATTGCTATGGGAACATACGTTCCCCACTATAGCACACTATGTAACTGTTGTTTTGGTTCTAAGAATGGGATACGAAATTAAAGTTTCGGAAACATGGCTATCCAATAAAAGTAATATTTAACTGTTAAAAATGATAACTCTTACATATTCATTTGCAAGCTGTGAAAATAAATGAAAGAATAATTATTTGTTTAAATAGCTGTTAAAGTCTGCGAACAAAATGATCAGTGAAATATCTGAGGTTATTTCTAAATATTGCATGTTTATATGACAAGTAATGCATAATATAAGCAATTGTAAAATATCGCACGTGTTTTTGTGTGTATTTAAAACTAAACCTGGCATTAATAAATCTATTTATCTCTAAATATAGTAGTGAAAGTGTTAATGTTAAAAGTTATTTATGTCATGTGTGCATGAATTATAAGCTGCTCCTATTTTCCACAACCAGATTTAACTTCTGTTCAACAGGCAATATTTTGCAGTATTCACGAAAAGCGAAACTATTACTTGTACTGTTTAATATGATAGAATCTGATTAGTTATATTTATCTTATGACAATGCTCAACACAAGTTGTGCCATAAAAACAATCAAAAGGAAAAATAAACCGAATCAACTAACATTATTTATGAATAGAGTAGCTAAGAGATTAGGTAGAGTCATTTACGATGTTTGTAATACTCGCTTGTTCTCTTTTATGGACAAGGAGTGAACAACAATACAAAACCAGTTTGGAAGAGTTTCGCGTGTCAGGAACGAGGCAGCAAAGTAACAGCTCACGTGGTCGATCGATTTCCTGCGCGTCACGCTCACAAGATCGCGTAAAATATACAGAAATAAGGAGTGACATATGACGACTAATGCCAGCAAAGAATGCAGGTGAGTGAATATACTGTATTTTTTGAGTACTTATCAAGCCCACGTTACTATTCAATCATATCCTACTAAATAAGAACCTTGGCTATTCGTTAATATTAAACGTAAAACTACCGTATCTCTGATACTTTTATTTAGTGAAGATTTATTTTTAGCATTTTCATAAAAGAAACTTTGATTTGCCGTTTATATTTGCGAAAATTCCAATCCGGAATATTTAAGAGGAAAAAAGGGGGTATTAAAGTATTCAAATACTAAACGTTGTTTCGAAATAATTATAATTATATTGACGAAAAACAGCAGTGCTGTGAACATAGCTGTTAAACAGTTAGTCATATTCTCTCGATTTTAGGTACATTGATTTTATACAAAAAATCGTGAAACCTGCTTAACTTTGATAATTTTGCAGAATACCTATGCATAGCCTTTTATCATTCAAAGTGAAACATTTTCATTCTAAGTTTTAAAGATATGTTTGCACAGATAGCCCTCGAGTAGCTTTGTGCGAATTTCCAAAAACAGAAAGAGATTCAGATCTCAAGCAGGTTGACTTTTGGTGAGTCAGCGATAGTTTCTGGCCTTAAAATGCTAAATCCGGGATTCGATTCTCGATAGTAGACAGTGCAAATAACCTATTGGGTAACTTTGGGCGAAAAAACCCCCAATAATTACAACTAAGACTGGTTTTAAGCAGATATTAGCATTTACTGAATTAAAGCAAAAAACAGGAATTTTGCGTGTGAAACTTTTGAATTTCGTACATGATTTGACATTAAAGCATAACGCTAATCAATAAACATTTGACTTATAAAACACAAACATGCATAAGCTTGTTCGTAAATAATATACTTTTGTCATAGTAACGTATGGAATAATATCAGCACGTACAAAGGAGGGCTGATAAATAAATTAACATTTAGTTTTGGTAGTTTTCATGATACGTGTTGGCTTCATTCCACATAACATTAGTGTTAGTATTTTTTTACGACTAGTGAGACGGAATGCAGAAATTAAATATGGATTCCTTTACTTCTTAAACTGGAAATTTAAAACTGCGACATTCTGGACTACATATCTTATTTTCCATACAGTGTATAAAACCTCTCATTAATTCACAATAAAAGAAGGTATTTTGATTCATACAACGGTTAAACATTTTACTTTCTCGTTCTCAGGTCCCCCAAGTTTACAGACTTTCGATTCATTCTGATGGATAAAGCGCACATAGATTATTGTCTAGCTTTGCGCTATAACAAATAAATACGCCCTTCATCACTACAACATAGAACAGGTTCATAACCTGAATAACGTAATACACTTATAAAGACGGAATTTAGGTTAGTCTTTTTAGCTGACTACATGTAAAATCATATCGTCTATTAAAGTATTTGCATTTTTAACGCTTTTTTACGATTGGTTACTTTTTAAAGCTGGAAAAGGAAGGCTTATAATCACCTAGTTGGGCTGGTCGTAACATCGATTTATGTTGTAACTTTTATCTCATCTGATATATTTCAAAACCTTTTGACAACTATTGTAAGAGATTTAGTGTTTTCAATGAACAATAACTAACTCTCGATCTTCTTACTCGGCCGTACAACATCATAAACGTCCAACTTTAGCGGTGATGTATAAACATAACGCAGTTGTTCAATATATATATGTGTGTGTATCTGAGATGTGGAATTATTATTATTTTTATTCCAAATCATAATTAGTACGAGCCCTTAAGGCATGGGCTTACCAGGTTGAAGCTCAGGACCCCACACTAATTAGGGGGTCTCAAGCTATAACTTTAATGTATTGCACGTAGCGGTCCTGTCTAGAGGCAGCCTCTACAATTCGAAAAGCCTAGTAAAAATAAAACCCTTAATCCAGCCTTGCTTACTACATTAAGAGTATATATATATATATACATGTTACGTATTTCTTTTCTTTCTCACCAAAGTTAAAATTAAGACGAGAATCTGTAACATATATATATATATATATATAGTATAATAATTAAATAGTTGGTCCAATGTACAGTATGGAATAATGACTTAGGCAAAAGTGGTAAAATTATTCACACACCTAAATTATTTTAGATTAATTTATTGGTGATTGAAAAGGACTTAAAAACCTCATTAGAATACATCATTTTTATCTGGGACAATGTTTTAATGTCGTCTTATCTATTGACTTATAAAATTATTTATTCTTGTATTCCTATAAACTGAAGATTGTAATAACATCCCCAAATTTCTGAAATATAATATCAAAATAATTATTTTATAAAAACTAAAAAACCAATAAGCAGTTTTCTATTAACTTTGTTAAGAAGTGCTAAATCTAGCTTCGAAACCTCAATGCTAAAATCTAGTCTTAAATGTAACAGAGAAACAGTTAAGGAAAATAACAGACAACTTTCATTCGAAGGATTCAGACAAATACGTAAATGTCAGATATATATACTTAGTGTATGTATAGTCCAAACAAGATTAGCGAAGAAAATTATTAAAACCACAAAAACGTATTTCTCAAATCTACAAATTAGATCAGCCTACCTTCATCCGTATATAATATTTATACTAAGTATAGAAATTCGTGTCAGGTTTGAACCTTCATCCCACGTATTTCTCTATTTTCTTTTTTCTCTCAATTTGTTAAATGCCATAAATAAGTGAAATATCAAAGGTTACCGCCAGCAACCGTGCAAGGTAATTTAGCATCACGTGTACATTACATACAACTAAACTGTGTACGCTTATCAGTCAGTGTGCATGGCAGTACCATGCTAATCATATAGCCACATTAAATTGATACTTCAGAAAATTTCTGTCCCCATTGGTTCAGAGATAAGTCTGAAAGCTTATAACGCTAAAAATCGGGTTTCAATAACCGTAATAAACAATATACAGATATCCCATCGTGCTTTGCGTTTAGAAACAGCAAACACATACCGAGTTTCAAAACGTTCTTGTTTTTCAATTAATTGTAAAAAATAACACTCACGTAAAAATTAACAGTAATAAAGAATACATAACAAGTGAGCAGCAGTGAAATAAGTACAACAGCTTAATTAATCAAAAGCAATAGTAAAACGAACTTACAACGCTGTATCATTATCAAAATAAGTCACAAGTATCTATTTACACACAGAAATATGTCTATGTGAGTGAAATTAAACCCGGCATGGCCAGGTGGTTAACGCACTCGACTCATAATGTGAAGGTCGCGGGTTCAAATCTCCGTCACACGAAACATGTTTGCTCTTCCAGGCGTGGTGGCGTTATATTATTAGGATCAATCCCACTGTTCGTTGGTCAAAGAGTTGGCGGTGGATGATGATGATGACTAGCTGCCTTCTTTTTTGTCTTGCACTACTAAATTAGGGACGGCTAGTGTTTCTTCGGATGCTGACTGATGACTGAAATAGAATTTATAAAATTTTACATACTTAATGATAAATTTCACTCAGTGCGCCAGTAAAAGTTTCTACTGCATATTGAATTGAAGGAAATTATCAAAGCTACTTGACACCCATTATAATCTTTCTATATTTTGTTTGTTTGTTTTTAACTGAAGTTCAGTTGTTGTTGTTTTGAATTAAGCACAAAGCTACACAATGGGCTATCTGTGCTCTGCCCACCACGGGTATCGAAACCCGGATTTTAGCGTGTAAGTCCGCAGACATACCGCTGAGCCACTGAAGTTCAGGTTTGCATAATATACAATGAAACTGGCACAGTACACTATGTGTATCTGTTTCCCAAACACTTACACATTTCTTGGTTTGGTTTTCGAATTTCGCGTAAAGCTACACGAGGGCCATTTGCGCTAGCCGTCCCCGATTTAGTAGTGTAAGGTTAGAGGGAAGGCAGCTGGTCCTCACTACACACCACTAACTCTTGGGGTACTCTTTTACTAACAAATAGTGGGATAGACTTTAGCATTATGACGCCCCCACGGCTGAAAGGATGTGACAAGGATTCGAACCTGCGACTCTCACATTACGAATCGATCGCCGTAACCACTTGACCATGCTAGGCTTCACATTTCTTGATCAATCAGTATCAAACTTGATCCAGTTACAGGACGACACAAGAAAAGTCATGAGGGGAACTGTATCCCCATCTAGTTTTATAAAAACTACCACATCATTGCAACTTGACGCAATGATACAGGAGGGCAAGAAGAAAGTCGAGGGTTGTGGGAATGCATTCTCATTTTATTTCATATTAATAGAATTCTTCAAAACAGTTTTTTTTTCAGTATTAGTATCTTTATGTGTTGTTATTGTACTTTTAATGTTTATCATGTTAAAAAAATAGAATCACAACTGCCTATCCTTTGTTAGAAACGAGTTTATATTTTTCCAGCCAGCGTACATATAAGTTGTTATTTAAGAAGTGTAATGGAAAATAAATGAAACTCAAAATTCCTTTTTTTTTTTCCAAAGTCGTGATTGCAATCTGAGAATCATCTCTAAAGGTACATATATCTAAGTAACTACTCTTGATATGTATAATACGTATATATACGTAAATGAAAAAAACAAAAAAAACTTAAAAACCTTATTCCAAATAATATGTAATAAAACAATAAAATTATTTTCACTCATTTAGGCATGTCTACAAGAGAAACTTGTGTTTGAAACGCAGTGTCAAAAGTATTAAAGTTCTACACTTTACTAGTTTGCATTTTGATGTGTTGTTAAGTTACCTGATGGACATCTATATAAGAGTTATTTTAAAGTTCTACACTTTACTAGTTTGCATTTTGATGTGTTGTTAAGTTACCTGATGGACATCTATATAAGAGTTATTTTAAAAATTTGTAAGTGAAAGTGTAATATATTTTTAATTCAGTTCTTTTGTTTGTTTAACTATCTGTGCTAGCCTTTTCTAGTTTAAGAATGACATACCAGAGTGAAAGCAGCTAGTCAACATCACCCTCTGCCAACTATTGGGCTACTCTTTACGAACGAATATTAAACTGAGTATTACACACACGTCTGAAAGAACAGGGATGCTCTACCCCGCTGAGGCAGCGGTATGTCTTCGGATTTACGATGTTAAAAACATGGGTTCGATTCCCCTCGGTGGACAAAGCAGATAGGCCGATGTGGCTCTGCTATAAGAAAAACACACACACGAGAATGCTCGAAGAAGGGATTTGAACCCACAACCAATAGATTGTTAGTCAAGAGTTCTAGCAACCAGTCCATCTCATTTCCATTTTAGATATTTTATCTTTACCAATGAACTCTCCATTAATTATTTTATTTCTTAGGAATGACTGAGGATTTCACTTTCCATCTGCTTGAACTTCAAAGTTTCAATTGAGGCTTTTCCTAGCAAAAACATCATTTGTAACAGAAGGGGTTATATTTGAGCGTGTGAATAAATGTTATACCACAGTCTAAAGATATGTTTCACCAACGATTAAAATTTCAAGTTTTTGAATTGAATAAGTATAGGCTAAGGTTTTGCTGGAAACCCCAAACTCAGTTGGTCACACAATAAAGGCGCATTACTCTTTAATGTAAAGCGGTACGCTTATTTTGGTGAATAATCATATTAAAAACTAATTGGTTTGTTTGTTTAGCAATAATCACAAAACCACACAATGGGCTATTTATGCTCTGCCACCACAGGTATCGAAATCCGGTTTTTAGCGGTGTGAGTCATTCCACTGTGCTACTGGGGGGGCAAAAACTAATTGGCTAAGCTAAATGGAGGTCAGTCACCTTAATATATTCTCCAAAATGAAAGACGATAAAGGGTAAGTGTACTAATAAATAATGCACCACATATATGTGATGTGCGTGTTCTTCATACTTCGGTTAGCAAATACAATAAGAACTTTGAACGAACAGCTAGCTAGTAGTAAGTTTTCTCTTTTTTTTTTACGTTAAATATTCACCGGTGCAAGCAGTAGCACGCGAATATTCTGCTAAAGGTATTCTCTGTGAGATCGTTTGAAATAAGAAATAATTTCAACTGAATCTTGAAATTATGTCTCTAAGTCATTGTTTCCATTTTTTTAAGTTGTCAGCTGTATAGTGCTGTTTTATGTACGAAAAGTCTGAATAAATCGAGGAAGCAAACTGCCATATTGATTTCGTTTCTCAAATAGAAGTAAGTGATCAAACTTTTAGAAATATGTACATAAAGTCAAGAAGAAGGTTTCCAGTAAGATTTGTAATTTTCTTTTCTTTTGAACTTTCTTAAGTTAATGCAACAATGGCACAGTTTGAACTGATATATCTGATGGTATTCATTTTAAATTTAAGCTTTTTTCTTCTCTTTTCTCTCCTTTTGTTTTGATGTTTACTCACAAAATAAAACAAGAAAATCATGCTGAAAATAATCTATTAAATCTTAAATTCGTTAACTTCATCACGCTACACTACACCATTTAAATTTGTTCAGTTGAACCTGCAACGTGGTAATAGTGCTATTATTTGTCATGCGTTTTTAAATCAGCAAGTTTTATGATGGAAATTGAAGAAGTCCAAATTAGAGTTCATTACATATTAATAAGAAATTTTCAGAAATGTGAATTTAGTTATAAGTTTTGATTTCTTCAACTATAATTATTTTTTCTTCTTTCGTGAAATTGAAGCAATAACAGTATGTATCACTTGTAAGTTTAAGTAGGAAAAATGCATCTAATACAAAGAAAATTATATGAAGCTACTTGAATTCAAATACAAGTATTTCAAAGAACTGTCCCCCACTGGACAGCTTTAAGTCTTCGGATTTACAACGTTCGATTCCCCTCGGTGGACACAGCAGATAGCTCGATGTGGTTTAGCTATAAGAAAAAAACGCGCTTGAGGACTATATTATTGTATATGTATATTGCTTTAATGGTCTATCATTTATATTTTCCTGTGATTGATGGATCATTATATAATTTACACAGACATGTCAGAGAATTAAGCTCTGACTACTTGGTGATAGCTGACATAGTTTGACTGTTCTACACTAACTTTCACAACATGTTACAGTAATAGCGTATTTGGTTGAAAACGAGTTTGCCTTATTCATCAAAATATATTACAGTTGTGTAGCAAGGAGTTGCAAAGTGGGTTGGGGTGGAGGGTGGTTTGCTAGACATGCAGATTTTACAATGTGAGATTGAAAGTGTAAGTAGCTGATAAAACCAGCTTCCGAGCTGCAGAAGACAGCTCAACGAAGTGGAGGTATGTTCTAAAAAAATCAATACAATAATATAACTTACAGTTGCAATATAAATAACATGTAAAAATGGGGGTGCTACAGCACCCCTGGTTCCAACGCCTCTAAATTATAAAACAATAGTTTAAACTAGATGTACAAAACATATTTAATAAACAAACAAACTCAAAAGACATTCCACAAAACAAAGAATTTGGTTTGGTTTGTTTTGAATTTCGCGCTAAGCTACACGAGAGCTATCTGCGCTAAAACAAAGGAAACCTAATCACTTGCGCTATAACATGTATAGAGAAAATAATAGCATACCTCCATTAGAAATTTGTAAAACACTGGCAATTAAATATAACCTTAACATAACAACTAGATTCAATTCTCACATCTAGAATGAAAATCAAGCACATATTAAGAAAATTACATAACTATCCTTCACTACCAACAATATTACAAAATGATGCGTAACAATTATCTAGATATTTAAATATGTGAAACAGAATGTAGCATGCACACATGTTAAAAACAAACACACACACAAATCGCCATAAGTCAATAAGTATAATAACAAGTACAACCAAATATTTTATTCTGTGTATCATGCTAAAACACGAACTTTACATTAACAGAAAATGTCAAAGCGCTATTAATAAAACTAAAAATCCTTCAATTAATAAATACCCAGGCACATCTCTATATGTGTTTGATCGTTATTTTCCCAGACATTCCTATTTTTATGCAAATATTTCTCACAACATTTTTGTTTATCTTTCTGTTAAGTCATAAATATATATTCTGCCAATTTACACGGATCGATATGCACCTGCTTAAGTAACCACCATAAATTATAACACTTAAATTTCACCTTAGACTGTTGAATGTCAAGTTAAATACCAAAGGCTTATTTGCTGTTAATTTCTGTATTTGAAAATGATTGCACCAGTGATCGAAACGTCGTACATGTTTTAAAATTTTGCTTCTTTACTGCAAATGTTATGACTTACAATTAAGAAGAAAAAAAACTAATCAAAATAGCATTTATACAATTACATTGTTATAATGGTTTCTTCAACTAGGGTCTCCCGCTGATACAGCGGTAAATCTACGGATTTACAACGCTAAAGTCAGTGGTTCGATTCTCTTCGGTGGATTCTGCAGCTAGCCCAATGTGGTTTTGCTATAAGAAAAACACACACTCCTCAACTGGGCGGGTCTTTTTAATTATTCGATAAAAACAATAGAAAGTTCACTTTAAGTAAGAGTTTCATTTCTACATCTATATTCTAAAGGCTGTTCATTGATAGATCTAACTGAAAAATACAACTTAATAGTCACTTATTTGTCCCCTAAATATAAGTCGTGAGATGAATAATACATAGTCAATGACTTACGCTGTAGCCTATTACAGAAACACCCATCATTGCACAGTATCAACCGACTCTTTTACGATCTCTGAATGTTTTAAACTTTGGTATCTGTGTCGCTTGGTAGCTTTGTTGTACATTATGAATTAATATTTTACAGTAACGATTTTACAGTGTGTTCCGATAAAAAGCTCCCAAGTTTCTCTTTTAAAAGTAACTACTTCCTGTTAATCATTATATATACACAAACACATATATAGTGTTGTAAAGTTTTCTGTTGTTGGGCGTGTACCTCAGCATTATTTGGTAAAAAATAATAACCAAGTCCAATTCACGCAACGATACCGAATTAGTTTTTTTCTTCTAGAACCTTTGCTATAAGCTAAGGTCACTTTGACATAAGTTACGAGCAGAAACGTTGTTAAGTGCTTAAAAGATACGGACTTTCTATTATGATTTTTCAAGACATCAATTGGAAATTTAAGACACTGTCAAATAGAATTAGAGCACACGTTCCCTGGTGTAAGCGCCAACGACGCCTCTTGCTGTGAGCCAGCGTTCACAAACAACGTTAGAACAGAAATTTTAAGACTAATGGTAAGTTAAGTTCGCAAATACAAAATTTACAATGAAAAAGATAACAGTGCTTAAAATAAACAACATTGTTTATTTGTATCATAAGGGAACACAGATACTCTTTTTGGAATTAATCAGATTCATGTTTTTATCTTTCCTCCATAAATATGTTTTGTAACTGACATGGTACTAAATCACTCATCAACTTACTACTCGACTCTTTGCAATACTCACTGTTTTATCTATTCTCGTATTTATATCTCATTCTTGTTTCTATATACTCCACAAAACTTTTCGATCATAACGTCAAGCGTTCTTTTGAAAACATCTAAATTAAAACACTGGATTTATATCGTACAACAATTCTAAATATTATTAATGAAATTATTACTCGTATATATATTGTAAATATAATTTAAGAGTTCTATTGTCTGTATGTAATTATTATACAGAAGTATCATTTTATATGTGTGTATATGTGCATAAACATATTTATTATTTTCTACAACACAATATGTATACGTAGATCTCAGTGGTATAGCGGTATGTTTAAGTATTTCGATACACTTGGTGGACAGAGTACAAACAGCCCATTGTGTAGCTTTGTGTTTAATTCCAAACAAACAATGTATATGTACCTATTATATATTTATTTTAATATCGACGTTTGTTTTAGTTAAATATATATATTTAGAAATGCCAGTAACTTAAACTGTTGAATATTTATTGCGAAAGTTCCGCCTATTCTCCAAATTAGTACAAGATATTAGAATGTACGAATCAACAATATATGTTTTACAAAAACATTAGCGTATCTTTGAATGCTGTTGTCGACTGAACTTTCAAGAATCTCACCCTAAAAGTTTATAAATCGACGTGCCAAGAGACAGTTTAATATTGTTGGTTTGCTGCATTTAGTATACTATAAACCTTGGAAACTATAATTGTGATGAACGCTTATAATAAAAACACTACAGATATTTGACCAGGGACATTTATATATTTTAAATATTGCAAACCATTTAACTTCATTAGCTTCAGATATTAGTATTTCTACGAGAACATTAAGTATTTTCGTCGGAAAAGGAGCTCACGTGTAGCTCATGAGAAGTGTACCTGCGTATTAATATAAAACTAATCCCCTCATCATAATCCGTCGATAAAAGATCCAGTTCCAGACAAGATAAAAGACAATAATTATTTGTAATAACCATTATTATAAATTGTATTATTATTTGTATATTAAAATATATTTTTGTTAAGAAAGAAAATTGTTTTCATCACTCTTGTAAGCAAATATTATAAATGTGGTAAATATTAACCTTCAGTTAACTTCTCAGTTCATGTTAGAATTTCCGTCTATTTGAAATCATAATACATAACACAATAGCCCTGGCATGGCCAGGTGGTTAAGGCACTCGACTTGTAATTTGAGGGTTCGAATCCCCGTCACACCAAACATGCTCGCCCTATCAACCGTTGGAACGCTATAATGTTTCAGTCAATCCTACTATTCGTTGATAAAAAAAAGTAGCCCAAAAGTTAGCGGTGAGTGGTGACGACTAGCTGCCTTTGCTCTAGTCTTACACTGTTAAATTAAGGACGACTAGTGCGGATAGCCCTTGAGTAGCTTTGCACGAAATTCAAAAACAAACCAAACCATAACACACTCATCCGAAATAAGTTACAATTCATAACATAATAAATCTGAAGCTTGTGTTCGAATTCTAAAACAGAGACAAAGTTTATTCTAAATTCAAGTTCAAATCTTAATTCAATTTATATTTATAAGTGCCAACAATATTTGATCATGTTTGATTATATATTATCAAGAGTTTCTTGAATCATCCTTCCTCAACAACTAAAAAGGTACAACAAAAGCGAACTGCTTGAAACTGTCAAAGTTTGAGAATTATATGTTAAAAATTAATGAGAAAATATGAGCTAAAAAGCGTATTGTTGGAATACTCGTTGATGATGATTTGCTGTCTGAGGAAGCATTAGGAATATACTTTAATGGCTACACTAAACAACCAGAGTCGAGCCACGAAAGTAAGTTATAAATCCAGTTAAAACTCGAACAAATCGAGCATGAACAAGCCCGTATGAAAGCCGAGAAAGAGCAAGCCCACATCGAAGCTAAGAAAAACTAAGCTTATATTGAAGTTAACAAAAAAGAGAAAGAGCGAGCCCGTATCGAAGCTGAGAAAGAAATTAGGCTGAAAGAAATAGAAATTAGACTCAACTCCGATCAACAATGGCAAAATAACAACTTTGAACTCAGTCGATATTTAAAGTACCACTATTGAATGAATATTAGTCCCCCAGTAACACAGCGGAATCTGCGGATTCATATTGCTAAAAATCGAGTTTCGACATCTGTAGTGGGTAGAGCACACATCGCCAACTCATTGTGCAGCTTTATGCTTAATTATAAATAAACAAACAAAATAAGTAATGAAAATTAAGTTGATAAATATTTCCAACACTTTGAAAAAGTTACCTAAATCATGGAAAGTCCCACCAAGTAATGGTCATTATTATTACAAAGTGTTTTAACTGGTAAAGCATAAGAAGTTTATGCCGCTTTTTTTCTAGACGACTGCACCAAGTTAATGCTACTATTCTCCAAGCATACGAGTTAGTACTGGAGGCTTTTCACCAACGTTTCAAGATTATTGCAAGCAAAATGATAAAACTTATATAAAATTTCCCCACGAAAAAGAGCTATATTTTGGTCAATGGTGTAACTCTTTGCATATAGAGAGGAGTTTTGACAAACTAAGACGATTATGTCTAATTGAGGAATTTAAATACTGTACAAGTGACGATTTTAAAACTTAATTGGATGAAAAGAAGTTGAAACACTATAGAAAGTAGCTGCTCTTTCTGATGATTACACTTTATATTTAACACATGAAACTACTTTTCATAAATAGAGATTCCTGCCATCTCAGCAAAAATCTGTTCAATCCACTTAAGTTAAGGATTCTTCCAAATAATCTAACTCCTCTAGTTTGAAATATTTTGACAGTTAGGATAAAACCTCATAAAAAATGACGCAACACCCAGTGCAGATTACCCGAAGATGTTGATTTAGCCACTAATAAAAATGCTAATATAGTTAGAGAGGAATTTAGACCTTTCGTATTTATTGGTTTTGTGTCTTTGACACAGGACACTGCCAATTCCATCCCCATTCATATTCTACGTGATACTGGGGCGACTCAATCATGTTGTCAGAAGGTGTATTGCCTTTAGATTAGAGTTTCGCCACTTGTGAATTTGTTATTGTTAAGGGTATTGAGATTAGCATTGTTACTTTTTATATTCATAACATTTATTTAGCATCAGACCTAATTTAGGGACCAGGTGTGATTGGAGTAAGACCTACTCTACCAGTTAAGGGTATATCATCATTGTTGAGAAACGATTTGGTTGAGAGAAAAATTGTTGTCCAATACAAAATTGTTAACAAGTCAATCACTGTTTCACTTGCGGACGATGCTATTGTTGAGGAGAATCCGAAAATGTTTCCCTCGTATATTGTGACTCGAGCTCAGACTAAGAAATTAAGCCCAAAACAAATGACAAACACATGTTCAGAGGACGGTATTATGGATCTGTCCTAGACACTTTTTTTTTGGATCTGATAGGAATCTTGTGAATAACTGTCCTACTGGCGATTCTTTGTGAAGTGATGGGCATGATGGATCTGGCTCGCCTGGTAAAAATCTGTTTGCTAGAAGTAAACTGAACGCCAAACAAGTAAAAGATTCACAGATCTCTTCACTATTTAAATATGCACTCTCAAAACATAAACTGGAGAAAGTTCTAAATGGCTACTTTTCAAAAATGATGTGCTCATGAGAAAATGTTGTCTACTAAATGTACCTGCTTCAGAGAACTGGACTTTAGATTATCAAATCGTTGTTCTTAAAGCATATCATTTTGAAAATTTCAATGATGTCGAGAAACCCACTTGTTGAGAATTTTATATGCAAAAACGGTTCGTTTGGGTTCAGAAAATATTTTAAATAGAAGAGCGAACAACGTTTCGACCTTCTTCGGTCATCGTCAGGTTCACAAAGAAAGAGGTAACTGACCGGAAGCTGACCACATGTTTGGAAGGGGTTGTGTAACTGAGTGTCGCAATGTAGAGGGCGGGGTTAGATGTTTGAATATATAATTTTATCTATAATATTAATATAGGTATAATGGCGTTCCTTTATATTGGTTTATTTTGGGTTTAAGTTGTTGTATAAGTAAGGCTTCTTTAATTTTGCGTTTGTTTATGTTTGTTTCTTTATTTAGTATTTTAGTGTCTTCTATGGTTATGTTGTGTTTATTTGACTTAAAGTGTTCGAAAACGTGTGAAGGTGACGTTTTATGTTCTTTAAATCTGGTTTCCATTTTTCTACTTGTTTCTCCAATATAGAAGTCGTGGCAGTTATCACATTGTGTTTTATAAATAATTTGGTGTGGTGTTTGTCAGCGTAGTTTTTACATAGTATAGACCTTAGTTTTGTGCCTGGTTTTTGAATGAATTTAGTATTAACTGAAATGTTATATTTTGTTACTAGTTTTTGCCAAATGTTGGTTATTTGTTTGCTGATGTCAGGAATATATGGTATACAGCAGTATATGGTTTCGTGATTTTTTGATTCGTGAGATATATTTACTTTTGTTGGTTGATTTTGCTTTCTGTCTAGGTGTGTGCGTATAATGTTTTCTACGGTTTGTGGAGGAAACTTATTGATGTTGATGAAGTATTGTTTCATTTTGTCTAATTCATTGTTAATTTTATCTGGTGAGCATAGTTTTATGGCTGTGTTTATCTGGTTTCTTAGTATGTTGAGTTTTTGTTTTGTTTCATGTGCTGAGTCCCAAGGAATGTATAGTCCAGTATGGGTGAATTTTCGGTGGATTTCTGTTTTGAATTGTGATTCGGTTCTTATAATTTTGAGGTTAAGAAATGATATTTGATTGCTTTCTTCCTGTTCACATGTGAAGTTAATGTTGGGATGTATAGAGTTAATTTGAGTGAAAAAATTAAGTATGTGTTCTGTAGATTTGAATCCCGCAATCGTGTCATCTACATATCTGTACCAGTATAGTGGTGGATGTAATGCTGTATTAATTGCTTGTGTTTCAATTTGTGTCATAAAAATATTGGCTAGAACTTGTGATACTGGGTTGCCCATGCTTAGGCCATTTGTTTGTATATAGTTTTGGTTGTTGAACATGAAGTTTGTCTTTATTGTGGTGAATTCTGTGAGGGTTGCTAACTGGTTACTGGGAATGTCTATAATTAGGTTAGGGTCTCGGATATAGAGTTCTAAGGCTATCTTGCAGGTTTCTGTTGTTGGAACTTCTGTAAAGAGGGATATAACATCGAAACTGGCCATTAAGGCTTTATGATTAAGTTTATTTAGATTAGACTTGAAATTAAAAGAGTCTTTGATGAATGAGCTGGCTGATGTTACATATTTGGAGAATGCCCATGCTATGTATTTACCAAGATTGTAATTAAACGATTCATATGTTGACATTATTGGTCGTAATGGACAAAACATCTAACCCCGCCCTCTACATTGCGACACTCAGTTACACAACCCCTTCCAAACATGTGGTCAGCTTCCGGTCAGTTACCTCTTTCTTTATGAACCTGACGATGACCGAAAAAGGTCGAAACGTTGTTCGATCTTCTATTTAAAATATTTTCTGAACCCAAACGAGCCGTTTTTGCATATAAAATTTTGAAAATTGCCCATGAATTTCTCATACGAGGTCATTTAGGTGTGAACAAGATATGTGACAAAATTATGAGACATTTATGTTGGGCAAAAATTCGGCAAGTGCAAGTAAATTCTAGACTAGATAGAAGTTTGTTTGTATTTGTATTGAATTTCATGCAAAGCTACACTGGGACTCTCTGCGTTAGCAGTGTAAGGCTGAAAGGAAGGCAGCTAGTCATCACCACCCACCGCTAAACTCTTGTACTGCACAACAAAGTTTTTGTTTCTTGAACACTGTTGGATATTCCTTATAGATTTTTGGCTGCTGATCACTAACGTCAAAATTTGCTCATTATGTACTGTTTCATCAAAACTTTCAGTTTCACCAAGACATTGCTACAATGGAAAAACGATATTAGGGCAACTAGAATTACTCAATGCTTGCTGACTACTGTTAGTCACTGCAACGTGATGTACCGGACATTGAATACAAACGAAAATCAGGAGCAAAACACTTTTGATTATGTTGAACGTAATAACGTATTAGAAATACAAACGCAATTAAATACGTTATTGCCGGTAAACAGTTAATTTTCTATTTCTCAGAGTTCCTACGTGATGAGGCCCGGCATGGCCAAGCGTGTTAAGGCGTGCGACTCGTAATCTGAGGGTCACGGGTTCGCATCTCCATCGCGCCAAACATGCTCGCTCTTTCAACCGTGGGAGCGTTATAATGTGACCGTCAATCCCACTCTTCTTTGGTAAAAGAGTAGTCCAAGAGTTGGCGGTGGGTGGTGATGACTAGCTGCCTTCTCTCTAGTCTTACACTACTAAATTAGGTACGGCTAGCACAGATAGTAACTTTGTGCGAAATTCAAAAAACAAACAAACCTACGTGATGAAGCAAAACCAAAACTATATTTGTGTATACCCATCAGGTACGTGTCACAATCAGAAAAAACTTTTAAGGAGGCAAAACTTTTCAAAAAAATTGTTGTGCAGTATACTCTTCTTGGTTTTTCGAAATAACATGCAAATTATTTAATATAGTTTCGGATTATTCTCAATTCTTAACATATCAAAATATTTTCTGTATTCAATAAATCTCTAACTATTCTGTGAATAATAATAATAATGAACAAGGAGAACACCACAGTATTATTATTATTGATGACGAGTAACGCAGTTGAAATGAAATTAAAATTTTTCATGTGTTGATATCCATACCGGTTGTTCTGAGATACATTATTATTATTATTGACTACAAACTCGAGTTTTTCAGCGATTGTCTTCCCCTAGCGTTCTAAATGTGAAACTTTAACGTCGAAAGAGCACTTTTTGTTAAGAGTATCCAGTGATAAAAATTAGGGTTCATTTTGCATGTATATGCAGAATTTTAAGAATTATTCACAACCTTTAATTAGTTTTTAGGCATTTTTGTATTTAAGAGTTTATGATTATATCAATTTTGATTAATTTTAAAATAGATCTAAATGGCACCCAACACAGAACTGTCAGTGCATAACAATTGGCCTCCAATAGAACCTGTTAATATAACCACGTGATCAGTAGTGCACCATATTTACTTGCAAGTACAGCTGAAATTGTGAATTTGATAGTATTGTGTAAAGGTGATGTTATATTGTATGAATAATAGAATGGGTACTATTACAAAGTATGTTTAAGTGGAAACATTTTGTTCTCTTTACTTCATAATCTGCTTCATAAATATTGCTTCTAAATTTGAATAGATAAAAGTATTTTGTCGGGTACAGGTATTTACACTTTACTGTCAGTGAAAATGTCAAATCAGACACCACAAAGAGTGTGTAAGACAGGGTCTCCATGTGTAATTGTAAGTGTAAAGCATGGACCTCTCAAAGCAACTGTGCCTGTAACATTTATGAGACATAGTATTACTGTTTGTAATAATACTACTACCACTGATAGTACAACAGTATCCTCAAACATAAATGCTACATATACTGGTCTCTCACATTCAACTTCTAATAAAAACACTGATGGATCAAAATTTCAAGTTGGACATTCGCCTGGTTGTAGGTTAGGTATATCTGTAGATCGACGCAGCCCTGGATCGCCAGGTTTCAAAGGTGGGTAACCCTAGGCTAATAGTATAAATTAGTTGTACTACAACTTGTAATTTTTGTAGTACTGCGCGAGAAATACGTAGCTTAGTCGTCTTTATAAACTCAAATTACATTATTATTTTCTATGACGTCATTAGCTAATTAAGTGCTACTGTTCCTATTAAAGTGTAGCTTTCTACTTAACTACAAACAAAAGTACTGTTGTTTCTAAAGTATTAGTGTTAGGCATATAGATTAAATATCTTCATTGCCCTCTATAAATTGTAAGGTAAAAGACAGCACTAAATTGTAATATTTTACTCAGTATTAGCCCCTAAGTCAAGAAAGGATGTTGAGGTGTTGGAGAGGGTTTGTAGATCTTAGAGCATAAGTCGTTTAGTTTGTTTTTTCTGAAGAAGATGAGTCTTGGGAGCATATTTGAGGTTTTAAGATTGCTGAAGGATTGTAATCGATATGACATAAACGTTTTTCAGGAGGTCTAAGGATGTTAGTTACAAACTGAACTGTTTCAGACCCGATAATAATCCCTTGTGATTTTAAGCACATAAGTGGGCATTGGAAAAGAAGTCAATAGCAATTTCTTTAATAGTGGCTAGCAAACAGGAAAGAGCTCATCACTAAATACTGTGTTGTTACAGGTGGTGGGGAAATGTGACATTGAAGAGATACTCCATTTAATGTTAGTGGTACAAATCACCCTAATTGTGTTCACACCCATAGTGGATACAAGGCTCTTAGATTTTATTGCTACTGATAGTGGTTACCTTTCTGTCGTTTAGTTGCTTTAGAATGCATCTCTTAAGTGAATGGTAAACTCCACTTTAGACTAAATATGGCCAGAAGACTGATATTAAATAAGTACAGTTAGGGAGAGTTGTAAACAACCTTGAGGAGAGAGAATTTGTGAAACTGTTTGGAATTGTGAGGCCTTTGAAAGCTGCTGGTAGAAGGTTAAAGTCACTAAATAAGAGATACATTATACTGTAGACTTGTCCAGGCTTGAGTGGCAACTTTTTCCTAAAAATTAGGGAAGATCAAACCTAATGTAAATGAGAATAAATTGGGGATAAATGCAATAAGTTTAAGAAGTTTAGCTTGACAGATAAGTTAGGAGACTTACATTTACAGAAAGGTGAGAAGGCTATAGACTTGTTCAAAAAATATGGATATTTGAAAGGGCTTGTAAGAAATGCTGGATAATAATGTTGGTGTTAATAAAGAATTATCTTCTAAGTATATTAAAGATAAGCAAAATGTAAAAATGAAGGTTTGACAGTTAAAGTCAAGATTTTGACAAAGCATGAGAGGGCTAGCTTTTAAATTATTTGTCTTCTGTTTTTAAAATAGAAAGTAATAGCAATATCATTGATCCAGCTTATTCTATGGAAAGTATTGGAATTTACCTGAATTTAATGGACGTTAATGTTTTGATGGCAAGTAAAAAGAATTTGAGATTCGGAAAAGAACTGCAGGACCAGATGTGGTTTCTCTAGGATTTAAAGGTTAAAGATCAGACATGCAAGTCTATCTTCATTTTTGGTAGGTCAGTATAAAATAGGAAGGTGTCTGAGGATTAGAGAGTTACTTGTTATTCTTATTTTAACAAGAGTTGATAAGAGTTGCTCAAGAAGTTATAAGCCTGTTGGTCTTACTTCTGTTGTAAGTATAATTCTAGAGTCTGACAAAAGAAGCTTTGCAGAATCATTTAGTGAAACTGTATAAATGAAAACCAACATGAATTATCAAAGGGTAATTTAGTCTTACTAAGCTGTTGTTGTTGTGTTGTTTTTTTTTTCACAATATTGTCACTTGCTGTCTGGACAATGGGAAGTGTGTGTGGACTTGATTTACTTACATTTTTTTAAGTTTTGAACAGGAGATTTTCTAAGAGAATTGCATCATTAGATACTGAAAAAAGATTGGTTAATTATGTTGTATAGTAGTTAGATGAGATGAATTAAAAAGTTATTGGGTCTGGTCAGACTGGATACTTGTTTTCTCAAGACAGCTGGTATGGGTAGCACTTTAACACCTGAACTGTTATCCTGAAGATGACCAAAGAAGGTTGGAACATTGTTCTGTACTCATACATTTTTTACTTTGAGTGGGTTTCCTATCATTACAAAACTGGATTCTTATTACTGGTAGAGTTCTTTTGGAGTCCATGTTTGGACCTTTGATTTTTGTGCTTTTATTAGTGATGCTCATAGGGGCATAGGTAGTAAATTAGTAAAGTTTGCTAATTGCATTAAATATTTTGATACTTACAGTTTTATTAAGGATGTTTTGGTACAGTAAGTTAGACAAATATTTAGCAAATGACTTACAATTACAAGTGTAAGGTATTGCATATGGGTTACCTTAAGTTGTATAGTGTTAAATTTAGATGGAAACTTAGTCAATATCATGATCAAAAAGCAATCTTTGCATAGTGATAAGTGATTCAATCCAGTGAGACAATGATTTATTGCTAGTAATAAAGCTACTCGAAGTTTAAAGTGTAATATAAGTAAAAAGTAGTAGTTGTTTCATTATATAAATTACTGGTTAGGCCTCTCTTTTAATACTCTTTATGGTTTTGATCTCAACTAAAGAAAGACATTGACTTACTGGAAAGGTTATAGTTGAGGGCTAGTTCCAGTATGATGGAAATCAAAAGGTTATCTTTTAGGGATAAGATTATAATTTCTTAATTTATGGTGAGAATAGGTTAAGAGGTGATCTTATTTAAAATTCAAAGATCATTTGTAGATTTGATAGGTTCAATATCTGATTTCTTTGATTAGGATAAGAGGACAAAAGTTTAAGATTTGAGAGAGAGAGAGTAAAAAAAAGACTAGGCTGAAGTTAAGACGGTTCAAATTTTTTCCAGTAGGATTATGGACTTGCATAATTACTTGGTGTAAGTAGTAATGGAAGTTTACATTGTTTGATTTACATGGTAAATCTGGTTTTCTAGAAAGTTGTGGTGAGGAGGATGGTTAAAAAATTTTTTTTTTTCTTAAGCATGATTCTGTAAAGACAGCCTTGAATGACCAAATGGTTTTATGTTTTGATGTTTTGTTCTTTTTAACCAGTATTATACATTTAAGTACAAGCCCTTAGTTGAGTGTTGCTTATAATAGCAGAGAAAGGATGCTCTAATGTCTTGCAATAAAAACTTTATCTTGTATCTTTGTGTATGGAAAATTGTATATCTCCAAATACAAATGCTTTTTGTAGGTTAGTGACACTGCTATGGATTTCTTCACATTCTTTCTTATTGACAAGTTCTAGTTGTTAGCTTCTTGTTGTGTTTTTGTACACCATAGTTTTCTTTACAACATTTATTATTTAAAATTATTATTGTTATGGATGATATAGAAATACTGTACTTTAGAACATTAAACTTTTCATGTAAAGTATTGTAAGGTAGATTCTTTTGTACCTGGAAATTTTGCCTATCCAACATTGTCCATGTCTAGGAGTACCAGAAATTGTTATAAAGCAGTAAAGCTTCCAGTACTATCTTGATTATTTTGTTTGAATAATAAAGATTAGTGAAGTTGATAAGGTGTCATAACATGATGTATGGCTAACAACCATAATTTCATCATGCAGTTTTTTTTTTTTCTGCTTGTCTGTTTTGATCATCACGTGGTTTATAATAATTTCTAGTTAAAAGCTTTCAACTCAAAAAATCCCTGATTGTGTCCCATATGTATTCAAACATGTAAATACTATTTTGTCTTCAATCTGTACAGACTGTAGTGGATCCTTTATATAAAAGCCACCCCACCATCTTGTTTTGAAGTGTATCGCTGGTTAAATTCCCTATAATATAGAATCCTAAAGTAATTACACCAAGTCTAACAGTGTTAAAAACTTCCATCATATCATGGTTTCTATTTTCAAAGATGGTGCTGAACTAATTTTATTCCTGGTGCTATTATCATCAGAAATTAAAAAAAATAAAATAAAATAAAGTTAAATCTGTTTACATTTGACAGATTTAAATTTAAGTTAATAACATTAATTAATCTACTTTCTATAGTCTACTTGTTGTAACATTTGTTTTTAAATCCCTAAATTTATTTACCACATTATAAATTTAATTTAAACTGTATTTAACAAATATCTTTATAAACCAATTTGAACATCTTATTACATCAACCAGGTGTACTTAAATGGAGCCTATCTGTGGCACATATTTCATCCTGACTGAAAACTATGACTTTCCATAGGAATTGTGGAAAAACATGTAAAGGTACAAAAATATATTTTGTAAAAACCTTATAGCTCAAACAGAATATTTTTGAGTCAAAATGGGTCCTGTATGCACATTGATATTTGTTTGTGTTATAATTTCCTTGGTTTTTCTATATTCATAGTAAACTTGTTTTTTGTATTGTTTCTCTAAACATTTAGCAAAATATTTTCTGTGTAGTTGATATTTTTCACTTATGTTTCATATGTAAATTTAAATGTGTAACATACACCAAGAGCCCTTGGACCATAGTTTGTTGTTCAAGATTATTAAACTTTTTATAAGAACTGATCATTTTTACTGAAAATAGATAATGCATGTTAAATGTTACTGTAGTTTAATATTCAACTATTGCACTGCATGTACATGTACTATGTGCATCTTAACATATATATATATATATATAAGAGCCATATTAAGTTTAAGTATCTATCTGTAATTCTGTGGGCAGTTCGTAGAACCATGTAATTTATTTTGTTGTGTGTATTGTTTTACCATAAATTTAAGTAATTGTATTTTTGGTGCCTTTTTTAAAGCAAATTTAATGGTGAACTCATTTTCACAGTTGTAAGTTGCAATTTTTCAAAATTACTTTTTCCCTTTGAGCATCTGTACAGTTGTTTTATCGACATATTTAGTTTTAATTTAAGCAAAATCATAATGTTTTTTACCCATTTTTCTGGTTAAAAAATGTTCTATGTATAAGAGAAATGTTGGTACAGCCCACAAAATTTGAATGAAAATTTAAGAAATGTTTGCTTTTATGTTTGTCATATAATGCTGTTTTACTCACTAAAGTCTGTTGTGGATAAGCTGCAAATAACTTCTATATGGAATATAACTGAGCATGACTGGTGTATTTACAGTAATTGTACAGCTCAGTTAGTTGCATTCTCACACCCTTTTTAAATACGAATTACAGCATGCATTTACAGTACTTAAGATTTAAAAACAGGCACGACATTTCGGCCACTGGTTCGATCATTTTAAAGTATACAAGTTTTAATGGTAAAAAAATGTTTAATTCCTAAATCAACACCTAACCAATGTAAAAATTGGCATATGTATGTATATATAATCAGTAAGAAAATCCAAAACAAAACTATATCACACATTGCATTGCGCGGTGTTTTCTCGCATATACATGGGCAAGAACCAAAGCGATCAAAAATCAAACTAAGAATTTTCGTTGTTAATAGTCAGTTTATAACACTGGCCTTCTTTTGTTTATGCATATATAGACAAGCCTAAGGGTACCAGTACATGGATACGTCCAGTTGAGACTAGAAAATATAAAGTCCAAGCTACTTTGCAAAAGCTGGAAAATCCACAAATTTAACAGAACATGTTCTGTTAAAAATTGCAAAAATGTTAAAGTTTTGATCAGTACGAAACAGAGCAATAACAAACAAAAGGCTAGCTTGCCTATCTCCCGATCAATACATACTACTAGTATGAACGAAAATAAGTATCATTGTGTGTGAAAGTGTATGTATTATGCTAATTACGGTATAGTAGTAGTATGTGTGCGAGTTCCAATACAAGTCCACAGGCTTTTCTTTACTGTACTTCACGGACGAGCCAATCTGGTTAGTTGAAAGTGATTGGTCAGGATCGCTGTTCAGCACAAGTTTTACAGGTTATTGATTGTTTATTTTCTTATGGTACCACACTGATCCTTAAAACTGAGTAAATGTTGAGGAAATGGTAATGTAAAAAATGTACAGTAGGTCTAAGCATTAACAAGCCAGCACTATAAAGTAAATAAGACAATTTTGGCAAAGAAAAAGAAGAAATAAACATTTCTTTAACTTTGAAGTTGAGCACCAAACAAGCTTTTAGTCATATGGCTAGTTAATGCAGTAGAGATAAAAAGAACTACGTAAGAAACAGTTTTAACGCTAACTTTAGGAATGATAAAAATGTCCAAATTGATAAATGCTCTTTGTGAACAACCTCATAGCTATAAGTGAAAACTTTACAATTTTTTTGCAGCATTAATGAGCTGTGAGCAGTTAACATTAATATCATTGTTAGTGCTAATCAAAATCAATAAGACAGTTGGCAAATATTTTTTAACTTTGAAAATTTTGAGTTATGGAAAGAAATCAACAAGTGTGCTAAATTTTATTTTGATATTTGCTTTAATAGTGAAGTGGAAATAGAATGAAAACAAACTATATTTTTTTAATCACTTACTACAGGTTAATTAGAAAAGATTTTAAGACAAAAATGACTTATCTAGAGAAATGCTAAACTTTCAATTCAATTTAAGTACCGTTCTTTAAACTGTGCTTCCTTCCTTGGGGTAATTTCAAACATTAGCGTGGTTTAAGTTTATTTTTTCCCAATATAATGAAGCTTCCTGGGAAATAAGGCATCAACAATTAGTTGCAAAGTTACTAACTAAACACTAATTGTACTTTTTGTTTGGAAATAAATAAGATGTAAAAACATCAATATTGTCATAACTGGATCTGGTTTTTAGTTTTAATTTAATTTAGGTTTTAAAATAAAAATTCATGTTTGTGGTATACAAAATTAGTACAATTAGAAAAATAACTGGTGTAACGACCATTTCTTTATGATGGAACAAAACTTCAAATGAAAGTACCTTCCTCACAAGAACACGACTCTTAGTGAAATGTACATGAGGGTTTGATTTATCTTTATTGATATAATTTTTATTTGTTCTACTGAGAAACTGGAGGTTATAAAGAAAATTTTTTTAGATAAATGGTACCACTTGTTTTTCTACATTAAAATTACAGTCTGTATCAGTAAAATTGAGCTTTCTTTGTATATTGAATCACTTTGATACAATGAGATGCATAGAACTAAAGAGCATACTCCAAATACTTTCCTCATGCAGTACTTTCCCAGAAAAACAACAACATTATTTTAGAAAACTATCACTTTATTTTTTGATGAAGTATGAATACTATAATTAGTAACTACAACATTAACAGCAGTCTGTAGGGTGATGTTTGTGCTATTTTTTGTAATTACTGTTCAAGTGAGCTTTCTTCTGGTAAATTTTAATTATTTTTTATATGAAGCCACTTGTTTCTTTTCTGTTTCTTTGTTATGTTAATAACTTTATCTCAGAGTGCATTCTTTGGTAAAGTTGATTCATCAGTCTGATTTTTATAGTTCAAGACTTAGTTCGAAACATCATTTTTGTTTTTCTAATAGTTGATAAGCTACTACTTCAGGTTGAGTGATTGTTTTTTCTGGTATATTGTTTTTCTTGGTAATTGTTTTTAATATAATTGAGAACAGTCTATAAGAAGTTGTTATAAGTGTTACCCTCATTTCTTTAATAGAATACCTTTTGCAAGTAAGGTTGATAGCAGTTGTCAAGTACTCATATTTCTGTAGCTTTTTCTCATTTTTTTATATATTGCAGTTGCTTTAATATTTGGTAATATTTTGCTTTAATACTGGTTAATTAAGGGAGTAGCTTATTTCTTGTTTGCTTCAAGAGCCTGTATGATTTATTTGTGCAAAATCTAGTAATCTTGGTTAAGAGTAATAATGTTTCCAACCTTTTATATAACACTTGATAACATCACCTGTTTCCATCACATAATCAGGATTTTGTGTTTTAAACTTTAGGAATATCAGTTTTTCTTAGGCATTTTATATTTATTCTGCTGGAACCCTAAAGTGATCCAGCAGCAAATTATTTGATGTATGTCATATTACATGTGTTGCATGCATTTGTCAATAGATTTTTTTGATTATTCTTACAGAAAGCCAATTTTACAATTGAATGAGATAAATTATCTAAACTCATTCTCCAATTTGTTTTAAGTATAATCAAAGGTGTTGGCTACTACATGGCATTAACTGTTCTGTGGTCAGGATTTAGTGTTTTTATTTGATCTTAAGTGGTATGCATTTTAGCCAGAGATTGTACATTTGAATATTCTGGATCCTATGCACTATCATGGGCTTTGGCTCTTATTAGGGAGTTATTAAACAGAATCTCATCTTTGGGTTTTTCTGTTTATGGAAAGATTGTATGCAGTATCATTTGCTGTGGATTACATGTGTTGAGCAATACCATCATTTTTGTATCTCTACAGGTTTACTCATCTTTTTATGTTGTAGAATTGAGTACATACTGTTAACTTTCATCTTTCAAAAATTCACAAACCACTAATTTTGGTGGTTTCTGAGGTAAAGCCAGTTTACCTTCATATATGCCTGACTAGTATTACTAAGTTTCTTGCCACATTTGACTCCACAGTAGTAAGCTGGTTGACAAATCAGTTACCACTGGCACTGTTAGTCCTCTGTTCATTACATGTATATCAATATAAAGCCTGTTGTTAAAGTGAAGCTTTGTGCAAGTGATTTGGAATGAGCAAAAATGTAAGCTTTCCCATGCTAATTGTTCTGTGTATGATTAGACATTCAGATTGCAATAAACATAGGGAGAAAGATGTTCAGATGAAGCATTGCATCGTCTATAGTCTTTTGACAAACTTCACTTGGTTCTACAGGGGTTGATGTGCGAGCAGTATGACATTGAAGTCACTACTGCCTGCATTTCATCATAAGTAATTTGTTGTGCCAAGGAATTTGTTACTAGTTGTTGGTTATTTGTTTACCATCACCCATTCTGATAAGATTCACTTGCTTTTTGTAATGTTTGACATGAAGATAAACTTCTGCAAAATAAACTGAAATGATTAGAAAGTATGGATGAGTTAAAATAAACTGAGGAACATTTGTTTATTAGTTACAATTGTATCAGTAGTTAATTAGAGCTGTAAGTTTACAACTCTTTTCAGTAGATCTATAAAATGACAGAATTCAGTCTGATCAGTTGCCAGTTATAAATTTTAAAAGTTCTTAATCTCTCAAGTAAACAGGTTTTTGAAGGTTTTAAAGGAATAAAGATTTTAATTTCTTCTGAGATAAGAAAGCCCTTAAGGTTCTTTGTTTCATCAGTTAAAGAAGATACTTAACAATGAAAATGATATGAGAAATCAGAAGTGTGGATTTTAAGGTTTGGGTGACTGGCTTTCAGTTCTAATTCAGTGGTTAACTTTTTATGAAGTCGGGATAATCTTCCAGTTTTTACGGGATTTAACATAATTAAACATGATGAGCAATGATTTATTTACAAAGAAATGAAAGAGGTATAGTACAGAGAATACATACTAGGTACGGAATGGTGAAATTAACAGTTATTTCAACTGTCAGTAGGTACAACAGTAATTCTAGCTTTGATCACCTAGGATAACCTTTAGTGTTTTGCTGTTGAATTGTGGAGGGCAATTTGTTATACATGTAATATCTTTCTTAGCTTCTGATGTCAATGTTTTGAATATTTAAATATAACTTAATATGACTAATCATAGTATTAAATCCTGTGCTTGTGGCAGACAACTTATGAATTTACCTTTTTTGTTTTGTTAGTGCTATATAAGAATTGTAGTTCAAGTAAATCTAGTTAATCATGTAGTATATTGAACTTGGTACTTTTTTGAAAGTTATTGTAGAATATAGAGAAATGTATAGATTAGTTAAGGGAAGTACATGAACTATGTATAACTTGTGTTGTTTAGCATTGTTTACACTTTTATTTTACACATTTAAAATATGTGGATTTGTTTTTTTTACTTGCTCTTAAAACTGAAAATAAGCTGTTTTATAGTTTTGAGAATTTTTGTACCATTTACATTATATGTTGCTTTATTTAGTTTATACTGTACCACCATGTGAAAGCTTGTGTATTTATAAGGTTTTAGGCTGTTCTCTCCTACACGTAAGCAAAATTACTCATATGCTTTCTCTGTTTGTGCGTGTATATGTGCGCGCGCGCGCACACACACACACACACACACCTGAAGTTTTAAACTATATGTATGTACATCTTGTAAGTAATTTTGTTGTTTTCTATCAGGAAAATTTATCAGTCTGAAAAACTAAATATAATTTTTCACATTCTTTTGATAATTTGTGTTGGTTTGTGGTTGCTGCAGTTGTTATTTGAAAAACTAATGTACACATGAAAAGGTAAAAATGTGTAAAAGATTGGTATATAAAACTTGTGGGTTACTTGTTATGTGAAAATGAATGTTTCACTTTTTTATTTTTTTTAAAGTTAAAAAATCACTGGGAGGTTGAGCTGGGCCTATGGATAGGATTTTATAATTGATTACTTGACGTACACTTTAATCATATACATTTATCTGATTAATTATTCTCACATAAGACTTGGATAAATGGAATAATTCAAAATATTAATAATCAGAAACAACAATTTAGACTGAGTGATTTATTTTTATCAGTTATTTAAC
The DNA here is from genome assembly GCA_011833715.1 of Carcinoscorpius rotundicauda. NCBI lineage: Eukaryota > Metazoa > Arthropoda > Merostomata > Xiphosura > Limulidae > Carcinoscorpius > Carcinoscorpius rotundicauda. The sequence continues at coordinate 33,338,899 of CM022398.1, forward strand.
TGATAAAATGATCACCAAGGTCTAATTACCATGGTCTCGTATATAGTTGTGCATATGTGGAATTTTCAGACTTGAAAGTTTTGAGTGTTGTTGATGTTTAAATTTGGGTTTGAGATTTCTCTGTTGTTTCCCTGAAAGATTTCTCTAAGAAATTCACTGGGAAGTTCAGTTGAAAATATAAATTTTTAAATATTGTGAAGTATTTGTTTTGGAATTTTGTCTTTAGGTTAAATCATTAAGTTGTTGTTGGGTTGTGTTCAAAACTTTAAAGATTGATTCACTAAACAGAACTTTGAAGAGTTTTTATATTGAAGTGTTGTCAGTGTGTAAAAGTTGAAGCAGTCTCAGATTTTTTTCCCTCATTTTAACAGAAAATGTTTTTCAATGTTTGAGTGATAACTTAAATTGTAGGTCATTTAATTGTAGGTCATTGATTGGTTCCATTGAAGTAATCATTCTTATGAGATGGCTGACAAAACACCATCAGTACTTCTCCTAGGTTGACAGAGAGCAAAACATATTATGCTCAAAGTAAGGTTTGAACACCTAGGACGAGCAAGACAAAAATATAGCCCCTTGTATAGCTTTGTTTAACAGCAAATTTAATGGCAGTATTTCAGTTACTTAAATATTTTAGTGGTTGGAAACCCTAATATCAGTTAGTTGATTATTTCATGACCTGTGATGCTAGTCAATTAATACAAACAATAAATTAAAAGCAATAACGAAAAATCATAATGGTAATATTTTCATTACTAGATAGTTAAAAATTATTGAAAAGACTAATATTAATTAGTTGATTGTTTTTATGACGTTGATCAGTTTAAATTTAATTCTGAAATATCCCATTGCACAGTAACTTTCTTTAGTGTTTTCTTTCAGTTTAATTCCATTTATTTTTGTTGGCAATGTCAGAAGTGATAATATTTTAAAATTGTTAATCAACTTCAGATTTGCAATAGTTTATAAGGAAAGAAATAATGAAAAAAGTTGCATTCACTTGAGAGCTATTTGGAAGATTACATTTCCTCATGAATTTTTTATTTATTTATTTAATATATACAGTCTTCACTTTTATTGAGTTTTGTTGGTTAAAACTAAAGGAATATGGATATACACATTTCCAATTATAGCCTGGCATAGCCAGGTGGTTAAGGCACTTGGCTTATAATATGAGGGTTGTGGGTTTGAATCCTCATCCCATCAAACATTCTCCCTTTTCAGCTGTGGAAGCATTATTATATGATGGTCAATCTCACTATTCATTGATAAGAGTAGCCCTAGAGTTGGAGGGGAGTAGTGATGACTAGCTGCCTTCCTTTAGTCTTGCACTGCTAAATTAGGAATGGCTAGTGCAGATAGCCCTTGTGTAGCTTTGTACAAAATTAAAATAACAGACATTTCCAATTGATAAAGTCAGCTTAAAAATGAAATACCTTAAGCAGTAGTTGTATATCTCAAGAATGTGGGTATATTTTGTTCCCTGGTTTAAAATATTTATTTCAGTGTTGTCTATGTTGAATGGCTTTAATGTTTTTCACATAACCAGCAAGGTTTTTTAACTTCACTAATGTAAAAAAAAAAAAATAATAATAAAAAAAATCTTATTTATCCCTTTTGTACCATGATATCACTAGCATGATGGTATTGGAGGTTCATTGTATGTGTAATAGGGTGCGTCAGCAGATAAAATTAAAATGTGCCAATTTTTTTGTTCAGTTGCTCAGTTGTGCCACTGCATGAGAAAAGAACATAGACAAAGTTTCATTTCAACTGCGAAGTATTTAGGGGTCGTGCATCCCTCTCAAAGTTCACTATTTTCCTTAAATTTGCCCTACATTACAGGGCTTATTTCCATTAGGCTTGCCTTGCTTTAGATAAGCCAGGGCCTCTGTACTTGGTGGCAAATATATCCATAAAGTGGACTTCTTGCCTTTGGGGTTTTCTTTGCTATGCTCATAATTGCACATCTCTCTCATCAGTGTGTTTAACCCCAAATTCCTGTTTTCCATTTCTGCATCTTTTGGCATTGGCAGTAGATTCTCTCAGTCAGGATTGATCTAATATTTTTCTGTATTTTTATCTTTTTCGTTTCCTCCATTTTACCTTTGCAGGAGGTCTTGTTGATATCTCTTAGGTTGGACACAAATCTAGTTTCCTCTTCTTCATCTTGTGTCCTCCATGTCTTCCTCTGCTTTGCTCATGCTTTCTGTTGCTCTTACCACACACTTATTTCATGAAAAGGTTTTATTTTTATCTTTGTGTGAGATTTGCCCAGACCATTATCTATAAGGCTGGACTTTCCTTTCATGCAGCCCTTATCACATTTCTGTCATTCTTCAACATTACCCATCTTTCAACTGAAGTAAATGATTTCTTAATGTTGGCCTATTTGTTGCTGGCCTGGCATAGTCAGGTGATTACAGTTCGAATCCCCGTCCCACCAGAGATGCTCGCCCTTTCAGTCGTGGGATCGTTATAATGTGATTGTCAGTCCCACTATTCTTTGGTAAGAGTAGCCTAAAAGTTTGGCGGTAAGTGGTGGTAACTAACTGCCTACTCTCTAGTCTTACACTGATAGATTAGGAACAGCTAACGCAGATAATCCTCGTGCAATTATGCGCGAAATTAAAAAACAAATAATTTGTCCCTCTCTTCTTGTGGGTCATCAATCTGGCCCATCTTTTAGCACTTTTTACAAAGTTGTTTGATCTTGGATTGCTGGTTATCTGGCAGCTTTATCAACTACATTTTGCTTTTCCTGTTACCTCCCAGCTTCTCCCTGTCCGTTCCACATTGTTTTAATTTTTTACGTCTTCGTCAAGTTCCTTGTCTTATTTCCATGCCTAACTGGGACGTTAATTTGGCTTTACATGCTGCTTGCTATACGTTCTCAATTTGAGCCGTTGGCTTTGTTTCTTATTTTTTAAAAAAACAATTACTCTTTACCTGTGATTGTCTTCGTTTATATGTGTGTCATCAATGCTTCCACCACTCTTTTAGCATGCTTATTTACTCCAATACCTAGACCAGCCATTTTGTTCCTGAGAGTTTGAATGCTCGGAAAGATTATCGTTTTTCCCCTTTATTCCCCCCCCGTCACCTTTCATCATATGGATCTGGATCGTCTTCCAGGATTCCCGTCATCGTTTAATTCTTTCTTGAGACCCCTTTTGGTTTTAGGACTTCTTGTCCTCTACCCTTACATGATGGATCTGTTAACTTTTCCATTTGGTGTTTTTCTTCCTCTGATATTGATGCTTAACAGCTCTTTCACATTTCGTCGAATCAGATTCGTTACCTGTGTTTACCTCTGTTTTTAATTTTTGTCTCCCATTATTTTTATTTGACGATTTCACTTTCTTTGAGATTTTGACTCCTCCTGGTTTGTTATTCTTTGCTTAAGACATTTAAAGTTTCGAAGCTACAGTAATTAATAACTGACAGAATTATTATGTAGCAACAGTGTGTTGAAGTGTTTGTAATGGTATTTTTGTAAATTGATACTATGATAGTGCGTAATCAACTAAAAAAAATGTTTACCTGTTGGTCGTGATAAAATCAATAACATTTGAATTTGTTGACTACTTTTAGGGTTTTAATGAAGTTTTTGTACCGAGGTAAAAGATAAACAAAATACCCCAATTTTTTTATGCGCAGTAATATGTGTAATATACTTACTGGTTATATAGGTAATTTATTATTACCTATTGATTGGATGAATGTTTCATTTTAAATAAAGTAATAAGATCAAAGACTTTTATGAGGAAACTAAGCTACTGACGTATTATTTAAATGAATGTGCTCTTATAATTTTAAAATTTAATATAAGTTGTTTAACTGTGGTGGTTTTTAATAAACAACGTTGAATTCTTTATATACCTATTTCTTTGTAGTTATTAATATATTAATAGTAATTCAAGACCTAAATAACTATAAAACGTATGAGAGTAAAGACAGGTAAGTCTTGTCATTATAAAACTATTTTGTTAAAAAGCTGGTAAACAGTACAAAACTCGTTAAAATATTGGAAGAAGTGTAACAAACCAGTGTCCGCCTCTCTTTCCAGTGGCCCAACGGCTCTTCTGAAGGCTTGCAATACTAAAAATCGCTTTTCAGTACTCATGGTGGGTACAACAGATAGCCCTTTCTATAGCTTTACGCTTAACAAAAGACAATGGGTCAAAAGTAGGTTGGAGACGAAATCCATTACGGCAAGTTACTGAAGAGGATATATTCTAAAATTAAGCAACACTATTTTAAAACTGTATGTTGAAAATGTCATACAAACAATTGAATAGCTAGTGATTGTTTTTAAAGGTCGTTGTTTTCATTGTTCGTATTAATGCTAGTTTGGTTTGAAGTAGTTAAAGCAGCTAATCTGTCAGCCTTCTTTCTTGTTTTCTATTTTAAAAGGAAAACTCGTTTCGTTATCCATTAATTTCATCAACTATTGAATGGTCTGATTGTTTGAACAGCTGAGTAATAGATTTGTTTTCTTCGTGTTAACGAATGATTTCTAGTTGGTTGTCAAAACGATCTCATTATTTGTAATCTGAGTACTGCATCACACAAATAGATTTAAAATAATGATTTTTATTTCAAATATTAGAACTGTCGATAAACTTCCTGCTTTAATGATAAAATCGTGACTGGTTATGGGGATAAGAAGTTGACATACCTTTCTGTGATAGGGATCGAATCATCCAATATTTAGAAAAGGTAATTGTCTTTCTGCCGACAGTATCAAGAGGTCTACAGTCGTTTTTTAATAGCTATCTCAGATTTTTTAAAGTTAAAAATTTTATTTTAAAAGCATTATATTTGGTAGGCTATGATTATTGTTAAATGTCAATGCAAAAACAACAAACGTAATGAAGTTGTCTGTGGACCAACTGTGAACTTGGGCCTTATTTGACGCTGTTTATTTTCTCCAGTAAAATAAGGAGACGAGTATAGGAACGTATTATACCATAATTTTGCTGAAAAAAGTTTTTTTTAATTTTTTAAACATCATTTGTATTTTAGACTTTGAATGAAAATTCATTCAACTGTACGAAGCCAGTTTTTGTTTCCTTTACTCTAAAGACAGTGGCGTGTGTTTGTAAACACCTTAGTTTGAATGTTTATGCAATTTTATTACCAAATTTTACAATGATTTTGTTTTCCCATATAATTTTCAAATTTACTTACGGTATTCTCCGGTTAATAAGCCGAGGCCATTTTTAAGAAGTGATAAGTTTCTTCAAAATGATTTCTTAGTCTCGTTTCAGCGTCAGCATGCATGTTGTGTGTGATCATTGGCGTTCTGTAGTAAAGCAGAACGTGTCGTATTGAGACAGAGATGGAATCAATGTCATTCGTTATTGGCTCCACTCACTGTAATTAGGTAACCAATAAAATTCCAGAATTTTTACTCAGTAATTAAAATCACTAACCCAGGGTATAAATACTAGGGGTATGTAGTAGGAGTTTATCATTGTATCGTCCCGCTCGCCAATTCTATGTGAATGAAAAACAGGTCCGTGAATGGAAGAAAGAATGTGGACGACGACGAGGAAGACAACATTCCACTCACCCAGCTAATAACACCAGAGAGTGACCCGTACGACGACCAGTTCTCTGCCGAGGATTGGAATCTGTTATTTGGTGCTGCTGATGATGAATTTGATGGATTTTAATAAATTTTTGAGATTAAAGTGTATTTTTTATGAATTTTGTTATTTCTATGAATACATGTCATTCGTAATGTATAGACCTTTTTCTATTAATAAATAAAGTTTATTCAATTGAAATAACTCTGCCGTAACTGTGAGATCAAAGGTATGATTTTGGGGCCGATTTTGGTCTTCGGTATTTTTTGGTCCAAAGCTGGTGATCGGCCAATAAGCCGACCCCCCCCCCCAAAAAAAAAATCAGGTCCAAAATTTAGGGCCAGAAATTCGGCTTATTAGGCGGAAAATGCGGTATTTTTCATTTGTACAGCTTTAGCGAAAGTCGTATCACTCTTAAAGTACAAGGAATAATCACATTGCAAATTTAACTTTCTCGACTATTTAGTATACCGAAAGCCATGTTTTATTGGAGAAGTGGTGTTGTGGAAACTTATCATAATGGTGGGAAAAAAAATGATCATTCTGACGAGGTGAGTTTGGTTCTTAAACTGATACTTCATATGCAAAAAGGCTTCTACATGTTGTTTAAGTAACAATAATACAAATGAGAGGATTGCCAAACATAACGTTCTTAAATTTCTTAGAGATTCTGTAACTTTGACCTTGTAGTCTCTTAACATTTAGTTGAACTAAAATTAATGCTCACAGGATGTCTATACATACATGTATATCTGAGCTCGTAAACTAAAATTTGTTTTAAGCGCCTAACACTTCAAAGCGTGTGTCAGAATATATGTATATTAACCTCTTGTGATTAGAGCTAGATGTTGAAACTAGTGTTGAAATTAAAAACCCCTTAGGAGGGAGAAAAAAGGTCAATTCAGCTTGCGACGTAAAGGAACGAAATCAAAATTGGTGTCCAAACTGGTAGTTTCACTTATAGTATCGATAAACTAACAAAACATTTAAGCAAATATTCATCCAGTCATTAGTTACCACTAGCTAGGCCACGTTTTTTGTTTAATTTGGGATATAATTGTGAGTAAACAAAATAGGCAGGCTTGCTAACTAATGAATATTTGCCGTAAAAATTCTTATCAGTCCTTATAGGAGTAGCTAGTAGATCGGCAACTTGTTTTTCATACCTGAAGTGTGTTTGATCAAATATTGACTTTGTCAATACACAGCAACAAATCGCAGCAAGTAAGAAATATTTCATAGTAACTAACATTAACTAAAACAGTGTTAATAGCTTTCTTTATAGCAACGCAATGGAAAGTAGATTAATAGTTTCTTGATATCATCCGCATGCATTCGATACAGCCGTATTAAGCATCATAATTTACGGTACTATGCAAAAGTGTTAGGACAAAATATTTTATCATTCTACCTTCATTTTATGGGACTAATTTTTTCATGTCGTTAAAAAATGTAAATTTCAGCACTGTTGTAGTGCTTAACTGATCCCTGTTGACAACTGAATGAGCCAGAACGGAAATACTTATTTAGAATTCCCATATTCTTGTACCAGGGGCATGTCTCAAAGGTTCTACTTGAATGAACGTGCTGGTCAAATTTAGGATCTGAAATAACTGTCATGGTGTCCATGCAGTATCTTAACTGTTTGTACTTATTTTACTCTTGTTTGAGTTTAATATTTATAAATATTTCTATTGTTAAATGTGTATTGGGAAAGTTCCGCCTGTCCTCAACATTTGGAAAAGATTCTTGAACCTAAGAATCAACAATATACGATGTATGTAAAATACCAGTATTGAATCTTCGAGAATCTCGTTTAATGAATGTAAAAGGTAGTCGTCGCAACGCGCAGACAGTTTAATTTATTGTTGGGTCGCTACAGTCAGTATACTATAAAAACTCGAACTATAATTTTGATAAACACTTATTAATTGGAAAATACAGGTATTTGATCAGAAACGTTTTTGAATTTGAACATTACAAACGGTTTAATTTTAGTGAATTAACTTCGAACGTTAGTATTTTTACGAGGACATTTAATATCTTCGTCGATAAAAACTCAGCGTATAAGTGGTGTGAATCCAGACAAGAATAGCTTAACTAGCTACGTTAAGTGATATGTAACGATATCAGCTCAAAATTAATTCGTTCGTCGTAAATTTGGACCGTCTATAAAATATTCAGTTCCAGTCTAGAAATTGTGTAATAACCGTTTTTATAAATTGTATTGTTTGATACAATTTTCTTTAGCATATTTTAATAAACATTCTTGTTGGCAAATACCAAATCTGATACATACTAATATTCACTTAACTTCTAAATTCACTTCCCAGTTTCTGGTTATTTGAAATCGTAATACATAATGTACGTAATATAAATCCGAGACTCGTCCGGGGTAAATTGTAATACTTAACGCTATATGCAGAAAAAAGTAAGCTTCTACATGATGCCGGTATATGCTATAAGAAATCACTCTACACTTAAACCTTTGTAAAAACGGTGTTTAACACTGTATATTAAGCTTTATTGTCATGCCATGACCCAAAAACTATAAAGAATTGTCAGCAGAGTGTTTGCTAAAAATCTTTGTGATGCTGGTTGGAGACTGACAAATTGCTGCAAACCTGAAATGCTCCCCAAACACTGTCAAATACTCTAGATCGTGAGGCCGAGACAGATAAATTTGAAAGTAGGAAAAGAAGAGGCGGGACACCTAAATTTAATGATACTGATGTTAAGTATCTTCGTTTATTCAGTTTTCAGAACAGAAGGAAGACTGTTTATTTTATACTTGAGATCAGTGGCACTGTACCAAATGACTGAAAACTGTGCAAATCTACAGTATCAAGAAGACTTGAAGAGAATGGAATACTTGGTAGTGTATCGGTTAAAAACAACAATAACAGCAAAAACACATTGACTTTTGAGACTGAAATTTACTAAAGTACAAAACTAGATGGTTGATGATTGAAAATCGTGTTATGGATATTTTATTTCTGATTTATCTTCCATTGTTATACGTTAATATCACAAACGTGGAAATGCTCTTAATTAGGAGAATTTCATAGAATTTAACAAATTTGTGCTTAAATGTTGCTTATGAATAATAACCCTCCTGCTGTATGATTCTTTTGAAAACTTGAGTTAGAAACAGCTAACGTAGTGTTTGGTCTAATATAGTTATATATCTGAAAGTGTTTTTACCCTGTAGTTTTGCTGCTTTAAATCAGTTGTATTCAAGCAACAAATTAAGAATTGTTCACTTTTACTATTCTCCAGCGAAGCTGTAGTAAAACATTTTAGACCGATAGCTCACAAGACTTGGGTATGTGTGAGCAAAAAATCTGTAAGTTAATGTTTTTTTCTGTCAAATGAATTTTTTTATTGTGGTGCAAAAAAGAGGAATTTTAGTCATAATTGGTGATTTTATATCCTGTATTTGTTAATGGATTGTGTTGAATTTTGATGTGTGAAGTTAAGGTCTAGCCGAACACATCTAGTGAAAATATGTGGTAGTTTGGATTGCCATAGTGAGAGCTACAGAAAGTGGAAAATCACTAAAGATCACTGCTATTAATAACGTATCCTACAGATCATTTTGGCCGCATGACACGCTACCTTGTGTTTGGATGTTTCCTAAAATTTGAAAGGATGCTTGTGGTATAAATGATATGCACAAGATTGATAGGGGGTACACATACATTTTTCATAGAGCTGATTATCCTGATTTTTTTGTAGGCTTCCTATAGAGGGCTTACACAACTGTGGCTGCTAGTGTTTATATAAAACTATTTTTAAAGACTGCCTAATTTGCAGTAGTATTATGACACTTGTATAGTATTATAGCTCTTTAATCCAGAGGATACAAAAGATGATGTTTGCATTGGTTCACATTTTTTAAAATACAACTTGTCAAATATTTCAAACATTCAAATAATTAATAAAACTCCCAAACTGCTAACTCAAAAAACATTTGTACTTTTTGCTATAATATTGTTTACAATATACTTGAAATTTCAGTATAATGCAGGATCTAAATCTAGAAAACTTAATGAAATTCTATGTTGTCAGTTAACATTCTTAGAGTAATAATAATAATAAATGTATATAAAGTCATTAGACATTACTAATAAGTTAGTATAGAAATATGTAAAGTTTTTTTATTTAAAGACCTTAGGCAGCAAATTATATGTTGTCATAAAGCAGGAGAAGGACACAGATTTCCAAGAAGTTCAACTTTCTAGTTTCAATTATTTTTTTTATCTGAAATGCGCATAATAATCGTTTTGTTTTAGTACTATGTATATACATTGTTATAACATGAGAATTAAGATAAATGAGGCTTCTCGCTGAGGGAATTGTTTATGGTAAGAGAAAATGGGGAGAAATGGGTCACTTATCACATCCTTGTTGGAGCCAGCTTGATTCAGATAACTGTCACAGGAGCCTTTTATTATTTGACTGTACAGCTTGTTAGATGTTAATTATTTCAAATGAGCGAGCTTCAGTGTATAATCTAAGTTACAGCTGAGAAAATATTTAGGAAAAATTTGTAGTGAAAATAGAATAACACTGTGGGGAGAACTTGAATAACATATTGAAAGCTTATTACATTAAATTTCACTGTATCACCAAATTATGTACATGAAAGTAGAAACAGACCTATTAACTTTTAGCATCATCATATATCAACGATGATCTAGTTCTTCAAAACTGATACCAAAAGTGAGTTCATTGTATTTCAGTTATCGATATTGTTACGTATTTTTTATGTTTTGTTCTTCATAGACTAAACGCAACAGAAAAACACAGATAACAGCTTGTATAATTTATTACACTAAACTATTAACAAATATAACAGATATAACATAAATTATATAATAACAGTGACAGATATTAAGTTACAACATTCGAAATTAATTACAAAACAAAATAATACTAGTTTCAAACTTCAAAATTAATCACAATACAAAATGGTACTGGCCTGTATCTAATATAATGATCTAAAATGAAAGTCTCAAATTCCAGTCTAGGGTGTGAATTTGGTCCCACGAAGAAATTCCGAAGCTTAAATGAAGAAGTTCAGAAACAGTTCACAGTTCAATAAATTCGCCGACTCTCAGCACAAGCAGTAATTCAGATGAATCGTAGAGATTGACGAAATAAAATCACAGCTTCCGTAGATCTAACTTCAGTCACAAATCCAAGTTGAATAATCACAGCAAATACTTAATCTTTTTCAAATAACTGACTCTCTTCTTTTGAAATAAAACTAATGTCTGACTCCTTTTTTCTCTCTCGCATCTTCGTCTGTTTATATATAGTAGGCCTAGACCCCTCGAATAACCGCGAAATTTCTACAGATCTCCAGAGCAATCCGCGCATGTCCGTTCTTGCACGAGACTAAACGTCTAGACACGAAGTCGCCAGCACTTCATTTACAAATATATGATTGGTCTACTTAATTCAAGAAAATTCTAAATGTTACCTTAAATGAATAACAACATATTTTATTAGTTTAAACTTCGAAACAATAATATAAATATGGAAACATAGATAATAGAAATGAAAATTCAAACACAACACGACATGTTGTCGTTTACAAAATATTTACACATTTACATAACAATATTAAGGAACATTCAAAGTAGAGAAAACGGTAGACTTTGTGCTTTCTGTTGCTACTTTGTTAATATCTTCAGCAGGACAAGTTTTATTTAAGTCTGCACAATGCTTTTTCTGCAATATACAACTGTGTATATATGATAGTTTGGTTTGGTGAAATTGTTCTTTGCTTTTTGATTATTTTACTTAAAGTAAATTTCACTTTCCCTTTCTTTCAAAAAAGAACTTTCTTGTAAATGTTCCACAAGTACATAGCTTTTCACATTGACCACTAAATACACTATCCCAAGTAATAACTTTCAGTACATAAATATTACCCACTTTCGCTTCATTCTCTGTACATTCATTTCCATCATTCATTTGTTTAATCTTATTTATCTTTTTTTTTTGTTCATTTATTTTAAATTCTCTCGAAAATGGTGATAGAAGTGGAAATCTCGTATTTCCCATGCTTCCTTCAATAAGAATTGGCCTTTGTTGATGGAACCTGGAAAAGAACAGGCAAGAAATAAGAACAACATGGTCTAGAATATTCAGTTTATAAGAACAACTAGAAAGAATGGAAGTAATCACCCTGAAAGCTACTTGCCTTTGGATAACCTCTGATTTGTTTTGAAAGAATGAAGTGTGATTCATGAGAACCATCACAAGTAGCAGTACTGAATCTATAGGTAATTGATCAATTTCAGGAGCTTCACGATGAGTAACTAATGAAAAACAATGGCTTTCATTATTGAAACAGCATGATCAAAGGGACAAATCCCTTAAGTCTTAAAGTTTGCCATGGTGATTGATGTAGTAACTGCTCTAAGACAACTCTGCCCAGTCACATTCTTTTATGCTCTTAAATTCCTAGAATTGCTATATGCCTACTGTATTCCTTCACTTTTTAGTTAATACCTTAAAGAATATGGTTATAGTGGATGTTCATTATCTGAATAATGTGCTTTTACTCGGATGCAACTGCCTCTATGATAATCTACTTTGACTTTCACTGTTATTGAATACCAACTTTAATACAACTGATGTAACATAGTGTTTCCTTACAATCTGCTTATATAAATACAGATCAGTGAAAAATTATAAAATATGGTTGACTTATGGATATAGAGAAAAGTATTTTAACTAACTATAAAGTTTTGACTGTTAAGGGTCTCTGATGTCATACTGTTTATTATAAGGTTTGTCTAGAATTTTGATTGTATAATTTAAGCAATTTTATAGCTGAGTGTGAAATTCAACAAAGTATCATAATTATTACTGAGCATTTTTTATGCTTATTTAGAATTATAATTTGCTCAAACAAGTGTATGTGTTTAGAAATTGCTGAAGAGGACTGTCTTCATTCACGGCTAGATGGTATTAAGATTTTAAAATCTTACGAGGTCTGTATATTTTTTATTGCAAATAAAACTATGTTACAAGTTTTAAAAGCCATGTGTGGTACTTAAGTCTATAACTTGTGTTAGAACATATTGGGAAAGAAAAGTATTCATAAATTTGCTACTGAAATATTATTAAACAAAACTACAATTGTTACACATAAAATATGATAAAGCTAAAATATTCAGAAAAACGATATTTCAAAACAAAAAAAATCTTAACTCATTACCCAAGGGTTTAAGAATTGTATTCATTTTAGGGTCATTCCATGTCAAATCATCCAGATTTTGGAAAATTTTCCAGGTGATCTCCTCAGAATGCCTTGAAAAAAATTCACATGTGCTCATCTACCCATATAATAAAAAACTGCCAAAGATTGGTTCAAATATCTCTAATAGTTTCTGATTTACAGCCCTGTAAAATTTAATTTTTTTTTTTTTTTTTAAATCCATTTTTGGGCAACTATGGCTCTTAAAGATGCAAGAGTAATATTATGGTGGTAGAAGGCTGGAATTTGCTACACTGACTGAATTAATCTCACAAAAATAAAAAAATGGGCTCAAACCTAGTTTATTTCTCCCAGGATTTTCATAGTGAGGCTGTAAAATCACCTGAAATCCCAAAATCATAAAAAAAAACATTGGCTTATTTAATAAGCCATAGCTCTAAGACTTAATATGATACAAAGCTGAATTTTGTTTTCAAATTTTCTATAACATATTGGTTGATAAATCAGCAATTGTTCTATTAAAAGTCTGTTAGATCTCCTGCAAAATAATTTAGTTGCATGCAACTTTTTGATTTAGCTCAAAATAGCCCTACTTCAGGCCAGGTTGATGATGTCACCAGTTATTCAACCTTTTCAGAATTTCACCACATATTCTTACTTCTCTAAATATGATCTACAAAAAAAAGGTATTCAACTTACTTTTTGAATTATAATTTTTTAAAGTATCCTCTGATCATACATTTTATACTTGAAAAAATACCACAATTCAGGTGTGTTACTGTGTGCAAATATATCCATACAATTTTGAAAAAAAATTACTAATTCTATTGAAATATTCTAATCAGCCTTTACCATATATTCTTACATCTCTGTACATGATCTTCAGTTGAATGCAAATGAATTCAGTTAGGCTGATACTATTTCTTATAAGCAGTGGGTCCATACAGATAGGACAACTCTTGTGTTCCTTGGGGCAACTGGTGGTTCATGCAAGCCTTCAATTGCCTACAAGTAATCAAATTGTATCCCTATCTACCATTGGGCAAAGGACCACATTCAGGGCATTCAGTTCTTTCTTGTCAAGCAGGAATCAATCCTGCAGAACTGTGTAAAGTTTGGTCTACTTGAGTGCTTTGACAGATGCAAAACTGTGGTGGGTATTAGGTCAGATCATAGCTTTATTCCCCACTCTACCAACAAATTGTATATGAGAAGGCTATTAAATGATGATGTGTACACAGTTGTAACTGTTGATAGCAGCAGCTCAAATAGGGTCTAATGATAGCAAAGACAATTTTCAGCCAGGGAAGTATGTGGCATCTATATACATAATCATGAATGGTATGTGGGAAACATAAAAGATAGATCAGATGAACATTCCAGTGTGTTGGTGTCATTTTTGAAGAAATCAAGAAACAAACTGTTTTCATGGCCTGCAAGATCACGTAAAAATGAAAGCTGGATTCCTTTCCAACATATTCTTTGTCTGTGCACCTGCTGTGCAAGGCAGTAGTGCTCGCTACTATGTTCTACCTCAAAGTGATTTCAACATAATCAAATTTTAATTTCAAAAATTTATTTAAGCTGTCTGAACAAAGCAATGTTTATTTGCTGTTGTTAAGGCTAATTTATTGCCAAAGCAGTTTTTGAAATATTTAGTTGTTACAGTAATTGCCGTTTGGTGCGACTATAATCTTTTTGTTATTTTTGTTGTAGCACTGTGCTTTTTGTCTGATTTACTTTTGTATTTATTAAATTATGAATCTTAAACTCAGACATATCCGCATAACTGTAATGCATACACAATATATTTGCATTGCCATGTGATCTAACTAGTTGTGCCAATAAACTTCTTCAGAAATGAATTAATTCTTTCTTGTTTCTTTCACCTTCATTATTTAACATTGTAAAAGGCTGGTTAGAATACCTCAGTGGGATTTATAAAATTCTGACAGGTATTTTTCAAAATTGTATGGGTGTATTTGCACACAATAACACAGCTGAACTGAAGTTTTTTTTTAAAAAATAAACGTATAGTCAGAGGATACTTTAAAAAATTATAACTCAAAAGGTAGGTTGAACACCATCCTGATTTTATTTGTAGATCATATTCAGTAATGTAAGAATGTATGGTAAAAATCTGAAAAGGTTGAAAATATGGTGACATGGTCAAACTGTGGCCTGAAGTAGGGCTATTTTTAGCTAAATCATAAGTTGCATGCAACTAAATTTTTTTTATAGGAGATCTAACAGACTTTTAATTGCAACAATTGCTGATTTATCAACTGATATGTTATAGGAAATTTAAAAACAAACTTCAGCTTTGTATCATATTAAGTCTTAGAGCTATGGCTTATTAAATAAACAAATGTTTTTTACGATTTTGGGTTTTCAGGTGATTTTGCAGCCTCACTATGAAAATCCTGAGAGAGAGAAACTAAGTTTGAGATCATTTTTGAATTCTGTGAGATTAATTCAGTCAGCTTAGCAAATTTCAGCCTTCTACCACCATTACTGAAGCTTTAAGCAGCCAAAGTTGCCCGAAAATGAATTCGCCAAAAAAAAAAAAAGTTACAGGGCTGTAAATCAAAAACTATTAGAGATATTGACCTAATCTTTAGCAATTTTTCATTATATGGATAGATGAAAACGTAAATTTTTTTGAATGCAGTCTGTGGGGGTCACCTGCAGTCCTCTGGTTGATTTGACATGGAATGACCCTTTAATATAAACAGTTTTTCTCACGGTTCATATTTCTTGCGTATCGTACTTAGGAATCTTCAATAAATGAATTGTATAATTGTTGTTTTTTTTCGAATTGCTGTGTACAAAGATGATCAGTTTGAGGTATTTGGTTCTTGTGATTTAATATTTAATTATGATCGTTTTCATAATAAAAGTGTTAACAGTTAATTATTTTTAAAGCAATAGTGATAATTCGTTGCATTACTGTCGTCCGTTGCATATTCAGTTTAATTGTTGTATTAGGCGTTTATAGTATTGTTGATGTCTTAATCTAAGCTTTAAGTTTGTCTCATTGTGTTTAATATTGTTATTACTAGAGGGCTAGATATTTTTAGATTTTTCAATCGCGTGTTCTAAATACAGTAAACTCGTTGTAACGAAGTTGTAGGGACCAAAGAGAATTGTTCGTTACAAAAGAAGTTCGTTAAAAAGGATTTTTTTTTCATTCACTAGCCAAGTCTGGTAATGGTAGGCCCTATAACTGACGACTGTTGCAGTATCGGTAATTGGATTAAAGACTCAGATTTAATGAAATTCAAAAGGACAATTAACAGCACTTGTAAAAAAAAACAAAAAACATTCATAATATAGACATACATGTATGTAATTATAATGTACAGGATACAAACACCAGCAAGAACATCTAACTGGAGTCACTTGAAATATTGCACAATGCTTTTTTGCGAACTGCTGACTCTCTGGCACTTGGTCACAAAACGCTCCATCATGTTAATTGTTTAATTTGACTGTGATTCGCCTTTTATAGGCCACAGCATGCAGGCTGCCCAGGCATAATCTACTCAAGCCATAATCTGAAAATTTTATATCTAAGCTAATTTTTGCTGGGAGGGCGGGTGAGTTGGGGCGGGCAGGGGTTTAAAGTGTTATTGACCATAATTGTTGTGAAAACATTCCTAGGCTAATCTACTACCCCATCTGCAGTCCGCTATTTCTCAAGTGTAAAATTTTGATGGTGGCACCACACATTGTTGCGCGGAGACTGACTAATTGCACTTGCTATAGGCGTAGCGGGTGGTTGGCAGCCAGCAGCGGTGACAATTAATTTAGGGAAGAAGAGAAAAATAAATATCTTCGTACCTGGTTCGATACAAAGGATGTAATATTGATGCTTTTCACACCCTAGGGACTATAATTATACATCGTTACAAGCCGACACTTCGATACATGCAGTTCGGTTCAAGGGGCTTTTGTTACTATGTGTTTATATGGACAGTTGGCCGGACCAGTCAACAACTTCGATACAAGTGATATATTCGGTTCTAGCGACTTCGAAACAATGAGAGTTTACTCTATGTGCAAACAGACTAGAAGTTGTTAGTAAAAGAAGCAAATAGAGTGAAAGTAAAAGTGAAGCTAGACTGTAATTTTCAGTTTAGTCGTAAAGGGTGATTTTGAAAGTGAAAGTATCGCATCTTGTAATAAAAAATAGTTGGGTTGTAAAGTAAATGAACCATTCTTTATGGACTTTGACGAAAAAGTGACATTTAAAACTCTGAATACAACTGTGGTAAATGGTGTAATCAGTTTTCTTTTGTACGTATGTTTGACTTGTCTTAAATGTATTATTTTAAAACGAATTATGTGCTGCACATTTGAAATTTACCATTAACACTTACTGTTAATAGTCGTGTCCCCATATGAAAAAAAACAGCTGACACTAATAAATGTCATATTTTATATAATCTATTTCTCTATTGTAATCCAGGCTACCTTATTTTCAAATGTATCTTAACCGTTGCTCTTTTATTTCTAGGAGAGTATTTCTTGTCAATATTTTGTACAAGAATGAACAAGAATCGGTATTTGCTTATGAACATCAAAGGTTTTTAGGTACATAGCAATTCACTAATCTATCGCATGTTTTTATTAGATTCAAACAGGAACAGAATTTAAATTGTGCTTAAAATATCGCTTACCTCCGTGTCTTACGTTTTAAGGAAGGACAACAAAACGTGTAAACTCTGGATACTGCTTTAAAATAATTTTTGGACAGTTAGATAATAAAGCATCGCGCAAAAAGGGGAAGAGTATAGGGTTTGAAGTGCTGTATAGTTTGTGTATATGTATTTGATAATATGACAACAAAATGATTGAACTTTAACATAGGTTTATCATATAACCTTAAAGATTTACTAAAACGTACAAAAAGAGTTTTCATACGTATAATACCCGAGACTGATAAATAGGAAGATTACACAGCTGTAAATGTTATGGGTTATAAGCCTTACGACAAGGTGGCATCATGCTACATTGTGTAAGATTAGTAAATATTGATTTTAACTGTTTTGCTAATGCACATTAACAGTATTTCTTTACCTGGTCTTTTCAAATACGGCTTTAAAACAAATTAATTTCGTATCGGTTTTAGATAAATTACACCTTATTAACCATATGCCTCCTTAAACAAATTGTTAGTTCCGTATAACATCATGACGTTGCGTTAAACATTTCGCCTGTTCTTTTTAGTAATTATTGCGTTAAAACAACTAAGCAGTATATTTGGTATTAGTTTTCCACAGCTTGCTATATTTTTCTTTGTCGGTAGAAGAGGCTTTAGTTGTTCTCTCTCTCTTTTTTTTTTTTTTTTTACTATTACATACAAAAAACAATCAACAAAAACGATACACACAGAGTACAAACCTGTGTAAGGCGGAATCGCATGGGACCGAGTAAACATCCCGGCTTTGACGGTGGGTGAACATGCCTTTCCTTGATTATATACAACTTTTGAGTGGAACGTTATACAAAGGAAATAAGACATTTGTGAATAAAGTTATTACACTCAGTGATGTCGAGAAACCCACTTGTTGAGAACTTTTATATGCAAAAACGGTTCTTCTGGGCCCAGAAGAGCCGTTTTTGCATATAAAAGTTATTACACTGTTTATGCTATATTTATTAGAATAAGAACAAAATAGATATTCAAAATATACACAAGTACAATCTTAAAGTTGTTTGACAAAATGTCCATTTTCAACGGTTTCGTTTTTTTTTAACGGGCTTTCTCATGCGGTCAAAGAAACGGTCTTTTAAGTTCATTTTCCCCTTGCATACAATTTGATAGCGTTAATATAACTTAACACTTGCGATGAAGTAGGAATTTCTATTTCCTCACTATCTTTTCCATTTTGTTCTTCTTCTGAATCTCTCACATTGTTACCATCTTGCGATTCTATTAAAGATTTTAAATCGGTTTCATTAGTTTCTGTTAAAATGTTCTTGTCAAAATTCACAAAATCATCTGCATCAACCTTCTCAGTTTGGATTTCACTAGCATCGTCATAACAAACTTCTCCACAATCTCCGCCATTGTCAAGAATAAATCCATAGTTTCGAAAGCACTTTATTACGCATTTGACCAAATGACTTAAAGTATAATTACATCTAACACGTCAATTTTCATGGTCATCTTAGATGTTCTCTTACAGTCGTTCATGTTTGCAATAATATGGTTCTGTGCACTATATAATTTTATAATCTAGTAGGTGTGGAACTGATGTACATGGAGGTAGAAAGACTAAACGAATATTTGAAAGTTGAACGTTTTAGTGAAAAGTTGTATTATCCAGGAAAATTGGAATATTCCTATTTTTTTGTTCCATTATTTTATTTAATTTGTTCAAAGTGCTCGAATATAGCACTTGTCATCCACGTTTTATTATTCGCTTTCCATTCTGCAGGATGTTGATTCTTCCTTAAAAATTTGAAATTGCGGTTTTTCTCTTTTACCTATTACCCATGGTTTCTTTAGTTTTCCATAAGCAAATGCGACCAAAAGTACAGACAATCGTTCTTTCGAGTTGCAACGTCCGGAATAATGACAGCAGGAAAAAGAACAATGTGTTTAACCAATACTTACTGTAATAAAATGTCCGAGAATTTGTAATATTTAAACAAATTATTAATTACTTTATTAATATTTAAAGAAAGTATTAATTAAATTAATATTCAATCAAAAACATTTCTTCCGCCTTATTCGAGTTCTAATCCTACTTGTTGGTAGATGAGGTAGGTGAAAGATAGGTTTCCGTTCGCGTTACGCATGCTCCGCCATATAGAGAAATCGTAAAATAATGCTGTGAAACTTTGTATTTCCGCCTTATGCAGTTTCCGGAGTAGACGGGTTTTACCGTTTTACATTGGTGGCGCAGAGTGTTATATGTTCCTTTACTCTCCTGTTCTCCAATTTTCAGTAATGTGAACTTGATGGTAGTTTAGTATTTATCCAATTTCTTGTTTCACGTTCTTCAGTGATTTTATTCGATTCGCTTGTTTTTTCTACGTGTATTCTGTTTTTTCAGTTACCAATAGTAAATGGTAAAGTATGTCACCACACGAAACATTAAGTATCAAACTCACATTTATTCATTTTGTATAGGTTTACCTTGTTTTCTTCCATTATTCGTCTTACAAAGAATTTCTGTAAATCTTCTAATCGAATAGTGTTAGTTGACAGTGGGTGCCGTTACCTTCCTGCTTTCCGTCTAGTCTTTCAATTCAAAATTAGGGACGGTTTTTACAGATAGCTCTTGTATAGCTTTGTGTGAATATCCGAAAATACACAGAATATATCGTGTTGTATACCTATCTATTTGGGAAGTTTAGTAAGTTTAAAACATAAAATTTTAAGTTTATTTTATATTGTTTGTAAAAGGGAGGGGTTTTACTGGTATTAAAGCCTTGAATTCCCGTATAGCCGCCTCATTAGTTTACGTCAACAAATATTGTGTGTACGTGCCTATAAGATGAAGAATGCATTTTCCTCGAGCCCAACTTAGCCTTCTCAGTAGGAAAATAACAAGTATCTCCCCTGTTCCTTTATAATTTGTTTCACCATCATGTGTATATATGTTAATATTTGTGTCGCACGACAGTTAAAGCGTTAGACCTGTTGCTGCTTTTATTTATAATAATCTTAGAACATATAAACGACTCCATAAAATGTAACCCTCTCTTGGATTTGACTACATTACTATTAGTTTTTGTTCCTCCTCGTGTGCCCCTCAGTAGCTCAGCAGTAAGTGTGCAGACTCGTAATTCTTAAATTCTAGTTTCTATACCCATGGTGGGCACAACGTAGGTAGCTCATTTAGGTTTGTGCTTAACTACAAACAAACTCCATATATTGTGACGCTAATTGTCGTGATTATTGATACCTTTTGAAATTTTGTCTCGTTTTCATTGTCATTATTGGAAACATCTATTGAGGTAAAAGAACGGACCAATTATATTTGTCTGTAATATTTTTGTGAAGTTTTAACCAAACTTGTTTGCATTATTGAGTATTAAAAACAAACAAACGTCAACCTATTTTCGATCGTGTTTTTTTTCCCGTTTTGAAGTTGACTTTGTTTGTAATTGTTTACAGGATTTAAAATTAATTTCATACGTTTTTTTTTCTTCCGGACAATGGATACTGAGTGAGTTTAGCTTCTTAAACGTTTACAATTATGCTAATTTTGTTTTTTATGAGGTTGTAAGAAGTACATCGTTTTCAGTTTGAATCTTTAAGATGTTTCTTTTCACGTACCAAAGGCACACTTACTTTTTGGTAGTTGGATGAATAACATACAATAGGAAATGTAAAAAAAATGTTTGTACAGTACTTGTCTGCTTTGCTGCTGAAAGTAAAAAACAGCAACATTAGGCTACAATTTACTATAGTGCAGTTAAAATGTGTATATATACACCAAAATCAAGTAGCTGTTTCTTTTTGTATACTCATTAAATGATTCGCCATGATGGCAGTCGCGTATACACGTCCGCCAGGCTGCTACGTGTTAAAAATCGAAGTTCGACTGACTCATTAAATATTATTTTTTGTAATTATATAATTTTGTAAAATGCAACTTATGTATGACGGTAATTGAAAAGGAGGAAAAATTAGAACGTGATTAAATCTTACCTAACTTATATTATTGCTCTGTTTGCTTTTTTTCAAACTTATTTATAAAACGTAATTTTTATGACTGCATATCTAATCATAAAAGTCGATATGATACGCATATAGATACAGGAGTTTTACCAACATTTTCACGAAGTTTGTCGGTCTTGTCTGTAATTTATTTATATTACTAACACTGTCCTATTAGTACATCACGCTTTACAGTGCTTTTTCAAACTTTTAGGTTTTATCAATTAAATGGCTGTTGGCAAGAAAAATAGAATAAAACTTTATTTTGTTATTGTTAATTTGTTGTGCTACTTTGCATGTTGTTCTTTTATCAAAGTAATTGAAGACTAGTACTTGTTACCTTTTTTATATAAAAATCATTAATTTTTATCTGTTGCGTATCGTAATTTATTACGGACGAGTCTCTGTATTATGTTACGTTACGTATTACAATTTTGAGTAGCTGAAAATTTTAATTTAGAAGTTAATTGAATTTCAATGTATATCAAATGTACGATATTTGCCAACTAGAGTGATACACACTATTTTATTTCTTAACACAAATATATTTTAATATACAAACAGCAATATAACGGTCATTACAAATGATGGTTTACTACAAGTTTTACAGACTTACAAACTATGAGTCTTCTATCTGGTCTAGAACTGAATGTTTAATCGACGGCTCAGGTCAACGACGGTCAAATTAATTCTGATTTGATATTGTTTCATTTTGCTTAAGCTAACTAGCTGTGTTTTATCTTGGATAGTCTCACGCCCCTTACAAACTGACTTTTTTTACCGACGAAGATATTTAGTGCTCTCGTAGAAATATTAACGTTAAATTCACTGAGTTATGTAATGTTCGAAATCCGTAAACGTTCTTTGTCAAATACCTGAAGTTTTTCGATTAACACCTTGGTTCCCAAACCTATTTTGCCGATACTTTGAGGGTCACACTAGTCATTCTACAACTACTATTTTTAGGGAGAGTGTAAAATTTTTATATTTTGTTAGGTACGAGTCGACGTTGCAAAAGTCATTTTTGACCCGCGAACCACGGATGGGACATTTGGGTCTTACTGTTCCACATGACCAACTTGTTGGTCATGCTAGAATTTCAGAAGCATAAAGTTTTTGGGGCATTAATCTGTGTGCAATAATGTTTTTCTGTTTTTGAGATATTTTTATTATATTTTTCTATCAGATATGTTGAAATTAGTTCTAACCGGTCTGATATGCCAGTAAATATTTTTTTGTGCTTCTGGAAAAAAAATCAAATTAGATTCTTTGGAATTGAGGGATATTCAGAAACTGAAAATAAAGATGATTTGTGAAGGTTCAGATTATGAACCTTCTTGTAACGAAACTTCTGGCTCAGACTTGTCTTAGTTATTTTTATATAGTATATACAATTATCAGATTAATAAAACATAAAGAAAAATAGGTTGACTTAGAAAAGAAATATCCTATTCCCCCTCTCTCATGTGTATGTGTAGACGTTGGATCCTAGTCAATAAGTGGCTCTTTAAGAAGAAAACTGAGAACGTCTTTTCGGCGGGTTGTGTGGGTCTTACTGGTAGATTATTACGACTTGCATGTGGATAGTACGAGAGCGTAGGTGTTAAGTATTTGTTACAATAACAGCTTTCGAGGCTTTTAGTATACAGATTGAAGCTGACCAACTGTATTTTATTACTGTTTCCTAGCTCTCGATTTATATACTTTAAGGCGAAATTGTGAAGCTCAACAATGTATGAAAATACGCTAGTGATTTCGTAAACCATGTATTGTTGATTCTTGCTCTCGAGAATCTACAAATGTAAAGAACAGACGGGAGTTGCGCGATACACAACATATCTCATCAATCAAACTTAAATTTTGGTATTAAAATTAATTTATAACAATTAATCCGTTACATATCAAAAATACTTTATTAGAAATTCTTTGTTTTTCTGTTTAAAAGACTTGTTTATTGGAAGATTATGTTATGTAAATGTCGTGTAAATAGTTTGTAAACGACAACATGTTGTGTTTAAATATTCATTTTTATTATTTACATTTCCATATTTATATTATTGTTTCAAAGTTTAAACCAATAAAATACGTTGTTTTTATTTAAAATAACATTTAGAATTTTCTAGAATTAGGTAGACCAATCATATGTATATAAAATGAAATGCTGGCGACCTCGTGTCTAGACGTTTAGTCTCGTGCAAGAACAGACATGCGCGGATTGCTCTGGAGTTCTGTAGAAGTTTTGCAGTGTTTCGAGGAATCTAGGGCTACAATATATAAACAGACGAAGACGCGAGAAAGAAAGGAGAGCCAGACATTAGTTTTATTCAAAAGAAGAGAGTCAGTCATTTGAGAAAGTTTAAGTGTTTGCTGTGATTTGTGACTGAAGTTAAATCTACAGAAGCTGTGATTTTATTTCGTCAATCTCTACGATTCTCTCGAATTAGTGGTTATACTGAAAGTCAACACGTGTGGAACTATTTACGGGAAATCGGAAAAATTAAAGGCGACAAATTTGTGACGTTCATCGGAGGCATCGTGAAAAGAACTTCGTCGAATTTACTGAACTGTGAATTGTTTCTGAACTTCTTCATTTAAACTCCGGAATTTCTTCGTGGGACCAAATTCACACCCTAGACTGGAATTTGAGACTTTCATTTTAGATCATTATATTAGATACAGGCCAGTACCATTTTGTATTGTGATTAATTTTGAAGGTTGAAACTAATACCATTTTGTTTTGTAATTAATTTTGAAGGTTTAAACTTAATATCTGTCATTGTTATTATATAATTTGTTATATCTGTTACATATATATATTTAGTTTAGTGTAATAAATTATACAAGCTGTTATCTGTGTTTTTCTGTTGCGTTTAGTCTACATAAAACATAAACAAAAACGTAACACTTAATATTTCGTGAAGATTGTATATCGTATAGTATTTTGGATCTGGCGATGAGTCGATACACTCGTGATATGGTTTCACGATACGATACTGGTTTCAGTGTGTCGCCACACTTTTAGTAATTTTAATGGTTACCTAAACTTGTTCTGAGAATGCTATTTAATGGTTTCCTGGTAGGTTTTCAAAATTTATTTACTATCTTGTATATGTTATGTCATCATTTTAACCGTTTCTTGAGGCTTCTTATATATGGCTCTTGCTGTTAGGTTATTCACCACACAAGTAGGCCTGGCATGGCCGAGCGCGTTAAGGCGTGCACTCGTAATCCGAGGGTCGCGGGTTCGCGCCCGAGTCGCGCTAAACATGCTCGCCCTCCCAGCCGTGGGGGTGTATAATGTGACGGTCTATCCCACTATTCGTTGGTAAAAGAGTAGCCCAAGAGTTGGCCGTGGGTGGTGATGACTAGCTGCCTTCCCTCTAGTCTTACACTGCAAAATTAGGGACGGCTAGCACAGATAGCCCTCGAGTAGCTTTGTGCGAAATTCCAAAAACAAACAAACAAACAAACAAAAACCACACAAGTAATTATTCCATGTCTTAAATTTGTTGTAACTCGTGAAGAATTAAGTTCGTACTAAAATACCCAGCTATAAGGAAATTGCTGCTATTTCAAGTTTATTTGAAAGGTCACCCTGACAAAATATTTCTTTAAAATACAAAATAATGTTAAAAAATCTGAATATAAATATTTAATTTATTCAATTTTTGGTTCAGGTGTTTATTTATATCTATATTTAATTGGTCTTCTACAAACATGGCCCTGAAATTTGTCATCTTTAATTATTACCGGCCTAGACTATATTGTTAGTCTGTGGGTGATGGTAACAGTTACAAACATGCAAGGGTGACTCCACGGGGAGGCGAGAAGTGAGTTAGTGTCATCCCTAAAATTTGTCTTCTCTTATAGGTCGCGGCATGGATATGTATGTGGCTAGGGCAGTGGATTCCCAATCTGAGGGTCACTGGTTTGAATTCCCGTTCTTCCTTGCTCGCCCTTTCAGCCGTGAGAGTGTTTAATGTTACGGTAAATCCCATTATTCTCTTGTACAAGAATAGTTCAAGAGTGGCGGCGGGTGGTGATGACTAGCTGATTTTCTTATTGCCTTACACTGATAAATTAGAAATGGTTTTTGCTGCTTTGCTTGAAATTCAAACCAAACTTCTCTTGCATCTTCTAAAGTTTTAAGTAGAAACGTTTAGTAAGAATCCGTAACACTCAGAATACAATGTTTTTCAGTTATTAGGCGACGATACACAAGAAAAAACACACAATACAACATTATTCTATTCTTGGCTAGCCCTATAGTATGTACATACAGTCGTACTAAATTTAAGAAATTTGCGAAGCGTCTCAGTCAGTTTGAAGCCTAATTATCTGAATCCAGTGAGACTATTCAGTTGAGTGATGTGCCTCAAAACATGCTTTTAAAAAGTATTTTAACTTAATATACACATTATATGAACTAACAATGCTAGAATATGGTATTTGATTGCTCGCAATGAATACAACAAATAGGGTAAAGTGGCTTTGCACTAAAGCAAACAACGGATCAAAATACAACAGTGTGTAATTAATTTTTGAGTCTGTGTAATGCCTTAGTTAAAAAAAATAATGCACTGAACTGCTAAAGAACTGTATAGAACAGAAGGAAATTGTTGTTAGAATCCTGTTTTATATACAGTGTTTGAATGAATAACTATGAATTTATCTGGTAGAGTGCTGATAGCATACATTTCATGTGAGATGAGGTTAGAGTACAAATTTTAGTTTAATAACAAACATAATAAAGATTAATGTAATCATTCTGCAGTAAAAATAATATTTTTAGAGCTTTTTATCTTAGGTTTTCTTCCACTTTTCCTTTGGGAAAAAGCATTTCACCCCTAGTCCTATCTACCTTCCTTGTGTTAGAATAGGAACAATCGATTATGTTATCCTGATTGTGATTGATCAGATATTGGAGGTAGCACCCACCAATTTCAGATTTATTTTGATATTGTAATTATTCATCCCAAAGGTAACTGAAATCCACTTGGAGTGGGCACATTTGTTAACCATTCGCATCACAATACAGTAGTGTGTTGTCTTATTAGTCAGTCAGTAGACACTGACGTGATATCAGATAAGAGACACTTATTGTTGCAATTAGTACTTTCCAAACATCAAATATGCACGTCACGAATGACGACAAGAATTAAGTACTTTGTGGACCACAACACAGCATAAAACACAAACTTCAAAAGTAATAACTAAAAATATTTATTGTTTTTAATTTTGGTTTTATTTACTTTTAAAAAGATAACTTTCAGGAGTTCTGCTGAAGTACATGTAGCTTATTTTACAACTTCAAAGATGCTGATGCTGAACTTGGTAATGCTAGACATTCTGTGAATAATAGGCAGACATCAGTGCCCTAGCATCTCATATTTTGCCATGTTTTCTTTTTCTCTGCTCCTTGCTCTTCTGTTCTCAAACCAAAAATAATTTGACATGAATTACCCTTTTATAATTAGCTAGTGCCATATGGAGGTGAGACATTACAATAGGAATTTGAAGCATCCTAAAGAAAAAGAAAAAATAAACACAGTTGATGAAATACTTGTAGGCATCACTGTACTTCATTATTCTATTCATTTTACAGAAAAGTTACAATCGGGGAGAAACAAAGACCATTCAGTGATGTGACATTTTTAGTTTTGGTTTGTATGTTTTACGTATACAGATACTTTTGTCAGACGTGTATTT
This sequence comes from Carcinoscorpius rotundicauda, assembly GCA_011833715.1. Taxonomy (NCBI): domain Eukaryota; kingdom Metazoa; phylum Arthropoda; class Merostomata; order Xiphosura; family Limulidae; genus Carcinoscorpius; species Carcinoscorpius rotundicauda. The sequence goes on from CM022398.1 coordinate 33,366,119, forward strand.
AACTTTGTTTAATTAATGAGTTTTGGTATATGTTTTAATAATGAATGAGTTGAATGGCTGTTTCATGTTGGTGACTGAAGATAAGGTGTTGCTTAGCAAGCCTTGGAAGGTTTTAAGTAAACTTGAGATTTATAGAGTTAATGTACACTTTTCAGAAATAGAAAAATCTTTCTCTGGCAATATCTAATATATTGATGTTCACGTAACTGATAAACTTCATTCAATAAACGTTTGTTGTGTGGCATGTGTTGTTTTTAGAAGTGAGTGTATATGTAAAGATAAAAGTAGTAGTTATAAAATAATAAAGCTTAATACTCGGTCCTTCAAGATGCAGATGTATAGTCCTATGTGGATTAAGTTTCAGAGTTTACTGCATGCCACAGTGTTTGCCATTGCAGAACAAAAGCTGTATTTTATATGGAAGATTTCCACACTATCTTTGTTTGCTGAAGCTATGTAGTTATTTTTGAGTGCATCTTTACTGCACTTTGCTTGAACAGTATTGTGCTGTTATATTTTGTACATTTAACCTCTGATAACATTAAAGGTGTAGTGGATTTTGGTATTGTAACTTTGCTTTAAATTGTCAAATATATAATCTACTGCAGTAAGTATGACATGAAACACATGGCTTGTATGTATATATTATAGTGGGTGTATGTATGTATACTGCCTTGAGTCAGACTTTTTAAAGATTCTTCAAATTTGAATAGTTTCAATTGTTAAAGCAAAAAACTTATGGACCTTAAAGGAAGATTGTAAAATTTTGCTGTACACAACCTGTGACACCAACTAGAATTTGCCAATACAAGATTCCACCATCAGAACCAAAACCTCGTTACTATACACCCTTTACACATGAGGTTGTCTTTTGGTTTCAACATTGTTCTTTCTATAAGAACAAAAATTTTAGCTGTGATTTACTAAAGAAAAGCCTCCCCCTATGTAGTGTAAACTTATTTATAATTAACCAATGCACCCCTATAGAATTATGCAATGTTTAAGCCTTTATTTCAGCAAGTGCAAAAAACAAATAATTACAAAACATAAAAACAAAGCCAAAACAATTACTTGTCTTCTTTGGATTAAATCTTTGAAATACAAATACTTTTTAAAAACTATTGCAACCACATTGTTTTTTCACATAAAAAAAATATTGAATAGTTCAACCTATTAATTCACATTTATAATATTTTATTTTAAATATTCTCAATTCACTAAGGAAATATAATTAAATTTTTATTACTCTGATATTACTTAATTTATAAGGATGATTTTTAATGTAGTCATACATAGATGAAAATTAGCTTTGAAGGCTAATACTCCTCATTGTCCTCTTAGTGTATGATTTTGTTGGAAAGTGTTATTTTGTAACATATGCAGTTACATTGATTTACACTTTAAGAAGAAATGTAGCTTTCAACTTTAAGAGCAGATCATGTATATACCATTCAAGATGTGGTCATCTGTATATTGTTCCAGGCTTGTAGTCATGGGAAATTTATTGAAATTCAACGAAACAATATATAACTCCCCATAACTAACATATATTCTGAAACATATTACATTTTTAGAATTGTAATTTAATGAGTTGTTAATAAAAACAAAATATTTTTGTTATTGTTCTTTATTGTTTGGTAGATTTCATTTAACCCAAATTACATAAAGCAATGTTCCTTCTGTCACAAGTGAAGATACTTTTTAGAAAAAAATTTTTTAAATGTTAAAAAATAATCTATAAAAATTTAAAGTTGCCTTCTTCATAAAAGTTTATTTTTGAATCTTTCAGTTTTTATCTGCTATTTGTTTTAATTGTCATAACATTTGAAATATCAATGTGTACATTTAGACAATGAGTTGCAACAGAAGGGATAATATTCTCTGAGGTCACTAATCCCTCAATGTTTTTTTATCAAATAATTTTGTTGCAATTTCAAAACCTTTTAATTCAACTCTCTGGATAATGACACCATACTAAAAATCCTTTTTGTTCACTGAAAATAAAAAAAATTACATATTGATTACAGTTTATGGATTATGAAAAAAAAAAAAAAATGCTGGTTACCATCTCCTTTTCTGATGAAACACCAACACATCTAAAAAGGGGCAAGCCTTTGTTATTTCATTTAAAGGTAAACTTAATTGTCATTTATTTAATTTAGAATTCCAACAATTTTTATTAATATCTTGAGTATCTTTCCATATTTCAAAACAATCTAAAAATCTTTTCTAAAAAGGTATTGTGTGATCTGCAAAATTATCTTCAGAATAAATAGTATACTAAATAACTAATTTGAAAAATCCCATTCTCACATTACCATGAATTGGAGCAACTTGTTTGCTCATTGTTGTATGATATATTTGAAAGATTAGATTTGCTTCTCATAAGCAAATGTTTTTAGAAAACTATATCTGAACCTTTATTAAACCTGGTGTGAATCAGTTCTTTGCATTTTATTTGGGAAGCATTCCACAATTTTCAGTTTATAGTCATGTTCAGCCCTTGGATATGGAGTTACCACACCTAAAGAAACAAAACTGTTGAAAAATTGAAAAAACAATTAGAAAGAAATCAAATTTGAAATAATTCCTAATAAGGGTAGGAATAAGAGATAAAGATTTTAACAATATTTCTGAAAGGTCACTCAAATATTCAGTTGTTTGTTACCTCCTACTAGCAGTTTTCCTGGAATATTAGGAGGTTTCCAATATAAATATATTTACTTTTGGTTTTTATAATAATAATAATAATTCATTAATTTCTCTTGACTTGTGGATTTGAGAGAACATAAATGTATCCAGTTTCTGGATTGCTTAAATTTTTCTTTTTTTGTTAATATTACCTTAAATTCACCAACAAAATTCTTTCATGTTTCTTTTATGGAAGTTATGCATCTGAATATATTTGAACTTTTCATTTTTTGGCAAGTTTTTGTTTATGAACATTTCAATTATATAATCTGGTTATAAAATTGTTGGTCATTATTACCCATATTTTATTTTCATCTGCTTTATGAAATATTAAGTTAGATATTAAGTTTTTGAGTGACTTTTGCACTTTTAATGTTAAATTATCTTTCTCTTGTTTTTCAGTAATAGAATATAATTCATATTTTTGACAAATGAACTGTAATTTAGTGTTTATTCTTTGAACAGGATCAAAAACTCGTTTACCATGTACCAAGGATTCATTTTTTATTTGAAACTTCATAAAACTAATCAAATTGTTGATTTTCTATTGAATTCAAATCTTCTGTTAGTTGTATTTTATTAGGTTTCTTTGTGGGAGTAAATGTTAATCCTTTTGGTAATAATTGTATTTTTGTTTCCATTAAATAAACAATGTTTCTAAAAATTCAAATGCTGTTTATCTAAGTTTTTTGTAACTGTCATATTTTCAAAAATTCATGTTTTTTATATAATCACTTTTTAATCCATGTCTTGCATCTTTCATCCTAGTGAAATTTCTTTGTGCTTGTATTTTTTGTTGACTTTAAGCATATTTATCCTGTATCAGGACCTCCACTTAGTTTTTGTTTTTTCTTGCTGTATCTGTCATTTATTCTCTATTTCCTTGTATTGTAGTATATACTTCTCCTTTTTCTTTATCAACATCCTGCCAATTTTTACCTTTAATACTTGATGACACTGTAAAGCCATTATATCTATTTTAAGAGTAATTTAAAACAATGAAATGACAATGTGCCTAATTCTAAGAATAAAAATTTAAGTGCAAGCAAATGTTGGTCAAGCACTTGAACATGTAGGAAGTTTATAAAATAAAACTTAAATATAATGTAGGTTAATAATAATGGGGGAAAAAAAAATGGATGTTTTGATGAGACACCTTGAAAATATATCTTAAAAATAGATTGTTAATGAGACAGCAGTATATTGTTAAGACATTGGCATAAAAATTACTGATTTAGACAACAATAAAAACAGCTATAGGTCATAAACTTGAGTATTTTATATATATAAATATTATATATAAAATTGTGTATGTAATTTTTGGAAAAAATCTGGCTATTTTAAACAAATCTTTAATGAATAATTTGTGGACTTGCGTCTTTGTGTTTATTCTTCTTATAATCTATATATTTTATGTGCAGTGGAAGACAGAAGTGATCTTGACACATTATCCTTGACACGATGAGCCATCAAATTAAATCATAATTTATAGGATTATTTGTGTACTTATCATAGAAAACATTTATACTAAAATTTCCGTTTTACTTTATTATGTTAGTTATAGTTTTTATACTTTAACTCTTGCTTTTTAAAGTTATAGTAATTGTTAACCAGTGTGTACATGTAATTTAAATAAGGTTCTTTACACACTTATGATAAAAATGAAATTAATTCTGAAATTGGCAAAGTATGAATACTGCTTGTAGACTCTTTGAAATTATAAAAAAAAAAATTGAATAACTAAGGTGTGCTAGCCCTATTCGTCAATTCATCACTTCAGTTGGTTAGAATACTTTCAGAGAATTTCATCCCTTACCAGTGACTCTAGATATGAACAAGTCGAATAAAGACTGGTGACCTATTGAAACAGTGGGATGCAGTGATTGTGTATGTAGTGTAATTTGAAATATTGTTATACATTCTTTTTAGTAAACCTATAAAGAACTAAATAAATTGCATACTGTGAAAGCAAACAAGCTTATTACTGTTGCATATAAATGCATATAGTATTAACTGTAGGATGTAGAACAAGAGTAACCATGTTTTGTTCTGGTTATCTAATGCATTTAGGGTATCACGTACACTTTTTCATGAGAAAGATTTCAGTAAAGTTGAACATGATATCCAGAAGTGGACAATGATATATGGTACTGAAAGAACAGGTGGTACCTTGAGGATAATATGATCTAGTTGCCCCAATTTATAAGAGTCTGGGTGGCATCTAGTTAATATCGCACACTGTCAGTGTTTAAGATACTATTTATCAATAAATAGAATATTGATTATTACATTATAACATCCCAAAGGCTGAAAAAACAAACATGTTTGACAGGTTTGAGCCGGTAATAGTGAAATTGAAAGATGCATGTTCTAATCATTAACTGTGTCAGGGTGACAACAAAATGATAATTTAACAATAAATTAAAGAACTGTATGGTAAACACACACCAGTTGTCACTATGTATAGGATAAGTTATAATCAAGGAGTGAAAACGTTTGGTTGGCTCCTCTTTTTACATCTATAGCTGTTGGCACTTCCAACCAACTAAATGTGTTAAACATTACAATTTTTGAAGTTGATTCTTTCAATATTTTTGGTATTTTATTATACTCACCTGTTATATATGTATATAAAGTAATTGAGGTACCATCTACAGCATAATATATTTTACATCTCGGAAAGAGGACTAACAGGTAACTTCCAGTTTTGACTGTCTGCTAGTTGTAGGCAAAAAGTTACTGTATATGATCCAGTACAATTTTAACTTAATTATCACCACAGTGGTGGTTAGGAGCACATGGCAATTGTAGAAGGGGTATTGGTCCCAAAGGGAGCTACCACCTGCTTCAATCCCAGCATCAGAGCATTAGGGTTACTTTCTGTTCTCTGCTGTTGGTAGAGCTATCAGCAACACCATGGATGTTCAATGATAAGCTTGCACAACTGGGACCATGTAGTAACAAATGTTTCAAAGCACAAGTTGGGATAATATTTTGGAAAGTTTGGAACCATAAAATGAGAACAGCAACCACAAAGAAGCTTTTGTTTGTAATGGTGCAAGAAACAAACATAAGTAGAGTTACTAGTACTAAATCATTGATGGAAGATGGCAGCATTCAGTGTTGACAACTGCAATAATGACAGGTTTTCTCCTGAGATTTCCAAGGTTCTATTCTTAGAAACTGAGTAAAAGCAGAGACTAGTAGACAGCCTGAAGATTGCTGAGAAGGACTAAAACATGCTCATTTTGTATATTCTCAGCAATATTACAAGAGATGAAAGGAATTTGATTAGTTTGCACACATACCCATGACTATGGGTACAAGAATTATTAACACGGGTTTCTTTAATGCCAAAAACTGTATCTGACTGGATGTGAATGTAATCTTTTGCACTGCAAAACATTAACTAATAAATAATAATGCCTCACAATAATGGGTAAGTGAGGCAACTTAAAGAAGATGAACATACCTCTGTGAGATGTACATAATAGGGAAAAAATAGCCAATTTAAATAGGAAGCAGATCCCACTTGAAAATTGCAGTGACAATAAATGAATTGAAGATAATTATTTGAACATCAAAGAGAGATTCTTCTTCAAGCCCAGATGGTATGAGATACTCCAAAATCAAAACTTTCAATGAAATAATAAGCAATTATTGCTGAAATAATTAATTTGTTAATGATGAATGGGAAAGTAGAGGAAGATGGCAGATATTGTTCAATAAATACTTATCCAAACCATACAAAGACCATTGTACATGGGAGGGACACAGACTAATAGTTATTTTAAATGCAAGGATAAGGCTCATGGAAAGTTAGCAGCAAAAATATTTGTGAAAAGGAGAGAAGGAGTGTGTGGTTTGTGGGAGAGACAAATCCATTAAGATCCACAACCTCGAGTTTCAAAGCAATGTACATAGAGGTTATGGGACTGCTTTGGTGGTTTATTTAAATTTGAAGTTTCTGAAAATTAGTTCTGAATTACTACAAGGATCCTTGCTGAATCTTGTTCTCTTTTAAGATGTTCACAGGTAATTTAGCTAGTGCAATGAAAGACTTGAGTGACCACATAAATAGCCACTTTATTAGGTGCATCTGCTCTTTAATGCAAATATCTAAGCAGCAAATCATGTGGCAGCTATTCAATACATAAATCATGCAGACACTGTAAAGAGGTTCATCTGTTGTTTGACCCAGCATTAGAATGGGGAAGATGCATGATCTAAAGGGACTTTGACCATGGAGTGATTGTTGGTGCCAGACGTGGGAGTTCCAACATCTAACTGCTAACCTCCTGGGATTTTCATGGACTAAAATCTCTAGAGAGAATGGGGCAATAAACAGAAACGTCCAGTGAGAAGCACTTCTGTGGGCAAAAACAACTTGTGAATGAGAGAGGTCAGAAGAGAATACTTTGATTATTCAAACTGACAGGAAGGCCATAAATATTCAAATAACCACTATTTGCAACAGTGGTGTGCAGAAGGGCATCTCTGAATGCACAACATGTTCAACCTTAAAATCTATGGGCTATAACAGCAGAAAACAATGCTGGATTTCATTCCTGTCAGCTAAGAACGGGAATCTCTATTTCTGCTGCAAAATGCACATGGTAGGATCAGAATTGTAAACATTTTAGTCTTGCATCAATTGTGGTGAAGGTTTTGAAAAGTTTCTTAAAAGATGCTATGCAAAGTTATTTAGTAAAGTTTAGAATTTTATTGGATAATCAAATTTTCACTAAGGGAAAATCTTGCATTGTAAAACTTTTGACATTTTTGAAAAGGTTATTGCTTATGTAGATGAAGGTATTGGTGTAGATTTGCTATATTTGAAATATCAGAAAGCATTTGACAAGTTGCTACATAAAAGGCTTGTAAAAATTGTCTGTTGGTGTGGGGGATAAGTTAGCAAATTGAATGGAAGAAAGCTTGACAGTTTTTAAAATGGAATTCAGTCAGTCTGGATTAATGTTGCAAGTGGAGTATCCCAGGGCTATATATTAAGGTCTTGAGTGTTGCTGGCTGTGAAGATGCTGATGATGATTTACAAAAGGATTCAGACCCAACTAATTAGTGAATTGACAAATAAATGGCAGATGGGTTTTAATTGCAATAAATGTAAGAATGCATTTGAGTTAAGTATAATTTGAACGGAGAGAACCTTAACTGTGTTATTAAGGAAAGGGATCTTGGAGTAATAGTCTAAAGCCTTCCAAACAGTGTGCTGTTTCTAATGGGAGGACATGTAGGATTTTAGGTTGTATTTAGAGAAATATTGAATACAAGCCTAGAGAGGTTATAATCTTATTGTACAGATCACTGGTTTGGAGTATTATGTTTAGTCTTTGGCTCCTTGTCTTAGGAAATATATTGAATTGTTGTAAATGGATCAGAGAAATGTTATCAGAATGGTGCCTTGGATGGAGATATTGTTATAAAAGGAAAGGTTGAAATATCTCAACTTGTTCTCTTTGGAAACAAAATAGTTGGGGGATCTGATTGAGGTATTTAAGATTTTAAAGGGAGTTAATAATAGTAGGATTAGGGGACACAAATATAAATTTTGACAGGATGGAAGTAATCTTCAACTAAAACAATTTCATTTTTCTAACAGGGTGGTTGGCCTTTGGAATAGGTTACCTTCAGGTATTGTAGAGGCAGTAAATTTCAATGAGTTTAAGAAAAAGCTTGAAAGATATATGAATAATAAGGACTGACTTTGTTGTTCCATCCTCTAAATTAAAGTAAAAAATTCAGAGATGGACCAATAGGTCTTATGTTGTTCCAAAATGTTTATATGTTGTTATTGAGAACAATGTGAAGCTTAAAAGGATGGGGTTGTCTGATTAATCAGTGACAAAGATCAAACAGACTCCTCGAATATCTTCACATATTTTGTTAAATGAACATGGGTTAAAACATTTGAGACTTGAGAGAATAAGAAAAGCTAAAACAGCGATCAATTGGAAAGCTAGAGGAAATAGGGTGGAAGTATAAAAGTATTAAATTCAGAAGTATATGGAATTGAGAGATGTTATTCACACCAAATTGAATTGGGTATTGTAACTAAGTGTCATAATTATCACTTAAGGAAGGGTATGTTACGTTTTTATGTGGACTGAACGCAACAGAAAGACAGATAGCAGCTTGTATAATTTATTATTATAATTATCTACTTATGTGATAGACACAAAATATATTATCTAATGGCAATAACAGATATCCAGTTTCAACCATCAAAACAACTTACAATACAAAAAAGTACTGGCCTCTGCTTAATAATATGATCCAGGATAAGTGTCCAAATCCGAAATCCAAAGTTCTAATCTAGGCGTTGAATTCAGTCCCACGGAGAAATTTTCGAAGTTTGAATGGGTAATTTCAAACAAAAGTTCACAGTCCAATTCCTATTGACTTTCGATATAATCCGTAATCCGACTGAATTGTAAAGATAAAAATTTCACCGCTTTAGTCGATCTAGCTCTATTCACAAATTCAGTTTAAACTTTCTCAAACAAGACAAACTTCCTGATCTGAATAAAATGGATGACTTACTTCTTGACCCGAGTAAAAGTGGATGATCTACTTCGCATCACCGTCTGTTTATATACTATATCGCGTGACTTCCCAGAATTCCACAGTACAAACACCAGGCCAATACAAGTGAACAATCTATTTAGTTTTAAAAATTTCTAAATTAATTTTAATTAATTCTAAAATGTTATTTTAAATTTCACCGATTTAAACCTCAAAACAATAATATAAATATAGAATTATAAATAATAAATCTGGGAATTCAAACACGACATTACATTATATTTACATAACATATGCATGATATTTACATGACATTTACATAACACTCGACATGGTTGTCGTTTACATAACATTTACATAACACTCTCGACAACATTTACATGATATTTACATAACAGGGTAGTCGGTGTCAAACTCTTCGGCGAGAAATAGTAGCTTACGTTCTGTAATAATCTTACTTATATTGGGTACGTTATATACATATTTTAAAGTGATACACAGTAAAAAATTATAACAAAGTAAATAGCAGCTGTTGCCGGCCTGTTCTCTGTCACCTTATGGTTGGTGGTTCTTAAATGGGACTCGGTTTACAGGTAAATAGACAAATAAATATTATATCAAAGTATTTTCCAGCAAACGTAAATGATAATAACATTAGTAGCCTAAGTATCCAGTATCCAAAAGAAATATCTAAGGTTAACATTGATAAATGACACCAAACGTATCTCCATTTCCTTTAATTGTAATTTGTTTTAGCATCAATCCTTGTAATGTGTTTAACTTCATTGTTGTATATGAATGAATAAATTGTGTTATGTTGAACATGTTCGTAGCATATATTTCTTAATTCCTTATCAGAATTTCTTACTAGATTTTACGAAGATTCGATAAATATCATACTGTGCAAAAAGAATGTGTCAAGTTTGTCTGCTTAATAAAAAAAGAAAATAAACCATTTAACCTTCATATTTCATGAGGTTATGTTAAAAACATTTGTATTAAATAGGATGCTGCTATAAAGTAAAGAAATTCATACTTATTAAAGTAATTCGAAACAACATACCCTGAAAACTACATGCTACTTGTTTCAGTATTGCTGTTTTCGTGATAGTGGCTTTATATCTTATCTACATAAATAAAACGTTTGCGTTCGTTTGTCTGGCAAGTGTCCTGCCAATTTCTCAATCAGACGTTATAAATCTCATCGTTAGAAAGGCATTTATCTGAAGAGTCCGGATTGCGTATTGGCTTTTCCCTTCAGAATTACCTTCCCTACTTTTGATTCTCATTCAGATTTTCAATGTAATGAGTGTAGTATACGATAGCACAATGTCGTTGCCGTCAATGGCCTGGCATGGCCAAGCGCGTAAGGCGTGCGACTCGTAATCCCAGGGTCGCGCTAAACATGCTCGCCCTCCCAGCCGTGGGGGTGTATAATGTGACGGTCAATCCCACTATTCGTTGGTAAAAGAGTAGCCCAAGATTTGGCCGTGGGTGGTGATGACTAGCTGCCTTCCCTCTAGTCTTACACTGCTAAATTAGGGACGGCTATCACAGATAGCCCTCGTGTAGCTTTGTGCGAAATTCCAAAACAAACAAACAAAATCACGTGACATCTAGCTCCGATTTTACTTTTTTGTTTGTAAAGTATTTCACACAAACAACACAACTCGCGTGCAATTTCTCAAAAACTGAACTTTACACTAAATACAATTTCTGGGAGATTTTGCAACTTGAGTCTAAAATACGCATGCACAGTTTGTTCAAAAACATATACTTGTCACTTCGTGACGTTTCTGCGCATTGAACTAAGTTTGCCTCCATTACAACTTTACATTTCGTTTACTTTGTAATTACTTAGCTTTGGTTAGATACATAAACTGCTATAGACACATTTTAGCTATTTTTGGCATTAGTACGGATTTTCTTTATTGTTCTTGTGAGTTCCTGTTTCAACTCGTAAAATAAAAATAAACTCGCCGAAAAAAAACGCGTCCTACATTAAAAGCGCACAACCGTTTCACATTCAGTAGAATACTGCAAGTTCCATTACTTAATTGTTTACTCTACGTTTAGTTTATTAAGTTACATCTACAGGTATTGAGGGAAAATTTGATTTATATTTAAATATTTTGATTTGCTATTTTAAAGCTGTTGATTTAAAATTACTGCACAATTTTAAGTTTACAAAAGCTGTAAAAAGACCATTATGAATTATGTTGAAGTATCAGTTTACTGGTTATGAAAATTTCGATGTGTGCATGTTAAAGTAAGAGATATAGGTATGTGGATATATTAAGCTATGCAGATTAGACGGCACTAGACTGATGAAATAGTAATGGTAATGAAGTAGTAATTTTTCACAAATTCTCAAAAAATAATTCGAATTTATAGTATTTATATTTTCAAGTTTCTTAATTACTTCAGTTCACTTCAGTTAAGGACGTTGAATGATGTTGAGGTGCAGATAGATAGACAGATAACTGGCAGCAGTATTTGAGATTGTATTTTCTGTGACACATGGAGAAAAGCAGATTGTAATCACACTATTTCCCTCTTGGCTAAAATCCGATGTATTCTTCATATGACAATCACATATGAGTTTTTGAACGATTTTGGTACTAATATTTAAGATAAAATCAGATTTTAGATCTTCTTAACTTGACAAATTTATTAAAATCAAATAACAGTATTATTCAAAGGTCTAGGTTAGATGGAAAACGGCCCATAAGTTTTGAAGTTGAGATCGCCTTGTCATTTAGTTCGACTGGTAGGCTTTTTTTTTTTTTTTTTGAAAAAAAAAGGCTCAACACGTACCAGTGGAAGCTACTTTAGCATGCCGAAAATCACGTGACTTCCTACTAGTGTTATTTATAACTAGCTATAACTGTTATCAATTTTATTTAAAGTAAGAAATAATAACAAAATATTTATTTTTAACGCAGTGATTGAATAATCATCAAATTTAATTCTAAAGAAACAAAAGAACTGCCGAACCAATAAAGTAGTTGCCTTGTTTCCAGAGTGTCACATAACAGCGTGAACAATGGGATTGAGGTGTGAGCCATTCTATCAGGTCATCCATTAAGTAATGTCCGATTTTAAGTTCAGGAAAAGATAAAGGATTTCAAATGCTTTAAATATTATTTAATTAATAATGTATGTTCCATTATTATTAATTACTTCCTGCCAACGATTCAGAAGTTTCTAAATGCCGCTTCTATAATCTTGGGGTTTGGAGGAAAAGAATATAGAGACGGTAGTTTTGATATGTTCATATGTTCCGAGCTCTTTTTCCATCAAGATAGGTCTGCACATTTTTGAGTAGATCGTAATCAGATGTGGCAAGATCTGGAGAATAAGGAGGATGTAGAAGTTTTTTACAGTCTAGCTCTCCAGTCTTTGCAGATGTGATCCTTGCTGTATGGGGCCGTGCATTATCTTGGTGTAACACGACACCTTTACGATTGAACAAAACAGGCTTTTCTTTCAGTGCAACATTTAAGCGCTCTACTGTTAACAGTAGAAGTCTGATGTAATCGTTACATTGAGTGGCAGCAACTCAAAGGGGATCACACCAACATATTCCACCAAACGCTTAACAAGACTTTCCTAGGGTGGAAGTCCATTTTGGGCTGTGCTTTAGCCAGTTCACTTACACTGAGCCATTGTCTTCGGCGCTTAACATTTTAGAAAACATCCATTTTTTATTTCCAATCATTAACCTGTTCAAAAAACGTTTTACGTTTATGAGAGTGCAGAGAAGTGCAAATGCAAACTCTTGCTCTAAGGTTGTCTTCTGTCAAATCATAGGGGATCCATTTTCCAAGTTTTGACACCTTTTCAAGCTGTTGCAGATGACGGTGAACGGCTGAATGGGTTGAATTAACTTTCTGTGCTGGTTTTTCAAATGTTAAAGCACAATTTTCATGAAATGCAGCCAGCAGCAAGTCATCATTAAACTCAACAGGACCACCTGAAGGTTGCGCATCACTTAAGCTGTACTTATCTGATCTGAACTTCTGAAACTACCTCTGACATTTTCTTCCATTGAGAGACTCTGCAGCATAAACACCTTCCTCTTGCATTCAAAGGCAATTGCAGTGAGGCGTATCTCCACTCGCAAAGATGGAATTATGATGGCGACCAGTATTCTCATTCTGACATTTACATTACATGTCCACCTGCCACCATCAAGGCAGGTTATCTTAATTGCAGGATACGGTCATACATTCCAAACCCTCTCCGATGTTTCCAGCGTTAACAGTCGGGTCACTAGAAGACGTCATGTGTGCTCGTTGCGGTAACAAGGACCATGATGCCTGTTAGTGTGAAACGGACCCTCATTGCGTCGATTGCAATGGCTCTCACCCGTCCTACTTGCCCCGAATGGTTAGAAGAAAAAGAGGTACAGCATTTGAAAACGATTCACAACATTACTTATCCTGAGGTTCGAAAGTTGCTGTCCACCACTTCATCTCGACCGTATGCCGCTTCACTTCATTCTGCTACAACAGTGGGAGTGCAGACAGATCTCTCTGTGCTTCCAAAAGAATCGTTCTCAAAACAACTTATTTTGACCTTCATGGTTAAAAATGTTGTTGAATCAACTTTAACACCTATCTCTGTCCTTTACATACATTTCATCAAATCCCAAGATCCACTTCCTTTGGTTCTCGGTACATGCATTTCATCGGGTACATCTTCTCCCACCCTAAGATGCAAAACGATGATTTGGTCACGTTTTCATCCACTGAAATTCCCTTCCAACAGCAAAGACCTACCCAATAGACACAGGGCAGGATCCATGGAGATCGATAGACTTTCCTCGAAGAAGGAGAGTAAGGAAAAAGACGTGGTCGTAAACATAAAGGTTCTCAACCCAATTTGCCTACACGTAAATAAAAATGGCCTCCAAGATAAAATAAAACTGTTGAGGTTTATGTTCTAATCTGGATAACATCAAACACTGATTCTTTCTACCATCTTTGATGTCTTTCCTTACAGGAAACATTTTTGAAAGCTGACGATACACTCACCTTTTGGCAGTTTTCTTTGTACAGAAATGACAGGTTGTGTGATGGACAAGTATATGAAGGGGTGGCAGTATTGGTTGATCAGCATGTGCCCACCATGTTTTTGCTACTTGACACACCCTTCGAGGCCGTTGCAATCCCAGTTTCCTTGGGTCATACCATTACTCTTTGTTGTCTTTACCTGTCGCCTGGAGAGACATGATCAATCAGACCTTGATGCTCTTATTGAACAGCTGCCATCACCCTTTCTACTCCTGGGGGACTTTAATGGACATCGTCCCCTCTGGGGAAGTGCTGTTATTGATGGGAGGGGTCGCTCTCTGATCACATCCTTTCTCTTTTCAATACTGGTTCTTCCACTTATTTTCATGCACCTAGTCAGTCCTTTATCTCTATTGATCTCTCAGTTTGCTCCCCTTCATTATTCTCCCATTTTTCATGGAGGATTGACAATAATCCACGAGGCAGTGATCATTTTCTTATAACATTGAGAGAGACTGGTCGTGGTTGATGCCACCTGACCAGCGTGCCCCAGTGGAAGCTGGATCAGGCACACTGGTCCTGTTTCACTGCTCTTGCATAATTTGATCCTGCCATCATCTGTAAGCTATCAGCAGACGACTGTGGGGCAGTAGTAACTGACTGTATCATAAAAGCAGCTGCTCAATGTATTTCCTACTCTATCCTCTTCCACGGTGGAATCTTGTCTGCCACATAGCATGGAAGGCTCAAAAACTGGCCTGCGATACTTTCCGTGGATGTCCCACACTCTCAAACTGCTTCGCTTTCCAGCAGGCCCATGCACATGCTCGGTGGGTAAGACGTCAAAGCCTGAAGGAATTTTGGATTAAGTTCACAACCAGCATATTTTCTACTAGCAGGTCCAAAGTCATGGGATAAAATTCAAAAGGTCAGTGGGTGATATAATTCTGCCCCCTCTCGATTTTGCTCCTTGATGTGCAGAAAGTAGCTGAGACCTGGAGCATTTCCAATACTCATGGTGAAAGCTTTTGCCGGGTATCTAGCACTTCTGCTTTTTCTTCCACCTTTTTAGCCATCAAAACTCTGGCAGAACAATCATCTCTTTTCTTTCGAGCTGATTGTCTCAATGCGTATAATTGTCCCTTTACACTGGTGAAACTCAAACTTGGCTGAACTCCATGTTTGATCAAAGTGCCATTCTAACTCATCTTCAAGAATAATGGACCCAAATTACAATAGAGGCTTTGAGAAAAAGACGTGAAACTGTTATTGATGCCTATGGTGGCCACACTGAACATTAGCATTAAAAAACTTAAATATATTATTTACTTACTAATTCTCTAGTAGTTTCCTACAGGAATGACTTGCAAGTTAATCTATATAGGAAATCAATTACTTTGATTTAATAAAAATTTTAATACCCGTAATAGACGTCTTGAGATACATTTTTACTTCAGTTAGGTTTCTCGTCATCAAGAATCACGAAATCAATAACGATTTTTGTAATTGAAGCTCGTAAAATCACAATTGTTGTGTTTTGATAAATATGCACCGTACGTTGTGAATGAAAGGCTTTGAATAAAATAGTTTAAGCGCTTACTATTATTTATACACAGAAACGTCTATGTTTTTAATTTCATTGCCAACTATTACTTAAGCTAAAATATCAAGGAGAGGATCCTGGTGTTTGAGGGCTCCAACCCCAACACATCAGTTTGGTCTTGAGTTCCTGTAGACAGGTGGCCTTAGGTGGCCTCTTGGGTCAATCTGCTGGTTCACTTGGGCTGAGGTCAACTGAGTACCAGTGTTGGATGTTTTTAACAGCAGTTTTCAACATTGTATCTGATGCTGGTGTTTGGATATAGTGCCCAGGAAACCCTGGCATTGCTGCAGTGTCCTTGTTTGACATTGTAGTGCGTACCCTCATAAAGCTCCATCGTGGGTGGGGTCAGTGGTCACCGAAATTTTCTTTTCTTATTATGGATCTTCTAAATAAAAACTTAAATAAAATAGTGAAAACAACAACCCATTGGTAAACGACCATGTCTTGAAGATTCTTAGCAGCAATCTTCAACATCTGTAACACCTCTTGTACCTCATTTTCTTATCCTACACTCTCTTTTAGACAAATCTTTAGGGCAAATGTCTCCTTTTTTCATTCAGAAAGAATTAGAGGGACTTGCTGGCTCTCCAAAGTTAGTAAAGAAACTTCGATCTGGTGACATATTAGTGAAAACATCCACATCTCAACATAATAAACTCCTCTTGCATTCAAAGGCTATTGGGAATTTACGCATTGAGGTTACACTTCATTCTACTTTGAATTCATCACGAGGAGTTATCGTTGAAAGGGATTTGAAGAACATACCTGAGTCAAAGGTTCTCGCTGGTTTCTCCACTCAAGGAATTTCTGTTACGAGGCAATATCCTTGTTCTGACCATTTACATCACCATGTTCACCTGCCACCATCAAAGTAAGTTATCTTAATTGCGGAGTATGGCCATACATTCCAAACCCTCTCCGATGTTTCCAGTGTCAGCAATCCGGTCACTAGAAGACGTCATGTCGTGGTTCCTTGACGTGTGCTCGTTGCGATGACAAGGACCATGATGTCTGTGAGTGTGAAATTGACACTCATTGCATCAATTTCAATGGCTCTCACCTGTCCTACTTTCGTTCTTGCCCTAAATCGTTGGAAGAAACAGAGGTGCAGCATTTAAACAATTCATAACACTACTTATCTTAAGGCACGAAAGTTGCTGTCCACCACCTTATCTCGGACGTATGCTGCTGCACTTCGTTCCACAACTACAGTGGAAGTGCAGACAGATCTCTCTGTGCTTCCAAAAGAATTGTTCTCAAAACAAATTAAAAGTCTTCCTTGGTTAAAAACGTTGATGAATCAACTTAAACACCCATCTCTGTCCCTTACATACATTCCAACAAATCCCAAGATCCACTTCCTTTGATTCCGGGAACAGGCATTTCCTCGGATACATCTTCTCCCACTCCAAGATGCAAAACGATCATTTGATTAAGGTTTCAGCCACTGAAATTCCCTTCCAACAGCAAAGACCTTACCAGTAGACACAGGGCAGGATCCATGGAGGTCAATAGACTTTCCTCGAAGAAGGACAGTAAGGAAAAAGACGTGGTCGTAAACAGAAAAGTTCTCAACCCAATTCGCCTACACGTAAATAAAAATGGCCACCTTTATACAATAGAACTGTTGAGATTTATGTTCTAATCTGGAAGACATCCAAACATCGATTGCTTCCTACCATCCTGTATGTCTTTCCTGAAGGAGACATTTCTGAAACCTGCCGATACATTCACCTTTCGGCGGTTTACTTTGTACAGAAATGGCAGGTTGTGTCATGGACGAGTGTTTTTGCCACTCGACACACCCTTGGAGGCCGTAGCCATTCGTGTTTCCTTAGGTCATACAATCCCTGTTGCCTGGAAAGACATACGATAAATCAAATTATGATGCTCTCATTGAAGAGTTGCGTCTACCTTTTTAATCCTGGGGTACTTTAATGGATTTGGTGCTTATATTGATAGGAGAGGTTGCTCTGTGGAGCTTATGCTCTCTGATAACAATCTTTCTATTTTCAATACTGATTCTTCCACTTATTTTCGTGTACCTAGTCAGTCCTTTACTACTATTTATCTCTCAGTTTGCTCATCTTCACTACTCTCCCACTTTTCATGGAGGGTTGACATCCACGAGGCAGTGATCATGTTCCTATAATATTGAAAGAGACTGGCCATGGTCAATGCCACCCAACCTGCGTGCCTCAGTGGAAGCTGGATCATGCAAACTCGTCCTCTTTAACTACTCTCGCAGAATTTGATCCTGCCATCATCTTAAGCCACCAAGAGCAGCATTATCTGAGTGTATTATACAAGCAGCTGCTTATTGTATTCCAAAAACCTCGACACATTTTCCACTATATCCTCTTCCATGGTGGAATCCTGTCTGCCACATAGCATGGAAGGCTCACAAACGGGCCTGGGATACTTTTCGCAGATATCCCACACTCTCGAAAAGCATCGATTTCCAGCAGGCCCGTGCACATGCTCGGTGGGTAAGACGTCAAAGCCAGAAGGAATCTTGGATTCAGTTTACAGCCAGCATATCTTTTACCACCAGTTTTAAATTCATATGGAACAAGATTCGAAAGCTCAGTGGGCAATATAATTCTGTCCCCCTTTCAATCTTGCTCTCTGATGGCCAGGAAGTAGCTGATACCCGAAGCATCGCCGATACTTGAGGTGAAAGCTTCTGCCGGGTGAAGCTTATTCCTTCACCTTTTATAATCTTCCCTTTACACTGATGAAACTCAAACTGGCTCCACATCAGTTGGACCTGATAATTTACACTATGAAATTCTAAACCATCTACCTCCTGCTTCTCTTGCTCTTCTTCTGATTGTTTGTAACCGAATTTGACAGGAGAACGTTTTCTCTAATGCCTTTCTCTAAGCTTGGGAAGGATACCAAGGTTCAGTCAAACTACCTTTCAACTTCTTTAACGAGCTGTCTTTGTAAGACCTCAGAGAGGATGATGGTTAACGCTCGTCTTGGTGTGGTTACTCGAATGAAACAAACTCCTCTATCCCACCCAGTGGGGGTTCCGACGACAGCGCTCCACCATGGACCACCTAATTCGACTTGAAACGTCAGTCAGAGAAGCCATTCTCAAACCACAACGTCTTGTAGCAATATTCTTTGACATTGAAAAGGCTTATCATACAACATGAAAGTATGGCATTTTGCGAAACCTCCATATATATATGGGTTGCGTGACCATTTGCTTATTTTTATTAATAATTTTTAATGGACAGGAGATTCCAAGTTGGTGTGGGTTCGACACTTTCCCATTCTTTTCTACAGGAACTTGGAGTCCCTCAGGGCTGTATTTTGAGTGCCACACTTTTCAAAATTCAAAAGGTCAGTGGGTGATATAATTCTGCCCCCTCTCGATTTTGCTCCTTGATGTGCAGAAAGTAGCTGAGACCTGGAGCATATCCAATACTCATGGTGAAAGCTTTTGCCAGGTATCTAGCACTTCTGCTTTTTCTTCCACCTTTTTAGCCATCAAAACTCTGGCAGAACAATCATCTCTTTTCTTTCGAGCTGATTGTCTCAATGAGTATAATTGTCCCTTTACACTGGTGAAACTCAAACTTGGCCCTTCATCGGTCAGGCAGCACATCTGTTGGACCTGATGATATACACTATGACATGTTGCGCCATCTATTTCTTGCTTCTCTTGCTATTTTTAACTGGATCTGGCAGGGGAATGTTTTTCCTGATCCCTTTTTCTAAGCCTGGGAAGGATCCTAAGGTTCCTTCAAACTACCGTCCGATTGCTTTGACGAGCTGCCTCTGTAAGACCTTAGAGAGGATGGTTAATGCTTGTCTTGTTTTGTTTCTCGAATTAAACAACATCCTTTCGCCCACCCAGTGTTGGTTCCAACTACAGCACTCCACCGTGAACCATCTGATTTGACTTGAAATGTCAATCAGAGAAGCTTTTCTCAAATGACCATATCTTGTATCAATATTCTTTGACATTGGGAAGGCTTATCATACAACATTGAGGAATGGCATTTTGCAAGACCTCCATGTATATAGGCTACGTGTCCATTTGCCCACTTTTATTAACATTTTTAATGAACAGAATATTCCAAGTCGTATTGGTTTGACACATTCCCTGTTTTTTTTTAAAAGAATTCGGAGTCCCTCAGGGTGTGTTTTAGTCTCACACTTTTCAGCATAAAAATTAATGCCATCACTAAACAACTCCCTGTTACTGTTGGAAATGGGCTCTATGTCGACGACTTTTACATCTCCTGTCAGTCGTCGAACATGAGGTATATTGAGCGGCAGCTACAAAATGTCCTCAATCGTTTACTGAAGTGGACAAATGCAAACGTCTTTAACTTCTCTCTCTTTGAAACCGTTTGCATGCACTTTTGCCGCCAACAGGGTTATTCACCTTGATCCTGAACTCCGTATTGGTTAAGTTCTGCTACCTGTGGTCCCTGAGACAAAGTTCTTGGGGCTTATGCTTGACCATAAGCTGACCTTTATGCCACACATTAAACAGCTACAGGTCAAGTGTACAAGAGCGCTGAACATCCACTGTGTTCTCTCTTAAACCACTTGAGGAGCAGGTGGATGTTCTGTACTAAAGATATATCGTTCTCTTATTCGATCGACACTCGACTATGGATCACTGGTCTATGGCACTGCTAGACCCTTGGCCTTAACGATCCTGGACCCCATTCATTATTGAGTGTTTCGGCTCTGCACTGGGGCTTTCTGCACTTCCCCAGCTCAGAGCTTATACATAGTCTCATGAACCTAGGCCACACTTTTTCAGAACAAACGATCTGCTATTGCTCTTCTTGGCATTCGTATCCATGTGTACTTGGATGAATTGGGTGTGTACTTTGATAACATTGCAGAATCCACTGGTCAGCCCATCCCACCTTGGCTGATTAGAGTCCCTAAATGTGATCTTTCTGTTGAAGTAATCTGAGAAAGGCGGATACTCCCAATTGGAAGTGCCGTCTTTTATTTACTTAACATCTTTCAAACAATCTTTCCAATCCAATTTATACGGATAGTTCCAAATCAGGTAACTCTGTGGGCTCTGCCATGGTTTGTTGCGGTTCGCTGGTTGCGTACAGAATCCCCTCTACAGCTTCTTTGTTCACTGCTGAACTGTACGTCATTTCTCTTGCCATGGATCACACAGACGCTAAGCAGTACTCAAACTGCATTATTTATACTGATTTGCTTAATTCTCGACTGGCCCTGCAATCACTTCACGTTAGTTCACACCCTGTTTTCGCCGGTATTCAAAACCGGCTGGTCCATTTCTCTGTATCATCTACTTCTATCTAGTTTTTCTGGATGCCATGTCACGTTGGTATTCGCGAGAACGAGCTCATTGACACCGCAGCTAAATCTATATGCTCTGGCACTCTTACCGCTGTGCCTGTTCCATACATTGTCTATGATCCTGTATTCAAGGCTCGGCTCTATGCCAGCTGGCAGTTGACTTGGAGTGAGCAACGCGAAAACAAGCTTTTCCGAATAAAACCCTATATTGGATTTTGGCCGTTTTGCTTTCGTAAGGATCGGAAAGAGGAAGTTGTTCGAACTAGAGTACGCATTGGTCACAGTTTTATAACTCATCTTTTTCTTTTATCTAGAACTGATTCACCAGTGTGTTGTTTGTGTCACGACTCAACGACGGCACCATTTTAAACATGTTCTGTCCCAAGGTTTGTCCATAAAGTTAGTGTTATTGGTGATGGTGATACTGTCCACCTTGGTAAAGTTTTTAATTTATATATTAGACTTTTTTTTTTTTAATGTGATTCCCTTTTAAGAATTAAAGTTCGATTTGAAATTAGAAAATGGCCGGAAACAAATAACTCGAAATCAGGACTTGAAAGGCCATTTTGAGGTTACTAATGGTGCTGTTTGAACTACTCATTATTAATCTTGGCGGGTTATTATTAAAATTTTGCTACAACCCTTTTAAAAATTGTATTACTTTACTTTTTGAAAAAGGCCATTATGTCAAATAACTCGGAACCAAGACTGGAAAGTCCAATTTTAGATGAATTACTGTGCTTTTTGTACTTACCTGTTAGTCTTCCCGGCGAGTTATGATAATTACAATTATGCTACAGAATGTTCTTTACAACTTGTATTACTGTAGTTTTTCTCTTAACGTTGTAGACTAGATGAAAACATTGGTTTTATGTTATTTGTTTTTTTAAAACTTTGTTTTGTTTTATCCTTATTTCCTTTTCATGAATTTCACTAAATTTATATCAATTTTAAACTTTCTACCGGATGTTTGGCGCAGATAGCCGAGCTGCTTTGTGCCATAAAATACCAGATCAAACAACCATAAACACTTTGAATATTTCGTGTAGTTTCTGTTGCACTATTTCCATTTTTAAACTCAAAGCATTATATGCCTAATGTGCTCCTCATACACATCCATTTTCATAAGGGTTTATTTGATTAATGATCTGAAAAAGATAATTTCTTAGCTTCTTTAATTAGTCTGAATATTTTTATATACATCCTATTACATATTTTACTCATTAAAGCCTTCTACAAAGACAAAAATGATGCACATTCTGTATTAAATTTTCGGATATTACTTTTAGGATGACCTAATAATTACGCTAATCTTATTCGACCAGTTTAGCACAGTTGGAGGTAAGCATAGCTATCCATTAGGCTGAAATCAAAAGCAGTTGTTACAACATGTAGAAGTATACAAAGTCGTACGATTTTGTTTTTCATAATGTCTCTATAACGGCATTATTCTGAAACTTACTAATGCTTATTTGTTCCCATAATATACTGTTATTTGCCTGGCTCATTACGGCCAGGTTGTGAGGGCGCTCTACTCGTAGATTGAGATTCGCGTGTTAGAATCCCCGTCCCACCAAACATGCTCACCTTTTCAACTGTTTGAGGCAGGTGTAAAGTGATAATCAATCACACTATTTGTTGGTAAAATACTCTCCCAGAGGTTGGTGGTGAGAGGTGATGACTAGCTGTCTTCCCTCTAATCTTTCATTGCTAAATTAGGAACGGGTAGCGAAGGTAATCGTCGTGCAGCTTTGCTGCGCGAAACTCAAAACAAGCTATTTGATTTTTTACAGCCTCGCATTGTAGGCGGACATCTAGGCAAGCCATTAGAGCTTTGACAAGATACGTGCTATAGAATTGGATTGGAATTGCTTTTGAAGGTTGTGAACGTTTTGATGTTAACATTGTTGTTCATTATTAAATGGATGGAACCAAGAGACGTTTCAAGCTTGAGTATATTGGTTTTTATCTAGATTGAACGCATTGTTTCCACAATCATAACTTTTAGCTTTACGATGGGTGCATTTGCTTCAGGTTTAATTAGATATTGTGTCGTGTCCTGTTATTATTTTAAACACTCTGATAAGCATTGTTATGTCTCATTATAGAAAATTTTAGGCACGCTCTTTAAAATTTTGGTGTACTTTTATTCTACAATGTTTAACAATCTTGTTATCCGTATAGTCGCCCTTGGAATGACTGTGAATGTGAAATATTCCTCACACATAACTCATTGTAGCATCATTACGGTGTCAGATATCATGAAATTCCTCATGAATCCAGTACTAAAGTACTAAATAAGATGCTCTTTGTGCATTGATTTCCATCTTTGGCGCCACGCTACTGCATTAGTATTTATAAATGTGTTCTTTATAAAGTGCAGTAACCCTCTATGGAAGCAAATTTTTTAACTTGATACATTTTACAAATTGTACACTGTGTAAGTTTAAAAATTATAAATTGTATCAAAAACGTGTTTTACATTTTAATTTTTAAGAGTTGTTTTGAAAAGTGACCGAGAATATGGGTATACGTATGTTCAAATACATATGTGGATATTAATTTGCTTTTTCTAAGATGCACATTTTATAATTATTTTAATTCTTATGACAACTCTTGCAATACAACACAATATTCAAACATTCTGGTTGATGAGATTTTAGGTAAACAATTCGTAAAAAAAACAAAAACGAATTATTTGTCGTTGGACTGTATGGGTTCGCATGTATTATGTAGATATATGAAACAACGTAGAGAGTAGGAAAATTTGTAGCATTTAAAATGGAAATATGGTTGAGTCAGAATCATTTAAGAATACTCGATTCTTATTTGTAAGGTTAATATTAAATACGTCACTATATGTGTACATAAATGTTTCCGTTTCCCTTTCACATGAACTTGGTTACCAGAAAAGAAAATATTTGTTACATATTCACATTTTTAAAATAATCTGAGTATGACGCCCATTCTGAAAATGGAAACAGAAGTGCGTTAAGATATCATGAACTACAATAGTGGTTCGTTATAATCGTAAAGAACTGCATAAAACCATAATAAAACGTTCGGGCATAAAGCACTTTAAACAGTAAATATTTACCTCAAACAACACTTCAAGGCTAAGGCTGTACAAACATAGAAATGCACAGATAAAAACACGCACGTTAGACTTCCAAGGAAAAGAAAATCGTATTCTCTCGCCACATTACAACAAAAAGGACTGTACATTGCACTAAATAAGGCGCAGTGAAGATCATAGGAGTATTGTAACGTTAGTTTTTCTTCTGTAGTATATGTTAGCTAAAAACTTAATTCCAATGTAAAAAAATGCTATCTCCCTTTGAAGTTAGCTTTCTAACATATGCATGTTGTCTCTTTACAAAACTTAAGTACAATGTAAAACGGGTATTATCAGCCAAGTAATAGATAAACAATAAATATTACAATTGAAACCGTATTGTATTCAGAACTTGGTTATGAATACAACTTTCCTATGTCTGTTAAAATACTATATTAAAAGAAATAAATTCTAAAATTGGAAATAAATGTAAGGATAGCTAATATCAATTCTAAAAAACAATGCAAACAATATAGCAGAGAAGGCATATGCATCATTGTTTATGAAGGACTGATGTCAGTCACTTTTTCAATTTTTTTTTTTTACTTGTACATTCGCTGTCTTCCGGGAGACAACACCTATATTATGTACGAAGTGAAAGGAGCAAGAAAATCAATAAACAATATCAAAAATTTTTACATATATTAGAATATTTACTTTAAAAACATAAGTTTAAATGAACTGATGTTTTAGACTATACGTTAATTTGAAAAATACTTTTTTTACTGATTACATTTTTATATTCACTTAGTGGGGATTGTGTTGTAGTCTGGGCATATGTCTGCCCATTGCCATGCATTATATACAGAAAATGTAGTTCCACAGAAACTATACATACTTACTATATTTTCAAACAAATCTTCATAACAATACCCAGCTGCAGTTATTTTACATCATGAGCTAATGCGATCAAGTAGTCAATAGCTACACTATCATGGACGCTATCAGTTAGCTACTAGCTATGTTTATTGCTATTGTTATTATTATATGTGAAATTAGCGTCCATATCCAGTAATTCTTTTCCATAGTTGAGCATAAAAAAACCAGCGAACAAGATAATAAAAAATCCACTTTGAATTACATAAAGATTGTAAAAAAAAAGAAGAAGGAAACAAAGCTAGAAATACTATAGACGTTATTTATTCGAACGACCAAAATCGATTTTAAATCTCCAAAATGTAATTCTAGGTAACGGTATGGAGACAAAATAGGTTTTTGTGCGAGTTACTAAAACATACATTATCTTTAACTTTGTTTTTGTAACCCATATTTGCAGATTTTTAAAAATTCGGCTTTTTATCTCTTTTGCATTATCGTAAACATTCTTATCATAAATACACAAGATTTTAGTATTATAGTAAATATTATGTTAACGGTTTTAATAGTTCCAAAAATTTTTTACGTAGTACTATCTTTTTTTTTTTGCTTGCTTCTTAGTGAATGTTTATGTATATATATTGAGTAAAGCCTGACATAGTCTGGTCGGTGAGGCACTCATTGTCCTTTCACATGTGGGAGCGTTATAATGTGATAGTCAGTCCTAGTTGGTAAAGAATAACCCAAGAGCTGGCGATAGGTAGTGTTGAATAGCTGCTTTCCCTCTGATCTTTCGCTGCTAAATTAGGGACGGCTATTGCAATATCTCTCGAGTAGATTTGCGCGAAATTCAACAAAACTAATTTCGATTAAACTTCGGCGTATTTATCAATTATTCTATTTAAACAACCCGATAATCTATTTTAATTGTTTGTTGCTGTTGTCCATGGTTTCCTTACGTGCATATAAATATCATTTTTCCGCAAGTTATTATGACAATGTACACCTTAAAACATTTATAGATATCAGTGTGGCAGTTTTAATTTTAGTCATGGAAAACCTATTGTTAATGATTCATCATGAAACTGTTAGCGAAAATAAAATAAGGGCATGTGCTACGTGCAGCACCTGCAGTGTTTTACATTCTAGAGCCTAAAATTAGAGATTACTCAGCAAAGCAGTTGCTAAGCAACAGGGTGGTATTTATATTTACAAAGGAATAGATAGTTAAGTGAAACAGTCGCATTTCAGACTTCTTTTTGTTCAAACTTCGTGAATCTGATAATTTCAAGAAATGTAAACAACCAGTTACGGTTGTCTTTAACGGTTCTATTCTATGGGAAATAAGTGACAAACCCCATAATATCTGAATATTTATTACAGGGAAAATGTAGTACTATTTAATTCTCTGGTGTTGTATACTTAGGCTAATATTTAATAAGAATAGATATTGTAAAGTTGCAAACTTATAAGACGGGAAATTGATGCACTCTTTGTGTTACGGATATTTACGAAAAATGTTTGAATAATACTTTAAAGTTGTTCTTACAAGTAACGTTTTTCCCTTCAATAAACCTAGTGGCATGACTGGCAATATGCATTGCAAGAGAAATTTAAATAAATAATTGCATTAGAACTATCTGTTCACTTCGCGTAAATAATGTTTGAAAAATAAAACGCAAAAATTCTTCAAAAATCGTGAAAACTGCTTCTAGCTTTATTTAGAAATACTTAAACACAGTATTAGTATAACCTCGTATCTTTTATATATAAAAGTTAAAGAGTTACAAGTATTTTATGCCAAATTTAATAATTAATGAATGTTTACTGATTTTGTTGATATGTGAAGTTGTTTCACACCAGCTTCAGTGTTAGTTTACTAAGTAACAGTCTCGTACGAGGCAATGAAATATACTGGCTATTTTCATTTTCGTTAGTTTGAAAAAGTTTAATTAAAATAAAAACCCAAATTAGCTGTATTATAACAATATCATATATAAACATGGGTTTTGGTTTTTCTTGAATTTCGCGCGAAGCTACGCGAGGGCTATCTGCGCTAGCCGTTCCTAATTTTCAGTGTAAGACTAGAGGGAAGGCAGCTAGTCATCACCACCCACCGCCAACTCTTGGGCCACTCTTTCACCAACGATTGACCGTCACATTATAACCTCTCTCAGCTGAAAGGGCATAAACATGGGACTTTCTACAAAATTTTTGACGAACTGAAAAGTGAATATTGAAAGTGAAATTAATCAGATGAGTACGTGACATTTGTTAAAATCTGTTTTGTAAAAGAATTTCAGCATTACACAGTTCAAATTTGCTTTGAAGTTTTCTGACACTTTATGCTAGATTAACAGCAAATATAATTAAACTATACATTTAAACAAGATAAATAAGAAATTGCGAACATAAGAACCTCAAATAGGGATCATAAAAGGTAAGGAAACAAGACTGAAGACACTGTAAACATAATTTGCTCAACTTATAAACTCCTGTTTTAGCTTTACGCTGTTATCTAGAGTTACACTGGAAGAGTCAAAACAGGATTTTGTAGTTTGAATAAATAATTTATACAGTATTTCCAGCCTTGTTTCCGTACGTTTTTAACGATCCCTACTTGCAACATCATAAATTCCCAATTTTTTTTATCTCGTTTTCTATCTTTTTTTAATGCTGAGCAAAGGGCGAGAGATTGCTTAATATAGTTGCTAACTTTACACATTCTAGTGATAAGCATAGCTAGTAGCTTGCTGATAACTATCACGAGATTTATTATTGCTACTGACTATTTGATCGCATTAGTTCGAGATTTAAAATGTCAAGCTGTAGTTAGATGTTTTCATGAAGATATGTTTGAGAATACAGTGAGCCTTTATACCTATTGTATAACTACGTTCTCTGTATATAATACATAGCAATGAGCAAACTCGTGCCTAGACTAACAAGACACAACTTTCCCTAAGCACTTTGCACTTTCATTTTCTCTATAGAAGCAGTTAGAACACTTCATTGAAATCTTCTTTCTAGTGTAACACTGTGATAATTCATTTTTAAACTAAATTTTCAATAAAATCCCTTTTCTTTTGGATGGTGAATGCTACTGGATATTAAGAACGAGTACATTATTGTAGAACTGTCAAGTAATTCCAGAAAAAGCTTCAGGCCTAATAGCTTTTTGCAGGAACTAGCAGTTATATGTGCTCAGAGGACAGATATTTCTGCTACAACTAACTTCAAATGAGCCATTTTGACCAGATTTTCTTGTCCTTGTAAGTTTAAGATATATGCTTTTTTGTGCTTTTTTTTATACGTGTAAAGCCTTAGCAGTCAGTAGTAAAGGTCTTAATGTTGTTTAAACTGAATTTTTACTGCTTAAGGTGTTTTTCTTTTGTCCCGAACGTTTTATTAGGGTTTTCTGAAATTATTTGTAATACCTCTTATGAACCGTTTTCATAGTTCATGATGAAATTAACCTTAGATTCTTTCTAACAGATTTTTTTGACACAAAGATAGAGAGGAATATTTATAAAGAAGCTTTCTCTGTTAATTCTAAATGCTTAATGTTTATGGAAATAAATTCAAACGATGAACAGTTGGTAAAAACAGTGCTTTCCCAACCAAATGCGTCGTTAGCTACTCAAAAGATTCTGGGCTTTGGTCCTTTCATTTCGAAAGGAGTTTGATCATGATTTTCTATTTTGAAATTTCAAGAAACCAACTTGGAATTTTGAAGAGGGGCTCCGTACGTAGCTACGCCTCTGCTCCGAGTTGGATGTGTTGTAATTCTAGGAACCATGAATGAAAGCAAAGAAAAATCTATTATAGTATGTCAACCGAACTATGTTTGCCTTATCCATTGCCAAGGAGGTTGTTCATCTAATATAAAGGTGGCTCTTAAATCCCACTATTTGGTGAGACAAAGTATTCCAAGAATTTAGTGTGTGCTGTTTATTGACTTTGCTTCCAAGGCACCGTTCAAAACAAGGAAAATCTGGCTTAGTTAGCCTCATTTTAGTTTATTACGACTTTTCGAAACTAACAAAACTTTATTTAACGGAATAATTTCAATGTGTATTTAAATATTAAACAACAAAATCGATTTCATCTAATAGTAAAGTAAATAATCTGAAGTTTTCCCTTCTAATTCTTTCAGTATGTATAAAATCGACAGTTTAATTTTTTATTCTTGAAAATGTCATTATATTTTAAAACGTTCAACCTGTAAACCAGTTGTATTAAAACGTTCAATTTGCGTAATTATATACAGTTTTCTATGATTTTAGATCATAGAAGTTAATAGTAAGTAAATGAGATACTGCATATTTATTATTATTGTTTCCACGTTTTCGTTCTAAAGCTTGCAAAGTAGCACTGTAAAACTAGCCAACCAAATTAGCCTTGGATTACTGTGAGTCTAGAAGATCAAATTATATTATCGGTTATGTGTGCACGTGTATAATATCCAGTTCTGTATATCATTTTTGAAGTCTATAAAAATATCAATTACTTTTTATTTCAAATCTATTGCTCATTGAAATTTTCGTAAGCTTGGTAGTCTGTCATACAGTAAGCTACTTCGTCGTAAACTTTATACTAAAGCTTATTAATTTTAGTCTTTTAGTAATTTGAAAGAAGTTATTGCAATGAATACGGGCAGGTACAGTGGAGCGCCATTAAGCCGCGGACCAGTAAACCGCGAAATCGCTTAACCCGTTTAGCAAGTCTTGTGAGGGAGGATTATCGCGGCTCACCGCTAATTTAAAAACATGTAAAAACGCGGCTTACGAATTTAATCCTGGCTTTCTAACTTCAAGGGGATATTTAAAAAGGATTTGCTTTAATTTAGGAAATAAATAAAATATATTACAATAGAAATCGACCGTTAATCTACCTCATCCGCTCTT
The DNA here is from genome assembly GCA_011833715.1 of Carcinoscorpius rotundicauda. Lineage (NCBI taxonomy): Eukaryota > Metazoa > Arthropoda > Merostomata > Xiphosura > Limulidae > Carcinoscorpius > Carcinoscorpius rotundicauda. The sequence goes on from CM022398.1 coordinate 33,396,128, forward strand.
TATGTCAGCTTTATGGAGGTCGCCATTGTTACCGAATCACACCTCTCCATACATTAAAGTTAATCCGCGAAAAAAGTGATCAATAATTAAAGTATTATTTTTAATTCGATAATCCGATATTTTTATGGAATTGTATAAATATTGGCCACAAACCCAATAGAAATTACGTCAGTTTCTGAATTTATAGTGAGCATATCATATTTACAAATTCCTACCCCATGAGTACCAAAAGTAAACATGCATTGTATGACGTTCAGCAAAAGCTGAATGTCATAGAAAAAATACGAAACGGCTCTTGTCAATTGTATCTGAATAGTCTATACATTAATATTATAATGATCACGCACTGGCCCGGATGAGGCTCCTCGGCGGAGCTGTTGACGACTTCGGCTTTTCAATCACAATGGTTTAAGCCGCGGTTAATTAGATTGACCCTTCCCCCCAATACCGCGGCTTAACGGCATTCCACTGTATATTTTTGTAATGTTTAATAATTTAGTCGTTATAATGTTGGGCTTCTGAGATATCAGTTTGAGCTAGTACCTTTCTTATGTTTAATTTCCCATGGCCCTTACATTAATAAAAGTAATAATAATAAATTGTTTATATAGGGAATGTTTTGTTATCAAATCAATTGTATTATGTAGAATATACGTAGATAAGTCTCAAGAGCTCTGTATTTTAGTAATATTACCCGTTTACGACAAACGATAGGTTGGTCTTTGAGAATTATACTTGCTAAATTACCAGAATAAAAAGAAAGTCACCCGAGAAATGGTATTTGAAATGTATTAGTACTTTATAATTTATCGTTGTTTTTAAACGTGATTCAAGTTATTTTATTCACTTAAGTTTCCATATAATGCACATCTTCAAATATAATACTCTGAAAAATTAATCATTAAAACAGAAGCATAGTAAGCGGAAGAATACAAGATACTTAAATAATAGTAATATTTACTTTAGATTATTGGGCTGATTCCAAAATGTTATTTTGTTGCTTTTTATGTGTTTGTTCAACTAGCCTGCATTTAATATCTGACTTTGCGTATATGTAGCTCATTATCACGTTGACGAACATAATGATCATATGAAATCGAAATAAATTTTATATACTCTGTAAATATTGCTTTTCTAGACACATATACGATTTATGGGTTGCACTAAAGCGTCATATTTGTAGTTAATCACTATAATTAAGAGCTGTTTGATATCTACTTTGTTATAAACATGTTTATTTTTTAATGACAAAGAATAAATGAAAGACGTCCTTCTCATGTATAAATTAAATTTGTGAAATGTAAATTCAATCTCGGTGTTATGTATATGTGTAAATATTTTGTAAACGACAACATGTCGTGTTGTGTTTGAATTTTCATTTGTTTTATTCATTTTTCCATATTGATATTATTGTTTCGAAGTTTAAGCTAATATTTTGTTATTCATTTAGGGTAACATTTTAGAATTTTCTTGAATTAAGTAGACCAATCATATGTTTGTAAATGAGTGCTGGTGACTTCCTGTCTAGACGTGTAGTCTCGTGCAAGAACGGATATGCGTGGATAGCTCTGGAGTTGTATGGAAATTGCAAGATTGTTCGAGAAATAGGCTTATCGGTATAAAAGACGGTGACGCAAGAGAGATTCAGTCATCAGTTTTTATTCGAAAAAAGAAGATAGATTCAGTCATTAGTTTTATTCGAAGAAAAAGAGTGAGATTCAGGCATCAGTTTTAGTTATTTGAGAAAGATTAAGTGTTTGCTGTGAATATTCAACTTGGATTTGTGATTGAAGTTAGATCTACGGAAGTTGTGATTTTATTTCGTCAATCTCTACGATACATCTGAATTACTGCTTGAGCTGAGAGACGGCGATTTCATTGAACTGTGAACTGTTTCGGAATTTCTTCGTGGGACCAAATTCACACCCTAGACTGGAATTTGAGACTTTAATTTTAGATCATTACATTAGATACAGGCCAGTACCGTTTTGTATTGTGATTTATTTTGAAGCTTGAAACTAATATTATTTTGTTTTGTAATTAATTTCGAATGTTGTAACTTAATATCTGTCACTGTTATTATATAATTTATGTTATATCTGTTATATTTGTTAATAGTTTAGTGTAATAAATTATACAAGCTGTTATCTGTGTTTTTCTGTTGCGTTTAATCTACGAAGAACTTAAAACATCAAAATACGTAACACTCGGTACCGCCCATCTATTTTACATACTGTTTAATGTTAAGTTATTAATAATTGCCATCTGCTGAAAATCCCATATTTGCTGTTTTACCTGTTCCAGAACGTGGCGTGCGTGTGGTTGTACGTTAATATTATCTTGTGACAGATGACACGTTTTATCTGTATTCATGACTTCATATAAAATCTGGTATTAGATATATTGTGTTTTTGCGATATAGTGTTCATAGTTTTTGCAGTTCCATACCTTTCATTGTGTGTGTATGTGTGCGTTCACGCAAGATCTATCAATAACAACTATTTCCACTTGTTAATACACTGTGGAGTCGTCCGAAGATGCGTCGGTCGACGCCACAAGAGGAATGTTCATTAACTAATATATATTTGCTCGTAAATTTCCGACCATTCAATAATAGAATAGCACAATGGGTTGGGTTTGGGCTGCACCATATATCACACCCATTTCAGAGGAAAAGGGTATTTGTTAGGTGAAATAGCAACAATGAAAGAAAATCCAGGATATGTTAACTTCAAAAACTTATAAATCTAGTAAATACCGTCAGTGAAGATCAACGCATCGATATGACGGTAAAACGCGAAATCGCAAAGCTTACAACAATTTCTACAATTCATAGAGAATAAAACCGGTGTCTGCTGAGTTTCCTACTTCAAAATACCTGCGTGGTCACTACGCTGTGCATCCATGGACTTGTTTGCATTTGATTTGCTTAATTATGATCTAGAAAGCCACGTTCACGTTCAGTGTAGATTTTGTAGCAAGTTTCTCAGGAAGCTTGATATGAGGATGACCTCACCGTCTTTTATAGAAATTTGTTGTTATGGAAGCTGCAGTCTCGAGCAATAAAAGATAATATTTCTCACCAGGTTGAGCACAATTGGTGATGGTTGAAGTGGTTTAAAGAGCAGCACAGAACCTAGAACTTTGCCTTTGTAAATTGCGATTAACTTTCCGTATTTGTCTGCTGCTCATTAAAAATTAATATTACGTCTATAAAAAGTACGTCATCAAGCATATAGTATCGACAGTTTTACTAATAGACTTGTCACTGTGGAACAACACCTGCAATTATTTTTGCAGTAAAGTTCTTGCAGCTCCAGCTGCAACGCGTTGGTATGTTAAAAACAGACATCAAAATAATTCAGCCTGCATCAAAGAACTCTCAGATATTTTGAACAGAATTCACGTGAATATAACAGCAATTGATAGTGTCGTTATCTTATTGGTGGTGGAAATTAGCATCATGTATGAAACGTAGCTTTGTATCGGTTTATCATGTTGTTGTATGCCCAGTTCCGTAGCGGTTTATAAGGTTACATTCGAACAGAAGTAAATCGCGTATAGCAGTAGTGACAGAGGTAATGTCACTATACTCAACCCAAACGAGCCGTTTTTGCATATAAAGTGGGTTTCTCGACATCACTGATTGTTATTTCATCACGGCGATTGTTCGAGAAGTGTAAGTTTTTTGTGTTTTTCTCTGTGTATTTGTACTTACCTGTTACCATTATGTCTGAACAAGCATACAGTACACCACTATTAACAGTACACGCTCACACGATCGTTAAGAAACTGAGAAATATAAACCAACGAATTATTAACAGAAGAAATGACATCAATTTTATTCAACAATGTAGAAAGGAACAACTAACCCCTAATTTTGTAAAGGTAAAACTTTCAAAAAATTTTAATAAACACACAAACATTATCCAAAATTTACAGAAAAAACTACTTAAAGCCATGTTGAACAGAAAATACAAAGAACTACATGACTTACAAAAGCAGAAGATGAACCTAGACCATCAACTAGCATGCTGCATTAAACCAGAGATTTACGGACTTATACAGCGAAACATAAACCAAATTAATACTAAGAACGACAGAGACAAAAAGATCTGACACGACAAAAAAATAGAAAAACTAAGATCTAAACAACAGAAAAGACACCAAAACGACAAACCGTTGACCAACCTCATAATTAACAGATCCGACCGACAATTAAACACAGACGAGATACATCTACTTAACAAAGGACTAAACTTCGCAATAGCACCTAGGTACATTACAACCATAGAAATCAAAACATGTTTAGAAGACCTAGCCAGGAGACTTGTGATACTTTCTACAGAAAACAAAAACAAAGAAAAAACCAAAAACAACCAACAGAAAGAAGACAACTTAGATAATTTTATTGACATCCAACAGCCAAACTTCCCAGGTAAAATTACAAATTTATATTTTTCAGAAACACCTAAAAACAACATCTTAAACGATTTTTTCAAATAATTTTCTAACAAAACTATCAACATAATTTCACAAAACAGAAAACTAAAAACAACCTTACAAAAAGAGACATTAATTCCATTAAAAACCTAAAACAAGACAGAAACATAAAAATTCTAAAAGCAGATAAAGGTAACGCTGTAGTAATAATGAACACGAATGAATACATACAAAAAATGAATAATATCCTATCAGACACGAACAAATTTAAACCCATACACTCAAATTCAACAAAGACACACGAGACGCAACTGAACAAATTACTACTACAAATGGAAAAAAGCCAACACAATTTCACAAACACTTTATTCCTACCTACGTAAAACCGACTCGCGCGCACTGCAAATATACGGCATCCCCTAACCTCACAAACCAGATTTCCATTACGACCAATAATGTCAACATATGAATCGTTTAATTACAATCTTGGTAAATACATAGCATGGGAATTCTCCAAATATGTAACATCAGCCAGCTCTTTCATCAAAGACTCTTTTAATTTGAAGTCTAATCTAAATCAACTTAATCATAAAGCCTTAATGGCAAGTTTGGATGTTATATCCCTCTTTACAGAAGTTCCAACAACAGGAGCCTGCAAGATAGCCTTGGAACTCTATATCCGAGACCCTAAACCAATTATAGACATTCCCAGTAACCAGTTAGCAACCCTCATAGAATTCACCACAATAAAGACAAACTTCATGTTCAACAACCAAAACTATATACAAACAAATGGCCTAAGCATGGGCAACCCAGTATCATCAGTTCTAGCCAATATTTTTATGACACAAATTGAAACACAAGCAATTAATACAGCATTACATCCACCACTATACTGGTACAGATATGTAGATGACACGGTTGCGGGATTCAAATCTACAGAACACATACTTAATTTTTTCACTCACATTAACTCTATACATCTCAACATTAACTTCACATGTGAACAGGAAGAAAGCAATCAAATATCATTTCTTAACCTCAAAATTACAAGAACCGAATCACAATTCAAAACAGAAATCCACCGAAAAATCACCCACACTGGACTATACATTCCTTGGGACTCAGCACATGAAACAAAACAAAAACTCAACATATTAAGAAACCAGATAAACACAGCCATAAAACTATGCTCACCAGATAAAATTAACGATGAATTAGACAAAATAAAACAATACTTCATCAACATCAATAAGTTTCCTCCACAAACCGTAGAAAACATTATACGCACACACCTAGACAGAAAGCAAAATCAACCAACAAAAGTAAATATATCTCACGAATCAAAAAATCACGAAACCATATACTGCTGTATACCAAATTTTCCTGACATCAGCAAACAAATAACCAACATTTTGGCAAAAACTGGTAACAAAATATGACATTTCAGTTAATACTAAATTCATTCAAAAACCAGGCACAAAACTGAGGTCTATACTATGTAAAAACTACGCTGACAAACACCACACCAAATTATTTATAAAACACAATGTGATAACTGCCACGACTTCTATATTGGAGAAACATGTAGAAAAATGGAAACCAGATTTAAAGAACATAAAACGTCACCTTCACACGTTTTCGAACACTTTAAGTCAAATAAACACAACATAACCATAGAAGACACTAAAATACTAAATAAAGAAACAAACGCAAAATTAAAGAAGCCTTACTTATACAACAACTTAAACCCAAAATAAACCAATATAAAGGAACGCCATTATACCAATATTAATATTATAGATAAAATTATATATTCAAACATCTAACCCCGCCCTCTTCATTGCGACACTCAGTTACACAACCCCTTCCAAACATGTGGTCAGCTTCCGGTCAGTTACCTCTTTCTTTGTGAACCTAATGATGACCGAAGAAGGTCGAAACGTTGTTCGCTTTTCTATTTAAAATATTTTCTCAACCCAAACGAGCCGTTTTTGCATATAAAATTCTCAACAAGTGGGTTTCTCGACATCACTGATTGTTACTCAATGTTTGTTGTACGGATACTTTGACGGTATTCCACCATTTTCTTATATCGTGTGTGTGTTGAGCGAGGAATTAGTGATAATTTTGAGGATCTTTAAGAAATACAGATGTTGGGCTTGTTGAAATAAATAGGCGTTACTTTGTAATCCATATATATCTAAAGAAAGAACTATTATGTGGAAAATTCATCTTATTCAAAAGTGCGATGTATGATTCCATTGGGAAGATAATTCTGGAAGGGACGGGGCCATGCTAACTCATTCGTTCTCTTATGTACTATAGATGTGTTTAACTTCCACGTAAATTAAACTCTTTAATAGTTCTGTAGGAAATAAATAATCGCAGGTGGCACGTGCATCTGAGAACGGTTTTGTCTCTACAGATTAGTCTGTATCGTTTCCAAGCGAGCGATGTGTGAAAATTGACGCATTGTTGTATCTTCGGAATTATTAGCGCTTTCTTTTGAAAACTATATTTCCACAGATGCTCTCCGAATCGTTCTGATAGACTCCTAAATATTACAATTAGGTACTTTAACAAAAATTGGATGAAAAATGATTTATTATGCGAACTAGACAGGTACCTCATACATGATGAAGAAAATCCTAAATATCTCTCCCAAATTAACATATATTTTAAATATAAAGAAAAATAAATTAAAGTAAAATATGTATGTATATAAACTTTAAATCTTATATTTATAGTTTACATATTTATGTATTTAAAAAATAATAATAAAATAAAATAAATAAATAAATAAATTGCCACCAGCTAACTTGACCTACTGTGAATAATAGACTATAAATGGACATTGCCCTGAGAAGGACCAAACATACAAACAGTTAGGGAAAATAAGTTCAGGAAGGAGGAAGAGGTCAAAGAGAACCTGACCCTCCAGGGCAAAATACCCAGATACCATTCATCCATCCATCTCCGAGTCGTGTTTATCATACTAATTTCAGTATGGACGTCAGTATTTTCGTGCTAAAATCTTATTTTTGCTGTCTGTAATTTCCCTTAATCCTGAAAACTCCTAGATAAAAATTTTGAAATTAAAGTTAACAGCAGTAGTAGATTTAACATTGCTTTCGAAACTTTTTCTACATATGTAAGGGGGATGGAACTTTAAAGAACCTTAAAATACAACATACATGTAATCTTAAAATATATTAATTCTGCGATAACTACACAAGTTTAACATTTTCCCAATCAATGTGTTCAGCTAACTTCATCAAAGCGTGAATTTCGGTGAAGAAATAGATGAATTTTGTTATTGATGAAATGTAAAATGCTACACATCAAACCAATAAGTTTTTATGATCATATTGCAAGGAGAAATTATATATATTTGATAATGATTAAAATTATCTGGTCCAGGTATTATGGAAATCGATTTTATAATGTTTGTGGCGCCACGCCACAGATGCTTAAGGTTTTGTGTGTTAATATGTTTTCTTGTATCTACGTATGAAAGTATGTTAGTTTCTCTCCCACTCTTAAACTCGTGGATCCTTCTGATTATGACAAAACGCACGTGTGTGTAGGTGTCTGAAATCTCGTTTTCAAATATTTTGACTTATATAGCAACTATAAATTATATTATTTTTCTGGGGGTCATGCCCCTAGACACCACCTCCTCTAGACTGAGCGACCTTGGTAACAAGGAAGCTGCTTTTAGTTGTTCTCTAAGCACTGTGAAATATACGATGGGCAAATACAAAGAAATTCTATTCTGTAACTTCTGAAATTAAAAAAAACTCGCTGAGGAGACACTAAATATTAAAGTACAGGATGATTCGTAAGTCCCTACTCATCCGTATGTTGTGTCTAAATAATGTTATAATACTAATGGTGAGTTGAAAGCGGCTGTTACCGCGGCATTTGGAACAATAACTCGTACTATGTTGATGAAAATGTCTCGAAGAACACGGCGTCGCATAATATTATGCAGCGATAATGAGGGACAGCACACAGATATATTGGATACATAAGATAATGGATGGGTAGGGACTTACGGGCCACCCTGCAGATCCCTGAAAAACTGAATTAAACTGGAAAAAAAAAATGCTGCTGGTTACATTAACTAGTCCTGCATTGGTGCAGATTAAAGAATTAGTCTCAAAAACACTGCAGAATGTGCCCTGTGAGGAAGAGTCGCTGCAAGAAAACTTCAACTGCACAAAAGGATATAGCAAAGCGACTTGCTTTTACATATATATCATGGTTTTTGGAACACCGATAAAGATGTTTTGTTTCAACAGGTATATTTATGTTCTCCGAGGAATGAATCAAAGGTTGCAAGCAGAGTGAATTATGCTAACATTCATGCCTGCATGAAGCCCTGTAATTATTTTGGACGAAGTATGATGTTCGCTGTCTTCTTATCGATGAAATAATGTATCACAATAAATACCATAATATTTCAGTCCATCATGCTATTCTCCAGAAAGAGGCTGATATGGCAGCATTTCCTATTTAAATATACCACCTCACGCACGCACACACGCGCGCTAACACACACACACACACACTTCTCAACAGTTGCGAATTTATTTGAAAAAGTCGAATGTGGTTTTTTATTACGAATATTGGCGTATCGAGTGTGTTTTTTGGTTTGTTTGTTTTGTTTTTTAACTTAAAACACCGTATGTTAGGTTTATTGAACTGAAAACTTTTATATGGATTCGGTGCAAACACGGCTTTATTTTTGTGCTGGTGAGAACAAAGAAAATGAATTGTTGTAACTGCTTTTTCCTGAAGCGCCGCTAGACAAATGTTCATCTGCATCTGTTATCGCCGTACAGTAGTTTGATTTGAACTACCAGTATTTTACAATAAGGGGATGATGATGACACCACATATTTCCCTGGGGAAATCTTGAATATATATTCTAGCTATAATTAAGTGCTCTTGTATGTTTAAATATTTGAAATTTAATTCTGATTAGCATTTCGATTTTCATCCAAAACATCTCTCAGTAGATTGGATTGCTTTCAAAAATGTTTACAGTAGGAAATACCTTTAATTCGGTTGTATTTGGATGGTAAAATAATAATCAGTGTAAATGTTTGTGAGCTGAAGACGGTTGATCTACATTTTATTTCAGCATACTTTTACACGTCCGAATGCAGTTAGTGGTTTAAAATGTGTCGTGGTATGATTTTAAACAGATATAGAATGGAAGTACATTTTATTCGGTGAAACATTCAACTTCACTGAAGATTGAAAATGTACAATTTGGAGTTTTCATTTTTGCGAAAAAATAAATCGCAAGTATCCGTTTTTAGAAAACGTAGTATCATCCCCAGTAAGGATGTCTATAGACCTAACAAACTGCGTCGAAGACATCTGTGTATAATTGTAGCTGTCATAGCAGGACAAACTCATACATGAGAGAGAAAAAAGATATATATAAAATGCACAGCCCTTTGGGCTTCGTGACCAAGAGTTTCATCAGAAGTGGATATTTCCACTTCTCATTAAGCTTGTTTTCACTCAGTTCATAACACAACTTATTAATTTCCAAATCTAATAGTTGGTTTAATAGTTCTTTTATATTGTGTGTATAAATATAGTGGCAACACAAATGTGTAAAAAAAACAAACACAAAAAACAACGATTTTAGCTTATGCATTCAGAATTAATCTAAAACGTTATAATGTAGTAACAATCTAATATTTTCTTCCATTCACTTATAATTTATCGACGCAGCTCCAAAAACCTTGTATTTAGTGTGTTGTGGTTATATCCCCCCCATGGTGCTTCAGCGGGTAAATCTAAGGGTTTATAATGCTAACAAGTAGCAAAAACTTGTGGTTGTAGCTGGCAGACGCATCTGGTATCACAACGGGTGATACACGTGAAGAGAACTTTGTATATGTTGTTATTCTGAGCTGTTGTTCATAGGTGTAATGTTCTTGTACAATGTGATGTGTGAAATGTAGGAAGTGTTTACTTGGTAATGGTACTGATGATGTCCGGTCTTAAAATGTCTTTTACTTTTATTTCAAATGTTGTTTAACAGCAATTTTTAACCAACAAATAAATAACTTCTCTAAAAATAAAAACAAAGTCCCTTCAGTTTAGTATGAATCGACTATGCTTGTTGAAAATCGTAACTATAAAAAATAGGAATATATTAACATTTTTCATAATGTACATAGTAAGATATAAACGTGTCAACGTTTTAACTATTATTAAGTAGAAAGCCGCTGATTCGAACACCAAAATTTATATTTTGAGCTGAAATAGGAAGTTAATGAACAATATTTACAGTATATTTACTTTTATAGTCGCGTGCTTTAACCTGTTTCTTACGCATATCAACTTTAAATGCTTTTGTGCGTGCCATGTATACAATGTACTGTCCTAGAAAGAAAAAAAAACGTGAAAGGGTATATAGTTTTACACGTATGGCTGTGTAGTTGGATGTGAAAGAAATCACTAATTCTAAAAGTGAAGTGCAAAAAAATAGCATGGTATACCTATTTATATTGTGCAAATTAATTAGATTATTAGGAAACAGCTTTTAACGTTCCAGAGGATGTTGAAAATTGTATATTAAATTAATTTATTTCAGTATACCAACTGTGTTTTTGTTCAGTTCTGCCGTATATCGTAATGGTGGGTAGGTATTGAATAATAAAATGAAACTGCTTGATGCACCAGACTTTGAGACGAACTATATTTATTTTTAACGACAAAATCTTCGTAGATAACAGCAACATTAGAAAACAAAGTTGGAAGTGACAGACTGACAGTATTCAGTCAAGAATTCCAATTTGTAGAATTGCTGTTCAGTACGTCATATGACTTGTTACATCGTAGTACTGTTTTGATACAAATGCGTGACAGCTCATTTGTGAATATGAAATTGGGGGAACAATAATTCTGAGAAAAAACGGTGTACGCTTTCTGAGGCTACACAACATTGAAAGTCTGGACAAAAGCGACACACATTTTGTTTAAAATGATCTTTTTTATATTTTTAAAGTAAATCCGCAAACACTGTCAAATTTATATAACATTGTCTTACTGGGGACGAACACCACTAGGTAGTTTCTAATGCCACGTGCTTTATTTCTGGATTAAGTACTAACATTAAACCAGAACATTATTTTTAAATTCTTGTGTTACTTAAGGTCGACAAAAACCATCTTAGTCTTAATCTTGTCATAAGAGATGCCAGTTAGGGTAACAACAGCAGTGTTTTCCAAAAACTTTCCGCTAAAGTTTCCGCACAATAATTTATTGTGGGGTTTGATTCTCTTTGGTGGACGCAGCATATAGCAAATTAGCTTTTCTCTAAAAAAACCAAACTAAACAATAAACCACCTGAAGCTCTAGGGGGGGGCCAAAATGGCAGTTTCTATGAAACATGTATAGTCAGGCAGGATTAAATTATATACGCAAATTTCCCATAACTTAGGTCCTAAGCTGAATTGCAAGGGCCCAAGAAAGGTTACTTTTCATTGCTTTCTCCCTCCTCAAATCTTTTGTAAAATGGCGCCTCTGTTCTCGTACTTTTAACCCCAGTATCTATGTTATTTTTCTGGTTAATGCTTTTGAAAAGTTTTTTGTGATATTTTAATAATTACACGATTTTGTTTTTTCCCATGTGTGAATTTATTAATTTATAAGTTAATGGGTTACTTTTAGGAACATGAACTTGTATGACCATAATAAAGCCTATAGCTTTATTAATTGGCTGAAACTTCGTTACCTTACATGAAAAACCTTATTCCAGTGATGGAAAGATGGCGGAGTTGACGCACCTATGTACAGCAGAGAACTATAAATGTTAGTAAACGCATTTGCTGCAAATACACATATATAAAAGGCATGCTAATTCGAAATGAGTGAATACCATCCACGATTTTTAAAGGTGTTATCACACTTGAACAGCATAAGTATCATAGAAACTTAGCATTTTATGCCAGTACTCGGTACTCTATCTGCCAGATGTTTAAAATGTGCGTTTGCCAATTGTCAATTAAAGCCTTTCACTTGCACTTATTTATAGTGTAAATATATGAGAAAATTAATACTGATAGAGTTAAGTAAACACAATCAAAAGGAAAGGCTACATTAAAAACAGCAAAACCAAACTTCTGACTAATTGTATTAGTTTGTTATAACCTAAAATCAAGACGAAACAAAAATAAACTGAATAATAAACAAAACACGATGCACTAATTGAAAACCCAGGGTACAAGCTATAACGTGGGATTATAAAATTGTACCCTAGGTTTTGGAGGTGACTGAGGAAGTAGGAACCACATTGTGGTGGGGATGCACCGTCTATCAGTCTTAACCTCCATTCGCCAGTCTCGCAGAAAGAAATAAAATATAGTAGTAGCAATAGATATAGAATATAGAAACAGCACACTTGCCACTTGTTTTTAAAATAATACATATATTCGAAATTAATTTAATGTGCGTACAACAATTTTTACACTGTAGTGATCACAAAGTTATCATATAAACTATATGGTTCTCATCTTTTTGTCAACAGTCCACTTTGACTCATTCAATTACTTTAAAATTTCAGTTGATAGACAGAACTATCTTCCCTATTTCTATCGCATAAGTATTGTGTAATTCACTTGCAGTTGTAATACAAATTACCGCAGTTGTACACTGCTCTTCCAGAAATCTTCTTTCTTCAAAATATCCTTTGTTCCTTTTGTCAAAGTGCACTCAAGCTGATTCAATTACTTTAGAACCACACTTTAACGGAATAAATTATTGTTCTTTTTCTTTTCTACTGTTAGTTTTACTCTAACAAATTAAACGTTAGACTTATTACTTCTATCGCAGTTGACGTCACGCCGAACTCTTCTTTGAACATGACTTCTCTCTTCTGCGTTTTCCCGCTCATCTCCTATATGTTTATTATTTAATCGTCTGTTCGCTATATTCTCGACATCAGTGACTTGAAAACAAGACATAATTCGCTCCTAATTCTTCTATAACAAACAAACAAGTAAACCATAAACATTCACTCCCAAAATAAACTGATTAATAACATCTAAACAACCTTTTATATCATGACACCATTTAAAAGTATTTATCGGTATTACAACTCGCCCCCTATAAATAAAAATATTTTATTTTGAAATTCAAAATGATTTTATTTCATTCATGTTGTTAAAATTTCACAAGAAATTAAATGTTTTATATGGTAAATGTACTGTAATTCAGATATTATGTATCAAACGTATTGTTTACGTTGTCTGTACGTGTACAGTCTGATCCAGGATTAGTTAAACGGGGGAATGAAAAGTAAAATTTTGAGAATTTTATTCTTTTCAGCTTGTAAATTGAGTAAAATATATCAGCCGAAACCAAAAAACAGTGATAATATGTGAACATCGTGAATTGCACCAAATAATATAGTAATTTATTTGTCAGGACCACAATAAACACGATCAAACTCGTATAAAAGTGAAAAATTAATTGTCACATCGTAAAGTCACACAAAACCATGATATTTTAAACTGTGAAAATCAGAATGCCAATATAAATGTTTCTTAACATGTTACGTGAAGTGATCAAATATTTTCCTATTAACTTAAGCGTACTAAAGTACAGAGTGGACCGGCCGTCTTTCTGAGAGACTCGAAACCTGAATAGGGCTCGTCGTTACGCTAAATTTCGCGCCCCTGAAACATTACCCGCATATTAGCTCCGGAGAAATGCTGAACACACTAACACTGTGAACTGTAGTCCATTGTTCAGACTCATTATGGTAGATGTATCCCTAACCTCTTGGATCATAAATTATCCAGGTCTTGGAATTTAAACTTCATAAAAGTTGTTTTGGTTTTAATCACAGATTTTCCATAATTCAGCTATGCAGTTTTTGTATGTAAAATTAATTTAAGTCTATCATGTAAGGATATTTCTACAAATCGGGTAGAAAACAACTCCTAAGGTCAAATTATTACTTCGCTTACCAGAATTAACATTTATTTATTATTTGTTTATTTTGTAACGATCTGTACGTTTTAAGTTGAGATTGGTCTAGAGGAATTTGTAGTCAGTAGTTGTGAAGATTTTAAGCATAAAATGTGACCTAATTTCAATGAAAGTGATACGCTAATATATAAGTACATCTGATGTGTGTAAAATCTGTACGTGATTGGGGGAGGGATATTCTTGTATTTAGCATAGAGGAATTGTTGTAGAATATGTAATAATTTCAAGACAAAACATTCGCAAGCAAAATGTTATTGCCTTAGCCATTGTTGTATGTCGTTTCGTGTTTATAACCTCATTGAAAAATGTGTTGCTACATCACTTTGAGATATAAAAATAATTAAAGCGTTTACACTACTCAACAAAAATATGAAGTTTGGTGCTCCTTTAGGACGTACTTAATTTGTATTAGTGGTATAAACTTTTTATTTCGAGCTTGCTGTCAAGTAAGGCAACGAACGCAATTTCAACATTCGTTACTCAAATACAGTTTTGTTACTTTTTAATGCAACAATTTGATTCCGAGCTCAATGATTAGCACACACAGTATATTGAAAATGTTTCAGAAAAATCCAGTAGTCTTAGTATTCAATTTTTGTTTTCGATTTATTGACAAACAAGAAAAAGTGCGACCGTAATTGAACGAAGTTCTTGGAATTAGGTGTGATGTTTCTCAGAATTATTGACTTTGGGTCTGTTTAGAACACATCTGTCGTTAATTATTACGGGACAAGAAGTTAACAGGAAAAACGCAGCGAAACTTTCCTGTAGCGTGTTTAACATGACTATTTGTTTGTGAAAGAAATGTACAGATTATGATGTCAGAACTTCCAAGTTCAGAATAAAGTGATATTCAGATGCGTTAGTGAGTGAACTTTCACGAATATTTTTAACATAACATCTAGTTACATGTATTAATTCGACTGATTCCCATTTACTTTAATGATCGAATTTCGTCATAAAAAGTTGCTTGGTTTCATTATTTTGTTTTGAAAGCCTTGTCTCTACATGGAATTGTGTATTTACCACTAGCATATATTATCATATTATTTATATTATTAGGTTGTCCAGAAATAAATGTTTCTGAACTGTGAAGTTTGGAAAAGTGTAAAGCAGTGTTGTAAAACATGCTTAAATCAAAGTAAGCACCGTATGCTTCAATACACTTTTACCAACGTGTAACGATGCTGTTTACGCCCCTGCTATAGAAATCAGTTTCTATGGTCAGTGAACTTCCTTAAAGCTTCTCCTGAAGCTGCCTAGTTTTTAAAGCGTTTATTGTTCAAAAAGTTGTCAAGATATTTGAGAAAATGAAAATCTGTAGGGAGAAAGGTCTGGAGAATAAGGTGGATGAGGCAGAACATCGATTCCCAATTCGTTCAATTTTTGGAGCGCCATCCTTGACATGTCTTATGACACCGATTTTGTTGATCTTCAGTCAACTCATGCAGAACACACTTATCCAAATCCAACTTTTTCATCTTTCCAATTGCACTCAGGTGGTTGACAATGCTTGATTTGCGTATTTCTAGCTTTTCTGAAAGCTCATGTACTGTTGTGCGAGGGTCTGTCTTAACTGTTTCCCTTAATTTAAGGATGGCTTCATTCCACGTCCTTCGTGGTCTTCAAAACTTTCACCTTCATTTCGGGATCTTTGTAACCAACGCTCGACTGTACGTTCCATAACAGATCCATGGCTGAATGCCTGACTGATGTTCCATGTAGTTTCGATAGCTTTTTGTCCAAATGTGAAATCGTAGAGGAAAGCTAGACGAAAGTCCTTCTTGTCCATGCTACCTTGGGAGTTGTGAAACTTACTCTGAGTAGAGTTGAAACGGCAGACACCTTGTAAGCGACAAACGCTGGATTAAACCAATCAACCAACAATAAATTACTCAATTTATCAGTTTCTAAATGTCATCGTGAGAATTCCGACATTTACTTCTGGACAACCTATTATTTAAATTGCATAACAAAGATTACATGTAATTCAGCAGAAGAAGGCAGAGGAATAGAGAGAAACAACAAAGCGCTGAAAACCAATTGAGAAAAATTTCCACAGCATTGAAAATCAATAATATTTTTCCTATTACTGTTCACGACAGTATTTCGTTTGATTTTATTGTATTTTTTGTGTAATTTCAAATTCGGTGTTATAATTATTTTGGTTATTTTTTTTCTAATATTCCATCTGTTTGCTGTATTTATTGTGGCTGATAGTACATAAAATAGATTGTCAAGAGAAACTTCATGATGAAAGTGGTTTTATAAAATCGGAACATTTTTTGCTTTGTTTTTCTGTCGTGGCGGTATGATCATTCTACGAAGTTGTAACAGTTATTGGATATACTTTTACCTATTATTACTTGAAGCGAAAACGCAGTTTAATAAACTTTAGAAAACATACGGTTTAATATTTCTTTTTCACGATGATTTTTTGTTGTCAACTGTACTGTTTATTCATGATCTTCATAAACTATTTAGCTTCGAAAGACCATTTATGGTGTCATGAAAATATCAACTTGATGTGCGATTCAATGGTTTCTTGTTAACGGAATACTGACATGTAGATCTCGTACATCAAAGATTGCAGCACTTACATCTTTATAAAATTAATGAACTCTGCAAAGAATTTAAGAAATTGAATATTTCAGCCGTAAATGTGTTATTGGTATGCTAGTAAAGAACTGTCACCAAGAGAAACGCCGTTATTTTGATACTATTGTTCTTGAAAGACAACCTGATTAATGATTTTTTTTTGTCATAACGTGTACATTTTTACGAGGAAGTTACTGCTACGATTTTCTTGTAAGAATGTTTTTTTTAGGATTTTATTTTTTAAACCGCAAGACCTCTAGTTTCGTAGTGAATCTTTATTTAACATCTTTATTCAGACTTTAACATATGGTTAACCTTACTTCTTTAGTTATGTTTGTTAAATGGAAAAACACAACAGAAAAACGATTACTTTTGTAATATATAGTTGAGAGGTGTATAGGCCTGGCATGGCCGAGCGCGTAAGGCGTGCGACTCGTAATCCGAGGGTCTCGGGTTCGCGCCCGCGTCGCGCTAAACATGCTCGCCCTCCCAGCCGTGTGGGTGTATAATTTGACGGTCAATCCCACTATTCGTTGGTAAAAGAGTAGCCCAAGAGTTGGCGGTGGGTGGTGATGACTAGCTGCCTTCCCTCTAGTCTTACACTGCTAAATTAGGGACGGCTAGCACAGATAGCCCTCGAGTAGTTTTGTGCGAAATTCCAAAACAAAAAAAACAAAACAAAAACAAATGAGAGGTGTATATCGTGTATTAAGAGGTGAAACACAAGGTATACTTTCAAAATTGTAATTACCAAAGAATTAGTAGGCCGCACTACTGATATGATCTCTCATTGTATCAAACGTTTTATCAAAACAAATGAACGCTAGACTGTCTTTCATTTGTGTAAATAAAGATTCACAATAAGATAAAAAATGTTGGTTTTAAATCTCAAACGTTGAACTACGTGTTCATATCTAGTTAACACAAATTAAGCGATAGAATGAATTGATAATGACATAAGGTGGTGTTTGTTTTCAAACATTTGTCTGTTTTGAGAAGAACGAAATTGACCTAACTAGTGATTTGGTTCTGCATTACAAAAGAGCTGTTATAGTTCTTACGATCTTGTTTTTGATAAAGTGAAATCTGACTTAGAACTAGAATTTAATTAATTAATCGAGCAGTCAATTATATGTTACAACTTTTAGACAACGTGTACTTAGTACAGATCTCATCTTTCGAGTGTTGTCTAGTGACTTATTGATGTCTGACTGTTAATCTGATTGTTAACACCTCTTATCCCGTTACCGCAAAAACGCGTTCCGCATATTGGTACCGTGGATATGTTATCCGAGTGACTATGTATTTCAGAACAGCTGGTATGGGTATTAACACTTACTAATAAAGTACAGAAGAACGTTTCTACTTTGTTAATCTGAAGATGACTTAGAAAAGAGAGATGCAACTGACTGTTGGTGGACACGTCTCAGGGAAGGAGAGCATAAACGGGTATGGGGATTGTAGGGGCCGTTGCAATTAGATGTTAGGTTATTAATTAGTATAGGTATAAAGGTGTTCCTTTATATTGGTTTAATTTTGGTTCAAGTTGCTTTGTAAATAGAGCTTCATAGATTTTGATTTTATTATTATTTGTTTTCCACTTAGTATCTGGGTATTTTCTGTGGTTATGTTTTTTGTTTATTTAATTTTCAGTGCTCAAGAAAGTATGAAGGTGTTTTTTTGTGTTATTTGAATCTGGTTTCCATTTTTCTGCTTGTTTCTCCAATATAGAAGTTGTGGCAGTTGTTGCATTGTATTTTATAAATTATGTTGATGTTGTGTTCAGGCGAATCATTTCAGCCTTACACCCACCAGTCTTACTGGTACAGGTATGTTGTCGATATAATTGCTGGAATCACATCTACAGAATATGTGCTTTGTTTTTTCAACCACGTTAACTTCATATACCCCAACATTAAGTTCACCTGTGAACAGGAAAAAAAAACTAACCAAATAGCATTTCGTAACCTCAAGATCACAAGAATCGATAGATAATTCAAAACAAAAATCCACAGAAAAATCACCCATATTGGACTATACATTCTCTGGGACTCAGCACATGAAACAAAACAAAAACTCAACATATTAAGAAACCAAATAAACATAGCCTCAAAATTATGCCCGATAAAATTGATGAAATCAACCAAATAAAACAATACTTCAATGAATTTCCTTCAAAAACAGTTAAATTTATACGCACAAACCTCCAACAACAAAGAAACAATAATAAATCCAAAGATACTACAAAACCTAACGATGACCGAAAAAGGTCGAAACATTGTTCGCTTTTCTATGTAAAATATTTTCTCAACCCAAACGAGCCGTTTTTGCATATATAAAACCTTACATTGCTGCATATAATATATTCCGACGTCAGCAAAAAAATAACCAACAATTGGAAAAAAAAAACTTGACACATTCCATTAAACACCAAGTTTATTCAAAAATCAGGTACAAAACTAAAATTAATACTATGTAAAAACTACGCTGGCAAACACAACACCAACATTATGTATAAAATACAAAGCAACAACTGCCATAACTTCTGTATTGGAGAAACAAGCAGAAAATCTAACATCTAACTGTAACTCCTTTACAATCCCGTACCCGTGTATTCTCTCGTCGAAACATTGTTCTTTGCTTTATTAGTAAGTGTTAATACCAATACTAGCTGTTCTGAGATACATTTGTACTTCAAGTGAGTTTTTCGTCATCATGAGTATCTGAGTGACTGTCAATTCCCACGATTAGGTGAGACAAGAGTTGTCCAAGAATTGATAGTGGATGCTGTTAATTAACTGTTTTCCCTCCATCTTGAAAACTGGCAAGACTATGCGAAGAAATCCCTTGTGTAACTTTTAAGTATCTGAATAAAATATTTTAGAAAATGTATTTGACCTGCTATACAGGACTTAGTGTTTATTCTACAATCTTCGTACAAAACTATTCAGAGGGCTATCTGCACCTGGTTTTCTTCTGTTTTGGAGTAATAGTCTGGTAAGAGCACCAATGTTAACTTGTCTGTTTAAACAAATAAGATTTTACTGTACTTCTTATAACGCACTCAGTTTCATAATGCAGTGTGCTTTTTGCAGTATCGAGTCGTGAATAGTGAACCTTCGGATTTGTAGTGTGAAGGCGAAAATCATTTGGACACCCCCTAACCTGTTTGGAATGAAACTTCAAGATTTACAAAGAAATACACAGTAATAAATATTAAACAAATTAAAAAGGTGTACATTGCTTGAAAAAGTATAATAGAATAATATTTTAGCCCTTAGAAACAAGGCTGAGAAAATATTTTCCAAAGTGTATGTAGCATCTATATGATTTTCTGGAAGGTGTTTGCTTTACACCTGGGGGCTTGAACCTCCGTTTTAGCGTTATAACATCGTAAACTTATCATTGTCCTACCGGTAGACTTATTTGAAAATTAATTTTAAAAAAATGCTAAAATGGTAGATATTTGTCGGGTTCTATGAATTATATATATTTCAATATCGATTAAAAATCAAGTTTTTACTACAAGAACACTGTACAAAATGGTGGTTCGCAGAGGAACGAATAGCAATTTCAGTAGATGTGTTACGCCAAAAAGGGTTATGAATTAGTGATTGATCAAACGAAATTATTGCATTATGTTTAGTTGGTCATTCGTTACTCGTGTTAATTTCAATGTTACTTCTGAGTGTGATAAAATTACATGAAGGAAAAATGGTTTTTACGGTGGAAAAAATATTTGAAAAAATCGTAACATGCTCAGCATCAGGTAACTTTTCCCCTGAGATCATTCAAGAAATTTATACGCAGTGGTTCCATTAGCACGCAGTATTTAAGGAGTTAAATAAGATTTATCGAGCGTGGAAAACGTACGCTCGTTGGGGAGGGAAGGAGCGGATGTCATTTCTTATCAATAAATGATGTGTAGCAGTTTTGATAACTTGTACTGAAATAGTAGATTTCTCTGTTACTCGATCTTATTTATAACTAGCGTCCGATAGTACCTCCTAAAATATTTTGCCGTATATTTTTTATACGCTCTCAAAGGTGGTGTTTTCATAAAAAGAGTTACATTTTTTGTACACGTCTTAAGATGTCGATAAAAGAATAAGTGTGAGGAGTTGTGAATGTTTTATATTCGTCAGTAATAGAATAGGCATTTAGACTAACACTAGATTAAAAGGCACAGTATCAAAAGCAACTTCTTTCGGAGCTACTGCTTCTTTATTCCCATTTTGGTATTTGACTAGTTGGTCAGATCTTCATTCCCTATAGATTAGGGTAGTATGTATCATTTCCATTTACCCCGATTTCCCTCGCATCCTTTTCCACTACATTTCTCTTACCACCTCTCTTATATTCCTGTCCACTGCATTATCTTCCTCTACTTCATCTTTCCATTGCTGTTTTCGATACTCTTTTCACTGTACATCTTTCTTCATGTTTTTATTGTATACCTCAACCATCTTATTCTTGTCTCTTGCTTTTCCGTGATTTTACAGACTCCATCTCTTCCTGATGGCATCGCTCATTATTCCTCCTTTCAGAGATATTTTCAGCATCCATCTTAACATTATTATCTCAGATATCCTCCTCCGTTTTACATATGGCCTAAGTTCTTGCTTGATGAAGCAGAATTGGCCCAACTAATTTTTTGTGTAAATTTCGCTCCCAGTGGTTTTTTAAATCAAGAATCACCCTTCAGACTCTCTTGCGTTTATTTCGTCCGGTTCTTACTTTCCATAACTTCCACTTCACCAGCCTTCTTTCTCACTAATATTGGAACCTATACACCAAAATTTCTTAGACAGTTTTTCATTAAAGTTGTTAACTGTCTTTTAGATCAAATACTTTCAGATATTTGGAAATAATTATTTTAGGAGAATAATTCAGCTCCTTTGTAATCATCAGTTAATGATTAAAATTGTTTATACTTCTGATTGTGTCAGGGACAGAAATAATAAAATAAATTTAAATTCACTCAAGCGAAAGCTATCTGGAAGATTACATTCCTTCACGAATTGTTGTTTTATTAAATCTATGCAATATGTTCGTTTTTATTGGTCACAACTATAGGAATATGAATAGACCATGCATTCCCGATCGGGAAAGCCACTTGAAAAGATTAAATTAATCAGGGATGTAATATTTCGATCGTTGTTTATTTTAAACTAAACGTAACGACGGTTGACTTCTTCGTACATGACATATGACAAACATGCTTATCTTTAAAATGTATTACCTGTCGTACTCTACAACATTTATAAAACTTATAATACTTTTATATCTGTACATTTTGTGTGGTGTGCTCTTTTATTTTCTATATTAACCAAGCGAATTCGCATTATAGAGTTTTAATTGTTTAGAATCTCAATACGGTCTTACATAATTTACATTAGTTTGTTTTGAATTTCGTGCAAAGCTACACGAGAATTTATCTTCGCTAGTCGCCTCTAATTTAACAGTGTAAAACTAGAGGGAAGGTAACTAGTCATCACCGAAAACTCTTGGGCTACTCTTTTACCAACATATAGTGAGAGTGACGCCCGCACGAATGAAAGGGCGAGCATGTTTAGTGCAGCGGGGATTCGAATCCGCAACCCTCAGATTACGAGTCGAGTGCCTTAACCACCTGGCCACGTTGGGCCAATTTACACTGTAGTGCTTATAAAATTATAAATATTTACCTAAACCCTGCTGGAAAGATTTAATTTAAACTGTAACTTAAAACAAATGTAGGTTGCACATATTTCTTCTGTGAATTTGTCGTCTCTAGAAACAGTGTACGTTTATCGTTCCCATTGATTCTAGCATTTGAAAATTTCCGGAAAGCAAGGCAGTAGCATTGGCGAACGTTGGAATTAAGCTCGCGCGTCCCACTTTCTTTCAGATCATGCCTTATATGGACAGTTAAGTTGAGCAACATAATGCATGTTTTTATAATTAATCTCTTGGGCAAATGCAAAGATTGATGATTCTTAATTTGTTGACGAATTTCATAGCAGAATAATAATATTTCGTGGCTTTTGTTGGGAATATTTAGAAAGTGAGTTTACCAGCAGGTAAAAGTAAGAAATACTGTTGATGCAGTGATAAGAAGCTATTATATAAGCTAGTATTTTTTCAAGCTAGTAGAGTTAAACCTGTTTAAGCACTGACATTTTCGCAACGTTAGTTTATTTAGAGTTGTAACTAATGTATAAAACAATTAGTTTGTTTTAAAATTTTTTTTTTTTTAGTTTTAAAATAATTTCTACTTACAGCCTTCTAAGCTTTTTTGTGAATATTATCTAGTTATGCATGTTGCTAACTTAGATATTCCCACTATATTGCTTTCGTTTTGGCGTGGAATAATTCTAAAAATAAAGCGTAAAAAAACAAAAAACACTCCAGTCTTCCTTAAATCATTTCAGTTTCCGTCTTACTTACACCTTCTGGGATGCATCTGAACCCCCAAACTAAAGCACTTGCGTTGTATTGAACTGGCTGTATATTTAGGCAACTGACAACAAAGGGCTTCTTAATGGCTAATTTTACGGAAGTTGTGGAACCAAGCCTTATTACCAGCAGCTTTAAAATCTCTCCGCTGCCGTCTCCTCGGTTCTATTTCAGATTCTTCTGAATCTGTCTCAAACGAAGCGTCACCATCTTCCTCTGACTGTTGGGTAACTGCTGTACGCAACATGCTCAGGAATAAAAAAGAATGTAGATCATCTAAGAAAAAACAGGACTGTTGAGAAAAAGACTTCTAACAGATGAGAACATAAATGTAAGTGTTAACAGCCGTCAACGTGCTCCAGGCAATAGTAGGCAACATATTCAAGAGGGCTCTTCGTCTGGAAAGGGGCTAACAGATTAAGTTCAATAAGATAATGATTCCAGTCGTATCTCCTGTTCAACCGTCTCAACATCAAGCAAGTCGAATCCAGAAGTATCTTACGTATTTTAATTTTTTTGTAATTTGCTAACTAATAAAATACAATAATGCAGTTTTAAGAATTTGTAGCCCAATTCAGACTGTTTTTTTATTGACACTTAAGTTGACTTAAACACGTGTACCATTAGTAGTTCTCACAACACCTAACGATATTTAAGTTAGTTGCAACATGTTTATAGAGTGGCGATGGCTTCCATTATCCTGTTCTTTAACTCTGTGATGTTTGCTATAGGTGTGCAATATACGACATCCTTAACATATTTACATACTTGTTTCCTTGAAAACAAAACATGACAATAAAAACTGTTAGAGTTGGACTACAAGATGTTGAAATTTGCATGTTTTTTTTAAATAATTTATCATATTTTAAAGTAGGAAATATAATTTTGTTCCCTCCTGTATATTAATTCTACTTGATACGGGGACATCACAGTGAAATCGGGATTCGGCACTTGTAGATTTATGAGCACTTACTGTTGAAATGAATGCTGAGAAACCGCCGCTCATGTACACTATACATGGATTATGGAAAGCTTGCAAGGCAGAGTAGTGTGTTTTGAACTTGACATTCTTATGTTAAGTGAAACGGAAGTTACGCTGCAAGGGTATTGTCAAACGCATGGCAGTCGGATAGAGCGTGGCTAAACTTGATTATGTGATCTGTATAATATGCAGGTATGCCGTGTGTTTCCTAACCTTTACTTAGTATAATGTTTCTTTGTTTTCTTTTTAAGTTTTAAATTTATTTCAGAGTTGCTATTAATGCTCCCTTATCTTAATTTTTAGGAAACTTTCTGAATTACTAATGACATCACGTTTTCTCTGTTAGAAGAAATCGTTTTAGTGTGAAAGATACTATCGAAAGAAACAATGATGTGTCTTTTGCTGGCGAGCCATATGATAACCCAAGGATGCGATACCCCTTATTGATATGAGAGTTGTCCTCAACCAAGTGAATAGCGCGTGTTCCTGAACGAAGGATATGTGCTACCAGGATATTTCTTTTTTAGAATATTATTTTTTGCTAGACTTGGCACAGCTATAGAGGCGAACCAAGAATACAGCAAGCTAGTTTTGTCGTCAAATGAAGTTTAACAATATCAACTCAGTATTAATTCGCTTATTAAGGACCTGGACCGTTCATAAAATATGCAGCTTCAGACCATATAAAAGACTGAATATTGTTTGTGAGTTTGTAGAATTTTTGCATAGAAATCATTGTTTCTAATAACTATTCGTAGTAACTGTTGTTATACATTGTATTGTTGTTTATATATTAAAATATTTATGTCAAGAAAGAAGATTGTGTGTATCAAACTTGTTGACAAATATTATAACTTTGATACGTATCGACATTTAATTAACTTCTAAATACAAATTTCCGGTTATTTGAAATCGTAATGCGTGACATACGTAATATAAAATTGGAACCTCCTCCAAGAGTAAATTATAATACGTAACAAGTTCCCCTGATGACGAGAAAACCCATTTGTAGAAAAAAAAATATATGTAAAAACGGCTGGTATGGATTGAAAAAATTCTGTGTCTATACTATGTAAAAACTACACTGAGAAACATCACACCAACATTATTTATTAAATATATTATGATAAATGCCACGACTTCTATACTGGCGGAACTGGAGTCCAGAGCTTATCACCGAGCAAGTCGGACGTGGTAATATCTCTGCCAACATGCTATTTAGAACGAAACGTTTATCCTTGTTAGTCGGGCCGTTAGTGCCGTCGGTAATCGTCGACGGCCTACCGCCAAACCTCACGCCGTACCAAGTCGCCACGTTCACCTCCCGAGCTAAGCCTGGGGTAACCATCGAACCGTCCAGGACCCGTATTTTACGCCGGGGCGGAATCCTCATCCAACCAGCCACTAATGCATACCAAATTTATCTGTGCCAGCCATGGAACACTGAATTTAAAGTAAGTTGTTCCCTCACTAAAAGTTCAGTCAATCTTTATTCTGTATTCCTCAGGGGCGTCGACCCATCAATTCAACCAGAAGAAATTAGACAAACCATAGAACCCCAAATACAAGCCAAGGTATATGCAGTTCATCGAATTTTTTCTAAGAACACTAACTATCCTACGTACTTCGTGAAGGTAGTGACAACGTCGAACTACAGTGCTGACTGTATTTTACGTGACGGCTGTTATTATCATATATTTCATTTTAAAGCCAAACGCCCACATCGACGACCACTTAATAACGGTTCAAACAAAGCACCCAGATATCGCAAACAACCAACAGAAATCTTCCAACATGAAACTACCAAAATACCGCCGAGTTCAGATATAATTAGAAGAAACATGAAGACAGATTCAGACAACTCTACCCAGATGACGACAACTCCCACTGTTAGCAACACGCCAAGTTCCAGTAGTTCAAGAAAGAAAAAGTACAGTTCATGCCACACTTGAATCCCAGTTTCACAGAATTTAACAACCAGCCAGACCCAAACCATTACCAAGACAACCATCGACGCGACAGTACAAACTGAAAAACAAACTACCTCCACGCAGAAAACTCAAACCAAAACCTCGAGAAGAAAAAAGCATCACAGACCAGCAAAGAACAACTCACCGAAGAACAGCCAGTAGTTCCACCACCGAGACCACGTTTTCAATCGCATCAATGGGGTTCAAGTGTGTAAACAAGTTCAAGACGAAGTTACCACCTGATCTACAAGACTGCAGCTAATAGTTTCCTCGTATACCACCAACATAGTTCATCAGTTCCTTTCTTTTTTTTCTCTTTCTTTCTCTCTCTTTTTTTTTCTTTCTTTCTTTCTCTTCCCAGATACTTCTGGGCACGGTCTGGGAAGATTATTCGGCGCCCAGGCCGTGAAAGTGGGTTTTCTCGGGGTACTCCGTTTCCCCACACAGCAAAATCTCTGGCATCGGACCTGTAGGTCCCAGCCTCATTGTGAAAAGGGCCGTTTACACAGTCACAGGGTATCAAATCAATCACAGTAAATTTTAAAAATCAATTCGCCAGCTGCCAGTGTACTCCGTCCTCGAGCCAAGGTCTGACTCACTTCACTTTCGCTGCTCTCGTCCGGTTCTCTCGTTCTTCCTCTCACTCACAAATACCCCACTCCATTTTTGAAATATTAAAAATAAAGTAAAAATTTCACGGATATTTCAAAACATTTCTTATGTAAGGGGACGAAGAGGAACTATAACGTTCCTGAACACCCCAGTTGGAGAGAGAACTCTTCAGATTTCTCTCTCTCTAAACTAAACCTCTGCCACGTCAGTTTGCGTTTTGGAGGAACAAGTAGAAAAATGGAAACCAGATTCGAAGAACGCAAAAAATTTACCTTCACACGTTTTCGAACACTACGAATCAAGTAAACACAAAACTATAAAAACACCCAAATACTAAATAAAGAAACATAAATAAACGCGAAATTAAAGGCTTACTTATACGTATATCTCAAGCCCAAAATAGACTAATACAAAGGAACATCTAAGCAGCCCTCTACATTCCTACTCTCAATTACACAACTTTTTCAAACATGTAATCAGCTATCAATCAGTTACCTCTTACTTTCATTGTGAACCTGACGATGACCGAAGAAGGTCGAAACGTTGTTCGTTCCTCTACATAGAATTTTTTCAACTCATACCAGCTGTTTTTACACATACATAACAAGTTTGTATCCATACATTATCTTTCTTGTAAAACCTCGGTCAAAGGCAGGTAGAACAAATATAGGCACTGCTCTATGAAGTAATATCCAGCAGATTCTTTTATAATTTTGTGCGTCCTATAGACTAACTACTTTGACAAAGATCAGAGCAGTTTGAGACTACCGCCTGTGTAATGGGTGGTGAGACTCTAAAACAATTTTACTATTAGCTGCTGCTAGAATATTCCTGAAATTTCCAGAACTTTCGTGCACATTTACTGCAATAGAATACGTCATAGACCTGAAACAGTATAGTAGATAAATGCACCCCAAGAGGTACAAGTATATATCTGGGGAGAGAACAATACAGATTTGCGGCCACAAACGGCTATAATAATAATGAGGAAGGTACTGGGTGGCACAGCTGCTCTTGATTTTACTTGCGCTGAGTGATATATTTGAAGTTTAGTAGGGTGAAAGAAAGAGCACCTCTAGGTTAAGGAGTGTGTTTATACCTTTTCAGAATTAATTACAATGCTTTAAAGTATTGTTTGGACCACACTTACATTCGTGTTTAAGAGTGGTGGTTTGAGTTTCACGTCGGAAATTCTTCTAACAGTTAATTTTGATGCATTTATGAGTATGGATCATCTAAAATGAGACGATAGTGCTTAGAAAAACAGTACAAAGTCATTAATGTTGTATCACTGAAGTTATGTTTCAAAGGTCTAATAAAATTTTATATCTGTTCATTTAAAATTGGCAGAACAACAACTGGATGGGTAAAATACGACAACATAATACTAACTGATTTAAGTAGGCTTACACGATGCTACATATTTATTACTGCATTATATTTTCTTCACTCGTTAATTCGGAAGTGTGTTTCTTATCTCTGTGTATTTTAAAATCCACTTTTTACACTTAAGTTTATGCATATTAATATTCACTTTGAAATTATCTGTTAAGTTGTAACTTCACTAGTCGTACCGTTTTCTCAATAGTAATATTTGCGTAAAGTTCATAGTGCTTCGAAGTGTGACGGTACTTTAAAAATCTTATCGTAGTTTATGTATATTACTAGAAGCAAGAGAAAGATGTTTGAGTTTTGAATTTTTATTTGGTATTAACTAAGCTTCTGTTTTAATGGCGATGTGGTTTCAAAATCGAATAGAGTAGGCCACAATTTAGTTTCAATATAGCCAATACACATGCACTGTTTTTATTTTTTTACACTTCCTTCTGTGAGGGAGGCTTTATAATTGTGACAGTCTATCTGTTAAGAGTAATGTGTAGAGAGCAGGTGCAGTTAATCGCTTGTATCCGACCTACAGTTAACAATTCTAAGTCAGAGAATGCTATTTCTGAACCTTTGGTGTCTTTGACAGGTTTTACATAAAAAACTTGTTAGGTTGAACCTGCGAATACTAATATCGATGCAAAATGAAATAAAACATTGAGAATAATGTTAATAGAGCAATTAAAAGGAACGTAAAAAACACGTACGTTAAATTATTACATATTGTTAAAGTTTTAGTAACTGAGTGCGTCCGTCGCTTTAATTAACGTTGTTTCGTCAATAGTACTTTCATTGCATTTCAAGTAGTTCTGTTTTGTTTTGTTATTGACCTTAATTATCTCTAACAGATTTGTGATTCCAGCTAGAATGTATATAAAACAGTATTATAAGTGCCTAAGTTTTCAAATGTTCGATTTTGTATTATATATGATTCCTAATTTACGATTTTCTCTCTTACGATCCGTAGTATATTTTTTGTTCATCTTAAGAGTAAGGCTGTGAGGAAACAATTCTTTATTTTTAAGTAAGAATCCGGTTATTCTCCAGCGAGTATTTCCGATCATTATATTTATTCGTGATTCATATGTAATAAATACATAATGTTCGAAATAGTTCTTCGATTCAAGATGAGGATGCTGTTATTTCACTCTGTGTTATTAGTACCTTCTTATCTCGTTTGTTTTATTAGTCTGCTTGTATGTGTCCCTTCCTCCTTCATTTACCGTGTGTATGTGTGTGTGTGTGCGTGTGTGTGTATATATATATATATGTTTCATACATTTAATACATTTACTGTGTGCGTTTGTTTTCGTTCCTTTTTTTTTCAGTTGCTCATCTGCCTCTTTTCGATGATTGGTCTTTTTATTTTAGTTGTTCGTTTGGAGAACTTTCTCCTTCGTGTTTTATCGCTTTTTGTGTCCTTTCAAACCACCACTTTCAGCGTCGTTTTACACGTGCACTTATTGTTGGTTCCGGTGTGTGTGTGAATTTCAGCTTCAATATTCGTCCTTCAAAGAAACAGGTTTCTGGAACTTTTCAAAATTCTGGTATAAATGTATATATTTTAAACCCCCTTTATTTTTCATAACCAAGTGATATAACGGGCAGACTTTAATTTATCTAAAAATGAACTCCAAAATTATTTCTAGTTTTACGTTGACCCCCGTAGTCGTGTTGGAAAGCTTATACAATAGTTTGCTAGTTCGCCAGTTGCGAATGATACTAATAAGTAATTGGTGTTGCAAATTAAATAAGTAATAGTGTTGTGAATCTTTACTGTAATTCTGATTTCTGAACAACCTAAAACAACAGTAATTATATTTCAAATAATTAATGTAGTTCACACCATTATAATTTTGCAAGCAATTTATGATATGAATATAGTATAAACCACTACTATAATTGTCATATTCCAGCTGGCTTTATGAACCCCTATTATTGGGTAAACAGTAGGTTTAGTTCTTGGAATTTATTTTATGTGAATGAACGAACTTTTGCCGTAAATGTTTTGCATACATGCAGAAATGCAGTAGGTATCTCCTATATTTTAACACGAGGAAATCGAATGATCTAAATCTGACATTTTCATTCGGCAGCATTGAACTAAAAAGTGTATATTTAAAACAACTTGGGAAGAGTTAAGCAATAATTTGCAATTAATAAAGCATTCTGTAAGGTATTCGAATGTTTGACAAAAATCTAGACAGCTGTGAGTTAATGTATTTATTCTGACTGAGTTATGCCGTGATATGACTGTATATTTGGCAAGCCAGGACAGTTGCAGTTCAGTGTATTTATTCTGACTGAGACGTATTACTACTAAAATACAACTGGTAATGCTTAGACATTGAATATTTAATGTATCTTTTCTGAGTTATTTTACTAATAGATTAAAAACGGGGAAGTTGTGATCTCTATATGGATAGTTATTCAAAGCAAGAAATAATATATGATGGTTGCCATCATCGTACAGGAAAATGTCACTGAAATACGTGGAAGGAAAAAATGATGGAAGACGACTATGGAGTAAAAAATACATCATATACATTTGTTGTAAATGTTTATTTATATTTACAAACTCATGCGGCTTGAATAACTAAATTTATTAACGCACACTTAACGTGAAAATAAGACCTAATATGACCTGGTAGGTTAGGGCATTCGACTCGCAACCTGCATGTCGCGAGTTCGAATCCCGTCACTAAACATGTTTACCCTTTCAGTTGAACGGAAGTTAGCTAGACAACAGCGCTCACTTCATTTGGTCCTAGCATGATGTGTTTATTGGGACTACGTTTTACTCACAATCCGCGGATCGCGGGATTGAAACCCGTCACCAAACATGCTCATTCTTTCAGTAAAGAGAGCGACATAATATAACGACCAGATCAATCCCACTTTTCGTTGGTAAAAGCAGCACAAGGTTTCTGCTGGATGGTATTAACTAGCTATCATCCTTTTAGTCCATCACTTCCAAACGGGACAGCTAGCGTAGATATCTCTCGAGTAGCTTTGCGGAAAATCCAACAAACATAAAGATTTTAACGTACAAGTGAAAACTGGTCGTTATACATCATACAAAAATAAAAACTTAGTTTATAACCAGCAATCAGATGTCTGTTTCATTTATGATCATTGGATAATGACAGTCGTTACTAGTACAATGAAGTGTTTTCCAGTAGTAGTAATTTGCTGAGTTCTTGTCAGAGTAATAATTAAGTGTATACAGTTGGTGCAGCAGTGTTGTTAACTGTCAAACAACTCATCTGATGTGAACAGTGAATGAAGAAAAGTGAAGCAATTCCGAAAATTAACAAGAACAGTAAAGTAATAACTAAAGAACTTTTTTGGAATGGGTTAGGGGGGGACAAAAAACGTTTGTGAAGCATTTCATTAAATTACAAAAAATATTATTTACTTCTGGTCTAAACACTTAGTATAAAATTTTAAGGCTTGTAAAACAGTTCTAAATAATTCCTCAAACAATAAAAACATACAATTCTTTCTTTGTAATTATTAGAACAAAAAAGAAATTTGTGAAAACAATACTGAAAAAATATCAACAGCGTGTAGTTGATTAATCAATTATCTCTCTCTGTCTCGTTGATTAGGGAGAAAAAGTAACTTTGTGAAATAACCCTAAAAGTCACTAACAGCAGTAAAATAATCAGTTGGGTGAAAAAGGAAGCTAGCGCAGCAATGTCTAAAACTGCTAACCAAATTATTCTCCCAGATTTATTTTTTTCTTACTTGATCGGTAAAGATAATGTTTCGTTACCATAATTTTTTAATGCTACGAAACAATACAGAATTTATTCATGGCGTTTGTTTTCGAATTTCAGTTCACCTTCCTAAACTTTTTCTAAGTTCAGAAAGACTTTTTATTGCATTATATATATTGTTTAGTTTCGAAGTTTTTTGAAGTATTTAATTGTAAACATTTTTTTTCATTTTGCTAAGTTAATCAGTTTATCGTTGTTTTTATTCAATGCCCAAGACGCCTGAATATTTTATGCAATTTAAAATACTCCCTCATCACTCAAAAATAAAAGAAACATTCTAAAGGAATTGCAAAATTAATGACACAACCATTATCTATCAAAATTATTCAGTCTTTTTTTATTTTATTTTGTTTTTTGTGTTGAGTTCTCTTGTATGTTATTCAAGGCTGATATAACGGTGCCACACTATTTCTTAAACAACTTTCTATACACAGTTAGAAAGGAGTGTAGTATTTGTGATTTAGTTTTTAAATGTAACACTTATCAAACAGGAATAATTTTAACGATCGACTCCGCCCACCTTGGATTGTACGAATGACATCCTTTGGTTTCAAAGTTTAATTATGTGGGTTGAGTGTATTTACAATAGAAATTACGAGTACACGTGTAATTTGGTGAATGTTTTTTGTACATTAAAACGTGTAAAACAAACGTGTTAAATGTTATTTGCGTGTGTTTATATGAGTGTTTAAAATTGACACGTGAACGTTTCACTCGTGCAGACGATCAGCTTGTTAACAAAGTATATGAAGGCAAAATTTCAAAACAAATACTTTATACGTATGGTCCGCAGTTCTAAGAACTCGTGAAAGGAAAGAAAAAATTGTAGTAATATATTAATCACACTGTATGTCATATCTATTGTCGACAAGGCTCCACTCCCATCACTGGGGACAGCTGGGTTATGTTACTTATTATACTTTATTTCGGACGAGTCTTCCATTTACGTTACATAATACTATTTCAAATAACCGGAAGTATGAATTTGAATTTAGAAGTTAATTAACTGCATTAAATTTATTATATGCTAACAATTTCCTTTTTGTTAACTCAAGTATATTTTAATATACAAACAAAAACAATACAATCTGTAATAACTGTTATTACTAATAGTTATTACAAATGATGGTATATACATACAAGAATTTTACAAACTACAATGAGTCTTCTATCTGGTTTAGAACTGAATATTTTACCGACGATCCAGGTCCACGACGAGCAAATTAATTCCGAGTTGATTATCATTATACCTTGCTTCAGCTAACAATATCTTTTCTTGGATAGCTCACACCAGGTACAAGTTCACTTCTTACCAATGGAGATATGTAATGGCATCGTAGAAATAATGTCCAAAGTAATTCACTGAAGTTGAACGATTTGTAATGTTCGAAATCTATAAACGTTCTTGGTTAAATTATGTAGTTTTCCTTTTAATAGGCGTTAATCACAATTATAGCTTCCTATACCATTAGCACAGTGACTGGCTGACCAACAGTATTCTTTCGGCTAGCCCGTTTTTATAGGAATCGCTCTAGTTTGTTGAACTTGCAACAGTGTTTTAGTGCTCTTTCGTCAAACAATTATTGTTAATTTATACAACCAAGAACGTTCTACAAATTTCGAAAACAGGCGGGACTTCCGCAATACAATCAAGAATAAACGTCACATGCAAAAACTATACAGAAACAAAGGTAGGTACTAAAATAAATGTACAACGGTAAATCCATTACAGTTACGATAGTAATAGTCTAAGCTCTATTTACATTTAGTTGCATGAACAAAAACTAAATGTAAACTAGGTCATATAAGTGACGTGTAATTATCTATGTTATTTTGAGTTATTTACAAATCTGAATTAAAGTACGAATTATTAACACTGTTATTTTATTTGTAAAAATATTTATTATCGTTTACTTGAATTAACTTAACTTTCACCATCATTCAGGAGAGCTGACGAACACAGTTATTACTTTTGTGAGGCACATAACAGTCACTTTTTACTGGATCTTTACGTCAATTAATTAACTTTGGAAACCTGATAGAACTATTTGAATTTAGTGTTCCTTGCTTAAAAGTAAACATGTTTACCCATTGTAACCAGTCTTTACCGTATGGTCTCTTTAGATGTAACCGCTAGATATACCTACTATGCAAAGAAAAACTGCTGTTGTCGACTTTGCACAACTTGTATCGATACAACAATATCCCTCCGGGCTGAACATTTAGCTTCTCTAGAGGACGAGAAAGGAACACAGATAACTAAAAAAGAAATCAACCAGGATTTATAAACCATGTATTATGCTGCACTGCTTAAATTTAGAATAAACAAAAAATTATGAAATTTTCTAGATTGAAATAAGCATGGTATACCTGCCTGCACATCAACTGAAGCCTGTGAAAAAAACAAAAAATCCTTGTATATAAAAACCTTATAGATTTCTTATAGATTGTTGGTTCTTTGTCATCTAAATATAATTTCAAATAAGCAGTTGGTGACAGAAAAAAGAAAAACGGTTGTATATGCACAGTGAATGCGTTTGTCTGGCATCGTCCGCAGATGTATTTGCAAGAACAATAATTTTCGAGGAACTAAAAAACTGACATGTGTGAGTACAATAAACAATAGTTCATAAATTGCACGTCGCAGATCCACATGTGGAAAGGTATCTGAAGTATGTAAGCTAAACGCGGAACAGAAAACTGTCATTTTACTAGCAGGATAAGTTGTTGAGTAAATCATGTATTTCTATTTTGATAACAGAGGCAAATGGAATAAAAACTAAAATAGTTTCTAAATAATGTAATGTGGGCGAATAGCTGCGTTTTGAAAGTCAACTTTTATAGATAAAAATAGAAAAGTGGATTAACGAGTATTTGAATGTTGTATAGCAACAAAACGAAAACAGTGACGATTCAGAAATCTTGCAACAAATATTTTATATAGATGTTTTTGTAACATAGTGTTCTGAAGATCGCGAGTAAAGAAAAAATGCAGAGGAATAAATTTTCACTCGCCGAACTATAATAATATAGGTCATACCACTATTGATCAGGAGTTTTAGCACTGGTGCATGTTTGAACATTAGTCTTTGCTTTGCACTTTGTTTCGTGAGAGTTATAAAGGTGACTGCCCGTTTCTATTGGTTGCATGCGGGGATTACGTCAAATTTTGAACTGATAGACATACTACACCAAAACTTCGTTTTCTGCGTGCATACGAAAATTTGAATGAGTGCTTCCATCTGTCGTGTGTTTGTGTATTTTTGTGCTGGTGAAGTGAAAGATGGAATGTGTTATCTTGTTAACTTGTATATTATTCTGTTCCACACCTTGAATCACATGGTTGATTTCTTGATTAGATTGAAAAAAACACAGACTCGTATGCTTGTTAAATATACGGTTGCCCCCCAGTGAATCAGCGGTATGTCAGCGGACTTACACGCTAAAATCCGGGTTTCGATACCCGTGGTGGGCAGAGCACAGATAGCCCATTGTGTAGCTTTGTGCTTAATTCAAAACAACAACAACAAATATACGGTTGGTTGTAACTTGCTCTGGGGTTTGAATCCCTTAAAACTTAGACTAACCACTCAGGTAAATAAAATTAAAATATTGTTTTTAAGTAAGCCAGTATTCTTTTTTTTTTTAAACACTAAGTTAAAAACCCAGGAACTTAGAAAAATTTTGTATTCATCAACCTGTAAAACTACTTCCTTTCCTCGCATGTTACTTTTTTTCCCTTCCATTTTCTAGATGTTGTTAAATGTTACGTGATATTAAGTGAAAAGCGTATGTATATCCCATTTTGTTTTTTTGCGTGAAAAAAACAAGAAATCTAACAAACTCTGGTTTTATCTACTAACATTCCTAATTAAGAATAAGTTTTGTGTTTTGGCACTGTACTGGGGGGTACCTTAATACATGGGCTTTAGTTCCAAGAATGAATGTATTCTAGGACTTTTCAAGGGGAAACGTTTGTGTTGGCACGATAGTGGAAAGGATGCACGCATTTCTTTTTTCTTCGAACGAGAAAATTAGAAATGTTTCTGAAATTGGATTGTGCAAGATATAAAAGCTTGAACTTTCACATTTTCTTGAAGACTGTTTGGATCACTAAATTTGGATAAAGGGAATTGTTTTAGATCCAACCTCTATCGAGTAAAAAAAAATACATAGAAACACTTCATCTTAGATACAGAAAGGTGTATTGGTAATTCCTATAACTCTAGATTGTGAAAGTTTTTTTCTTCGTTGTTTATAACAGGAAAAATAATTGTGCTGCATGTTTGTGCCATGCATAAAATATTCCCACATCTGAAGGCTGGACGGACCGTAGTAGCATTTGGGACAATGGATTCGAGATTTTATGGTTCATACCTCCCCCCCTGAATGCAAAGAAAAACGAAAATACATAAAACAAATCATTCGATTTCTATTATCAAAGCGTTAGCAGTGCAGTTGATTAGCTGCTCTTTATCTAGTCTCTCAGTTCAAAATTAGAGACGATTAGCGCTGTCAGCTGTTATATATTTTTGTTCGCAATAAGTTGTAAACTTTTATTGTAAGACATATGGTACAAGCTGCAACATGGAATTATCAAATGTATCGTAGGTTTTGGAGGTTACTGCGGAAATAGGACCCATATTGCGGTGGAGGACACATCATCTATCAGTCTTAACTTTCAATTTGCTAGTCTCACAAAAGAAAATTAGAAATCGAGAGAGCGAGATGTTGGGTGCTTAAGCTCACAATATCCCACATCTATATCGCCCTTCACTGCCTGCAGCCAGTTGTTGGAAGGTGACTGCTCTCCCAAGGTAGAATAAGAAAAAGATTAAACAAAAAAGATGAAAAAGTAAATATAAATAAGGTACAACCATCTGAAGTAAGATAAAACTTCTTGAAGTTAGCATTCCTGTCCCCAGTAAGATAGAGGCACTAATTAAAATGACATCACCAGAGTGGTAGTTTACTGTGGCTGTCGTATTTTTATATGTTGCTTAAGGTGTACATGTGCATAAAGTAGTGCCAAGCTCTTAGATGACCTTATTTTTAACTAAATTTTTTAGTAATTTTAATAGAATTTCTTCGATTTTATTTTCTTTGTATTTATATGATAAATTTATTAAGTTATTATGTAATAATTACAAAAATGTATCTAATTTTTTATTAAATCCATTAGCTATTAATTTTCGGATCAGTAAATCAACATTATTAATAAAATATTGTAATTTACTACAAATTTAACAATATCTGAAAAACTGCAAAGTTATAATGTTTATAACAGATGGGTATGACACATTAGTATGTAAGGAGGGTAAACTATAAATTAGAAAATCAAAATATTTTCTTTTAGCAAAATTATTTATATTGATATCCTTCTTATAAATTACGTTAACTTCTAAATAATGTACATCTGTAGTAGAAATTTATTTTCAATTTCTGATTCTTTTGGATAAATGATGTCAATGACATTATGTATTTCAGAATTATTTGTGCTTATTAGATCAATAAATATATTTTCATAGCAATATAAATATAAATTTGCCATATAAATTGAATAGCTAATTCCCATTGGAACTCCTATCACTGGTTTAAAAAGTTGTTTATTGAAAAATGTAAAATTCTTAGAAATACAGATACTTAATATTATCTTTTATGATTTTGAACTATAATTTCTTTTTTCCAGTTTTATAAAAGGATAACAATATTGTTCTGTTAATGAATTTAAAACAGATTAAATCTTTTAGTGGTATTGTGGTGTATAATGTTGTAAAATCAAATGTTTGAATACTATTTATCTGCTCACACTTTTGTTCAGACATACTAAAATAGGTTGGTTATTTTCTTATTATCCACAATGTACGTCTTTTATTGTTAATACTTATATTTTATATAGTAAAATATTAAGCAGTTTATTTAATAATATAGCCAGTTGTTTGATAAATGTTTTTATTGAATTAGAAATAAATCTGAATTTAATTAGAGATTTATGTAATTTTGGAATAGCGTAAGAAAAACGGCAGATCTACATAAGAATTATGTTCAGAAAAAAAAAATTACGATTCGCTTTAACAAAATTATGAATTACTGTATCTTTGGATTGGTTGACAGGTTTAAGTCTGTGTATTATTAATTTATTTTGTAAGTTGACGGTATAAGCGTAAAGTACTTTATTAATAAAGTACATAGTTTGCTGTGAACGGAATCTTAACTTCTTAAACTAACCAAAAATAATTTTTGTAAGATTGATGTAATGCTGCAGACTTGTAAGTACATTACTGTTTAGGCTGTAATTGTTCTGCAGTTATATCTAACTCTACAAAAACTGAGATCTACGCTTTGTAGTTTAGCATTGTTATCTATATAAAAGAAGAAATGTAGATATTTCTAAATTATTGTGATTTAGTTTGTTTGTTGTTTAGAACAAATCTACACAAAGAGATATTTATGCTACGCTCACCCCAGGTATGAAAACCCGATATTTAGTTATAATCATAAAACTCACCACTGAGCCACTACGGGTTGATTTAGTGATATATGGAATAATATAAAAGTAGAATAATATGATTCAAAATTTATTTGTATAAGCAAAAATATACATTTTTGTTAATTATTTTAATTATTATTACTTATTTACACAATAAATTAATGGTGACTTTGGATTATCGACAGTAGAGGTTTAACTCCTTATTTGTACTAGTGGTACAAATTGTGATTTTTATAATAAATTTCAATTTACATGTAACTTTAATTAATCAGTCTGGTGAACAAAATTAATTGATTGATGGTTTGGTTCATATATGAATTTCATATTATACCAGTTCATCCATAAAATAACTTTTTTGTTAAATAATCAATCGGCTTGTTCCTTATATTTTTCTCTGGATTTTTCCTGGGCGTCCCAGCATGGCCAAGTGATTAAGGTACTTGACTCGTAATTTGAGGGTCGTGGGTTTGAATCCCCGTCACACCAAATATGCTCACCCTTTCAATCGGGAGGGCGTTATAATATCACGGTCATTCCCGCTATTCGTTGGTAAAAGAGTAGCCGAAGAGTTGTCTGTGGGTGGTGATGACTAGCTGCCTTCCCTCTAGTCTTACACTACTAAATTAGGAACGGCTAGCGCAGATAGACCTCGTATAGCTTTATGCGAAATTCAAAAACAAATAAACGTCCCATTGAGTGTAGATTATCGACGTTTTTCGACTTTGGATTGATTTTGTTTAGCATGGTGTCGTGTTTTTCTTTATTTCATTTATTATGTTTTTTAATTTTGTATGTATGTGTGGCTCTACACTTTTGAGTCTGACCAACAAACATTTTCATGTATATCAATACAACTTCTATATTGTCTGTAGTCATTGTTTTTCAGATTTTACATAACCGACTTATTCACATCTTGCTGTCAGCTGGTTTAGACCGGTATACTCCCAATTGAAATGCAGTTCTTATTATTCGTCTGTTTTTTATTTCATTAAAACGAATGTCCTTGTTGCAATTGTATTGTAATGCACGTAGTTCTATTCACTTAGCTTCGTCTATACAGATGTGTCGGACAGACAATTATATCAATGTAATATAAAGTTGTTGCTTTTACCCTTTCCGTTTTTACAGAATTTATAATGTTCTATGCTGTTATTATCACGATATCAGAGTGAAAACGACATTCAAGGATTATTTTATGTATTTTTACCCGAGAATAAAAATTGGCCAGGTAACTTCACGCACGTGGAATCTTTAGACATATCAGGTCATCCCATAAGAAATGTCGTTTTTTAGGTTAAAATGTGTATTTCTTAGCTAAATGAAGTTATTCCCAAAGTCATACACTGCTGGCTAAAATCTTAAGGCCGATGAACATAAAGAAAAAATATACATTTTGAGTTGTTAGACTCAGCCACTTCTTTGAGTAGAGCTTTGAAAGATGAAAACAAGAAATGTAAAAAAAACAAACTTTTTAGCATTTAACAGGGAAAATATGAAAACCTATGAAATTAGCTTACATTCTAGCTGGTCAAAAGTTTAAAACCATACTGAAACGAAGCGTTATTCGGTAAACGTAACGAAATTTAGCCATCTGTGTTCAAGCATTAGCGTTGTCAACATCTCCCACTGACATCTCCTGTGTTACATTGGATAAAAACACAGCAAAGGCTAAAAGGTTTATAGAGTTTGAACGTGGCAGAATTGTCGAGCTGCAAAAGCAAGGTCTCTCTCAACGTGCCATCGCTGGTGAGATTGGGCGTAGTAAAACTGCTGTTGCAAGTTTCTTAACAGACACTGAGGAACACGGAATGAGAATTTCAAGTGGTCGGCCCTATAAAATTTCGCCGGCGTTTAGCAGGAGGATTCGATGAGTTGTTCAGCAAGACACCAGCCGATTGTCGAACCAGATTAAGACCATTACAGATGCAGAATGCAGCTCAAGAACAATAAGACGGCATTTACGAGAGGAAGGCTTTAAAAACCGTTAACGTCTTTTGAGGCCACGCCTCCTTCCACACCACGAAACAGCTCGGTTAAACCTTGTTGAGAAGCACCAAACATGGGACGTAGAAAA
The DNA here is from genome assembly GCA_011833715.1 of Carcinoscorpius rotundicauda. Classification (NCBI taxonomy): domain Eukaryota; kingdom Metazoa; phylum Arthropoda; class Merostomata; order Xiphosura; family Limulidae; genus Carcinoscorpius; species Carcinoscorpius rotundicauda. The sequence goes on from CM022398.1 coordinate 33,436,926, forward strand.
GTGGACGAAGGTTTTGTTCTTTAATGAGAAAAAAATTAACCTGAATGGTCCAGATGGCTTCCGACGTTACTGGCACGATAAGGATAACCCACCGGAGATATTTTCTACATGACACAGTGGATGAGATTCCATCATGATCAAGGGTGCTTTCTCCTTTCATGGAACAGTGGAGCTTTAGGTTTTATAGGGGCGTCAAACAGCAGCTGGCTACATTGGCAGTTATTGACTGAAGGCTCTCGCATGTGTAGAAATGACTGGATCTTTCAGCAAGACAACGCTGCAATCCACAATGCCCGCAGGACAAAGGACTTTTTCATGGCGATTGACGTGATTCTTTTGGATCGAGCAGCGTGTTCGCCTGAACTGAACCCCATTGAAAATGTTTGGGCAAGGGAAGTCTGTAGAAATAGACATCAATTCCAGACATTGCATGATCTCCGTGAAGCCATCTTCACCACTTGGAATAACATTTCAGCCAGCCTTCTGCAAATGCTTGTATCGACCATGTCAAAGTGAATGTTTGCAGTTATTCGCAATGACGGCCGTACAGCTCACTGCTGAGATCTCTTGTTGAGTATTTCCTACCCTGTTTGGGACTTTTTTTTGGTATGGTCTTAAACTTTTGAAAAACTAGTATTTAGGCTAATTTCATATTGTTTACATTTTTCCCTATTAAATGCTAAAAATGTGTTTTGTTTTGTTTTCCCTTTTCTTATTTTCATCTTTCGAAGCTCTACTCTGAGTGGTTTAGTGGTTCATTTGCCTTAAGATTTTGGCCAGCAGTGTATAAGTTATATGGGATGGCTTGATAGCATTAAGTGTAAACCAGTTCGTTTCTTTAGTAGTTTTTGTTTTATTTATTTTAGAAACTCCAATTATCATGGAGGTGTCAGAAGAAGACATAAGGTATATAATGTTGTAGAAGTTCAGAAAAGGGAAAAGTGATTTGCAAAGCATTCAAGAAGTTACGGAAATGACATTTTATATGTGAGGAAGTGTCAAAGATGGTTCAATAATTTAGAACTGGTTACTGCAGTTTGAAAGATGCAGCTCGCACCGGACGCCCTGTTGAGTTTGCTTCTAGCAACACTTGAGGAGGATTGTGTTGTAACTGTTAAAGAATTAGCCCAAAAACTCAGTTCATCTCATTGCACCGTCCATCCACATTTGCAACAACTTTGCAGAATTTCAAAGTTGGGAAAATGGCTACTATATGAGTTGTCAACTGTTAATCTGAGAGAACGACTAGATATTTGCACATCTCTTCGCTCTCGTGAACTTTAAGCTTCGTGTTTGAACCGTCAAGTGACTGGAGGTAAGAAATGGGTACTCTATCAAAATGTTAGACGCGGTTGACTACAGCCAACTACGAACCTCCACCCTGGGAAGATTTTTCTTAGTGTTTTGTGGGATAAAGGTGGTGTAATGCACTTTGAGTTGTTACAGACAATCACTGTCAGCAACTGGATCGACTGAACACTGCACTAAAAAAGAAAGAGAGAGATCTACTTTGGGGAATTGGAACGTTGTTTTCCACCTTGGCAGTGTACGTTTTCGCACCGCTAAGATCACTTCCAGAAAAATTGAAGACTTTGGCTTCTCCATCCCTCTTATTCTCTTGATCCTTCCTCCTTCAGATTACTATCTTTTCAGAAGCTTGCGACATCATCTAAATGAAAAACAGTTTACCTCTATGAATGAGATAAAAATAACCTTTGTACATTTTTTGTCTCAAAACCTCCTAGTTTTTTATAAGCGTGGTGTTGAAAATCTTTTATGGCATTGGCAGACTTTTAATGAAAGTGATGGAAAATTGATGAATGTTTTTATATAAGTTCTTTCTTTCTCCTTATAAATTTTAAGTGTTACGAACGATATTACTTATAGGATGATCTGATATAAGTTATAAGATACTGTAAGCGTTATCCAAATTAAAATTTAATATAGTATAACATTCTAAAACATTCTCATTTTCCTCTCTTCTAGGTAGGTGAATGTTAGTGAAAACAAATGAAATAAACGTTCCTAAGCTGGTGGAAGGATAGAAAATTTGAAAGGTAGTTTTGATGTAATCTTTTATTTTTGTCGTAAGCCCAACATAATATATGTAGAAATATATATTATCATTATTAGCTTATAACAATAAACACTTTTATTTAATAACGATTTAATTTCTGTTAAAAATATTATTACCATTTTTTTTATAAATCGCCACCATTTATAAAGAAAACGAATGATATTTCTATTCAGTGTAACATTTAACTGTTTCTGCGTTCCATAATATAACATTTTTATAATAGCATTTCAGTTTATGTTGAGAAACAAGTTTTTTTGGATCAGTAGCTCATATACATGAATACAGAAATTGTGAAACATGGAACATATCACCCCTAATGCAGAAAAACTAACCTTCGAAGAAGCCTTGCCTGTATTTTTTGTTAAATTTTCTCGACAAATATTTTTTTCTTATTGGCAGAAAAGCATTGTTCTCAAACACCTTTTAACATAGGAACTGTCACCTTACCATAACCAGAGGCGAAGTAGTACTGGTGGATGGCGCAGCAACGAAGAAGAAATGCCAATGATTATTTAGATATATTGCTTACGCCGTTGGAAAATCCGGAATTTGCTGTTTTCAAAATGCAATCCATATTAAAGTAACGAATTTCAGCCAAAAATTATGAGTAGTTGGTACTCATAATTATGTGCGAGTATGTGTGTCTCAGAGTGACTACCTACATAACTGGCAACTGTCATACACTATCTCTTTTGTGACTCTTCAATCAAATTGTGCGACGTTTTTTCATGATGACGACAAACCCATTTGAAGTAAAATGTATTCACAAGACTGCTGGTATGAGTATTAAAAGTTTAATACAACCACTAGAAAGAAGACAAAATTGAATATCTTATCAGATACATAAAAATTAAAGCCAATACACACGCATTCTACAAAAACACATGAAAGCCAACTAAACAAAATGCTACTTTAAATGAAAGACAACAGCACAATCTCGGGAAACCGTTATTCCTACCTACCTAAGGCTTACGCACACCACAACTATACCGCTCCCACAAACTCCATTGACCATTATGACCCATAATGTCAACCAATGAATTATTCAACTACAAGCTCGTTAAATACATAGCTTGGGTATTTTCTAAATATGCAACATCAGCCAGTTCTTTTTTTTTCCAAAGACTTTTTAGCTTTAAATCTATTCTTGATCAACTAAGCCATGAAGCCTTAATGGCCAGTTTTGATTTAATCTCCCTCTTTACAGAAGTCCCACCTAACGAAGCCTGTAAGATAGTTTTATAACATTATATCCAAAATCCCAACCCATTAATACACATTTACAGCAACAAATTAGCAAATCTTATAAAATTAGAGTTCACTATCACCAAAACTAACTTTTATGTTCAATGACTAAAACTACTTATAAATACATGTCTTAAGTATGGGCAGTCTCGTGTTACCAGTTCTAGCGAACATTTTAGTGACACAGACTGAATCTCAAGCGATCAGTTTAGCCTTACACCCACCACCGTATTGGTGTAGGTATGTTGACGTACAATTGCTGGATTCACATCTACACTTAATATTTTCAACCAGGTTAACTCCGTACACTCCAACATTAAGTTCACCTGTGAACACGAGAAAACTAACCAAATAGCATTTCTCAACCTCAAGAACCGATACACAATTGAAAACAGAAATCCACCGAAAAATCACCCATACTGGACTGTACCATTCCCTGGGACTCAGCATATGAAACAAAACAAAACTCAACATATTAAGAAACCAAATAAACACAGCCCCAAAACTATGCTCACCTGATAAAATTAATCATGAAATCAAACAAATAAAACAACACTTCAACATCAACAAACTTCCTTCAAAAACCGTTGAAAAACTTTACACACTCACACACCTAGACCCAACAACATAATAACAAATAAACAATAAATTCAAAGAAATAACAAAGTATAAAACCTTACGCTGCTGCATACCACATTTTCTCGTTATTAGCGAAAAGTAACAAACATTTGAAAGAAGAACTTGCAAAATAAAACACAACTTTCCAGTAAAAACTAAATTTATTAAAAAGCCAAGTACGAAACTAAAATTCATACTGTGTAAAAATTAAACTGACAAACATAACACCAACATTATTTATAAAACACAGTGCAACAACTGCCACAACTTCTATAGCGGAGGAACGAGCAGAAAATGGAAACCAGATTAAAATGACATTTAAAAAAACATCTTCGCACGTTTTTGAACACTGTATATCAAATAAACACAACATAACCATAGAAACACCAGCATACTAAGTAGGGAAACATACGCAAGATCAAAGAAGCCCTACTTGGACAAGAACTCAAACCAAATTGAACCAATACAAAGAAATATCTTTATTACCTATATTAACCTAACATTTTATTGCAACTCTCCCTATAATCTCGTACTCTTTTACACTCTCGTCCCTAAGACGTGTTTAACAACGGGCAGTTGCAAACTCTCTTTGTTAACCTGAAGATGACCTAAGAAGGTCGAAACGTTGTTCTGTATTTTATTTTAATCAAAGTTTTGACATCCATAACAGCCATCTTATGAATACGACTTTTCTTCACTGTCAATTTGAGATTAGGAAACTCATCTGAAGGAAGGCTACTGTTACTACCCTTCTGTTCTTGTCAGAAACAAATCCATTTTTGAATGCCGCCACAGCATCTTTGGATGTGATAAGATGCATTTACCTCAAAAGGGAGAATGTCAAAAAATGTCCATTGCGATCGCATCCCCAGCATTCATGTTGCAAGTCAAGCATCTCGTAACCTTGCACGTGCGGGTAATCGAGGGAATAATGGTGATAGTTGATGACGTGTCCAAGAGTAGCGAAGTTCTAGTCGCGGTCAGCAGGGCCTGGAGTTATCTGAAGATCTGTTGGGCTTTGGTGTGAAATAACAGATACAAAGACAGGCGAGTAAGAATTTAAGTTCTTGTAGCAGACCCTTCGGTTACACCTCCAAGAAGGACTATCATTACCTATAGGATTTTTAATGATGTTGCTGGTCTCAACTCCGTCAGTTTTATACGAGTTAAAAAGTGTAATCGTAATATCTCTTCGTATGCTTACCGCTATAGCTGTTTCGCGAAAATCGGATAAGATCTACATTTTTTATGCCCGAATCCTACCACCGAGGTACCTCTAGTTAAGAAAGGTGTCCTGGGTTAACTATAACTATCTTTCTTTTCATTCTCTAAGCTCAAGCATAAGCTGTCCTCAGAGAATAAAAATACTATTTTTTTCATTTTTTATAGCGCAACTTGTCATCCAAAACGTAAAAAAATTAGTTATTGTTTGACTAAGTGAATCATAAAACCTCATTTAAAGGTGTGTGGGAAAAATTATCCCTAAACATTTGGACTTCTAGCATTTCACACTGATTATAAAAAAAACAAACTTGTTATATCCGTCGCTGTGGATGAAGCACAAAACATCTGCAATAAGTGAATAAACGAACAAATATTAAATATGATGTTAAAAATTTGCGTAAATGCTGTTCCAAAAAATGACTTGTCGTTGGTTATATACAGGTTTTAAATATGCTGATGTAGGATTGCATGGCTGTCTCCCCAATTTGTTCATGCTACTTTCTTTATAAAATAGTACTCCCGTTTGTCCTTACAAATCTGTGATGCGGATCGAATGGTCGAGGTTCAAGATTAGTTATGTCGCTTAATACATTCTGCACTTTCTGTTGTAAGAGAATAACAATAGAGACGATCGGTCCAATAATTGGGTTAACAGTAGACGCATAGGGTAGCAGGTTTTGCTGTTTACTACCACCTTCTCTTCTGGTCAGCTGTTTAAATTAAGGACGGCATAAGTTATTAGAGAGTCAGTTGCTTATGTGACAAAAGGAACTGTATGAGTTGTTGGAAACATCTGGAGGAAATGAAAAACAACTCGGTTTGATATACCAAGTTGTGATTATATAACAAAACATAAACCACACGACGAGGTTTTTCTTCCAGTACCAGGGCTCGTCAGTCGCTGGTATACGAAAACACAGTAATCGTTGTAACAGTTTTTATATTACCAAACTGCACGAACAAGGATGATCAACACTGTTTTGTTGTTTTTTTTCTGTTATTTAGTGAATAATACGATCAATTGAGTATTCTTAATTGCACCGTTTAGGTGATGGGCTCAATTATGAGATGATGATTCTGTTCGACTACATATTGTATAATCTTCCTCAGGTGCGTGGAAATCCACCAAATGTTATCCTGTGGCGGATTAGTTTCTAGTCTAATAGTGCTAGCATTATGATTGACTGTTTTGAACAAAGAATCAGAGGTTATGGATGGGCCAACAAAAAATTGTTGATGAAGTCATATAGAACGCCTCTAGATTCTCCATATGCCTCGTGTACATAAGCTCCTTATCCCAGTGCTCGTCATCTGAGAAATAGACGAAAATTTTCTAGAATAACATTTGTTTACTGATACAAAATATACCCAACATATGCAAACTATATCAATTGCCAGAAGCGGAAAGAAGGGCTATATTTGTTACTGTTATTTTTGTTCACAAATATAAGTCTTCAAGACAAGTAATTCAGTTAGACCCAAAAGCTCGAACTGCTATCAGTTTGAAATTGGGGATATATTTTCTAGTTTCCACTGATGATTGATTTGTTATGATTGTAAAATAACAGGAGGTTTGATTTTTTAAAAAAAGTATTGGAGTTACTCTGGATTCTCTAACTTTTTAAGAATTAAAGTGATTAGGCACAGTAGATTACTAAATGAAATAGTCAGTAATATTTATTGATAAAAGATGGATTATTTACTGGAAGAAACTATATTTAAAAAGTTGTTTCTCTTGAGAAGTAAGTGCGACTGTAGAATTTATTCATTATCCAGAAAACATATATATGCCACCCGCTAGTACAGCGGTAAATCTACATAATTACAACCCTAAAGTAAGGGGTTCGATTCCACTCGATGGGCTTAGCAGATAACCTGATGTGGGTTTGCTATAAGAAAAACATATTATATACAACAAATAATAATGTTAGTATTATCGGGGCGTGTGTGCTACCCACATAGCTATTGATCATTTCAAATAAAAGTAATTTTATCTACCAGGTGTCACTTTACTTGGAAGAAGAAAATATCAAAATATTGCTCTTTACCTTCACATGTACAACGTTATTGTCATCTTTCTTAGAGGAAGAAATTAATGATCCAGAAGAATATGGAGATAAACTAACTAACTTCCCTGACCAGTGGCCAGGTGGTTAAGGCGCTCAACTCGTAATCTGAGGGTCGCGAGGTCGAATTCCCATTCCACCAAACATGCTCGCCCTTTCAGCCGTAGGCCATTATAATGTTACGGTCAATCCCGTTATTCACCAGAAAGAGTAGTCCAAAAGTTGGCGTTGAGTATTGATAACTAGCTGTCTTCCTTCTAATCTACACTTCTAAGTTAGGAACGGCTAGTACAGATAACTCTCATGTAGCTTTGCGCGAAATTTAAAACAAAACAAACTTTTACCAGTGTTCTGTCTTAAAACTGTTCACAATTTTTGTTAACTCTGGTGTGTGAAATTTTATATTAAAACAATGAGACAGCAAACACATTGTATGGCTGCATACCACAACAGTTTTATCAGTGATAAAAAATAATTCTACTGTAATCGAAACAGTTGGTATTAATAAATTTAGGACTAGAATTATTCTACCTGACTATATCAAATGTGTAAATCCATTCACCAAAGTTCATTAATTTGAGTTTTATACACGATTTGAGATATGACACCGCTGAATATGCTTACTGTGTTTATCTGTAAGCGTTTTATAAAAATTGTGTTCATCTGTAAGCGTATTATAAAAATTGCAGACAGCCATGTTATTCGTTTCAATAAACGTATGCTGGTAGCTGTTCTTCTAGTCAGTAGTTTGAAATTCAGATTACAAGTATTTGACGAACCGTAGACATCTTTAAGATATAATTAAATTAGACCACTTGCAAATAAGACGTCGTTCAGTTTGAAAAATTTTATTCCAGTCTTAAGGTGGATATAATTCATTTGATATTTATACTGTTATAGAGAGCTGTAGTATCGTGATGTAAAAATGGAGCGATCTTTTAATAGCTTATTACAATGCATGTTCGTATTTGACACATTAGAATAGCATAGTAAATATAATAGAAATTTCTTGATATACCACTATAGGATGCTATACAAACTCAAATTATTGAATTTAGCAAACTTGTAGTTTGATATTGACTTTAATTACTTCTATTAGTTTAGTTACTCATTATCAAGACGTTTAAAGTGAAGCATAGAGAACTTTCTTTTTTTCAGTTTGCAAGTGACGCTGCTTAAGAATTTTTTTTAAAAGTAAATTCCGATTTATAAAACCATTTCTATCATGTAAGTTTCTCACAGAGGCTCAGCAACGAGCCTGAGTGGCTTATAACTTAAAAATTGGCTTTCGATACCCGGCCCGCGGTGGAAATAGCATCGTGTAACTTTGCACTAAATAACAAACGCAGATCTCATCAGTTTCCATTTACTGACAGCTGAATTAGTTGTTTTGAAACTTTTGAAGTTCCATCCCTTACAAAACGTATATCGTTTTAACGTGATCAGTATTTAAAATTGCTTTTGTTCAGAAGCTGAAACAGATGAATTAGTAGTACACATATGGAACTTTGTTAATAATTAGAACGTGTAGTGAATCTTAAGTTTTACAACTGTTATTAATACTTGATTTTGCTTAACCTATTTTTTAACCGTCTTGTGTGAAATAACCTTATGGGGCGCATACATGATGTTCTTTCTCAAGCCACGACCATGTGGTAATACTATATCGCTTTCATCTTGTGCCGTATCTTTATGTCCCACTACTATCCTAACTACGTTTTTCATGTTGTTTAAACGCGGGGGCTATCTTATATTAAATGATGAGAATATTTCACTTTGGTCAATAGTATCGTCAAGCAGTGAGATGCTTTTGTAAATAATTCTTCTTGTTGCAGTAAGTTTCATTTATTTCATTTATTAAGATTAACTTGTTGAAGTGTATATTATTATACCATAAAGAAACAGTACTACCTTAAACCAACTAACTGGCAAAGCTATCTTTTATTTGGCTGTAATTCACATGAAAATCTACCAGTCCTTTTTTCCAGTTACATCCCTTCCATTCATTTCTATTTTTCATTGTATGGCAGTTGAATAATCGTTAATAAACAATAAAACATGAACGCATCATTTAGAAAATAAGTAATACAGCTCATTATCTTAAATATTAACTTCCTCTGATTAACATTTTATGTATATGTTGCATATTCTAAATAATAATAACAAAGTGTCGATGTTTTGGGTGGCTTTGTTGTGAAAGGTTGTCAGTAAAATAGCTTGTCTGTGAAATGTACCTGAGGGTTATGTGAAGGAAACAAACGTTTTGCACACGATTGGCGTGATGTGCCTGGATTGCGATACGTGTTAGTTAGCACGAGCAAAGCTGATTGACTTCAAGTTTTATGACGGTATATTGAGTTAGAAAGCCACATGTACTTACCTATGTAGAGGGAAAATATGAACTAGGTTCAAACATTAATAATAGCCAGACGTGTGATAATGAACACTTAACATTTAGACACCTAGTGTGACCTGGTTCTTAGTGTTTGACTCGAAATCTATAGGACGCTAATTCCAATTCCGTCAACGAATATTCTCGTTCTTTTAGTTATGTACGCGTTATAATGTTACGGTCAGTTCCACTTTTCGTTGAGGGCACTGAACTCACAATCTACTGGTCACCAAAGAAACTCGCCCCTTTCAACAATGAGAATGCATAATAGTATGACGGTCAATCCTACTATTCGTTGATAAAGAGTAACCCTAGAGTTGGCGAAGGATGCTATTGGCTAGCTGTCTTCTATCTAGTCTCTCACTTCAAAATTATCCCCTCCCCCACTAATGGTTCAATGGTAGATCTCTGGACTTAGGAATTTGAAAATCGGGTTTCGATATCCGCGGTTGGTACAGCACAAACATCGTATTGTGTAGCTTTGCACTTGAGAACAAATAAGCTCGCACAGCCCTCGGGTAACATTGCACGAAATTCAACAAACAAGCAAAAACTGATTGTTTTTCGAGGATACATGAAAAACAATACACAAAATTTGTGCTTTCTTTAGGAGTTTTCCTCCTTAGCTTTTTAAATAGTTTTGCACGAATATCATTAAGTGTGTTAGGTACCAGCTTTAGTAGTAGGTTGATAATTTACTTTTTTTTTTGCCTTGCGGTTTTCCTCACAGAGTAAGGTATCAAAGCTGTGAGTTACTATATACGATCTGGATGCCTGGTTTATGTGGTAAGCAAAACTTCGAATACAGTAACCTCCTGTTCATAGTGAGGATATAAACATTTTTTTTACTTCGTTTATTTATTCCATAACATTGGTAAAAGGCAAGGCAAGCTGGATTTTAACAAAGAAAAGTATAGACAAGGTGAGTACGTTGAATTATGATGAACTTTTGATTTTTGCTTTATGAACAGCTGCTGATAGATGAGCTACAAAGAATTTGCATCAGCATGAACATTTATTTATATTTTGTAAAATTATAGTAACTCTAGGAACCAGTTGAGATAATCCACGAAAGATTTATGTCGTTGAAAATACTGGAAGCACTGTATGTTTCTATTTATTTTTATAAAAGTGATACTAAATATTCTGACGTATTTAAAGTTTATTTTGTTCGTTGTAAATTGTTGTAAAAAACATCAAAAACTACAAAAAAGCATAAGGTTTCAACTATATTGGTTTTCTTAATATTGGTATTTGGTAGTACAGGCTTGCTGAATTAAACGGTCGAAAATAATCGAAACTTGTTAACACTATCGGACCTTTAAAAGACTTGCAACGGACAAGGGTCTTCCTTTCTGTTCCTAGTAACCTTGTAAGGAGGAGGGATAATACTGGGATGGGCCCCCAAGCCAAGACTCTCGTGGTATTTGTTGCTGTATTTCTTCTGTTATCAAATGTAGCTCGACATTAACCTTGAACAGTCAAGTCTTCTTTCATCCGAGTGCTCAATATCTATTTTCCCAACGACTGCTGGGGAAAGTTAGTTTTTTTTATGTGGACAGAAAAATGATCATGTCTGGACAGTGTTATCTTGAGACGTACATGTACACTATACAACACCATAGTGTATATTATACCACTGAGAAGTAGTATGTGGTGAGGCTGAAGTGGAGACAGAGGAAGAATCGAAACTTTATGTAATTTAAGTTGAGGGAAAGGCTAATTAATCCTAGGTTATCGGAAATAAAACTATTATCTGGTGTTGAAATAAGTAATAAATAGGTATTACGAATTTACTGTATACGAATGTTTAATCCGATGTATATGAAAATTTATCTTAACTTGTGGCAGCGCAAAGCTATACAATGGGCAATCTGTTTACTATGGCAAATCAAACCTCGGATTTTAGCATTATAAATCCGTAAACTTTTCGCTTGCTCCTCCTGTGGCCCATTGTGTAGCCTTATGCTTTACTAAAAACTTACGGCTGATCCATAGGAACCATGTATACAAAATAAGTGGTCGTTCTTAAGTATCATTTAAAATCAAATATAAAGTAATGAAAAGGAAATATGATCTATATACTTCAAGATAACATTTTGAGAAATAAATATACCTTTGTTTTTTGTTTTGTAAAATTATTCAATCAGCTAGTAAACTAATATGAATACTTTAGGTATGTGGATTTTTGAGACAAAATAGTTTTCGATTACACCAATTTTTCTTCCTAATGTTATATTTAAGAACGTTTTTAGTCTATAAATGTAGAGGTTATGAAATAAAAAGTGAAATGCTATAATAGATTAACGTTCTGAATGTAAGAAGCAAAATAAAAAACTGATTAAGCTGCCATTGTTTTGAGCATTGATTAAATTGGGATTTTGAAAGAGGTAGAACTCTCTTTTGTGATCCACTTCCATATTTCGAGCAGAAGACCAGCAACACTCACGACTTGAATCCTCAAGTAGTGGAACGACGTACCGGATCATTCCGACTCAAATTAACCCCTAATTTCAAGGTACACATTTGATTGTAGTTGAGCAAAATTATATTTTATTTATTTTATTATTACTATTATAATCACAGTATGTTGTGTGAATGAAATATTAATATAATTGGTGATTTATGGAAGAGAATGGTTTGTTATGGAACCGTTAGAATAATGCCAAAGTTTAGTATACATTGCTTATTTTGAGGCACACCTTCCTGAAAGTTTGTGTTGTTTCTTCAGTTTATGAAATGATTTTAATTGCAGGAATGAAAAATCGGTTATCCGAACTACACCCTCTGTTAGTTACATAGCTTGAAGTCACTTCTTTATTGTTATTGATTTCTCTTTAATGACGAATGTATACTTTTTGCTTCGAGTAGGAAGGTGTAGCAGACACGGTGGATAACCCATCGTGCAACTTTGAGCTAAAACCGTCAACAACGTTTGTATGTTAAATAGAAAAGTAGATTTAATACGTATCGGCTGCTTAGCCGTGATAAGTTACTGAAATATACAAAGTACCTTTTGTGTCTTTTTCCTTCATGTATGCATGCAGAAAATAAGGGTGCCCTTTATTCCGAAGAGTTTCTCGAAAACAAATTTATTTCTAACTAAACTAAAATAATGTTTTACGTAAGCATTAGCCGTATATTATTCTCTGGAAGTTCTCGAGAGAGAGAAAGTTCTTGAGGTATATACCACCGATATACGCATAACAAGCAAAACCGTACGGTCTCAATATGAAAAAGTTATTAAAACAAAACATAGTGTTATCGTATACGATTACCACAGTATAAGTTGAAACATAAGATAGATATTTGATAAAGAGACAGAGAATTGCTTATTTTTATTATACAACATAACAAATTTAGGTGTTGCTCAAATGTTGCATAATACTTCTTAACCCATACTTCATTAAATTAATGAATATCATCGATACTTTGTAACGGGTTTAGCCGCCTATCATTTGAATTATTTACCGCCATAAGTGCAGAATAATATTCATTATTTATGCAAACTTTATATATTTTTAATATATACAGAAACGGTGCTAACTAATACAGTTGTTAATGAATTACTAAACACATGTTGCTGATGAGATTATTCATCCGATAACAAGTATATCGTGAAGTAACAAACGTGTTAAAAAGTTTCTCAAAAACAAATGTAAAAATATGTTATAGTTTTTCCAAAGTATGGAAAGTGTGAAACGTTTTGTTTTGTTCTGTTCACAATTATGAGGCTGAATTTTGTTCTATTGTAGGTATTTTCGATATCTAATAAACAACAACAAAACACTGAGAGAGAGCTAAAAACGATGTGAATATACATACGCGTATACTGTGAAATCCCTTCGCATGCGCAGTGACACTATATCCAGTTTTCAGAAAGTTGGTTGTTTTCCAAAACTTAACTGAGAATAAGTCGTTTTTTTTTTTTTATTATTCTCATGGTGATTAATATCAGTTCCGGAAAGTTCAACTGGTACTTATCATTATTTAATATCAGTTTTGGGAAGTTCAACTAGTACTTATCATTGGAGTTGATAATATGAGGTTGGAGTAAAGATAAGTAAATGATACTCGTTTGCAAAACATATTTTCATTTGGGGAATGAAAAGGTGCAAAACATTTGAAACAATATTCGTTTGTAAATCCTGTTTTTTGTGAAATCGATTGCTGCTTATACAATAGTTTCCGTAGTTATACGTATCGAATCAAGTAGCATTACTTCATATATCTCGCAGTAATGTGATAATTTTCCTTTTTTTTTTTAAAATGAGAATAGGGAAAAATTACTCGAACTTGGTTCTAAGCCCAATTCCTTGATTTCTCGTTCAGCTGAAAGCAAAAAGGAAAAAAAAAGTAAAACAAGGAAAATTACAAAAAAAAAAATAAATTAAATAGACATTTTATTCGACATTCACAGATTTCGGGTTACGATCAGGGTCAAACTGTTTGTTTATTTTATGAATTTCGCGCAAAACTACACGAGGGCTCTGCGCTAGCCGTCCCTAATTTAGTAGTGCAAGACTAGAGGCAAGGCGGCTAGTCATCACCACCCACCGCCAACTGCTGGGCTACTCTTTTACCAACGAACAGTGGGATTGACCGTTACATTATAATGCCCTTACGGCTGAAAGGGGCGAGCATGTATGGTGCGACAGGGATTCGAATCCACGACCCTATGATTGGGTAAATTGATAACAAAATTAGAATTATTTTGAAGATGTTGTTCAAGAGCGATTCTTAGGCCTAACAAAGTGGTTGCTTCGTAAATGGTAATTTGTACATTTATCGGTTAAACTGATGACAGGCCTAACATGGCTATGTGGTTAGGTCATTTGACTCGCAATCTGAAGGTCGAAGGCTCGAATCCCCGTCACACCAAACATCTTTGCCCTTTCAGCCATGGGTGCATTATAAAGTTACGGTAAGTCCCAGTATCCGTTGGTAAAAGAGCAGCCCAAGAGTTGGCGATGAGTGGTAATAACTAGCTGTTTTCCCTCTAGTTTTTCACTGCTAAATTAGGGAAGGTTAACGCGATATTTAAACTAAACCAAACTTTGTTCTAAGCAGCACCTTGAAGAATTATCTATTGTTTTGTGGCTTTATATCAAGATTGTATGTTAAGTTGTAAATTATCGACTTTCTTGTGAAGCTTAAAAACTTGAGAAAGTGTTGATTTGTTGAGCACTTTGTGTGATTAATGATAATACATGTTCCTTTATAGGATAGAAGGTTATGATAGGTATATAGATACTGTCAGTAACCAGCGAAAGAAACTGTATTTTGTTGATGTATATACATAGGCGCGTGCGAAATTATGATAAATACATTTTGTATATTTGAATGTAATGGTTGTACAACCCCATCTCAAATGATGTATGCCACCGTTATATTCTTTTATGAGTATTATGCCTGAAGCTTTTCCTGTCTTTCGTGCTTTAGAATAGATTTCCTGTGGTTCAAAGTGCTCAGTCACACCTATCAAAATACATCCTTGAATTTGCAAAAGCTGAAGACTTACAGTTAAAGTCTATTCACTTTAACTGAAGCGAACAACACTTTCGTATGATTGAAATTAAAATGCTTATTATGCGCGGCGTGGAAACAACTCTATGAGATTTCGAATTTTCTTGTAATATTTGAAGACTAGTTCTAGGCTGGCATTACATACAGATATGTTAGATGATAAATTTTTACACGGATGTTTGCTAGTTAACTTGTATTATGTTGTTGTTGTTTAGAATTAAGCACAAAGCTGCACAATGGGCTATCTGTGCTCTGCCCACCACGGGTATCGAAACCCGGATTTTAGCGTGTAAGTCCGCAGACATACCGCTGAGCCACTGGGGGGCTAACTTGTATTAAATAAACATTTCTGCGGTTGTCGTCAACGTTGTATCAGAGATATTAATCATTGGGAAAATGTATATTGGAAGTCTCATTACTTATCACATGTACACATCGCTTAAGTTTTAGTTTATATAATAAAATCATCTCTTTTTTTTTTACCTACTTCTCAGCCAGTAGTAAGATATACTTTGAAGTATTATTTCATTTGGGACTTCAAACTTGAATCACCACATGTGACAAAATATTTATAAGTATCTGACTTTTAACTCTGTGTACAAGTTAATGTGTATCTTACAGTGACTGGTTTAACTAATTTCGATACTTTTGGTGGGTACAGCACAGAAAGTCCATTGTGTAGCTTTGCACTTAACTACAAACAAAACACCTAACGATGTCTATCATAAGTAGTTTCAACTGCATCATGTTGTGACTGGTATAAGTAGTTTCAGCTATGTCGACTGGTGCAGTAGTTTCAACTGTGGATTTGGTCGCTTAGAAAGCATGCCTCGTCAATAACAGTTCACAATTCTGTTAAGTGTAGTTTGTGTACTTTAGTGTGTTCTTACTAATACTCGTAATCTGTGTTGGGCCAAGTAAAGCTGTTCGTTTAGGCGATCTCATGTATTCTTCTAAACATGTACTTGGTATTTGATCAAATATTTGTAATACACGTCATCAGAGAAATGTAGGGAGAGGACGTGATACGAGGCACCGTACATACATTGTAATGAAGCTATGGAATTAACTAGCTTGTTCAGTCTTAAAATGTTATCATCTGTTAAGTATTTATTATGTTGATTCGTTTTTTGACTACAATATCTTAGCGCTTTTGAAAGTATATGACATTTCTTCTGCCTTAGCATTGAGGCCTTTCCAGAGTTAAATCCCAAGCAAATACAGTTCATAGAAGATCAGTCATTACTCACATTACCCATAAAATCTAGGCTTCTTACAGAAGAGTAGAAACAAGTACAGATTTATAATAGGTTGAGTAATGAATTACAGTTGTGGTTCCGCAGGTTGAGACCCCAGTGTAACAAAGGTAAATCTACGAACGCTAAACTCACAAGTTAGTCCTTGGTGGACGCAACAGATAGCTTGATGTCGCACACCTGTAAAAAAACATACGAACACTGCAGGTTGTAAACAACTGTTTAAAATACACGCACAAAATATTTATTTCTCATATTTTAATGTATGTCATTTTTTAAAAACTTTTACATTTTACTTTTTGTAATTCCAACCTTATCCATGTTGTAAAACTTAAAGTGGCATAAAGTAATTCATTTGTTTACAAAGCTAATAGGAAGCTAGGTAGTATTTTTACTTTGCACTATTACAATTAACTATTCAATTCCATGAATTATATGTACGAATATTTTTCTAACTGAAAATATCGTATTACTAATTATCGAGTTAGGAATGTATTGATATAATTAATAAAATTGTTCATAAAAATATGTTTTATTTAGATAATTTGCCATTGCTATTGCAAATTGTGAGTGAATAACTAAATGCGGGTTTTATATTAGTTTTAAACATATTCATGCGTTACACTTAAAGCCTCTCCAGCGGACCAGAGGTATGTCTTTGGACTTATACCGCTAGAAATTAGGTTTCGATACCTGTGTTAGGCAGAGCCCAGAGATACCTTTGTGTTGTCTTCATGATTTAATAACAACAATAACAACGCTTCTAAAACTATGGAAGTAAAATCTACTCTGCAAAACTAGTTCATAACAATGACTGTAGCATTTGATAATTTACACGTAGACGTAAAAATATTGCAGTTACAGAATTTAAAAATAAAATGCTGGAAAGCAAGTGTTTCTTAAATTGTGTTAACATTCTATAGGTAATGGAAAGATAGTAGTATGTTTAAGTTATTTGCTTCTGTACCATATTATTTATCAACGTGTCTAAATTACCTCGTGCAATAACATTTATGTTTATTGTTGCAACTATATTTAGCATTTGTTTGAAATAAGTTCTAGTCAAAGCCAGAAATAGGATATTGCCAAACAGGTAAAAAGACGTGTGTTTTATTCTTAGTTTCAAGAAGTTCAAGCTTTTAAACAAATTCTCATTTGTTATACTTAAGGAAAGAAAGAAAAAATATATAAAGGGATGACGTGTGTGTGCTGTTTTAGTCGAGAAAGCATACAATACCTCGAACACTAACCTTCACCTTGGTCGCTGCTACCGCACACTACAGTGAAACGGTTATTGTTCTTCTCCACCCGCGGGCAGCCTGCCAGTATTTAGTGGTAGATTATGTGTTGATAGTGAAGCTGTGCTAGCCTGCTTGGCGACGTTCATAACGTTTACACTAACGTTAAGTCCAAGCTAAAATTGGTGCGAACGAGCACAAGGGCCGAGCTAGCAGCGCCGGTTGGTCGAATAAGTGCGCGTGCTCAAGACTCTTTCTGTGCAGCCTCTCTGTCGTTATGCCCAATCTCTCATGGCGATGCAAGAGATTGCTGAGATAGCATGTTAGGCCCATAAAAATGAAGTACCCTACCCGCACGGGGAAGAATGAAATATACTTAGAATACCTGTGTTTGTTTCAGTCCAGACTTTGGCCCTGGTGGCCACAGTAATCCGTCCGTTCTTATAACTGCATAGGCTGACGTATAGCAGGGCTTGTCGTCAGATATGTGTGAGTTACGATTCTTTTTCATTATTAAGAAATGCATGTTACTGTATGATATTTGTACGGTGAAAATCATCTTGTGTATAATCGACTTTACCAGTCGGGTTATGTGTGCGTTGTAATCTACCATTGCATTGTGTGTGTAGAATAAAATTGAAGAAGAGAATATAGCGAACAGATTAAGCTTTAAGATATGTGTGATGTTGCGTTTTTGTGTATATTTATTTTTTTGTACGTTATTTATTTGAATACTCAAATTCGAAAGTATTGCAAATTGACACGTGCCCAGCTCATTCCTCTCCTCTCCTAAGAACGTGCTAATATTAGAAGTTTTAAATCTTTCCGAATGGGTATCCATTTGTGTGTGACCTTTATTATGTGTAATTTCTTTTTTCTTTTTTGACTGACTGCATAAAATGTGTCGCAACTCTCTCGTGGCATCTGCTTGCAATATAATGCACGCTTTTCTTTTTCTTTTTTGTCGAATAATATCTGAACAATAAACTGATGGATTTTTCTTTTTAACAGTTTATGTTAAGAATTGTGAGTTCTTTGCAGCGTTTTACTTCATGGACTCTTTTGAAAGGCTAAACAAAGAACTGAATGCAAACTTATGTATAGGAATAAACCATTAGGAATAGTGATTAAGACGTACCATCTATTCTCACTGTTTTCAGGTGTTTTATACAATGGTCGTAAAACCTTATATTAATAAATAATACATGAATCGTGAAGTTCATACCATCTCAAACATTTGTAGGTGATTGATTGAACATGCAACTTTTTCAGAGAATCTTTTATCAGTAATTTAGGCACGAGATGTTTAGTTACCCTAAACGACTGTGTAAGCTGATATGTGATAAGATAGTTTAATATTTGTAACACACTTTGAGGCCTCGTTAAATGGTTATGGCTGAGACGATTTATTTATTTTGCTACATACGCTTGAGGATGTGTATACATAATAACTTAGGTTTCTCATGCACGCCATCTACGAGAAAAGTGCTATACCAGTCTGGCATATACTAATCGGTATAATCATTATCATTCTCTTATAACGCCTTGTGATTATGTTAAGTGCAACATTATTTGCTGTGTACATGTGCTGAAATCAGTATTTAAATAAGTGGCACGTAAAAAACAAAACCTACAACGAACAAACTCGAAATGTAAAAGTACTTTGAACTGCTCTAGTGAATCAGATTACTGTGTTTAAATCTTAAGGTTATAAAATATATTTGATTATGAATAATATTAAAATATAATATTATGTATTAAACTCTCTGTTAGGGGGCGAGTTAGTAAAAATGATTTTTTCACTACGAATAATTATAAAACTTAAGTAACAAACTATTGGATAGTAAGGTAGTAAAATAATCTCACTGCAGATAATTGTAAAATAGAATTAAGTTACATAATTCCATTTGTTAAATAGGAGGTAATTAAATTAGATTTATTTCACTATGAATAACTCACGAATCGACTTACGTTATCCGTAAAATTGTGTATTTAAAAAGCAAGGTAATAAAATGTATTTTATTCCAAAATGACATAGGTGTTTCTGCGAATTACCATTGGAACCGGTAGGTCTACAGACTTTACTAAAATCCGGAGTTCGATTCCTCACTGCTGATAATTGAAAGTGGCTTTTCTCAAAAACAAAGAAAACATTGAAAAAAAAACATTCAAATAATATTGAATTAAAATCTTAACAGCCATCATGCTTTCTGGTAAATTTTAATTTGTTGTCAACGTTCATGTATAAAAATAATATTATGGGGGGAGTTTTTGTTTTTGCTTGAAAATAAAATAAGTCAAACGTACAAATTAATAAATGTCAAGTTGTTCATATTCTCTGGTGTACGACGCTGTATCAACTTCCTGTACATAATGTTTTTTGGCATCGTTGTAAATTTGTTTTCAGTTGTTCTCTATTACCTTTTAAGTTTGTTTTTGAATTCCGCGCATAGCTACACCGGGGCTATTTGTGCTAGCCATCCCTAATTTAGCAGTGTAGGTCTAGAGGGAAAGCAGCTAGTCATTACAACCCACTGCCAACTCTTGGGCTACTCTTTTACAAATGAATAGTTGGATTGACCGCCACATTATTACGCCCCCACGATTGAAAGGGCGAGCATGTTTGTGACAGGGATTCGAACCTTCAGATTACGAGTAAGCACCTTAACCACCTGGCCAGGCCGGGCCCTTTGTCAATTATACATGCTGTTTGTTTATTCTGTACAATATTTATATTAAAGTCGAATGCGTTTTCAGGAATAATATAAATACAGGTTAGAAAGAGGCTGTCTGCATGTTACTTCTGGCAGTATATTTCGTATTTTCAATATACGAATATTATGTATATCAGAGAAACAATAGTACCGTCATTTTTATCTAAGTTCTGGTTAGAATTTAACTGTTAAAGCAACCAAATTTTCTAAATAGCGTTAACTTTTCTAGTCACCAAGATCATTTTGATTGCAAAAGTTTGAGTTCCATCAAGCAGGTTGAAAAACATACACCACCGTGCACCAACCTATGCCCCCCGCTAGTACAGCGATATGTCTACAGATTTAAAACGCTAAAATCAGGAGTTCACTTCCCCCCGATGGGCTCACTAGATAGTCCGATGTGGCTTTGCTATAAGAAAACGCACACAAACGCACCAATTTACACTGCTTTTCAACAAAAATTACTGAATAGCATTAGCTTTTTAGTCACCATGAACATAATTTGGATTTCGAAATTTTGAGTTCCATTAAGCAGGTTAAATAAAACACATATCATGATGATGATAGTAAGCAGGTTTATTACAACAGTTTCAAAGAAGTAGTGAGTTTAACGCTGTACGAAGTTCTATTGCTTAGTTTTGTAGTTCTTTAAGAATAGTTTTCGTTTAGGGACTAAGGTATAAACAATTGGATGTGGATATTTGAAACAACTCCTGTTGCTAATGTACATTCCTTGTTAATTAAAACCCTGGTTCGCGCACAATATGCAAAGTAAGAGGTAAAATAGGAATTTGTCAAGAAATTTTGCTTCTCTCAGGTTTAAATTTAATCTTTTATATTCGAGAACTTCTGGTATTTTCTGGGAAAGAAATGAATATACGATTTAATACTTTTAAGACAAAATATATGAACACTTGTTAGATTTTATAGATATAGAAAATGTTAGAAACATAATTTAAAATATTAAAAATATTACAATCGAAAGATTGAGAGGAGGCGTTATATTGTGACATTTGGGTTGCAGTGTTCGTGTGTAACGAGTAACTCGGGAGGTGGCGGTCAGTGGTTTTAACTAACTGCCTTTTCTCTAGTCTTATGACTTCAAAGTGAGGTAAAGCTAGCGCGTATTTCAGCAAATAGAAAAATATATCCTTCTTTAAATCAAATAGTTTAAAATATTAATATAATTGTGTCACAATGTAGATAAATAGGTATGTAAAATTCAAAACTCCCTGACAAAAAATAAGCACACTGTTATTCAAATTCTTGATATTTTAATGCAGTGTTTTTGTAGTTAAGAGAACTGTTATTTATTTACAATTTTATGAACTTTAACCCATTGACTGCGACTGCTCTAAACGCGCGCGGAATTTTTGCAAACCGTACTCTGTATACGGCACACTCACTCATGTTCGACAATTGGAGGCGGATCGGACTCTACGGCGAATCAGCAGGTAGTGGGTTAATATATATTTTTGTGTGTGCATTTTTATGTGCCACTAGGTGTCTCTGACAAAAGATTTAATATACCTGCTCCCGTGATTCGCTTTTAATTCAAGATTTAAAATCGTAAAATGCTTAAATAAAGACATATCTATCTTTTAAGCTGATCTAAGCTCACTTATATACGGTTCTCGTTGACGGAATATTCACTTTAAAGGTTAATCAATTTGTTACCATTTGAGTACTCGCAGCGCAATTCATAAAAAAACAAGTGAGGGGAGCTCTATGTTTCACTTTGGTAATTCGTCATCACTTGTAACTATTTGCTTACGAATGTAAAACATTTTATCAAGGAATGCCAGAAACAAAAATAGCCCTAGCTTCACGAATATCTGTTAGATGTTTACTAAGCTGCTTATCATAAATGTGAATATAATAACACATAGACTGTTTGTGATTGGTTGGATATGTATCTGCGTTATTAAGTTTCTTTCAGAAGGTTGTTACGAACTCACTCAAGAATGATATTTTTAAACTGTTTAATATTTCGGTTGTACTGAGGCATGGAAGCGTGGGCTTGTTATTTGAATTTTGTATATATCTCTGTGTGTGTATTGGAACTTTGAAGGAAACGAATTTTTATTTCCAATTAAAAGTGTGTAGTTCAGGATCATATCTGTGATATAAATCATGGATATATAGTAAGTAGGCGTTGAACATGGCATTTTATTTGGCAAATAGCCAAAAACTGTCTCATGGGCGCACACGACAAACGACACGAGCTAGCCCAAGTTGTGTCTCATGTAACTAAGTGGAAAGACTTTTTGTTGTTGTTTTGAATTAAGCACAAAGCTACACAATGGGCTATCTGTGCTCTGCCCACCACGGGTATCGAAACCCGGATTTTAGCGTGTAAGTCCGCAGACATACCGCTGAGCCACTGGGGGGCAAAGTGGAAAGACACGATTACTTCAAACTAAATATTAAGAAATAAAATTAATGTTTTATTTAACTGATAGGTCTTACTTTATGTTTGCTCAGGAAAATAAATAATTATATCCGTGCTTTGATTGTTTTATATATTTGCGCAAAGCCGTACAAGGGCTATCTGCGATGGCTTTCTACAATTTTGAAATTACTTATTGGACAGAAGTTAGCGAAGACAACAGCACCAACCGCCTACTTGTGTGTTACTCCAATGGAATACTCTTAATATGAGCGTCATTTTTATAAAGCATCCACTTTCCTTAGGCTCGTATTATGTGATGATTGGGAGAACTCGACTCGCAATCTAAGGATTGCGGAATTGAAACCCGACACCGAATGTGCTCGTTATTTCAGTAGAGAGAGCGATATGATTTAGCGACCAGATCAATCCCACTCAAGAGTAAATGAGGATGATGTTGACCAGCTAGCTGCCTTTCTTCTGGTCTTTCACTTCAAAAGTAGGGATGGTTATTGCAGATAACCTCGAGGCTGCGCGCGAAACTCAACAAGTCCACGGCCGCTAAAGGTGTACCACGATTCTGCTATAACGGGACCCGAACCAAAGTCCCTCGTATTCATAGTCTACGCTAACTACCAGGCCATCTCTTCATGTCGGTTTCATTTTTATTCTTTGTAGTGACGACATATTATTTGTTAATATCCAATTTTTAATCAGTTTCAAGAAGTTTAAGTTAGAAGCTGAAGGATATTTAAATATTGTTTCTTATCACTGTGTAAAATAGTATTATTTAAACAAGTGTCGTTGAAGAACGGCTTTATTTTGAAAAAGGAAACATAACGCTAAAAAAATAGATGGTGACATCACTTTTACATTTAACTTTTTCCAAAACAATATTGGAAAAATGTGTTGTATTTGTTAATATGCGTTGTGATTTTGCACGTGAATATCGTATTATATATTTTTTATGTTCTTTATTACATATTTTTTGTTAAAGTATGTTGCTGAATCATTCCCAGATTTTTTGTTTCTTAAAATGTATTTTCTTTATATCTTGCGATCCGAGTTAGTCTCAGGTACGTTTTTTGTTCATTCATATTTTATGTGGGCAGTTTATCCTTGGATAGAAATCGGTCTTGGGCAGTTGTATTTGTTACAATATGATTTCTATGTAATATAGCTCGGGTTCGGGATCTCAGTCAGTGTTCTTAAAGTTTCCTGGGTAAAGCCGTATCTTACCAGAAATACACACACGCGCATGATGTAAGAGTCGAAGTATTTTTTTTCACACTGCAAATCATTTAATTTTGGATACTATAAAATTGTGCACTGTGCCGCAGGCAGGCAGGTTGTGCCTCCAAAATGTATTTAAATTTGAAGTGCTCTCTAATTGGTTATCGCCTTTATAAATGCCACTTTTGAATTTGAAATATTAAAAATATACATGAATAAAAATAGATTTTAAACCATGAACGTTGACTGTGTAGTTCAATATCTGCAAAACTTTCATTTTAACGGTATTAAAAAACAATTCCTTATTGTCTGAATGGTGCCTTACCTCCTCAGAGAGAATGACTCATGCTCTCCTTACCCTCGGAGAACGCCCTAGTGATTGAAAACCTTTGGTCTGATCCAACAAAACCATTGGTTTATGAAATAAAGTTCTGCTACCATCCATAATTATCTTTTTGTGATTAGACAGGAAATAGCCATCAGATTTAAAGGATTTTTCAAATTGAAATAAATGTGTGACAAGGCACAGCTTACGTACGCCGCCTAGTTGTGTTATTTATACACCGTTACATATAAAGCAACACAATTTCCATGCTTCTAAATGAAATTTTAAAAAATCATTTTCATTTCGGCAGTTAAAACTGAATATAAAGAACAAATCGCACACCCCTATGATTGGTAGATAAATCTAGAACACAAGCTACAAGTTAAAAATGCATTCTGATGGAAAGAATATTTACAACAGTACAGCGACACTTGTCAGTTTTAACCTCTATTATGAAGCCTCACGTTTAGAAGTAACGTAGAATTAACATTTAAGAGGAAACCGTTTCGTTAGTTTTAGAATAATTTCGTTTTCCGTTTTGGAATTATGTACTACAAGTTTTCTGAATTAATTATCTTAATTTCCAAATGTGCAATTTTTTGTTTGTACGAAACCAACTTAACATTTTTAGTATCTTGAAATTTAGACACGTCACACAGTAACAGTTCCTTGTTGTTTTGAATTAAGCACAAAGCTACACAATGGGCTATCTGTGCTCTGCCCACCACGGGTATCGAAACCCGGTTTTAAGTCTTCATACATACCGCTGAGCCACTGGGGGGGCCAATAACAGTTCATCCTAAAATTAAATTCTGATAAATGCTGAAAACAATTTACATATCGGGATAATTTTCCTCGAAAGAGGAGCTTAAAGCTGCCGGGAGGAGTTGCCTGTTTTAACCATTTTCACCACTATACAGTAATGTGTTGTCCCTCAGACAGTCAGTAGAAATTAAAATGACTTCAGTAAAACGTGTCTATGTTATAAACCAAGAAACATATTAAGCACTCTTTAGACTGCAATATCCAACACAGCATATGCATGTGAACTTCATAATAAATAAAGTTGTTACTCTTAATTTTTATTTCATTTACTCTTGAAACACAACAGTTTGGGAGTGACCGTTCCGGAATATATCTGGTTCCAAGTTTTATGATAAAATATTTTAACTTTACTGTTTAGAATGTTTCTCTCTTGTGTACTCGTAATGTAATTTTCGAGCTTGGATGTCGACTTTTGAGTGTTGTTAGCTCATTTGTTGTCTTCAATATTCTTTCTTCAGTTGTTTCTATTTACAGTTTTGTGTTTCATTTAGTGCAACTGTTTTCCCGCAGGTGGCTGGCTGTAAACGATGATTAGTAGTTTGTTTATTGGCTGTGGTATTCACATCTGCTCGTCATTTTACTTTTAAATTAATTCCATTTGTGCGTTTAAGAAAAAGAGATCCAAGTCAGTGTATCGTTGCTACCCTTGCCCCTGTAGATATCTTCCTCACAACTAAACTTGTACTAACTCAGTAGCATGTATCTTAGAGTAATTTACTTGTTTTGTGTTTAGATGCCCCCTCCCAGATTTCTTCTTTAAGTCAAATTGTGAATTAAAAACACCCTTGGAATGCTATTAAGAGTTCGTATTCTCATTATTTATAAAGTGCATATATATCAGAGGAACAAGCAGCAAAATGGAAACCTGAATTAAAGAATACAAAAAAACAAAACAAAAAACAACAACCTTTTCGCGCATTTTTGAACACTGCGAATCAAATAAACACAACATAACCGTAGAAAACACCAGCATACTAAGTAGGGAAAGAAGTATAAACAAACACAGAATCAAAGAAGTTCTACTTACACAAGAGCTCAATCGGAAGTTTAACTAATATAAAGGAACGCCTTTATACCTATATAATTAATAACCTAACAACGCTCTCTACAATCCTGTACCCGTTTAAACTCTCGTCCCTAAGAAACTTTGTTACTTTAAGATGACCGAAAAAGGTCGAAACGTTGTTTTGTACTTCGTTTCAATTAAAACGTTGATATCCATACCAGCCATCTGTAAAACAGGGTTCTTACCTTCGTTTTGTAATAGCTTGTCTAGTTAAAAGTCTATGAATGATAAATCTTACACCTACTTAACCTTCCTTACCCCCAAATCGTTGTTAGCATGTATTAGTCCAAAATAACTACATTCTGGACTTAACCCCCCAAAAAAAACAGTTCAAGCTCAGTTATTAAGACGGTTGAAATGAGAGTTAGAAACAGAAGGTAATACTTATAGAAGTCCCAAGATGTGCAGTTGTTTCTCTCTATAAACAAAATATTCTACGGGTTTAAGATAAAACATAACCTCCCCATTGGCTTAGCAGAACGTTCGAGGACTCATCTACCTAAAAACTGTGTTTGGATACACGTGGTGGGCATAACACAGATAGCCCATTAGGGACTTTGCGCTTAGCAACAGTAACTTTTTGTGTCGAATGTGTTCTGGTGTTATTTGAAACCTGTTTTGAACATGTTTGTACTGTTATAGGCTAATTGAAGAGTACTTAATTTGATAGGAGTTTAGCGTACACACAATACTTTAATCTGTGTATTTTATTTAACTATATTTGTTACGAACACGGCTATATTAAGCCATGATTTTTTCTGGATCCAAATTTTAGAAGTTGTTTTTAATTCGTGATTTCACATTGAAATAAATCAGTCCAAACTTTCAACTGCAAAACACTTGTATTAAGCACTGTTAAAGGAAGTTTATCATTCCATCAAGGCCAGTTGCATTCTTCTTGATGCCTTTTTGGTTGTATTAACTTTAGTTTTGCTTCCTGTCCTAGGTGAAATGAGATGCTTAGGCTGGTTTTTGCTTTAACGCCCAAAATTTACAAACAGAATAAAACCTAAGGCGTTGCTTTTTTTCAGCTAATTACAAAGGTTAAAATTATGCAGTTTTCCAAGTTTCACCTTATTTGAAATTGGCAAATGTTCAGTACCCTGGTAATAGGTATGAACGCGCAATAACAGAGGAGTAGATATTTCTTTGAATAACTTCGTCTAGTAAAGAAAACAACAAAATGTACATCCTATTATGTAGTTGTAGATTGATAATTTCGAAATACTAATGTGATTATGACAGTGGTATAAGTAGTGTTAAAAGTTTAGTATCAGTGGTATGTTTTGTTGTGTTTTACTTTGTAATTAAACTACAAAACACACAGAAATAAAAAAGAGGGGTATTGGATCTGTGTTGACGGGTGGAAAATTTTTTAGTTTTAGGAACATAACAATTTGTACAACCGAGATGGCCTTAAAATGAAATACAGTGTTTCCATTTTTAGGTTAAAAAATAAATCTAAAACAGGTTCCGGATTTTGAGAGATCCGGCAAATTTACCACTGCACACGTTCCCGCGTCTTTGAACGTCTCGTTTTCCGTTAACCCAGTGGTTCCCAAACTGGGGGTAAATTACCCCCTGGAGGTAATTTAACAATTTATCGGGGATAATGGAGGGGTGACAGAAAAAAAGTTAAAATTCTGAAAATCAAGAAAACATTGAGGTAACTGGTATTAGGATTAATGTTAACTTGGTCTTAGTATGTAAAGTTGTAAATTAAACCTATTTTAAGTATGTAATAAAGTTAAACCAAATAACAATAAACATCAAAAACTAATATACATTAGTAGAAAAGAAAAAAATATGTATCTAAGTGTGTGGTAACCTAAAAGTATTTTGACAAGTATGCTTCAGAACACAAGTCACTCAGTAACCTTGATGACTCATCGACGTGTCCAGTACGCATCACTCACTGCCTGAGGTTGCCTCTATTTCACACTGTCAGTTTCTATGGGAGCATCAGCCGAGGTAGACAAAACGTGGTATGTATGTGTACTGCCCTGTGCAGTATAGTTAGTATTTACCTACTATTACATCATTCCTATGCTGAATAAGCTATTTTAATGCTATCTAGAATGCCATGAAAAAATAAATAATAAGTTCACATTGTTCACACTTTTTTATGCAGTTTTTTCTTTTTCTGCAGATTAAACAATAAAATGTCTAAAAAGGCGTCAGAGTAGGTGCGCTTTTCTTCGCTATGGCTTTGTGAATTTACCTTCTAGTGGAGAGGATCGGCCACAATGTGTAGTATGTCACAAAGTGTTGACAAATGAAAGCCTCAAGCCATCAAAACTCTCAGCTCACCTCCAAAAGTGCCATCCAAATCTTCAAAATGAGGATCAGGCTTATTTTCAGCGCCGGACTGTAGCACTGAAGAATATCCAGTTCGGTTCATCTGGAATTCAAGCCCAAAAGCTTCAAGCTGCGGTCGAAGCATCTTACTTTGTTGCATATAAAGTTGCCGAACAACAAAAATGCCACACCATTGCAGAGAATCTGATTATGCCTGTGCATACGACATGGTAAGCAAGGTATGTGGGGAGGATCAAGCGAAGAAACTGAGTGTCATATCTCTATCAAACAACAAAATCCGCCGACGAATCGATGACATGGCATCAGATATTCTGTCCCAAGTTACAACAGAGATCAAGGAAAGCTCATATAGCAAATTCTCCTTGCAATTTGATGAATCGTGTGACGTAGCCAGTTGTGCTGTTCTCCTTGGGTTCGTTCGTTACGTCCACCAAGACAAGATCAAAGAAGAGTTCCTATTATGCGAAGATCTGCTGACAACCACGAAGGGAAAAGATATCTTCAATATCATCAACAGTTTCTTTACCACGAGTGGATTGGAACAGCGTTCAACAGGTAGGGAGAGATGTTTATATAAAGTCTAGATTAGTATAAATACAATAAATTACATGGCATATAGTCATATAGTTTTATTTATTGTACAAGTAGCTGTAGTGTAGCTAATATTTTATACATAATTCACAAAAAAGTATCGTGCCTGTCGCACTGAAATACTAAAGTACCAAAATAAATTAAATCAAATTAAAACCATATAATTATAACGCAAAAGATAAGTAAGAATGACTAACTGACGCAATCTTTAATAGTTTTTCTTTTTAAATTTAGGTCTCCGTCGATGATGGGTCGTAATCGTGGATTACGGGGCCTCATACAAGCTGTGAATTCAGAAATTTCTGTAGATCATTGCATAATTCATCGGTACTCTCTTGGATCAAAAAGCCTGCCTGGTAATCTGAAATTAGTGTTTGAAGATGTGTTGAAAATCGTCAATTTCATCAAGTCCAGGGATGTGAATTCGCGCATATTCAGGGAGCTGTGCAAGGAAATGGGAGAGCAGTATCAAGTTCTGCTCTACCACACCGATGTTCGCTGGTTGTCACGAAGCAAGGTTGTACGTCGAGTCATTGAGCTTCGAACGGCTCTTCAGGAATTTCTGAAACAAGAAGAATCACCTTTTGCTACGAAGTTCACTGATAAGGAGTGGCTTGCTCGACTTTGTTACTTGGCTGACATATTTGCGGAGCTGAACAGTGATAATCTGCAACTCCAGGGCCAAAACACGACTGTCATTGATGCCCATCACACTGTGACTGCATATCTGGGAAAACTGAGACTCTGGATTCGACGCTTGGAGAAAGGAGTGATCGCTCAGTTTCCCACCCTAGACCAGTTTGTTGAGGAGAATAGTTATGATACTGGATCCCTTTTACAGACCATCGACAAAGAGATGAGCGACCATTGAAGGGGCTTCAAACAAGCATGCAGCACTAATTTCCAGAGAGTGACCTAAAAACAGCCAGCCTTCAGTAGATCATTCATCCCTTTTCTGTACCTGATGAGGCCATTCATGATGATGATTTCCCTGCAAAGGAGGAGTGGATCACAATGCGAACAAATGAAGCCTTGAACATCAAATTCCAAAACCAAAATGCAGATTCCTTTTGGATTTCACAACTAGATGACTTGCCAACTCTGTCCAAGAGAGCCTTGAAGTTGTTGGTGTCATTTTCAACAACGTATCTGTGCGAGAAGGGGTTCTCAACCGTCCTGGGGATGAAAACAAAAAAGAGGACTCGTTTGAATGTTGCAAACGATGCCAGGCTGGCACTTTCAACCACAAAGCCAAGAATTCCTAAACTAGCTTCAAGTATGCAACTTCATCCATCCCACTGATGTTCTTGACTTCTTTGGCAATATTCATTAGAAATGCACATTGATCAAACACAATAATTAAAAGTGTAATTCAGTGTAAATAAGTTATATAAATAAATTGTAAATAAATAAAGTGCAATATATCTCTAGTTTAATTTAGCCATATATATCAATGTTGAAAATATTTTGTGAAAGGGGTAATATGCTTAATGTGGTATGTTAAATTGGGTAACAAGCTGAAAAAGTTTGGGAACCACTGCGTTAACCTAATAAAATTAAGTTGTCCCATTTTATTCAAGTGAGTGATTACTTCTTGGCACGTTAACCATATGGTGAATCTCATTTATATGTTTAAAAGACTCTACCCGTATTATTCTTATGCAGCTAAGCGATGTACAGATTTTCTATACCATCCAGCATACGTCATATGATATATGTTCTAACTCTTGGATGTGTTCTGCACTTACCAGCATACGTCATATGATACATGTTCTAACTCTTGGATGTGTTCTGCACTTACCAGCATACGTCATATGATACATGTTCTAACTCTTGGATGTGTTCTGTACTTACCAGCATACGTCATATGATACATTCTGCAGTTATACACCTTATTCAACACTAGAAATGCGTGATACGTCACTTTCTTATTTCTGTTTCGTTTTGATAAATAAATGTGCAATGTTCTGATAACAACAATCGTATAGTATAACATTATATATGACCTATGTGGAACATACCTTATCTTAATTATACCTTGTATATTATATCGCAGATTAGATTAAATGTACGAAAATATTCAGAACTCGAAACAAAAAATAGTGTAAATAATGTTTTATGCTTGTCAAACTATTTTTAAAATGCCAGTACTGTATTTATTTTGAAGGTGCTATATATCACGTTTTTGAACATATATTAATTTCCATTGAAAATGTGTCATTACTAGGAAATGGTGCGTTGATTAATTACTTGCTTGTGATTATTTATCAGAATTTTCATTGTTATAGATTAATGTATTAATAAACTTGTCTATGGGGGGAGGTATTGATTAACTCTAGTCTATCATTTCAAATTTAAAAACGGCAACTCGGATAGCCTCGACCAGTTTTGTGCGAAGTTCGACATACAAAAAAACAACAACAAACGAATGTAGAGGTATTACAAAGCAATCAAAAGTCTATTGATGGCCATTTTATATATTTCTCTTTATTCTGTGAAATGTACGCGCTTGTTAAAAAACACAAAGAAAACATGTAAGCTTTATTGACATTCTTGTAATTTTACTCGAGATACCACTAAAAAGGTAAAATGAATGTCGTACTTGAGCACCTTGAATTAAACTCACACAGAAGTTCGTATCTACAATAGTTTACATTTTATGCTAGTGAGCAGATCCACGTATCCAGAGAAACTTAAATATCGTAATATATTTCTGTGATTTTCTCCATTTTTTATTTTAAAAATTCTCTATTTAACAAGAGATAAATTTATAACCAACAATGAGTATTATTTGTATAACTTATTTTAAATGTCATTTCTCGTTAGAACGACACACGCCAAAGTATTGCCGTGAAAGCGAAAGAGGGCTAAGTGTATATTAATATATATCGCTAGTGTAAATACGTCACTGTTAAAAACAACAGTCTTGTTCACTTATGAAAACGTGGTTTTCTTTATGTAAAGTATAAACTCCCAACAGACGTACAAAAATCCAATTAGTATATTACATAATTAATATGATATCACTGCAACTAAACTTTAGTCGTTGTAAAATGTAATTATTTATTGAAATCGTAGTCTTGATACAGGCTATGTAATGTAGCACTAAGAAGAAAATGCATCTCGTCAATCAGTAAGACTTGTTGTTAAGAGAGATAGTTGCTAGGTAACGCGCTGCATCCATGTTTTAGTGATTCGTTTTATTTAACAAATACAATTCTAAATTTTATAAAAACAAGTAGGGACCGACATATACTCAACTCGGCTAGCAATAACAATATACAAAGTTAAATTATTAATAAAGTAGGCATAAAGTTGAAGGTGGGGCATGTTAACTAGCCAGCTGCCTTCTCACTACTCTATCACTTCAAAATTAAGAACGGCTAGCACAGATAAACCTCTATTAGTTTTGCACGAAATTCAACATAGAAACAAACGAATATGTTGGTATCTTTAACTTAAAAATTAAATCATTTTGTTTGTTCATTGTTTTTGAATTTTGCACGAAGCTACATGAGGGCTACCTGTGCTAGCCGTTCCTAATTTAGCAGTGTAAGGCAACAAGTTATCACCACCCACCGCACACTCTTGGGCTACTTTTATATCAACCAATAGTGGGATTGGCCGTCACATTATAACGCTCCCCAGTTGAAAGGGCGAGCATTTTGTTGTGGCGGGGATTCAAACCTGCGACTCTCAGATTACGAGTCGAGTGCCTTAACCACCTGGCAATACTGGTTCGAATGTTTTCTTTGGGAAATAACTGCTATTACATTATTCTGAGCCAAATTAGGGATAATTTTTATTTAAAAAAAATTAAATTTTTTATTTTACGTATTTTTTTTTGTTTTTTTTTAGGTACATTATTGCGCGCCAATAATACCAAGCGAGGAGTGCGCGTATACCCGATTCAATTTTATAACTCATCAGGATCTCTACCAAATTACCCTCAAATTTAATAATATGTTGAAGGTAGCGCATCATCCGTTATATAAGAAAATAGATCGATGAGGTTCTAAATTTTTTTCTTTAAGCTAACTTGAATAAGTCACATATTTACTTAATTAGTTGAAAAATTCTTTGAAATATAGAAATTTGGAATAACTCTGAAATATGATTATAGAGATTTAAGCATCTTTATAAGTACTATAAGCTTTATTTTTGTTTCATCGATAGTGTGCAATGTTCATTGTTAATATTCAAACATTTTAAAGGCGGTTTTGAATAGGCGATTTTTATGGATGCCTCCCAATAAGTTCATAATGGTCGAATGGACAAAGTATTGCAACACAACTTCTTTAAATAGAGGATTTCCAGAATAATACAAAGAAAAAAATTATAATCGGCCATGTCGAAATCCACAAATACGTTAGTAAAGCTTGCTTTTCTTAGTTGCGTACAGCCTGTATTCGATGAAGCAATAAATTACAACTGTTCTCTGACGATGACCAAAGAAGGTCGAAACGTTGTTCGCTCCCCTCTGAGTAAAATATTTTCTCAACCCACACAAGTCGTTTTTTACATATATACAACTGTACTTTATGTACGTTTTATTTTGCGTTAGTTTGATTAGGGTTAAAGTTTACCGTACTCATACAATTAATAAATGAAATTATAATGTTATTGTACCACTTAACGTTGGGACTTTTTAAAAAATTTGATATTCAATATACTGTTGTACAGAATATTTATTAAAGTATGTTTACATCTCTTAAGATACCAGCGCATGCGAAATTAAATTGTAGGGAAGCAAGTATTATTGTAATTCGTAATAAACTTGTTAAAACTAGTTTTAATTACATCAGTCTTCAACATTTTCCGAGTGCAAATAGCCTAGTTAATTTGGGCCATAAAATATCAAACCAATCAACAGTTTCCATGTTTGGGTTGGAATACCTCATTATTATTGCCATCTTTCTCTGCGTTTCTTTGCATGTAAGTGTTACAATAGCATTTTTGCAAATGTGTATTAGGAATAATGTGTGTTTGATTCAATCTCATATTTTGCTTTGATAATTTTATTTTTAGATGTGGCATAACAGCTCATACAACGTATGTGAGGTGGTTTTTTGTTGTTGTTTTTTCTAGTACAAACATTTAACTCATAATTCAGTCACCTCTTGAGTAATTTGAGATCTAATTAGTCTTGGACTCAGGAAGTCAGACTGTTTCGATTGATGTGTTTGACCACGCCCAAGGTCTTATAGAATAATGTACTTTAATTCTGCTTAAAAGAATTTCAATGTGAGGGTAATCTGATAGATATCCTAGTGCGCAATAAAATTGAATCGGGTGCATGCGCGATCCAAGTTTGGTACTGTTGGCGCCCAAAAACATAAATAATAGAAAGGAGAAAGTTTGGCCGCTTGTTATTGCTTGATTTTTCTGTGATATTTTCGTAAATGGTTATTTACTATAGTTGTACATATTTCATAATAAACAAATAAATAAATGACTTATAGTAATAGAATTATTTCAAAACTTTTGTGTGTGTTTTTCCTGTATACAGTAATATAATTGAATTTTACAAAAGAAGGTACCACTTGTAAAAGGTGTCGTATACGTGATCATATATATATCTGTGCTTGTGTGTGTGTGTAACACATAGCCAGACACAAAAGTCTGGTATAAAGGTGTTAAATAAACATAAAAATGAGTGCACTAGACAACGCTTTTATGTAATAAATATTGTAGTGAATTTTTAAACCTTCAGGGATAATGTATAGAATATAACAGTTTAGATTTGAATTATTGTATAGCTGATGATATACTTTTCGTATTTTGGCTGTTGCTTTCTGAATGGATTGAGACTGAAAACGCCTGATTTACGAAACGAGCATCAACATAAATAAAATGGAGATAGCTGTTTATCGTTAGACATGGTTACTAAACTTTTCTTTTAAATCTCGCATGTTTCAGAGTGATTGTTATTTTTCCATTCTATATCACGTTTTAGACATCTTTTAAGTTTTCTGCCTGTTTGATTGCATGCTGACTGTCCGTTAGGTTAAAGAAAGAACTGATTGAATCGAGACATTTTGAACTAGTTGAAGGGGATGTAATCTGTTATGTTTATGATTTGTTTCCGAAACACGAGATAATTGGTTCAGAATATTAAATCAAGGACGTAGTATATACCAGTTGTTGCTGTCGTCTTACAAAGCTATACAGTGGGATATTTACACTGTGTTCACCATAGGGACTAAAACTCCAGATTTTAGAGTTGTAAGTCCGAAAACTTACCGTTGACAAATCTGAAACATATATTTCCGAATCCGTATTAAACGAATTTTAATGCTGTAAATCGATTTCTCGTAAGATCTGACATGATAAGAAATTGTGGTAGCAGGTCCGTAACTGTTGTTTTATATTCATGCCACAGAACACTTTTAAATGTGGCAACGGTCGTGGCTCTTACTTATTTGTGGTGTAAATAAGACATTTAAGGGGAAAAACATTGCCTTTCGTACGAGTGAAAACGTTCCGAGGTTTGCACAAAAAAGAAAGGTTTTTCACCTCACTCGTAGGGAAATCAAGGGTTTTCCTAAAAACCCCTTCTGAATTGCTGTAGTCGTCAACTTCTAAGTAGTACCAACCGAATCGTCTTTGCTCCGGCATTTCCACAAAGGTAACTTTTCATTCACCCCCTTAGGAAATTTGGGTGTTTCGCGAAAACTCTTTACGGAGATTCTGTGAAAGTGGATCCCAAATGTGAGCACATTAACAAATAGGCCTACTAATTACTGTTCGTATCTCAGTTAACGAAATTAAATTCGCATTATAGCATCAATTAAGTTAAAGAAAAAGTGCAATTTAGTAGTTCATGTATAAAACATTTTAACGGTTCTGTAGATGTAGATTTACCAGTTCGCCGGTAAGTATTTAGAGAACTGAGAGTTTTAGAATTTGTAAGATAAAACTAGAGATATCGAACAGCAGCATAACCTAAGAAGGAGATATATCGCGTGTTAACTGCAATATTTCATGCATGAAACTATATAATTGCGAATCTTTCTCGACACATTTATTTAATGTCTTCACGTATTTATACTAGCTTTCTGTGATCTTCTTGCCCCAGAACGCTTCCGTGGTAATCGTATTCGCTAAGTTCATTAAATTGTGTTAGTGACTCATGTTGGTAGCAGTCTAAGGGTGTACATGTCGTTTAAGAAATTTACCCTAATGCCAGCACCAAAATGACTACAAGAAAGTCAGAAGCCTGAGATAAAAGCTATGAATTTTGAAAACGCTTATAAAAGACAGATTTAAGTTTTGAATTTCGCGCAAAGCTACACGATGTCTATCTGCGCTAGCCGCCCCTAATTTAGCAGTGTAAGACTAAAGGGAAGGTAGCTAGTCATCACCACTCATCGCCAACACTTGGGCTGCTCTTTTACCAACGAATAGTGGGATTGATCTTAACATTATAACGCCCCCACGACTGGAAGGGCGAGCATGTTTGGCTGATGGAGGTTCGAACTCGTGGCCTTCAATTTACGATTCAAGCGCCTTAACCATGTATCTCTACCAATAAGACGGAAAATGATATATATGTACAGAAAACTTACAGATATTAAAATGACATTACTAAGAAAAACAAAGCTACTGAAATATGTTGCAAACATTATGAAGAAAGTAAATGACTTACTTTTCTATCAGCACAAAATACAGACAATGCAAAAATAGAATAATAAATAAGCATCGTCAAAAGTGTGACAAACGTATGCGAAAACAAGAAGCCAAGATTTTCAACGCTTATAAATAATTTTATCATTTTCAGTATTACCTAACGTTGTTACACGATTTAGTCTTTTTCAACAATACACTTAACAACGTAAAAAAATATAATTGCGTGTTCATTGTATCCGGTTAAACCAGCTTTGCAATATTTAACAGATAATTTTAGTTCGAGTTTTATTATATGCTACTTGGCAGCAGACACAACTTCAGGACAAAGTATTTAGATTCTGCTGAGTATAAACTGAAATAATTTCACTAGTACCTAGCAATTGTATTCTTCTTCTCAAGTAATTATTACATTTTTTTTCTATATTTTCGTCAAAATGTGTCCCACCTATATCTCTTGATAACATATTTATTTTTATTGGCATAGATTTTATTTCACGTTTCTACTTTTATTTTTCATGTTTATATTTTATATAAGCCCCCCTCCCAGTGTCATAGTGGTAGGTTTGCTGCGTTATAACGCTAGAATCTGGGGTTTCGATAACCGTGGTTGGTAGAACATAAGCAGGCTGTTGTGTAGCTTTGTGTTTAATTACAAACAAGCAAATATTAAATGAATAATTAATACTTATTGCTTTGTGATAAAGAACTTTAATGTGTAGTTGTGATAAATATTTTTAAGCACACAAAAAAGATGCATCGTTACAATGTACTGTTTGCAATTTCAGTTATAACACTTTTCTTTTTCGAAGTATATTGGTATTTGCTAGCTCTAGTTTCCTATTTCATTTCCACGTGTTATTTCTTAATTGCTTATGTTGTAAAAATACAGAAAATCGCCATTATTCCCTTCAAACTTTGCTTTTGTGACCTGGATAATGAAATTTAGAAATTAACCTATTTTCTATGTAAAAATGGGCAAATTTGAACATTTTCATTTACATAAGGTTTGAGTAAAACAACATATGAATCAAGATATACACGTATTTATAGTAAAGTTACACAAAAATGTTTAGAAGTGAGTAATTTTTCAAGATTTGCGACTGTAATGTAAATCACTTTCACGTATCAGTCCCTAAATATCGTCTCCCATCATGTTTTCGTTATACGCTCCCAGGTCACGAAGGAAAGCTTGAAGAGAAAAATAGGTCTTTTCCATTTACTTTAGGCATAAGCAATGGGAAAATAAAACTTTCTGCCCAGGAACAAGAAAAAGTAAAAATCTTGTCACATAGTGTTATGGTTCCACTTATCTTTGGTTGTCCATTTTCGATATACTGCCTCTTTTACGTATGACAGTGCTACCCAAAAAATCTTAATGGCCTTCATTTGTAACTAAAACACTGTCAACTTTTTCACCTTCCTTTTGTTCTACTCCTTACCGGCTAGTAAGTATTTTAAAAAAAACTTCTAAGTACGCAATTCAGATATTATGGTTAGTTTAATCGTTCACAGAGTAGTTGCTTCCAGGGAGTAGTTGAACTCACCCAGATAATTTGTCATGATATTGATGTTGCCAAAGGCCAGTAATATACACTGGAGTGAATCCATTGTACATGTATTTCATTCTCAATGACGCCGCTTTCATCAACAAATTAATTACTGTTTTAATCAACACTTTTGCTTTGTTTGTTTATTATCATAAACATTATACCCACCTCTCCCAGTGGTTCAGCAGCAGGTCGCAAAAAACTAGGTTTCGATTCCCGTTATGTACATTTGTACTTAACTGAAAACAAGTATTATATTACAGAAATTAAGAAAGATACATAAATTTTTCAAATGTTGCATGCACCAAATCAATTTACTTTAATTAAACCTTACATGTCTAGTTAAATCCTTTGTTTGTTATAACAAGTATTTCATACAAAAGGATGAATAAGGTATATTAAAATGATTTGGAATAAGTTACTCAGCAGGTCACGTGACAACCATAGACGATAGAAAGTTGCTATGATATGAAACGTATGCATTTGGACGTTGTTTGCCATATTGTTTGTGGTGTAATACTAGTACAAATCTATCGATTTTGAAACAGGTACGTAACAGTCTTTATTCATGCAAAATATCCTTACGATTGTATATTAAAAATATGTTCAGATCAGGCCCTCCCAATGGGTCAGCGGTAGGCTTACTGTCTTGCAACGCTAAAGTCCAGGATTTAATTCCTCATAGTAGACAAAGCGCAAATAGTCTATCATGTAGCCTTCTGTTGACACAAACAAGCACTCAGATCGGGAATTCTCAATTTCTAAAACATGGATTTCCCTTACATTTAATAGAATTAAGACATAAAGGAATATAGATCAATTTGAAACATCGGGAACATTCATAATAAGACCTGTAACAAGTCGTTCTTTCCACGGCATATTCAAAGAGAAAGAAACCCGACTGTAGAAAAACTGTATAAATGATGTGTGGTCGAGGGGAAGTGTCAACACTTAAACGTGAATATTGATAACTGTGATAAGCCTTCTGCGTGAAAAATTCCGAATATGATACACGAGCTATTGCAAAACTTTCTAATAGCTTCTTGGTCAATTCTGGATACTGAGCCAGGAAGAATATGGAGATCCACATCAACTCTGTTTTCTTTCAAACCAATATTCTGTACCCTTTGTACCACAAAGAAATACAGCCGCTGTATGTAAACGAGGCCAACAAAGTTTTAGTCTCACGAAGGTGAAGTTCTCAATAATGTATTTCATCATATGCCTCAAAGAGCAGAAGAATCAAACAAATATTCGTAATATTCCATGCAAAAAATATAACTAAGTCGGTGTATATATAGCATTTATAGATTTCTGTGCAATCGATCTTTTGAAACGGGCGTTGGAAAATTTTCGTCCTCGTACATAAGGTGGGTTGTGGATAGTGGTGATGAGAACTTGTGTGCTTTGGACGTGACCGTTTTATGATGGAACCATTTGCAGAAGAAACTACACTGCAAGACTTGTTACCCACAATGTTGTCACGTCCGGTTATGCTTTGTCAATATGGACAGTCATCAGATACAGCAAAATGTTCAAAACTGTTGTATTTTTCTCCTTTAACACGGTAATTCCCACAAGTCCCATCGGGTGGTCGTGCTATATTTTATTTTTAAAGGGTCAGTTACTGGTTGGGATACAACAGCTACATAAACAATCTCCCTGAAAAAGTAATTATGAAGTTGCTAGTGGGATCCTGTAAAGTATCGACAAAATAGGCTTAGGAGCCAACGTGTGAAAGTATGATTATTATTTTAACCACAGATAGTTGGAACTTCCTTACGCATACCACTTATTTCCGTTTAATAGCGTTTACACTTCTGCTGCTAATTTTCAGAAAGCGTATTAATTCTATAATGAAGTTTGAACAAATATATATAATTTATTTTTTAAGCTAGCATTTCGGTTTCTTTTGCATTAAGAAAATGTTGGTGGAAAGGGAATATTTAGTATTATTGCGTTTAGTCTTAATCATTAAGTTAGGGTATAATATCCTATTTGTTCGTTGATCTTTAACTTTACAGTAAACAATCTGACATACCACCAACATTCTAAATATTAGACTACAGTACTCTGTATAAACATGTTTATGGTTCGACTGGAGCCTGTTAAATTGTGAGCTTTTGTTCATACCCGTGTGGTACCAACAGTGTACGAGAAAGTTTCTTTCCGAAACTTTTACGTCAATCTAGCGTATCTAAAATAAAACTTTAAATAAATTAACATGAATATATAAATATGTACATTCAAAAAAGTTTTATAATACGTCAATGTGTGCCACATGTCTTTGTATTAGCTATAAAAAGGGAACACTTAGGCCATCAAATAACGTCAGTCTTCGCCCTCAGCCGCACGTTAACAGAGGGGTATTTATTGTATATGATTATCAAGCAATTTCAATAAATGTACTTGTTTTACATGGACAAATAGGCAGTTCCTATTTGCAAAGTCTGTCAAAACATAATTAATCACTAGGTTAGATTCTTACAAATGACCACATTTTCAAAAATTTCCAGGAAAACTTGCTATAATTTGGAGACTTTTTCCCCATACTATTACATATATGTAAAGAAAAAAGTCACAACATTAATGGTATATTTTAATCTATCCACACCACTAGACTTCTGCCATGACACATTGTAAAAATTCACTATTTTTGTATTTATTCGTTTGAAAGCATCACTTAATTAAATAATGTTGGAATTCATTGTCGTTGATTGTTCTTGCTGATAAGCTCATTACACTCTTTTAAGTTTTGAAAATCCTTAGCAGA
Organism: Carcinoscorpius rotundicauda; assembly: GCA_011833715.1. Taxonomy (NCBI): domain Eukaryota; kingdom Metazoa; phylum Arthropoda; class Merostomata; order Xiphosura; family Limulidae; genus Carcinoscorpius; species Carcinoscorpius rotundicauda. Next base: position 33,477,979 of record CM022398.1, read on the forward strand.
CTTAGATTTTAAAGACGTCATATATCGATGAGTGTACGTTTAGAAACAAAAAATAAACTGTGCTCAGAATTCATGTGATGAAAGTGATATGTGGCAAAGCAAGATCTAAGATCGTTACTTCCTTCTGGGATTCATGATTTATAAACGAATCCACGAACCAACTTTCAGATATTTATGGGCCAAACCCATAACGCTGTATCAAGATAACATCCTTTTGTAGTGTCATCTTTTTGGTTTTGTTTAACGTCAGTTGTGTAATGAAGAGGTTGTCACGAAAAAAAACTTGGTTTACGTGAGATAGCATCACGAGAGAGGAGGAGGAACATCTGACAACTCCAGGGGTTTGAGTTTTTTTTACTTCAGTTTATAAGGCTTTTTTTTATCTGTACGCTATAATAATGGTTTTAATTCAGCATTTTTATTCCCAATATAAAAGTCAAAAACGTTAATATAATTTAAATTAATAATTATTACTTTTAAATTGATCATGTGACGTGTTACTTGTTATTACAGATATGTTTTGAAACAACCCTTTAATTACCGAACTGAGATAAACTGCTTCAGAACCAGTCGTATTACTGTTTACTATTTATGGTAAAACCCAAACTTAGTTCGATACAAAAATAGTTTTCTTCATCAAAATTGTTTTATGATACGAATGAAATAGGAATACCAAAATTTATATGATGCTCACGTGCGCTGTGAAAGATGGACTTAAGAATACATTATTCTATATATATAAAAAAATGAACACTATACCGATATAATTCTTCATTATAATACTTCAAAATTGAAATATTTTATATTTCACCACAATTTAAAATGTAACAGAATAAATATTTGATTTATTTACAAAATTAATGTATTAAAACAAATACCACTACTAAACTGAAATTAGTACTTAAAATTCAATGATTAACACTGTCACTGAATGATAATGTGCAATGAAAATGACAGTGAAAATTATGACAAAATTGTATTACTCAAGTTTGGTCTACAAGGATACACTTTGATCTGTTCTGTTGGCCTAGTGTTTCTTTAAAAATGGCATAAAGCATAAATTGCACCAATTTAGTATATTTGTTATAACTATAGAATAATTGAGGTTTTTGAATGACCAGCCTAGGGTTGTTATCATCTTTAGCTGACACGTTTTTTTATGTAGCGTTCACTGTAAAGATTATCCCAATAGGTTTTTATTATGTGCTTTGTTATTTTCAGTGCTCTGCATACATACGTGCGTTTCACTTTTTTCTTTCTCACAAATAAATGGCCCGGTATGACCAGATAATTAAGGCGATCGACTCGGAATCTGAGGATTGCGGGTTCGAATTCCCGTCACACTAAACTTGCTCATCTTTCAATTGTGGAGACTTTGTAAGTGACGGTTAATCCAACTATTCATTAGTAAAAGAATGGTTCAAGAGTTGGTTAGTGGGTGGTGAGGACTAGCTGTCTTCCGTCTAGTCTTACACTGCTAAATTAGGGACGGCTAACATAGATATCCCTCGTGTAACTTTACGCAAAATTCAAACAAATTTGCAAATAAATGAACTACAGCAGACAGATATGGGTTGTTTTTTAACGACTTGGCTGTCAAGTTACTCTTGTGAAACGCTGCAGCACAGTGTGAAGATTCGGTATTCTGTATTATGAATGCGCAAAAATGGTCGACATTTGTCAGTAATATTGGGAAATGATAACAATGGGTGTGTCCAGCCTCAGTTTTTGACCAGTTTTTCACATTCATAGTAGCAGTAAAATGTTTTATACCATCAAGGAACAAGGAGGAGGTATTTATAGCGCCTGGCCCTCCCAGATCGCAAGAAACCTATCAGATCGACTAAACTAAACGAAGACAGTCATTTTTGTACATAAATATAAATTGATTCAGAGCCTTAAAAAAACGGTTGCATAAGTGGTCCATTATCAAAGGTCGTTAGCTTGATAATCGAATTTTTATTTTGTTTACATAAAAGTAAATTAAACAGGTTAATGCTAATGTACCCCTCTCATTGTCAATTCTTTCATATTTGTGGGTTGTACGTTTCGGAAGTGTATGAAAATTTTAGGTGCCATATTAATGATAATATTAAGATGTTAAAAGAAATGAGCTACAATAGAAAGCTGTGAAACATGAGACTATGTCTACTTTTACTTTTTTCAATTCTTGTTTGCAGCTTTTAAATTCTTAATTCTTTATCTTGTATCAGCTGGGATTCACTGATACCATATACTGCACATATTAAACTGTATCGTAATTTTAGAATGTTTACAAGAATGCAATGTAAACGCGCTAAACCATGATGTAGGAACAGATGTACGTTTCTTAACAAAACTAAACTCCATAGTGATATTGATTCTTACATGTACCAAGGTATAAATGTGCACGTGCATCAGCCTCTTCTATATACCAACAACCGTCCATACATCACCCGTCTATTTCAATTCAAATTACTGTAGCAGCCAACTTTCGAGTAATTTTAAGTACTATTAACGAAAAGTGGTTATTAATACACGGTTTGATTCGTTCCTAGCTCTGCAAATCGTTAGAAGATAACATATAAAATACCTTCCTTGAGGTTTTGGTTTATTTCAAAAAGAGCTGAATAATTTGTCTGCTCTAGAAGTGAAACTAGAAGTTGTTGTTGAACCAGTAACAGTTTCAGCTGCTATTAAGTCGCTTGGGAATCAAATTTCGTGACTGTTGTAGGTGAAGGAGTCTACCAGCCGTATTGAAACCGTGTTGTGCTTGCTCCTTGTGTGTGTGAAATTCTACGATTTTGATTATTTTCTCTCTCTCTCTTTCAATATATGTATATATATATATATATATATATATGTATGTATAAAATACACACATATTCTCTATCCTTAGTGTGAACTTAGCATAGCAAGATGCTTTATGTCATGTCGCAATCACACTGTTGATATTATATTTTAACCATGATTAATTCATCTGGTTGTAATGAATCATGGACCTCCAAGTTTTATTGCTTCGGCTCATTTGTCGGAAATAATTCTGGTGACTTAAGTATTGTTCGATAATGAGAATGTAAATGCATAGAATACTTTATGAACATAATTATGATTATAGGACGTTTATCATTTTGTAGGAAAATATCCTATATATTTGTAAGCTAATCTTTGTGTTCAAGATCTTGAGTAATCTTAATTTAAAGATATGTACTTATAAACACAACAGACTGAAGTGGGTGTATGTTTTACATACTGAAACACGTTTCTTCTGACACACAAACATGTTAAAGACAGAAATTGGAAGCACAAACAGATAGGCAAAAACTTAATATTTAATTGGTAAACTGATTCTTGGATCACTCACGCAAATTAAGACTCAAACCTATGAGTTTCCAAGAAAGATAAATGACGTGTGTGTTTTGGAAAGAAACGGATTAATCTCAAAATAGACCATAGGTATATTGATTGATGGAGGAACTTGGATGGAATGTAGTATTTACAGGAAAGCAGGAAACCTCACTCGCATCCAGCGGAGCTTTGTATAGAACAAGGACTTTGAGTTACACACTGACAAGATCGCTAAGTTACATATTACATATACACTTATGTTCTGTTCAGTTGTCAAATTGCTGAAAAAAATTGGAACGGTGGATGCATAGCAGAAAAAAGAAAAACACCAAACCTGATGTGTTTGTTTTGGGTGTGTAAACGCCGAAGGATTATTTCAACAGTGTACATGTTTGTGTCGAGCCTCCTCCTCCTAGAAGTGATTAGTGTGTGCATTCTGAACATTCCGTATCTCTTCTCCGCCCCTCTCCCATGGTACAGCGGTAAGCCTGCGGACTTCTAACGCTAGATACTGGTTTTTAATACCCGCAGTGGGCATATCATAGCAATAGCACCTACATTTCCCTCTCTTAATTTCTATTTCTTTATTTTATTTCATTATTTAATCATTCTTTATGTGAGACTTGCGAGTGGAGGTTAAGACTGATAGACAATGTATCCCTACCGCAATGTGGGTCCTACACCTTCAGTCACCTCCAAAACCTAGGGTACATTTTATATCCCATGTTTTTTCAGTTTTTTCTGGTTATAACAGACTAACATTAGTCAGAAGTTTAAATTTGCTGTTTTCAACGCAGTCCTTTCTTTTAATTTTGTTTCATTTTATTTAACTTTTCATTATTAATATTCTATCTATATAAATGTATCAAAAATCTGCTACAAAAAAGATATTTGAAATACCTTTATTGTTAAAAACAACTTAAGCTTTGAGAACGTCGTGTATTCATGTGTATTCTAAATTAATAAAGAAATAGCTGCATTTCTATTCACCAGTTTATCCCCAAAAGTGTGTTCATATGTTTTGCGAGAGAGGGACAGAAAAAAAAAAATTTTCAAACGACTTGTAAGCCTTTAAATATATTAATAGACAGTTCTTTCGCCAGTTGATGTGCATTCCATGCGGTGCAGTGTCTGGGACATAATATGTGTTTAATGCGAGTTTTTGTACCCAGACTCAGATAGTTTAAGCAAGTCAGCTATTAAAAAACATATTATTTTAACAGTGTGATTTTATGTAATATCATAACGCTTTTTCTCACATGAATTCAACAGATGGTGTGTGGCTGTTATAGCGCTTTTTCTTGACACCGGTTTGATAATATGATTTTATGTAGTTGCATAGCGCTTTTCATGGCACGAATTCAAGTCGTTCATTCTTCTGCAGCTGCACGGTACATTTTGTGGCATTGTGTATGCATTAATGCAACCGCAACCTCCCTGCCAGAATTTCAATACTTTGTTTAACCCTACTGACTCTGATTGTTACATTTTTGGAAACATGGTACATGTGTAGTTTATGTTTTTCATCGTGTGTACTTAACACTAATCACCAAGTCTTGTCTAGTTAAAAACAACTGAGAAAGTTTATTAGTTTAAGTCTTGATTACGTTCTGCCCTCCTTGGTAGACTCCAAAGACAAAAATAAAATAAACAGAAAGAGAATACGAACTAATATGAACTCTGGGGAAGTTTGTGACATACAAAAAAAAAGTGAAAATTGTTAGTGTTAAACGGAGTACTATCATGGTTTAACAAACCAGGAATTGTATCATCATGTTTATTATTTTAAAAAATATTATTTTTAGTTTCTGCTTGATTAATTCAAACTTACGGTGCTGCAAATCGTACGAACTGTTATATACCACGAAATTCACTACATCCCTACTAGAGGGCGGTAGCAGAATAGTCTATAATCACTTTTCTGCTTCCTATTGGCTTTTACCCACAGATACAACACATTTCGTGTACACTTAGTTACTTAATAATCGGTATGTCATGCAGTAAATCCGTAAACATACGACATTCCTATTATTTGAGACTGTTTAAAATTAATAATTTTTTTAAAGAGATTTAGTAAGGCCGGTAATGGAAAACTAATATGAGATGTTTGCAAAGGCAGTGCGTAAATTTTCCTCTAACTGAAGGAATAACGTTTAATATCGATATTTTCAAATTTAGCTACTGCCAAAAAAACAAACAAAAAAAAGCACGCACACACACACACACACACACAAACAACAACAACCAAAAGTGTATATGCATTAACATTATTGCTAGATGTACTGACCCAGGGTCCTCGAAAGTGTTATATTTCAAGAGTAAATAAAATAAAGATTAAGGTTGTAAATTTTTAATCTTGTTTTTCAAGTTTATACGCCATGCTGTGTTGTAGCTAACATGGTACATAATATTTCTTGTGACTCGTGCACACGTTTCACTGACAGTACGAAATGGGATGTAAACATTCCTTATGTGACGTCATTTTAGTGTCTTCTGACATGTGTTTTATTTAAATGATTTTTGTAAAAAATGACATGTATGAATGTCAGCTGACAATAGTTATACTTCTGAAAACTGGGGCTTACTGCTTTTAAATCACATAATGCTGCAGTTAGTAACAGGTGCCTGACAACAAACAATATTGCAGACATTTATAAGTGTTATTTTGTAAAAGTTCTAAGAAAACATTTTTCTCTTAATTCTTAGAATTACTATTTACTTTTATAAAATGTTGATAAAATTACATTTTGTCCATGAAAAACATGACGTTTCTATTTCTAACTACGAAATTGGGATCCAAGTCAAAGAATGTTTGATTTATTAAAACATAACAGAATAGTTTGATATAGAAGCAACTATAATCAGCAGGAAATATTTATGAAAACGAAAGAATTGAAGGATACGATGAAACTGGTATTACTGATGAGAGGAGCAGATCCGGAATACCAACTAAACTTTCCACATCAGATGTTAAATGTATTAGACTTACTACGTTTTAAGACGAGAGTAAATGTAACAGATTCATTTACTACAGAATTTCAAGAAGCCAGCTATTAATATTAAAATTTTCCTTTCCACCGTGCAATGCACAGTATGCAAAAAGGGTTGAAATTCCAAAACAATGGACATATTACTTGTGGAGAAAAATACTTTGATCTTGTAAATTTATAACTAATACTATGTAACACAAATTTTGTTCCTGGGTAGTATGTGTTATTTCTTAATTGCTTATGTTGTAAAAGCACAGAAAATTGACACTATTCCCTTCAAACTTTGCTTTCGTGACCTAGATAATAAAATTTAGAAATTAACCTATTTTCTATATAAAAACCGACAAATTTGCACATTTTCATTTATATAAAGTCTGAATAAAACAACATATGAATCAAGATTTACATGTATTTATACTAAAGTTATATAAAAGTAAAGAAACATGTTTATAAGCGAGTAGTTTTTCGAGATTTGCCACTGTAATGTAAATCTCTTTCACATATCAGCCCTCAAATATAGTCTCCCATCATGTTTCCATTATACGCTCCTTGGTAGTAGCGTTCAAAGTCCAGTATACCTTGGGGGAAGCACTCGCCTTGCTCCTCTGAGTATGCTCCCATGTTCTTGAATTTATCAAGATGGGCGTCAAGGATATGGTCTCTCAGGGACATCCTGCAACCCATTTTGTCGTAGTTCTTCGCCAGAGCCTCAACCAGTTCCACATAATTTTCGGCCTTGTGGTTGCTCGAGAAGCCCCGAACCACTGGGAGAAAGCTGCTCCAAGCTTTTTTCCCTTTCTACTGAGATTTTTGGGGAATTCCTTGCACTACAGGATCTTTTTTATATGTGGACCAACGAAGATATCAGCTTTGACCTTTGCCTCAGACAGTTCAGGGAAGAAGTCTCGAAGGTACTTGAAGGCTGCAGACTCCTTATCAACAGCTGTGATAAAGTGTTTCATAAGACCCAGTTTTATGTGCAGTAGTGGGAACAACACCCTCTTGAGGTCTACTAGTGCCTTACATTTGACATTATGCCTCCCCACAGAGAATTCGGTTAGATGTGGCCAGTGCTTCCTGTTGTAGTGCACTACGGTGTCCCTGCTTTCCCAAAGGCAAAGATAAGTGTGAAACTTGGTAAAGCCTCCTTGGAGATCCATCAAAGTGATGCCATTTTGAAGTCTCCGATAACCTTCCAGCCTTACTTATCATACTTCACGACTTCTTGTAAGGTCGTGACGCTGTTGTATTCCTCTTTGAGGTTCACTGAATGAGTCAGGAGAAGAGAAGGATGCTTATTACCGTAATAGAGGAGCACAGCTTTGAGGCTTCTGAATGAGCTATCAATGTAAAAGTGCCACTCTTTCGGGTTACAGGCAATTCTAATGGCATCGCACAGATCGGATACATTGTGGCAGAAGTAGATCCCAACTTGAAGAGTGAAGAAGCTTGAAAAATGTCGGTGACTCTTCCTCTGACGTGCGACTTGCACACTGTCATCTAACAAATTCCATACCTTGAGCCTACATATCAAAAGCTCGGCATTTGACTTTGTTAGACCAAGATCTTTGATCAAGTCATTGAGGTCTCTTTGGTTGGGGTAATATGGGTTTCTCTCACCACTGAAATTTTAATCTGGATCTTCAACGTCTACCTTCTCTTCTGATTTGCTGCTCTCTTCTGAGGATGGCTGCTTTTTCTCTGGCAGAGTGGGTACAGGGAGCTCAGAGCAGTTTGACACTGGGGCGATGCATGATGGAAGGTCCGGATATATGAGAGCAGATGCATTCTTGCCAGCCCGACGTTTGGAAGGGTTTACTATGCAGAAGCAGCAATTGCTTGAGTGGTAAGTGGGTTCAAGCCAAATTCTTGGAATAGCGAACTTCATGGCTCTCTTTTTCCTCTCTGTGCCATCCTGCAAAAGAGTAAAATAAAATTATTATGAAGAATATATTTATTTCATCCACAAATTATGTGTAAGAGTTTTATGCAAAATATTTTATATGTGATAATTTTTCTATACTGTTGGAAATTTAAAAAATATATTTAAATTTTAAAAGGTCTAAAATTTATATAATACAAACTCTTACTATTCAAGCAAGCAAAAGTTGTTCGCCTTACCTTCTAGATTTTTTTTACAGTATTGGCAGGTAAAATGAGGTGCTCAGGGTTTGTCTTGATCCCCGACAGGCACGCCGAAATATGCTTTGTAAGCTTGTTTGTTTGTTTGTTTGTTTTGGAATTTCGCACAAAGCTACTCGAGGGCTATCTGTGCTAGCCGTCCCTAATTTTGCAGTGTAAGACTAGAGGGAAGGCAGCTAGTCATCACCACCCACCGCCAACTATTGGGCTGCTCTTTTACCAACGAATAGTGGGATTGACCGTCACATTATACACCCCCACGGCTGGGAGGGTGAGCATGTTTAGCGCGACGCGGGCGCGAACCCGCGACCCTCGGATTACGAGTGCACGCCTTAACGCGCTCGGCCATGCCAGGCCCTTTGTAAGCTTCACACATTTTAGCAGATGCTGTCACAAAGTACTTTTTCGCTCTTGTCTTGATAAATTGGCCACATACATAGCAGAATGCGTCTGGAGAATACTTGCAGCTTTTTGATGCCACCTCTAATAAAATCAGAACTTAGTAAAATTAAAACTGAAGTAGTGAATCCCTGTATATATATTATATATATATCATGTAATCCGATGGTCGCGAGTTCGAATCTCTGTCACACCAAGCATTCTCGTTCCTTCAGCCGTGGGGGCGTTATAATGTGACTGTCAATCCCATTATTCGTTTGTAAAAGAGTAGCCCAAGAGTTGGTGGTGTGTGGCGATGACCATTTGTCTTCCCTCTAATCTTACACTGCTAAATTAGGGGCGGCTAGCGTAAATAATTCTCGTGTAGCTTAGCGCGAAATTCAAAACAAACTTGAACATGTGTGTGTGTGTGTATGTATGTTTAAATTCAAGCTTAACCATTATTTTCTTTTAATGTTTTTCTTAGCATTAATAATACTTTGAGAGTTTTCTTATTTTTTTTATAATAGCAGTTTTTTTAAATGCTAATGAACCTTAAACCAAATCATTTTCGGTTCTAAGAATAAAATGCCGTTCCAAGATTTATTTAGTATCAACTTTTGACTGTTATTTTCATGATATACTTGCTTTTGTTTTGTTTACTTACATGCTTGTCAATTCATGGTGTGCAAGGAAAATTTTCATAAATGTCACTGGATTCGAAAATTAAATCTATAATAACTATAGGTTGTGTTCCTTTTTATAACAACATGTGTGGCTTATATGTCGTATAACTATCTATAGTTGTAGAAGTTCTTTTTAAATTTGATTCTGTAGTCTTCGTAGCAGTTGTATTCAGAAACTGTATCTCACACCTTTTTTAAATACCATCTTTTAATCATGTAGTCAATTGATTTACATAAAATCAAGGTAGATGAAAAAACCTAGAGAAAACATTTGCTATTTAATCATACATGTAGGGTCACAAAATTAAGCTGTTTTTGCGGGTGTGGCACGGTCTGGTGGTTGCCCACATTTGCAGGTTGCAGGATAGAAACCTAGCACTGACTCGCTCTTTTATTTGATTGGTCGTAATAACGAACAATGAATCCCATTGTTAAAACTTAAAAAGTAACCCAGGATTTGTCGATGGGTACTTTTATATAGGGAAGACAACCACTGTTTGGCAGGTTAAAATGACCCACAAAAACGTTGCCATAAACAAAAAACCAACTTGTATTACGACATTAATCTGGTGCTTCTGAGCAAAAAATAAGCTTAGTTGTGACAGTCTTTAACTACGTATACCAACAATTTTCAGTAGTTGATTACGAATGTGTTTATTAAACCTGTATTATTTAATCGCTTGCGTTTTCATACTTTTATCAAGCTTCGCAATGTCGGTTATGTGTTATATCTTTCTTCAAATATTTGTTTGGCCAGGAAAAACAATTCATAAAATGCTATTTTGTGTTGTGCCATATTGAAGAAAAACTGTCAGTGTTTGACAGTGTGTAAGTTTTCGAATTGCACTTTAAAAATGATATATATTAAAGCTTTTTTTTATTTCTTGTGGCTTCGCAAGATAGCATTCAGTACAAACGTTTTATAAGGAAAACCGGAAGTTGAGAAACATGTTGCGCTAAAAGAAAATAATTTAGTTCCTAGCAGCGTTATAGCAGTTATATATATAAAAAAGGACAAAACACGTGTATTACTTCAAGCTCTGTCGCATTACTTCCAAGTGCCACTTGCCGCGCGAGTAATGGTTTTCTATTGTTGTTTTGTGTATTGGAAATGGTAGACCTGAGTACACTAACCGCTCTCTCCTTTATGCTTTTGCTGTTTATGTCAGGTAGATGTTCGACTTACAACAAAAAGAAAAGATTAATATATGTAGTGTATTTGGCAAGTTTCTTACAGACTTAAACCAATGTTGATTAATGTCAGTGGAAAAAAAAATTGATATATTCGTATTTTTCATACATTTCCTTTTTACCGTATTAAAGCGTTGAGAAATTAGGGTTCCAGTAATACGCTTTCAGTTGTGCTGATCCGTTTAAAGTGTGTAACGTAAGGTAATTAACTGTAGGTAATATTTATTTATTACTTCTTCTAGCGTGATGGAGTTAACATCACCTGCCGTTTCCCAAACAAAACGGGGAGACTTGGCCAGGTGGTTAGGCCGCTCGACTCGCAATCTGAGGATCGCGGGTTCCAATCCCAGTTCCACTAGACATGCTAGACTTTTCAGCCGTAGAAATGTTATAAAGTGACAGTCAGTCCCACTGTTTGTGGGTAAAAGAGTAATCCAAATGTTGGTGGTGACGGGTGATGACTAGTTGCCTTCCTTCTAGTCTTTTGCTGCTAAATTAGGGACGACCAGCGCAGATAGCCCTTGTGTAGTTTTGTGCAAAATTCAGAACAAACCAAAAAGAAAATATTATCCTCGGTCAGAAATGAAGCTAAGCTATACACGGGCTCAAACAGTATTTCAAAATAATTTGATTAATTGACAGTTATAGGCAATCACACTTAGCTATAATACGGTATTTAGTATTTGCTCCATTTGTAGTGCAAATTGAGGTTTGTATATCGTTCTTTTATGACTTGATAAAATGCATTCATCTATTATCACACAGAAAAATTATCAATCTTTTATAGTAAATATATTCTTGGTAATAATACATTCTTAAAGTTGAATATGAATAAGTAGTTTTGTACATAGAGTAAGTGGTCCAACGTCACCTCCATGAAATACTGAGAAAATAGTCCGAGTGTAGTTTGTATAGGATAACACAGTGATGTCGAGAAACCCACTTGTTGAGAATTTTATATCCAAAAACGGCTCGTTTGGGTTCAGAAAATATTTTAAATAGAAGAGCGAACAATGACCTTCTTCGGTCATCGTCAGGGTCACAAAGAAAGAGGTAACTGACCGGAAGCTGACCACATGTTTGGAAGGGGTTGTGTAACTGAGTGTCGCAATGTAGAGGGCGGGGTTAGATGTTTGAATATATAATTTTATCTATAATATTAATATAGGTATAATGGCGTTTCTTTATATTGGTTTATTTTGGGTTTAAGTTGTTGTATAAGTAAGGCTTCTTTAATTTTGCGTTTGTTTATGTTTGTTTCTTTATTTAGTATTTTAGTGTTTTCTATGGTTATGTTGTGTCCATTTGACTTGCAGTGTTCGAAAACGTGTGAAGGTGACTTTTTATGTTCTTTGAATCTGGTTTCCATTTTTCTACTTGTTTCTCCAACATAGAAGTCGTGGCAGTTATCACATTGTATTTTATAAATAATGTTGGTGTGGTGTTTGTCAGTGTAGTTCTTACATAGTATAGACCTTAGTTTTGTGCCTGGTTTTTGAATAAATTTAGTATTAACTGGAATGTTATATTTTGTTACTAGTTTTTGCCAAATGTTGGTTATTTGTTTGCTGATGTCAGGAATATATGGTATACAGCAGTATATGGTTTCGTGATTTTTTGATTCGTGAGATATATTTACTTTTGTTGGTTGATTTTGCTTTCTGTCTAGGTGTGTGCGTATAATGTTTTCTACGGTTTGTGGAGGAAACTTATTGATGTTGATGAAGTATTGTTTTATTTTGTCTAATTCATCGTTAATTTTATCTGGTGAGCATAGTTTTATGGCTGTGTTTATCTGGTTTCTTAGTATGTTGAGTTTTTGTTTTGTTTCATGTGCTGAGTCCCAAGGAATGTATAGTCCAGTATGGGTGATTTTTCTGTGGATTTCTGTTTTGAATTGTGTGTCGGTTCTTATAATTTTGAGGTTAAGAAATGATATTTGATTGCTTTCTTCCTGTTCACATGTGAAGTTAATGTTGGGATGTATAGAGTTAATGTGAGTGAAAAAATTAAGTATGTGTTCTGTAGATTTGAATCCCGCAACCGTGTCATCCACATATCTGTACCAGTATAGTGGTGGATGTAATGCTGTATTAATTGCTTGTGTTTCAATTTGTGTCATAAAAATATTGGCTAGAACTAGTGATACTGGGTTGCCCATGCTTAGGCCATTTATTTGTATGTAGTTTTGGTTGTTGAACATGAAGTTTGTCTTTATTGTGGTGAATTCTATGAGGGTTGCTAACTGGTTACTGGGAATGTCTATAATTGGGTTAGGGTCTCGGATATAGAGTTCTAAGGCTATCTTGCAGGCTTCTGTTGTTGGAACTTCTGTAAAGAGGGATATAACATCGAAACTGGCATTAAGGCTTCATGATTAAGTTGATTTAGATTAGACTTGAAATTAAAAGAGTCTTTGATGAATGAGCTGGCTGATGTTGCATATTTGGAGAATGCCCATGCTATGTATTTACCAAGATTGTAATTAAACGATTTATATGTTGACATTATTGGTCATAATGGACAATCTGGTTTATGAGGTTTGGGGATGCCGTATATTTGTAAAACCGACTCACGCACACCACAAATATACGGCATCCCCAAACCTCATAAACCAGGTTTAAGGTTTTAGCAATTAACTTATTAGATAGGATGATGAAAATAACATTTATTAGTTTACCTAGTGGGACAGTGGTAAATCTTCTGATTTACATCGCTAAAATCCAGAGCTCGATTCCCCTTGCTGGATACAGCAAATAAATCGTTGTGGCTTTGCCATATAAACAACCCACAAATTCAAGCTATTTCTGTCTTTTAACAAGTTTTAAAGAACTGACGTAATCGTGTATGATGAAATTACTGGTTGAAATAAATCTTTGATATCGTTATCTGTTAAACTATAGAATACTTTTAAATAGCTGGCCCGGCATGGCCAGGTGGTCAAGGCACTTGACTCGAGATCTGATTATCGCGGATTCGAATCCCCGTTACACCAATCATGCTCGTCCTTTCAGCCGTGGGGGCGTTATAAGGTGACAGTCAGTTCCGCTATTTCGTTGGTAAAATAGTAACCCAAGAGTTGGCAGTGGTTAATGATTACTAGCTACCTTCCCTCTAGTCGTACACTGCAAAATTTGGGACAGCTAGCGTAAAAAAACACCCGTGTAGCTTTGCGCAAAATTCAAACAAAGCAAACCAATCTAAATAGCTGAAATATAACTAATGGCCTTATCAAAGAAATGTATGTTTGGAATAATATCTAGGTGGCATGGCAATAAAATGTATATTATACATTCATTCTTTTAAGTCAAAACTAATACAGAACATTTTACTCGTATGAAAAGTAAAGTATTAAAAAAAATACCAAAAATAATTATTTAAAACTGCGCTCATTCTGAAACATTAAGTATAAATATTTAAAAAAATTAGTTCTTTGCACATATATTTAAGTGCTTGTCGTCAAAAAAAAGAAAAATTTAGCAGTAGCTCAGGGGGTTAAAAAAACGAAAAAGAAAAAAAATTGAAATAAATCTTTATTTGTTGTAATATAAAGACCGAAGCCTTTCTCATACCTAAACTTATCAAAATATTTACTGTAGTCAGCTTTCTTTAAATTTAACCTCCATGTGGCTCAGCGGTAAGTATGTGAGTTAACTGAGCTTATAATAGTAAAACTTGAGTTTCGATATCCATGGTGAACACAGCATAGAAAGTACATTGTCTAGTTTTGATCTTAACCACAAACATTTTAAATTTAAAACTAAGGTTTATTGCTTATAAATATAAAACCATTATATTCGTAACGAAAAAAATAAATTAACAACTACGTTTCTCTACCTGAATTAATTTGAAGTACGTAGAAACAGTTGCTTTATAACGATAATAACATAGTGTTATGTAAATATCATGTAAATGTTGTCGAGTGTGTTATGTAAATGTTATGTAAACGACGACCATGTCGAGTGTTATGTAAATGTCATGTAAATATCATATAACGTCGTATTTGAATTCCCATATTTATTATTTATAATTCTATATTTATATTATTGTTTCGAGGTTTAAATCGGTGAAATTTAAAGTAACATTTTAGAATTAATTAAAATTCATTTAGAAATTTTTAAAACTAAATAGATTGATCACTTGTATTGGCCTGGTGTTTGTACTGTGGAATTCTGGGAAGTTACGCGATATAGTATATAAACAGATGGCGATGCGAGAGAAGGAATCATCCACTTTTACTCGGGTCAAGAAGTAAGTCATCCATTTTATTCGGATCAGGAAGTTTGTCTTGTTTGAGAAAGTTTAAACTGAATTTGTGAATAGAGCTAGATCGACTAAAGCGGTGAAATTTTTATTCCGTCAACCTTTACAATTCAGTCGGATTACGGATTATATCGAAAGTCACTGGGAATTGGATTGTGAACTTTTGTTTGAAATTTGTTTTGTTTGTTTGTTTGTTTTTGGAATTTCGCACAAAGCTACTCGAGGGCTATCTGTGCTAGCCGTCCCTAATTTTGCAGTGTAAGACTAGAGGGAAGGCAGCTAGTCATCACCACCCACCGCCAACTCTTGGGCTACTCTTTTACAAACGAATAGTGGGATTGACCGTCACATTATACACCCCCACGGCTGGGAGGGCGAGCATGTTTAGCGCGACGCGGGCGCGAACCCGCGACCCTCGGATTACGAGTGCACGCCTTAACGCGCTCGGCCATGCCAGGCCCTTGTTTGAAATTACCCATTCAAACTTCGAAAATTTCTCCGTGGGACTAAATTCACCGCCTAGATTAGAACTTTGGATTTCGGATTTGGACACTTATCCTGGATCATATTATTAAGCAGAGGCCAGTACTTTTTTGTATTGTAACTTGTTTTGATGGTTGAAATTGGATATCTGTTATTGCCATTGGATAATTTATTTTGTGTCTATCACATAAGTAGATAATTATAATAAATTATACAAGCTGCTATCTGTGTCTTTCTGTTGCGTTCAGTCCACATAAAAACGTAACAATAGTCAGAGACATTTGATTAAACATTACTTATATACTATTTCTGAGTTGTGAGGGGCCTGACCTCGCCTGGGTTGTATGAGTTCGAATCACACCGAACATGCTCACCGTTTTGGGCGTGAGGGAGTTATAAAGTTACTGTTAATCCCATTTCTGAAGCATAACCCAATTGCTGGCGGTGGGTGGTATATACACAACTGGCTGACTTCTTTCTAGTCCTAGTACTTCTAAATTAGAAAAAAGGTAGCACGGCTAACCCTCGAGTAGCTTGGCATGCTATTCAATAAAACAAATCTAGATGTGGAGCTAGGCCTATACATATTGAACATAAATATATGACCCGGCATGGCCATAGCGTGTTATGGCCTGCGACTCGTAATCTGAGGGTCGCGGGTTCGCAACCCCGTCGCTCCAAACATGCTCGCTCTCCCAGCTGTAGGGGCGTTATAATGTGACGGTCAATCCCACTATATCCAAAGTATACACATTTTCCTGTTCCTTAAAAAAACAAAAAAATTGAAAAAAAACATATTTTTAGAAAGGCTTAATCGTGCAAAAAATACTTAAAACATTTAGCATCTAAAATCAAATATTTAATAACATCGTATTTATTAGCTTGTCGAGAAATAAATGTTTTTAAACTGCGAAGTTTAGAAAAGTGTAAACCTGTGTTATAAAAATGTTTTAATCAAAGTAAGCAACATTTACTTCAACACACTTGCCCTCCGCTAGTACAGCGGTATGTCTTCGGCTTTGCTATTAGAAAACATACACACTCAACACACTTTTACCAACGTGTAACGATGCTGTTTATGCCCCTGCTATAGAAATCAGTTTCTATGGTCAGTGAACTTCCTTAAAGCTTCTTCTGCAGCTGCCTAGTTTTGAAAGCGTTTATTGTTCAAAAAGTTGTCATGAAAATCTGTAGGGAGAAAGGTCTGGAGAATAAGGTGGATGAGGCAGAACATCGATTCCCAATTCGTTCAATTTTTGGAGCGCCATCCTTGACATGTCTTATGACACCGATTTTGTTGATCTTCAGTCAACTCATGCAGAACACACTTATCCAAATCCAACTTTTTCATCTTTCCAATCGCACTCAGGTGCTTATGTCTAGCTTTTCTGCAAGCTCACGTACTGATGTGCGAGGGTCTGTCTCAGCTGCTTCCCTTAATTTTTTTGCATCTAAGGATGGCTTCATTTCACGTCCTTCGTGGTCTTCAAGACTTTCATCTTCATTTCAAGATCTTTGGAACCAACGCACGACTGCACGTTCAATAACAAATCCATGGCCGAATGCCTGACTGATGTTCCATGTAGTTTTGGTAGCTTTTCGTCCAAGTGTGAAATCGTAGAGGAAAATCAGACGAAAGTCCCTATCCATGCTACCTTGAGAGTTGTGAAACTTACTCTGAGTACAGTCGAAGCGACAAACGTTAAATTCAACCAACTAACCAACGAAAGGTTACTCAATATTCATCTTCTAAATATCATCGTGAAAATTCCGACATTTATTCCTGTGCAACCTAATACATACAACCATTGGTATAGGTCCGGCCCTTTAACTACTTAGCTTCCTCAATATAGGCGAGTTTTCAAAATCCGACTCCCCCCCTTCTAGTAGCACAGTAGAACATCTGTGGACTTACAACACTAGAAACCCATGGTTGATAGAGCACAGATAACCCATTGCGTAGCTTTATTCTTAACTTCAAAGAAACAAAACAATCTTCATTTTCACATCAGTTTTAGCTGTCCAGGGAAACCAATGGACTGCAAATTAAATCACTTTATTAAAGCTTTAAAAATTTTATAGTAATGACTAATATACGAGTTTAATGCTATGTAGCTCAAAATATTGCAGTTATGAAGATTTTGTTTGAGGCGAAATCAAACACTGCTTCTCTTTAAAGTCTGATATTTATACTTCGTGTTAATGACAGTTCATCCAGTCTTTTTTGTGTGTCATGGTTAAGCACAGACATGTTTTAATTAATTGAGTTTGGCCAAAAACTTGTTTCTTCAGTAACAACAGTGATGGACGAAGTCAGTAGGATTCTCAATGCTTCAGAGCTATTGGAAATCATTTGTATTGGTTTGTTTTTACACACGTATTCCAAAACACTTTTCGGAATAATTTTAGTCGCTTTTTCATCCTTCTCTGACAGTCATTTCTTTATGACAGTTCTGTTACTGTAGCATCATTTGCTTCATCATCTGATAAACCGACTTGCAGACTCTCGTAATAACTTCCCCGATCTCGTTTTTAACAAATAAGTACATGAAATTGAAGAGTAAACTGGAACCTCTTTTTACTACAGAGTCGAGGGTTATGCCGACAATTTTGTGTAAAAAAAGAAGAGAAGACTATACAGTGTTCTAATGTAAATCAAGGATATATTCACTTATAATAACATTTTTTGACATTTTTTCATGAGTCAGAGTACTGTGACTTTCTAGTGATTTTGCAAAGCGTTCATTAATCCTGTACTGATGAAGGTTTTGTTCTCTTACAGTAATTCATGCCAAACCATAACACTGGCCACGGATTTGGAACTTTGTATTTCGACAGTGATGCCTTTCATTTCATAACTCAACTTTGTTCCTCTGGCTTCTGTGAGGATGTAGTCTTCTCCAATGGAAATAAAGCATCTTTGACTTCTAGATGGTATAAACAGCGTCAGTTTACTTTCTCAATATGTAACACTCATTGGCTTCACAGTTAACTAGGGTATATATTGTAGCAATATTTCTCAACGATGGATTGAAGCAGGAACGTACACATGTATTATTTGAATCAAGATGAAAAATGTTGCTGTCTCTTTGTCATACATTTAGCTTTTTAAGTTTTTTTCGGAAATCGCTATTTTATATTTTGAGACGAACGTAGGCCATACCGAAACTAATTATTTCTTTTAGCGACAAAAATCCGTGAAAATGCTCGTTTATTTGAATTAATTCTCTTCACTCGTAGTTACTTTAACATTTGTTACATTATCAGTCATATGTTCTGTGTGGCCGATATCTGGAGTTGATTTTAAAAAATCTTGGAATTTCTATCAGCAGTCAACAACAAATGAGTCTGGATCTTATTGAAGAGTGGTTAAATAGTTCGTAAACGGATCTCATGACATCTGTTTTCATATAAGAAAAGTTTATTCCAGCTAACGAACAGTATCTGGAGTTCCATGACCCTTTATCAAGACAGTGCTTTCTTTAGCTTGTCGTGCAAAGTGCAGATTTTTCGTATAGGTTGTTTAATTCATTTTCACTCAAGAATCTCGTTCTCTCATTTTGGAAGTACCTCCAAAAACACCTGATGAATTTGTTTACTTTTTTGTTCTTGGTGTTTATTCCGTTTGTTTGACGATAGTGAAAAACAAAACAGTTGGCTGTGCCGAAAATCTTCAAGCAAAAAACCAGACAACGTACTGTATGTCAGCTAATATGGCCTTAAAGCTACTGCTTCTGCTTTCGCAAGTTGTTGTGTGTATTAATTTGTTGTGAGTGTATTTCCCATATTATCTTTAGAAAAGTTAAATATCTGCAGCTGCGCTAGACCTATTTCGACCATGTGTATTTAATTCGATTTTTTTTTATAGAATTTTTTTATCCAAATCAAATACACAGGCGTTTTTGCCATCTGTTACCTTTTCCTCGTTAGAATTGTTTTTGCTGTGAGAAGCAATGCTTTCCAATTTATGCGACAGTGTAGGAAGAAGAAGTAGCACTAACATATTCTATAGTTCTAACAGTACTAGTTTCTTAGCTTATTCTAATGATAATTTCTTCATTTTCATGTAATGTAGTGTGTTGTGCCGTTTTATACTCTAAATATCTTTTTCCTGCTTCCCTTTTCAAGCCCCCCAGTGGCTCAGCGGTATGTCTGCGGACTTACACGCTAAAATCCGGGTTTCGATACCCGTGGTTGGCAGAGCACAGATAGCCCATTGTGTAGCTTTGTGCTTAATTCAAAACAACAACAACAAATCCCTTTTCAATGTTATGTCCCACAAATATCTTCCATTAGCCACGTTTTTCTTAGGCCTATTATTAGTTACTTTTCAGTAATCAGTGTTTTAAATTGCCGCTTTTTATCATCCATACTCGCCCTGTGTATATAAGTTATAAATGCTATTTTATGTGTGACGTTTCTCTTATTATAGCTTGACTATAAATACACAAAATTTTGTGAAGCTCTATTTCTTTACTGAAAAGTTTAAACACACACATATACAGAGTGATGTTTAACTCCAGAATAAGCTGAATGTAGAATTGAACTGTTGTAACCTGGTGGGTAGCCCATCGAACAAACCAAGGTTCGAGACGTGATCCTGCTGAACATAGTCTACACTTTATAGCGGTTGGCGTTTTATGAGTGTCTGCCGATCTCATTGTTCATCGCAAGATACATACTAAATATTTCTAGTGGTAAATGCTGCTGGCTGATTGCCCTCCTTCTGGTTAGAAGTTCAAAATTTGGAACAGATGTACCTAAAATGGCGATTCAGCTCATCTACGCATATGGTGCACACATTCAAGTTGAAAGTTTCAATTCTTACAGGCCAAATATAAATAAAAACATTTAAATGATCGTTTTAATGTAGTAAATATCTTGGATCGACATAGAAATATACAAAATATAGCGCATATATATGTTTATTTACAAAATTGGAAAATTCCTATGACAAAAATACATACTAATGACTACTACCAGTGGTATCACAAACACTTCACACAGACGAATCGTACTTTCTGTTACTAAAATTGATTTGGCGTACTCGTGCGGCTTATTTGGAGTTGTGTATTTTAAAAGTACAGCAAAATGTCATCTTGGGTTCCCAAGTTATGGAAATGCATGCTTTTCAAGAATGGAGTGAAGGCATACAAATACATATTTCACTTTTAAAATTAGTAGGAAAATTGGAAAATAGTGTTTTGTTTGTTTGTTTTAGAATTTTGCACAAAGCTACACGAAGGCTATCTGCGTTAACCGTCCCTAATTTAGCACTGTAAGATTAGAGGGAAGGCCATCACCACCCACTACCAACGAATAGTGGGATTGACTGTAATATTATAACACTCCCACGGCTAAAAGGGTGATTATGTTTGGTGGGATGGGGATTCGAACATGCGACCCATGGATTATGAGTAGAGTGCCTTTATCACCTGGCCGAGCCGGGACTGAAAGAAGTGTAAAATACTGATTGTCACATGTCAAATTATGCTTACAGAATAAAGCTACTCGTCACATAACTAAGTGCACGAAATTAAAGAGTGTTTAGTCATAACTTAACAAAATAGTTTTGCTGTCTTCAGAAAAGCGGGTACAATATTTCATTGCAAGTTGCAAATACAACAACGATGAGTTTGAAGGCTTACAATGCTAAAAACCGAGATTCAGTAAACGTGATGAGCATTACATAATGGGCCATTCTGGAAATTTGGGGTTAATAATAAACAAGCAAAAACTAATTTGAATAATATTCTCTGTAACTGGTCTTCCTAATGTGAATCGAGCCTACTGTACTCATGTGATAAAACTTATTTTTGTTGTGTAACATGAATAAACGTTTTCTATTTCAGTATTGCACAATATGCACAAAAACTTGTGCTAAATTCAGCTGTGTTATTAGATAGTCTCAGATACTCATTCGATACAATAGAAAAATTCAAATAAAATATACATTGAGCTGTCTTCTGAATCTGAAAACATGAATTTTTGGTAATTAGTGTCTTTCATCACTGATTTAGCTGAAAGGATGAGATTTGAACACTTTCTTAACAGAGATTAAGAAACCAGCAGTTGCTTTTCTTTTCATCAATTATGAACGTCATGAAAAGGAAGTATATGTAGGGATGGTTGATATCAGTCCTTCAAAAAAGATGCAAACAAGATAATAAGGATGACACAGGTACAGAGTGTAGTAAAAGATTAACTGGTAAATATATGATACATTAAGCTCAAATGCAAATGAATAGTTACATGTATTTCTATATTGCCTGATCTTATTTATTATTGCATTAGTGGCGGGCATTTTTTAATCGCATTCCTCCACAGGGTATACTGGTATATTCTCTGAGATATTTGAGACGCATTTTTGTCCTCTTCTTCTGACTGTGTGGATGTTGTACTATAGAAATTTTGTTGTTGTTGTTGCAATAAGAACGTGGCG
Source organism: Carcinoscorpius rotundicauda (assembly GCA_011833715.1). Taxonomy (NCBI): domain Eukaryota; kingdom Metazoa; phylum Arthropoda; class Merostomata; order Xiphosura; family Limulidae; genus Carcinoscorpius; species Carcinoscorpius rotundicauda. Next base: position 33,499,881 of record CM022398.1, read on the forward strand.
CCGTCTATTAGTTCAGTTAACGTTAATTTACGTCAAAGGTAATAAATGCTCAATAACAGAAATAATGGAGGTGGAGGGGGTGAACCCGCATTAACATGGCTTTTTTTTTCCCGAAGTTTCATTGTTTAGTTGCGATTGGCCTAGCGACCTAGGAGTAATTAGACAACGGACAGACAAACAGACATAGGTTTTTGTACTTTATATACTTATATAGAATATCTGAGGTAAATGTTACAGAAATTGTTTCAATGATACATTGCTTAAGGTACTGCCATGGTGTAGTGGCTAGGGTGCTTAGCCCAAATCTTTGAGTATTGTGATCGAACCCGTCGTCTTCCGTATAATTTGTCACTTTCAAATTGTGGACTTCTAGAGCAAAATTCAACTGACAAAAATTTTTGTAGTCATTTTGATTTATCAAGGAGTTTTGCTAATAATATAAAGCTGTTTTACATGTCTTGAACAATCACGGTATCTTGTTTATTTAATATAAAGTTTATCTATATATCTGTCTAGTAAAAATAGCACAGTGTAAAGTTGTGTTTGTTTCTGTTCCATTCAGCAGAAAAGTCCAAGACGCTGAATATCAAATCCATCAGTGCTGCCCCTTACATACGACGGACTGCCTCGTTGGATACCATCTACCTGGCTGGACAATGGCCGCGTGACTGTTACTACCATAGCTACTATGTCCGGGATATGATGGATAGAGCCACTCAAGTACGTAATAAAAATTTAATTTTCTATCGCTATTTCTAGCAATGAAAAACTGTAAGTTAATGGTAATTTACGAATATATATTTATCTCTTAAACTGTCAGTTTAATTAAGACATCGAAAATATTTTCGGAAATTTACTCTATGCTTTTAATCATCTCATCCTTTTTATCTTTTTTAAGAACTGAAGAATGTGCTTGCCATGTTCAGCCACGGAGACGTTAATAATGTGAAGATAAATCTCATTATTTATTGGTAAAGATTAATCCAACCGTTAGCAGTGGATGGTGTTGACTAGGTGTAAGCCCGGTATGGCCATGTGGTTAGGGCACTCGACTCGAGGGTCCCAAATTCGAATCTTCGTCACACCAAACATGCTTAACCTTTCAGGTGTATGAGCGTAATAAAGTTAGTATCAATCCCACTATTCGTTGGTAGAAGAGTAGCCCAAGAGTTGGCAGTGGGTGGTGATGACTAACTGTCGTCTAAAGTGTTACACTGTTAAATTAAGGACGGCTAGCGCGAATAGCTTTCGTGTAGCTTTGCGCGAAATTCAAAACGAACAAACAAATTAACTACTTGCCTTACATCTAATCTATCACACCAAAATTAAGAACGACAAACACAGATAGCCCTCAAATAGCTTTGCGCAAAATTAAAAGAAGCAAAACACACATTTGAAGAAAAGCTATTATCAAGTTCGAAAACATCAAATATTTTTAATTCTGGAAGCTCTCTTTGGAATAAAGAAAGCATAATATTTTGAAGTTAAACCATATATGAAGTGTATTAATATAAACACTTTGTATTATAATTGAATACGTTACTATACAGTTATTTTTGGGTATTAGCAGTTTCTTATTGAATAAGTTATTTGTATTCGTAAGTTTTATAATGTGTTTTATTATAGATAAAATGCTGGCATATATGCCTCTTTTGTAAACTTCAATAAATATTGAATATAATACGTGGAATAAAACTTGATGTGTGCGCGCATGTGTGTTTACTGCAAACAGTTACCTAGATATATAACTTCTTCTGGTATCATATTCAATCGTCATAGTATCACAGAGACTAAAATTACGATTCATAATTTTTTTTAAAATGTTTACCATTAACCGTCGCCACGTATTTGATATCAAACATCAGAAAGCGTAAATGGTACACAAATATTATTTCATCCGTCAGTATAATCTTGTATGAAAAGAAATAAAAATAATAACAACAACAATAATTTAATTTTAAGCTATAAACTCCAGTTCGTCGTACACTGTGTGATTAAATAAAACGATATGGTAAGTACTGTCAAAGCAGTCACCAGATAACGCGTTTTAAATTCAGTTACGCGTTTATAAATAGTGTTATTGGTTGTAACAAATCTCTTGTTATGACTCGTCTGTGAAGTTCATAGAGATTAATTCTCGTTAATGTTGACGACGGAAAATGGGAAGTTCACGTCCCTGCCATGAATCACTAAATGTATTGTTCAAGAAGTCGCAAACCTTAATGAGTTACCATGGAAACGGGGTGAGGCTTTATCTTGTGTGTTGAAAAATGTTAGTTTGTGGTGGTTTGTTTTCCATTTTAGTTCTGATCTATTGTACCAAATCACTAAAGTTTAACAAAACCCACTTCGCTACCTTTCTTACACGGTAGCCATTATTTTACGTTTCCATACTTTCAGTACAGGGGGAGTCTAGCATCAATATATTGTGATACAAAAATTAATGCAACATATTATTACGATACTCGCAAATGTTCATATCCATCTTTTGTCCCTGTAAAACCTTTCTTATCCATATCGGTTGAACATCGTTAACACTAGTTTATTTATTAATTTTTGCGTACTGTTCTGTAACATTATTGTAATTATTAACAAATCATTTTATTTCATGATCAATAAATGACTACCAAACTGTTTTGAAACGCTTTCTTTACACTATTGTAGGTATTTAGTAACCAGGATATTTTATTGGATATTTCGAATTGTAGCTACAGTATTTCTAATGCAGATAATTAAATACTGGTATTTTTTCATTTCATGTATTTTCGTATGCGTGTTAGTTTTATTCATATATATATATAAACTTTCTCATGCGGGTTGTAACCTTTTATTATTCATCATCTAAGTAACTTGGATAAAGTTGGCTGGGTCATCCGATCTAAAACCTGGAAATTAACTACAAAATCCTCTGGGATGAAGTGGGGCTATCAGTCACTCGTGACATTCAGCTTGATGACTCTTTTGAGTAAGTTTTCGCATCCATATTAAATAGGTTACCACTAAATGACACACAGGTCATATCTCTATTTTTCCACTTTTCACTGATGACACCCACGGGATAAGGCTGCAGGGCCAAGTCTTGTTTCTCCTGACAGTGATTTATGTATATAAACGAGTTTCCAGTGTGAGAGTTTGACTTTGCGTTCGAAGTCTGTCACTTCTCTCTCCATGAAAAGCTTGAAGTAGTTCCAAAACTAACAAATCTAAACTGGCAAAATGAGAACACCTTGTACTACATCAGAGATGGGTCATTAGGTAAGTCATCTTATTCGCATTTCATGATAAACCAGAGCGTGGAGTTCGTTTTCTTTCATTTTTGTTCTCCGTTCATCAATATAGCAAAATAAGTCGACATATTTATTATTTCTTTGTTTCTGTGTTGAAGTGCACATCGAAATCGCCTGAAAATGTTTATTTTTGAAATAATCTACAAAGTTGAATTCGAAATTTTCTAAACAATAATTTATTAATCATTGGAATAAAGCTTCCGTTCCGATGTGTCGGTATTTGAGCATAGTTGTTAAATACTCAGGAGGGTCAGGTACATTAGACCTCTTCCTCCTGGAATAAAGCTAGATTGTTTGTTTGTTTGTTTTTGAATTTCGCGCAAAGCTACGCGAGAGCTATCTTAGTTAGCCATTCCTAATTTAGGGGTGTAAGACTAGAGGAAAGGCAGCTAGTCATCATTACTTGTCGCTTGCTCTTGGGCTACTCTTTTACCAACGAATAGTGGGATTGACTGTAACATATAACGTCCCCACGGTTGAAAGGGTGAGCATGTTTGGTATGACTGAGATACGATCCCTCGGCCCTCAAATTGCCATGCTGTAACATTTGTTTCTCTTGTTATGTATAATAAAGACATTTGATTGTTTTTGTTCTGTGTGTCATCATATTTCCACTAGGTTATAAAACATTTAGAATTTACGTGTTCTGTCGTAATTTCTATTTATTCATTAAGTATATGATAAGGAAACTGGCATAAATCTAAATCAGTATCTAACGCATATGATTTCGACAAGTACTAGGGTTATAGATGTACCTCTAAAAATGTTGTGACTTCTCCATTATTATTTATACAACCCTGTGACTGTTATCGTTATTTTTTTTACTGAGATAAAGACTAACGCTTTAGATGTAGGCCTGAATTCGAAGAAATATACGAATAAATGTAGAAAAATGTGCTTGTAAATGTTAGAGTTGTTTTGTTATTCTCCAAAGTTTAATAACCTAATAGCGTGTGTGTTTCGTTTCGGGCCGCTCATGGTTTTTATATTGCGATATATGAAAGAAGGTTCCTTTCATTTATCTATCCAGTGTCTGGGACTTTTTATTCTTCATTATCTTTTTTGTGGGGTAGTGGAAGTAGTGTTCTCCGAGTTCAATCAATACCTCGATGTACGAAAGTTGCTAGGGAGTAATGTTGCCCTGCACTTCACCATCTGCCTCAGTCACACAAGTAAATCTTACAAAACCATTTCAACTTGTAAAACACCACAACAAAATATCTCGGAGAGGGGAAACTCTTTGTTGTTGGGTTTTTTTCGTAACACTAACCAAGTATCGAGTGAAGGCTGACAGTTTTCAAGTCGCATTTGTAGATGGTGTTGAAATTTTTCTATTAAAAATAGCAAAAAATAACCAAAAAGGGAACATATATCATAGTTTTATTGCTACTTTGTTGAGGCATAATTATAATTTTATGACATGTTCTACGATAACATAAATAGTTATAAACTTCCCATCCAATTGAACACTTTTTTCACATCTTTAGTTAGATCCTGTGAAGTGCGTTCTAGGCAAACATAAAATTGGAACAAATATCAATGATTTTGTCTAGAGATATATTTGTAAGCAACAACTCGATATCTCGACTAGTATAATGAATATCTTTATTAAACTGTTTCCGTAACAAACTCTTGGTCTCCCGCTAGGACAGCGGTAAGTCTACGGATTTACAAAGCTAAAATCAGGGGTTCGATTCCCCTTGGCGGGCACAGCAGATAGGGCAATGTGGCTTTGTTATAACAAAAACACACACTATAAACTGTTGAAAAATTCAAAAAGTATCTTGCCATAATGTCCATTCTGTACAAACTCTTTTTAAAAGCTGTACTAGAAATCTGATAATAAATGTTTACACTAGAAATAGTTGGTCTAACTGAACATTCATGTTTGTGAATTTTAAGGAAGTCTGTATAAAAGCCTACATTTTACAGCTCGTTGGTGGATATCTTTCGTTTCGACGAAATATATTTTTTACTTTAAAACGTAACTCGCAAGTTCGACTTCCATAGATGCTGTTGGATCACTCCTAATTTTTATTAGCTTATCCGTATTACTTACAATAACTTTTACTTTGTTGATGTACTTCATTTTATTTAAAATCACAACCCCATCACCTTCATTAAGTTCATTAATTACGATGTCTTTATAATCATTTAAAACTTTCAGATCGTGGGTTTTGTCCTACATATACCCGATCTCAAGTGCGGAATTCTTTGGAACTGAGTCATGTCGGGTTTCTCAGTTTTTAGAACGTTTGACCTGGCATGTAGAGACAACATAAATAACGTATTAAATACATACACAAAGGTTGCTATTTCATTATCTTTTGAGCCCAGCATGGCCAGGTGGTTAGGGCACTCGACTTGTAATCCGAGTGTCGTGGGTTCGAATCTCCGTCACACCAGTTATGCTAAAAGAGTAACCCAAGAGTTGGCGGTTGGTGGTGATGACCTGTTGCCCTCCCTCTAGTCTTACAATGCAGAACGGCTAGAGCAGATAGTCATCATGTAGCTTTGCGAAAAATTCAAAAACAAACAAACTTGTCTTTTGGACATTTTGACGATGAACAAAAGTAAAAATTCAAGTTAACAGAAAGAGAGGATTGCACAAGCAGCACAACCGAAGGGCAGGCTTGAACTGAAACTCCATTTACTACATCGATTCGCCACGCCTACCAAACAAAGCGACTCTGCCAGTAATTAATCTAAAAACTGAATCTAAATTTTTTTCTTCCTCCTTTGTATCTACCAATTTGCAATAATTTTTAAAGCAGTTTACAACAATTTCAAGTTGGAAGTAACCAGAAAAAGTCTTAGTGTAAGGAATTTTTCCAAGCTAATAGAACGTTTGCCACAATAGCCGGTTCCTGAAATATTCAGATTTTTAGGTCGCCGGATTTGGGATCATCAGCCTATAGGTTATCAAGTTCCTGTTCGTTACAAAATGCTGAAAGAATATTGAAGTAAGCCGCCAGATGACAAAAAGTAGCAGAAATTAGACTAAAGATCGCAGGATAAAATTGTCATTATTCGTATTAAAAAAGAAAAGTTAACATTAGTGTGTAACACAAATAATTCCTACCGTAGTTTGATGCCTTTAGACAAGTTATACTGAGATATTGGTCCACCCCATATACAAAGATTTGAATTACGTATTTTTATACTTTCACATTTGAAAACGAGGTAACTAATACGCTTCTCTTCTGGTTAAGAAGGTAATCTTGGTGACTTCATTATTCTTTCATCACTCTGTAAAACATTAAACAATTATTGTACCATTAACCCTGATAAACCGCGATAAAGAAACGATGGCTGACATATAAAGTTTATTATTATTATCTGGAGTGTAAAAACCTTTTTCTCTAACTTTATTGTCAAAAAAACTTGACAAAAACCAGGACGAAACTCAAGTTTTAAAAAAATTTGTAAGAACGCTATGATTAGTATTACCTTAAATGTGCGACTATCCAGTAAAACCGGATGGTAAAACTCGTTTTTAGTATACGTTTAGGCCCGGCGTGACCAGATGGTTAAGGCACTCGACTCGTAATTCTAGGGTCACGGGTTCGAATCCCCGTCACACCAAACATGCTCACTCTTTTAGCCGTGGGGTGCTATAATGTGACGGTCAACTCCACTATTCGTTGGTAAAAGAGTAGCCCAAGAGTTGGCGATGGGTGGTGGCTTTAAGCTGCCTTCCCTCTGGTTTCACGCTGCTAAATTAGGGACAGCGAGCGCAGATAGCTCTCGTGTAGTCTTGCACGAAATTCAAAATAAACAGAACTCTCTGTGTCATTCTGATGTAAAAAATATATATATCACAATTAAGTCTCCGTGTTAAATGGAATGACAATGAATAAAGCTTTTAATACTTATCTTTCAAAGATCGTGATTAACCTTTGGCGCTAACTCCTAATATCGATTCAGTTCCATTACTGTCATGGGAGTTACACTGAAACTGTAGTTTTCAAAACAAAAGTCCCATTATTTCCACCAGAAATTTGAACTTAAATATTTATTTTATCTCTGAACACCTCCATTTATGTCTCACGTGTTCTCATGTGTCTTATAGATTCGGAGGTTAGTTTAAGGACCGTCCTTCTGATAAATTTTATGGAAAAATGGTTACTGTTCACAGTTGATTTATATCGTATTAAAGCATAATACTATTCATTGTGTTTTTTCACACGGTGATTAACAATTTTGCAACTTTTCTAACAGTACGTTATGCGATTCTAATTTCATTACTTAAAGAAATCAAATTAGTCTAAATTCATATTTGCGTTACTGCACTGTTTTGAAACGTGTTTCATAATATCCGGATTTCAATTCCCCGCGGCGGTAACAGCAGATAGTCGTCCCTCTTCCTCCTATTGACTCGGTGGCGTGTATGTGTGAGGGCTCATACTGCTAAAAACAACAACGAAAACGGATTTCAGTGTTCGTGGTGAGATAGCCCATCGTGTAGCTTTGCGCGTCACAAGAAATTTTCTGACATTCGAATTTTCTTTAACATTTACCGGTTTCTTCGTAGTGTTATGTTTCTTACAACTGATTCTGGCCCACCATAGTTAGGTAGGCTAAGGCGTTCAAGTCGTAATATGAGGGTCGCGAATTCGAATCACCGTCACACCAAACATGCTCGCCCTTTCAGCCGTGGTTGCGTTATAATGTACGATCAATCCCACTATTTGTTGATAAAAGAGTAACCCAAGAGTTGGCGGTGGACTAGCTGCCTTCCTTCTTGTCTTACTCTGCTAAATTAGGGACGTCTAGCGCAGATAGCCCTTGCGCGAAGTTAAAAAAAAACAAAGAACTGATTCTTTTACTGTGGACGCGAGTACAAAGCATAAAGAAATAAAAACAGTAGTCTGTAATTTTATATTAACGATTTAAAAATGTCCTACATCTTAGGGTAATAGTTAATTTGGTCTTTGATATTTCATTGTCGTAAAAGCAAGTTAATAGCCGTGAGTGCGTTCTTGCAATATGCTGTTCTATTTGTTCTTACAGATACCTTTCAACATTCACTGAGCGTCTTACTTTGGCAATTAGTTTTTAATTTTCTAGTAACATCTGGCATACCCCATTTATATGTATGATTCGGTAATAATATTGATGCTATCATCATTGACATTCATGTATAAGAAAGTATGAATTTCTCGTTATATATTTATAAATTATTAACATGTCTTCCTTTTTTATTGAGAAGAATAAAAACGATCATCCTTGGAAGAGGTCGTCATTTATTCGTTCCCTCAAAAATCCTATTTCATGTTTATGATCAGTGAGACCATTGCAGCGTGGAATGAGATCGTGATGTATGATCAATAAGCTTTCCTTCTCTTTAGAGTTTCAAAGACACGTGCATGATCACCTTAAAACCGCCACTTTCTGTGTAAGATAATATAGACTTTACTGGTACAGCAGATTGTTGGAATTGCTTACCATCTCTCAAAAATGAGCTGCTATCCTAAACTGATGTTAGGTTTGGTCGGGTCTATACATTATTTCTGCCTTTTTAGCCTCTGAATTTGTTGAAGTTCGTTTATTTATTTATAGGCTTAAATGAAATATTAAAGATCAGTGAAGTGTATGTAACTATATCAAATCACTAAACAGACTTGTTATGCTGTTCGTAATCCAGCAATTTTTGAATCTCAAAGATATTTTTACGGTGTATTTATATGAAGATGGTCATGTCTGTATTTATTTGTCGCTAATTTTTTATCATCAACATTTCGAGTTTTATGAGGAAACGCTTCTATAAAGTATGCTTTAAATGACAGTCGTTTCCAGTGTGAAGAAGCAAAAAGGCAACAGCATCTAAAACAATCTGTAAATACAGTTACGACAGAAAGTGTTTGTACCCCTGCGTCCCGAGTAGTTTTTTGCTCATAACTTAAAAAGTATCACGATTAGGCTAATAGACATATAGTATATTATAAATATTATACAAATACACATGTACATAAATTTTTATGTAAATTAAACGACAAATAAACTGTTTATAAACAAATAACCAAAAATAGGAGTAGAAACTGTTCTTACATTTCAGAACGTGTAAAAATAACTGATATTCCCGTAAAAATTTTGTTTAGTTTGACGAATAAACTACATTATACCATTCCAGAACTAAACACTTGGTTCGTAATTATTGGAATTTAGCCAGCAAAAAATTACTTCCCGCAATTTAGCGCCATTTCCGCCATTATCTATCTGCTTGGTCATCATGGCGAACAGGAAACAACTGCCAAGTAATTTAAAAAACCGAATTATTTTAAAATACAAGTCTCGTGTGTCTCTTTCCGGTATTGTTACACAATTTAATATACCGAAATATACTGTTCAAAGCATAATTGCCAAGTTTAAGCTTACTGAATCAACTGCTAACCTCCCTCGTTCCGGACGCCCCACCAAAATTTTAGAGACAACCAAGAGGAAGGTTCTCAGAGAAGTTAGTAGGAACCCTCGTTTAATAGTAATTACATACAGAAACTGGGGTTGAATTAAGCACCTCTACAGTTACGAACATGTTACGCTCTTCTGGGTTCAAAGCATGCTGTCCTCGTAGAACTCCATATTTGAAGCCTGTTCATTTAGAAGCACGATTGAGGTATGCAAGAAACCATGTATATAAACCCTTTACCTATTGGAAGAGTATTCTTTGGTCAGACGAGACTAAAATCGAGCTTTTCGGCCACAATGATGTTCGCAATATTTTCCGTAACAAGGGGGAACGAAATCTTCCAAAGAACACCGTCCCTACAGTTAAACAAGGAGGTGGCTCGATCATGCTATGGGGTTCCTTCAACTCTTCTAGTGTAGGCAGCCTTCACCGCGTCAAGGGAATCATGAAAAAAGAAGAGTTCGTTGGTATATTAGGCACTTAGATAAAGAATGATGCTCGGAACTTGCGGCTTGGGCGTCGTTGGATCTTCCAGCACGACAATGACCCTAAGCACACATCGAAATATATGCAATCCTGGTTGCAGAGGAACCATATAAAAAGCGTTCCGGAGTGGCCATCGCAGTCACTCTAGCTCTATCCAATTGAAAACGTTTGGCATAAGTTAAAAACTAGAGTTCATCAGCGTCATCCAAAAAACTTGCAAGAGTTGGAGGCTTTCTGTAAAGAAGAATGGAAGAAAATACCAGTTGAGTACTGTCAAACGATCATGGAGGGCTATGAGGAGAGATTGCTTCAAGAAATTCACCTGAAAGGCTACACAACTGACCATTAAAGTAGATGCACAAACACTTTTTGCTCCTCATATGTTTGGTTATTTGTTTATAAACAGCTTATTTGCCATTCAATTTACATAAAAATTTATGTAGATGTGTGTTAGTGTAATATTTATAATACACTATAATTTCATTATCCTAATCATGAAAGTTTTTATGTTATGAGGAAAATACTGCTCATGATGCAGGGGTTGGAACACTTTCTGTCGTAACTGTAGATACAAAAATGGTTTATATATCTATTCTAATAAACTGTACTGAGATTAGTGCATGTTTATGTAGTTTGGCCTGACTAATTTCATCAGCCAGGGCTGTAGGAGATGGTAAGCTTAGTCAGACCATAGCCTGAACAATTTTTCATGGCTTTTAAAGCTACAACTTGTGTATTAAAACTTGCTTCTTTTAATTCAACACATTATATTGTGTGTATACTATATTGTAGTTAAAATGGCACAAGATTCAACTTCAGAGCATTATATATTCTGTAATGATTGTCAATTAATTATTCACATAAAAACTAAGTGAACACTATTACACTTAGTTTCACAGTGTAATTACCTCAGAGAGGTCACAATTACTTTCCAACTTGACAGTAATTGTAAATAAATGATATATATATTTTATGTTTGTATAAATAGTGTTACTTTGTAATTTCTGAAATCATCAACTTTGGGAAGTGCACAGAAGAACTGCGCTTGTACCAAAGTGTGTCAAGATGCTCTAACAAGTTTTGAAATCATTATATTCACAGAAAGCAAAAATAACCAGGAGTATGAAAGAAAAGAAGTAGAAAGAAATGGAAAAAAAGCCACATGTAACAGATTTACTTGTGTACATTTATTGTAATGTCAGTGTTTGTTCTAGTTAAACATGTATTTAGAAATATATGTAACTTATTGTTAAATGTGTACTGTGAAAGTCCTGCCTATTCTCTAACTTTGTAGATTATTATCATAAAGAATTAACATTGTATGGCATATGTATATAAAATACTGGTGATTGCCAGTATTGTTGTCAAATGAAGTTTCTAGGACCTCACCTTAAAGTTTAAAAACCACAATGCATGGAGATACAATTTGATATTGTTGGCTTGCCACAGTCAGTATACTATAAACCTCAGAAGCTATAATTGTGATAAATGCTTATTAGTTGGAAAACTACAGATATTTGACTAGGAAGTTTTATCAACTTCGAACATTATGGGGCCTGGCATGGCCTAGCGCGTTAAGGCGTGTGCTTTATGATCTGAGGGTCGCGGGTTCGCGCCCGAGTCGCGCCAAACATGCTCGCCCTCCCAGCCGTGGAGGTGTATAATGTGACGGTCAATCCCACTTTTCGTTGGTAAAAGAGTAGCCCAAGAGTTGGCGGTGGGTGGTGATGACTAGCTGCCTTCCCTCTAGTCTTACACTGCTAAATTAGTGACGGCTAACACAGATAGCCCTCGAGTAGCTTTGTGCGAAATTCCAAAAACAAACAAACAAACATCGAACATTATGAACCATTAAACTTCGAAAAATAAACTTCAAATGTTAGTATTATTTCTACAAGGACATTATATATCTTCTTTGGTGAAAGGCAAGCTTATAAACTACGTGAGACCAACCAAGAATAGAGCTAGCAAGCTTTCCCTTCAAGAGAAGCATACTTGTGTAACAAAAAAAAATTAAATCGCTTTCCAGGAACCATAGAAAAAAAGATTCAGTTTCAGACGAGGTATAAGACTCATTATTATTTGTAAGTTGGTAAAACTCTTGTATGTAAACCATTATTTGTAATAGCGGCCTGGCATGGCCGAGCGCGTTAAGGCGTGCACTCGTAATCCGAGGGTCGCGGGTTCGCGCTAAACATGCTCGCCCTCCCAGCCGTGGGGGCGTATAATGTGACGGTCAATCCCACTATTCGTTGGTAAAAGAGTAGCCCAAGAGTTGGCGGTGGGTGGTGATGACTAGCTGCCTTCCCTCTAGTCTTACACTGCAAAATTAGGGACGGCTAGCACAGATAGCCCTCGAGTAGCTTTGTGCGAATTTCTAAAACAAACTATTTGTAATAATCATGCCCCCCAGTGGCTCAGCGGTATGTCTGCGGACTTACACGCTAAAATCCTGGTTTCGATACCCGTGGTGGGCAGATCACAGATAGCCCATTGTGTAGCTTTGTGCTTAATTAAAAAAAAACACATTTGTAATAATCATTATTATAACTTGTATTATTTTTTATATATATATAAAAAATGAAAGAAGATTGTTTGCATTACTCTTGTTGGCAAATATAAATTTGTTACAAATGGACTTTTGTAATTTAAATTCAGAAATTCAGTTAACTCAGTTTCATGCTATTTGAACATAACGTAATAAATAGGAAGCTCATAAGAGATAAAATATAATATGTAATATAATAAACTATGTGCTCATGTCCAAGATTTTAATCAGAAACAAAATTCAGTCTAAATTCAAATCGTAATTCAATTTATATTTATCAGTGCCATGCCTGGCATGGCCAGGTGGTTAAGAGCTCAGCATTTTTATTATGCAATACAATAGATATACAGTGTTCCCTCGCCACTTCGCGGGCTCGGCCGACCCCCACATATATATATAAAATAATAAACATTAAATCTAAAATATAGCATTAAATACCATTAAAATATTAAAAATAAATATAATTAATAGTATAAAGAAAAAAACAGGTGTATTTTGAGATATACGACCGACGAAGAAATTGCCGATTCACCTTCCACAGAAGAGGAAGTGGTGTCCCCCGAAAAGACACCACCTGCCGAAGATATGTAATTTTTAATTTTAAGGCTTAATATCTTAATAATTGTTCTTATTATTTCAGCAATAATGAACAGTATTGTAATGGGAGGGTCAAATAGTTGTACAGGGAGGGTTTTAAAAGTCTAAATGCACATAAATATATATGTAAAAATCGGCGATCCCACTTCGCGGAAAATCTCCTTTCGCGGGGGTTTTTGGAACGCATCTACCGCGATACACGAGGGAACACTGTAAATGTTAAAAAAATTAGTCTAGCTTTGTTGAACCCAGCATGTCAATCTGAGGGTCATGGGTCCAAATCCCTGTCAAGCAAAAAATGACCACCATTTCAGCCATGAAGCAATATAAGATGATTGTTAATCCCACTATTCATTGGTAAAGGAGTAGACGAAGAGTTGGTGGTGGGTGGTAATGACTAACTTCCTTCCCTCTAGTCTTACACTAGCTAAATTGGGTACAGCTAGAAAAGATATCCCTCCTGTAGCCTTGCATAAAATTCAAAACAAAAAACAAACAAATTTACAAGTTCTAACAGAAGTTGATCATATCTGATTATCAAGTTTATTTGAATCACCCTCTCTCAAACAACTACAAAGATATAATAAAAGTGAATTGCATGAACATGCCAAAATTTTAGAATTAGAAGTTAGGAAATCACTAAGAAAAAATGGACTAAAAGCATATTATTGAAATACTAGTTGATGATCACTTGTGTGAGAAACCATTAGCGGAATACTCTAATATCTCCACTGGTCAGTCAGAACTGAGTGATAAATATATGTTATACATTTAGCTAAAACTCAAACAAATCCAGCTTAAACAAGTCCTTATTGAAGCCCAGAAAGAACATGCTGGTATTGAAGCTAAAAAAGAGAAAAAGCTGGCTAGTATTGAAGCTGAAAGAGAAAGTAAACATGAAAGCCAGAGAAGCCTGTGTCGAAGCTGAGAAAGAAATATAGATTACACACAGTTCCAATTGACCAATGAAAATGAAAACTTTTTACTCAATCGATACATTAAACTACCACCATATTTTCAACATTTTTAGAAAGTTGCCTAAACTAGTTAATGGTCCACTGAAAAATGGTTATTATTATTAAAGAATGTTTTAACTAGTAAAATGAAAGAAGCTTATGCTGCTCTCTCTCTCTTTCTATCTCTTTGGAAGATTGTACAGATTATGATAAGGGTAAAGCCACTATTCTCAAAGCATACAAGTTAATGCTTGAGGCTTATTGCCAAACATTTCAAGATTATCACATGCAAGATAATCCAAACTTATATGAAATTTGCCCATAGTAAGTGGTTCATTTTGATTTATGTATATTAGCAACAATTTTAACAAATGAAGACAATTATGTCTAATTGAGGAATTTAAGCACTGTACAAGGGATGACCTCAAAACTTATTTGGATGAAAACAAAGTTGAAACACTACAGGAAGCAGCTGCTCTTTCTGATTGTTACACTTTAACACACAAAATCACATAATAAAAAGAGGTTCCTGCCATTTCAGCAAAAATTTGTACCTGTTCAATCCACTAAAGTTGATGATTTTTCAACAAAATCCATTTCCACTAGTTCAAAATATATTCTGACATTCAGGATAAAACTTCATCAAAGTTATCAAGGCCTGTCTGCCATTTCTGTAAAAAACCTGATTGTTGGCATTTGAAAAGATAAAAGAAAAGGATGCAATACCTAGTGAGTTTGTGTCTGTGTTTGGACATAGTTTCATTAGATAACCTGATGTTGTTGATTTGGCCACTAATAAAAAGGCTGATACAGTTAGGGAGGAACTTAGACCTTTTGTGTGTGTTGGTTTTGTGTCTTTGACAAATGTCCTGTCCCCATTCATCTTCTGTGTGATACTGGGGCAACTCAATCATTGTTGTTAAGTGTATTGCCTTTAGATTTGAGTTCTGCCACTGATGAGTTTGTTATTGATAAGGGTATAGAGGATGGCTTTGTTAATGTTTTTATCCATAACATTTAGTTAGCATCAGACCCAATTTTGGTACCAGTTGTGGTTGGAGTAAGACCTACTTTGCCAATTAAGGGTATATCATTATTGTTGGGAAACAGTCTGGCTGGATTAAGAGCTATTGCCAAATCCAAGATGGTTAGCGAGCCAATCATTGTTTCATCTAAGGATGATGATGATGTTGAGGAGAACTCAGATGTGTTTTCCTCCTGCCTATAACTCAAACTCAGGCTAGGAAACTGATCTTGTTTTGTGAAGTCTCAAACTGCCATGTATTTGCTTAGAATTTCCTCAGTAATTAACCAGTTGAACTGCTTGTTCTAGTAATGAATTCTTTAGTTGCATGGATCAGGTTCTTCTAATCGAAAAGGAAAAACTGAACTTTAGGTACTTGATGTAATTTTCTTCATACGGTTGAAAATAATCTTAACTTATCAAGCATCCTTCACTCAGTTTCTAGAACTATATTAAAATAGGAATAATGACTCTACGATTACAACTGTTTGTATTCCAAGAAATGCTTCTCATACTGATTGTGATTAGGTAAAGAATTTAAGAGAGTATTTGCATATCTCACATCTGATAATTTTTTTTTATTTTCACATAAAGCAACACAGTAGGTTATATTTGCTTTGTCCACTACGAGGAATTGAACATCAAATCTTAGCATATCAGTTCATAAACTTATTTGCTGATGCACTTGTGATGGTAGTTTTCATTGTGTGATAAGAAAGATGTTCATGCAATGCAACTAACATGGAATTTTAGTCTGGCAAAAAACAACAACAAGAGAACAATCCTATTGTAAAACTAAAACATAAATTAGATTGTAGTAAAATAATAGCTTTATTCTGTTAATTTAAGTAAATAATGTCTTAAAGTGTGTTGTTGTTTTTGGTGCTTCATAAGCAATAACAGAATGTATGTGTGATTGCAAAAAATAAATAAATTAAAAACTTAAGGTCATTGACATTTTTGAAACAGCTTATTTCTTTAAAAATCAAGTTTAATTTCTCATTAAAAGGTTTATAGCATTTTGGGCATGATTTAAAATGTTATTGCTATCAAGTGAAACTTTGAGAATTTATATTTATTTTGTTACAATTGTTTACACCTAGCAACAGATTATATATTTAACAAACCTTTTATTTAAAAGAGAAATTATTATTATTTAGCACTCAATTTTTATTCAAGTTTTTTTAATGCACAGAACCTTTTAAAGCAAGCTTATTATTATATTTTTGGTTTCTCACTGATAAGAAAATGAAACAAATCATTCTATTAAAAACTGAAAGTGAGATATATATACTAACTCAACCCCATTGCATGGAAACAGTAGCAATTAAAATTATAGCAATTGATACTTGGACACTTTTGTTTAACTTGTAGGTGATGTTTGTAATTACAGACAGATGACTGGGAAGAATTTGACAGGAAGAAAGGATCACAGAAAAAGTTTTCTGGAAATGGTGGTGATCAGTTAGAAATGAAGGTATAACATGAACTATGGTTATGATTTGGTTTGAAGAAGTAGTTAGTTATAAAGCTTAAAATGCTTGGCATATGGATTTATTGATAAAGAACTTCTGGTGAAAAGTAACCTAACTCTGTAGATCAGAAATGTAAGTCATTTTTGCTAAATAATTACTTAACAGTTATAAATCAATACACAATAAGATGGAAATATGTAAACATTACAGTTTACGTTGCAGTTAATTGTAAGATGTGTACTTTTGCTGAAAATGACATTTCTGGTCATGATTTCAATAATATCTCTAACTTAGAAGATTTACATTAGTTCCAAATTTACTTGCTAAGCTAACAGTAAACGGTAACCAAAAAAAGTATTGAGAAACATTTAAAAGATTGTGTCCTCTAAAGTAAAGGAAACAGATTATTACTTACTCTAATTACAAGAGTCCAGGTAGTACTAGTCACAAGTGTACATGACACAAGATTACATAAAATAATCCATTTGTTAATGGTCATAAAGGCATAACATAGGATTAATTGCAATAGTGTAAGCACTACTAGTCACAAGTATACAGGTGGGATTATTCAAGTATGCAGTATATAGCACAGGAGTTAGGATTAGTGGCATGAGTGTAAATAGTAACAGTTGCAAATGTATGTGAAACAGGATCAATCACAAGGATGCAAGTAGTACTAACTATGAGTGTACAGCTATGATTAATAATAAATGTACATGACACAAGAGAGCATGTAAGGTTAGTCAAGGGAAACATGTATTAGTTGTCAGGATAACATGTAGAATTAGTGCCAGCTATAATTATGCCTGTATTAGTTGTTACAAGTGTAGTTAAATACCAAGAGTTAGGAAACATAAGGAATCATCTAGTTTTGATATATAACATTTCAAGTTATCTACTTATTGTTTTAGTATATTCGTCAGAGGCTTCAACGGACCAATAAGAGCAGTCATGGCCCAGGAGGCAACAGCTCATATCAGAGGCTCAGTCCTTTCCAAGGGGACCATTCTGCCATATCACAGTCTACCCCTGCTGGTAGTAGTAATGGTTCTGAACCGTCCACTGCAACAACAACCACTAGCACTTCATTTTATCAACATTTATATAACATACCCACACATAGTGGGTCAATAGGAGCCATTAGCAGGTCTCATACAGGCCCCATTCCAATCCCTCACATTCCAAAGGCCTCCATCCCCCGTATTTGCAATAGCGTGGAAGGTTTAAATCAGGTGATTTGTTTCCTTCTCAAAATATGCAAGTAGCACTTCAGATAATAATCACTTAGTAATTGAAGAAAGCCATTTAATTTGTTTAGTTAATAATACTGTTGTTACTCTCAATTCATGTTTACTTAGTAGATGATGTTGCTGAATAAATCTTTAAAAATAAAAAAAATTAAGCAGAATTGTAGGTTGAGTAAAATATGGACTTTCTAACTATAGCTTAGTTGTCATAAAATAGTTATTGTGCAATAAAAAATAAATTTCTGGCGCTCTTTTTCTGATTAAATGAAGAAAGATTACAGAAGGTTTTTTATGGCCTTACTTTATTTTAGGATATTTAACTGGAGTGCTTTCTTAAACCATTTTAACATACACTTTTTATAAAAAGGAAAAGTGTCTATTCTTGCTCTAGTTATATTATTTATTATCCACTATTTTTTATTCATTTTATTGTTGTTGCAGGAGATTGAAAGACTAGTACTCAAAGGAATCTCAGGGAATGATGTTGGGGATGTGGAGTTTGAGAGGGTGAGTAAAATTACGTATATTTTTTCTACAAAATTCATTGACCCCAAACAAAAAGCCGTTTGTTAATCCTAAATTTTATTTTCAGCAATTATTACAAATAAATTGTGTATAATTAATGAGTGAAACTATACTTAATCATAGTGCTTTATGCTGTTTACAGTTTTAAAAAGGTTACATACAATTCCATATTTTTTTTAGCATATATTTTAAGGTGATTTAAAGATGAAAACCTAAGTAGCTAAATGAGGTTACATCTTTAATTTATGGGATGTTTTATCAAGTAGCAACTTTCTTATTGAAGAACTCATGCAGACACAGGTAAATTAAGTGAGAAATAATTTTTCTGATTCCACTGAGCACTTTTGAGTTTCAATGAATAATATTAGGCCTTAAAAGTCCATGTGGGTAATGGAATGCCATAACTTCCATTGTTACAGCAGTGGTATGCCATCCCATCTTTTCCCTTGTTACAGGAGGATGGTAAACAGAAATATCAATACTTTACAACCTGGAAGGTTGATCTTACTCATGAAAAGTCTTTCTTTTTGTTCAGTTTCCCATTTCAATTCTTTAGAAGTGTTATATTAAGTATATATAGAAAGTATTTTGTAGGATGTAGAACCTCCTCCAGATGGACACCGAGCTCCAATTGCAGACCTATTTAGGTCTACCACAGCCATATCCACACGAAATGTGAACACACAAACTCCCTCTGGTAGAGGAGAGAGTTGCCCTAATAGCGGTGCAACTAGCCGCAGTCAGTCAGTTTCACCAATTGTTTCATTTCTCGGCCAAATGGACAGCTCTCAGCCTGCCAGTAGAGGTAAGTCAGTGTATCGAGTAAGGCTTTTTATTCATCAATTTTGTTATGTGCTGTAATGGTTAGTTGTGTGTTGCTAATATATAGAAAATAATATCTGTGAATACTTGTAATTGTAAATACTATTAGCCTCTCTTTCTGTCTTTCTGTTGAGAAAGATTTACTGTTTTTTAAAAAATGAGTACCTGATTAATTATTTAATAACAAGGAATGTGTTTATCTACAGCTTGTTATCACTGTAGAACATACAGTAACAACTAAAGTATTTCTCTGTATCTTGCTGTTTTTATAGAACATTCAGTAACAAGTAATGTTTTTATCTGCATTTTATTATCTTTGTTGAACATTAAATAACAAGTCATATCATTATCTGCAGCTTATTATCCCTATAAAATATTCAGTAACAAGTAATGTTTCTATTTACAGTTTGTTTTCCATGTGGAACATTCAGGAGCAAGTAATGTTTATATCTGCAGCTTGTTATCTGTGAATACTTATTAACTTGTCTTTGTGGATGAAGAGTTGACACTAAAATTCCACTTCTTGTTTTTCATTTTTAACAGCTGTTGTCTTCTATATAATGGTTAATTGTGTTCCCTTGTTTTATTTGTGAGATCCCACTTTG
Source organism: Carcinoscorpius rotundicauda (assembly GCA_011833715.1). Taxonomy (NCBI): domain Eukaryota; kingdom Metazoa; phylum Arthropoda; class Merostomata; order Xiphosura; family Limulidae; genus Carcinoscorpius; species Carcinoscorpius rotundicauda. Next base: position 33,519,862 of record CM022398.1, read on the forward strand.
TCATTGTATTATTCTGTGAATGTTAATATAAATAAAGATAATTTTGCCCACAGTGGCTTGTAAAGAAGTCTTTGGGCTTATAACGTTAAAATTCAATTCTCAATTTATATACTTAGATCTCTTCCCATAGTTGCTATTCCTCGTGCATTTGCCTTTGAAATTTTGCAGAGATTGCAGATTTTTTAGGTTCACTAGTCTTGAACCTGAAACACAAGCAGAATTAGTGCATGATGTATTTGTTATGTGACAAAACCCTTCCATCAGTAGAAGGATGACACATCCTTCATACACTGTAGATCCCTATAAATACTTACAAAATTAATTTCATACTTATCCTTAGCACTGTCTTTAAGGGATATAGCTCTGTAAGCTTAAATTTAATCAATTTTGTGAGATATGCATTGCCTTTTCACAGTGTTAACATTCTTTGATTTCCTTTTAGTTTGTTTTAACACTCATTTAAAGCTACATTGTGTCATAACTAACTAAAAAGCGATATTTTGTCCTAAAGAATTGCTTTGATGATCATCAATTCCCAAGTGAGAGTGGCTTAAACCTCTATACTTAGCTCTGTTAGTATTACTAATGTTGTCCTTACTTTATCTGTGTCTACTTGAAACTTATTGGCTTTGGTTGTGGTAAACATTACCACAATAGTTCATCATATGTGGATTCTTTAATGCCTTCCTTGCCTCATCTTTTTGTCCCTACTTATGAAGTGCATTTGTCTCTGAAGCTGTCTATGAGGATGACAAATTTGGTTGGCTCTTTAAACCTCACAGATTTACACTAGGTTTCTCTTTACATCTTGGGGACAATTTCTTCTTTGTAGTTTTTACTTTGCAGGTTTGATTACTCAAATTTATATTTAAATTTCCCTTTCCTATGTATCTTTTACTTCCTGTTAGTTATTACTTGACAAGCATGGAAAGGATTATGTATTTTTCCTCCTTCTCTACACATATGCACTAACATATTCTTGGATCAGCTTTGTTCCCACTTTCAAATGCCTCTTTCTCCTCAACTTCTGGTTTCCTTTACCCTGACATGGCATTCCTCTTTTCCATTCTTGGACTCCTTTCTACCTGCTTGGGAGACTTACCCCACATCTTCATTAACACTTCTCAATGTTCAATTTTCCTGAATTTGCCTTCTCAAAACTATTTCCTTCAATACTTATCCTTTCTTCATATCTAGTCTGAAGCTCTACATCGTGATTCTTATAGTTTTTGTAGAGATCTGCATTTGATTCTTTTCAATTTTTTTGCTAGGGTTTTAGCTTCTTCCTTCTTCCTGTTTACTTCATGCCTCTGTTGTCAAAGCTTTGTGGATTGTGAAACTTCATCTTCTCCATTCTTACCTCCATGATCTTCATCTGGCTTTTTTCCTTCACCCTGAGGGTGTTCCTAATGCCTTAAAGATTTGAGCCAAGATTGCCTGACACCAGGCCTTCATTTTTTCCTTGTGAGTCACTCCCATTTCTTGACCTCATGAACCGTCCATGTTTCTTTCCATCCCTATTTCTCATCCCTCTACCACTTCTTACTTTTTCTCCTCTTATCAGGTTGGCTGTTGCATGTCCCACTGGTAACTCCTTCCCTTTGTATCCATTTGGGACGAGTATGGGCACTTTTATTTCTGTTTATGTATCTTTGAACCTCTTGCAGCAAATGATAGGCCTTTCAGGTTATTACATGCAGTTCTCTCTTTCCTTCTCACATATTTCTCCCATGTTCTCCTTTTCCTGTTTCTATTCCTTCTCCTGTCTGTCTGTCATCGTTTGGACATGAGAGCCATAAAGAGGGTTCTTCATTCTTCCCTATAGTTATATTATTGCCTTTATATTGCACTGAAAAAGACTAGAGACAGGCATTCTAGCAGCATCCTTTCTTCTTACAACAGTTATCTAGTGGTTTCTCAGTCCAAAATGGGAAAATCTTTCTTTCCACTGGACTTTTTCCCTGGTCTATGGATAACCAAGGTCAGTGTTTCAGATACCTTTGTGCATGTTATGATTGCCCTTCCCTCTTGTTGGTTTTTTTGCTTTATCTACAGTTTTAAGTCCTCCTTTCTGACATCACTTTGATTCTTTATGTCTTCAACTGAAACATGGGAGTATTCTACAGTCTTGGACTTCCATTATTATATGGTAAACTGGCTTCTCCTCACCTCTTCTGAGGAAGGTCTCCTCCAAGAGATGTGTTGTCTGAATTGGCTGGTTAAATTTTCCATACTGTTCCTGACTCTTACACAACTTGTGGACCACCTTTAAATCTTTTTCAACTCTTGTTTGAGTCAAGCTTGTGGGACATGGAGCGTTTAGTCACTTTGACTCTTGCTTATCCTGTCATTTCCATGTGAAAGGCCCTGTCTTTTTGGGGGGAACTGTATCTCTAGAACATCTTCAGTGGGTTTTGAATTACTACTAGAAAATCTGTTATGATTCTCTGTCCTTTTCTGTGACACTACCACCTTCTGTTTTTGATAATCTGTCTCAATGGCTAGATTCTATCAACAATGCAGTCAGCAGTCCACTGTCATCTCATCCATCTAGATTTTTTCTCTTCACTGATGCATCTCTGGCTTCAGGGATTTGGTCTTCTGTGATGTGTACCTTCATGGCAGCCCATCAAGGTATGTTTCCATTACTTACCTCATCTTGTGTATCACTTAGTTACAATCTATTCTGACAGTTTTATAGTAGTTGCCTAGATCAGTCATCAAGCTGGAACTCTTTTACAGAACCTCTGCTTCTGCATACTTGAATTTTTGTTTTGGGACCACTAACACCAAGTTTATCTGACAGCCATTTATTCTCTATAGACGGCATGTCATCCTCAGGTGCTTTCTTGGAATTTTTTTCCAGTTGGGCATGTAATTTATCAATTTCACAGCTACTCCTCTTAGTATCAAACACACCCCCTTCTTTTGTCCTCTGGTACCTCATTCAGTAGATCTAGCTGTGGATGTTCTTAGCCAGAACATGTTTCATTTTATTCTTTATATGTACCTTTCTCTCCACTTTTTCTGCATTTTATTATTAATTAATGACACCTCATTTCAGGTACTGTTGTTTGCACCTTTTTGACTGGCTTAGTATTGGTCTTTTTTCTTTGACTGACTGGCATTCAAGGTACCTCTTCCTCCATCTTTGTCACTCTTGCCTCAACCTCATATGTTTCTATTTCTCCCAAAATGTGTGGGATTCGTTTAGTGCCTTGCTCACCAGTCAGGTTTTTCAGACTACATAGCCTTCTATTGCTCTCTTTTACTTGTCATTCTACTATTGCTTAACTTTAACCTTCTTTATAAAGTTGTTTGATCAGGCATTTCGTTTATATTATTATTGTAGATTATCAAACAGTTTTGTTAACAATCTTTTATTTTTTTCACTATGGTTCTGTCTTTTTCTTTTTCTTTTGCTTTGTTCTGGTCCTTCCTAATTTATTATTTCCCTTGTAGAGTTCTTTTGCTTGATGTATGCTGTTACCAAGGCTCCCTTTGAACTCTTGGTCACTTGCTCCATATACCATCTTTTTTTCTTTGTTAAAGCCTATTTCTTTTCCTTTTTACTTATGGTTATCATATATCTGTTCTTTATGCACCAAAAACCTTCCATACTTCCTTTCATTGATTTTTCTTAATTTTATTTCCTGACTGCTCATATTTTCCTGATACTTTCTTCCTTTCTTTCTCTGGGATTATCTAGCTCTACTGTGTGACTCCTGCAGTTTGTTCTTGCCATAAAGACCCCTCTTCTTCCATGGATCTTTGTCCTCAACACTTACCACATGGATTTGTTACTTTATATGGTGTGTCACATATTTGTTCCTGGATGGAGATTATCACAGTTTTTATCATGTCTCATCACATCACGTACACCACTTTACTTGTTCCCTGATCTTGCACTTTCTAAAACTTTTTGATGAGATCCTTCAGGATAGAATGTAGATTACACCTAACATCTTTGTCATGCATTTTCTTCACCATCTGACAGTTTGTTATCTCAATGCAGTTTTCATTCTCCATTTTACTCACTTTATTTAATTGGTGTCTCTCTATTTCCTTATCTATTTACACTATTCTACCATTCCTTTTTTGAGACAAATCTAGTGGAAAGTGTTGCCTCACAGTATATACTTTCTTCCCTAAGCCCTCATTAAATCTAGGGTAGTGGAAAGCAACATTATACCAATCTGCCCTATGTTTTAAATTCCCAGTGTTGAGATTTTAATGATAAGAAACCCACTTTATAGAAGAAAAAAAAAGTTTTAAGATGGTTAGACGGCATGTAAATTATACATTTACAGATGCTTTGCAGTACAATGCAGTGGAAATTAGAATAAGGTTGTTTTTGTCTCTTTAGTGCAAGTCACCCCTATTTTATAATTTGTTTATTTCTCAGTGGCTCAGCCAGCTGTATGATGCAACTTATTTCCTCGCATAATAGAAAATATTTTGTCCTCATTTCTGTTTGTAAGGTAAGCAAATTGAACAGTGGAACACATATCAAATCATATAGTCTGATTATTGCCCTAACCTCACTACATCTCAGGTCCAACTGATGTGTTGTGCCGAAATATTCTATTGGTTATGTTTGTTTCTGCTCACTCCTATGACACCTTGGCTCATTTTGTCTTTCCTCTTTCATATTTTCATCTGGATACATGTAGAGTAAACACTGCATGAACTGGATGCACTATCTCACAAGTGTTATTTCTCTAGTAAGCCACCACTCACACACACATTTCTTGGGCTTTCCCTTTCAATAGCCTTCTGTGAAAGCAAGTCATGAATGTTTTCACCGTTGCACCAGACCCTCCACTGCATCAGTGTACTGTGTGCAAAAAATTAAGTATATCATTTAAGAAGTTAATATTTTTTTACCTGAAAATGTATTTCTTACAGATACTTACCTCTCAGTATACCTTCCTACAAGAACACATTGTTCTTGTCCTTGTGTAAGAATGAAATTATAATGGAGTTCAAGTACTTATTGGATCTATAGTGTATGGAGGATATGTCACCATCCTGTTAGTGGAGGGCTGCAGTTTTATGACAATTACATCATGCATTAGTGCAGTTCATATCATAACATTTGTCTTAATTGGGAGATGACTCAAAGAACCTTTTCTTATTTCATGAAGTACATTTATGTATCTAAGAATAAATATTGCAATGCGAAGAGGTTATGTGATTCAGGTTGATAATATACCATTATTGTTATCAGTATAACATCGTTTGCTACTATTAGAGAGCCCACGTTTGACTAGTTGGCAATTTAAAGAGTATATATCTTATTTAATGTTAGTCATGGATATTTTAACAGTGTTTAGTATATATCTTATGTAATGTTAGTCATGGATATTTTAACAGTGTATAGTATATATCTTATTTAATGTTAGTCATGGATATTTTAACAGTGTATAGTATATATCTTATTTAATGTTAGTCATGGATATTTTAACAGTGTATAGTATATATCTTATTTAATGTTAGTCATGGATATTTTAAGCATTTGAGCTAAGTCTTATTATGTTATCCTTTCTCATTCAGAAAGGATATAGGATGAGTTTCACATTTTGAACATCACAATAAATTATTTTATATTTGGATTGAGAAAATCCAAATATAAATAAATTGAATTATAAAAGTAAATATTTAAATACCATTTATTAGGTTAAAATAATCTGAATCTGTACCTTTTCAACAATTGCTAGTAATTCTGCAACAATAATGTAATCATTAAATAAGAACTGAATTAACAGTTTTTTGTTTATTATTCTTGCAGAAGGAAGTAAAAGTGCCTCACCTGATCTAGACTGTTACTTTAAATTTGGTACAAGCCCTCGTATTAATAGGTTTTTGGCCCGAGAGCCTCCAGATGGATGTGAAAAAGTGAAAATTTTAGAAGAACGAAGGTAGGTTTGCCAACTTATTGTTATTTCTACATTTCATGAAATAAAGAAATAGCTAAAAAATAATTGTGAATACTAAATAAAAACATTTCAATTAATGCTATAATGTGATGATTAGGAAGACTAATATCAAATGGGTAAGTTTAATTATTTCCTAGGCACATATTAAAAAAATATTAACTCGTCATATGAACAAGGAAGTAAAGGAAGACAAGGAACACAAATTAACAAGCAAAATAATATCTTTATTCCAACTATTTGTCAGTCATAGCCTACTGTTCAGCTTCTAGTTGTCTGATTTTATTTGTTTATTTTGAATTAAGCACAAAGTTACACAAAGTGTGCTCTGCCCACCATGGGTATTGAAACCCAGTTTCTAGCAGTACAAATTCTTAGACATATTGCTGTGCTACTGAGGAGCTCTAGTTATTTGAACTGGTTGTTAGAGCTAAGAGGGTGTTTAAATTACATCCAAACAGATCAAGAGGTTAAAGAAAGATTAATATATTAGCATGCTATTGAGTAAGACCTAAATCCCAGTGAGGCATCCTACACTCCTCAGGTTATCTACCTCACAGATTCTTTCAATTAACATATACATGAAAGAGAACTCCAAACTCATACAAACTTGTTTGTGTGTCTGTGCCACCCCTTGAGATAGGTTTACTCCACTATATGAAATAGATAAATGATAAACTATATTGGTACAAGCATTTATGGATAACCATTGTCATGTGTAAACAAAAGGATTAGTATGTGTTTGTGATTTTCTGATATTTAGTTCACAAGGTTTCATTAGCTATGCTCAGAACATCTATGTGAAAATTTGAAAACTTTCCTAAATGCTTTCAAAAGGTGGACCCTTCATCTTCAGGGGGCAAACTGGGAATGGTGGTGCAATCAAATAAGTGACATCGAGAAGGTCATCTGGTTTTTCAGAAAATGTATGTGGTGTTGTAAGTGTCTCCTTTCTAGTACAATGTAGCCGATGCAAAAGTGTGTGCAAAAAGATGTTAGGTATATTTTACTTCAGAAATAGCTAAACATATATATATTTAAAACTATACTTAAGTGTTTAAGTAAAATAAAGGTGACACCAGAAGACTGGTTCAAAAAGATGAAGTAATTAATTTATAAAAACAGGTGTGAATAATTATCTTAGAAAAAATAGGCAGTTTTAGGAAATTCAGCTTTCACATTACATGAAAAAGTAAGCAAAGAATAAAAATTAATTTTTTGACAGATGAAACAAGTGAATGGAGATCACTGATTCTAGGACCTAAATTAATTCCAAAAGGTTGAACAGTGTTTAAATTAGCAATCTAATAGGCTTCTGTTATTTCTCTATCTGCTTTAGTTTTGAATCCTGTTTCAATACCAATGAGAGTAACATTGTTAATGGAATAACTGGGTTGGTTAAAGTTAAAGTTACAGAAGATCTTGAGTTTTATTTGTTTAGTTATATTCCTATAATTTCTCAGTATTGTTAAAATTGAGATTATATATATATATATATATATCCCAAAATGTTTCAAAAGTACACAGGCTTTCATAGGGTGTCCTAACTTTTTCACATGACTGTATAAGTAAATACCTCTTAGATGATAGCAGTTGTCATTTCAGTAGTCATATCAATGATCATGCAAGTAATGTGTCAAAAACTAACAATGCAGTGTGATTTTGAAACTTCTGTTACTACATATAGTCATCATAACAAACCAACAATTTTCAAATTTTTAGCTATGTATTTTGGCTCCTCATCCAAAGATGTACTTATGAAATCCTTAGTCAGATAAGAAATACTAACACTTGTTATTAGTTAGGGAGGAACAAAGCTGCACAAATACTCTGGTATCCATAGAAACCTCCAGTCAACTAGGCATGTGGCTTGGTTTTAAAATCTTGTACTTACAAAAGAATCATCATGCATGTATGGTGATACTTCACCTCATCTGCCACATGTTCAATCACATAGCTGAACATCTTTGTCCTATTCTTAACTCTGGTCATGGCACAGTTTCAAATACTCTCTTGGTTGTTATTGTTTTGACTTTATCTTCTGTTCTTCTATATTATGCTTCCTTTGTAACCTCCAGCTATTCACTTGCTTCTTTACAACACAACATACACTCCCTCTTGAAATGAAAGACTCATCACCAGAACCTCAAATTTTGTGCATTAGTTTCTGTTGCTTAGGTAGGACCATCCTGTGAATTTGTTGGATTATGTAATGGGGACTCACAATTACATAATACATTTAGTGTTTAACCTGATAGTTGATAGATTTTTGCAGCAAATCTGATCTTAGCTACCAGACTGGCAGTATTAGAAGATGGTTATGGAAAGGGTGCAGTTTCATGGCACTTCATCACAAAAAAATAAAGAAATTTTCATTCTCTACCATAAGCCCTAGAATAGAACTTAACATGGACCACCAAGTGAACTAACATCACCCCTGTTATCAGATTAGGTTTTGTGAGACTCTGGAGTCCTGTACTCATTCTTATGATAAGTTTCTAAGGAGCAAATCCAAATTAAACAGTTGTTAATGATGTCATTCTTTATCACCTGAAAAAATAAAATTGAAAATTATTTCAGTCTTGAATAAAGCAGATGCACAATATACTATATGCAGGTGACTTTATAGTGTGTACTTGAAATTAATATAGAAACATTGAACACAGTTAATATACCTTTTCTTGCAATTAAAAAAAAGAGATAGTCTGGACCCTCTGGAATTTCTATGTACTCATACCATTCTAAAATATATATTCTAAGGTATTTAAGGAAGAGTTAAATTAGCAGTTATTTCAAGTGATAAAATAATGTATCAGCGATCATATCTGGTGTTTTTTTACATTATTTCAAGTCTTGTTTATTTTTGAAACATCATATACATATATTATAAAAACTGTGATTGACACGAGATATTAATCATTTTGTTACTGGTGTCATTTGGCTTTCTTTTTTTTTTTTTTTATAACCCAGTTTTGACATTAGTTGCCAGTATAAATATTACATCTTATTTAATGGCAGGTCAAGATTGGCTAGATGCCAAACACAGTTTTTGCTTTGTTGGCTAAAGAACGTAGATAGTAGTTAAATGTTGTATGACTTCTTCCTTCCAATAAAAGAGAGAAGTCTGCATTGCTTTAAAGTAATGGGTATAAAATTATTAGGCAACATAATATTGGGAATTTGAAGCACTACCTTTTCTCACGTATTGGTTGTTCTTTAAATGTTTTGACAGATTGATTTATTACACTATTTTATTTAAGTCAGTTATAGATTGATATCATATGGAGAATGCAGTAAGAAAATTATACAGCCTACATACTGAGTGAAGTGATAATTTCGAGTGTAATTGATAAGAAGTGTTTAATTATGTAGATATAATTTTTTCTTCTGTATTTCTATAATATTGTTTTAACCCAATGTTCACAAACTTGTTCCATTAGGCCAATCCTGTATTGGAGAAGGGAATATTGACTCTTATCCTGATTTTACTCTGTGCAAAAAATGTGAGAAATTTTACTAAAATATACAAGTCTGTTGTACACAAAACATTTGGTGAGCTACAAAGGTATTTGTACTCAAGATGTGTCTGTGAATTAAGATGTTAGTCTGACTCCAACTCTTAGAAGTTGGAATGCAAGGTGATATTCATATGAATAATAAAGATATTTTTACCCATCATACAAATTTCATATTGTATTTGACTGACCTCTAGAATCTATAAACTGAATATCTGTAGTTTTTATCAGTATCAAGTTATGACAGAAAGTGTCTTGAGTAGTTTTTTGCTCATAACTTAAAAAGTATCGTGATTAGGCTAATCGGCCAAGTAATAAGTGAAATTTGCTAATTGACAACTGGAATACTTAAAAACAATAATAATTGAAATACAAACTACAATTAGCTGATTATTTTCATGAATTTGAACACTGATTCATTCAGCTAAACAATCTTGAATTAATAGAAAATAATAATGGGAAGTCATAATGGCAATATTTCAGTTACTTTGATAAATGGATTAATAATAATAAAAAAGTGGTGATCAAAAACACTAATTACTTTTAGTTAATTATTTCACATAACATTTCACTAGTCAAAATAATCCATATTCCTTGGTAAAATTTATTAATTGAGTTAATAGCACATCTGCGTCAGCATTATATTCATAGTACCTTCAAAGCTAAATGTGTCAAATTTTGTGAACTCGGACAAGTTTATGTCTTTTAAATTAATTGATAGGTGATAAACACAATGTCAGAGGTAAGTCTTAAAATTAAGTAATTGTTATCAAAACCACATCTTATCATGTAAAATGATTCTGTTAAATGTCATTTTGTAGGAGAATGAAAAATATAGATAATAAGGTATATGCTTATTTAAATTGTAAAAAATAATTTATCTTTATAAGCACATTTTCCTAATGCTGCATATAAGGTAAAATATGTTGTATTACTCAAATGTTAATACATCATGCTATTTTATAAAAATAAATACCTGTCTATGAAATACTAATCTTAAATTGGTACATGTCTATTTAATGTAATAACTGCACATTAAAAAAAATCAAAACAATTCTGCCTTTAGATGTTTCATCAGTTTTGGTTTACTTATAACCATAAGTTTATAATCTCTTCTCATAGGAATACCTCAACTCTCATGGAACCCCAAGGGTATGGACCCTTTAAGCCAAGTGAGAAATTTGTGTTGCTACCAAGTCAAAGTTCTGCATTTTACCCATTGTACAAGAATTATGTTTCTCCATCAACTTCAGATAGTGCTCTACAACAGCTGACTTCTCCTCACTCCCTAGCTGAAGAGAAGCTACAGTGACCTAACTGAAGGGGTGTTCCTTTTTAATCACCCCTCTCACCTTAATGCTGTTTCATTTTTTTCCTTCTGGTGAAGACTTGTAATCACGTTTTTGGTGGGCTTGTACAAAGCCTTACTTTAAAAAACACATACCCTGTGGTTGATGTGTAGTCAATCTTTGGGTGTGATTCTTCTCACTCAGCCACCACTAGTTCTTCCTTTGTGGTCATCTGCAACTACAGACAGAGGTTGTGATATGTGACAAGTCCTTTTACATTTCTGTAAGGCATACCACTGTGCACCTGTTTTTACAGTGGCCACATCCTATTAAACTTGTGACTGTGATGTTTGCACAACCAAATAATATTTACTGGTATCTCCAAAGAGTGAGAGATAGAATATAGCAGGTACAAATATGAAGAGCTTTTCTTGTTTTATTTGTTAGTCTGCAAATATGTCAACTGCTATATCTTTATATATATATTATTGGTGGAGTATCCAGGTATATTTTATTCTGCATGTAAATGTGAAAGACAATAATCATGTTTTATTACACATTGTGCTACTACATAAATTTGTAAGAAAACATAACTCAAATCAGTATAGACACAGCACTTTAAGACATATGTAGTTAGAAAATATTGATACATTTTGTTTTGTATTGGTTTATTCTTTCAATTATTTTAACCAGTTTCATCTTTTCAAATAATTACATATATATAAGAAGTGTATTTAATTTGACAGAAAATGTTTTGGTTTTAACTGAGTCAGTCATAGTCATTCTTATTTTATGTATATCACAATTCAAATCATGAAAGTTTTCTTTTTGATAAGTTGGATTTTTGCTTTACATTTAACATTTCTTAGCAGGGTAGTGACAGATGGAATCTGTGGAAATATTTGAAATTTTCTACATCAAGGATGTCTATTTCCTGCAGAATCTGAAATCTGTGGAAAAGTCAGTTTATTTGAAAATGAAAAAAAAAACAAAAAACATTTTAGACTATTTGCCTGTTACCTTGCCCTATGTTATGTGGACCATGCAGTACAATTTCTAAAGGGATTCATTTTTTATTCTTATTCACTAAAATATATGAATTATAACACTCCAAAAGTACTTACAATATTAAAATTTATTATCAGAAAAAATTCTAGATTGGCTTTCCAATATATCTATGTAAATGGAAAAGAATTTATCAACATGAACATTGAATATAAAACATTTTCTTGGTCATTGTTGATGTAGCATGTATTGTTCTGGTAAGAACCAGTGTGGAACTGGTGAAGCTGTAATGTCAGGTGATACATATTTGCACCACTCCTATTGCTGGTACAATTCTTTTTTAGCATATAATATTGTAGGCCTGGCATGGTCAGGTGGTTAAGGCACTCAACTCCTAATCTTAGGGTTCTGGGTTTAAATCTCTGTCACACCAAACATGTTGTCCTTTCAGCCATGGAGGCATTATAATGTGATGATCAATTCCACTATTCATTTGTAAAAGAGTACCCCACAAGTTGGCAGTGGGTGGTGATGACAGATAATGTTGCAAAATTTTTTGGATTGAAAATTTGAACTGCTTTGAAGAACTTCATGAGAACAGATCACTTTTCTCTTATCATTATTGATACATTTATATTTTGAAGCTTATTTGAAGCTTCAAGTTGAAAAATAATTAAGAAACACAATATGAATTGTGAGCCTATGGCTGAGTTAATGGAAATGAATGAATAAAACAAAACCACTATATAAACATTGTCAATGTGTATGTTCAACCTGTCATATGATGATGAGCATTATAATTATTTTTTATATGTGTGGTAGGCATACAAATGAAAATGTTACCACTTGACAAACTTTTAGTATTCCTTTTGTAAATAATCATAGTATATATTTGCACTAGGCTTATTAGTGTTCCTATATGGGGAAATATTGATAGTTTCTTTCTTTTTCACATGGGCATATAGATTCTTTTATATGATTTTAGATTAAAAATATAAAAATCATGCAAAATAAGTATAATTCCTTAGAGGAAGCTATAATCAGTAAGCAAAAGGTTAACACCAACTGGGCAAAAGGTGAACTTTTAACCTTCCATAAGAAGAACACAGCCATAAGACAGGACTTCAGGTCATTGAAAGAAGAAGCACTTCTGCCACATATCAATTGTTACACCAAACACTAAGTAAACTAACTTATCTTGTAGCTAATCTTTGAGGTTTTGCAACAATACAAGACATAATTGTGTCCTTTGTGAGGACACACAATGATCTTGATTTGTGTCTGATAGGAATTAGTAAATTAATCATATTTTCTCTGATGGCATGTTAAGTTGACCAAAACAAAATTTGGTGAAACTTTTGAAGCACAGTTATAATGTAGCTTGTTTTTCCATAGTACTTTCTGAAGTACTGGCACAAGTAGAAGTTGCAACTCATTTTCATGTATTGTGTTTCTTACTTGCAACATATTCAAGTGCTAATCAGTGATGCACAGAATTCATAGAATTATAAACTGACCATAATAACCATTATTAAAGTCTTTTTTTCTTTATTATCATTGGCAGTAACTTTTGCTTAGATGTGTTCTTAGATTGCTGCTGTGCGTTATTTGAACTTGCCGTTCTCATTAACTGTAACTTACAAATTGTGCTGTCTCTGCATGTAACCTAGTAAATAAAAAGCATTTAATTTCTTACTTCCAGAGAGCTCACGTGAAGGAATTAGTGTAAAGGCAAATCTTAGTAAAAATTCATAATCAAAACATTTTTGTCACCAGGTAAAAAGGCAAAGACCTATAGGTTTCCCACCTTTTCTGCAGAAATTGTATGATCCATGAGTGTGATAATATTTTCATGTGTGCAGATTCCATCTGTCCCTGGATATTAGAAATAAGTTACATTTGTTCTTCGCATTTGAAATGTACAAAAACTTGTACTGAAATAAGATAAATATAATTAATTCTTTAAAATGGTTGCGTGCATATACTTAGAATAGGAAAGCAGGTTGGACATTCTGTGTTTAAATACAAGAAAAAATTAAATTGAGCCAAACAAGAAAGGAATTTGTACATTGGATATTTGCACTATGGGTTAAGTTTACATCTTTTATTTGATTATGCATTTTTTTAACCTACTGCATTGTGTCATATAATACTAAATATTTCAATGAATTAAATATATCCAACTTAAAATAATAAAAACACATACCCCCTTTTTTTTTAAAAAAAAAAGATGTGTGTAATGGTACACAAGGATAAACTTATCTCGGGCTCAACTAATGTCATCGCCAGACCTGCTTTTGAAAACTCCCAATCATACATAATTTTTGGCATTTTACTCAGTATATCCAATGTCAGTTAGTTTACTTAGTAATATAACTAAAATAACTTGTGTAATTAAGCATAACTAAAGTTTTAGTTGGTATGGTTGAAGGTTCAGTTGTAGAATGTGCTAATTGATAGCACATTGACACTTTCAAATCCTTGAGGTGAAAGGTATAGCTTTGAAATTTGATTTGTTTTCTTACCAGAGAAATTGACGTTATTTTTAGTGGCCCAAAATTCCCAGAATGTTCATAATTTTTAAATTGTTTATGGAAATCACTAATTTCTTTAAAAAGCTGCAATGAAAAAAATTATTTTGCATCTGGTCATCTTGGATGTAAATGTGATGCTGACATATTAATATAACATTGACCTGATGTAAATGATTGGTGGTTCAATTAATTTGGAAGCAAGAAATCAATTGGGTGAATTGATATTTGATATAATAAAATTTTACAAAATTATAAAATGTAAGGTTAAGACATCATTACCAGATGGTAAATAATCTGTTCTTTTCAGGTAAGGAAGATTTTTTGGGTTTGATATAGTAAGTGTATTTTAGTCTTGTTTATTACCAACAAATACTTTATTTTAAATAATTGAGGACTTGATGAATTAAACATTTGTCATAATATTAATTTATCGTAGATTTATCCCTGAAAACAAGCATCTTCTGGCTGGAGAGTCTTAAAATCTAAATGAAAAGATTGGTAGAAAAGTTCAAGAGTCATACATAGTATATGATAATTAATGTTTACAATGTATTTCTCAGGCAATATACTTATTAACTCTCATTTGGACTCTGTTTTAAGTAGAGCATGCTTGTAAGTTGAAGGTTTTATTATCACTTGTCCTAATTGCATATACCTAGTAGTATATAATTATAGAAGTGGTTATTGTGCAATCAGGAACTTAAGGTTTTTTTATTAACCTTTACTCTTGCTTGTTATTTACTTTAATATTATTATCTGAAAACTGATTAGTGATTATGAAAACTTCTAAAGTTTGCCAAAAGCAGTGATGGGTGACTAAACATGGTATCTTAATACAGTTTCATTTTGGTATGCTTTAAAATAGTAAATTGGATCAGAATATATGTTAACTTTAAACTCAAAACAATGGGCCTGAATACAATAAGTGTGTTCTCAGAATTACATGTAATATAAAATGTATATTGTGAAGACAACAGAGTGGTCTACAGATTAAAAGAGATAAAAGTACTAGATATATGAAATGTATTGAAGATCAGGTATTTATGGCATATCTATGTGGAAAAAAAATGCTTAAGGAAAAGTCATTCAAAATGGGTAATTGACTCTTAAGACTCTAGTTGAGGGATAAAACTTTATATTGCTATTAAATATGAGAAAGAAAGAGAAAATAAAATGCCAGTTATTTCATAAGAGTGAAGGGAGCTAAGAATAATTCTCTAATAAAAGTAATAATAATAATGCAACTGACAATTTATAATGATCTAGCACAAACAATCAGATAAACATGCCATTTTATATGGTATGTGGCATTTTATATGCCATTTGTTTTATAGGTATTCAGAAATAGAATGTTTTACTTTGGTAATTTCTTCCCCAATACTGCTCATAAGCTGGTAATGTTGGTAGTGTGTTGGACTGAAATGTGGGATAGAACATGTTATGATAAGAACCAATTATAGTTGTTCAGATATCTGTCTGTATTTCTTTCTTTTTTTCTTTTCACAGAAACAAACAAAAATCAATTATAGTAAAATCGCATTATAAGGATACACTTTGTCTAAAGCAGTACCTAATAGTGATGGTAGATACAAGGAAAATATGTCTAATTTAAATACAGTACATCTTTGGCTGCATATACCCACAGACGTATTTCTCATATACTTCATGCAAAATCATCTGAGCACATATGGTAACTCAAACATCTAAGTTAATAAATATTTTTTACTGGAAAATATTTCGAATTATTTGAAAAGCTACCATTCAGTATAAAGACAAGTTACATTGTGTAGCCAACAACATTTTATATGTGGTGTGAAAATTTTCAAAAGTGATTCTATTCTGTAAATATAGTGAAAGTTTTAAGTGTTTTTATCCAAAATTAAACTTAAGTTTTGTTAGATGGATCATGGATGCAAATCAAATTAAGGTTAGTCTGGTTCAATTTTATCTTAGAGAATTGATATTTAAGACTTGAATCTATATGATATTTAAGATGTGAATCTGTATGATATCTTAACATGTCTTTAGTTTATTTCACTCTCTTATTTTTAGATTAATTAAACATTCAAATGTTTACAAATTTTAGCAATGTTGTGAATGATTAAAAGATATTCTAGAGTGGTAGTGTAAAAATTAATGTTAGAACCCCTTGATTTCTAGTGAAACATGGCCTCAGAAATAAGAGAGATCCAGAGAACACTAACCTTTTTCTCTAACTTTCAAACACTGCATATGCAAAAGTAAATAATATATTCTCAAGACAGCTGATATGGATATTAAAACTTTTATTAAAATAAAGTATAGAACAATGTTTCGACCTTCTTGTTAAAAAAGAAAGTTTTCAACTGATTGTTCCTGTGCCTGTCTTAGGGACAGGAGTATAAACATGTATGAGATTGTAGGGGGCTTTGGTATGTTATTAATTATTAAGGTATAAAGTGTTCCTTTCCATTGGTTCAATTTTGGTTTGAGCTCTTGTATATGTATGGCTTATTATAACAACTTCACACATTTTTTTGAATACTGCAAATCAAATAAACACAACATAATCATAAAAAACACCAACATACTAAGTAGGGAAAGGAGTGCAAATGCAAAATCAAAGAAGTCCTACAATCTCATACCAATTTAAATACTCTTCTCTATGATGTGTGCCCAGCAACAGTCAGTTGCAAACTCTTTATTAACCTGAAAATGACCTAATAAGGTTGAAACTTTGATCTGTACTTCATTTTAATTAAAGTTATAATACCCATACCAGCTATTTTTATAACACATATTTACTTCAAGTGGGTTTCTTGCCATTATGAAAAATGAATACATCAATACCATTTAGGCATGAGTAACATGAGTGATGTGATGTTATAGAAAACAATGTTAATGATACACACACAGCTTTAATTTTAGTAGGCTTCTAAGCCAGAAATCAAATAATATTTATTCAGTATTTTGTATAATTTTATAATAAGTTAAAGGTGATAATATTATGTCTCAGTTCTTTGATAAGATGTCGAAAACCCATACATAAAATCGGGAAGGACACAATTCCAGTGATACCATAAGCTTAACACAAGCATTATAAAGGTAAATCAGGAACAGTGAGATTAATTTTTCTAGCTTTTACAAATGTACATTAATAATTTGTTATGGAATATTTTCCTTGTTATATAAATGAGAAACAACTGTTTTAAAGTACTTTTGTTTTGTTAGTATATTTTTTCTCTAATATTTTTTTTAATTTATTATTCCTCTAAAAATGTCTCCCAGTGGATCAGTGGTAAGTTCCTGTATTTACAATGCTAAAATTTGGGGTTCAATTCCCTGTAGTGGACATCCTATGGAGAAAAAACATGGTTTTTTGGTTGAACAGAAATAAATGTAATATTGAAATTATAAGAATTCTAACGAGGTTTAATATAACAGCTTTATTATGCAATTAGGAAAAAAATGCATTTGATAAAAACTGATTTGCTTATAACTTGAACTTTATGATTATAGATTTTTACTTTGAATCATTGAAGATTATTTTCACATCACATGTACAGCTCCAGCTTGTATTGATTTCTTTAAAATATAATTCTAACATGTAACTATTAAAAAAAAAGATTGTTTAACAGCTTTGTCCTGTTGGGTGTGTTTTTTTTTTCATTTATGATATCATATGTTTTAATGGTATTTTTGATCCCTGGTTAAAAGAATCTTGTATAATATAGATTTAAAAACAAAACAAAACTGTACCATAATCTGGTTTATTAGTGTGCCAAGGCATTAAGATATGTTTCTGTTTATTTTCTTGGTGAATATTGTATATAAACAGGCATACTTTATAATGATATGCTATCAAAAATACTTTTTTTGGAAAAAAAAAACAGTACTGCTTATACAGTTTTCAATTTCTTAATGTACTCAGCGACTTGGAAAGGTTTATGTTGTATGTAAATATAAATACATATGGTTATTTATTTCAATGAATTGTGAATTACAAAAAAAAAAAAAACTCGTAGGAGATCACACTCTACTTCCTAGTACTAGCCTACTGCAGGGCAAGCTTAGTTTGATTAACTTGCCTTAATAAATTATACTTGTAGTTATATTTCACATGTAAAACAATAATCTATGATATGTATTATATGTTTGTGGTTTGCATAAGTCATTTGAAACCCTTTTTTTCTAACTTTCATTCAAGAAGTATATTCTTAACAATATAGTTTCTACGATGTATATATACATCCTTAATAAATATGTTCTCTACTAGAGCTCCAAGACATCTTACTTACCAGTTTGTTCCCACATCAGTGCCAACAGCTAGTATAAACCCTGGGAAATATTCTTACTAAAGTCAGTGACTCAGGATTTTTAAGATGATAATGATAAATATTTTGTGTTTGAAAGATACCACATCTGTATAACTCTAACTAGCTGCCCAAGTTATATGTGTGTAACACATGCTGCCCTGTTTGAGTTATAAAATGAACATTTGTTTTTCTTTGACTTCAGTCTTATTGTTTGAAGTCTCTCTTAATGCCTTGAATTGTACAGGGAATAACTTATGGATTGCTAGATGTAGAAGAGGTGTCCTGTGCTACTAAGCTTTCAGCATTAGTTTCAGGAGAGTATTTTCCCATCTTAGGTAAGAATGTATCATAAAGTGAGTGACCTTATGAAAATGTATATATATATATATATATATATATGTGTGTGTGTGTGTGTGTGTAGTGATGGGCTGTATGTGTAAAAATGTTTAGTAACAAGTACAAACTTCAATTTTACTGGCATGTGAATGACATCAGTCCCTGCTTCCATTACCTTTTCAACGCACATACCTTGTCTGATGACTGGAAGCATACCAAACTCCAGAGAAAATGCTACTATCCCTACCTTAAGTTATCTGATAATATACAGCATTTATTTAAATTCCCATAGTTGGGTCTGCAAATAATAGGCTCTTGTGTATATAATTTTTTTTTACTTCTCATACTCTCATATTTTAACCTACAACAAAAAAATCTATAGCATAATGACAGAGTATTGTTCATTGTAACTTATAACAAAATTTAACATTTGCTGGTTTTATTTTTTATTTTGTATCTTCTCCATTCATTTTCATTTCTTTGAAATAATATTTTTTAGCTATTGTTTTTCTTAATGAAGATTTTTTTTCCCTGGCATTTTCTTTCTAATGTTAAATAAAATAGTTTATAGGGGTATAAGCTGAAGATTAACAAGGTTTATTATTCCATATACACATCATATAAATGTGGTCAGAAAAAGATTATTTCTTTTTTTTCATTTACTTTTACTGGGAGATTTTATAGGAAATGAATCAATTGTTAAATGTCATTTAGTGAAATGATTCTTGTTAGGTCTGTTTGTTTTTTAAACAGCAGTCAGTTATGTGAGATCAACAATTGTAGCATAGAACTCATTATTTGCTTTAGATAAATGCATTAGCTAAAAACTTAGTGTTTCTTTCTTAAGAAAACGTTATTTTTGATCCTTTTTTTTCCTGATGAAAGGCTGTTATTTTTTTTACATATCTCCACTTTGAACGAAAACCATTAAGCCTTACAGCTCATGCAAGCTGTGAATCTGAGACATTTCTTGAATTTAAAATACGGGTTCTTAATTTTAAATGTTGATATTATAGGTAGTTTTAGGAGTTGTCAAATTTATTTGGTGTAACTTCCTGGAACTCGAGAATCGATTTCTGGAAAGCATTAAAACCTGATTATAACATATTTTAAGAAATTTAAAGGAAAATAAATGCCTTCTTAAAATATTTCAAATGCAAAATTAATAGATTATAAAATTGTTTGTATTTTCAGAGCTTATTTTTAATTTATTGAACTATTATAGACACACCATTGAATAATCTAAATGCAGGTTTAAATTCTGTTGTAATATTTCATTGCAAATGTGAAGCAATGAAATAAAATACACATGGACAAGTTTAAGGTGCATATGGAAAAATATTTATATACCGTCCCTTTGTAAAATAGTATGCCTTTGTTTCGAATCAGTTCAAAGGGCTTGAACACTTGTCTTTGAATGACAGTAAATAATAATAAATTGTGGTATTTTTGGAAATTATTGGATTTGGTCTAAGAGTGAAAATGAGATGTGAATAATTTTATGTACAATTTGATGTTTCTTGGTGGAGTAATTTAAATCGAATTTGAAATGTTTTATATTAGTGAGAACTGGCTCATGTTTTTTGCCTTTAATATCATTTATCCCAGTGAATTACACAAGGGAAAGGGGAAAAAAGGAATTCACCTTATGTAAAAATCTCATAAGTGAGTAAGAGTGTGGACAGTCTCTCATCTAAGTTTCGTAAATTAATACAGCTAATTTATAGTTGAAAAAAGTTTGAGATTTTTATCTAATATTGAAATTATCCTAAGGTTTGTCTTCACAAAGAATGAAAGAACTGAATTGTATATAAGGACTACACACTATCATTTTTTTTCTTTTCTGCCAAGTCTTCTACTCCAATTTCTCCAAACACGTGTAAAGAGAAAAACTTTATCAGTTTCAAAAAACAAAAAGTTTTTTCAGTGAAGTTTGTGCTCTACCAACAAATGTATAAATCAAACTTCCATCATTAAAACTTTTTTGTTAGTGTTTTTCTTTCGTAATGAAGCCTTCACATTCCTCATTTTAGTTTGATGTCATTTGTGTAATTAATAGCATTCAATTATTATTTTGTGAAAGGAATATAAACATAGAAGAATAGATTTATAGATAGATTTGTTGCTAGTATTTCAATATTGAATTCATTTATTCATGTTTATTATATCTGCATACGTAAAAAGTCTGTATGTATTCTTAGTGCAGGAACTTTTGTGTATGAGGTTCCTTTTTTCTCCATTTATTTTCTTTGTAATGATGCTAAGTAGAAAGTAAATCTTATACAAGTAAAAAATATGTGAATAAATGTGTACTGTATGGCATTCAGATTAAAAAAAATGACTGGGGAAAAAATTCTTGTGAAACTTGGAAGTTGTAATCTTATTAATTTCATTTTTTGCAGCACTTTGTTTAACCTGTTTCCTCAGTATGCTGTTGTTCTTGAGAAGTTATTTGCATTATGGCTTTTTTTTTCCTGCCCCTCATGGGTCTTCCTCATACTTTTTTCATTTTTATTTTTACTCATCTACTTATAAACTTGACTATATGATTGATGTATCTTTCTGTAGATGTTACTGTAATGCCTTTCTTGTTGCCACATAAAACACATCTTCAAATTACCTGCATTGTTTGTCTGTGAGATGTCTTGTAATATTACTGATGATAAAAATGCATCTGTATACACGAAAGTACATCTATTCCATTTGCTGTTATAAACCATTAGAAATAGATCTTCTACTTATGGTTTTATTTTAATCACTTAAGTATAACTGTACAACAAAATGGGGAAATAGGTTCCTTTATCCCAGTAAGTATATCCCAATGGGTGAATGCAAGTTAATTTGTTAATATTGGATTTGTTTAATAATATATGTAAATTTCACATTAAGAATAATTAAAGTTTTACATTTTGTGTATTTGTACAAGTTTCAAAAAAATTGATGAAAATCCTGCTTTTGGGTTTGATATTAGTGCAGAAGGAAATTAAAATTGGGAATTTTGATAGAAAACTCAGAACTTTGAAAAGTTAGTCTTGTATTTCTTTGAAAAAAAAGTTTGTATTTTTTACATACCAAAAGTAAAGTTTGCACTAAACTCAACAAATAACTGACTATTCAATATTGTTACACTATATTCTACCAAAGTTTGTAGAAAATCTGTTGATGTGATGAGCATATTATACTAGTGAATTAATTCAGAAACACATTGTGCCATACTAATTCCCTCTCTAGTGAGCAAAACTTTTATATGCTTTGCTTAATGTTTTAATTTAGAAGTGGGGTTGATTTAAAAAATGTTTTTAAAATTTCCCCAAAAATGAAGTCAACATTTTAAATTCAGCAGTAAAAATGAAACACTTAAAACATTCCTTTGTAAAGAAAAGCAAATGCTGAATGTATTATTAGTGAGGAACAACACAACTATCTACCCAATTCATGTAATAAAGCAAGATGTGTATTACATTATTCTGCATCAAAAAATGCACCCATTCCTTAAATACAGAAATAATTCTTTATAACTTTAATGCCACTAACCTGAAATCATTATTATTCAAATATCTATCCTGAATTCATAAAATCTTAAACCATTGTAAATTTCAAGCAAGACACTGAAGATACTTAATGTATTGGATATTGGATAAAAACTTAGTCCTAACAAAACTGAATCTAAGTATAATACTTACAATGTTGTTTTATGTGCTTGTGTTCTGTAATAGTTCACTTTACTTGATATACCAACAGTGATAGCAGTATCACAGAGAAATAATTACACAAAACATAACATTTTCATCATATTTACTGGCAAGATTAATACAACTGAACAACAGATTTGGTTACATTAACTGTTTGATATAAATGTGTGAAAAATGTTGCATTTTTACCATATTCTAAGCCTACAGAAATTGAAACAGTAGAAAACTTACCTACTAATAACAATATGCCATATTAAACAGTAAGTATGTGGTAAGGATTAAGAAAATACCATAGAAGGTAGCTGTGAATACATGAAAAATTTTCAAAAATCTTAAACTTCAATATTCATTTAAAAAAGAATTGTCTGGTTATTTCTAAACTCTTATGAACATTGTCTAGTTCTACATTGATTCAAATATTATAAACACTCATGTAATAGAAAATTCAATGAGAAAGTGATCAAACACACAACATAGCATACTTCCCTTCAAACACGTTTTATTTTTACTTCTTATCAACTTTCCTTTATTATCCAATGTTATCAGTAGCAGATGTCACATTTTGTCTACTGACATCCATCAATTTACCATCAGTCTACCCATTTTAAATACCTTCTAAGTTATAAATAGTGTTAAAGAACTTCACCTGTTTCATGATATGTAAATATTTTAGTAATAAGTTTCCTGATTCCTTTTGTTATCTCTATACATAATATTTCATTTCAAATTCCACCTCAGTCATTTTTAAACTAAATGACTGTGGCTGTTCTAAATGTATGTGGAAGTTTTGTAAACTGTACACTGTATATGGCATATTTGCATTCAACTGCATGATGCAGACAGTACCCTATATTGCACATCAGCAGTCAGTGGGTTTATATTTAACATTTTAATCACTTGAGCATAATATAGAAATTCTAACAGTGTAACTCTCATTTGAGCCTAATTTTTGGGCATTATTGTTTCTAGTAACTTTCTCATGCCAAGTGCTTATTACTGGACAGAATGCTTGACAAACTGGATTTTCTAAAGTACAACTAACTACTACAGTGTACAATAGAGGCAAAACTAAAAATTCCATACACACACACAAATATATATATATGCAATGATAATTCTGTTTTCAGTACAAGAGGTAGTACTACTAATGTGTACAAGTTACATATACCTATATAAAATGGCAGTGATGAAATAAGTATAGACAGTACCATCTCATATTTATTTTGTTTAAAAGATACTGGCTTACTTCATAATGTCTCAACTAATGTACACACATAATAAAACTATCGTATTTACAGAAAACTAACCTTTTCTACATTTTTTTCCTATATGTGTGATTCAAAGTTCTCATCAGAAACATACTACTACTTAGTTGTATAGTATCACCAATGTTTCACTAATTGTTTTCTGTAAGTTTCTTATTAACTGAGAATCAATGAATTTCAAGTATTAAGTATTTAAGAGAAAGTATTTTAAGTTTGACATTAGTTTTATAGATGCATCAAATAGAGGTGATTCCTGTTCATTAATTAATTCCTTTTCTTAAGACATTTTATAATTACTATTAATGATATACATCTTACGTATAAAATTGTACTTTGGCCTCCATTATACAACAAAACTCATGCCATGACTAGTCTACAACTGATGGTTATGATGTGGCTTTGTCACTAAGTGTTAGCTTCATTTGTTTAATTTTAGAAATAAAAACTTTAAAATTTAACCAAAGCCAAAAACGTCAACTAGCTGAAATACCAAAAACCTCATCAATTTTTTTTAGTTGAGTGAAAAAGAAATTTTACAACAAAAATTATACATCTTTTTTTCAATCAAATCAGAGATTTATCCAAGCCTTAAAAAAAATTGTACACAGTAGTATGGTTATATCACACATCATGGATGATAAACATAAAATAAATGTTGTCTGACAACATTATTATAAAATTAAAGTAATAATTTTGGCTGTTAGTGCTCAAAAGGTTAAATGAACACAGTCATAATATCATCAAAATGTGTTTAATTTAAAAACAAATATGGCTTTCATAAAGACTTCTTATTTGCTTCATATGTAGAATGATCCTGGAGGTGAGGCATTTTAAACACCTACTTTCTTATAGAAACACATGATCTTTTGTATACAAGATAATCTTTTCAGTACTGCAAATGATTCTGCTTTATTAACTTCTGAGAAACAACAGCATATCAGTCATTTGGCACACATTTGTTTGAATTTCAACAGCAAATTGATAATTTAATGTATGTGTGCAACTCACTTGTCAACTACAAACCAATAATGTTTCAAACACAAGTAAAGAAATTGTTACACTGAAAAATACATTGAAAAATGGAAATGACACTAATGTATTGAAATGTAATCCAAATACAATTTTTAATACAAATAGGACTACTTATTTAAGGTGTAGAAGGAACGTGTTTGAAAATACAAACAAACAGATGCACAAAAATAACATCTACATATTTTCATATAATCAAAATAAACAAAATTACCAAATATACAGAATTTGATTTAACTAAATACAAAAAAAGAACAACTCAAGTATTTACATTATTAGAGAATAATAAGTGGACTAATAAATAAACACAGGGTTCCCTTTGACATCATTTAAAAAACATTAGGCTACAGCAGACAGGTATAAAATGTTAAATTTTTATTTTATTATTATGTACATGTAATTATTACCATTTCAATATCACAAGTTTTCTGTTATTTTATTTGTTCTGTAAACTATGAAGAATAATGACACTGCTATTTGTGCTCTACACTGACCCTGTTACTCTTGTCTGTATGTGGCTGGTAAATATTATCCAACTGCAAAGAACATACAAATGTTTTACTAGGTAAATTGCATCCATTTAACTTGATTTCCTGCAGTTGAAAAATATCAAACCAGTACACAATAATGTCTACAGGTTTAAATACACAATGTTTTCATGAATCTTACTATACTTGTTTTTCACTATTTTACATTAAAAAACTGTATTGCTTAGTTTTATTTATCACAATACAACTATGCCACACTAATTGAGAGTCAATAAATAAATATTTAACAACTGGATTACAATCTGTTTGTAATTTAAATAAAAACATCCCTGCAAATACAAAGAGGGGGACAAGAAAAATATTTTTCTTTATTCATTCTGTATATATGTTGATTCATACTTTACCCCCTCTGGAGACATTTCTGTGGATTCCCATATGCAACTGTCAATGCTCTAAATCAAACAGATATGGGTCACACAACAACTCAATAAAATATGGTTCAATGGTTTTGTGCATTAATGAAGATGACATGAACAATCACTACTACACTTAATCCAGTTAATGTAATTTTGGAAGACCAATTTTGTTTTAATGAAAAGATAACTATGATAAAAAACAAAAAAAAGACAAAACATTCACTAAACTTGTACCATTTGTTAATTTGTTTTCTTTTCTCTCACACCTTTCAAACTGTACTTACGTATATTTAAATGTTTTCCCTATGTATTCCTGCTACCACAGAGAAAAGGTCATTAAATTTAGTTCATTTCCACTAATCTAATATTTAGGAAAAAGTAAACTAAAATAACTATTGGTCCTTCCACTAATATATTGAAAGAGAAATGAAATTATTAAAGTGAAAAAATACAAGGATGAAAAAAGATTAATTCTTTTGAAAACACTAATGATTATAAAAGAATCATTCTGTCACTCCTTCAAAGATCCATTAACTGTTACAATCACTTTTCTTGAACCTGGAAGAAAACCATTGGATATTATCAGAATTTCAAATTCTCAGCAAAGATGTTATCATTTTACAATTTTAAAAATTATAAGAAACTCACAAGCAAAAAAACAAACTAATATTTTGTATAAATTTCAATGGAGTAAAAAATTAAGTAGTTTAGCAAACGTACACCTTTTCAGAAAACTATTCTGAAATGAAAGTGGTGGAAAATGTAAGAAACCAGTGTTAATAAGAAACTTCTTTCCAAAGATAGTCCACAGTAAGTAATACAATAATTTTGAAGGATAAGCAAAATTTGGAAAATTAGAAACAGGTCTAATGAATATATTTTAAACATCAGTAGTAACATTACTTTACAAATATACAATAATAATGTATGTTCTATTTTAACTGTCAAAAAATAATTTATTATTTTAATTTCTTATTATGGTCACCTATAACACTTAAAACTGACACCTTCAATCAAAAGTTAGTAATAAATAGTCTGTGAATTTTACAAGTCAATTGGCACAGCTCAAAGATCCTACCAAATAAAGTCCTTTTGAACAACAGTTGAAATGAAAACAAAGCTATGAGATCTTTAATATAGTATATGTTAATGGGCTAAAAAATCTGTCTGGTAAATAGTCACAAGTCTGAATCCCACACTGTTTCCTTTTTCACTCTAAGATAAATTCCTAAGTTCACACAATAATATTTTTACTCTTACAATTTCCTTAATATTTTCAACTTATTAAACAGAATATCCAAACATTATTTATATGGATATTTTAAACAGACAATAAGCTAACTTTCCCTGAAGGTTGCATAAACTATATGTAACAAATGTCTCTGTCTTTATCAGAGGAACTTGAATGCTTAATGTTGCACACCAGCAACAGATAAGCAATTTCTTATCTTAAAGCAACAAATTGAATGAAATTACTTGTTTAACAAACTTTTAATGATTTTCTCCATTATTGATGTCAATAATTTATAATTAAAAATACATCTCTTTATGTTTACAATTTCATTGTTTTTATCATAATTACATTTATTATATTTTATGTTTAATTTGTTATATCCAAAAACAAAGTCTATAGCTATAATTATCTGTGCAGCCTAACATAAAGCTAGAAAACACTTCACACTACTTAAAATAACTTAGGCTGACTTGTTTTAAAAACTGTTGTGGTAAATATTTTACTTTATGAGTATCATATAAATGTTATAATAATCACATATAACTGTAGAAATATGTGCCTTTCTATAAGAACTTTCATTACCACCCATAAATATGTTACCAAAGTAAGCAGCTATCTTCATAACCCTAGCAGTACTATTAGCCTGTATATAATGTTTTGTGCTAAATTCAGTTAAATATCTTACAGATAAAACAACTGTGGTTAAAAACTACCTTCAAAAGTACTAAAGTTACCAGATTTCATATGTCATGAATTATCTGTCTTATCAAACTGTGTATAAGCAGCAAAGAGGCTATATGTATAACCAAGTTTAATAAACTGCTTATTTGTTACAGTTCAAATGCATTTTTGTAACTAACATAAAAACAAATTTATTTTTATGTTAATAGTGACCAATAATTTTTAGTACATGCTTAACACCACAAACCATGTGTTAAAACATTTCTGAGTGGAAAATAACAAGCCAATAGTACTTAATAGTTGACTTCAGTAAATGTATTAAAGCATTTTTAAGTAGTATATAATAGTATATAGCCAGACAACATTACTCAGTAGTTGCCTTTGGTATATGTTTGCAAAATAAATATATTAAAGCATTTTTTAATTGTAAATAATTGGTCACAAATGTACTAGTTATATTCTAATCATTTTGATTCTGTTACTTTGTATGTGCATCTTATGCTTATTGTTTTTTTATATTTCAATACATACATGAAGCTACTTAGGAATTTTCTTCACCGGTTGCCCCTAATTCTGTCTTGATAGAATAGAGAGATGGTAGCCAATTGTTAACACCCAAAACAAACTCTTGTCCAATGAAATAAAGTGATTAAAAGTAATAAAGGAGCACATTTAAATATGAACTAAGCCCACAACTGAAAAAAAAAAGCACACTGTAACACATGTTGAATATACAAGACTCTTTTAGTGTACAAGTTATTATTTAGTTTTCACAAGAGTGGTAAAGGTAATTATTTTACAAATCATAATTATGACAAACTTCATTACCTAACTTAGTATGAGTTGTATGTTGTAGTTTAATTGTTGTGAATTAATGTCACATTATTCAAATCTTCTGCATTTTACTTGTTGCACTAAGTGATTATCATTACAGCATCCATAGTTTGTAAAAAGCTATAGTCCTCAATTAAACAGTATATAGGCAACCAAGTGAGTGGAATTAAGTAGGAAGACTTTTTTAGTGAACATGAAATTAAACTGCTTGATTGCTAATTTAATAATAAAGAATGATATTCTAAAGTGATATTCACAGTTTAACAGAGATAAGGGAAATCATTTATCTTCTCAAAGGGTATTTTAAAGTAATTGAACCAATCTGTGTGGACTTTGACAAAAAGAAGACAGTCATTTATAGTTCTGAATATAACTGTGAAAACCAAGGTGTTAACTGCAGATTGTACAGTAAGGAAAAATAATACATCTTGTCAATTGAGTTGTAAAGGCTACGTGAACTTTCAATGTAAAAGAGTGTTATTTAAAGCTCTGTATACAACTGTGGTAACACAAGGGGTAATGTGAGAGAACTTAATGACTAATTATATTGTGATAAAACAAAAAAGAATTATTTAGATATAACAATGATATCCTATAGTATAATAAATTTTTGAATATATGTTTGACTTGTTTTGAACATATTATTTTACAAGTGGATCGTGTGCTGTCTGACTCATCGACAATAAATTAAAACAATAAACACAGACACCTACTGTAAGAGGATACTGCCACTCCATTCATAAAATCTTGATAACACAGTTAATTACGAGTAATTCATTCCATGTTAAGATTTTTTACATATACAGGGACAATTGTCTTTAAAAATATGCCACAGCTACTACAGTGTTACAAAAATCAACAAGTGCAATCTCTAGAATTTCTTACCAGCTCGATTTCTGTGCTCACACAGCCATATCCCTTGCCACATTCCAAGATTTAGCTTTCCATCTGACACAGGAATGGAAAGACTAGAGCCAATAAAACAAGCCTTGATATGAGCAGGCTGAAAAGAAACACATAGGGATGTTTGTATTTTTAACAATATCTTAATATTACTAATACCAAAAATATCCATTGTTAACACAGTACTCATCCGTAAAGTAAATGTTTATTTCTGTACCTGGAAGTTTCAAAGGTGTGTAAGTACCAAAATTGCCTGATTATGCATACAACTAAGTTTAATATCACTTATTTGCTACAGATCTAATTCTTTTTTTTTACACCAATAAAGTTAATATATTCAGTTTTCTCTTCTCCTGCTTCTGTCTGTAAAGGAAAGGAATAGGGATGATCACTTTTCAATCTCCAAAAACTAAAGATTTTCATGTTGACAGAAATGAAATACACAGTGATAATGGCCTATGTGTATCAGACATTTGCTTTAAATTGGAAAAATCTGTTAATAAAAAGTAAAAAACTACCCCCACAATCATACAAGTTCCTTCAGAAGTTAGTACAAGTAAAGCCAATGCAGTTACAAATATTAAAATTAATTCACTGTTTAGATTACGATATAACTTAATTTTTACATTTTCTAATAACTTTACAAAAAAAAATCCCACCTTTAAAATGTTTAGTGAAATATTGTTAAATCATTCAAGTTTTTTTATCTTAATATCTTTTATATCTTTATTAAGTATCTAATACTTAATCAAACCAGAAAAGTTCTGACATTTTCATTGTCAATATGAAAAAAATTTAAATTTATTTTCATGGTTTTTCAGTATCAGTACTTCTCCCTTTAGGTATTATTGTTAGATCTATGGTTTCTAAACTTTTATCACTGATAATACGTTAACTCACTCAACTTGATTTGCATGGTACGCCTGATGCCACATGTAATATTTTTTGTAAGGATTCTCTGATTTTTTTACGTATTCATTTTGTGAAACTCTTGCAACACCCCTAGTAACTTTCTTAGACACGCAGTTTGAAAACCACTACATTAAATACCTTATCAAACATTGACCAAGAAGATACTTGTATTTGTTCAGGCAGATTTCAGTTAACAATAATGAAATGGTTTGATTTCTTTCTAGTTTTTGAGACTTACATCATCTTAGCACCTAAAGCTACTAACAAACCTTATAAATTTATTACATTTTTTGATAAGAGTATCAAAATTGGAATAATTCAAGTTTAATCAACAGCATCTAGAAGACTATCAAAACAAACAAGAGTATCGTAAAATCCCAACAAAAATGGTGGGAATCCATTGTTGAATGATCAACAAAAATTATAGAATTTAACTAACATGAATTTGTCTGTATCTCCAAAATGCACTTACTCTTCACCTACTTCATTAGTCTCAAAGTAATTTTTTTAATCATCACATTTTTAGTAAAAACTAAAGAGAAAATTATACATTATCATAACAAAAATATGCATGCACTATGAAAGAAACTTAAATGGCACTCTTAAGTCTTTTCACTGTATCCTAAGTCAGAAATTAGAAAACGTAGTGTAAAATTTCTGACACAAATTTCAGCTCTTTTCATTGTACAAAGGATAACAGATATTTGGTAGAAATAAACATTTACTTTTATTTGTGATTTAAGGTCAAGTAAGTAATATAAATGATAGATTATCAAAATAATGTTTATTCATTACTTAAATCTTTTTTAAATATTTATGCAAAAATGGCTCGTTTGGGTTGAGAAAATATTTTACATAAAGTGAACAATGTTTCAACCTTCTTTAGTCATCGTCAGGTTCACAAAGAAAGAGGTAACTGACCAGAAGCTGACCACGTGTTTGGAAGGGGTTGTGTAACTGAGTGTCGGAATGTAGAGGGCGGTGTTAGATGTTTGAACATATAATTTGTTTTATTAATATAGGTATAAAAGTGTTCCTTTATATTGGTTTATTTTGGGTTTAAGTTGTCGTATATGTAAAGCTTCTTTAATTTTGCATTTGTTTATGTTTGTTTCTTTATTTAGTATTTGAGTGTTTTCTATGGTTATGTTGTGTTTATTTGACTTGCAGTGTTCAAAAACGTGTGAAGGTGACTTTTTATTTTGTCTAATTCATCAGTAATTTTATCTGGTGAGCATAGTTTTATGGCTGTGTTTATTTGGTTTCTTAGTATGTTGAGTTTTTGTTTTTCTTTGGTTTAAATTTCTTAGTTTCTTAACAATTGTGTGAGCGTGTACTGTTAATAGTGGTGTATGGTATGCTAGTTCAGACATAATGGTAACAGGTAAGTACAAATACACTGAGAAAAACACAAAAACTTACACTTCTTGTACAATATAAACCAAAGAATTATCAATAGAAGAAATGGCATCTATTTTATTCAACAATGTAGAAAGGAACAACTAACCCTTAATTTTGTAAAGGTAAAACTTTCAACAAATTTTAATAAATACACAAACATTATCCAAAATTTACAGAAAAGAACTACTTAAAGCCATGTTGAACACAAAATACAAAGAACTACATGACTTACAAAAACAAAAAATGAACCTTGACCATTAACATGCTGCATTAAACCAGAGATTTACAGACTTGTACAACGAAACATAAACCAAATCAATATTAAGAACGACAAAGAAAAAAAGATCTGCCATAATAAAAAAACTAGAAAAACTAAGATGCAAAAAACAGAAAAGACACCAAAACGACAAACTGTTGACTAACCTCATAATTTATAGATCTAACTGACAATTAAACACAGACAAGATGCATCTACTTAACAAAGGACTAAATTTCGCAATAGCACCTAGGTACATTCCAACCATAGAAATCAAAACATGTTTAGAAGACCCAGCCAGGAGACTTGTGATACTTTCTACAGATAACAAAAACAAGGAAACAACCAACAGAAAGAAGACAACTTAGATAATTTTATTGACATCCAACAGCCAAACTTCCCAGGTAAAATTAAAAATTTATATTTTCCAGAAACACCTAAAAACAACATCTTAAACGATTTTTTTCAAAGAATTTTCTTACAAAACCATGAACATCAATTATCAAGCAAATAGTGTATTAAAAAACTTTCTAATGAATCAAATAAATATTGAGCATTTAACATAAAGATTACAAATTGTCTACCAACAATCAGATGATAGTTGTTTTGCTAAGCAATGATATATATTATTAAGCATGAAATAGTTCTTGACAGAGTGATAAAGGAAAGTTGACACTTTTCTAAACTGAAAACATATTTCCAGTAATACTTACCTCCACCAACAATATAGCTATTTTTCAAAACTGACTTTGCCTATTTAAGCATTGTTTTTGCATGCTCCAGTCTTTTATATATCACTTAAATGCATTTGGTAATATCTAATTTGCAAATTCTCCACCCTCATCTCAATACTTAGGTAATATAATCACTTCTTCTAAACTTACAACAGCTCTTAGTAGAGAAGCAGGGTGGAAGAGTGTCAGTGGAGATAAGTATTATTGGAAATACATTTTCAGTTTAGAAAAATTGTAATTTCCAAAATATACTTACCATCTGCTGACAAAAAAAACAGAATCTCACATCGAAAAGGTGAAGGAGCCAGCGTGAGCAAAACCCATACAGGTACAGTGTACCAGTGGTGTACCAAGATAAAAGTGATACACAAGTGAGGGGAATCAAACTACATACAGAACAGGTATGCTATTCATTGAGAATTAAGTTCCTGCATCAAGGGTGAAATATTACACAAGTAATCATCTTTATAGGCCAACCCTCAACCAGAAAGTCCAGGTTTCACAACTTGGGGTTGGAATTAAGGGATATTGGTCCTTATCTCTCACATTGGTGGCTAAAGCTACTGGACTGCAATGTTACAAATATATATATATACATTTTTTTTTTTATTATTAAATCCAAACATGAAGCAATAAAATGATGCATTTTGCACCATTGGAATCATGACAAGAAAGTAAGCAACACAAAAGTGGACAGACTTTCTCCTCCACCCTAAGAAGTCTAAAATGCAACACACCTGGTTCAAATGACTGGATCGTGCATGCCATACTCAACCAAAAGAACAGAACTCATAAAGTTTGGAATTATGAATACTCATCCTGACTCCCCAACCAAGTGTACAAAGAGAATAATGCTTGCCCTTGGAATTATGGAGAGGATGTGGAACCTGTGCTCAACCAAGGACATAAGATGGAACCACTTCGCATTTGGAATTATGAAGAAATAGTGGACTTCCTTCCATGAATGACAGACAAAACCAACAATGATCAAAGAAAAGGGCCATGCACCTCCAACTGTATAGCTTTGTATCAAACCTGAACAAGAATTAACCCAAACTTCACTATCTTCTCCAAGAGTAGAAAACACACTCCAACATCTAACACTCTGAAGGTTGGTTGATTGATTTAGTATTTTATGGCACAAAGCACCTAGGCTAACTGTGCCAAACGTCCAGTAAAAAGGTAAAAATAAATTAAATGTAGTAAAATACATAAAAGGAAATGAAAGTAAAACAAAACAGCATTGAGAAACAGAAAAAGTATAGAACCACTGTTGACACCTGGTCTACAATGTTGAGAGAGAAAGCAGAGTAAGAGAAGTTGTAAAGGACTTTCTCTAGCATAATGGTAATGATCATAACCTGCCAGGAAGACTAACAGGTAAGAACAAAAGCCCCCGTCAGTCACCTAAAGTTGGCCTTTCCAGTCCTGGTTCCGGGTTATGTGTCATAACAGCCTTTATCACAAGGTAAAGTAATAAAAGTTTTAAAAGACATATAACAAAATCGTAATAATAATTAGCCAAATGTCTGGTAAAAAGGTAAAAGTAGTAAAACTTGTAAAAAGAAATGAAGGTAAAAACAAAACTGCAATTAAAAACATAAATGGCATAAAACCAATGTTGACATCCAGTCTACAAAGTTGTAAAGGACTTTCTGTAGCATAATGGTAATGATCATAACCTGCAAAAAAAACTAACATGCAAGTACAAGAAACACCATCAGTCAACTGAAGGTGACCTATTCAGCCCTGGTTCTGGGCTATGTGTCATTATGGCCCATACCAAAAAGTAAAGTAATAAAAGTGTTAAAAGACATGCAGCAAAACTGTAATAACAACTCATCAGGACAATCTAACAGGTAGTTCAAACACCAGCATTAGTCACCTGAAGTTGGCCTTTCCAGTCCTGGTGTCAAGTTATTTCACGTTATGGCCATTTTCCAATTTCAAACCAAACTAGAGAGATTGAGACTCTTAAAAGGGAACCACAATTAAAAAGGTGTAATGAATAAATATCAAACACACAAATGACATTATAAAGATTAATGGCCATTAAAAAACTAAAAACTTCATCAAGGTGAACAGTGTCACCATCACCAATAACACTGTATAATGTTACGGACAGAACATGTTTAAAATAGTACCATCAATGATAGTTGTAATGATGACAAGAAAGTAAAATGTGGCTTACAGTGATTTGAGTGTTACACAAACTACACACTGGTGCATCAGTTCCAAATGAAACAAAACGATGAGTTAAAAAAACTGTGACCAATGTGTAGTCTAGTTAGAACAACTTCCTCCTTCCAAACCTTATGAAAGCTAGATGGTCAAAGTCCAATAAAGGGTTTTATTTGGAAAAGCTTGTTGTCGCACTACTCACTCCAAGTGGACTGCCAGCTGGCACGGAGCCGAGCCTTGAAGACAAGACCACAGTCCATGCACGGAACAGGCAATGGGGTGATAGTGCCGGAGCAGATAGATTTAGCTGCCACATCTGCAAGCTCATTCCCACAAATACCAATGTGGCCTGGTATCCAGAAAAACTGGATTGAAGTAGATGTTAATGAGAAATGGGCAAGTTGGTTTTAAATATCTGCAAGAACAGGGTGTGAGCCAACATGAAGCGAATCCAGGGCCAGTAGAGAACTAAGCGAATCAGTATAAATAGTGCAGTTGGAGTACTGCTTAGCTTCAATGTGATCCAGGACAAGAGATATGATGTACAGTTCAGCAGTGAACACAGAAGCTGTAGAGGGGATTCTGCATGCAACCACTGAACCACAACAAACCATGGCACAGCCCACAGAGTTACCTGATTTGGAACCATCCATATAAATTGGAATGGAAAGACTGTTTGAAAAATGTTAAGTACATAAAAGATGGTACTTCCAATGTTGAGTATCTACCTTTCTCAGATGACTTCAACAGAAAGATCACATTTAGGAACTGTAATAAGCCAAGGTGGGATGGGCTGACCAGTGGATTCTGTAATGCTAACAAAGGACACACCCAATTTATCCAACTGCCCCTGGATGTGAAGGCCAAAAGGAGCAATGGCAGATCATCTGTTCTGAAAAAGTATGGCCCAC
Source organism: Carcinoscorpius rotundicauda (assembly GCA_011833715.1). Classification (NCBI taxonomy): domain Eukaryota; kingdom Metazoa; phylum Arthropoda; class Merostomata; order Xiphosura; family Limulidae; genus Carcinoscorpius; species Carcinoscorpius rotundicauda. Next base: position 33,555,709 of record CM022398.1, read on the forward strand.
TGAGGAAGGAAAACACATCGTCAACCAATGCAGAGAAGGTTCATGAGATTCTGCATATATGCTTTGAACAGGGGAGGTGTGAAAAGCCCCAGTACAGAGTTGAAGTCCTTGCTGATGAATGGGTTCCAGCATCTTTAAGGCTGAGGGTCTGGCAGAGCCATAGACTATTGATCCATAGTCGAGTTTTGATCGAATATGACCAAGATATATCTTTAACATAGAACATTGATCTGCTCCCCAACTGGTGGTAGAGAGGACACGGAGGATGTTCAGTGCTCTTGTGCATTTGGCCTGTAACTGCTTTAGGTGTGGTATAAAGGTCAGCTTACGGTCAAAGATAAGCCCTAAGAACTTGGTCTCAGGGACCACTGGCAGCAAAACTTCACCAATATGAAGTTCAGGATCAGGATGAATACCCCGTTAGCGGCAAAAGTGCATGCAAACGGTTTTAGAGAGAGTGAAATTAAAGCCGTTCACTGTGGTCCACTTCAGTACACGATTAAGGACAGTTTGTAGTTGCTGCTCAATATATCTCATGGTCGACGACTGAAACGAGATGCGAAAGTCGTCAACATAAAGCCTGTTTGCAACAGTGAGAGGAAGTTGTTCAGTGCTAACATTAATCATTATACTGAAAAGTGTGACACTCAAAACACAGCTCTAAGGAACCCCAAGTTCCTGTACAAAAGAACGGGAAAGTGTTAAACCCACACGAACTTGGAATCACCTGTTCATTAAAATTTTTTAATAAACATGGGTAAATGGCCACGTAACTCATATATGTGGAGGTCTCGCAAAATGCCATACCTCCATGTTGTGTCATGAGCATTCTCAATGTTAAAGAATATTGATACAAGATGTTGTCATTTGAGAAAGGCTTCTCTGATTAATGTTTCTAGTAAAATTAGGCAGTCCATGGTAGAGTGCTGTCATTGGAACCCACACTGGGTGGGCGAGAGGAGGTTGTTTGATTCGAGGAACCATTAACCATCCTCTCTAAGGTCTTACAGAGACAGGTCATAAAGGTAATTGGACAGTAGCTTGAAGGAATCTTGGGATCTTTCCCAGACTTAGAAAAAGATAACATAATAGCCTGGTGCCAGGCATTAGGAAAAATATTCTCCTGCCAGATTCGGTTAAAAACAATTAGAAGAATATCAAGAGAAGCAGGCCATTTTCAGTTCCACCAGTGTAAAGGGACGATTATAGTAAAAAAGACAATCAGTTAGACAGAAAAAAGGTGAACGCTCTGCCCGAGTCTTGATGACCAAGAAGGTGGAGGAACAAGCAGAAGTGCTAGATGCCCAGCAAAAGCATTCACCTAAAATGTCAGCCATGCTCTGGACATCAGCTACCTCTTGGCCATCAGAGAGTAAGATCAAGAGGGGAACAGAATTGTAATGCCTACTGACCTTTCCAACCCTGTCCCATATGACCTTGGAACTGGTGATAGAAGATATGCTAGATGTAAACTTAATCCAAGATTCCTTCTGGCTTTGACGTCTTACCCACCAAGCATGTGCAAGAGCCCATTGGAAAGCAATGTGGTTGGAAAGTGTGGGATATCTACAGAAAGTATCCCAGGCCTATTTTTGAGCCTTATGTGCCAAGCAGGATTCCACCATGGACGAGGATATCGTGGAAAATGTGTCAAGGTTTTAGGAATACACTGAGCAGCTGTTTGTATAATACAGTCAGTTACTGCTGCCACACAGTCGTCTATTGATGGCTGATTGACCATCATATGGCAAGATCAAGTTCTGCGAGAGCAATGAAAGTGGACCAGTCTGTCTGATCCAACTACCACGGGACCATGCGGGTAGGGTGTCATCGACCACGGTCAGTCTCTCACAAAAGTATAGGAAAATGATCACTGCCTAGTGGATTATTGTCAACCCTCCATGCAAAATGGGAGAAAAATGAAGGGGAGCAAACCGAGACATCAATAGTGGTAAAGGTCTGACTAGGTGCATGAAAATAAGTGAAAGAACTAGTATTGAAAAGAGAAAGATTGTGATTAGAGAGCATATGCTCTACAGAGCGACATCACCTATCAATAACAGCACTTCCCCAGAACAGATGATGTCCATTAAAGTCCCCCAGCATCAGAAAGGGAAACGGCAACTGTTCAACAAGAGCATTAAGGTCTGATTGATGATATCCAGGGGATAAGTAGAGAGAACAAACAGTGATGATATGACCCAAAGAAACACGGATGGTTACAGCCTCCAAGGGTGTGTTGAGTGACAAAGATCAACCAACAGTGTCACCCATCCATTGTACTCATCCATCACATAGAATGTCATTTCTGTACAAAGAAAACCACCGAAAGGTGACTGTATTGGCAGGTTTCAGAAATGTTTCTTGTAAGGAAAGACATACAGGATGGTAGGAAGCAATCAGTGTTTTGATGTTATCCAGGTTAGAAAGTAAACCTCAACAGTTCCATTGTATCAAGGTGGCCATTTCTAATGACAGGTAGGCAAAGTGGCTGGAAAACCCTTCTGTTTTCGACCACATCTTTACTGTCCTAATTCGGAGGAGATCTAATGACCTCCATGAATCCTGCCCTGGGTCGATTGGGCAGGTCTTTGTTCTTGGAAGGGGATTCCAGGACTGAGGATATGATCAAATGATTGTTTTGCATCTTGAGGTGGAAGAAAAAGATGTATCTGAAGAAATGCCTGTATTTGAAACCAAAGGATGTGGATCTTGGGGTTTGTTGGAATGTATGAAAGGAACAGAGATAGATATAGAAGTTGATTCATCAACCTTTTTAACCATGAGGTCAAAAGGCTTTTATTTGTTTTGAAAAAGATTCTCTTAAAGGCACAGAGAGATCTGTTTGCACTCCTACTGTAGTTGTGGAACAAAGTGCATCAACACATAGCCGAGATGAAGTGGCTGACAGCAATTTCCGAGCTTCGGGATAACTATTGTTATGAGTCGTTTCCAAATGCTGCACCTCTTTTTCCTCCAACCATTTTGGGCAAGAAGGAAAGTAGGAAGGGTGAGACCCATTGCAGTTGACACAATGTGGGTCTGTATTACACTCATAGGCATCATGGACCTTGCCACCACAATGAGCACATGTCAGGAAACCACGAAATGACGTCTTTGAGTGGCCGAACCTCTGACATTGGAAACATCGGAGAGGGTTTGGAATACATGGCCATACCTTGCAATTTAGATAACATGCCTTGATGGTGGCAGGTGCACGTGGTGATGTAAATGTCAAAACAAGGATACTTGTCAGCAGTGTAACTCCATCTTTGCGAGTGGAGATGCGCCTCACTGCAGAAACTCCTTGAGTGGAGAAACCAGTAGGAATCTCTGACTCGGGATGTTCTTCAAATCCCTATCAGCAATAACTCCTTGTGATGAATTCAAGGAAGCATGAGAGGTAACCTCAATAGGTACATCCCCAATTGCCTCTGAATTCAAGAGGAGTTCACTGCGTTGGTACATGGATGTTTCAACCAATATGTCTCCAGATCGAAGTTTTTTCACTGACTTTAGAGAGCCAGCAAGTTCCTCTCATCCCTTCTGAATAAAAAAGGGGGGCATTTGCCCTAAAGATTTTTCTGAAAGAGAATGTAGGATGAGAAAATGAGGTTCAACTGGTGGTACAGATGTTGAAGATTCCTGATCAAAGTCTTCAAGACGTGGTTGTTTGCCTATTGACCATTTTATTTAAATTTTTAGTAGGAGGATCCATATGAAAAAAAGAATATTTCCTTGCCTACTGACCCCACCCACTATGAGGGGATGCACTACAATGTCAAGCAAGAACACTGCAGCGATGCCAGAATTTTTGTCGGTATTATACCCAAACACCAGATCAAACAGAATATCCACAACACTTGTTGAGAACTTCCAAAACTGGTACTTGGTTGACTCTAGCCCAAATGGACCAGCCGACTGGTCCAAGAGGGGCCACCCAAAGGCCACTCATCTACAGGAATTCAAGGCCAAAGTGGTGTGTTAGGGTTGGATCCTTCAACCACAAAGATCTTTTCCTCCCCTTCACGGCTCACCACACACAGCAAACACGTGGGTGGATGTTTAGATCCCAGAAGAGGTAATCAGAAAAATCAGAATCTTCCCTGGGATGTCCCCTCACCATGTACAGGAATCCACACCGAGGGTTACTCTGAAGAAAAAGCCTCTGTCCATCACCCCAGAGACTGGAAATTGGGTATGGTAAAAACTCCCCAGCTCCATTGTGAACAGTGCTCTGAAAACAGTGCAATAGGTGAAACAAGTTCCCAAAATGTTTAAAAACAAACCAACCCCCATTTATTCAATCCAATGATATGCAGGGATTGGTAGAATTATCTTTAGCTTTATTCATAATACTCCACGATAATATCATAATACCATCTGGTAAGTGCTTAGGTGGTCTTATTTATACAAAGCCTGTTGCAACAGGTAATAATACTAATTAAATCTAGTACTAGTGAGAAATTGGAATGAGAGAAGCACACCTGTCTGGGCAATACTTGCCACAAAGACAGATCCAATGAAAGCAAGATGTGAGGGACCCTAGAAAATAAAGAAACAAGATTGTACCAAAAGCAAACCTCCTCCTGCAGATATTGTTAAAAATAACCAGGGTTAGGAAAAAACTTTCAGAAAAAAACTGCCTGAGCATATAAAGAACATGAGAGAAATGCTTTGGGAGAAATCTTAATATCAACTTGTAAAAGGTCCCCTATTGGGTAAATGAAATGCCAGAAAAAAAAAAATATCCTGAATCTGCTGAGACATAACTCAGACGATACTTCACTTTTAAAAACCAAAATGGATATATGGGAATCCATCAAAGGAAATGGTGAAAATCAAGAGAAACTGAAGGTTCCCAATGAAAATACAATCAAGATAGTCACCATAAAGGGGGGTAAAGTGGGTCTCAAAACATTTACAGGCCAAAACAAATTATCAGATTACAAATGATTGCAGAGGTTATAAACAGATGGCAAAATAACTATAGAGACAGATGTAGCCTTTCCTTAACTGCCAGATACTTAAAGAGAAAGGGCCTATCAGGATATACTAGAATCTATGGAGAGAAAGAGAGTCTTATAAACATGCCAACAAATCCAACTTAAAACATCAACATGTCAGCAGCCAAAAATATACTTCTTCCAGGAGGTAGAAAACCAAGACAAGCAAAAATATACGGATGATACAAGGTCAACATATCCTATCATGTCATAAAACAGTAAATATCCCAGCCTGAACCACAAACATAGGAGGAACAGAAAGAAGTCTCCTAGTCCACCAATAATAAAGGTGTAAACTCAAAGAAAAAGCCCTACAATACCATAAATTCAAATTATTAATGGAAGAAAAGGATTGGGATCCAAACCTGACTCATAAGAAGCTGACATAGCAAAGATAAGTATTAGGAAACAGAATCTAAGTTCTCCCCAGAATCAACAAAAGAGACAACTTAAAAAGCCTTTAAAGAAAACACCAGATAACAAAGGAGGAATAGGTTGGATTAGCTGTCTTACTGACAACATTAATATGGATATTCATACCTGTAAATATCACATCTAATTTTGTTTTATTTTATAATTATAAATTTACTGAAATATACAAGGCAGCACAAAAATCATAATCCATAGTGGGATGACAAGTAACACTTTGTCAGAAAAAACCACGACAAACACTTTGTAGAGAAAAAGTGAATACATTATCTGAACGAGTGCTAATATACAGTGCTGGGATAGAGGGAACATTGACAAGAGTGAAAAATTTTGCAAATTAGATATTAACAAGAACATGTAAGTGATGTATAAAAGACTGGAGCATGCAAAAACCAATCCTTAGATAGGCATAGCCAATGTAAAAGAATAGCTATAATGCCAGCAGATGGTAAATACATTTTGGAATAAGCCTTTTACAGTTACTGATTAGCAGCTAAATTTGAAATAGGGCCAAAAGAACTAGTTTACTTAGAAATAAGCTTTGAAACATAACCAAAAGAACAAGTACAAAGTATGTTTACCTGGAAATACTCTTTCGACTAAGACCAAAATAATAAACTCAACATGTTAGCAGATTCTGATCCATAAGTAGTCATTTTTTGAAAGATGTTTAATTTCTAGAATAATCTGCTGCAGTAGTAAAAGAAAAAAACAACTACAGTAACTCTTATGTAGTAATGTAAATCATTATTTACAAAAAAATGTAAAGCTCTGGAATAAATCTGATTTTGAGAAAGAAATGAAGGAAATTTTAATAAGAACAGTAAAAGTATTCTGAAATAGGTCACTTTAATAAATAAGCATTGTTATCTGGTAATTCATGTTAACAACAAAAAGGGTCACTGAAGTCAAGCACATATTTATATCACTTATCATCTCATAAAAAATGCAATTTTAAGTGCTTAAACATTATGTTAATGAATTATATAAGTTTAAGATCTACAAATATTGACCTATCAAAAAACTGTAGTGTATCAAATCATTATCATGGCAAAAGTGATCTTGAACACTTATACACAAACTTTTAACTTACCATGTCATCAGGACCTTCACAAGAATGACGAAAAGGTGTACTCTGAAAATCCACATATTATATTTGTGATTATACAAAGAGTTTATGTTAACTTAAATCTACCATATGTCATTAAGAAGAAATTAACTTGATATACACAAAGAATACAAATTGAGTTTGCATTTACCAACATTATCAAAATATAATTCAAGTAAAAAATACAAGGCATATGCTAGATGTATAATATAACTTTCATATTATAGAACATTTTTCTACAGAGATACACATAACTCATCTATAGAAACAAAAGCAATGAATTTACTTTTCTAAAATAAAAGTTTCATAAAATGACTGAAAATGTCAGAAAAACAAACTTTGCTAACTTGAATAATTTTTATTCATTAATTAATATTTCTTATGCATTATAAATGAAAACAAAATATATTATCTAACTTAATAACTTTTAACACTTTAAAATAATTTTTCATAGTATATAACACAAAATCTACATGTTGTATACAAAATGTTTTAAAGCCAATTTCAAGTACTTAATTATAAAGGATACGGTACTTTACAGCTTTTTATACTATGAATACAGAAAATTTAAATTATAATTGTAAAGGCTCAAGAAGCTTTTTCTAACACAAATTTAGAATACATAAAATTTGAAAACATAAATAAAACAAACATCTGTGAAAAGCACTCTCTATCTGAAGATAGCCTTCAAACTTGAGACACTTGATTCATAGAAAACTGAATAAATAATATCCTACACTTTTTCATGTTTTTAAATGTTATGCAGTGTGCATATAAATAACTATACAATATATATATAAGTGGAAATAAAGAGTACAGTAAGTGTGTAATATTATACCAAATAGTTAAATTTCATATCTGAAACTTTTTTATTTCTATCAAATAATTACGATATTTATGAACCCTTGGTATTATGAATTTTACAAAAATAACACAAGTCTGTAGGCAAACCAAAACATTTTCTTTATTAGTTGACACAAAATGTATACTGTATAATAATATGACATTTCTAAAAAAAACACAAACAGCCAACAAACTAAATAATGTTTTCTGTATCATAATCTTATAAATTTATCCATTTTATTTTAACTTAAGAAGTGTAATTACATTATCCTTTATAGTCTTAAACAGTGCATCTCAGAACAGCTGGTACAGGTATTAACATTTTATCAGTAAGCAGCGAACAATTTTTTGACCCTCCTAGGTCATCTTCAGGTTAACAAAGACTAGTGACCATTGCCGGGCACATGTATTAGATACGAGAGTATACATGAGTGTGGGGTACTCTCATACCTAAAATGTGCCCTGCAACAGTCAGTTACAAACTATCTCTTTGTTAACCTAATGATGACCTAGGAAGGTTGAAACATTGTTCTCTGCTTATCAATAAAAGTGTTAATACCTCTACCAGTTGTTCTGAGATACATTTTTATTTCAAGTGGGTTTCTCGTCATCAAGAGTCTTAAACAGTATTAGTCCTTATATACAAGTAACATAATATTCAAATAATAAAGCTTTCACTACTTTCAATGCACTTTATTTTTTTATTGTCTATGTTTTGATTATAAGGCCTAAAAGTTTTTGATAACAAGTATCTTGTGTCTGAAATGAAACTAAGGCCAAAACATTGCAAATACACATACTTTGTGTGTTGACATTAGTAAAATTGCATCATTTATTCTTCTGTTTTATTATTTAATGTTATATTGTACTAAGTATGTTTGGTAATAAAATTACAAAACAACTGTTATCTTACTTCTGGTACCAACTGGGTTAGAAACATCTCAACGTCTTGCCTGTGACAAAAAACAAAACAAAAGAAAATTACTGCCATCATGTTAACAACAAAAAATTATTTCAAAACACAAAATGTACTTTACTGTCTAGTGAATAATATTTCAAAGGATAATTGCAGTAGCTCGTGTATCATTCCAAACAGGACCATTAATGTTTTTCTCTGACAGACTAGTATTAAAGTCTACACAATAATACACCAGATACTTAAAATAATTCATGTAATTCATTACAATTTACAAATCATAAATCAAAATTAAGAACATTAATTTCAAGTCCAAACATACAGAGGAGCATTAGTTGTTAACATATGTAACATTTTCACTATGAGCTCCATTCAAAATAGGTATTAGCCTCCAGTTAAGACTGTCTAAACTTTAAGTTTTTAAAATAAACTCTACTCAAAAAAACTATTTTCATAGCACATAAAAAACAGCACTTTGTAAATACAAAACAAACAAACATCTACTAATATTTAATATATTCAAGTAAGAATATGCTGGTACTCAAAGGATTCTTTCCTGCATGAAGTATCATGACATTAAATCTGTGTGTCTTTAAGGTCATCATGTGCATTACATGCATGACACTGTAAAATGTTTCAACTAAAGTCACAAAGTTCAACCTTATACAATAATGATACTTGATACAAGATGGGTTATTAATATTTTTAAAATATACATACATAGTTCAATTGGCTAATAAATATATTTACAGTTAGCAAATAACACTAGTTTAAGGGCAATAGTTTAGAAGTTTCAATGTACTAAGAAAGTAGTCATTCAAGCTTTGAGTTTTACATTATAATTCTATATACTAATTTTTTTAATTAACTTATCCATAATTATTCAGCCTACATGACCCACAAAACAATGCCATACAATACTAGAAAATGTTTAACATATATTCTACTTAAATTCTATAAGCATTATTTTAATAACTAAAGCAGATAATTGCATAGTTTTAAAAGAAAGTAAAGATTTATTCTTGAGCCTTCTTAAAAACAATTTACAATTCTCTGCTGAAGACAGAGGGCTGAATTTTTTCCTTTCTTTTTGTAATGTTTTATTGCTATGGTATATTCATTTATTTAAGGATTGTGTGAAAATTGTGTCAGATTAAGAATTCCATATTCAAGCTATATAATTCTTAAGTACATTTCACTTTCATTTCATAATGTCTTCTATATTTTTTCTTTTACTTTATAGCTTTTTCTTTTTATAATGAAAATGACCCTTAATAAGTGCGAGTCAAATGAAGTTCATCTATCATTCCTCTGCAAAACAATATGGAGTATACTAGAAATTTAATGTATTTGCAAAAACGGATAAATCAGTAACTGTCTTATTCAATTCCTGGAAGGACACATTACAATTCAAAACATAATAAGTTATCATTGAGTAAAACATTAAAGTCTAAATAAAACAAACTAACAGAAAAACACAATGTGGAAAAACTTATTAATCTTGTAGATTAGCATAATTACTTACCGAACGTCTGGATCCCAATTCTGCAATAAAAAAAATATTATTTTATTGTTCATTAATAATAGAACTGCAACAATTGTCAAAAAGTCTTTGAAGCAGAGGAAGTAAGTTAACATTCTGTTAAATCAAAAATATATTTCCAATAAAACTTACCTTCACTCACACTACAGTTATTATTGTTAGGTTTTCTTTACTTTTGCCCATTTAAACACTGGTATGATTTCTTTCTCACTTGTTCCAAGTTTTTATTTCCTACTTAACTACCCTATCTGTCTCATGACATTCTCTACCTACATCAATGTACCCTCCATTTTTGTAGTGTATACAAGTACCTCCTTCAGATAATATTGTCACTTTTTATAGACTGACTCAATCCACAATCTCCAATACAAGTGGGGAGGAAAGATGAGGGAGTGTGAAAGGAGGTAAGTATTATTAGAAATACAATTTCAATTTAAGAAAATTTTGATTTTAAAACACACTTACCTCTACTCACTCTGCAGCTAGAATCCTGCATTGATAAGGTGGAAGGATGATAAAGGCATTATCCATACAAAACATGTCTGCATAGATCATGTTCATGCCAACATAAAATTAGCACCCTAGTGGGGAAACCGCACTACATCCAAAACAGGTATGCTCTTTATCTAAAACCTAAATCATAGAATGTGAGTGGAAGTTTATGTGATCCACCATCACCACTGACCAGGCCCCAACCAGGTAACCAAAGTCCCACTACTTGGTGTTGGAATTATAGGGCCATGGTCCCTAAATCCCAAGTTGGTGGTTAGGGCATTTGGACATAAAAGAGGTATATTTGTAAGTGGATCCCAACCTGCAACTATAGAGTGATACTTTCCAAGCCACCTGAATCATGACAAAAAAATAAACAATGCTGAAAAAAACAATCCATTTTCTCAACCAAAGTTCAAAAGGCAACATCTACAACTTGGAATGATGGGGTTCAACTTGAAGACACAAAGTCATCTGGTATGGAGTGTAGGGAAGGAAAAATTCACTTCCAGAATTATGTGAAAGATGTGGAACAACACATGCTCAATCAAAGAACCAGGATGAGATCATTCTGCACTTGGAATTATAAATGGCACTTCTTCCAAGAACAATGTACTGTATCAATACTGATCAAAATGAAGGGACATGCTCAACCCAACTGAACCAGTATCATGAATAGGCTCCTGTATAAGCTACTGCTTCTCCTATTGACATCTGGAAGAAACATCTAAGATACTAGGTAGGAGGACCCCAAATTTCACTCTTTTTTTCTAAGAGTGGAGAAAAGTCACTTCAACACTGTAGAAATAACCTCTCTCTTCATTAAGAATATGGGAGAGGGGTAATGTTTAACTGGAATCCTGAGGAACAATGCTGATCAGCATGGATGGGTAGAATCCCATTTTGCTTTACTCATGATAGTCCATGAGTGGCAGTCCAGCATAGTACCGTAATACCACCAAGTCTGCCTGTAAATGGTCTTATGGAACACCTCATTTCCACATACCCTGTTGCAACCAAGATAAATAACATTGTGTTAGTGGTTGCTAGTGTGGATCTGTTTGATAAAAGCATATTTAACTGAGCAACAATTGTCACACAGTGGGATCCTGTGTAAAAGAGGTAAGGGATCCTGGAAAGGAGAGATTAATAACAAAAATACTCATATCTCTGTATAACCTAATGGGTAGCTATAGGGAGCAGTCAAAAACTATCACAGGAAGATGTCAGATTATGCAAATAAAGTGAGATTAAAGTACTGGAGAGGTTCACATACCAACTCGTACTATATACTCATGCAGGCAATTCAGCCAGGCTGCTAAGGACAGAGAAATGTGACAAATATGAAGAACCACGACTCACAGAAGTCTCCTCACCTCCAAACAGAGCCTAGAATAACCATTATGAATCAATCTTTGTACCAACTTTGTCAAAATAGTTAGGGATAAATCTAATGGAACTGAAGGTTCACAATGAATAACAAACCATTACCTAGCACTACAAAGGCTTTAGTGTGTGTAACAATGACATTTAAAGGCCCTTACTTGACATATCAAATGATAAGAATCCAACTAGTCATAGAGATTAAAAATAGCAGTCAGATGAATTGGTGAAATTAATTTATCACCTTCTCTGGCTGTAGTATCTCAGGTAAGACACATCTGTCTGGATATAGAAGACATAAGTAGAATGGTAAAGTGTCCTGTGCATGTACAATGCACACAATTATGCCTGACAAAATTTGCAGGCCAGCAGCAATAAAAAGTAAATCTTAAGAGAAAGGCAATGTGTAGTACATGAGGTTAAGGACTTAAACAGATGATGAAAAAAAACATGCACCATCACATTTACATCCAGGTTAGGTCACAAAAGCAGCTAGAGAAAATCAAAGAGCACTGAAGACTCGAAGAAATACTGTCTCTTTGAGTCCTGAAATGTAGCTGAAAAGGCTGCCTTATACAGGGAGACTATAGAAGATGCAAAACTGTTGTCAAAGAATCAAAAATTGAGCTATGGTTGGCATGTATAGACAAAATGGGTTCAACCTCCACACAACATACCACTGTTAATATGTTTATCATAGCCATTTAAATAATCTAACATTAAGAATGAAACAGGTTCCCATGGATCAAGAAGCTGATGTTAAGATACTGAGCAGGGGTGAAACTACGACCCATGTAGGACTTGAGAAAAGTTGCAAAATGATGACAGGTATAAATGTAGATGGGCAACATCAACCTTCAAATCCAAAGACTGGAATGCCTACAAAATCCAAGGTTGGAGAAAAAGATCTCACATACATCAGAAAGGCAAAAGTAGGTGGCTGAATGCCTTCCAACAACTCATCTCTATCCAACAGGTCCCAACAACATACCAGCCAAGATACTAAGAAAAGTTTAAAAACTAACAATCAAATCAATGTATAATGGTTCCAAATCATTATAAAAGTGATGTGGAAATTGAGAGCATGCTTCCTAAAAAAACATGTAGGGATGATAAATATCTCAGTACCTTATTTAGAATAATACAAATCCTAGAAAATTGTGATCCATTCAGATTTGTCACATGCTTTATTCTAAAACCTCATGTTTCCAGGAGCAGATCTATTCTTTGAAAGTCTAACTATACTTCCATGTGGCAGTAGTAGGTGAAAGCATATTGTTCTGACAAATGTAACAGACAAGGCATAGTGTCTCTTCATGTAACTGAACATCCTCAAATATCAAATATCCCTGCATGAACTGTAATATCATCCTCAGGCCTTTCTGCCATCAAAGAAGGCTCTGATTCAAAACACCCAAAACATCATGCAATTGATGCACAAATAGAAAAAAAGCAGCTAAAAGTGGATAATCTAAATTCACTTCAATGAGAAGCTGACAGAGTAAAGGAAGGTGCTGGAAAAAGTATATCAGAATTTCTCCAGGATGTCCAGGATCACCTACCAAGTGCAGTCTCAGAGCCTGTCACCCTATAGAAACACTACTATCTTGAATGTATCCCTTCATCTCACTACATATAAGGCCATAGACAACCTTAACCGAGAATGACTCTCCCTTGATTCATGAGGAATGTTAGATATCATAGGTGGGATAGAAGAGACTTTATTTGCTTTTGTGCTGGATAAATTAATACAGGAATGCATACTGTAAATTGGATTACTGTGTACTTTTTTATTCTGACAAAAATTAAATAGGTAGTATAAAAAACACTCAAAGTATCTTCAATAGTCATATGACTGAGAAAGCCATTAGTGAAAGCTTTGTTGAGAAAAGTGACAATATTACACAGTATCAAGATAGTGTGTGCACTGATGTAAGTGAAAAGTGTCAGGAGACAAAAATCACTAAGGGCAATTAAGTAAGGAATAAAAGATTAGAGCCAGCAAGAAAAAAAATAATCAAACCAATGGTTATAGTGGCAATGGTAAAAAAACCTAGCAGTTAAATAATACCCGTAATATAAACAAAGGTACATTTTGGAATTCACTATTTAAACAATAATAAGGTAAATTTTCAACATACATCTTTCTAGCAAAATAAAATGCTATGACTTTTTAAAAACTTTTTTAAGCTTGGTATGTGCATGCAAAATCTAAAATATGAACAATAAATTAAACAGACACCTCATTCTATAAATAATTATTGCTGCATCTAAGCTGTAACACATATTATGCCAGACACACTGCATGCAGAAAATGCTTAGTGCTTCTGCTGAAAGTATGAAAGTAACAGCAGATGACAAAGCACAAAAAATAAAAAATCAGAAAAGTATACATGTATAATAAATGTAATCCATGTAATAATTTATGTTGCTTAGAAAAAAAATCAATGCCCTTTGACTTTACTGATTTATGAATTTTCTGATGCCCAGGTAGCAAAAGTCAAATTTTCATTATGTAATATTTGCAAGAATGTGCATCAACTGAAAGATCTATTGTTCATTATCATTAGGAAAATGATAACTTTTAAAATACAAATATTACAGTATTTACATATATTTATTACTTATACATGATACTTTTGCTAGGCTAACATATTATTAATAGATAGTCATGAAAACTGCTATTATTAAAAAAAATATACTACAAATTAAAGAGTTATCAGTTCAGAATAATTATGAATAAAAACAAACTTTAATACTTTAGGTTGATTTTTTTCCTTTCCTTTCTGTGATTCCTTAGTTCTATTTACTTCAATAATGTTTGTTTATTCTTTTAAGCATGTTAATATTATACAATGATATACACTTGTTTTAGTTAACCATGACTCAACAGTGTACAGGAGTTGATTAGTGTTTCAGAAGAGCAAAAACTATAAGTTCACTCACCTCATTTAGAGCAAGGCTAGCAGAAGTATGCATTACTGAAAAGTAAATGGTCAAATACTAAGATGGCATTATAAATATTCACTATATTCAGACACTGAACAAAGACAGTTCAAATACTTATAAAATAACTTGCATATCATTCAAATCTTTCAGGTTAAAAATTGCTTATGATTATAAGTAAATGTAATTTTTAAAAAGAAATACAAATTTAATAATTTCAAATCATTACAAAATTGTTTTAAAATATACATTTAAATTACCATAAAGATAAATATAACTATTCTTCAAATAACCTAATAATGTTTAATGGGCAAAACTGACTTAATGAGTAAAGGAATTATAAAAACTTTTGCAGTTCAAATGGAGGAGGAGAGAAAAAAATAAGTATATGTAGTATCAGAAGCATCACAGAATAAAAATGAGACTTGTCAGTAAATCAAATGAAAATAAAGTGTGAATTAAGTCTTTAAAAATTTGATTTATGAGAAATGTATCAGAAGAAAGCTTTAAAATAAATATAATGTAACAGAAATTTGAAAAAGGAAGATGTTTGCAATTTTGACTTCCAGAATGCCTTGAATATTGCTCCATAAATAAAATTAAATGACTCTACACCTTCACTTAGGTAACCACAAGATGATATACTATTAAAAGCTTTTAACTCATTAGATAAAAAAGTAAATGTAACCTTACAGCAAGATTATTTGGCTTTACTATAACATTTCCAGTACAAAGTCACAGATTATTATGATTTTAATTTTGGAAAAATTACCTCAAGAATGAAATACTAAACTAAAAACTGAATAACATCTGAAGATAATAGCAAAACATAAGATAAAAATTATACAACTAAATGTGAATAAATATTACACTGCATGCATCTAAAAATAATATTACAAAACACATAATACACATATATCAACAGCAAACTGTTTAGTCTGTAAAATAATCATCTTGTAAACAATTAGTAGTGTAATCTATTACAAGCTGATTAGCAACTACTTCATATTACATCATGTCAAAAGTTAGCAAGTTTTAAACTATCAAATTAACGCATTATCTATTCTTACATGGTGATTTCATTTCATATGTAAAATGGGAACATTTCATACAACATGGTGTGTGTTTTGTTTGTTTTTTTTGTAATTAGCCAATCATTTAATCAGAAAATATCAAAGTCATCAACTGTTATGACTGTCTGTTTTTTCTATTTCACACTAGTAAACTTAGTCATATATAAGCTCATAATTGTGTTGAAATGTACAGGAATAAAATATATGAAATTACATGATGCACTATAAAAATATTTTCAGAAACTACTGTTACTTTAATTAAAATGCACAAATAAATTTAACAGAAAATTAAATTAATAACATAAATTTGCAGGTTCAATTAAAATTTACTATATTATATTTTACAAAGAGTTTGATGGATTATTTTCCCAAGCAAAATCTTAGTTTCAAAAGGGTATTTTTATTCTACCAAAATGGTTCAATTTTTGTGTGGGGGAAGGAAAATTAAAAACCATTTTACATTCCATAGTGCAGTTTTTAACACACTAAACAATAGAAACTGCTACTACATTGGTAATACACAATCATTTTTGAAATAACTCCTTGGACAATTTTTAACTTTAAAAATTAAATTATACAAACTGTTTCACATGCTAATACTATATTTTTCCTTTAAATTCTTCAAGTTTGTCATAATCAAATTTAAAGTAATACATTTCTCATTCCTTTTCATCACACAGATAATATGCTATATTATCCTACATCACATAAATAGCAAACAAAATTCTTCAATAATTGGCATAAAGAAATTAGATTGAAATTGAAACCATATCCAAACATACAATGTAAGATTCATGATGGTCTCAACTTTTCATGTTTTTGTTTGTTTTCTTTGCAAATAAGTATAAAGCCTTAATTGTCCACGTTATTTTTAACTTCTAATATATGAATAAAGAGTAAATACTTTTAAATGATAAATGGCTTTATAAATTTAAAAACTTGATGATCCACTTGAAATAAAACTATCTCAAAATGGGTGGTATGGGTATTAACACTTTTGTTGATAAGGAAAGAACAATGTTTCAGCCTTCCTAGGTCATGCTTACCAGCCATTTTGAGTTACAAATTTAAAAACTAAGTTAAGCTAAGTTTAAAAAAAACAACTTGTTTAGCTTCTGAAGTTTCAAAAAAAAGGTAGGTTTTTTCAGGATTGTTGCTTGTTTTCAGAGTATGTGCCAAACATAATTTTTCTTTCATTTTTTCATCAAAAACACTTAATTCATGACAAATAATGAAAAAGAGCAAAATAAATCATCTATATTCCACCAATTTTTTCTTTAATAAATTATTTATTTTTCAGTATGATCAAAAACGATAATTCTCAAACGAGAAAATATGAGGAGACAGCTGCAAAAAAGTGGGAAGGGATGCTAAATATATTGTTTTTCTTCTACTTGGCCTTAAGCAATTTATTCATCACAAATAGCATGCATTATGTTGTATGGTAGATGTACTTTATTTACTAGCTTTAATCCGAATTTCTGCCATTATAAATTGAATAATTAAAAACTTATCTTGCAAAATTTCAATTTCAAATACAATTTTCTTCCCATGTTTTATATTATCTAACTTCTAAGATACCTACACCAGTAAAGAGTAGCATGGAGAGTTGAGGTCTTACCATAACCAAGGTAAGACTTATCGGATTAATTCAGTACTTTTACTATATAGTAACATATCTATTGTTATCAACAATAATAATACTGTACAAACATTATCTAATAAGTTAATTAGACAATAATTTGTAATCTGAGTAAGTACAGCCTTACGGCCTACAATACGGGATCAAACTGCATTTGGAAATAGTGAAAACCTACTTTGAACATGAAAAAGTCCAACGTCGAACCTGGTAAGTTCCGGAATTTCTTTCAAAATTTCATCGGTTATCAAATGACATCCTCGTTGCACAGGGCGAAGATTAATTTTCTTTTGAATCCAAGCTGAACTCTGCTTTACTCCTATAGCAGACGCCATGACATTATATCGCGATACCTGCCCTCTAGAATATTAAATAATTATTTATACACTCTTTAAAACAAGAAACGCAAAAGGGATTTTTTATTATTATTTTAAAGTTGTTATACGTGTTAAGGCACTGATTGTCAGACCAAAATGTCAATAAAAGTTGTGCATTTTGAAAACGGAGGAAAACATCGGATTTTTCACCGCATTCGTGTCTGTTCTGCATTCATGTTCTGCAAGTGCAACATGTGCAAAATCCCTATAAAAGTGACGGGTTCTCGGTTTCCATAGCTCAGTGTTAAGCCACCGACACGCAATACAGTTACGCCAAGACTGACTGAAGCACAACGCAATAACGCCATTGGTCGCTTGGAAGCATGCGAATTTCGATCAGATGTTGCCAGAGCTGTGAATGTCCACCCAAGCATCATCACAAGGCTATGGAATCGTCACCAACAACATGGATCAACTTCTGACCGTCCACGACGCGGCAGACCTCGTGTGACCACGCCCGCACAAGATCGCTACATCCAGTTACGTCACCTTCGAGACAGTACCACCACTGCTTCAACCATACCAGGGCTGCGTAGGATGTCCGATCAGACCATACGCAACCGTCTACGAGATGCAGGAATCCGACCTCGACGTCCAGTCAGAAGCGTTATCCTCACCCAGTAACATGGTCAAGCACGGCTGTATTGGACTCGGGCACATCGGGTATAGCCTCATTGACGAAGGAGGCATGTTTGGTTCAGTGATGAATCACGTTTTATGCTTCGTAGGCAGAATGGGAGGACCTGTGTTTACCTTCGCCAGCAAACTGTGTGAAGGAAGTTGACAGACTTAGTGGTGGCAGCGTCATGATGTGGGCTGCCATTGCCTACAATGCCAGAATAGACTTTTTGCACATTCGAGGGAATCTTACGGCTCAACGATACGTCGACGAGATTCTTAGGCCTCATGTGCAACCCATCATGGTAAACGCCAACGACGTTTTTCAACATGACAACGCCCGTCCTCACACAGCCCGACTCACCACTGTCTTCTTGAGACACTACAACATCAACGTTCTTCCTTGGCCCTCCAGATCACCAGATTAAAACCCCATCGAACATCTCTTAGACGAATTGGACCGACGTCTACGACGGCGACAACCTCAACTGCAGACTCCATCTCATAGCTTCCATGAGCAGGAGATGCCCAGCAGTTATTGATGCTCACGTGGGGCATACTCGTTACTGACGTTGAGTGACGTTAAACTTTAACTAGTGAGCGTGGACTTCGCCTTTGCAGACATTGAATGTTCAGCAGTGAATGTGCAAAGTTTCACACGTCATACAAAACTACCCAGAATAAACTTGTTAACAATTTGTTTCAAATTTTGCCTTTTGCGTATTTTTAAGAGTTTATTTTGATAATAAATCCGAATATAATTCATTATTGTATTTCTACTTTGAAAGTTTTTTGAAAATAGGTAGAAGATTGTCCACTTACATTCATTACACCACTTTTGTACTATATGATACGCCAGATCACGCTTTCCTAATGTTGATTCCACGTCTTTCCTCTCGGTGAACTCGGCAGATAGCCTGATGTAGCTTTGCAAAAAGAAACGTACATGCTTTCATGTCCTAGTGGATTTCTTGCGATATTGTTTTCATCACCTTTTGTTTTTCACCTTTAGGATGAACCACATGTAACTTTCCTAGAGCAAGAATATTAATATTTTATAACTCCTCCCAAATAATACTTTTGGAAAGATAACAGATTAACAAAGTTGTGCTTGATTTTAACACTTTTTATATAATTTGGTTTACTTAATAAATGAAGCATATGTTCTTGAAAAATATATCGTCATACAGATTCTCTATAACCGTATAATTCGATGTCCTGAAATATATTTCGAATTACGTCATAAGTTATAAAATTTTCTTATAATTGTGCTGACAACCCTTTTCACTTACACACTTTTTGTTTCATCAAATGCATCGTATCATTCATTTTTAGCGCATTTAGAATTAAGTATTTCTTGTATATTGTGCTATATACGTAATACTGATTTGAAACTTATCTCAAGCTTGAATAGTATATTTTCATATGAATATAAATATTTTAGCGGTAAAATGTTGCCAAATCTTTTACTTTAGTGTGTATTAGAATAATTCCAGAATAGAAGCTCACATATCTCCACTTTTGCTGGTGAAAAAGAAACTGTTCAAACTCCATTACCGCCACTCCCCAATAATCGACGAGTCAATCAATTTATTACATTGATTAGAGAAACATATGATTTGTATATTAGCAGTAACATACCAGAAATTTTGAAAATGACATCAAGAATGCAAAGGAACTTTTGATTAAATCTGTATAATGTGGAAACGTCCGTTAGTTAATATACCTAACCGTATTTACAAGTTACGAAATTTAAATTTTTCTTCAACATATGTCAGTGTAATAATTTCATTAAAATAACTGCACCATTGTCGCTTTAATAACAAAAAATAGCGGTATTGGTGGAAATGGGCAATATTGCAGCCCAAAACACAATGAGTGTACAATCAGAGATTCACCACCAGGCAAGTACCCATGTTGAAGATTATCCGATAGTTTCTGAGCATTGAAACTACTTAACATTATAGTTGCGAGCAAACTCATCTCCATAGTCACCAAGAAAGCTGCTATTGCAGTACAGGAGCCTTAGCAAGATTCATATGATGCATGTACTGTCCGAACGTGATACTTCTTATTGCTCATTAAACCACATGCTCTACAAGTTGCTATAAATCAGCCTGTACCAAGCGCAGATCTTACAAAATCAGTGTGTGTGTGTGTTTTTCGTATGGCAAAGCCACAAAGAGCTATCATCTCAGCCCACCAAAGGGAATTGAACCCCTGATCTTAGCGTTGTAAATTCGGAGACTTGCCGCTGTACTAGCGGGGGCTACAAAATCAGAAATCGCAAAAATACAGTATCGTGTATATAGATGCCTCTTAGGTTCTGACTTTATTGATAAACACAAATTTAGGTCTACAGAGATCATTGTTTTGGTATGAGAAGCAACATTCCACTTACCTAGAAAAATGAACTTGAACTAAATCTAAGTTACCAAATCTACAGTACAAAAAGATCACGCTCCTTAAATAAAAGCAACTATTATACTATGTTTCCTTCCAGCAAGCAAGCTGTTTCTTATCCAATGCCAACAACTAATTATCAACGGACTGTCACTCGACTTTTCTTCATGGGACGCATCCAACTTCACCCCTACATGCAAACCCCAAGCTCGCGTACTTCCCGATGGCACCAGTCGTCTCCGCAAGGGAGGCATACTCTTTCAGCACAAGATGTACGAAGACCTTCAATACCTATGCCATCCCTGATCATATGCCAAACCCCCTAAAAAAATAACGCGTTTCCAATCAGTTTTCCTTAAAAACTCCACCCCTCCTTCACCACAGAAATTTATCAAGTGCTCGTAAGACCCACCAGTTACTATATAACATCCAGGAAAACAGGTGTACCCTCTCACTTCATCAAAATTGCCATGACCTTTCATCCTCACCAAAGGTTGTTCTCTTTGATTACTACCGTTTTGAAACTAACAAACCATACCGGAAGTTTTGCAAACATCCCACCCTTACCAGTGCATCTCTCAAACCCATTATTCATAACACCGAATCAACACTCGCCGCCAACTAGAATTCCAAAATCTACAGTGAATAACAAGTAAATACAAGAGATCAAAATCCAAGACTATACCTACACTGGAACCAGAACTACATGACTAGACTGCTCAAATAACCACAAGAAGAAAAGTTACCCAGACCCAGCCACCAACTCATAACCCTCAAAGCTTCACAACAAACCAGTAACCTGTCCAAACTTATACCCTTCTCACCCTCGGCCTAGAATGTTCACCCGCTCCCTACTCGTCAGACTAGCTCCATGCTCTTATTATCTACACCACTGCTGATCAGGATATGCCTGACGAACCCTTCTTTTTCCGCCCACATACCAGCGACACCAAAGATTCCACACAATTAATGTCCTATCTGAAACCTAATCCTGGTAAACTCCTCTCGCACGTATGAAAAATCAGACTCCACGAAGCACTAATTAACCAGTCCCCAGCACCAACCTTTACCACCCATACTTATTTCTTGATAATTAGGAACTGGTAACAGATTGGTGTCTTACTAATGAAAGTAAGTTCTCTCGAAATACTCCTACGTACCTCCACAGCACCTCTTAGCATATACTTTATAGTTCTCCTATGCAATAAAGGACCTAATGTCCAACATCGGGAGTTTATTCGTGCAATTAACCCCTTCACTACCTCCCCCCCCCAAGCAGAACGGTATGTCTACGGACTGATACCGCTAGAATCCGGGTTTCGATATTTGTGGCTGGCAGAGTAGTGTTAGCCCATTGTGCTTCATTCCAAACAATCAATCAATCTTTTAGTTTATCTACAGTCTGGCCCATATTACAAACTCTCAAAAATCAAGCGCACATCTTTAAACCATGATGGGGGCAGAGAAGGATTGTTTAATCTTCGAGCACTCCTGGTGGTTAATTAGTTCTACTGAACTAATATATTTCAAAGTATTTTCAAGAGAGAGAGAGAGAGAGAAGACAGACAACAAGGAGTTGACAAAGTCAACACACACTACGAAATCATTTTGGCCATAACATGTACATTTTTTTTGACAACTGAAGAAACATTAAAACAGAAAAATAATTATATTCTACCTCTTTTTTAGATCTCCATAGCCAGATTGCATATCTTATACTGAACACTACATAAAAAACAACAAAGCTCCATCTGGCACACAATAGAACTTGGCCTCATTACATTATATACAAGAATTTACTTTTTATTTGACAATTAGACATAAAGTCGATAATTTTTGTCAGAATTTGGACTTAAGTTTGAAAAACAAACAAATGGGAATTGTTTATATTTACTAAATTCGATTTTTGATGGGTCAGGACTGCATCCTCTCTAAACGTGTTCCTTCATCACATGTAGGAATGATTGCCTGGATGTTTTGTTTATGATGAGCTTTCAAACTGCAATTATTATAAACTATTCGTAATGTTATTAATAAATAAAATATTTGTTAAATATGAATCGGCCAGGTAACTTGTATTTAATTCATGCTAAGGGTATCAAATCTGGTAGCAAAACCTTGGGTCAAAGCTCGTAAGGGCTGTAGTATTATGGTATTCGCGTACACACGTCTAACGGCTGGGATTTATTAGTATTCATAAAATAAAACTTGTGGAAACGTTAGGCAAATTAATATTTCAAACATGTACCACAAAGGCAATTCTGAAAAATCGTTATTTAAACATAGCAAGAAAAGTTTACTTTACAACACATTATCATACTTAGGCTCAGCTATAAATGTTGTAATCCATAGGATGTGAATACATGCAAATAAATGTGAATTATCCTAACTGATAATAAGAAGATTTCAGACAGTAAAACCACTTGTTTTTTTCATTTGCTTTATTCAGAAATACAGTTCTTGATAAGAAAAATTCAACAGGGCATATACAAGCAGAATAAGACTTAACCATATGTTTCATCTGTTTTACTCAAAGAATAACTGTTCATGATCGCAGATAATAGGCCTATTATTTTATACAAAATATTATTCTTAGATGTTGATACATTCCAAATGTCAAAATTTTCAGCGAGAAATTGCATCATTTGTTGAAACATTCACACACTTTTGACTTTCCTTTTAATAGTATTTTGTCTGTCTTTAAAATTCATCAATCACTTTACACCCATTACTAATTACTTTCAAACACTTTATAATCTGTACAAAAAAATTAAGATCATTCTTCAATTCTACTTTATTTACTGTATACATGAATGGATCAAGCAAGATTCTTTTGTTAACTCTGTAAAGCTAAAAGTGTGTAGCCTAAACACAAAATTTTATTTCAAAATAAACACTTCATTCTTCAAATACATATAGGATTTCAAAACACCACTGACAAGAAATAGTTACAACTACCATCTTTTGGCTTTATAAAATCTTTTAGGTGTTTTGTAAATAACAAATGGTTCAAGTTTGTTTAAAAATAAACTGTTTAGACACTGACCTGAAAGTTTTTTTTTTACCTTTAAAATGGATATGGTTAATATTAAATATGTAGTCAAGTGATTTCAGTTTTTTTTAAAGTATTTTTATTTGCTAAAACAGTGACTGCTGATGCAATGTTAAAGATGTCACGCAATAAGTAGGTCAACTTGATTGATATGCCAATCAAAATATAATATTGGCATTCAAGAAAAAATTACAGACTCAAATAATTGCAAACTTAAGAAATGGAACCCTTCTTTATAAAATGATTTATTGCCATAAGAACTTTACTCTGACAATATTTTGAAAATTATACCAACTAATGTTATCCAGTTAAAAATAAACCTTAAAGTGCTAATAGTAACAAATGTTTTCTTTACAAACTTAGATCCAATTTAAAATAAATTATCAGCATATTTAACCAACTCCAAAAGGAAATAATGAAACTGTTAATCATACCAGATAGTTTTTTTTTCCAGATTTAGGATGTATGAATATTGTGAAACATATTTTACAAAGAAACAATCTTCATTTAACTTCTAATAAATGTACGTGTAACAAATAGGTAAATTAAGAACAGTTTTAAAAACAATGTTTTGCTCATTAAAAACACTAAAATCAAAGATCTTAAATTTGTTCAAAACTCTCATAATTTCACCCAACATATAAGCTTTCTCTTGCAAACGTGTTATGTGAAACATAGACCACCAATGAAAATATACAGACAAACTTCTCTACATTATTTAAATAAAAACCTTTTAACCTGTGACAAAATGTTTCCATTATAAAATCAAATTTTTAAATGAAATCTTCACTGTAATCAATTTAACATAAATTGTTTGGTTATTAATTAGACCTCAAAAATTCATAACATGAGAATTTTTTTTTTTTTTTTTAAATATGGAAACATTAAAAAACCCAAATAACTTGAATGAAAAACACTTTTATTTTGATAGAGTTCATTGGTTAGTTTTATGGTGCAAAGCAACTAGAGTATTTATTTGATAGAATAATAGTTAAATAACTATATATATTAAAATTGGGAAAAGTGTTTTTATGATATAAAAAACACTAATTTGGAAACAACAATTTTGGAATATAAGAAGTTTTTGATAAAGCATTTGTTAATGAGCATTTTGGTCAATGACAATTGATTACAGTAAATTAGGCAAATTTTAACTTCTGGAAATTTCTATGTAAAACAGATGATTGCTGAAAATGCTTGAATTTTAAGGTTAGTCTTTATCCATTTGCTTTTAATCATCAAAACATATTTATTATCTTAAACCATTATTATACTTTCTAGCCACATTTCTTATAATCATTTTAAGATCTCACCTTAGATTATGAATCTCAATAGCATAATGAACTAACAGCACATACAACAAAAATATAAAAAAAGGTTTGATATTTTTCATCTAGTTTACCTAACTAGTAAATGCTAAGGTTTTGTTTCATTTGAAAAATTAGCTATTGTATAACTCAAACTTAAAACTATTTCTCCAACCACCTTGTGATCCAAGCTTAATATCAGGTTTCTTTATGAGTAACAAATCATATAGTTAAGAATAATGTGCAAAAGGGGTTAATATGCAAAATTTAAGATTTGATCCTAAACTAGTCAAACAGAAACTTAGTTTGCTGAAAAAATTCCTCTCTGATTAACAAGTTCTCTCATATTACTAACACATAGCAATTTGATTTTTACAGTTTACGTTTAGGGTGAGAAAAAAAAAACAATAAATGTTCAGTTATAATAAAATGTATGTTTGTGTAAGTAAGGTTTTAATTTTCTTAAGTTTCAATCATCAAAAAACAAAAACCACTGATCAAACTTCATGTTTGAGGTTTTGCAAAAAGATACAAGACAACTAAGTAAAATAGCAGACAAAACATCAAATATCTCAACTGACACACTTCTGAAAGACTGTCACATTTACTTGGCTTCTTTTTCAAACTGGAATGATTGAATTATGCACTAAGAAGCAAATCTTATAACAACAAACATTTATTTTGTTAGTATTTATTTTGTCAGTTGATTTAAAACTACTAACACAAAAGCTTCAGTTTTAAGATGTTTGCAGCCTTATGGCCAAATTAAATTCTTAATGCCCTTATCGACAACTAGAATATTTAACTACTTTATAAATTTTAAAGTATGATAAAATGACAGGATATTTTTATGTTAATATTTTAATATTCTGGCAAAATGATACTAATTTTTAATATTTCGTATTATTCAACCTCTGATGTTTTCCCTTGGTATTCTGATTGTTAGGAAGCTTTTTAAATTAAACTACTTAATGTTACAACACATGTACATATTCACAGTGTTTACATAAAATGCCCAACTGAAACTAAAGAATATACTTTTTAATATTTACATAATATATTATATTTTCTCATCTATCAACATATTTTTCCAGTGGTATAAAATATCTAAGCTATTTGTGCATTTAGGCACATTTGGCTTAAAATTTATATTTAGCTTATGTAATTGACAAAACAGTTATTTCTTTCAACTCTGTATTTAGTATTCAAAACTATGGTAAATTTATTCATTTACTTAATGATGAAAACTTCACAATAGTTATTACCATTATTCCAAAACTTTCTTTAAAAAAACATTAAAACAGACATCTTTAAACTAATATATTAAAATATGTTTACTTCATTAATTACAAAATATCTCCCATGACTGTCATTGGTTTTATATGATTTAATTATGTTTTTAGAATATCAAAAAACTTAACTGTATTTTAAACCATGTAAAATGTTTTCTCTTTTGAATGAAATGTTGCTTTACTGCAGGAAAATATACTTCACGAACTTATCCTGGTCAGGAAGAGTTGGCTATACAAAAAAAGTATTGTAGCAGCTTTCATAACATCAAAAACTTTGTACAGACCACAGTCACACAAAGTAATCATATATCTGAAACTAAAATTATTAGTATAATCTGATAAGAAAAATCAGTAGCTTGAATGCTAATTCTATGAAATTATAAATAGAAATGCATTGTATCTTTTACTTTTATAACTTGTTTTAAAAAGTGCTGCACATTTACACCCAAGTAACTATATACAAGAAAATGAAAAAAATTAAAAATTACTCTTGTAATAAATCTACATGGAAAACTAATTTCAAAATACATACCAAGTAGTTTTGTTGTAGAATTAGAAACTTAAAGTAGAACTAATGGAACACTAACTGAAATAATAGCTTTATTACAGCAAAAACAAATGTGGAAGGTTTTGTAAGGTTAACAGATATCTTGAGATTTGTATTATGTCCTGGGTTTATTACTAAAGATTTTATTCAGACATTACCTAATTATGAACACAATTTTATGCACAAAATGCTGGTATGTTGGAAATATTAGAGGTCTAATTGCATCAAAGTGAAAAATTCACATTATTTATTAAGTTCACAAAATGATGCAGAATAATATGTTTACTTAACTTTTATTCTTACTTTGAGCAAAAATACCAATTATGAATGTTTAATTTAGGCAAACTTTTTAAACAAATCTTAATAATCTGTTAAAGTTTTTCTTTAGTACAGAAAAATTCAATAATCCAAGTCAACCCAAAAAATAGCTAATTTTCTGACAACATTGGTATAAAACAAACATTCTTAATTTCAGATAAATGATACTGTAAAGAAAGTCACACAATAAAAGTTTCACATACATCATTCGTGTTTAAAAGATTGTCAGGAAAACTTTAATCCAAATTACTTAAGAGATACCTAAAGTTAGAGGATTTTCTTTTATTAACATAAAACTACAAAATATTTATGACACATCTGACTTACTTTTATAAGTTTAATTAGCCAACCCATTCTTGTAGTGTGAAAAACTTGTTTCATAAACAATATGCACTTCAGTGACAAATTTCTCATCAATCCTACATATTACAAATCTCAACACTATATGAATATCAACAAGAAAGTTCATATTAAAACAAATTTATAGTTAATGGTAGTTTTGCATTTGAAAATATAAACTTTATAGCTTATGTGACAACTGAAAAAGGAAAATTAAATTTAGGCTTTTAGTAATACTAGCGTTTACTTCCATTAAAAATCTACTCACAGAATTAAAAATACAAAAAGTAATTTCCACAATATTTGTCTGTTTACAACATCTTACTTAAAAAAAATCCAACTAAAACATAATAATTCTGGAATTATTGTAATTCATCATTTCTAAAGATGCTACATCATTAACCAAATTTATTCATTTGTTGTTTATTATGAATAAAATAATTGGCAAGTTACACACTGCATGAATATATGGGTCACTGAAAGTGCTGTATTAGGTTATTGGTTTGTAATGTTAAAAGTTTATAATAGCATGTTTGAGAACTTATCCAAACAACTCTGAAATAATGACACTTATGAAAGTGAACAACCTGCTATCCAGAAGTTAGTATTTACAATATGCAAACTAAGCTTTCATTTTCATACACCAATATATTTTGAAAACAAAAGCATTTAAAGGTTTTCTCTTTCATTATAAATCAGAAAAAAAGTACATTTGTTAATGTATGAAACTACAGAAGGCTGAAAAATGAAGCATGCCTGAAGAAACATTTTTCAATAACAATTTTGGTGTTAAAGCTATCCAAATTAACTTCTAAACACTTAGGACATTAGAATTAGACATTCCCACTATTTAGTTATATATTCTACTTTACTATTATTTAAACTTTTTTTTTTTTTTTTATACATAAATTTCACTCTTTCTGAAAACAAGTCAAATTTGATAAATAAAAACATATGGTCATTATGCATTCACTAATATACTATTCTTTTAAGTTTGGATTTGCAATCTTTATATAAAAATATTGGGATACTGATGAATATTGGAAATTTATGTTTGAGGAGAAACAACATGTTATTTGCAAATTGACAATAAAAACATCACATGCAATTCATACTGCAAAGACATTTCACTGATGTCAAAGCTTTTCATTAAAACACTAAACATAATGTAACCAAAAAAAGAAAATGGTAAAATTTCAGATGCTACATAAGGGATATGCCTTGAATTCGGTTGTTTGTACACAGTAGTTTCTTACTTCATTCATGTAATTAGTCATCACTATCACTCCCAGATTCACTAAGCTGAAGATCTTCACCTTAAATAAGGAAAGCTGAGTTAACAAAATCCATACAAGTATATCTGATTATAACAGAAAAAAGGAGAAATTCAAAATAAAGTATGAATTTCATGCAGACACGTACACAATAAAGAATATCATACGGTAAAAACTACTGTAAAAATTTATGATTCTGCAATAAAAGTTCATGATACAAAAGTAAAAAGATGAACTAAATGTAAAAAGTTACTGTGCACCAGCTTATAACATTTTAAAACTAAAACAGTTTGTCAGTTACAAAAAGAAAACAAGAAGTATGTAAATTGAAAAGTAAAATTTAGCTATCATGATACCTATTGAATTATAGAACTTAATATACACACTACTGGCTAAATTCTTAAGGCTGATGAACATAAAGAAAAAATATGCATTTTGCACTGTTAGACGCAACCACTTATTTGAGTAGAGCTTTGAAACATGAAAATAAGAAAAGGAAAAATAAAAATAAACTCTTTCAGCATTTAATAGGGAAAATGAGAACACTGTGAAATTAGCCTAAATACTGGTTGGTCAAAAGTTTAAGACCATACTGAAATGAAATGTTAATTGGTAAACACAACAAAATTTAGTCATTTGTGTTCAAGCATTAGCATTGTAAACATCTTCCACCACCATCTCCTGTGTTGCATTGGGTAAAAACACGGCAAAGGCTAAAACATTAACATTTGAACGTGGCAGAATTGTTGAGCTGCAAAAGCAAGGTCTCTCTCAACATGCCATTGCTGGTGAGATTGGGATAGTAAAACTGTTATTGCAAATTTCTTAAAAGACCCTGAGGTATACAGAAAGAAAATTTTGCTGGCATTGAGCAGGAGGATTTGATGGGATGTTCAGCAAGACACCAGCCAATCATCAAACTAGGTTAAAGGTCCTTACAGATGCAGAATGCAGCTCAAGAACAATAAGACGAAATCTACGAGAGAGTTTATAAACCTTAAACATCTTAAATAGACACATCTCCTTCCACTCCACAAAACAGCTCAGTTAAACTTTGCTGAGTAGCACCAAACATGGGACATAGAAAAGTTTTGTTCTCTGATGAGAAAATATTTAACTTGGATGTCCAAATGGCTTCCAATGTTACTGAGACAATAGGGATATCCCACAGGAGACATTTTCTACACAACACAGTGGAGAAGGTCCCATCATGATCTGGAGTGCTTTCTCCTTCCATGGAACAATGGAGCTTTAGGTTATACAGGGGCTTCAAACAGGAGCTGGCTACGCTGGTATGTTGGAGAGAGGATTCTTATTGATTGAAGGCCCTCGCTTGTGTAGAAATGACTGGATCTTTCAGCAGGACAATGCTGCAATCCACAATGCTCACAGAACAAAGGACTTTTTCATGGCGAATAACGTGATTCTTTTGGACAATCCGCAGTGTTCGCTCATACTGAAACCCATTGGAAATGTTTTAGGGTGGATGGCAAGGGAAGTATGTAAAAAATGAATTCATTTCCAAACAGTGCATGATCTTCGTGAAGCCATCTTCACCACTTGGAATAACATTCCAGTCAGCCTCATGAAAACACATATCAACCATGCTAAAGACAATGACGACCATGCAACTCACTACTGAGACCTTTTGTTGGGCATTTCCTATCCTGTTTAGAACTTTTTTGGTATGGTCTTAAACTTCTGACCAGTTAGTATTTAAGCTAATTTCATAGTCTTCACGTTTACCCTATTAACTGCTGAAACGGTTTATTGTTTTTATTTTCCCTTTTCTTATTTTCATCTTTTGAAGCTCTACTCAAATATGTGGTTGAGTCAAACAATGCAACATGCACGTTTTCTTTATGTTCATTGGCCTTACAATTTTGGTCAGCTCTCTCTCTCTCTGTATGTGCATGTATACATACTGTTTCTCAACAAGTTTCTAAGCCAGTCCCAAACCTTAACAATACACAATTTAAATGGAATAAAATTACTAGAGATTATAAACATTTTTATACAGAAGAGATGTGTTAAAATTTAAACATTTGTCCTTACAGACACACACAAAGAACTTTGAATTACTTATTGCACTGCAAATGTGGGCTGTACTGTTGGCTGAAATCTAGCTTATAAATCTCAAGTACTGTGAAATGTTGAGCAGGATATATTGCTTTTCCACACCATGAAAAACAATCTATTGATTCATAGAAAAATCTTGTGCTATGTCAAGTATTGAACTGCCTTTCTCTGAATATGCTGGACAGAAATGCACTTAATGTATACTGTAAGTAAAAACTAGTTAGCTATAATAATAAAAGAACATTAACAGATTTTGGATAGATATAGTAGTCAAAAACTTAAGGGAGTAGAATTATTGTATTAAATCAAATAAAACCAAAAAGTACAAAATAAAAATAACCCATTAAAGAATGTGAGAGCTTCCACAAGAAATGTTTTTGTATTCTCAAATTTTATCACACTGCAGATGCATTTGTTATTTGTGTTACTTTCATGAGTAATAAAATTATAAATAAGAAGTTGTGATACAAGGACAGATTTCAGTCTATTTATTAGCTGGGATATCCAGAGTATAATGAAACTGCTGAAAAATATAAAAATGGATAAAGATAAAATGAAGAAAAAAACCACCATAAACACTTTACAATATTTTGAGTCAAGCAAGACTGAACAAAAAAACAAACAATGGAAAATAACCAGTAACAGGCAATTTAAAAAGTTAAATTTTACAAAATAAACATGGTCTGCTTTGTTGTCCTAATAATATTTGAAGTGAATCAGTCTTTAAAGATTCAGAAAATTAAGACTATTAGAATATTTCTTCCTGCAAAACAAGACAATAATTGGAAAGTAAAGATTACATAAAACAGAAATGTATAGAAAATAAAACCAGTTACATGAAGAAAAAGGGAATTTATGACAATTTTTGAAAAAAGAACTTTGGTGTGGAAAAGTATAATAATTTCATAAAAAAAGACCATTTGTTGAATGTTAATTTTAAACTAAGTTTATGTCGACCAAAATTTGGAAAAGTGGGGGGAATAAATTTAGTTTGTTCCTAATAAGTAAAAATGAATCACATTTTCACATCTATGTGAAAATAGTGAAGTACATTTCAACATGTATTAATGAATTATTAAAACCTCAAATAAAAGATTGAAAAATATGAAATGTAAATTACTTTTTGTTTTTATAATAACTGCATATTGTAACAGGCAATTACATTTATTTATTCTTACACCCTAAGCTAACAGCCATTTTAACAACTGGTTTTATTTAGTTTTGTTGCTTTATGCTGTACTTTGTTTCTCGTTATGCTAAAACCATTTATCACAATCAGACAACTCCATGTAAACAAAAAATTGAATTACAATGGCAACATGCTATGTACATGTAGATGTCTCCATGCAAGATGAGTGTTACTAGAATTTTTTTTAATTTCATCCTTTAAAGTTGAATTTTGTACTCAACATATTTCTAGTTTTAATCTTTGTCATTTGTACAAGAATAACTTTTTAAATATTTATAAAAAACAAGAAATTTCACATTTTCATCTGAACTAAGGCCTTTTGCCATTGAAACATTCTAAATCTACTTTGTGATATTGGTTATTCACAAAACAGTTTATTTGTATTCCAAATATGCATTTTAGAATACAAAGCCTTATCATACACTAAAACAGGCCGTCTTAAAATTACTGTAATATAACTGCCTTTCTAACTAAGCAAGAGATAGGTTAAAATTTTTCATTAGCTGCTTAAACTGAATTACATGAAATTGAGACTAAATATGCAATTATGAGTAGTCAAACAAATAAACCAAAAAAAGGACTGTTTTAAAGAAGATGCTCTTTCTAACTGTTATAAATAATCCAACAGAAATGTCAAAGATAGAGATTTTTTAAAAGATGATGTGTCACAGGAGAGGTTAGTCATATAGGTTTAACATTCTTATTTATATTTTAGTAAAGCAAGAAGGTTTTGTCACTTAGTTGGACATTCAAAATGTCATATAAGAGTATAAGGAAAATCTCAAATGAACAAGTGAAGGTACAGATCCATCAAATGGCAGATCAGTGAATACTGAGAATTTGCTTCATAAATTTCTTTTGAAATTAAGGAATTACAACTTAAACAATATCTAAATTTTAATCATAAACTATGTTTATTAACTTATTGATATTAAAGTAATTTAGCGAGATTTAGAATGCAACTTACAAATGCAACAACATGTACCTTAACCCACTTGTATCTTTAGGGTTAAGAGATCCATATTTTATTTTTTTCTGTTTCTGGTAACATGATAATTCATAAATAAAACTGGAAAATTAGAAAGCTTTTATTAAAAGATTCAACTGTCAGTTAAGTGAGGTCTAACATAAAGAAATGTGTTCAATGTTATTTAGATTTTTATCCAATCTATTTTAAAGCATTTTATTTATGATATACAAAATTGAAATTTTATTTTCATTCACTTAAGAAACAGAAGCAGTTGACTGACACAACAAGTTTTATTTTTCAAACCTGAATAAAGAGAAATTCAGTATTGTTACTTTTACACATACACAGACAAAAGCAAAAATCTGTTGAAAAATACAGCAACTTAAAATAAATAAAACAGTATGACAAAGTAAAATTCAGTCAAATAACACTCCTAAAATCACCATATAAAAAGAGCTTGATAGATATGACTTACTAAGCTGACTAAATTTGGGCATGCTAGGAAGACTGGGATTTGAATACTGCTGAACTACTTGACCATTTGTTTTAATACCTTGACCTAAAAAAAAAACAAATAAACAAAATTCCACTTTTTAAATATATGAAACATTTTTAATAATGCTTTCAATGTAGCTTATTTGTATAATATACTCCAATAACATTACTAAATCAGATTTCTTTGAAAATTTATATACAATATTCATGACAGAATATTTATTTTTAACTCACTGATATGTAATTAAAGTTATTCGTAAATAAATTACACACTTTCAGTTTGTTTTTCTCTTACTAACAACTATGAATTTTGAAGAAGTTTCCAAATGTTTTCCCTTATTTATTTCCAGCTTCAACACAGGATGTCAATATTATATTTGACATTATATTCTTTCATGATCTGATTTCAATGTAAATTATGATATTCTTTATACATTTATTAAATAGCACCATACCTTTAAATCTGCTAGTGATCAAAATACATGAATTATGAAAGAAGTTACAATTATTCTGGTAGGGCTACTGACAGTAAAATATACAATTCTAAACAAACAGTGCAGTGGATTTTAATAACCAAGATGAACATTAGTATAATGCTTCATATATAAATACAAGTTTGTTTTTTTTACACTAAAAATTTCGCATACTTTTTACATTTAGTCTATATTAAACCCAAATGACATAATACAAATAATTCTTAAATAAACCACTTCAAGAATAAAGTAAACTGAGATGAAACCTAATAATAATAATAATCACACGATAGTTTTTCTTTATTCAATTTACACTGTTATTTTACTAATGTGGTACCTACATTTATTTAATTTACATCAAATACCCATTATTGAGCTCAAACCAGAGAAAACCTGACAGATCTGATGAAAGTATACAAATAAAAGTGAACTCTCAGTCCATAATATAATTTTTTTTTTTTTTGAAGTTCTTGTAATGCACTTTAAATGTCTAAGCATAAAAGTTTTGTAGTTTATTTTAAGGAGGCTTCAATCTGTCTTTTTTTCTCTTTGAAAACACAGAAAACATACACAAGTTTATTAAACATGAACAAAATCTTTGAGGATTCTCAGTGGCATTCATTCTCTTAGAAACTTGTTGTAATAGTGAGGAGTTTATAACAGTCAAGTCTGTTTCGCAACAGAGATGTGGTCAAGATTTCTACTCTCTGAATCTAGTACATTTAATCCTTTAAACTTAATAATTTCAACTTTTGCTTCTATGGAAAATTATGTTCTACCTTAATTAGTAAGATATCTTAAAAAATATTTTGTTTATGAAATATTTTTCTAATTCAGGCTTAAGTGCTTGTTCTAATCCTAGTATAAACCAGAAGTTAAATGATGAGTCAAAAAAAGACAAAAAACTTAAAATGCAGCAATATGTTTACTCTCCACATTGTAGCTGGATATTTTACTACTGCTGAATATTTTAATTATCATGGGAAACAAACCAAAATGCTGAACATTTTATTTAGAATCTTTGATTTGTAGAATTTTGTTGCAGTGTAATGTTTGTTTAAACTTAACTATTTACAATAGCTACTACAAGACTGTGGTTATTCTATAAAACCTTTTTATTTTTCATTATATGGGAAAGTTTCATATGAATTTGGTTTGCTTTTGGATTACTAAATTAACATAATAAATTTGGTCTTGATTGGTCATTTCTTTTAGGAGATGTGTCCATAGGCAGAAAGTTTTTGCTGATATTAGACAGCTATTGCATCAGTATAGCTTAATACACATTGCACACACATGAAGAATGCTCGTACCTCAATTTACTTACCAGAGCTGGACAAAATATTATAAAGTGTTTCTGAAGCTACATGCCTACAAGATAACATTAAAGTCTAGCTTCCAGATGATATGAAATTAATCAGTTGGATAGAAAGGTTCTCAAGTGATTAAACTTTAATTATTACATATTTACTTACTCTTAGGTGGTGGCTGTGGTTCTTGTTGCATGCCTACTTCTGCTTCACTTTCACTGTCACTTGAAGCTGAACTAGAACTACTACTACTTGAGTCACTAGAGTCTGATAAAATACCTGTATCTGGAACATCTTCATTTGATACTAATATATGTTAGCAGAGAAAGGGAGAAACAAATAAGAAAGCAAAGAAAATAAGTTGTCACTTTATTCAATCCTTTTCAGAGTGAAATATAGTTCTGTTTACTTTTCAATGCTAAACTTACATTCACATCTCTCTTAAATACTATATTTAATTAAAATGTTGTAAATTTAAAATAAATGCTATTTCAAATATCTGTTCAGTTTCTATAAAATGTAGTGCTGATCAGAAATATCCGGACATATGCGACTGAGTAAAAAAGTTTTTTTGAGAAAGAATTTTGTATCAATGTTTTATACATCTCTTTTTTTCATGATATTATAAATTATTATGACAGTTATGGTTGTATAATTGATACTTTACGGTTATACCAGAGATATCACAGCAGGCTTTATAATACTTTTACCTATTATTAACACATATTTGGTCCATAGACCAATAAGTGATACCAAAACCTTTGTTTTAAACATCTTAATTTGTGAGTAATTCGTACATTTTTATGCACTATTTAATAGGT
This sequence comes from Carcinoscorpius rotundicauda, assembly GCA_011833715.1. NCBI lineage: Eukaryota > Metazoa > Arthropoda > Merostomata > Xiphosura > Limulidae > Carcinoscorpius > Carcinoscorpius rotundicauda. The sequence goes on from CM022398.1 coordinate 33,591,951, forward strand.
GACCCTAATACTTATACATTTATGTAATTTAAATTTATATTTTTTCCTTCACCCAACACAAGTGTAGTTATAATAGTGACAGGAGATCTGATCAAAACTGGAGTGCTAGTGAAACAAATGAAAATATGAAGTTAGTTTACAGCAAATTTTGATTTATTAATTGGCCATGCTGCATTTTTTGTTCAATTTTGGGCATTATGGTAGGCAAAAAACATGTAGCCTATTTAACTAATGAATATTTGCTGTAAACTCATTATCACTGCTATGAATGCAACTCCCAGTTTGGCCACCAATTTTTATTTAATTCCTTTAAGTCACATGTTCATTTTTTTTTTTTTTTGGCTGCACTTTTTTCCACACCTAGTGTTTTGAGTTAGATATCATGATTTTTGTAACAATACATACCAGCAAACCACAGCAAGTAAAAAAGTGACACTCGACATAACCACTATTAGCTTTAAAACTACAATAAACTAGATTCTTGAAGATATATATTGGTAGTTTTCTTTTCCAAAACAGTATTAATAACTTCCATTAAAGCAATATCATGAAAGTTAGATTAGGATTCTTGTTCTCACTCACATGTACATGGTACAGCTACATAAAGCATCATTATTTACAATAACTGGATAACCAAGTATCATGTGATGCTAAAAAATCTTTAAATTTAGCAAATTTGTGCCTAAAAGTTGGCAATGAATAAACAACAACTGTCTACCTCTATGAGGTTTTTTGAAAACTTGAGCTAGAAATTACGAATCTAGTTTGCTCGACTAAACTAGCATTTATGCAGATGCATAAGCTTTCATTGTATAGTTTTGTTGTTCTGAATCAGCTGTCTTTCCTACAAATGACAAAAAATAAATGTGGTCCAACTTTACTCAAAGATAAAGTTGGAATAAGGAATTCAGAATAACTTATATGACTTCTTGAATAGACATGCATAACTTTGCATGTGTGGCATATTTCATCTAAATATGTCACATAATTAGGGATATAAAGATCTGTAAGTGTACAAAACATAAAAGAAATCAACAAAAGTATGTTGTTTTTTTATCAAATAAAATGTCCATGCTTTTACTGCAGAGAAGAAAAAAAAAGGAAAGAAACTCATTCAAAATCAGATATTTTATGTCTTGTATTTCTTAATAGACTGCCTTGCAATTTGGTAAGTAGTGTAAGGCTCCATAGAGCACAGACTGAAAACAAGCAATAAATGGAATCACAACAGTCTGAACTTCATAAAAAGTGAAAAATCACTGAACTATCACTCCTATTAATAGCTTATGGTGTGTTCTACTAATTGTTTTGGCCACATGACATTACGTTTTGATAAAACAAAGAAACCATAGAACCTTAAACATGTAGATTAGTCTCCTTGAGAAGTAAATCCAAAATTTTTTGCTAGCCTGTTTTATATAAAGATACTAAAGAAGAGAATATTAATTAACTTCACAATGACTTTTAGATACATGATGTAAACTGAAGATGTAAAAAAAAATATATATGGAAACTGCCCAAAACAAAAGAAATTAACATTTGAATAGTGCAGTGTGCAAACTGAGAAGATATTGGTGGTTAATGAAATTGTATTTTGCACAGCATATATGAAATAAATACAGCACCTTAGGTGTATTAATATATCAATATTTTTCAGAAACAAACTTCAATTTAGATTTAAAAGTTAATTAATAATAAGTTTGAAACCACAATAGCAAAGTTTAATACCTTACTATCTGTACTTTAAATTTATTTTCACATATAAAATGTCTTACTAGTATGGTCTTCTTGTGTAAAAAGTGGCATGCTAGCAGCTTTGGAGGCTGTGTTGTTCTTCACTGCTCCACTAGGTGCTAGAAGAGAAGGCATGGAAGGACTGGGTTGGCTTGTTGGGCTCCTTTGGTATGGGGAAGTTCTCTGATTGGGAGAATAGTGACTGGATGCTGACCAATTTAACTTCTGAGAAGGGGAATGTGGTGTTTTCTGGGTTGGAGAGTGCTTTTGAGAAGGTGAAGACTGCTTCTTGTTATCAATAGGTGTGATAGGCCTTTGTTGTATTCGACTGCTTCCTTCAGCCCTAAAACACACACACTCAGATTTATGGAAATATCTATTGCTATTTAATTCCTAATAGTTCAAAAATGATAAATATCCACTAATTAATTAATTAATTTTTACACTACTACACACCTGAGCCATTTGCACACTTACATAGGACACACTATATAAAATTTTGATTTAGCCTTGTAAAGTTTAGAATTAACCACATGCAAATTTGGAATTTTCTCCCACCATGAGAAAAAGGGTATTCCCATTATAACTTTTCAAAGTAATAGACTCTACTTTCAAATAAGCAATAAATAATCAACTGCATCCTTTTTTTTTTCTACGTGTATTTATAAACCTGGCAATGACAGTTTAATTTATGATTTACCACTAACTGATACTGTTATCACATTTAAAACAAACTTTTCTATAAGATGCTGGAATTTGATTAATAACTCTAATAAATGCAGTACTGATGCTACTCGAGTAACAGATCAGGAAATGAGTTTTGATTAAATTATTAGTTTAACAACTTATACATACAAAGAATTTTTTTTAAACAAAACAGAATTTTGCTCTTAATGAATTACATTAAGATATTTCATGGATTTCAACATTTTTACTAGTTTTTCTTAGGTACAACTAATTTTTTTTGCACAATAAACTCACAAAAGTTTGTATTTACCATCTGTGCTCTTTCTGATAAAATAATGGGAAAATTTAAAAAAAAAATTCACTCTTCCCATTATGTCAAGAAGATTCTGCCACTCTTTGCATGCTTTTTATTTATTTTAGTATTTTTCTGCTCATGTGACCTTTTACATTTATATTAATCAATTTTCTATTATAGATTTCCACAATGAAAACTATTTCTTTTGAAACACCACTGATTTAGGTTATATGTTGTTTTTAAGAATGTACAAAAGTTCCCATATTCAATAATTTTTCTTTTCATACTGATGAAAATAATTAAGAAAACAAATATTACATCAGGAGTAATAACAAGCCATGACATTAAATATTAACTGTTTTTATTAATAACTGTACAATGCACAGGTACTTTGTGTGAAAGTCCTCTACAAATTTCTCTAGCAATCTCTGCAACAATGACTAAAATTATTTTAAATAACAATAATAAAAATTTTAGTAGTTATTATAGTTCTATCATTAGCATAACAAGTTTGTTTTTTCCCCTATGTACAACTAATAACTTCATTCACAAAGCAGTAAAATCACATATATGTATTAAATTAAAAATGAATAGATTTTTATAAAAGTGATACTTCTTGCATTCACTCTACAAGTATATAAAATTAGCACACAAACCTGTATACAAATGAGGCATATTACTATGTAAATGATATAATGGAAATAAATTTATAATTAAACTTGAGTCTATGTTAAAATTATTAACTGTCTTGATTTCATTATCATTCCTGCTTGAAGGTATTTGTTGTTTTAACAATGTTTAATTAGAAGTAACTTGTCAAAGTTTTCCCATACATTTCAAGTCATAATAATTTTGACTTAACTGTTTCTACACATATATACATAATGATGAATAATGACAATGTTTTGAAGAATAAGCTTTTTCCACCATCAGATTTGTAGCTAAGAATTAAAGAAATCTTTGTAACTTCTAAAATACTGTATTTCTTCTTACCTAGTTTTCTTCAGCTGTATGTTACAACTAAGTTTTTCTAAGGTAACTTCACCAGTGGAATGGTTAATGATTAGAACACACTCCTTTGTATAAGGTTTCTTAGATCCTTTGAATACTGTTTTGGAAGTACCTGATCCCTAAAATCCAAAAGCAAAATACGAAACATATATACAGTCTATCAATGACTTTATAGACAGGTTTGAGAATACAAATTAACAATTTCCACAGTATCTATGCACATAACCCCAATGTATAAATACAGGTAATACTTGGTAAAGTCTACATTAGCAAAACACTATGCGACAAATGGAAGGACTAGAAATCAACAGCATTTTCAAACATTAACAGCAAACAAAATTAGCAAGAAATAACTGGATCACTTGCAACACTGCAAAATGCAGTCCCAGTCATGTCAGAATACAACAGTTTCAGCATGACTATAATCAAGATGGGATACTGAAGTACACTCCACCTTCCAAGTTTAAACACACACTCACATGAGAAAACAAAAAAACAACATCCTGGGACCTTGACAAAATCAAAAAGTATTCACTCATTACATTGTTTCATTGTAGTTTTACGTGGTTACTTGTTATCTAAGTAGCAACAAAGATGCCTATTATTTATTATTCTTGCTTTATACTTTTAGAATTATAAACTTTTGTACATAGATCATTATTTGTAATATTCATTATTATAAATTGTGCAATTGTTTGTATATTAAAATACATTTGTATAAAAAAAAACAAAAACGTGTATAAATCTTGTTGGCAAGTATCGCAAATTACATGCATAAAAACAGCCAACATTTACTGTAGGATAAGTTTTTATTAAATGTGTATGGTTTACAATATGTTGCAAACTATATTTTAGTGTGTAACTGATTATTGTGTATTTTGAGTTTATTTCCAGTTTCCTTTGCTTTGTATTTGAATTATGTTTTTCATTTTAACAATTTGTAATTATGTTTATATTTTGTATTAGTTTTTGTTTAACTTAGTTTAGTGTGTATCTAACTGGCTTTTGATGATTAACTTATTTTGAGGTCAGCTTCTAGTTTCTCTAGTTTTATGCATTAACTTTTATACTGATTATGTAGTATGTCTTATATGTCACCTGAAGATATCAATTATAACATCTTGCAATTTGTGCTTAATATATCTTTTTGATGTTTGGGTCTAAAAAGATTCTGCTGAAATAAAGAATTAGAAGAGGCATCATGGCTAGAACAGCTATTAATTTTAACTCTCTATATACAGTAAATAATATATTTTAAAAGGATAAAATCAGGCAATTTAAAAAGATTTCTATACAGTTAATACTGCAATCTATATTTTAAAGTCTTAAGCTAACAGGTAAGATAGTACACAGACAGACTATAACAATTGTTATAATTTGTTTGTTATAACTTAAAATACATTAACCATTGGTTGAAGTACATAACACATGACTTGTGGAATACACAGAGATGCCAACCATTACAATTTGAACATAATCATTATGATTTTGGTGTATACATTACAACTATACACTCATACAAATAAATCTTACTTGTTGCAACTCCCAAATTATTATAAATTATATATAATATATATATAATGACATTTAGACATGCAGATAATATTTATGTGTAAGAATACAGAATATGAAGCCATAAGTACAGAAGTGATGTTCACGCAATTTGTCATTGCTCATAATTTACCCCTAGCTGTAGCCAATCATGCAGGACATCTATTCAGAAAAATGTTCCCAGACTCTGATACAGCGAAAAAATAATAACTGTGCTAGAACTAAAACCACAGCCATTGTACAAATGTTGGGTTGTGAAGATGACAAAATGATTTCAAGCATACTTGCTAGCAGTGTTTACAGTTTAGCCACAGATGGATCCACACAAAACTGTAGCCAGTAGTTGTACAATATTAGTCAGGTCTGGTAGCCACAAATGATAAAGGGCTCTGTGTACAATTATTACGCTCAGTCATTTGAAATAGATGACATCTCTGAATATATACAAAGGCTTCTGCTTTAGTTCATTAATAGAATATTTTGGTTGTTTCTTTTTTACTTCATCATTCTCTTACCCTTAAAGGGGGCTGCTAGTCTCACAAAATAATACTCCAATCAGTAACAGGACAGCATTAGAAACATTTGTTTCAATAAAGATTTATGTTATTTGTTCTCGTGTTTTTTTTTTTCACAAGTTAAGTTTTATTCATTCTTCACTTAATGGTCTTGAATTTGCATTTTCACAAAAACTTAGTTTTTCTTTCTTATGCAAGTGAATTTGAATATAACAAAAGATAAAGGTTTGATCACATATGAAAAAAAAGTATAAAAAAAACAGTGAAAATATTAAAAGTACATTCAATATCAATTAACAAAGTAAAAGTTATAGTCCAAAGAACTAGAAATAACAAAGTACCTTCATTATGAATTATAATTTTTACCCAAAGCATCCTGGTATATTTCAGTGAATTCAGGTTATAAGGTTTAATTTATCTGAAAAAGGATTATACAATGTTTTTGTCCTCCCGTATATAATATGCAAACCTTAAGTTTCTATTTTCTTTGACTAGATGTAGAAAGCCAATAAACAATACAAATTGTTACACACACAGAGCTAGATCCACTAATTGATTATTATGTAATGTTCTTTTGTAGAAAAAAAGTTATAACTACTCTAATGTTCTGAAATAAACAGCTGTCTCTTCTGTTCCCAAATCATTTTAGTAAGTATAAGATACATGATATGAGCAGCTTGGTTTTGTTGTATATTTGCATTTAAAGCTAGGCTCTCTCCTTTGTTAGGTAGATTTAGATGAGATTTTTGTAAAGATTATTTTGACTAAGATTTTGTGTAAAATTTTAGTCAGTTTTTGCTGCAGTGAACTGTTTTAGTTAGAAATATTTAAACTTGTTTTCATGTTTAAAGGTTACTTTCATTTGAATTTATTTTAGCTAATAAAGGTAATGCCACACTGAAATGGTGAGAGAGACTAGTAATTGTTTCTTTTCAAATTCTTTATCTACTCACAGCTCAACAAACCCACTGCAAACATTTGCCCTTATTGTATATTGTGTTTGTCTGAAACTTAGTAAACCTATATTATACACACTGCTCTGCAGAAACTCAATATATCACATTGAAAATTAGAGTTACTTTTTTAATATCATGACCTAACTGTACTTGTATCAGATCTTGTTTGACTATTCAATATATAAAATAATGGAACAAAAGCTTCATCATCATTTGTATGTTTTTATACTTTGTCAAAGTTAATATTGGTTAAATACAATATGAAAATGCTTTAGATTTTTTAAATAGTTTTTACAACTTATTATACAAATTAGCAAAATATCAGTAGTTTTAAATATTAATTATAATAAACTGCATACTGAAGCAGGAGAACACACTTAATGAGAGAACTGAATTCTTCACTACTTACTTCAATATGAGGAACTGAAACTGTAACCTGATGGCCTTCACCAATATCTACTGTGGCACCCTTAGTAGGGTCTACAGATGCTGGTTTAAAATCATCTAAAGAAAAATAATTATAAAAATTAAGACTCAACATTTTAGCAAACATTTTTTTCTACTCAATTATCTTGAGAAAAAAAAATTTAGTCACTACTTAATGACCCCAACATGGTTTTCAAGAATACCATAAATAGTTTTTCCTGCAGTACATCACAGAGAAAGTGATAGTCTTACACACACACACACACACACATCATAGGCCAATTAACTTTCTCCTATAGTTAGCAATTCCTTGTGCTAATTATTAAATTCTTGCCTTCCTACTCAAGAAAAGCGGCAAACAAAAAGAAAAGTAAAAATTTTCTAAAACTCGTTTTGATAATGAAACTATTAATCATACCAAACGTGTAGCTAAAATGCAACACAAACAACGGCAACAGAGAGCCTGGGTGAAATTACTTAAGCACTGACATTTATTAGGAGAAATAACTATTAAATTATAAAATTGCTCGACTTGTACATGTAAACTGTAACATATATGTAAGAATATTCACAATAATAATATATTACAGGCTATATATGCATGTTTTGCGTACAAAATTTTTTTTTTTAATCAACAACCCAAGTTTTTTTGCAAATGACTACAATAGTGCTTTTTAGCAAACATTACATAACTATAGGTCTCAAAATATTCGAAAACAAAATATGAAAAATTAATCTTTAAAGTTAAAAGTAACATGCTTATTTTTTGATATTAGCACAATATAAAAACATAGTAGTAGAATGATTTTAAGGTGAGAAACATCTTCAATTAAAGAAATGTACTAGCTGTTCATGCTTTTGTCCAGAGTTCAGCTTTCCAAGCATATCACAAGGATAAGAAAAATGTATAATCTATTACCTTATATTATCATTATAAAACTATGATTTTATTTTTACACATTTAGATATTTTTAGATATCATGATTAAAAATTCTTCACTTAATTCTCTTCTTACCACGAAAGTTACCGTAGTTACTATGTACCATACATTAGTAGGAATGAGATAACATTTAACTGAACATTAACAGAAATCAGTACTACGTCTTCTGATACTGAGCTCCCGATCTTGAAAACAGCTAAATTTTATTATAAAAGATATGAATATAGAACACAAAGACACTTCATTATTAACTACACACTACATATAATATTTTAGTTAGTATCCACAAGAAGGTCAATAACCATGGCCTAAACCAGTTTTACTTTTTGCTAAGTTCTGTATCATACTAACAAAACAGAAACAAATGTTGCCTATCCCAAGTCAACCGCACCAGTGTAAAAGAGCAACGACCTCACTAACCTAGATATTACGCTGTTGCACTACTGACGTTAGAAAAACATCGTAACTAGTGAGAGCAAGCACGAGGATCGACAGGTTTCATGGCCTAATTTACTATTCCGGTCACATTCAACTTCGCAAACGCAAAATAAAGCAAAAGCATCCTTCGGCAATTTAGATTACACAGAAATTGTCAAAAAAAATGCTGATATATATATATATATATATTCTTCACTTATCATTTTTGTGCGAGTTTCCAAAAACAAACTTGATAAAGCAAACTGCAAGTAAAATGAATTAATTTAGAATGCGAGTTTTATAATGTTTGACATGGTAAAATTATATTAAAATGTGGCAATTTACGTTTTGTTATCCATCTTAAAAGTAATTTATGAAAGATTTCACAATGATGCTGTTTTGAATTAAGCACAAAGCTACACAACAGGCTATCTGTGCTCTGCCCACCACGAGTATCGAAACCCGGTTTTTAGGGTTGCAAGTCCGCAGACATACCGGTGAGCCACTGGGGGGCATTTCACAACGAAGTAGCAATAATATACAAATTGAAATTTTTGCTGTCAAAATGTGCAGTTAAATAGTTACAAAAATACTGTTTTACACATTAGTATTAACTCTGTTCATACGACTATCTAGAGGTCATGGCAATTTATTATATGAACCTTGAATTAATAGCCTAGACTATAGCAGCACCAAAACTCTTGGGCTGGTTTTGTCTCACTGAATAATAGGATCTGACTGTCGCTCTTATAGCACACCCACAGCCTCAAAATACGGAGTGGATTCTTAAAGCACGCTAACCATTAGGCCACGCAGGAAGCCAATATTGCATCATACTGAGTAACAAGTTTTTGCTCTCTCTCTCTTTCTCTTAAGTATTTGGGTATTGATGTTTATATATCTAGAAGGGTCAGAGTTTCGTCGAACTCTTCCTCCTTCCTTCAAATTTCGGTTTAGCAACTATTAAATGCATTTATAGATTGTACACGAGGGCCAGAGTAAGCCACACCTACTCAGGCCCCTTTCAGGTCAATGTTCATGCACTATTTACACATACACTTGGTGCAAATAAATCATTTTTCTTTATAGTTCCATAATTATTTGCACTTTCATTAGTTAGGTATTAACTATAAAGCATTTACATAAAAAAAAACCCTTTCAATGTTTAGTAATTAACCCCTAAACTAATGTGAGGTCTAGTTTATAGGTGAATTTTATTTATTTAGAAAATATATATTTACTGGGGAAAGGTGATTAGGTCTAACCTCATGTATACAGTACCTGTCAAGTTCGCTTACTACTTTATTTTTTCTCCAATTTTTGTCAAATTTATTTAACTTTGTAAGAATCTTTCTGCTCTCGTTTCTACGTATGCATATTTATGCGTGAATTCCGATGTTGGTATTTTGGGTACTTTATAAGCTGCTGTGAGTAGTGTATTTTGTTTGGTTTGTAGTTTTTAATTGCATTTATCCATGCAGGGGCTGCATAGTCAATGACAGGTCTAATGTACGTTTTATATATTTTTATTATGTTATCTGCCGTTGCTCCACTATTTTTACCAGTTAGACTCTTAGCATAGTTTGTTCTTCGTCAAATTTTTGTTCTAATATCATTTATATGGTTTACCCACCTTAGTTTTGAGTTAAATGCAAATCCTAAAAATTTTGCAGACGTAGCAGCCTGAAGGAGTGCTTCATTCATAGAGATCTGAGGTTGTGCTTTTTATGTTAACTTTGCGAATACTACTAGTCGTATTTATTTTGATTCTATATTTTTTACTATATTCTCTATGACTGTGGTTGTATGTTTGTGGCTACTAGTGCTGGTGGTGCACTTGTCCAGACTGCCACTTCGTCTGCGAACTGTGAGGAGTATCCATTATTTGGATCTTTTAAGAGCCATATTATTCACATACCTGATGAATAGGATAGGGCTAACAACTCCTCCTTGAAGGACACCAGCTTCTGGAGTCAAACATTCTGAGAAGGTCCCTTCAACATTAACTCTACATATTCTGTTTTCCAGAAAGTTTGATAGCCAATTCCCCGCGAGTTTCATTTCTTGCATTTGGAACTGGAAACCATTATGCCTTAGAGTCGAATGCCTTCTCAAAATCAAGAAAGAAAGCAACAAAGTATTCTTGTTTATTAAAACTATCAACAATTGCTTTGGTCAATCTGACTAAATGATCTGTAGTTTGTCCTAATTTTCTGAAACCATCTTGATCTTCTGGAAATTGTGAAGTTATCTCCAGGAACGTGTAAAGTGTTACTGATTATTCTCTCAAGAATTTTGCCTGCACAGCTGGTCAGGCTGATTAGTCTATAGCTATCTGGGTTAATTAGCTGGCTTTCTTTCTTTATGGAACATTAATACATTTGCATGCTTCCAAGAAACCGGGATATATCCAGAGAATAATGATAAATTAAAAATTGCTGCGAGATGTTCAAATAATTTCGAGGGTGCCTCTTTTTCTTTTTAAAAAATGGTTTGTATACCATCTTCTAAAGATTCATTTTTAGTGTTAGATATTGCTTCTATTAGTTCTTGTGCGGAAATAGTTTGATAGCTTTGTGTTTGTGAATTCGTGTGTGTTGATTTGACAGTATATGCGTTTGCATCTTACAAAACCCACTTAAAAATTGGGCAAAATCGCTTAGTTTCTGAATACAATGCACGAAGAAACACTAGAAGTATCTAGAGGCTATTTGCAATATTGTTAGTACTTTCACTTTTTTGTGTGCGACACATGTTATTCTGGGTTAGAAACGAATTAGATTATAGATGGACAAATACAAATACATATTTAGTTTTATAAATTGTAATTTACCGTTTTTCAAATGTTAGCGAAAAGCTTCACAATAGGCTTTTTGAGCCATGTTAGTCGCAGGTATTAAACTTTAAAGTTTAGTATTACAAGCCCTGAAGCTCAGACTAAGCCACTAGGATACTGAGTTATTCCAAGCTTTTGAGCTTGATTTGTTTAGAATTAAACATAAAACCTACATAATGGGCTATCTAGCAGAGACCCATCACGGATATCAAAAACTCAGTTTTTAGCGGTGCGAGTCCGCAGACATTTCCCTGTGTCACTAGGGAACTATTCCACGCTTAAAGCTGATGCAATATTTTTTAACTACTCGAGTTCTAATCTAAATATTATTTACGAAGATTTTAATGTTTCAGGTATGTTAAATAGGAAAGGTCAGATAAAAGAACCGAAATCAGAAATATTTTGTAGCGATGAAAACACGATCAGAATTACATGATAATTCGTATGAAGGTTTTATTTAGTACTTTCAGTTTAGGTGTATTCATCGATTAGTAAATATAACAATAAATCGATAAAACTAAAATAAAACATTTGTTATTCTGTCACAGACTACTGTTGTTGTTGTTGTTTTGAATTAAGTACAAAGCTACACAACGGACTATCTGTGCTGCCCACCACGGGTATCGAAACCCGGATTTTAGCGTGCAAGTCCGCAGACATATCGCTGAGCCACTGGGGGGCACCGACTACTGTCTTGCTAAAAACATCCCATAGATAACTATTTAATTAATCTTAGCTGTAATTCTTACTACAAAATAAAATACACAAATCTGGTAGATTTCAAAGATCTTATTAATTACACATTATCATCACACTAACATTTTCAATAAAAAAGTGCTTCAAGAATTCTTAGAATATACTCAACTCCATAATATAAAAATATTTCTATAAAGGCTTTTAAAGTTCATCGTTCGATTATTGTTTATCAAATCAGTTTTATATGAAAGATGCGTAAATGTAGAAAAGATGTCATATATAACAATGTTTCATAGAATATCGGTTTTTTTGGGTTTTTTTAATACACGTTTAAAGTGGACTTACGAATAATATTTACTTTTACATTTCAAATACGTTAGTCTGAACAACTTAACTTACTAAACTTTACTGCCAGTATACCCCTCTTATTGACCTATATAACACTAGCGCATTATTCGTGCAAATACTCAAAGTATTTGTGTCAAAAACAAAAAGCATGTTGTAAAATCAAACGTGTCATTTGAGAATGTTAAAGTCAAAAGAATCTGGAAGAAAAGTTAAATATGTTATAACAATAAAAGCAATTTTATTAGATATAGATCACTTTGATGAAAGCTCTGACGAAATTTCCACTAAACAGTGTATTTATGTTACTTCTGAAATAAAGTTCAACTATCTTGAAATTTCTAAAGTTTTCCCGCTATTTTCACTTCATTTGTTTAAGATGTATTTAATAGGGAAAAACTAAATTAAATGCTGCTTATTTAACTTATTTCTTACTATAAGCTATTAAAAATTAAAGGTTGAAGTTTAACTAAAACGAGGAGATAAAATAAAAACAAGTTACACAAGCTGAAGTTTTTTACGGATGGGCGAAAAAACAACAATGGAATAATGAAGCTAACAAATTTGAATAATAGTCAATTTAATGACTGAAATACATTTCAAGTATAATTGCAATAAACGCAGTTAAAAACAGGGTCTAACCAACAGTTGTGTTCTATCAAACACAACAATAAGTATGTTTGAAGTTTGTGAATACACAAGTTTCTGTATTTATAATGTATTTATTCTGTACATTTTCAGGTTTATAAGAGCCTTCAAGGTCTCATCTTTGTTGAAATAAGTAAAAACCAGGTGATGTGTACGACGCTATTAGACGTGAGTAAATGCGAGGCCTCATACGAACTGGAAAACACAGGATTTAGTCGGTTTGAAACACGATCGTGAGGAGAAACTGTTTTAAAGAGAAAAAAACCAATAATAGCAACATTCCGTCGTTCCAGTAAACTAAGCACACATACCATGCTTGCATTTAACGTCTATAGTCATAAAGATAGTAAATTGTAGGCTCCACAATTGTCTCGTTATTCAGAACTTTAGCATTACTTCATACTCATTATCTTCATCAAATATCCTGTTATTATAAGGACATCCCATTGGCTCAGAGGTTAACTAAGTTTATCTTGAACATACCACTGAGTGTGTAAGTAACGTGGAAGTTTTTATACTATGTATTGTGGAGCTTACTATATCTCTTATTTACTATCGCTCTTGTAATACAAGTTTAAAAAAGGTTCCATAGATAAAAGAAATGAAATCTTCACCATAATTAGAATTAACAACCAAGAAATGTTGGCCGTCAAGAGAAGATGGTTGGTTTATCGAGTTATTGAATCGAAGAAGTATCTTCCTTGTAGAGCCTTTGCTGATTCTGCAAAGGTACATGAATTCTCACAAATGATGATTCACGAAAAGGGTTATATCTTAGGCAGCCAGAATGCTTGTCCATATTCTTCTCTCGAAGACTGGCTTCGGTGCAAAGGAAACATGGATGACTGAAAATAAGTTGTGTGTGGTATCTAGTTAATCTGAAACTGGATTGAGTAGTTTACATAGGACTCAAGTTCATGCCAGCCAAAGTTCTTCAACCCCGGCTCTGGGCAAAGCCACCTGAAAATACTGGAAGTGCTACTGGTGGATGACAATTGCCGACCGAACTTGCAAGACCAGTAAATTTGTGTTCAGCAGTACTGTTACTACTCAGTGTTGGCCAAATCAACCCCAGGGACAGCAGACTACATTACACAATTGTATGTGGAAAAGAGTCACAGTAGCCCAAGTACACAATTAGTGTTCCATCTTGTCCCAGACAATATCCAGTGCATCAATGCTATTACAAGAATTAAGTTATTTCCTTACAGAAAAGCAGAGACTGAGCCAGGCAGTCGTATTTATGATGGGATGAAGTCCCAGTGTTGTTTTTAAATTATGGATGATTGGTTATCCAGCTGCATTCCAAGATGGTCAGTGGCACAGGAAGAAAAGTTAAAGTAAATGTTAACTGTAATGCTAGGTTTACATTTATTCAGTTTCATTCAAAACTGAATGCACTGATAAACTTGATATTACAAATTGTGTAATCTGGACTCAATCCATTGGCAACAACTCAGTAACTACCAATGGAATATGCTAATGCAACTTCTGAACCAGATGGTCAAATGGACTGAACAGCAATCACATCACATTGTTTAATCATGTGTGTTACTTGTATCAAATACTATTCATCGCTTCCTGGAGCATTAGAGATGTATTCAATGCTGAAGACATGTTGTTAAAGAATGAAATATACATTCTTTAAATAATGCTTGGTCTTCAGTAGTGATTGCCAGTAAGATTATGGATTGATTTTACACAGATGAAATGTAGTAATATGTACCAATAACTTTACGTTACTATTGTCAAATGAATATCTGGATGACTTGTAATGGGTCCATTAATTTAGTGTATGAAACGTCGTAAAAAGATACTAACAAATCTAAGTGAATGACAAAAACTTAACTATTTTCAGTATGCAAATTCGCTTGCACGAGTTTGATATCTTTTCTTTTGGTCTATGCAATGTGAGACATAGCTGTTAATATATGCTGGCATCATCTTGGTGTTGAGTCACATTCGAGTTTATGATTAAAAATTTGCAACTGGTATTGCAACAGATAAAAAGGTAGGCTTTAAAATGAAACCAGAACAGTGTGCATTCAAGTGAGTGGAAATGGAATTTGTCATATTGGGGGTGCAGAAGAAATCTCTCTGGATCATGTTAAGATATATTTTTATATGCATGTTGCCAACTTCAAGATTGTCCCAGCATTACCATTTCTTACCGAAGCAGTAATGTACGTCAGTGAAGTGACGAAAATGAAAAAGTTCTACTCTATGAAGTGTGCTTTAGAAGCCCTGAAATTGGTATGGCTATGACAGTATTGTAAATTCCTGCTAGACATTAACGACAATGATAGTGGGATTGGAGCAGTATTATTACAGTTGCAGAATAGAGTAAAATGTATAATCATATTTGCTAGTTGCATGTTCTTTGCTCCTGAACAAAAGTACCATCTAAGAAAAAAAGTGTTTGCAGTTGTAGTTATCACAGAAAACGTTTTAAACTACTTGTATGATAGAGTTTATTGGTTGAGTAGACCATGTAGTGCAGAAGTGGTTAATAAAATTAAAAACAAATGAAAAGGATGACATTTAGCAGCATCGCATTATGCATTATTTGTATATTAATACCCAGGTATACAATACTAAAACAAAAGGACTGTCTTGCTAAACAACGAGACCTAGACTGTCCTATCCTTGAATGTTCTTATCCTTTTAGAATGCTTAAGACTGTCTGAAATAACTGTGTCAGGAACTACAGAAAGACTTACTTTGAGGACATAAATTTGGTATGGGTTTTCTTTACATGAAATGAAGTAAAGTAATACAGGCTCAGACTAAAAAATGTAGCACTAATGCTATAATTTTCCTATACTGAAAATGTATTTCCAGTAGGTACTTCTTTCCACTCACAAAATAAGCTATTCTTATTCACTGCTGCACTCTATAGGCAAGTTTTTGAATGCCAGAATTTTCTAGCTCCCCCTGCTAGAATCGGACGATTCCAATAGTCTTCTTACGTAAATCATCATGTGCCACTTCACCAGTAGCAGCGCAACATATTCACGTGATGCATACGACTCCCTTTATATTTCTCCACAGAACTATCACTTTGAGGTTTGGTAAAATTCAAACACCCGAAGAATGTACTTATCAGAAATATGTTTAGAAAAGTAAAATTATACCTACTAATGCAGTACTTTCCTCCTCTCACAAAACTAGCTAGAATCCCACACTGATTAGGTGAAGGAACCAGAGAAAGGGAATGACAGAGGTACTTCCCAAAATATTGCTGGAAAGGAGAGAGTGAACAGAAGATTTGGTTGATTGGTTTAGTGCTTTATGGCACAAAGCAACTAGACTATCTGCACCAAACATCTGGTAAAAAGTTAAAATTAAAATAAAATTCATAAAAGGAAATTAAGGTAAAATAAAATAGTTTAATTTTTGAATTAAAAGAAAAAACAAATAGCATTAAAACCATTTTTTTTTTTCCATCTAATCTACAATGGTACGTGAAACTACAGCAATACAAAGTTGTAAAGGACTTTCTGTAGTATAATTGTAATTATCATAACTCGCAAGGAAGTAATAAAAATCTTAAAAGACTTGTAACAAAAATTGTAATTATAACTCACCAGGATGACTAACCGGTAGTTCAAACAGCAGCACAAGTCACCTGAAGTTGACTTTTCTAGTCCTGGTTTCGAGTTATTTGACGTTATAGCCATTTTTCAACTTCATTTCAAACTAGATGGACTTTTATTATTTCGCACAAAGCTACTCGAGGGCTATCTGTGCTAGCCGTCCCTAATTTAGCAGTGTAAGACTAGAGGGAACCGCCAACTTTTGGGCTACTCTTTTACCAACGAATAGTGGTATTGACCGTCATGTTATACGCCCCCACGGCTGGAAAGGCGAGCATGTTTAGGGTGACCATTTGATAAAGAGTCGCATGCCTTACGTGCTTGGCCATGCCATGCTCGATTCTTAAAAGGAAATCACATTAAAATAGGTCAAATGTATAAATTAAAAACTGGTATTAAAAAGATTAATGGCCTTTAAAAAAACTAAAAACATTTCCAAGGTGGACAGTGTCACAATTACCAGTAACAGTCTAACATTACGGATAAACCATGAAACAGAAATTGTTTAAACTAGTGTTGTCGTTATGACAAGAAAGTAAAATGTGGCTTACTGTGATTTGAGTGTTACACAGACTACACATTGGTGCATCAGTCCCAGATAAAATAAATCGATGACCAATCTGTGACCAATGCATAGTCTAGTTAGAACAACTTTTTATAATCCTTATGGAAGCAAGACGGCCAAAGCCCAATAGAGGGTTTTATTTGGAAAAGCTTGTTTTCACGTCGCTTACTCAAAGTCGACTGCCAGCTGGAACGGAGCAGTGCCTTGAATACAGGACCAGTCCAAGTATGGAACAGGCACACCAGTGATAATAGTGCCAAAGCAGATAGATTTAATTGCAGTGTCGACGAATTCGTTTCCGAGAACTCATTTCTGGCAATGAGTAGTGTGGCAAAATATATAAACAGTCATATAGGTAAATGTTTTTGAGTTTTAATCCTGGAAAATTATATAGTTAAGTAGTTCAATAATTTTTAAAGTAACTGAAAGTAATTTACTGGTAGAAAGTTACTTAATCAGATTATAATTTACCAATAAAATTGATTATATATGAGCATCAATTAAACCAAATGTCATGTAAAATAGCTGAAATTGTAATTAAATCAATGTCACAAAAATAAACAAGCATTTTTTTTCAATTATTGCCATATTTATTTATTCAAACTATAAAGTAAATAAAATTTTGATTAATTAACCCTATGCATTTGGACCTAGTTCATTTATGCATGTCATGACCTTTTATAATGTTAAATTCAAAAGGTTTGTATTTATGTTATTAATTTGTAAACTACTGATCTCCACCAGTATTGAAATCAGGTTTCAAGCATTGTAAGTCTGCAGACATACCACTGTGCTACTGGGGAAACTTCAAATTAGTTGTTAATTTCTGTCAATAAAACTTAATATAATATAATATAATATAAAAACTTGAATCATAGACTATCTCAGTTTCAACATGTTAATTTTACAGAAATATTTTAAAATTTTTTAATCTTCATTTTTCTGTAATACATGTCTGAGCTCTTATCTCACAATTTCAGAAACTTAAAACTTCAATAATGTGCTTCTACAGTTTTTAACAAACTAGGAAAGAGTATTTTTCCAGTACTGGTCATTAAATAAGGTAAGATTGGCAGAAGAATTTTCACAATTCATAATTGAAACTAATATTACACAGTTTTCATTTGCCTTTGAACATGAGTTTGTTACACAATTTATATCTTAACTGAGACTAAAAGATACAAAATATTGATACCATATTTTATATTTTTAAAGACACTTAAGTTTTTGATGTATCATATACATTCAGTTCTTTACCACTTTCCAATACCTGCTGCTCCTAACGATAAAAGACCTAGAGATACACAAGTGAACCAACCTAACCCTGTAAAAGCACAGGCAGAGGCAAAAGTGACTAAACTATGACCTTTACTACAGTGCTATTTAACAAGGTATTGTGTATTTGACATCAACAGACTTCTATATTTGAGAAAAAAACTTGCCACACTTGGTTTAAATATACACTGTAAATTTGGTGTTATCAACCTTTTCTCCAATACAGGGATGTCATAATTGACAGACTCTTTGTACAATGGATTAAAAGAAATGAGATAGTTTTATTCTATTTAGACATTATATTATAGGTTATAAAGTTATATGGTTAAAAGGTACCAACTGACATGCAGAAATAACTAAATTTGATCAAAAAGACAGTTAATTTGACATTGTTATTTATATTTTACTATCTAGCTGCACATGTATTACTGATTAAGCTACATATGGGTGTAAGAGCCCAACTTTATGTGAACACAAAATGGGATTAAATGTTTTTTAACGACAGATTATTTCCTTAAAACAAGTATAAACATTCAATATTTAAAAATGTACAATAACTTGTGTAAAATGAAAGCACAATATACAATTAAAAACATGTTTCAATGAGGAGGAGGAAATCAATCTTCAGGAGACCAGAAGAAAGAAACAGAATGCAGTTTTTATTTGTATAATTTGCTTTTAACTTGTACAGTTAATTATTGTGGGTTTTTAAACATTGAACATTTTTCTTATTTTATAAAATCTATGCACAAGAATAGTCATGAAGATATTTTCTATTACTGTTTTAAGGGCTAAGTTTATTTTACCAGTACAAGTTATGCAGTCAATATTACATAATGTGCACAATACAAGTATCCATATGATGCTTCGTATCACCTGCATTTCCAAATAGCACACTATGAACATTAAATTCTACACTGCAAAAACAATCAGATTGCAAACTTTTTAAAGTTCATAATTTCTCTGGACAGTTATTTACTTGTTTTACTTTTTTCACTTCAAAGAGATTGGTTTTAGGAAAAGTCAATAAAACCTTTTGAATCACGATAAAATTAAGTTGTAGGGGGCATAGCTATCAACTTTTTTTTTCAGGTCTACACAGATTAACAAGCAAAAATTAAACCTCTTGCCTCCTTAATTTTTTTGGAGATACAAGTTTGTCATACCCATCAAAAACCCTTCCCCCATTTCTCTACCTTAAGATTGTTTACTACTCCATCTGTCTAACAGAGACATTTATAACCAATAGAAAGAGCAGATGCTCCTCTACATAAATTTTATGCTGCTGTTTACTTTGATGGAGAAAGCTGTCTGTCAAGGAGAATTCTACAGTTCATATAAAGCAGATTTGCTGCTCTGAGTATTAAAAAAAATTTAAAACCTATTTATAGCTTACTTAGAAATCTGGATAAATTATATTAGTTTGGATGGAACATTTGAAAGCTACATGAACTATATTTTTGAACTGGCAAGTTTGTGAGAAGAAACAAGACTTACAGAGCAACTGTGAGGTCATATCTTATTCACTTGCTGTTCAAAGAGGTCTATTGACAAAGACTTTTGCTGCTATTTGTTTCTTTAGGAGAGCAATAGTTTTATGAGTCAATGTATAGGCAATAAAACCATAAAATTAAAAGAAAACAAGCGTGAAAAGGTTAAACTCTAAAAAAAGGTAAAGATATATAATTATTTGAAAAAAAATTGTTGAAATTATGCATTCAAAAAAAGTATTATTCATTTTACTTCATTTCATTTCTATGTATATTCATGACTGCTACAGTTAGTGCTATGGAAGAGAAAATTTGATAAAACAGTGTATCAAAACCTTATTTTTTTTTAAGTTATTTTTCTTAACCACCTCAAAAATAATCAGTCAGATGCAACAAATTAATGAATCCAACAATTATTTAATTTGTAAGTTTCACAAATCACCTACCTTTACTTTCAAAATTATTATTATTATTATTATTATTATTATTATTCAAAAACATTCTATCTTAGCAAGACTAATATATTATTGCCAATTTCAGTAAAGAACATCTTGTAACCAACTTCATTATATAATGATACCATTAAAGTCAAAGATAAAAGAAGCTTTATAACCTGAATACTTTTAGAATGATATTTTTTAACTCTTATAAAAACATTTATCATGTAAATGTACTTGAATTAACAATCTGAGTATAATAAACTGAGCTCTTACTTTATCATTTTATTACAGGAAAAACAAATCATCATTGTTCAATACAGTTTTTTAAAGTTTCATCACTGAGACCAACCATGGCTTTAGTTTTTACATCCTATAAAGAGTAACTTTATAACTTACTTTATAAAGAGTAATCAATTCTGTTGGTAATGATCCCAAGTTATAAAGATGATGTTATAGGTTCTGTGCTGCTCTTGAAGCTACTACTTCCACCATTGATTATATTCAGTCTGATATGCAACTATGCATTATCTCCATACACTGTAATTTCCATAGTAACAGACTTGTTAACAACAGTAAAGCTTTTCTTTAGAGTAGCTATCTTTACAACTCTTCCAGAAGCCTCTACTGTACATGGATATTTACTTCTGAAAACACTTAAACAGATAAAAGCCAACAATCATTAGAAATTTATATGAGGGAATGTTCAGGTATGGAGTCAGATGAGATTGGTATGACAATTTCTCAGCCATCTTTATCATGAGTGAAAGATACTGATTAAGATATGATTAGAGGGTTACAAACTTCAGGCTTGTGAGATTTAATCACTGACAGGCTGCAACATAATACAGTAACTACAGCTAATAGTCTGCTGCACTGCACTGTTGAATGGTTCAGAATGCACTGTGAATCATATATACAAATATACATGTCTACAAAGAAACCTGTTGCACTTATTGCTATGTCACTGCATCATGATATACATAAAAACAATCACTCATTTAAATTGTAATTAATCCTCTGTCGTAGGACATAAATGCACATAAAGCCATTAAATAAAGAAGTACATAAAAGTCTAAATTACATTAGTTGGCAGCAATGTTACAATCAACAAAAGAAAGTACACAATTAAACAGTGTCTACTATACGAAGCAAATGAAGTTATAGTACCACTATAAATTAGTTAAACAAAAATAGACTGTCACAAACATTCACTTACATTAGTCTGTCTTTACTAAATAACCATGCAATAAAAATTGTGTACTGTTGCAATTATGAATTCCAAAGAAATGATCAAAATAGGTGATTCTTTCTTGTAAAAATTTAAGAGTTAAGTTCAAGTATGTTTCTAAATAGTTGAAATACAAATAGATATAAATGTAAACTCAACTTTTGTAAATGGTTAGATATAAAATATTTTATAAATGCCATATAATAGCTGCAAGTAAGATAACATTGATGATTAAACTGAACACAGGAAACACGAGAAAAAAAAAGGACAGGAACTGATAAAGTGTAGAAGGCTTAACATATAATGTATTAAAACAAATATTATAGGTTCTGAAAACTTTCATATCACAGCCAAGTGTTTATAAAGACTATTCACAGATCTTAGTTAATGAATTTGGTATTTTCACATAGCATATCCACATACTTTATGTAAAATTAAGTTAATAGGTGTCCTCTCTTATGGAACAAACTAGTCAGATGAATTGATTAATCATCTTAGACACCCATTTTCTGACTAATATTACCAAAGACTCAACTTCACAACACAAATGACATCTTTGGTAGATAATTACAATGAGTAAACTCAAAACTAATTTTGCAACCTTAAAAAATTCCTCTCCTATAGAAGGCAACATAAGAAGTATCTTAAATACCTCTAATAACTTTCTCTGCCATCCCATTAATATCATAAGCCTTTTCTTCCTGTCAGGATACTATCCCGACATCTGGAAAAAAACTAGAATTACAGTTAAAACAACTGAAGCAAATTTCAAGACAAACAATTTTAGACCCCCAAGTTTACTAAGCTGCACAGGTATATTAATGGAAAGAATTGTTGAAGATCAATCCTCTTCTGTGAAAACAATTTAATCCTTGAAATACAGAACTCTTCAAGAAAAGGATAATAGACTACAGACCATTTAACCAGACCTACAGAATCTATATACAAATCATTTAATAACAAATCAAATGACATCTGCAGCCTTCTTAGACATTAAAAAAAGTTTTTCACTCAGTATAGCACAATGCCACTAGATAGACTATATTCCCCGAATTTTACTAAGAAAATAACCAAATAAATTTCCAACTCAACTAACTGAACCACAGCAATTGAAATAAACTTTACTGTAGCAACAAAAAAAATTAACATCATTGGCAAGAGTACCTCAAGGATCTATTCTATCACTACTACTCTACATACTACTTGTAAACAATACACCCTTCCCACACCTGACACTCATTGCTGACAGTATAGCTGTCTGGCATATATCAAGCAACTCACTAATAGCAAGTAACAGGAGTACAAAAAAAAATCACAAAATGCTATCCTTATTTGGTGCAAGTTTTTAGAAATAACCCTCAATACGACTCTTCTAGACATTTTAAAAACAAACAAATCAGCAAAAAATTTATAACTTGAAACAAATAATGGAAAACACCATAATTAAAATCCATAAAGCATATATTTGCCCCTAATATCATACAGTGCTCAAGTCACAAATTAATGTCCCCCAAAAAAGAAAAAAAAAATCACCAAAACAATTCCAACAAAGTCCTATCATTAGCCCCAAGATAACAAGTATTTACTTCTATCAATTACATGCATAAAGCTTGCAACATCCCATTACTCAAATTAATATTAGCTCATAAATAATACAAAACAGCAGAGACAATAAAAACCTAAACTACCAAGCTAACACACCCTGACCAGTGCTCTACACAAAACAATATCTCTATACAACATATACATGGTCTCCAAAATACCTTAAAACAACAAACATTCAACAACAAAAAATTTATGTACTAATCAATACGTGTATTTTTTTATTTTTATTTTTTTAATATATTTCAGCTCTGGGCACAGGACAGGTAGAATATTCACTGCCTGTCTTGCAAAAATGGGTTTTCTTAGAGTACTCTGGTTTCCCTCCACAGCAAAGACACTTGGATTGGATCCAATTCAAGCTTCCCTGTGACCCTGATCACAAGAAGTTTATTGGATGCTTCTAGCTTCTTCTCTTCATCTTCAACAAAGCATTATTGACTTTGATCATCTTCTCTGCCTTGTATCCAACTGAACCTTTCTCTGCATTTCTCTGTTACATCCACTATATCAAATATCAACAGAAGGACAGATAAAGAATGTAAAATTGGAAATGAAAAATGTTGTTGACAAAGCCTCCCAATACCTGAAAATCATAGAAATGAATAAACTACTTTCAAAAAGAGAGAGAAAAAAGGAAGTGATATGAAGATGACCTGCAGGAAGGAAATAGACAAGTAACAAACCATCCATTTGTAACGACAAAATGCAAGGGTCAATGGTGAGAAGAACATGTCAAAAAGCACGATAGTCTGAGAAAAGTCCACCTGTCCTACAGGTGACTGAACAAATCTCATACATGAAACATTCTCATGATGAAACCTGAAGATGATGTAAGAGGGACTTCAGATCAAAAGAGGATGAAATTTCCCACATATCAAAAGATGGAACCGTGGCAAATAACATGAACAATCCACCAAAAGAACAGTGATGAGAACTTGGCAAAGAATGTTGTGAATAACAGACATAGCTGTGGGAAAAAGTCAAAGAGGATAAGTATGAACAGACAGATTGCACAAGTCCTGGATTAAAGCATTCCACCATTAGACAAGCAGTCCAGAATTGGAAATCAGAAAAGAGGAGGTTTAGGTTTCAGGGAAGAAGTCACAAAAGGAAGCCATATCAGGTCATCTAATTAGTGACTCAACAAGAAAAAAAACAAATTAAAACACCAGAAGATGGAATTATCTTTCCTCAAAATTATTCTAGTCATGGTGAAATAGCCAATCTCCCAGGCATAGCAAGTTAACAAGATATGATACTTGTGAATCCCCAAAAAATAAAATCCTGAGCTAGAAAGCAGAAATCCTGAAAGGAAGTATCTCACCATTGGCTGATGCAAATTTCAACAGTGAATTTGTTCAACTGGATAATCACATGATTACCAGAAAGAAAACAAGCTAGTTAAACAGTTAACAGTTATATTCTAAGGCATTAATATCAAAGACCACTCCCTCTTGAAACTACACCCCAAATATGTTGTAGATGTACAGGACTGTCCTCACCTAGAAAGCAAAGCATTAGTAAAAAATACAGGTCCAATAAGGTTAAGAAAAAGATACCCAGTATTATATGGCACTAACTAAGATACCTTGGCAGCATGAGGTGGAGGGATAGATGAAGAGGTATGAGGGATGACAGAAACCCTCTGAACATATTCCACTGGTCATTCAGATCCAATGAATGGGATACACGAGTATTTACAAGAACATTCATCAGTCAGTTTTGAAAAGAGATTAGAGTTTTGGTAACGAGAAGTCCAATGTCCAAGATTTAAAAAGATGACAGATTATCCTAAAACCAAGATGAAAGAAATTCTCATGTGGGTACAGATGAAGATGTTCTTGGAGAACTTAACCAGCCAGACCAACCGAGATGCTGTTGTTGTTTTGAATTAAGCACAAAGCTACACAATGGGCTATCTGTGCTCTGCCCACCACGGGTATCAAAACCCGGATTTTAGCATGCAAGTCTGCAGACATACCGCTGAGCCACTGGTGGGCAACTGAGATGCCTTCTGAAAGATTAGAGGGTATGTCACTATGAAAACTTTAGATGGACCAAGAGGGTGTCACATTTGTCCATATAATAGTGAAAATAGAGGTTTACAAATGCACATCTAACGTATCAATGTTCTCATGACCTCACTAAAATACAGCATGTTCGAAAAGTCACTGTGTAGTTTTGTAACAGGCATTCATTCAGTCTATTTCAAGCCAGCAACTGACAGCAGTGTTTAGAAACAAAATAAGAAGGATTCAAGCCTATATTGATGCCAATGGGAGTCACTTTCAACATTGTTTATAATTGTCATTCATATTTACCTCCTGTATTATCTATTGAAACACGTCTGTAAATAAATAGGACTTTTTAAACACCCTGTATATGGGAACAAGTCTAACCAACAGGAAAGGAAACAGAACAGAAAGAGATCATCATGAACAAATTCCAGAAATAACTGGTAGATAGAAAAATAAGGATGGAAAGAAAAGCATCTAAAATACTTGGTAACCCACAAACCACAAAAGAACACCCACCTAAGATCGAGAAAAATGTGCATCTTGAATCATAGAATGACAAGAAATCTACAACAGGATGCTAATTTCCTATCTTCTTAGGGGGGGGGGAGTAAAAATCAAATAAGGTGTTGAGAACCTGTTCTAGAAAGTTGATAGTCTGTAGAGAATAATACACAGCTACTTTTGGTACAAAAAATATACAGAATAAAAAAACAAAAACAGAAAGAAGAGAATGAATGCAAAGAGAAAAGATAGGATAGATGGCAAGTCCTTCCAGCTGTCAGTAAAGCAACAGCAGTTAGCTCCTGAAATGGAATGTCAGGACCTCAAGAGGTAAAATTTACAAAAAATGATCAAGAAAACTAATTTGTCATCAAAAATTAGTAAGCAGAGTTCATAGTAAACACCCTCAAGTATAAACAAGATGAATGAAAGATTTTAAGATATAATTGGAAGTTAAAGAAACAAGTAACACAAAAACTGTACAATTCTAAAAACAAAGAAACAAACTTAAACACATTTAAAAATAAGCAATGTTAAAATAAGAACGAGTCTTTATTTAAATGTTAGTGGTCATGAAGAGTACTACGCAGGGAAGTCACTCATTGATAGAGGGCCAGAGTTTAATGCCAATTACATTACAGGCTGGCCCAACTTGCATTTGTAAGTGCAGGGATGGGAGTTTTGTCCAAGGCTTGTGTGTTGTACAAGTCTACAACAGTTAATCTATTATAGAGAGAGGTAGGTAGACATTTCTGACTTCAGTTTTACATACATTTTATATTGTTAATACATTTCTTATCACTGTCTCACATAAATGCACATCTTTCTCATTCGTTACATGTTGAGTAAAATAGATCTGAAACACAACAGGAGTATCAAACATGCACAAGATAATGATTTATTAATCTTTTCATCAGGTAATGTTCTTATAGTGCCAAGCATTTGAAACATTAATATTCTATTTGCCTAGGCAATAACAATTTGTCTCAGCCAACCATGATGTTTTATCAAGTCACCTGGGCAAGTAATGTCCTTTAGAAAGGTAAATCAATGCCGACATCTGTGTCAAAACTATCATGCATAGTGTGGGTGCATGCGTGCAGCCTTGCTTTCTCAAAAATACTGTCTTTGTCAACTTCTACCTTGCTAAATATTAAAAATGACGCAGAAGATCATGTTGTATCAGTAGAAGATTGACAAAGACACATGGATTGTTTGTAGCATCTTTAAAAATATCAAAGCATGAAGCTAATTGCATCTAAGGCCCCCTAGAGTAGCTTTGTGCGAAATTCCAAAACAAACAAAGCATCTAAGGTTAAAATAAATGTAAACAAACACAAATGGTTAGAAATACTGTGATAAATGGTTTCTCATTGGAGATAATGTTAAAATAGAAATAACAAGTTGATGTTTTTTTTGCAATCCTCTTATATTTGTCCAGGATAAACACAAGTCTTGATTTTTAACGCTTCCAACATTTAACATCTAAACCACACCTTTAAAAATTGTTCACATCTACAAACAGGGTAAGTTCATATTGCATAGAAAAAAAAAAACATTGCAGAAAAAAAAATTGATACCTTTTTTTAAAACTATCATTTCCCATGATGATGTTCAATTAGCCTATTCTTAACTTAATTGGACTTGAATTTCATTGTGACTGTTCAATGATTTTTGAAACATTGGTACTTATAATTCAAAATGAAACTTTTTTTCTTATAAATGAAAAAAAAGGCCTAGATGTTCAAAATGCTTGGTATGCTTTCTTTGTAGTTAATGTGATGGATTTTCAATTTTTGCTAAATCAAATCAGAGACATGAGGAGAAAATAGATTTAATGTGTATTGGAAAGTACTAATATTCCAACAAATAGTATAAAATAATCACTCAAATTACAATGAGAATACTGTGCTAATCAGTGATAAAGTTGTACATGATGAAAATAACTATCAATTTTACTGATAAGGTCTCAGCCTTTGGCACAAAGGAACTAGGCTATCTGTGCCAAACAACCAGCAAAAATTGCAAGTTATTAAAAAATATAAAAAGAAAGTTAAAACAATGCTCAAAATCTGGATAACAAATTTAAATAGAATTAGAAAGCCATTTACAATAGCTTGTAAAGAGTTAAAAACAAGGAAAATGGACAGTGCCATTAATGCCAATGACATTGTCTAGTATTAGGGGTAAACACAAAGACATGTCTAAAATTATACCATTGTTCACAGTCATAATAATGGCACAACAGTAAAATTTGGGCTATTGTGATTTGAGTGTCACAAAAGCCAAACATTGGTGGATCAGTCCAAGATAAAAGAAAATGAGTTAACAATTGTGACCAATGCATAATCTAGTTAAAACAACATTCTCCTTTCAATCCTTTTGGAAACCAGAGATGCCAATTATTTCAAATGACAGAGCCCTTTTATCATTTGTGGCTACTAGGCTTGACCAATGTCTCTAAGCTGTTTATTATTATAACTATTATTTATTACTGCTATAGACTGCTCATTTATGACTTTCATATATTTAATAAATAAATTTAAAATTCTTTTGAAATTATGTCTTTAGTTCAGAGTAACAAACAAAAACAAACTGGTAAAACAACACTGAACATGCACAAATAGTAAGCAGAAAGAGCCTTTGTGTAAAGACTAGCTTATATCATGTTTATGACACTTATTGTAATAGTTTTGCAGCTGTTGCAGCCTTTGCTTTCATGAGGATGTCTCTGGATGGTTGGGAGTTAAAACAACATTGTCCATTTGAGTGCATACATATCTTGTGTGCTATAATACTGCTCAAAACTGAGGTGCTTAAGTGTGGTCTGAACTTGCTTTTGTTTTTAATCACTAAACTAAATATCCTTTCACTGTCAGCATTAGAATGGAAGATAGTAAGAATTCCAAGCATAACACAACACAGAATGCCATACTTCTGGTTGCCATTTCCATCCTTAACTGGAGATAGCTGAACCCAAAACTTGTCAACATTCAATTAAAGGAGAGTTTCTGAGAAAGTATCAATTTGATAGCTCAAATATTGCCCTTCCAACTTGTCAATAGTGTTGTGCTCACGTGTATTGACAAGAACAGGATACCTGTCTATGAAAAAGCATAGAGAAATCTTTGCTCACTTTCAGTTTTAGATCAGCAACCTCTGCATGAATCAAAAGTTCATCATTTAGAGGGAAATGTTTCATCATGTTTGTAGCTGCAACATAGTATTTCTTGACACTGGTGTAGAAGTTGATCAGGTCCCCCTTTCATATTTAACAATGTATTCCTTGGCAGCATTTCCAATAAAAACTTTCTCATCAGATTTGTATAAGGATTCAATGTTGCCTTCAAGATATTCTGGCTTGATGTATCCAACAAGTATATTTTTAACTTATGTAAGAGTTCTATGCACAATATGTATGCAAGGTTTTTCTCTTTGGAATATCAAATTGGCTTGCTCAAATAGAGGAATTGCAGACTGAAGAAACAGATAAAATAAGTTATTTTTGTTGTCCAAGAAAACTTAACTTATCTAACTTGCTCTGCACATAACTTTTCTTTGTTACTTCCTTGCTAGCTTTCATTTTCTTCTCTTTTCTCATCGAGTGTTTCTTCTTTAGTTCAAGAAGAGACTGTCTAAACATATACTGAGTTGTATCAAATGTTTCTTTGCTTGCTTTTGAAGACTGTTGTCTTCTGTCCCTGTGTGGCTGAAAGGGTATCCTGACTGTTAGTCTTGCTGCCTGACTGAGCTGCACGTTTAAATCCTTTTGAATCTAGATTTTCCTTTTCACAGTGAAAATACTTCTTCAATGGCTTTCACATGTCCAATATTCTGTTGAGGTACACCAAGTGATAGCCATCTTGTGTTGACAAGTTGTAGAATTGTTCTTATTTCTTTGTCATACAATCCTTTAAACTCCGAGATGTTTTCTGCTAGAACTTTTGTCCAGAAAATAGTAGATATCTATCAATATATCAGAAACTGGGCAGGACAGTTCTCTGTAAGCTTTATTGGCATCAATATTCATGAGGAGACAGGCACAGCCCATGAAGTAAATGTTAGGCTGTCATCTTAAGATGTGTCCCATCACACCTTTACCTATAACAGACATAACTGATGCATTGTCTGAAGAAAAACAGACAGTTTTCCCATGGAATTTTCCTTTGTCAGTTCGTGGTCCAAAAGCTTGAAAATATTCCCTCCCATTGAAGCTTCATTCCATTCCACCATTGTCAAAAGAGAGCAAACAATTTTTCCAAGCAAAGGGTCAAGATATCATCCAACAACTGGATACAGTTTTGAGTCATCCATGTCTGTAGATCCATCTGTGGCTAAACTGTAAAAACTGCTAGCAAGTATGCTTGAAATCATTTTGTCATCTTCACAACCCAACATTTGTACAATGGCTGTGGTTTTGGTTCTAGCATAGTCATTATTTTTTTCGCTGTATCAGAGTCTGGGAAAATTTTTCTGAATAGATGTCCTGCATGATTGGCTACAGCTAGGGGTAAATTATGAGCAATGACAAATTGTGTAAACATCACTTCTGCATTTATGGTTTCTTATTCTGAATTCTTACTCATAAATGTCGTTATCTGCATGGTTTTTGTCTATGCCTCAGCCTTTTGTTGGTGAGATGCTGATTTTGTATATCTGGAACAATCGTTTATCCTGCCATGCACCACAGAAAAAAAAATCAACGTTACAAACTGTACAAAATGCATGACGGTCACTGATGTTTGATGCAATGACTAGATATTTTGCACAATACTCTTTCCTAAATTTTTTGATTCACAGTTTTAGTCCTTTTAGATTTGCCAGAAACAAAATAATCTGGTGAATGAGGCCTCGTTTTTTTTTCCCATCTTGTAAACAATCACATTGGTGTTTCTATGCCACTTAGAAAATGAAAAATAACCATCAACATAAGCACTAAAGACATAACTATGGATTCCTCCACATACCCACTATGGAGACGTACCACACTCAAACTATTGGTAGATGTCAGAGATACAAATATTTTTATTATTTCAAGCACAAACATAATTATCACAAGTAGCCATTTGAACTATGTCTTATTTATTATCAAAATTTATTTGTATCTCATTAGAAATTTTCTTTTCACTCCTTTCAAGCCCTGGGGGAACAATTTATCATTATTATATAGGCATATATAATATGTAATAATTTGGGAGTTGGAACAAGTCGTAATATTTGTTCAGTATGAGCATATAGTCATAACGTATACACTAAAATTGTAATGATTATGCTCAAATCATAATGGTTGGCATCTCTGTGAAACAAGATGGCTAATGAACAACAGAAGGTTTGATCTGGAAAAGCTTGTTATGATGTTGCTCATTTAAGGCAACTGCCACAAGGCCAAGACTTCAATGCAGGACCATAGCTCATATATGGGGTGAGCACAGGTGTGATAGCATCAGAGAAGATGGACTTTACTGCAGTAACATTGAGCTCATTCCTATGAATATTGAAGCAGCCACACATCCAGAAAAACTGGATACAGATAGAGGATAAAAGAAAATTGGGCCAGTTGTTTCTGAATATCAATGAGAACAGGGTGAAAAATTACTCTGAGCAATTCTAGAATTAGGAGACAGCTAAGAGAGTCACTGTAAATAGTACAATCTAGATACTTAATAGCTTGTACATGATCTAGGGCAAAAGAAAAGGCACACAACTGAGCAGTAAATGCAATCTATAGAGCAAATCATGTGAGTAACCACTGAGCCAAAACAAACCATGGTAGATCCCACATAATTTCAAACCATCCACATGAATGTGAATGAAAGAATGGTTTAAAAGATGTTCAGCAAAGAGAAGACTGTACTTCCAATTGGGAGTACCCTCCTTCCTCAGATGGCTCAAACAAAAGCCACTGGTGATAATAGTAATATCATGGTGGGATGGGTTGAACAGTAGAAACAGCAACATCGTGCAAGGGCAGACCCAATTCAGTCAATTGTGCCTGAATATAAAGTTCGAAAAAAATAAGGTCCGACTTTCTATTCCGAAGGAACATAGTTCACTGATAAAGGAAAACACAACCTCAAGAGAGATGCTGTGATAAGGATCAAAGTTTAATGGCATACTGCAAAGAGAGTTGAAAAGAGTGGAGGTGAAGAGAATGGGGGTTCACGGGACTCTGTGTAGAAACTTTGGACTGGAGAAGTGCAGAAAGCCTCTGTACAGAGCCAGAGTCCCAGATAATGAATGGGGTCCAGCATCTTGAAGGTCAAAGTCCTGGTTGAGCCAAAGATTAGACCTTTAGACCTTTTTGGAGCAAATGAGGGCATGATAGATCCTAAGCATAGAGTATCAATCAGCTCCCCAAGAGGTGGAAGAGAGGACACAGATGTTCAGTGCCCTCATATACTTCACATGTAGCTATTTGATATGAGGAATGAAAGGCAGCTTCCTGTCAAAGATAAGCTCAAAAAACTATGCCTCAGGGAACATGGAAAGAACAACGTCACCAAGATGGAGCTCAGAATCAAGAGTGTATACCTCACTGGTGGGGCAAAAGTGCATGCTAACAGTTCTGGTGAAAAAAAAGGTAAAACTCCACTTCAAGCAATTGAGAGTAGTCTCAAAGTATCAAGATGCCATTCAATAAACCTCATGTTCAACAACTGACAAGATGTGGAAGTTGTTGACACAGAGCTTGTTTGCAATAAAAGTAGGAAACTGTAATGATAGCATTAAGCTGGATATTGGAAAGTGTGACAATCAAGATACAGCCCTGAAGTCCTCCAAGTTCCTGTGGAAAAGAATGGAAAAGTGTTGAATCCCTGTTGTCTTAGAATTACATGTCCAGTAAAAGTACTGGATAAAAATGAGTAAATGGCCATGAGACCCATAAGAGCAGAGTTCCCACAAAATGAAGAAACTTCAAGGTCATAAGCCTTTAAGTTCAAAGAACATAAAAATAACCATTACTTTTGAGAAAGGCTTCCCTGATCAACATTAGGTGAAATTAGGAGGTGCACTGTAGAGTGCTGCTGACAGAACCCACACTGGATGCATGAAAGGAGGTTATATATTCAAGGAACTAAATAAGATGAGCATTAACCATCCTTTGAGATCTTACAGACAGCTAGTTAAAGCAATTTGATGATAGAAGGGATCTTGGGATCATTCCTAGGCTTAGAGAAAGAGAGGACAATAACCTGGCAACAAGTATCATGAAAAACAAACATTCTCCTGCCAAATCTGGTCAAAAAACCAGAAGAATAACAAGATAGGCAGGAAAAATATAACATAGCATCTTATTGTGAACACCATTAGGTCTGACTAATGTACTGCCAAACCAATGAAGAGAAAGTTTGAGTTCCATCAGTGTGAAGAGGCAATTATAGTTGTAGAGAAAGTCAGCCCAAACGAATATAGGTGATCATGCCACCCAAGATTTGATGGTTAAGAAGGTGGGGAAAGAAACAAAAGTGCTGGTCACAAGAGAAAAACTCTTTCCAAAAATATCAGCAATTTCCTGGACACTGGGGCGAAAAATGAAAAGGGGTTTGGAGGTAGAAAAGATACTAGTTGTGAACTCCATTCAAAATCTCTTTTGGCTTTCATGCCACATCTACCAAGTATAGACATAGGCCAACTGATAAAGGATGTGGTTAGAAAGAGAGGAATACTGTTGAACAGTATCTATGACTCATTTCTAAACCTTTCAAACCTCCTGGCAGGTAGGACTCCACTATGGATGAGGATAATCTGAGAAACTTGCCAAGGTTTCAGGAATAGATGCAACTCTGGAAGATACAACTAGTAACTGCTCCTATACAGTTTTCTGCATGCCATTAAGTTCTGAGAGATACGTGAAAGAAAGGCCATGTAGCCTGGTTTAACTTCCACTTGGGTCAGATGGCATTAACCACAACTAATCTCACTCAAACTAACAGGGAAATTATCATTACCACATGGGCAACTGTCAACCTTCTAAAAAATGCAAGAGAAAAGTGAAGGGGAGCAGACAAAGATCAATAGGTGTAAAAGCTTGATTAGGTACATGAAAATAAATGTAAGATCCAGTACTGAAGGGAGAAAGGTTGTGATCAGAGTACACACACTACAGAATGACCCCTCCCATCATTATTAGCATTATTCCTGAGGGGAATGTGTCCTTTAAAATTCTCCAGGAGTAAAAAGGGAGACAACACCTGTTCAATAAGAGTTTCAAGGTCTGATTGATCATAAGCCTCTCCAGGACAGGAAGAAAGAGCAAACAGTGATGGTATAATCCAAAAAAACACAGATGAAATGGCCTCCAAAGATGTATCAAGTAGCAAACCCAGGGTGTGCACATTTTGTTCAAGTAGTATTTCCACCCCTCCATCAATTCGTCCATTACTTAACTTGTCATTCCATTGTGAAAAATACTGCTGATAGAAGGCTGTATTGGCAGGTTTCAAGATGTTTCCTGCAAGAAAGATGTACAAAATGATAGGATTCAATTATGACTAATGTCATCAACGTTAGAATGTAAACCTTGACTGTTCCACAGGATAAAAGCAGTCATTTTCACTTAAGTGGAATAACAGAATTGGATGGAGAACACTTTGGCTTACAACCACACCATTTTTCTTTAGTAGAAGATCTGTACCTCCACAGATCCTGCCCTCAGTTGAGTAGGTAGACCTCTGTTGGTAGACATACATTCCAGCAAATAAGAGCACAAATGAATAATCATTCTGAATCTCAAGACTGAAGAGGATGGGCCAAAGGAAGTGGATACATGCAATCACTGGAAGGAATGGTGGAAACAGAGACAGGAGAAGACATTAACATGTCAACTCACTTATCCATAGAGAGCAAGAGTCTTCACATGGGCTGAGAATGACTCTGTTGGAGGCAGAGAAAGATCTATCTGCACTTACACTGTAGCAGTGAAATGAAGGGTAGCAGCATATGTCAGAGATGGAATTGAGAATAATAACTTTCAAACTTTGGGTAAGAAATATTATGAACAATATATAAATTTTGTACTTCCTTCTCTACCCACTTAGGGCAAAGATTAGTAGTAAGAGTGGTGTGAAACACCACAATTACAAATATCAAGAAATCACAATAAGATGCCTTCAAATGTCCAAACCACTGACAGTGGAAACACCCTAACAGGTTAGAAATGGATGGTTGCACCTTACAGTTCAGATAACTTGCCTTAACAGAGGAAGATGGATATGATGATGCAAACATCGAAATTAAGACATTTGTCAGCACCATAATTTTGATCTTGCAAATGGAGGTACAGCAAATGACAGAAATGGCCTGGATAAACCAGCGAGGATCTCTATGTGTGAATTTTTTAAAATCCCTCTAATGACCACTCCTTGGAAGGAATTCATAGTAATGGATTAACCTAAATGGGTACATTTCCAAAGGTCTTAGACTGCAAGAGGAGTTCACTATGAGAAGGTGTTGATGTTTCCATTACAATGTCTCCAGAATGGAACTTGCTGGCTCGCATGGGTAAGCTAGCAAGCACCTCTAATCCCTTTTGAATGAAAAAAGACAAGTGCTCTCAGGATTTGTCTAATAAAGAGTAGAGAATTAAAAATTGGGGGATAGTTTCTAACTGTGGTGATTTTATAACAATTTTGTCTGTGCATGGTCATTTATGATTTTTTTTTTTTTTTTTTTAGTTTTGGGGAATCCATAGTAAAAAAAGGAAAATTTAGTGCCCACTGACACTACAATGACAAAGAAGAACACTGCAGCAATATCATGGTTTAATGAGCTGTATACCCAAACACCAGCAGACACAACGTGCACAACACTTATTTAGTACATCCAACACTGGTACTCAGTTTACCCTTGCCCACCAGGATCAGCCAACTGACCCTTGAGGGGATCCACCAGGCATGTTAGGGTTGGACTCTCTCAACCACCTGGATCTTCTCCTTTCCTTCACACATCACTAGGTATTGCAAACACAAGTAGATGTTGAGATCCCAGAGAAGGTAAATTGAGAATACAGAACCTCAGCTGGGAGGTCACTTCACCATATATAGACACCCAACCTTAAATAAAAATAATGATGATTATAGAAAAAGTGAAAGCATAAAAGCATGGAAAAATGTAAATAGTAAAGATGGTTTTAGAATAGACATTTCTTTGACAATAAATTTATGAAATCCAAAATCATGTGGAAATAATTCCTTTACATGTATTGATAAAGCAAGTCATGTCATTACCTTCAGCATTTAAATGTGCTGTATTATCTTTCTCAATGATGTAAAACAATTATTGCTGAATATAGGAAAGCAAACTGCAAATGACAGCAGAGAAATAAAAGATATCATACGAAGTAACAAATTAAAGCACAATACAACTGAAATACGATAAAAATTTCATTAATCTCCTTCCCATTACATTTTGGCACCCAATTATTTTCTCAAAATATCTTTCAGTTTTTGGAAATCAGCTTTACTAAAAATCAGGAGAGAAACTCTCACTACAGTTATTTGCAATTTTTCTGCTGGTTCCAATAAGAGTTAAAGTTAACAGCATTATAAATCACTAGTATCCATATGTTCTTGCATAACTACATTTCTAATTACAGTATATTCTTAACAATACAAAGAAGATGTTCTAAAAGGGTATCTTCACTATACAGAAGGTTAACCATTCTTTATTTTGCAGAATTTGTACATACAGTAATACAACTGCATGTTATTGTATCTCTTAAGTAGTGGCAATGTTAATAACATGTTTAGCACATAATTTGGTTGGTCGGTTGGCGTTTATTGGTGCAAAGCAACTGTTATCTGCACCAAATGACCAACAAAAAAGTAAAAGTAAAATTATTAAAATACATAAAAAGAAGTTATATTAAAACAAAAAAGTTCAATTTTGTAACTAAAAACCAAGTTAAAACGGCCAATGGTTATTAAAAATATAAAACATTACTGAGATGGACAGTATCACCATCAATGGCACTGTCCAACATTAAGTGTTAAGTCCTGGTAAAAATATGTCTAAAATGGCAACGTTGCTCACATTCATAACAGCTTGGGCTACTGTGAGTTGAGTGTCAAAGGTTATACACTGATACAGTCCCAAATAAAAGAATATGATGAGCTAAAAAACTGACCAATGCACAGCTTAGCCAGGACAAATTCATCCTTCTAATCCTTACAGAAGCAAGACAACCAAAGAGCAATAGAAGGTTTGATCCAGAGAAGCTTGTTATGTTGTTTACACCAAGTTGACTGCCAAGGTGCAGAGCTAAGCCTTGAAAACAGACCTGTAGTCCATTTATGGAACAAGCACAATCATGATAGCTATTAGAAGAACAAATGGACTAGCTGCAATGTCAATGAGCTCATTCCCATGAATACCAATGTGGCCTGATATCCAGAAAAACTGGATAGAAGTAGACAATGGTGAAATGGGCCAATCAATTTTGAATATCAGTGAGAACAGGGCAAGGACTAACATGATTCCAGGAACATTAGAAAAATAAGCAAGTCAGTATAAGTAGTAGAGTTTGTGCACTGCATAGCTTCTATGTGATCCAAGGCAAAAGAAATGGCATACAAATCAGCAGTGAACACAAACTATAGAGGGGATCATGTGAGCGACCAGTGAGCTACAACAAACCATGGCAGAGCCAAAAGGGTCATCCACTTTTGAACTATCTGTATAAATGAGAATAGAGGATCACCGAGAAGAATTGTTTGAAAGATGTTTAGCAAATAGAAGGTAGTATTACTGATTGGGAGTATCCACCTTCTTAAGATGAATCAAAGAAAGGTCATATTTGAGGGATGAGCTGATCAGTTAATGCAGCAATGTTATCAAATGACAGATCCAATTCAACTAACTGTGCCTGGATACAAATGCTGAAAGAAACAATAGTAGATCATCTATACCGAAAAGAGTATAGTTCACTGATGAAAGACACAACCTAAGACAAGATTTTGTGATAAGGACCAAAGTTTAATGGCATACTGCAAAGAAAATTGAAAACAATGGAGGCAAAGAGAAAAGGGGGTTTGTGTATAAAATGCAGACTGGAGAAGTGCAGAAAGCAGTTGCAGGATGCCATACCTCCACTTAATATCATAAACTTTAAGATCAAAATAGTGAAAATAAAAGACTTTCCTGGTTGACATTTTCATGTCAAATCAGGTGATCCACAGTGGAGCACTGTTGTTGGAATCCATACAGAATGGGTGAGAGGAGGTTATTTGATTCAAAAAACCAAACAAAACTAGCATTAACCATCCTCTGTAAAAACTTACAAAAACAGGTCATCAAAGCAGCTGGACAATTTGAAAGAATCTTTGGAACCTTCCCAAGCATAGGAAAAGAGAAAATAGCATGTCACCAACATCAGGAAAAATATTCTCCTGCTAGATCCAGTTACAATCGACCGGAAAAATAGCAAGAGAAATGGCACAGTATCTTGTAGTAAATTTTTTAATTTCCCTTTTCAATTTTCATCTTTCAAAGTTCTACTCAAATAAGTGGTTGAGTTTAACAATGCAAAATAGATATTTTTTCTTTATGCTCATTGGCCTTAAGAATTTGGCCACCAGTGTATAAAAACAACTGAAAGATCAAATGGTTTCTCATTGTGCATGTTATGAAACCTTAATCATGCAAGCTATTCCACAGCTACAAATGAAAAAAAAAATTCTGATGAAGAACAAATCTGTATGTAGATTTCTAAAGCTTTAAAGTGTTAATTTCAGATATTTAAGTTTGTACTTCCAGTTTCTTTGTTCCATCAACAAAA
The DNA here is from genome assembly GCA_011833715.1 of Carcinoscorpius rotundicauda. Classification (NCBI taxonomy): domain Eukaryota; kingdom Metazoa; phylum Arthropoda; class Merostomata; order Xiphosura; family Limulidae; genus Carcinoscorpius; species Carcinoscorpius rotundicauda. The sequence goes on from CM022398.1 coordinate 33,630,501, forward strand.
CAGATCAGTCTAACAAAAATATTATAAACTGCTTTTAATCTTTTGCAAAGGCATCAAGACCTCAATTTTTCATAAGCTTTAGACATACAAATTAAAAACTTTAAACCATTTTTGTAGCTTAAGTAACTTAAACCAGTCATCCTTTAAATGGTACATCTTAATGGTATTTCCAGCACTAAAAATAATAACCTAAAACACCATACACACAATTTGAATTTTTACCAAATGCTTCATGAGTCTTATACTAAATTAAAATAACCTTTTAACTCCCAAGAATAAAATTCAAATAAATAAAACCAATGTTATTTGTTCTTATTACAACAGCTAAACACTCTGTGGTTTGTTATAAAGAAGCAGACTTCAATGTACATCTATAATAAGAGTGTATCCAAATCTTTATGACAAACAGAACAGTCTACTTATTTCATAATGTTAATACATTTCATGTAAACTTTTAATAGTATTTTTTTCTTCTTTATGTATAAATCTTATGATATATGACAAGAAAAAGCCAGGTAAATATGGATTATGTTAACAAAGATTTACAAGCCAAAATTCACATGATTCAAGCTACACCTCACAATCAGTAGCTATTTTAATGGAAGACAATCAAAGAAACCATTAACAGTAACCCCCTGTAACTAATTAAAAAAACATTAAGTTTAAAAATACACAATGACTTATCTATGCACAAATTAAACTGGAACTTTAAACAAGAATTACATCAAAACCAATACACAAGATAAAAACTTAACATCTACAACAGAAAATATATAGCTTCCAACAATAACAAATCATTAAAACTACTAAAAATAACAATTAAATTAAAAACTTCCAATAATAATACTTGGTAATACCAGGTAAAATATCATATTTTATTAAAATGTTAAATTTGTTGCACATTATTGCACATGAAAAAACTAGCTACGATTACAATATACTTGTCACAGTTAATAGCGGAATAGACATGATTCTGCTTTATGGATATTATGAATTTTAATCAAACTTACATCTTACTGAGTGAAAAGCAGTGTTTCCACTGTTTGTAAAGCTTTTCCCAAGTCGCAATTCACGAACTTCACTATCCAGACCTAACCTATCAGTTATGTTTGACATGACAGAATCCACTACTAACTTGCCAAATTAGGACTGCTGTATAAAATAAACTTTATAAAACAGGTTATGAAACATATATTAAACAGCAGCTTGCAAACGAAAGTTTAGCCTAACTGTCCAAATTTCACCAATATATACTCTTACTTTAAATTAATTCTAATAGCAATAGTCTTCTGAAAACGTGTAATATTTGTAAACTGGAACAAACTGCACATAAATTTATGATATTACAAAACAAAAAAACATCAGGATACCGTTTTCATGGGTACAAAACCCAAGAAACAATAACCTATTTTAACAGCACTAACTTCATACAACACACACATACAAAACGCAAAGCTAAGACTCACACGTCGCGAAAAATCCAGATTTTCTTTAAATAAAGTCACAGAGAAAAATACGCATGCGTTGAAATCATCTTATTTCCGCCTCTGTTGTCGTCTGCTGTGGAATTTGTACATTTGTATTTGCATTACCTTAAATAAGTTAGACTATTAAACAAAATACTTTAAAATTTAAAATAATATACCATAAACTATAATGTGGCACGCGTATCAAGCACGAAAAATAAATTACAACATTAAAACGTAAGGGCTTTTGGTGTTATAGTTCTTCGGTCAAATTGCGCATTTCATTTTATTAACGCTACCTGTCAGATATTTTACTGATTAATCGAAACACATAAATGTTGTTTGCTAGAGTCTTAAATTTATATGCAAAAACGTTCACTGACGATGATCGAAGAAGGTCGAAACGTTGTTCGCTCTTCTATGTAAAATATTTTCTCAACCCAAACAAGCCGTTTTTGCAAATAAATTACTCAACAAATGGGTTTCTCGACATCACTAATAGCGTCCTAAATGCCTTTTTCATGTATGTGTGTGTTTTTTTTCTTATAGCAAAGCCACATCAGGCTATCTGCTGAGCCCACCGAGGGGAATCGAACCCCTAATTTTAGCGTTGTAAATCCGTAGACTTATCGCTGTACTAGTGGGTTTTCGTAGAGTCATTTATCAAAAATATAGATGAACACAATTTTCGCCACAACATATTTTTAATAGATAAAGCATGTAATAAAATATTTCGAGGATATACATTTGTATGTAAATATCAAAAGTTAAGTTTCAGTGAGTATTAATTACATTACTAAATGTTGCTCGATTTTTTTTCCTTCCAAATATATTATTTAATCTCTTATATATATGAGTTTTAACTATCTGATTGATACTGATTTCTTAATGGAAAGGTTTTCAGTGAGTTATCTGAACTCTGCCAGCGCGGGAAATCGAATACCGGAATTTTACAAGACAAATCCATAAATTTACCACTGTCCCTTGGGCCCGGCATGGCCAAGTGCAGTAAAACGTTCGACTCGTAATCCGAGAATCGCCGTCGGCACGTTATAAGTGTCGGTTAATCTCACTATTCGTTGGTAAAAGAGTAGCCCAAGAGTGGGCGGTGGGTCTCTAGTCTTACACTGCTAAATTAGGGACGGCTAGCGCAGATAGCCCTCGAGTAGCTTTGCGCGAAATTCAAAAACAAATAAACAAACCTCTGTCCCTCAAGAAGACACTGTTTTGAGTAATATTCTTATGAAAATTTCAAGCTAAAATAAAATATTAAGAAAAATATGATCCACAATTTACCATTAATACGAAACCGAAAAATATATTTAAATTCTTCAGACAGACTATATTACAATTAACAAGCTATCTGTCATTCTTGAAGCAGTATATTAATTGAAATATCCGTCCCTAATTTTGCAGTGTAAGACTAGAGGGAAGGCAACTAGACTTCATCACCACTCTTGGGCTACTCTTTTACCAACGAATAGTGGGATTGACCGTCACATTATAATGCCCCCAAGACTGAAAGGGCGAGCATGTTTGGTAAGACCGGGATTCGAACCCGTGGCCCTCGGCTTACGAGTCGAACGCCTTAACGCGTTAGGCCATGCCGTGCTTCTGTAGTTATGATTTAGGATTGATTTCCAGACAAGTATCATACAAGCAAACCCACTGGTAACATGTTCGATCAAGAAATAATGGGATTGTTTTGTAGTTGAATAGTTCGACAGGATTTTAAGTAACTCGAGAAGTAAATGGATTAAACTCATATAAATGACAATGAAAACAATCTTTATTCATACATAACACACACACACACACAAACAGAATGCATGCCTATGTAGATAAATGAGCGATCACCTCTAATGGATCAATGAATATCTTACAAGTTTCCCATTTCTCGAGCTGGCTCTATCCCGAACCAGAAAATTAGAAGTCTAGAACTGGACAAAAAAGGTGCGTCTGGATTTTAAATATTAACCTACTTTCTCTGTTCAGTGGACAGCGACACGTTGTGATTTTTTTCTTGTACAGTATTGAATGGCTTCTCTCCTTGCTCCTCATTGCTACAGCGGTATGTCTTTAGATTTACACTGCTAAAAACTGGGTTTCGAAACCCGTGGTGGGAAAAGCTCCATTGTGTAGCTTTGTGCTTAATTCTGAAGAAACTGTTCTTCCTTGGCTCGACGTCCTAGATGCCAAATAAAGAAGGTCTCAACATACGCCAACTTTATCTCAATACCTGATCCTATGCTGGAATATTTCTGTGAACCAAATATATGTTTCTTTTAAGAAATCGGAAAAGTAGAATAATTAGGTGCAGCATAAAATTAACATGTAGTTTTATGACAGTGTGGTAACATAGATAATCGGAAATGTGAAATAACTACACATTACTACTAAAGAAAAAAATCATGTATGGTTACATATCAAACAGGGCTTCATGTCCAGAATTATGGGCACACATGAATGTGGCTAATGCAGTGTTTACCAAACTGTTAAAAATTAGGCATGTTATGATGAATATGGTATTTACATCTAAACTTTGTAACATATGTGGCATTTTAAGGTGCTTTGATTCCTCTAAGAGTAATATGATAGGATCTGAAGAATAAGAGGAGGCTTGACAAAAGATGCATTATGCAGTAAATTGTGAATTCTTTGATGCTGACTGACTGTTAAGTATAAAAGTAACTGTACACAATGTGTAACAAAGTGAAACAATCTTTATTCAGCACTTGCCCTCGAATATGTGTACAAACATACAGTGTTAGAAACTGAGTTTTGATTCATTTTTTGGGCAGATCACAGATAATTCATTGTGTAGCTTTGTGCTTAATTTTCAACAAACAAATATTTGGCACCTAAAACCGATCGAAGTGTATATTGATAAAATGGCCCTGACTCGTAGTTACACCCCAAAATCGAAAAATTCATTGACAGTCATCTTAAGTTGATCATAGAGGAGGAAATGTGGCTTTAAATAGAAAATATATTAGTACTAAGCAAGCCAGGCTTGTCTCCAAATGCATCTCGCACACAATATCATCGTCAACTGTAAATTAAGCATTATGGCGTGGCAGCTCCTGTTATTATCAAGTTTGTCGACTGAAAAAATAACTTTCTATTTCCGGATGTCACAGGCTGTTTTATCTACAAACAAACTTTCAGTGACCTACCTCTAAATCCTGAAAACACAATTATTTTAAAATAAATTATATATTATCTAAGTTTGAGTGGGGGAGGGAGGAAACGTAGTTTCTTCTTATATGACTTAGTCATTTCAATCAATTAACAACTCCAATAAATGAAACTACTCGTTCTAAGTGGTGAAGCATACAGGCTGCATAAATAAAGATTTTATTTGTTATGCATTACACTTTCTGTCCAAAACATCAGTTTCTAGTATAGACTCAATTAGTTTGTTGGTTTGTTTATTTTAAATTTCGCCCAAAGTTACGAGGGTTATCTGCGCTAGTATTCCCTAATTTAGCAGTGTAAGACTAGAGGAAAGGCAGCTAGTAATCACCACCCACCACCAACTCTTAGGTTACTCTTTTACCAAAAATAGTGGGATTGACCTTCACATTATAACGCACCCATGGCTGAAAGGGTGAGCATGTTTGATGTGACAGGGATTCGAACCCGCGATCCTTGGATTACGACTCAGTTACATTTATTGATATCTTGTAATATGTTTTGACGCACTTCCCATTGGTTAGTAAACAAGCGTCGCTTGACAGTGGCATAGGGATCTCATGCCCCGATTTATTTGATAGTGTCTGGAATACCTAGTTGGTGTCTTGAGAAATCAGAATAGAAAACCATGATCGATATAATGTTAAAAAGATGAAAATTCCAAATTCCCAAAATTTTTTTAATACCTAGCAATTTTTCTGTCTAATTTACTCATTAAAGTAATGTTCGTTTTTTAATTTCACGCAGAACTACAAAAGAGCTAATTTCGCAGTGTAAGATAAGAGCTTCTAATGAGTTTCTAATGTTGTAAGTCTGTAGACATACTGCTGTGTTACTGGGGGGACGGAAATGAAAACACTCCTCTTTTTATAACACACGATATTTCTCTATGTGATTATTGTTATATCTATTTCCATTAAACAATAAGTGAACTGTCTCTTTTTAGCGCATTTTTAGTAAAGTGTCAAGTCTATGAACTTATATATTGAATATTTATTTATTGAATTATCACAATTGCACTTTGTCAAATTTATATAAATGATTGTATAGACTTTATGATGGATAGATAGCTAGTTCTGTACGATATTTATGGTTTATTGTGTTTCTAACATTTATTATTTCTGGGAGAGTTTTAACACAGTCGCAATCCAAATATGAACAGAAATATCTCAGTATTATACTGGCTATGATATCAAAGTTGAAGCGTTTTATTTATATAATATTTAGCTTTGGTCTCTTATTTTCTGTCACACTTTCTATGGTGCATCAAAGTTATGTTTACGAATTTCAACTTTAAAATTTTGTTCTTGATTTCCCGTGGTAAACAAGGCCAAATAACTCATTGTAGCTTTGCGACCCCCCCAAAAAAAACCTAACAAAAACCAGTCAAAATTTTATTCTTTATATGTCTTATACATTGTCCTTTTGAAACACATATACATGTATTCGAGGTGTCTAAATAAAAATGCTCCAGTTTTTGTAGCGCAAATAAGAGGCAGCGTTTTTTTGCTTGAGGTGTATACCGATAAACAGTTTAATAAATCAATGTTCAAAATAATATTTTCTGAAAATTTTAATCACAAGGTTTAAAGAATAATACCGACTTTCCGGATTTTACTCATTCCAATTTAGAAAACAAGTAACTTCCAACCCTAAAGAGAAAATTTTGAGGAATTAACGAAACAAAAAATGAAAAGCGTATGCGGTGCTATGTTGTAGTGGTTACAACTTTTTCTTTCTTCGATTTGCATGTGTACTAAAACATAGTAAAGTAAGAACTGTTTGTATTTATATAAGTGATAATGACATGTATCATTCGTTTGATTATATATTTTTTGTATATAGTATTTTTTATTAGTAGAATATGTTTAGTAATAATTAGCAAGAAATTTCATATAAAAATATAATATATATTTCTCTGTGACTTATATAAAAATATTGTTAAATTGTCCTTGTGTTGATTGAGCGATCGATGATACATCAGCAAGTACTATTGAAGTGGAAACTTTGTAGCTCAGTTAATTTGTTTCATGAAAAAAATCGAGTGATTATTTCCATATGTTCTCAATGATGTATTTTATTTTGCCCCCAAAACGTCTTACTAAGTCTTAATATATGGTTTAAATTATCATCAACAGTATTCTTTCTGCATGTGCATATTATACTTGTATATTTACATTTTATAGTATATGGTAGTACTAGTGGTGTATGTATTTCATTTCTTCAACAATTGATGCCCATGTATATTGCCAATTTAATTCTAAAGAGGTACTTGATATGTTATTTTTACACTAACTGTTAATGCTTCTTATATGTACATTAGGAATACATTAAATATTTGTAAAATAAGCTTTAGATTTTTCAATGATCCTTCAAATTCTGTATTAAATACCACTGAATAAACATAAAATAGTGAATGACAGTGAAGTATATACATCTGAAACTTATTAAAGTTACTGCAATACAGTTTGGTTTGATGCTTTCACTGTCAGAAAAATCATTATTTTAAGACTGGGGCAAAACAGACTCTTTGAATAAAATGAAAAAAGTAAATTTATTCATCTAAATTTTTGAGTATCTGCATTACAATACGTTGTTTTTCATATCTTTATTCTGATGATAATTTTTGGTATTATGGATACAGAACACATTAAACTTTAAAGCAGTAGTCAGAAACAAATGTCTACTTATTAATTGCATGTCTAAACTTTACAGGTCAATAAATACGTAGTTTAAAAATAACCATTAAGAATAAAGAAATAGCAGAAGACCTGTTGTGATTTCCAAAACTATAATTCAGTGTCTTTTAACTGATTTTAAAAATATTTGTGATCCCTTCCCATACCCTCTTCATAAGGGAAATTCACATTTATAAACATTAATCAATTAAAACTCTGAGAATGTCAAAACAATGAGATTGATGCAGGGCATGACTGTTACAATTTTTTAATTAAAAACATCACTTACTCATGAGTTAATAGAGATATTAATCATGTTTAAATTGTAAAAAACTCGTGTTAATCTGTTGTGTTAAATAATATGATTGTTAAATAGTGCTAAATATCTTGTAATAACTTTAAAAATCAGATACATTTTATACAAATTGTGTGCATTGTATAATTTAAAGAAGTGTGCAAAAATTAAAGAATTGTTGCAGCAGAAGTTTGAGTGTTTCATATGATGCATTTTGTTCACTGCCTGTTGTGACAAATGATCCTACACTCAAGGAATAATGGGTGTAAACATGTTATCATATATCCATGTATAACAGTCACAACAATTTCTCATGCTCATGTTTTTGTTGTTGTACATTTCATGTGTATATTGTTTTGAGTGTTATAGCAGTGCCTCATGCATAGTGTTTTTTTGTTGGTGTAGTTCGTGTACTTGTATTAAAATTTCCATTCTGTGCTAGTAAAGTTTTTAGTTTCCATTCCTTATGTAAAAAATTATGATTGAAAATACTTTAAACATTGAGGGTACCCAACTGATGAAACAGTGGATTCTAATATTTGTAAATAGAGATATGAGAAGTGTGTATTTCATTACTGATAATCAGACTGATTTTTAGAGTTGCTTTTAAGTACATAGCTTTTTCTACTCACAACTTACTATTATTTTATAGTTAGTATTAAGTATATTGCCTAAGTTGCTTATAGGTGGTTTATATAAATTATTTAATCTGGCTCATGAAGGTTACATCTTCTAGTTTCCCTTATGTTATGAAGGTTCTGTTGTTGTTTGTAAATATCACACAAAGCTATACAAGGGCTAACTGTACTAGCTGCTCATAATTTAGCAGTGTAAGACCAGAGGGAAGGCAGCTAAACATCACCACACACTCTTGGGCTACCCCTTTATCAACAAATAGTGAGATTGACTATCAAATTATAATGACCCCACAGCTGAAAGGACAAACATGTTTGATGTGACAGGGATTTGAACCCATAACTATTAGATTGTGAGTTGAGTTCTCTAATCATTTGGCCATGGTTAGCCTTACAAAGGTTCTGTATTTTTGTTACAAGTGTTGAATTTATGTGGTTTCTATAAACTTATATTTCTTGGATCCTTGTCTTTGGTTCACTAAAACCCAAGGAAAATAAGTTTACTTTACTGAAACTTAGCTAAATCAAGTTTATAAAAGATTAATTAAAAACCATCATCATAATACACATATTTCTAAAATCATGGCCTGTGGACTATTTGGCACTTGAAAACTGTCCTTGCAAATCCACTCTCAAGTGAATTAAAAATTTAAATCCACCCTGTTCTTCTGTAAAATGTTTTCCTCCACTGCTACAGATGGCAATTCATTTCATTAGGCATCCACCTCCATTTTCAAATCTTAAAGTTATGTTCTCTTGTTCTAATATCTAATGATTTAATTCAATTTTGTCTCTTGATAGGCAGTGGTTGGGGGTCTACTAAGATGTATATGCATATTGTCACATTCTCATTTTGCAACTGTAACATAACAAATAGATTGTCTACAGTAGTCTCAAGTAGTGCAATACAAACATGTTTAATAATCCTGGTAACTGGTTATTAACACATAAACATGAGTTAATTTCTAAACAATAAAAACAAGTGCATTTTGAGCAAGAAATCCAATCAAGCAATGGTATATTGTCTGGTTAAGTGATGAATGAAAAACCAACAGAAATATATTGACATCAGCAATCCTTGCAGAATGGAAGAGTAATATAATAACCCACTTCAGGTTTTGAATTTCAAAGGAGACTGTTTTAGAGGAGCTTTATTGTCCCCCACCCATATTTCAAATCTTGTTATTATCTTCAGAATGCAACACAAAGAAGTTGATGCTTTTGTGCAAGATCATCTTTTAAAATTCAGTAAGATTATCTGTTAGTTTGTATATATATGTATATATTTGCAAGAGGAAATAAGAGATATTTAGCCCATTCCTGAAAGATAACTTTTTCATCTCTTGAATCAGTCTACTAGCCCTACTGTGAACTTTTCTCAAAAAGTCAGTGTCTCAGATGAGGAGACCAAAACTGTGCATATGGTAATATTTCAAGTGAGGCATAAAAATGATTGGTATAGAGATAATTCTACTATCTGGTTTGTAATCAGTATGTTTAGAAATATGTGTAATAAGTTTTAGTGTCTGTGTGCATCATGTAACTCCTCCTACACCTCAGGTTGCATAGACTCTGTGAACATCTCAGTCATGAGGTTTGTATCAAAGTAAACCTTTTCACCCAACCCCTTAGAGAATGTGGATATTTCACACACACACACAAAATATGCGAATTCTCTGAAAGTGGATCTAAATTTGGTATTGATTCATATTAGAACACATAAATAAGTAGGCCTAATAATTATCATTTGTAACATGGTTAAAGAAATTAAACTTTCATTATAGTGACAATTGAAGTGAAAAATTTAAACTTGCATTACAGTGTCTCTATAAATGTGGGCCATGCACTCATGGGTTCATTAGTATGCTGTAAAATTATATCAAGTTTACATCTTGCTAAAGCCAGGCAATGATTGAAATTTCATAATTGAGTAGTTATTGAGCCCATAAATCAACTACTTTTAATTAATTATTCTTATATGAGACTTATGTAGTTGAAATAATAAAAAATAATGATAATTGTCAATACAAATTTTAATTAGGTAATTATTGTTGTGAGTCAAGAAACTAACAGATTAAGGTGAATAAACTGTAATGAATTAGAAAGAATAATTAAAAATCATTATGTTATTTTTTGTGTTGATTATTTGGAATAATTAAGAACAGTAATAATTAAAAACTAATTTTCATTTGGTAATTATTTTCTTGATAACAATCAGTTTAATTGTAATTTTGATTAATCAGTCCATTTGAACTCAATAAATGTATTGAATAACTGAATCAATAACCCAGCTTTACTAATAGCAGTGAAGCACTGCTTTGATGTTTTGAATAAGATATGTATGATTGTGCAAAGATTCTTTTCATTGGTCACTTTAGTGAGCATGTTACATTCTCTTTTAAATGTGATCCAAATTGTAATAACCTAATTCAGTAGTAGAAATATCTAAGAGCTAAATGTTGTCAGTATACTTTGCTTTAAAATCAAATTGAATAAGAAAAAAACAAACATACCATGCACTGATTCCTTAGGCACTCCAATATTAACAAGGGTCCAGTTTGATTGGGCTCCAATAATAATCACCTTTTGATTTTTCCCATCTAACCTTCCTGCAATTCAATTAGCTAGTTTTTCCAAAACATTACTGATGTGATTCTCTTAGCTAACCTTGTGTGTGGCACATGATCATAAAGCTTTTTAAAAATGTAAGTACACCAAAGCAGTACACTTATTTATCCAGTAAATACTAATTTCCTTTAAAAATAATAATGTATTAAGAACTTAAATATCTTTTTATCCAGTTCATCTTGGCTTTCATTTGAGTTGTGATATATTGATTCAAGTTCAGCTGTTCATTATTTATACCAGCATTATGCCTGTTTTGAACACATTACTTCATAGTAATTATGAATTGGATTAAAAATTTTTTCCCAATCTTATTGATATTGATAGAAAAGTATTTAAATATGGAATCTAAATGAGCTTTATGACGTATTTGTTGCAGTCTTATGTTTTTAACAGTTGTGACAACTATGGTGTTTGAATAATTCTCATTTTTCACTTCATTAGTAACCAAGTGTAGTACAAATACAACACTTTACACATTTTCTGTAACGCCAGTGTTGTTATAAAGTCATTTACCATATTATTATTACATATTTGCTTGAAGTGATGTTGCAACCAAGGTTTTGAGTATTTTCGTAGAACCTAAATGTTAGTTTTTGTTACTACCATTGTTTCCACACACACAACACTGCAGATATTCTTTGCATGTGGAAGTAAAGAAGCCCCTGATATTATTTCAGAATAACTTTTGGATTTCAACTTACGCACTGGACTCAGTTGTAGACCATGTGTGAAGAACTATGGAGATGTTGCTTTTGAGAGTTTCCACACACAAACATGGCCACTGTACCAGCTAAGCATCTCCCCATAGGCATGGTAAAAGCTAGAGCATTTGAAAAACTCTCATTTACCTATATCTCCAGGTTGGCAGGCCTAAGACCAGTATGGTGAAATGAGGGTACTCCTGCAGACCCACTGAATGCAATTATGGTGAGAGGCAGATAATGCATTATCTACTTGTCTTTGCAAGATCTTGTTGTAGTTAGGGAACATGAATAAGATGTGCAAAGCACTGAATGGAAACCATCTAGAGATAGGTGGACATGACAAGAAGATATAGGAATAGAGCCTAAATGCAACTATTGTAACAATAATTTGTATAATTTTTCTAGGTTTAGTATCTTATAACAGTTAACATTCCTGGCTATGGAATGAAAGACCTAGGTTTTGAGCAATGATATTGTTGTAATGGTTGGTACTTCAGATATGGTAGATGCAGTAAATTTAAAATATTTTAATGTAAAGGGTTTTTGCTTTAAAATGTTTTGTGAATGTGATTTTCTAAGTGAATCAACAAATTATATGTTACTGTCATGTCATGCCTTCTTTTGTTGTGGTGCTGCTTTTAGATTATTCAGTAAAACAGAGTTCAAAATCCAATCCACTTAATGATAATGAAAGTTTTAATTCTTTTACCACAGGACCTACATGTGAAAATTTTTCAAGCTCCACATAACTAATAATAGGCTTAAATAGTAATTCATTAGAGATTATTTAGATACTAGTTTCTTGTATACTTCTCATGTTTCTAGTACTTCTTTAAAAACACATACACAGAAATTATTGAACCTAAATGATAAACTTTGTAATCAATCAACAGTCTAATTTAGTGCTACCTAATTTCAGTTTTTTTATCACTCTAGTCACTTTCTAAACATTTAAGAAAGTTCTGTACATTGTTAAAGACATTACAAATGCCTAAAATTAAACACATATCTACAAACTGTTTGCTTCCTGGATTGTGAAATCCTGTAATTAATTCTGCTACTCACAAAGAAAACTTATGTAAAAGTTCATCTCTTGATAATTAACAACATTACATTAATAAACATAAGCACTAGAATCATTAATCGTGTAAAATGAAGTACAATAAAAATTGATCAGTGAAGGAACCTTTCACATTTTCTTCCACTGGATATAATAGGTATAATGTGTTGGCATTCTTCATTTCCTTTCTAAGAACTTACTCATAATATTTTGTCACACATTTTGGTAGTTTTATTTTCTGTGATGTATAGTACAAAGATGGGATGACCTTTTGTTTTATTAACACTTGCTGTCTTGTTACTGGGAGGATTTTAAAGTGGATAGTTGAGGGAATCTACTGATGTCTTCTTACCTGGTGTTATCCCAGAAGGGTCACAGTAGGAACTTCAGGATTTTAATCAGTTTTGTGTGTCTGTGGCAAAGTCTTATCAGAAGTTATCCATTTTATTGTTCTCCTTCCAATGTCTTTCTAAAGATGATCATGATGAATATTCTTGGATGAAGACCTGTTCTGTTGCACTTCAAGTAGTTTGCTTACTTCATTTTACACTTTCATCATTGTCACAAGAATTTCAACCCGTGTTAGTATAATTGTCGTGTGGTCCACAGAAATTTTCTGTTCATAGACTGAGAAACTGTTCAAAGCTAGTCTGATACCGCATCTGTGTTCTTGTATGAATTTTCTTTCTGATATTTCACTCTTCTGCTATGTCAACTAACATTTTATTGAATATGAAATCATCCAAGAACCATGAGGATGTTTTCTACCATTTTATTGCTTGAAATATATTTAAAACAAATAATTTATTGTTTCATCCGTGTAAACACTTCCCACCTTTCAGTGTAAATAAACATGTTACTTGGCTTAAATTTGATGCTGTATTTCTTTGAATAGTTCACTTCTTATTTCAGTTGTGACAGATGGAGTGTTCTTATCCTCAATATACCATTTTCTTAGTTATTATCAATAGCAAATTCATCATATATGGTTTGTAAAGACCTGGAAAAGTTTTGGGAGTTTGTAAATTTGAATGTTACTTAGTAACAGTCAAATAATGAAAAGTAAGTTTTTAATCTTTGCCAGAACTGTATTTGAATTTTTTGTGAAACAAATAATCTATTTTTAAGTTTTATTTTAATGGATTTTAATTTGTTTAAAATTGAATTGATTTTATGGCACCATTTGGTAGGTAGGATTGAATTGTTGTATGTAGTTAATGCGTACACCTCATTAGGTATATTTTAAAAAGTACTCAAAATGAATTCTTGAGAATTTGTGTATAGTATGCCATATCATTTCCAGAATTCTGTATGGCTAACAATACAAAATTTACTTGTTTACAAACAGAATTAATAACTGTTTTAATAACATTTTGGTTTTTTAGGTTGAAAAAGCAAAATAAAAAAAAAACACATTAATGTTAACAAATCAACTTAAATTTTTGCCATTTTGATAATTAAATGTAAGTATGATGAATAAATGCAAACATAAAGGTTTAGTTGCAAATATTTATTTAAAAATTTAGTATATTACTTTAATTTTATTAATGTTTTGTCTCACCTTTGGAATCTAAATATTTTGGTTTATAATGCAAGCTATTTTTCTGAAATTTTTAAAGGTTAATTTTTATGTAAAATTACAGCACTTGTTTGAAAATAAAGAATGCTTATGAGTATTATACTATACAATAAAAATTTAAAGCACTAGTCATTTGAAACTCATAGACTCCTTCAATTTACATTGCTCTAGCTTTACTGTTTTAGAAGAGTGAGCTGCCCACCCATGTTCTTCATGTTTGACAACCTTCCACATCACATTAAAACAGCCTATTCTGTGCAATTCAAAATCTATGACATCCTTCCTCTAAAATCCTACTTGGCAAACTGACTTGCATGTTACAGCACTGATGAATAGAATATTTGTATTGCAGGCTATGCTCACATGTGCTTGAAAATAATTAACTCAGCAAACATTTGCCTACATACAGTGTCTATTTTTTCTTTCTCCAGTAGTGTAGAAATACTACATAGTACACAAATAGCAGTGTTGAAAACATCACTTTGCAATTTACATACAGGAGTTGCAATTTTTGTCAGGTATCACTATGGGCTTAAGTGAAATAACTATCTATCATTTCTATTTATTTCAGTTTCTCTAATAGATATTTACCTTATGTGGTAACAACATCCAAGATGATAGTATGGGAGTTCTTCTGAATTTTAATAAAAAGGTGTTGAATTGTCTAGTCCTGAAGTAGAATAAAAGCTGCACACACATATGTCCCTTCAATTTAACTTTACACTGTTCCAATTTCAGTCAAGCTAGGGGTCTGGATTTAGGATATAATGTTGAATTTCAGTTAAAATTAGACTTTGAAAGATTGTCAGAAAGCATCCACACCTAGAAAAAAAAACTTATTTTAATATTTTTAAAGAAATATATCAGTCATATATTTCAATCTTTAGCCCAAAAATGAAAAGAAACTCATAGCAAAGTATTTAATGAGACAGTTTGGAAGCTACACTATGTTTTTAATTCAAATCAAATGGATGCTTTATTAATAATCACTGTTGAAGTCAAACTTGTATGTGATTGAGAACACCAGTAGTAAGTTTCACTACAAAAATTATTTTGGCATACACAGCAACAAGCTGGATTCATTTCCATAACTTAGACAGGAATTGCAAGACTAGAATAAATGAACTGTTACAAATGACATAACACACACAAATACACAATCAGAATTAATAAAACAAATTAAACTGGTCTGATTTATAATTGAATCAGTTATTTAGGCCAGGAGCAGGTTCTTAAAGAAATTACTGTGACTGTGAATGATGTTGTTTAGTAAATAAATTTGCATAAGTAATAAACTTTTCTATAAACGATTTCAAGTTATAATGTGAAACTTTATATAAAAAAATCAAATCCAGATGCAATGTAAACAGTCAATCAGTGTATGACTTGGAAATGAAGCCAGTGGTGCATCATAATGATTTAAGTTTGTGTAATTTTAATTTGTACTTTAAAGCAAGATATGAATTAATATGAACAAAAACATTACCTGAAAAATCTTAAAAAAGTACTTTAACAGTCTTTTAAAATATGGTCAGGTCTGCATGTACTCTTTTTCTATATATAATAGTAGTTTTATTTTCTGTCATCTATTTTCTAAATGCTTTTATATGCAGTTTCTGACAATATGTTTTTTTATAGTTGCAATTGTAACATCCTTTGTCTTGTGATTTATTTTGTCCGTTCTGAATTAAGAGTTGTCCAATTAAAGTATTTTGCTTGGTGATCCTCACATTATATCCTTTTGTGTTTTTGTCTAACCAATACTTTGTTTGTTTGTTTTCTGTGAGAAGTTGATGTTTTCATAGTATTTGATCTGACTATCTCATTATTCCTGTACAGGGTTTATTGTTGGTACCAACTGTACCAGTATTGATTTATAGTAAATAATATCTTTAGAGTTTTGGCTAAATGCCTTCTCTGGTATTGCAGCTTTGTTTTCACAGAAATATAACTGATTGATGTGATAGTTTTGAGTTCTTATTTCAGTTTATAAATGAATATCACTGTGAAAATTGGCAGTAACATGAAATATGAGAAACTAGTGACTCCCGTACTCTTGAAGAGAATGTGAATGTGACTATGTGACTGATTGTACATTAGGTAGGTGTATGTGTGATTAACTCTTAGCATGCAGGCAGGTCAAACTGTGCATGTCACAATATTTTAGTGAGTTATATTCAAAATTTAATTAATCTGTATAATTATCATGGCATACGAACAAAGTTGACAACATATAGATACTAAACCATATTTTAATACTGTAAAAGTTTAATTCTTCATTGCAGAAGGAAATACTTATAAATGACCTCAAATTTCCCTAGTGTGAGAATTTAGTAATTTCTTTTTGAGCCATCTCCCCTTCTGGCTGTTTTTGTCACGTGAACTATAAAATGTAATGTAAAGTATTCTCTATAATTTTGTCATTGATATTTTGAAGCCATATTTTTATATTTTTGAATCTTATGGGTTTGAAGACCAATCAATGAATATTCAGAAATCACTTTCCATGCCTACATCTAATGTACTCTCTACTTTACAGTTTGCATATATATATTTTTGAGGCTGACTTCTGTTAAATTTAATATAAGAAACAGAATGAAAATGTATAAATTGTAAAAAGCATAGCTTACAACAGTATAGTGATTTGGTAGCATTATAACTGGGAGGGTCAATCTTACAATTTGGTGTAGAGAAGCCTGTTAATTCTGTGTATGGAGAGGGTGCTGCTTTTTGTTACCCTCTTTTTGATCAACAGCACTAACCTAGGGATGTGTATGCTTGAATTACATAGTTCATATGTTTCATAACTTTTTTTTAATTGCACATGTAACCCCAGCAAAATGCAGATATCTTTTCAATTTTTCTTCATGAACTGGGCAGAATTCTTGTGATTTTTCATGAGAAAAACAAAAATTTGAATACATATCTATCACATTATCATAGTTGAAAACATTTGACATGAAGTTGAAATCATAGTCACACACATTTGTTATTTATACAGTCACTAGCATGCAATGACAATATTGACTTAAAAGTCTATGAACACTACTTGATAAAACTTATGAAGAAATGACATGATGGTGCAGAAAGTACATAATTGACATAATTGTCAGGTTGAGGTCTATTGGCCTTTCCATCTCACTTAAATTTTTATTTTTCTCAACATTAGCACACATTCTTTCAGTATTTCAACATGTTAATTATAGCAATAAGCATCTAACAACCAATACCATTATTTTTTCTAAAAATATTTAGTAAATGGCTTTAAGAATAGGGTAGGTATATGTAAACATTTTTGTATTTTGTAAAAACTTGTGAATATAAAGAATATAATATTTCAACTACATTATTATCTGTTAACCTAGCATTGGCAAGACCTTTTGTCTTGTATCAGGATTCATCAGGCTTGCAAGGCTATACCACACATAGTGTATTAGCAATAATTTAAACAACTGTTTTGGTAAGATAGTGATTATGGATATTGTCCAATAACCTGAATCCAGGTATATATCATTCTATGTGTGCTTGTTTGCTGTATTTTACATTACAGATACTTTTTATAAAACTCCTTTGGTATTCCATTTTTTCTTTCAGAATTAGTGTGTAAATAAATTTAATAAATGCTTATTGTTATGGATTTTTTTTTATTCTGAAGTACATCTCTTTGAGCTTTCATCATTGATTAGTGTTGTTCAGTATATATACTGTTGTTGTTGTTATAGCCCATAATTCCTAACAGTGTACAGTCAGAAAATATATTAGAATCATTCAGAAATTTTTGTGTATCTGAACAATGGTCACATTACATGTGGGTATATATTATTATTATTTAAATAAAAATGAAAAACAAAAGAGTATATCATTATTGCTTTTTTTCAGGTTGTCAAGGATATTTCTTCAGTGGAATTTAGACTGCAGTTAAGATAAACTTTTTGGTCAGAGCATTTGTTGATAACTTTCTCTTTTATGCCTCAAGTATTTCTGATTGTGTCTTGGATTTACATATGTGGTGAAACATCACAGAGTTATAATGTATTCACAAAGCTTTTCTGTATTCAGTTTAAAAGGTTTCAACTGTATTTTATGTTAAAAATTAAACGTTAAATTGGTCGGTCTACAGAATATCTTGTAAGGTATTGTACATGCTACTATCACTAAAAATTATATTTATTTTTACATTAGAAAGATGAACTGTAGTATGAGAACTGTAAAGCATTTATCAGAAGAGAATGTGTTGAAGAGTCAGTAGGTGAGATATTTATTTGGGGAGAAAAGAAAATTATCAGTTTTTAGCTTAAGGAATAGCTTTTATTCAAGAAAGGTGATTTATGAAAACGAAAGCAGGAAGCTGAAGCACTTATCCTGCAGTGTAGTCACAAGATACTTATCATGTTAAGATATGATTAATAACAGGCTGAAAGAGAGGGTAAGCTTATCCTTGTTGTTTACCTTGTTAAGATTCACTTTATGTTGTGCCTTTACTAAGTGGAAAAAAAAAGTTGACTGACTAAATCTCAATTGTTTATCATGTCCAAAGCCCCAAATGAAAATCTTATAACTTACATTCTTGTTGTGGTTGGGGATGGAGGTGTTGGAAAATCTGCACTAACTATCCAGTTTTTTCAAAAACTGTTTGTGACTGACTATGATCCCACGATAGAAGACTCGTATATACAGCACACTGAAATAGATGGCGAGTGGTGTGTACTTGATGGTAAGTACATTTTCTTTATGCTGTTGCAAATTTTCGTACATCATAGTTAATTTATTGTTCCCATTAATTTGGTATATGTTTCTTAATAGAGTAAGACCTTAATCATTTAATGTTGTTTTCAGAAAATTGAAACATTTTAAAGATCATAACAATATTGGGTCTACAAACAACAAATAGCCATTTTTACATGTATATTTTTTATATACTAACTGCCTGAATGTCAGTCGCTGGGTAGTCAGGATGTTGGATTGGCATAAGGGTAGCCAACAAAAGTTCTCACACACATAGTTGGTAGGGAACCTTCCCCTACTGTGGAATAAACAAAAATCTTGTGACACTGCCTTGTTTTCAACTGGAGTTGACTCACCACATTTTCATTCCACCTTCCTACCATTAACTGAATATCGGGTTCCTGGGTGGCCTGGATTGTCAGAAGAGAAGTTATTTTTCTCTTCTGCTTCCTGGTTTAGAGATGAAGACAGTTTGAACCATCCTCCTGCTGCTGACTGAAAGACAAATACCTGATTTCACACTGCTTTTGATCTGAATTTGACCCACATAAGACAGTATGATGCACTCTGGCCACCCCACATCACATTGTGTGCCCAATTATATGTTGAATATATATCTTTTCTGCCAAATGTCATAACACATATCTTGACAATGGGTGAATAATATACCTGGTACAGATAGAATGAGATCTCCCACAAATGCTGTCCTATATGTTAAGATGTCACACTACATGAATTCTCTTCAGGCATTTACTAAAGAGTGCTCAGCTTGGTAACTTTTACATGTATCCTTACACCTTTTCAATGTCAATGTGGGATTCTACCTATTGTGTGAGAGAATGTAAGGCATCATAGTGGAAGCTGGCATTTTCCTGAACAGAAAATTTAATATCTGGTAGGCACTTACCTTTGTTTGCACTTTCCACTCATTGTCTCCTCTTTCAGCTCATCTTGTTTGCTTAAATAAGTTATTAGAGTGCTCTACAGTATGGAGGAAGTTAGCTGCACTAGGAAGATGTGTTGTACTCATATTGGTAGAGGGTTGCATGTTACAGACCAACTGTACCACATTTAAACACATGAAGATGACAAGCAAAATTGGGTGCATGGAATTTAGCATAAATCTTGAAATGTTGGAAAGTTATTACATGAGAAGAGGGAAGAGTCTGTTGAGAATATATTTGCACTGTAGAAAAGTGTTAACTTTTGAAATATGCCATCATATTTAGTAGCATTTTTTGTATATTGATCCTGGTATTTTATTTTCATCTGAGTGTATGAAATATTTTAATGTATGAAACAGCAGTGAGATATTTTTATGTAAGTGTTTAAGTTATCCAAAACTGCCCATAGCATTACTATTTAATTATGTCAGAATCTGGGTTTACACTTTTGTATGTTATTATCAGTAATTAATAATTTTTCTATTAGCCCTAATTGTTCTACTCTGTTGTATATGTATTGCTTGATTCTACATTAGGGTAGGCCTTATGTGCAAGTAAAGTTTCAGATTAAAAATATAAAACTTTTGCTCCCTAATTTTCTCCCAATATACAAAAAATTTTAAATGATAAACTTCAGCTATTTTGGACCATGTTTAGAAGTTGCTCAGTGAGGTTGAAATTGTAGACTGCAATGTCTTGATAGTGTATGTACTATGTGATACAATAACATACTACTTCATGTCTTACAAATGATTTATTTAAAGTACATTATTATTATTACATTACTATGATTTTGGTATGATTAGTCACACTTGCATTGTTATTGTTTTCTCTTTGCTGTTGGAAAAACTTCTGTGATCCTGCACAACTTCTAGGAGGAATTTTTTGTGATGATATTACACTATTCAGTAAGGGTCACACTTCTTTTTGCATTGCCATTTACCACATTCCAGTATTTAACTGTCTGTAGCATCTCCTTGTAGTCCTCTTTGAATTTTCATGACTTGGGATCATGGTTCAGAAGTCCATATGGAATTTTGAGGTACTTGAAGAAGTCTGTTTTTTCTCTAAGATGTACTTTGAAGGTCTATTCACACCTTCCTTATCATTTAGTGCCTTTACCCTCACTTGTTTTGTCACTGTGGGTATAGTTGAATCAAATAATGCTACACCACTAAGTTCTTTATTGAAATGCCATTGATGTCCATCAAATTTTGACAAGCAGATTTTGAAAGAGTAGAATTCATCTTCTGTTAGTTAAAAAAACATTGTAGGAAATTGAAATTGTTACTAGAAGAAAAATTACATCAGAAACAGTGAACTATGCCCTAAGATAGACTTGAAAACAACAAAGATGCAGATATGGAGATTTCTTTCCTTTTGGCCAATGAATTTATTTGAGCTCTCTCATAAATACTGAAATATTGAGGGTATATAATATTTTGTCTATTCAGTGTGCATGATGCAGTGCTTCAGCTGTTATAAAATAAGTCTGTGAGGAGGGATGTCACCAAGAAAGGTCACGAGCAATTCAAAAAGTTTTTGGTAATTTTCTCTAGGTTGGCTGACCTGTTGTCTTGTAATACAGAATATTTCAGAAGTAAAAAAAATTAAAGCATTTATTATTTATGTATGGAGTGCTCTTGAACATTCTGAATAATATGAAATAGTCTGGAATTTCTAGAAGGTGCTAGAATATTCCATAATAATAAGTTAAAACATTCCAAAACAACCTAGAATCTTTCAGAATTACTTAGGATACGAGAATATCCAAATGTATTGCCAACTACAAGGAATATTTCAAATACTTTCAGAAACCCCTAAATATTACTCATTATAAATAAATTTGGTGTACACTACTTACAGCTTGGAACAAAATGAAGGGTGAGTGTGTTTTAAATCAAAAGTTCAAAAATAAGGACCACCCCATCCAACAGGTTACATTCTTAATTAAAATTTTTTAACGGTCTTATATTTGAAAATATATGAAATTAATCAGAATGTAACTCAGTAGTGATAGTAATGCAGACAAATAAAGTTTCCAAGTTGATTTATCTAAAATTAAACATGTCATTTCATTGTTAGTTCTAGATACTGCTGGGCAAGAAGAATTTAGTGCCATGAGAGAACAGTACATGAGGAAAGGAGATGGTTTTCTATTGGTTTATTCAGTCACTGATAACCAAAGCTATGAGAATATACACAACTTTCACACTCAAATTTTAAGGGTGAAAGATAGGTAAGTAATTATACTTCTCTACAGTAAGTGGTTTGCATACAAAGCTTTATTAAATATTTGGTTTTATGGTAAATTACAAGATATAATTTACACCATTACATGCTTCATTTATAGGTCTTATCATGCATTATAGTGTTAAATAATGTCTATACATCAGTTAAGGAAGGGACAAATGATACTAGTTTCTTCAGAATAGATACTGGAAGCTGAATTGTTATGAAATACTCATTATAATGATTAATTCACAATTATATTGAGTTTCAGTTCCATTTTTTGCTTTAAAAGTGAAGTGACACATTCTTCCTCATGATAATGAATCATTTATACACTTTTTTTCATTGATTTTTTATCATTAAGAAATGGTTAAATGAATACATCTTTTTTTTTTCCTAGGTTTGTACTTTACATATTTATGTTTGAACCTTGTTTTGTATTTACATTTGGACTTGTGATATTACACAGAGGCAGTACTGTGGTAACTTTACAGACTCACAATGCTAAAATCTGGGGTTAGGTTCCCCAGAGTGAATGCTGTAGATAGCCTAGTGTGGGTTTTTTCTAAAACAAACAAACAATTACATATAAAACCTGGAACTGTCTATGAATTTGAAAAAGGAATAAAAACTGTCTGGGAGAATCATACTCAAACCTAGAGAAGTTGGAAACATTTATGTTTTCACATTTCTTACCTTAAGACCTTGCACCTGGTTAATTAAGTAGAATTGTAATGAAAAGTTGACATATCTGTGTGTTGCATACTGTTGTCTAGAAAATCAGGGGTAAAATGTGTGGAATCCCACTGATGTTGCCTTTGTAATTATTTCTGTTTAAGTGGGTTAACATACGAATGGCCATTATTTTTTATGGTGTTACTTTTGAAATTTAATTATATAACTAATATCTATCTGTCATGAATAATAACAGTTCTTCATAATCAGGACTGCAAAGAATTGCACAAAATCATAATAGAATATTTGAGAAAAAAAGTACATTAAAAGAACATTATAAAGCTTAAGTACATGGTGAAACAGGAATTATCAGCCAACAATAGATGACTGTAACATATAGATACTCAGTGTTTTGTACACTGTACAATCAGTGTTTTTAGGGATCCAACCACTATGTGATGTATGAAGTGAAGGATGAATAAGACCAAATCAGTACACATAATATTATATTTTATTACACATGTTTGTAGGATAGTTACTTTAAAAGACACAAAGGTTTACTTAAGGTGATATTTTTAGATGTATATATTTCATTTGAAAAGGCTTTTTTTCTATTGTTAAAGTTTTATATGTACTTATAAGCAGTTATATCTTAGTCTAGGCATATATTTATCCATTGGTATGCATTATATGTAGAAACTTTAGTTACACAGAAAATGTAAAACTTGTGAGGTCCATGGAAGCAAGGGAAGCAGTGCTTTCCCAATATATGTTAAAAAATTAATTTTTAAGTATCAGATAAGGTGTTATGTTATGAATTTGAAGTTGATTCATATGGAAGCACTCTGATATACTGTACATAATCACTAATTACTTTGTACAGATGTTGGGAAGAACCTGGACAACAACTTGCATAGTGCTTCCTTTTTTGAGTTGATTTTTGCTTTTTTACTATTAGAAAAAGATTTATTTCTAACTAAACATTTTGTTACATAATATATTATTTAAACTATAATTTTGTGATGAAAAATGTCAGATTCATATTTGTAGTTAAATAAACAACAACGTATCTTGAATGTTATATTTGGCCTCTTCTATGGCATAAAGGAAGCAATTACCTGTTCTTCATACTTCAAAATACATGCAAATTTGGAACTTATTGACAATTTATAATTTATATATTAAATTATTTAAATCACTAAAAATTTAAGTGCAATAAATAATTTATAAATAAGATAGCATTTTGTAATTACTATTTTGTAAATTAAAATGTACAATAAACAAACAAATATAACAATAAAAAATATTATATTCAATTTTCTTGCGACATTTGGAATTTTTTTATCATGACCTGCTTCTCATGTATTCATATGATACATAGATTGAATTTAGTGTTGTTACAACCTGTGACGAAGATCAAGGAGTGTCACAGATTTTTACAAAATTTAAATCATTTTTTGCAAAATGAACAAAACGTGAGCACCTTTCAGATACTGAACTGAAGAAAAGATTCCCAAAAGTGGCCCTGACACATTGGAATTATAATCACTGTCTTGTTGAATCTAGTTTAGAATACAAGGAAGAACATAAGAACATGTGATTTATTTCAAAGTATTGTTGATTATTTTGGAAACTGGGATACTGATATTTTCACCTGTACCCAAGCACTTTCATTGAATCTCAGAGATTTTGAGTTCAGTTTCTCCTTGAATATTTTTTCCGATATAAATGTTATATTTAATGCTCTGCAGATTAGGGTATTTAACCATATGAATAAAATAATTGAAATGGTGACTATTCTGAAAAAAAAAAGAAGAGAATTTTTATGAATTTTGAGTAGCAGTTGATGGCTTATACCCCCCTACAAAGTGAACAAGAAATGATTCAAGAGAAGACATTAAAATAACATACAAAAAATTATTTTATGAAATTTTGGATGTAATTTGCAACCAAACTGAAAGAAGGTTTTAAAGCTTGAAAAAACATAACATTCCTTGAGCTTCTTTACACTAAAATACAGAAAGAGAACCAAAAATATTTCTTGAGTTACCATTAAAATCATTACAAGATAATTGTGGAGAATATTTTGATATTCATTGCTTGAAAAATTAACTTTTGGTTTCATATGCTAACTCTGATTTGGAAGGAAAACCAGTAAATGAAATACTTTATTGTTTACAAAATGCCAAGATACAGCCCTGCAACAACTTGCAAATTTGTGTGAGTTAACTTTGACTCTTCAAGTCACCAGTGTCTCAGCTGAGCATTCATTTTCTCATTCGAAAAAAATACACAGCTACACCAGAAATGCACAATGACAAGAAAGGCTTCCAAGTTTAGAGATAATTGCAATTTAGAAAAAGCCTCTTAAGGAAATAAAGACTGATAGTTTCTATTAAGATGTAATAAATTTATTCAGTCAAAAGGGTAGGAGGATGGAATTAACATATAAATAAAGTAAGTAGCTGAATATGTCTTATTTTTATCTTTTTAATTGGAAGAACTTAGTGTTAAATGTGATGAATAACTATAAGGAATTAATTTTATCTTTTATTTATATGCCTTTGCTCCCCAGTTAGAATGTATCACCTTACACTCCTGAAAAATATAAATGTTCATTTATTCTCAGACAAATATCTTTGGTAATTTTCAGCTCCAGCTTAACATTTTACATCTGGAACTAATGCAATCAAATAGTCAACAGCTACAGTAAATTATCATGAATCATATGAGCCAGCTACTAGTTATGTTTATTATCATTACAAACAAATTATTTAACAATTGAATAAAAGATAGTGATATTTAAGCAACAATTCTAAGCTTGTTTATCATCATGATTTTTTAAAATAGTTTTACAAAGTTCTCTTTGCTATTTGAAAGAAGCTTCTGTAGATTTGGAAGCTCAAAACCAAGACATTTTTTCTGGTGTTTCTATAATGTAACAGTGGTGTAAAGAACCAGTTTCCCTAAGAGTGACCAGAGATGATTATTTTCATCTTATCTTCAAACACAGCAGAAATATTGCAAACAAATCTAATTTTAATGTTAGCAATCCACAAATTAATCATTGACAAGCCCAATATGCAAATGCAGAATATAGTTCCAAGAAGGATTACTTTAAGAAAACAGTAACCATTTCTTTTTTAACTACATTATCAGTAATCTTTTCTTCATATTTGATGCATATGTAAAGCAAGCAGTTTTAATTCAGAAATTTATGCCATCTAAACTCACACAAGAGTTTTTTTATCTCTGGTACCAGATAGGCTACATATTTCTACAGGGAAGATTTGCCAAATCCTGATATATTTTATGAAGAACTTCATTGATGGAAGACAAGATGGACAGGCCCCAAATATAGGCTAATTAGTTAGAAACATACTTTACTGTACCAAATATCTTCATGTTAGTGCAACTTTTTGCCACTAAATCCATATGAATGTTTGGCATCTGCTCTTTACATGTTATTTGAGGTGTACAAAAACCAAAAAAAGACTGGATACTCGATGTAATATATTATCATTATGATATTGCTGTTAACATTGAAATTCTATGTAAGTTATTTATGGAAAAGGACCCAAGATGAATGGAGCATACTAACATGTTATTTCAGTTGTGCATACATATATACGCATGATAAACAATGATTCAATTAGCTAATATACTCATGTTGTACAGAGTTGTTTAACCCTGTACTAACTTAGGGGCTTCTCTACTGCACATGGTACAAGGTTTTAGTGTTGTACATTCTACATTTTATTAAATTACTCTTTGTTTATATTGTTCTAATTAGTGTAGTATACAATCCTAACTAATAACCAATATTTTAATTGTATCTAAGATTTAAGTTATTAATTTTATAAGGCAATATTTAAAAAAAAAATCCTGAATTTCCCATACTGTGGCTTGTTACAAATTTTCTCCAGGTATTTTCTCATCTCAAATTTTATCCACTTATTTCCAAATAAATTATGAAATTAAACATAAGGTACTTACTGTAAAACTATCATTGCTCTAACAAGTCATAATTTTTATAACCTTCAATTTTGTTTGGTTACATAGCTATCAAATAGAAAATCAGACCCCTTCTGCCACACCTACCCATCACATTCTCTCATTTAGGATTTGTCAGTAATTCTCTCTTATTTTTAATTACATATTACCAATAACCATTAGAAAGTCAAGGTGTTTATCTGTCAAATGACATATAATGTTGTGTTCTGAACACAGAGTAGTCAGTTTCGCTTTTAATTCAACTTTTGTTCTCATTGGATTCACAACAGCTAGCTTGGATGCAATTTTGAAAGCTCTTGTCACACAGCTAGAAAGCTAGAAAAATTGTGATTGTTAGAGTAAATTGTCTACTTTTTGCATGCTCTTAGTCTTTGTTCTTTAGTGCATTATTTAATTAAATAAAAATTATTTAATGCTCTATTACCATTAATTTAAGAAAAGTAGGGTTAACTGTGATTGATAGTCAAGAGCAATAAAATGAATACTCAGGTAAGTACTTTATTTCTTGTTTTTACATTTATTATTTATTTATTAAAAAGTAATTAAAATATAAAAATAGATATCTATTTAGGTTAGTTATGGTTAGATTAGGTAAAACAAATAATATTTATCGCATAATAAAAATGTTTCACAAAGGTATACATGCAAGTAGCTCATTGTTAATATAATTCAATTGCATAACATAGCTGCACATGATTTGCAACTTATAATGGCACAAATAGCAGTTAAACAGGGTTTAAAAGGCAATTAAAGGGGCAATAAAACAATAAAATTTAATTATTTAAGATAAATGAATGTAGTTCCACTCTAAATTTAAAAGTTATTCTAGAAAGAAAAGGAGAGTAATTTACATATATTTCAATTTACTGGAGGGGATGTATGAGTTCAGTGAAATTGACTAACCTTGTGTATAGTTTGGATAGGTAAAGTAACATGTAAAACATAAAGTTTTACTAAAAACAGATATTTGAAATGTAATTAGGTTTTAAAGATTACACAAATTAAATTTGGAATTTTTGAGATAAATAAAAATCACTTTGCACATGGATTATTCAAAACAAATACTCAGTATATTAATAAAATCTTTATTTTTGATTTATTAAAAATGCTTCACTAAAAATATGAATTGTTTATATTGTGAAACACTTAAAATGTTAATTGAAAGAGAACGAAATTGAAAATTAGGAGCATTAAATCTATAAAGACTATAAATAAGTACATAGAGTTCACGTAATCAGTCAAATTGACCAAGCCTTTGTGGGGAGAATTAAATTTGCAACATAAGTTAACAATTAATAACTACTCAGCACATAGATAGTACAGTATTTACTATAATAAAACATACATATTTATGTTAATTTCTTACAGCTCACCATGCAGTGTTACAACAGAATTATGATTTGTTGGCTTTTCACTGGATGTTTGTGCATTTTATATGACCAGCCATGCAGTTGTTTAAACTATGTTTCATGCAAAGCTGCTTCCTGTTTTGATTTTATAGCAGGTATTTTTTACAAATTTTATTGGGAGTATACCCTAAGGTTTCCATAGCATTAGAATGCTTTGCATGTTGATTGGCCTTCACACAGTATGTGTTGGTTTTTGATCTCACAAATTAGAATTCTCCTTTCAAATATTTTGTGTATGTGTTCATTTCCCATCTTTTCCAGTTTATTCACCATCCCTCTGAGAAGTATAGAATTTAATGTAAATTATCATTATAGTACAGTTAGTACCAAAGCAAAGTAAAATATTTATAGCCTTAAATCTTATTTGTTTATGGAATCATAAACGAAAATCAGATCCACTTGCTATATCCATTTGTCACATTACCTTTTTCTCAAATTGCCACTAGCTTTGTTGGATGTTTAATTTTATATATCATTTGTAACTATTGGAAAGTCCAGGTTTTAATCTGTCAAATGTCATTTTACATTTTGCTTTTGTACAGGGAATTGTCTATTTTACTTTCAGTTCAAAAACTTGATTCCCATGGAAAATACATTGACAAGCTTGGCAGAAGTTTTAATAGCTATTGCTGCATAGTCAGAAAGCCAGAAAAATTATATCTATTGGACATTGTATGATTTTTTATGTTATTTTTTGTTCATAGGTGCATATTTATTAAATAAAAAAGAATATTCTAATAGAACCATTAGTTTAAACAAAATTGGCATTACTTTCATCAACAGTTGATTGCAAAATTCAGGAAGACACAGGTTAGTATCATATTTCTTGTTTTTCATGTAAAATCCTTATTTATTATTATAAAATTAAATAAAATATATAACATTAGAAACTTAATAGGTTAGATGAGGTAACATAATGAAGAAACATTCATGAAGTATTTTTACTAGCAGCTCATACATTACATAATTTGTTATGGTAAGTTCAGATGCACATTTGCTGAATGGTTTACAACTTGTGTGATGGGATAATTAGTTAAACATGGTTCAAAGCTCAATAAAACAATAAAATTAAGTAAAAATAAATATATAACGTAACAATCTATAAGCTGTTTTGGATAAACATTTTTTTTTTTCCTGTTACAATTTGCAGTTGTTCCAGAAATAAAACTGGGTAACTAGATTTATTTCTGAATATTTTGTGATGGTTTGCAAGGTTGGTCAAGTCAACCAATGTCATACAGAATTAGAGTAGAGAAAATTACAGATAAAGTTTTTATTGAAAAAAATTGGTATTAGAAGGTTTGAGAGATCACTCAAATGAAATTTGACAATTTTCAAATAAAGAAAAGTATTTTTAATCTTAACATGGAAATCACTTTGCACTCAGGGCAGTTAAGAGTTTGAGTGAATTTGACTCCATATATTCACAGAAAATTTTTTGTAAAAATACTTAATTAAAAAATCTGATCTTAAGGTTTGCTGATAGCTTGTGAAAGTTTGTGAAGATACATCTACATCACCATAAGTTGGAGTGTGGATAATCTAGCTATTCATGGTTAACTCTTTGGCAACAGGCTGAATATAATATACACAAGTTTGAAAACATATTTACAAATGTTAAGTATTTATACTGTAAAATTTGATGCAGCATGTATATTTTCACAAAATTTGGTAGCCTTTTAGTAAAGATTACAAGTTTTTCGTACACACAAAATCAGATTTTTTAATGAAGTATGTTTTCTAAAAATTTGTCTGTGAAAATATTGAATCTGTTTCTTTACTAGTCGAAGTGCAAAGTAATTTCCTGTTATGATTAAAAAGTTTGTTCTTTCTCACAAAAATCTCAGGTATTATTTGTTTAATCTATAAAACCTTCTAAGTATATTTAAATCTCTGTTTTCAGTAATACTTTATATATTGCTTGTTATTTTCTGTACCCTAACTACATGGGATTTCTCAATTTGACCGACCTTATAATCATCATAAAAAACTAAGAAATAAATATAAATTGTACTGTTTTTCATGCTAGAATAATTACAAATTATAACATGAAAATGCAGATACTTAGTCTAAGTGAAATTAAGTCTAATTATGTTTTATATATATATATATATATATATTTTATACTGACCTTTTAAGGGTGCAGGCTAACATTATGTAACTTGCATTGGTACAATGGATCTGCACTTATGGTATCCTATCCAGTAACATAAAAGTGCAGAAAGCACCTGCTGTTGCAATGGAATTTTTCACATGACTGAGTTTTAGGATACAGATCTGAGATGCCACACCATCTACCTCATGTATGTGATAAGCATCTTGTGTAAGTAATACTCTGATATGGAGTGATCTGACTTGTAGCCCTTGCTACAGCACACACTCATGCTCAGCTGTATGCCTTTGATATAACTGCTGGTTGAGCAAACTTGTATACCACTCATTTTGGTGACACTTTAGTACCATAAATAATGGACTCGGGAAAAGTCCTCTCTTCTAGCAGCCTGTTGAACATGCTCCCAGTTCTTCTTGCTCCATTTGGATTATTTTGTTATGATCCAACCCGACAACTATATAATCATTTCCTATTTCAGTTGCTATAGGGTAATCTTTTCATTCCAGGTTTTTGTTGTGTGGGCTTTTTCTTAGCGACTTTACTCATTGATGCCTTCCTAATCCTCTCTGTTCTGAACATCCTCTCCTTTTGTTACTTGTTCTTTATCAGTTAGTCCTAACTGTCTATAATTTCAGCCAGTAGTGGTCTTGTGTTTTCTTTATACGTATCCACCTCACCTCCTTTCAACTCAGGTTTTTGACCGTGATTGACAACTCTCTTTGTCAGCCAGCTCAACCTTGATTCTTTCTTCTACACCACCTGACAACCAGACCCTCTCTTACCCTGACTCTGTGTACATTATTTTGCTTCAACCTCCTACATCTGTTTCCATTAAGGGAATTTATATCTCCTATTTCATGTTTCAGATTATTTAGTTCCTCACCCACAGAAGTAGACTCCCATATCATAAATCTTTTTGTCTTCTTACTTCTGTCATCACAGTCCTCCTGTCAGTCCTATCATTTTCTATTTCTATTATTTCTTTGTACATATATTTGACCTTATTAAAGATATTTTACTTTACTACTGTAGGATGTTTCATTCCCAGTTTTCTTCACTTTGTTTCCTTCCTTCTTTCTTCATAGACACCTGTTCCTACTCCTATGCCTGACTGAAATATCATTTTCATTTTATTCACCTTTACCCATGAATCTTTCAAATTGTTGGCAATTGGAAACCTGTACCTCATTGCCTCATTCCTATTTCTTCAAACTTCTCACCTGTGGTTACTCTCATTAGGATAGTTACTCTTTTAGTTCTTCCCATACTGTCTCCCATCACTATTATATTCTTTATCCTGATTAGTCCTTCATCTGTATGATTTCAGCTGGTTTGGAACGTGATTGTTCTTTTTTCCTATTTTTCATGTTTGTGATAATTTGGATCCAAATAGACTATTCTGTCCTGTTCATGCCATTTCTTGAGACTTATTTCATACTTTACCCTTTTGAGGCTCCTGTAATTGACAGTACATTCCCAGGTGTTTCTCTTCTTCCACCCCTCAATGTGGATTCCTGTACATGGTGAAGGGACCTCCCAGGGAAGGTTCTGTTCTTTCAGGTTACATCCTTTGGGATCGAAACATCCACCCATGTGTTTGCAGTGTGTGTGGTGACCTGTGAAGGAGAAGAGAGGATTCTGGTGGTTGAGCGGTCCAACCCTAACATACCACTTTGGCCTTGAATTCCTGTAGATGGGCAGCCTTTTGATTGCCCTCCTTGGGTCAGTCGGGTGGTCCACTTGGGCTAGAGTCAACTAAGTACTGGTTTTGGAAGTTCTCAATGAGTGTTGTGGATATTCTGTCTGATCTGGTGTTTGGGTATAGTACTGACGAAATTCTGGCATTGCTGCAGTGTCCTTGCTTGACATTGTAGTGCATCCCTTCGTAGGGCTCCATAGTGGGTGGGGTCAGTCGGCACCGAAATATTCATTTTTTCCTCCGCCTAAAAATTTAAATAAAATAGTTAAAAAACAGTCAATAGGTAAACGACCACATCTTGAGGACTTTGATCAGCAACCTTCAACATCTGTACCACCAGTTGAACCTCATTTTCTCATCCTACATTCTCTTTCAGAAAAATCTTTGGGGCAAATGTCCCCTTTTTTATTCAGAAGGAGCTGGAGGAACTTGCTGACTCTCCAAAGTCAGTAAAGAAGCTTTGGTCTGGAGACATATTGGTTGAAACATCCACATACCAACACAGTGAATTCCTCTTGAATTCAAAGGCAATTGGGGATATACCTATTGAGGTTACACCTCATGCTACTTTGAATTCATCATGAGGAGTTATTGTTGAGAGGGATTTGAAGAACATCCCAGAGTCAGAGATTTTCACTGGTTTCTCCACTCAAGGAGTTTCTGAAGTGAGGCACATCTCCTCTCACAAAGATGGTGTTACACTGCTGACAAATATCCTTGTTTTGACATTTACATCACCACGTGCACCTGCCACCATCAAGGAAGGTTATCTTAATTGCAGGGTATGGCTGTACATTCAAATTCCTCTCCGAGGTTTCCAGTGTCAGAGGTTTGGTTACTCAAAGATGGCATGTCGTGGTTACCTGACATGTGCTTGTTGTGGTGGTGAAGACCATGATGCCTCTAAGTGTGAAACAGACCCACATTGTGTCAATTGCAATGGTTCTCACCATTGCTACTTTTGTTCTTGCCCCAAATAGTTATAGGAAAATAGGTGCAGTATTTGAAAATAACTCATAACATTACTTATCCTGAGGCTTGAAAATTGCTGTCCACTACTTCATCTTGCTCATATGTTGCTGCACTTTGTTCCACAACTACAGTGGGAGTGCAGACAGATCTCTTTGTGCCTCCAAGAGAATCATTCTCAAAACAAATGAAAAGCCTTTTAACCTCCATGGTTAAAAAAGTTGATGAATTAACTTCTACACCTATCTATGTTCCTTCCATACATTCCAACAAACTTCAAGATCCACATCCTTTGGTTCCAGGTACAGGCATTTCTTGAGATACATCTTTTTCTCCCACCCCAAGATGCAAAACAATCATTTATTCACATCCTTAGTCACTGGAATCCCCTTCCAACAACAAAGACCCTTCCAATCGACTCAGGGCAGGATCCATAGACGTCGATAGACCTCCCTCGAAAAAGGACAGTAAGGAAAAGAGACATGGTCATAAACAAAAAGGTTCTCCAGCCAATTCACCTACACATCATTAAAAATGGCCACCTTGATGCAATGGAACTGTCGAGGTTTACGATCTAATCTGGACGACATCAAAATACTGATTGTTTCCTACCATCTTGTATGTCTTTCCTTACAGGAAACATTTCTGAAACCTGCCGATACAGTCACCCTTTGGCAGTTTTCTTCACACAGAAACAGCAGGTGGTGTGATGGACAAGTGCATAGAGGGGTGGCACTGTTGGTTGATCAGCATGTGCTCACTTGTCTTTGTCACCGAACACACCCTTGGAGGCCATAGCCATCTGTGTTTCTTCGGGTCAGACCATCACTGTTTGTTCTCTCTACCTGTCACCTGGAGAGACATTTGGTCAATCAGACCTTGATTATTTCATTGAATAGTTGCCATTTCTTTTTCTTATCCTGGGGGACTTTAATGGACATCATCCCCTCTGGGGAAGTGCTGATATTGATAGGACAGGTCGCTCTGCAGAGCATATGCTCTCTGATCACTACCATTCTCTTTTCAGTACTGGTTCTTATTTTCATGCACATTGTCAGTCCTTTACTGCTATTGATCTATCTGTTTGCTCTCTTTTATTATTCTCCCATTTTTTATGGATGGTTGACAATAATCCATGAGGCAGTGATAATTTTCCTATACTTTCGAGAGTTGGCTGTAGTTGATGCCACCCCACCTATGTGCCCTGGTGGAAGCTGGATCAGGGAGACTGGTCCACTTTCACTGTTCTTGCAGAACTTGATCCTGCCATCGTCTATCAGCCATCAATGGATGACTGTGCGGCAGCAGCAGCAGTAACTGACTCTATTATATAAGCAGCTGCTCAATGTATACCTAAAACTTCAACACATTTTCCACCATATCCTCATCCGTGGTAGAATTCTGTCTCCCACATGGTATGGAAGGCTCAAAAATGGGCCTGGGATACTTTTTGTAGATGTCCCACACTTTCAAACCTCATCGCTTTCCAGCGAGCCCATGCACATGCTAGGTGGGTAAGACGTCAAAGTCAGAAGGAATCTTGGATTATGTTCACAACTGGCATATCTTCTACTACCAGTTCCATAAGATATATGGGACAGGGCTCGAAAGGTCAGTGGGCACTACACTTCTGTCACCCTCTCGATCTTACTCTCTGATGGCTAAGAAGTAGCTGATATCTGGAGCATCGCCAATACTCTAGGTGAAAGCTTTTGCTGAGTGTAGAGCACTCCTCCTCGTTCTTCCACCTTCTTGGCCATCAAGACTCGGGCAGAGCGATCTCCTTTTTCCTGTTGAACTGATTGTCTCTGTGACTATAATCGTCTCTTTATACTGGTGGAACTGAAACTGGCCCTTTATCAATCTGGTGGTACATCTGTTGGACCAGATGATGTACACTATGACATGCTGCACCATCTATCTTGCTTTTCTTGATATCCTTCTAATTGTTTTTAATTGGATCTGGCAGGAGAATGTTTTTCCTTATGCCTGGTGCCAGGCTATGATCTTACCTTTTTCTAAGCCTGGGAAAGATCCCAAGATTTCTTCAAACTACCATCAAATTTCTTTAACAAGCTGTCTCTGTGAGACCTTAGAGAGGATGGTTAATGCTCAGCTTGTTTGGTTTCTCGAATCAAACAACCTTCACTCACCCACCCAATGTGGATTCTGACTACAGCACTTCACTATGGACCACCTCATTTGATTTGAAACATCAATAAGAGAACCCTTTCTCAAATAACAACATCTTGTATCCATATTCTTTGACATTAAGAAGGCTTATGACTCAACATTATATGGCATTTTGCAAGACCTCCATAAATATGGGTTACATGGCCATTTACTCATTTTTATTAAAAAATTTTTTATTGAAAAGGAGATTCCAAGTTCATGTGGGTTCGACACTTTCCCGCTCTTTTCTACAGGAACTTGTAGTCCCTCAGGGCTGTGTTTTGAGTGTCACACTTTTCAGTATAAAGATTAATGCCATTACTGAACAACTTCCTCTCACTGTTGCAAACATGTCAATGACTTTCACCTCTCATGTCAGTTGTAGAACATGAGATATATTGAGCAGTTCCCTCAGTGTGGATTCCTGTATGTGGTGAGGGGACCTCCCAGGGAAGGTTCTGTTTTGTCTGGTTACCTTCTCTTGGATCTACACATCCACCCATATGTGGTGACCCGTGAAGGGGAGGAGAGAATCCTGGTGGTTGAGGAGTCCAACCCTGACACACCACTTTGGCCTTGAATTCCTGTAGATGGGCAGCCTTTGGGTGGCCCTGCTTGGGTCAGTCAGCTGGTTCACTTGGTCTAGAGTCAAACAAGTACCAGTGTTGGAAGTTCTCAACAGGTGTTGTGGACATTGTGCCTGATGCTGGTGTTTGGGTATAGTGCTCACGAAACCCTGGCGTTGTTGCATTGTCCTTAATGACTTTGTAGTGCATCCTCTCATAGGGCTTCATGGTGGGTAGGGTCAGTGGGTACCAAAATTTTCTTTTTCTTGTGGATCTTACTTCAAAAATTTAAATAAAGTAGTGAAAAAAGAGTCAGTAGGTAAATGACCAAGTCTTGAAGACTGAATAGCAATCTTCAACATCTGTAACACACGTACCTCATTTTCTTATATTACATTCTCTTTCAGAAAAACCTTCAGGGCAGTTGTCCCCCTTTTATATTCAGAAGGGACTAGAAGGACTTGCCTGCTCTCCAGAGTCAGTAAAGAAGCTTCGATCTGGAGACATATTGGTTGAAACATTCACATCCCAACACAGTGAACTCCTCTTGAATTCAAAGGCAATTGGGGATATACCTATTGAGGTTACACCTCATGCAACTTTGAATTCATCATGAGGAATTATAGTTGAGAGGGAGTTGAAGAACGTTCTTAAGTGAGAGATTCTCGCTGGTCTCTCTACTCAAGGAATTTCTGCAGTGAGGCGCATCTCCACTTGCAAAGATGGAGTTACACTGCCAGCAAATACCCTTGTTTTGACATTTACTTCATCACGTGCATCTGCCGCCATCAAGGCAGGTTATCTCATTTGAAGGGTACAGCCATACATTCCAAACCCTCTTCAATGTTTCCAATGTCAGAGATTCAGCCACTCAAAGACATCATGTCATGGTTCCCTGACATGTGCTCGTTGTGGAGGCAAGGCCCACGATGCCTATGGATGTGATTTTGACCCACATTGCTTCAACTGCAATGGTTCTCACCCCTCCTACTTTCATTCTTGCCCAAAATGGTTAGACGAAAAAGTGGTGCAACATTTGAAAAGGATATATAATATTAGTTATCCTGAGACTCAGAAATTGCTGTCCACCATTCCATCTCGGACATATGTTGCTGCAATTCATTCCACAACTACAGTGGAAGTGCAGACAGATCTCTCTGTGCCTCCAAGAGAATCATTTTCAAAACAAATGAAAAGCCTTTTGACCTCCATGGTTAAAAAGGTTGATGAATCGACTTCCACACCCATCTCTGTTCCTCCCATACATTCCAACAAAGATCCACATCTTTCAGTTTCAAATACAGGGATTTCTTCTGATACATCTTTTTCTCCCACCCCAAGAGGCAAAACAATCATTAGTTTGCATCCCTAGTCACTGTAGTACTCTTCCAATAACAAAGACCTGCCCACTTGACCAAGGGCAGGAACCATGGAGGTTGATTGACCTCCTCCGACTAAGGACAGTAAGGAAAAAAGATGTGGTCGTAAACAGAAGGGTTTTCCAGCCACATTACCTACCTGTCATTAAAAATGGCCACCTTGATACAATGGAACTCTCGAGGTTTACGCTCTAATCTGGATGATGTCAAAACACTGATTGCTTACAACCATCCTGTTTGTCTTTCCTTACAAGAAACATTTCTCAAACCTGATGATACAGTCCCCATTTGGTAGTTTTCTCTTCACAGAAATGACAGGCTGTGTGATGCACAAGTACGTGGAGTGGTGGCACTATTGGTTGATCAGCATGTGCCCACCCTGTCTTTGTCACTTAACACACCCTTGGAGACTTTAGCCATTCATGTTTCCTTGGTTCATACCATCACTGTTTGTTCTCTCTACCTGTCCCCTTGAGAGATATATGATCGATCAGACCTTGATGCTCTCATTGAACAGTTGCCGCCTCCTTTTTTTATCCTGGGGGATTATAATGGACATCACCCCCTCTGGGGAAGTGCTGTTATTGATGGGAGTGGTCGCTCTGTAGAGCGTATGTTCTCTGATCACAATATTTCTCTTTTCAATACTGGTTTTTCCACTTATTTTCACACATCTAGTCAGTCCTTTACTGCTATTGATCTCTCGGTTTGCTCCCCTTCATTATTCTTTCATTTTTCATGTATGGTTGACAGTAATCCATGAGGCAGTAATCATTTTCCTATCCTTTTAAGAGAGACTGGCCATGGTTGATGCCACCCTACCTGTGTGCCCCGGTGGAAGCTGGATCAGGCAGAATGGTCCACCTTCACTGCTCTCGCAGAACTTGATCCTGCCATCAATAGACGACTGTGTGACAGTCGTAACTGGCTGTATTATACAAGCAGCTGCTCAGTGTATTCCTAAAACCTCGACACGTTTTCCATGATATTCTCGTCCATGGTGGAATTTTTCTTGACATATAGCATGGAAGGCTCAGAAATGGGCCTGGGATACTTTTTGTAGATATCCCACACTTTCAAACCATGTTGCTTTCCAACAGGCCTGTGTACATGCTAGGTGGGTAAGACATCAAAGCCAGAAGGAATCTTGGATTAAGTTCACAACTGGCATATCTTCTACCATCAGTTCTAATATCATATGGCACAGGATTTGAAAGGTTAACGGGCACTACAATTCTGTTCCCCCTCTTACTCTCTGATGGTCTGGAGGTGGCTGATGCCCATTCTGCAACAGGAAGTCCTTTACAACTTTGTTGTTGTTATTACACTTTTGCTGCATGTCATTTAACACTTTTATTACTTTACCTTATAGTAATAAGGTAAAGCCATAATGACACATATCCCGGAACCAGGATTGGAAATACCAACTTTAGTTGACTGACGGTGGTTCTTATACTTAGCTGTTATTCTTCCTGATGGATCTGCAAGTCCTTTACAACTTTGTAGACTGGATGTCAATATTGGTTTTATGCCATTTTCTGTTTTAATTGCTGTTTTGTTTTTATCTTCATTTACTTTTACAAATTTTACTCCATTTACTTTTCTTTTACCTTTTTACTGGACATTTGGCTACTCATTATTACGATTTTGCCATGTGTCTTTTAAAACTTCTATTATTTTACATTTTGATAATGGCTGCTATGACACATAACCCGGAACCAGGTCTGGAAAGGCCAGCTTCAGGTGACTGATGGTGGTTCTTGAACTTACCTGTTTGTCTTTGTGGCAGGTTATGATCATTACCATTTTGCTAGAGTAAGTACTTTATGACTTCTTTTACTCTGCTTTCTCTCTTAACATTGTAGACTAGGTGTCAACATTGGTTTTATACTTTTTATGTTTTTCAATGATGTTTTGTTTTACCTTTTACATATTTTACAACATTTACTTTATTTTTACCTTTTTACCGGACGTTTGGCACAGATAGCCTAGCTGCTTTGTGCCATAAAACACTAAATCAATCAATATATTGAGCAGCAATTACAAACTTACCTCAATCATTTTCTGAAGTGGACCACAGCAAACAGCTTTAAATTCTCTCTCTTTCTAAAACCATTTGCAAGTGCTTTTGCTACCAATGGAGTATTCACCCTGATCCTGAAATCTGTATCAGTGAAGTTGTGCTGCCTGTGATCTCTGAGGCAAAGTTCTTGGGTCTTATCTTTGACTGTAAGCTGACCTTTATACTAAACATGAAGCAGCTATGTGTCAAATGTGTAGGAGCACTGAACATTCTCTGTGTCCTCTCTTCCACCACTTGAGGAGTGGATCAATGTTCTATGATAAAGATATATTGTGCTCTTATTCGATCAAAACTTGACTATAGATCATTAATCCATGGCTCTGCCAGACCCTCAGCCTTAAAGATACTGAACCCCATTCATCATCGAGGACTTCGGCTCTGCACCTCTTCAGTTCAGAGCTTATATATAGAATCTCATGAACCTTCTTTATTCCTTCACTGTCTACAACTGTCTTTACTATGTTCTTCGAAACTTCATTCCTTACCAAAGCATCCCACCTGGGGTTGTGTTTACCTTCCTTGGTGGGCCATACTTTTTCAGAACAGACAGTCTTCCATTACTCCTTTTGTCCTTTGCATCCAGGGGCAGTTGCATGCAGAATCCTCTTTACAGCTTCTGTGTTCACTGTTGAACTGTACGCTATTTCTCATGCCTTGAATGATATTGAAGCTAAGCAGTACTCCAATTGCACTATTTATATTGACTTGCTTAATTTTCAACTGGCTATGGAATTGCTTCATGTTGGTTCACACTCTTTTCTTGCTAATATTCAAAACCAACTGGCCCATTTCTCATTAACATCTACTTTATCCAGTTTTTCTGGATACCAGGCCATTTTGGTATTCGCAGGAACAAGCTTGCAGATGTGGGAGCTAAATCTATCTGCTCTGGCACTATCACTGCAGTGCCTATTTCATATTTGGAATATAGTCTCGTATTCAAGGCTTGGCTCTGTGTCAGCTGTCAGTCGACTTGGAATGAGCAACACGACAACAAGCTTTTCCTAATAAAACCCTGTATTGGACTTTGGCTGTCTTGCTTCTGTAAGGATCAGAAGGAGGAAGCTGTTCTAACTAGACTATGCATTGGTCACAGTTTTTTAATTCATTGTTTTCTTTTATATGAAACTGATGCACCAGTGTGTAGTCTATGTAAAATTCAAATCACTGTAAGCCACATTTTACTTTCTTGCTATTTTTATGAATCTCAATGATGGCACCATTTTAAACATGTTCTGTCCCAAGGTTTGTCCATAATATTAGACAGTGTTATTGGTGACAGTTGCACTATCCACCTTGATAAAGTTTTTAGTTTTTAAAGGCTATTAATCTTTTTAATGTCATTTGTTGTGTATTTATTCATTAAACCTTTTTTATTGTGGTTCCCTTTCAAGAATCACAATCTCTCTTGTTCGATTTGAAATTTGAAAGTAGCCATGACATTAAATAACTCAACACCAGGACTGGAAAGGCCAACTTCAGGTGACTGTTAGTGGTTCTTGTACTTAC
Organism: Carcinoscorpius rotundicauda; assembly: GCA_011833715.1. Classification (NCBI taxonomy): domain Eukaryota; kingdom Metazoa; phylum Arthropoda; class Merostomata; order Xiphosura; family Limulidae; genus Carcinoscorpius; species Carcinoscorpius rotundicauda. Next base: position 33,671,230 of record CM022398.1, read on the forward strand.
CTGTTAGTCTTCCTGGAGCAATATGATAATTACCATTCTGCAACAGAAAGTCCTTTACAACTTCTCTTAACATTGTACTTGTGGATTGAATGTCAACATTGGTTTTATGCTATTTATGTTCTGAAATGTTTTGTTTTATGCTCATCTCCTTTTATGAATTTTACTGCCTTTACTTTATTATTACATTTTTACCAAACGTAAAAGGTATTGAGGGTTTTTTAATGTCAAAAATTGTCAACAAGAAATAAAAAATGCTTATATTTGTTAAATATCTAAAAGGTAGGATTGTGTTAAATATGGAGTCTTCTCTTCTGTTTCTTATAAACGAACTCCTTATTATGGTGATATACCAAACTTTATGATCTGAAGATGAGTAATAAAAGTCATTTGAAGCATCATTGCTCACTGTTTTCTCAAAGTCACATTATTATAAGTGTTGTTATCTTCATAGCCCTAGATCTTGTATGAAAAAGGTCATTTAATTCTTCTGCACCCTAAAATTTACTCAGAAGTACAGTTTTTACTTAAGTTTGGGGTTCACACATTTTCACACACAGTCCACTGACTTTGGAGAGATAAGATGTTAAACTGTATAGATTTTGAATAATTTTATTATTATTATTTTAAATTATTTGAGCCCTATAACATCAATTTTGTTAAATTTATAGTTCAGTTCAGGTTAGAAATTAAGCTTAGTTGTATCTTTTCTCTAATATCAATGATGCCAAGTTTTTTGTATTTTAGGATTATCCGTAATTCATCTTCATAGTATATTGGTCATTCTTTTAATTGTCACATCTTATACATAGGTTATTGTTGACATACACTAATTTAATTTTATAAATTAACATTCATTGAATTTTCATTATTATTTAATTATTATACTTTTTCATATTCACTTTGTTTATGTGGAACCTTTGAGCTGGGGTTTGCACTAATTTCTTCTGGTATTGTACAAATTTATTTTTAGGTTAAGATTCTAATTTTAAGCTCAATGATATTCTTTATTCTGCACTCTTTGATTAAGCATAATAAGTGTGTTCATTTCAATTTACCTGTGATTATTCTTCTGGGTTAATGAATAGTTAGTTTAACCATTTTTTTCTTTGGCAGATGGTATATATTACATATGTTTATTTCACAACACAATTTTTAACCATTAATTTCATTTAATTTATACTTCTTACCCTGCCTACTCTCAGTATTGTTTGCCTTCCTCCCATAATAAACCAATTTCACACAGCCCAGATTTTGTTAGTTTTCATTTACCCTGTCATAGATTGCATTCCAAACCTCTACTGCAGAATTTTCTAAGCCTGTTTTTTTTTGTAAACACACTTCATAGTATATTCCTCTTCTCCTAACATTGTTTCATAATGATTTTTGTATCACTCTTTTCAAAGAAGGTATTTGTTAGCTAATTTTTTGTTTGCTTTAACTTACCATCAGGCTGATTTTCTTCTTAATTTTGTGTACATCGGATATCTCTTAATCTCGTTTATTTTCTCCCCTACCTATTTTTTCAGCTTCATATTTCCCTATCTAGTCTCCTTCAAGTAATCCTTACCTTCCACTTCCTTTCTGAGGTGTTCCACCTATATTTAGGGATTTTCATGGGATACCTGCTTTTCGTTCTCTCCATTTGCCATCTTCAGTTTTTTCTCACCACATGTGGCTTTTTTACTTGTGGGATAGAACACTGCTGTTTATTTACCATCCATCCACTGCTAATAGGGATTTAAGGTCAGATTTCCTTCTTCACTAGTCCATTTTTGAACTTTTTCTGTATATTTGCATGGGATATGTGCTATGTTTTATTTCAATTTTTTCAGTTGCTCTTTTTGTGCCATTCTGAGATATTGTAATTTTTATTCTCGTATATGTTCAGCAACTTCCTGCCCTTTATGTATCCTGTCTACAGGTTTTCTCCATGTAGTTGATGCTTATTGAGATTCTGGATTGATCAGTCCTGCCTCAATCACTTCTTGGGTCTTCTCCATTTTCATATATAGTCTTTTATCACAATTGGGTGAGCTATTTCTGCATGTCTTGGTGTAGTGACTGAGGTTTTTCTCACTGTATCATTTGGTCCCATTTTCATGCCTTGCCTTTTGAATTGTTTTCATTCCATGTGTTGTTTGTGGAGTGCTCTGTATTTTATCCATCTTCGATATTTTAAGGAATTTTACTTGCACCATTCACTGGATGTCTAGCTTTGGTTAGCTCCTTCCAAATGGGGATAGTATTAACATGCTCATGTACTCCTTCCACACTCAGCTTGGGTTGTTGGACATATTTTTCCTGTTTTATACTTCACATTCTAGTCTCTTTTGAATGGGTATTTTCAAACATTCCTCTATCAAGACCATCAATTCTTCTCCTCAAATGCATTTGATTTTTCTTTAAATTTTAATCCTTCTTTCTTTGTCTACATGAGTTGATAGATGATCATATCCCCTACAATGCCATGTTTACTGCTTTCTCTTTCTTATCTGAATTCTATCTTCTTCCTGATACTCATCTCTAAAAGTTTGGAATATGGTTCAATGGGTAAGAGGCTTCAGGACAATGGTGTATAGGCAAAATGTCTTATCACTTTCACACCCTGGCACTTCTGCCAGTCCAGTTCACTCTTTTTCATTTCTTTGGATTTAGTTACTCATATTTGCTTTCTGATGTTCAATGGTTATGTCTTCTGTCACTTCCCAAAGGGACAATCACTTTTGTTCCTTTTGTGGTAGACTATGAATCTTCTTTTTTGAACCTACACACCTGATGTGTTTCATATGTTTTTGTCTTTGTTGTTTTCTGTGTCATTACAATTTCTCTCAAAGAGTGACCCCTCAATTCTTCAAATATGTGGTGGCTCTGCCTCCTGTAGGGTACTCCTCTGTGTGAAGTTTTTTGAATTTTTTTTATCAATTCTCAGGTAGTTAACTCTTTCGTTGTTGGTCTCTAGTTGTTCATTCACTTGCCCTGACTATTGATATGTTCAAACAGGATTACATTCAGTTTATATCATTAGTTTTTTTTTCTACTTTCATTAGTTTTTCTTTCCCAAAATGTTTGTTCATCCATGTCACTCTAGTATAGGTCTTTTTGATTAATATTTTCTGGCCAGCACTCACCTGGGTTTCATGGCTATTTTGGCTAATTTTTTTTCTTTGTTCTGGGTAATTTTTCTTCACCTACATTTTCATGGTTAATGTGGTGTTTTTATTTTGCTCACTAGTTTGTTTGTACAACTTCCCCAGGTTGGCTTAAGTTAGTTTTTAAGATGATTTTAGCATTTCATCATGTAAGTTAAAATATATGCCATACACAGAACCTTACTTTTGCTTTTGTAACTTTACGGTCATCAACACTTTTTACCTTTTAGGTTGTTAAAACATGTAGACTGCTTTATCCTCTTGTATATTTATGGAATCCCTTTTATAGTTAAAATGTATTCTCAAGATGACTGGTATGGGTATTGAGTGTTTTTTATAGTTATGTTATGTTTATTTGATTTTCAGTGTTCAAAAATCCATGGTGTTTTTTGTTTTTGTTTTGTTCATCTTTGAATCTGGTTTCCATTATTCTGTTTGTTTCTCCAGTTAGAAGTTATAGCAGTCATTGCATTGTATTTTATAAATAGTGTTGGTGTTGTGTTTGTCAGTACAGTTTATAAATAGTATGGACTTTAGTTTTGTCCATGGTTTTTTAATAAATTTGGTGTTTACTGAAATGTTGTGTTTTGTAATAAGTTTTTTCCAAATGTTGGTTATTTTTTTTGCTGATATCAGGAACATATGGTATGCAGTGGTGTAAGGTTTTGTTGTTTGTTTTTTCTTTAAATTTATTATTGTTTATTTATTGTTGAGTGTGTTGTTGATCTAAGTGTGTGTGTATAATTTTTTTCAACAGTTTTTGTAGGAAATTTGTTGTTGATGAAGTGTAATTTCTTTTGATGATTTCATCATTAATTTTATTGGGTGAGCATAGTTTTGCAGCTATGTTTATTTGATTTCTTAATATGTCGAGTTTGTTTGATTTTTTGTGCTGAGTCTCAGCAAATGTATAGTCCTGTATGGGTAATTTTTCTGTGGATTTCTGTTTTGAATTGTCTATTGGCTCTTGTGATCTTGAGATTGAGAAATGCTATTTGGTTAGTTTTTTGTCATTTGCAGTTAAACTTGATGTTTTGGTATATGGTGTGTGTTCTGTAGATGTGAATCCAGCAATTGTATCATCAACTTATCTGTACCAGCATAGTTATTGTTGTAAGAATGAATTGATTGCTTGAGGTTTAATCTTTATGATGTAAATTTTGGCTAGAACTGGTGACACAGGATTGCCCATACTTAAGTCATTTGTATGAAAAAAATAGCTGACCATATGTAAAATAGCTCTTGATAGATATAACCTAACACTTGTTTTCCATGTCTAAATTTGTCTTTTTCTGGAGAGTGATTTAAGAGATTATTTCAACAAACTGGCCACAATGATTAAATCTGAGATGGAAAGAGAACTGGCTTTGCTGAGTATTACATTCAATTATAAATTTCATCAAAACTTTTCAGAGTACATTGTTACCTATGGCATTCCACATTTATGACTTAAAGAAGAAGAAACCAGAAGTTTCAGCATATATCTATTATAAACATGCCAGAAAGTCATGAAACTAATCAGAAAATATTGAATAGTTGGTCACACAGGGAGATTTGCCTGAATTAGTTTTGACTATGTGTAATTGCCTGAGGGCAAGAATAATACAGGACATGGTTAGACACTCTTTGTTCATCTGAAACTTGTACTGAATGTTTGAAAAATTTAATAAATAAATATATATTCCTATGTTCTAAATCATAGAGATGTTTATTTGTGATATCTATGTATATGCTGCTTTCACCATAATGATTATAATTCAATAACTTGCAATTATAGAATCAGGTTAGTGTCTGCATTAGTTTCAACTTACTGTGTTGATGGTTCATGACAAACAAGTTGTGTTTTGGATATTATAATGGTTATAGTAAGATTAGGATTTTGGTTATTATATTGTGTCTTTCATAATTAAGTTTCAAAGAATGAGTTCAACACTGAAGTATTATAATTTTGAATAAACAATATATATATATATGTATATATACTGTAAAGTAATTGGCTGAAGTATGTTCTTTTAGTAATATAATTTTCATATTATAGGGACGTCTATCCTATGATACTGGTAGCCAATAAAGTTGATCTAGTTCACCTACGAGTTGTGTCAGAGGAACAAGGACGAGAACTAGCAGCTCTGCTAAAGGTAATGTAAACAGCAAAAGTTTTGGATGCAAAGAATTGAACAGAAATCTGGACACAGTTCATGTAAATTAAGTATGAATTGTCATTGTATTGCAAGAAATAACCTCCATGTAAGATGCTATCTGCCTTTTAGTCAAAAAGAAAAAAAAAAGATAATTAAACTTGATATTTTTCAATGAACATAAATCTCCACTGTAACCAGTAATGTCATAAAAATAATTCTCAAACTCCAAACCTTCACATACAATGCACTACTAGTAAGGTCCAAATAACACATCACAATGAAGTAATTCTTTTTTTTTTGTAAAGTAAAGAGAGGACCCCAATAGTAATTAGTAGAAATATATGTAATTGCATTGTCAGTTGGATTTTATTGAAATCTTTTGCATGACTTAAATGCCATTTGGGATTCTTAATCAACAGTGTGGATCCAGAAGCAATTTCAAAAAGCCCAGTGGAATACATATCTCATTGGGAACTTTTTTTTTGTAACATACAACTTTGTTTTGTTACATACAAATTAGTTTCTTGGCTTATAAAATGCATTCAGAATGTTTATTTGTCAATAACCTGTACATCTACCATTAGAACTCAAGGATTATTACTTTGTTCTGCTGTGAAGAATTAATTTCATTTGATATGAATTTGTTACTTCAAAATGAAAATCCCCTCGGAGTGGATTCCTGTACGTGGTGAGGGGACCTCCCAGGGAAGGTTCTGTTCTGTCTGGTTACCTTCTCTGGGATCTAAACATCCACCCACGTGTTTGCCGTGCGTGGCGACCTGTGAAGGGGAGGAGAGGATCCTGGTGGTTGAGGGGTCCAACCCTAACACACCACTTTGGCCTCGAATTCCTGTAGACGGGCGGCCCTTGGGTGGCCCCCCTTGGGTCAATCGGCTGGTCCACCTGGGCTAGAGCCAACCAAGTACCAGTGTTGGAAGTTCTCAACGGGTGTTGTGGACATTGTGCCTGATGCTGGTGTTTGGGTATAGTGCTCACGAAACCCTGGCGTTGCTGCATTGTCCTTGCGTGACTTTGTAGTGCGTTCCCTTGTAGGGCTCCATGGTGGGTGGGGTCAGTGAGTACCGGAACTTTTCACTTTCCTATGGATCCTTCAAAAAATTTAATTAAAATTGTAAAAAAACAATCAATGGGTGAGCGACCACGTCTCGAATACTCAGAACAGCAATCTCCAACTTCAGTAACACACGTACCTCATTTTCTGATATTGCATTCTCTTTCAGAAAAATCTTTAGGGCAAATGTCCCCTTTTTTTATTCAAAAGGGGCTCGAGGGACTTGCTGGCTCTCCAAAGTCAGTAAAGAAGCTTCGATCTGGTGACATACTGGTTGAAACATCCACATCCCAACACAGTGAACTCCTCTTGAAATCAAAGGTAATTGGCGATATACCTATCGAGGTTACACCCCATGCTACTTTGAATACTTCACGAGGAGTTATTGTTGAAAGGGATTTGAAGAATGTTCCTGAATCGGAGATTCTCGCCGGTCTTTCCACTCAAGGAGTTTCTGCAGTGAGGCGCATCTCCACTCCCAAAGATGGAGTTACACTGCCAACAAATACCCTTGTTTTAACATTCACTTCACCACGAGCACCCGCCACCATCAAAGCAGGTTATCTCATTTGCAGGGTTCGGCCATACATTCCAAACCCTCTTCGATGTTTTCAATGTCAGAGATTCGGCCACTCAAAGACATCTTGTCGTGGTTCCCTGACATGTGCTCGTTGTGGAGGCAAGGACCACGATGCCTATGATTGTGACATAAACCCACATTGCGTCAACTGCAATGGTTCTCACCCCTCTTACTTTCATTCTTGTCCAAAATGGTTGGAGGAAAAAGAGGTGCAGCGTTTGAAAACGACACATAACATTAGTTATCCTGAGGCTCGGAAATTGATGTCCACAATCCCATCTCGGACATATGCTGCTGCACTCCATTCCACAACTACAGTGGAAGTGCAGACAGATCTCTCTGTGCCTCCAAAAGAATCGTTTTCAAACCAAATGAAAAGCCTTTTGCCCTCCGTAGTTAAAACAGTAGATGAATCGACTTCCACACCCATCTCTGTTTCTCCCATAACTTCCAACAAACCTCAAGATCCATGTCCTTCAGTTTCAAATACAGGCATTTCTTCTGATACATCATTTTCTCCCACCACAATAAACAAAACAATTACTCGTCCGCATCCTCAGTCGCTTGATTCCTCTTCCAATAACAAAAACCTGCCCACTCGACCCAGAGCAGGATCCATGGAGGTTGATAGACCTCCTCCGAAGAAAGACAGTAAAGACAAAAGACGAGGTCGTAAACCGAAGGGTTCTCCAACCACTTCACCTGCCCATCCTTAAAAATGGCCACCTTGATACAATGGAACTGTCGAGGTTTACGTTCTAATCTGGATGATATCAAAACGCTGATTGCTTCCTACCATCCTGTTTGTCTTTCTCTACAAGAAACATTTCTCAAATCTGCTGATACAGTCTCCATTCGGCAGTTTTCTCTGTACAGAAATGACAAGTTGTGTGATGGTCGAGTACATGGAGGGGTGGCACTTTTGGTTGATCAACATGTGCCTACCCTGTCTTTGTCACTCAATACACCCTTGGAGGCCGTAGCCATCCGTATTTCCTTGGGTCGTACCATCACTGTTTGTTCTCTGTACCTGTCCCCTGGAGAGACATATGATCAATCAGACCTGGATGCTCTCGTTGCACAGTTACCATCTCCATTTCTAATCCTGGGGGATTTTAATGGACACCATCCCCTCTGGGGAAGTGCTGTTATTGATGGGAGGGGTCGATCTGTAGAGCAGATGCTCTCTGATCACGATCTTTCTCTTTTCAATACTGGTTCTTCCACTTACTTTCATGCACCAAGTCAGTCATTCACTGCCATTGATCTCTCAGTTTGCTCCCCTTCATTATTTTCCCATTTTTCATGGAGGGTTGACAGTAATCCACTAGGCAGTGATCATTTTCCGATCATTTTGAGAGAGACTGGCCGTGGTCGATGCCACCCTACCCGCGTGCCCCGGTGGAAGCTGGATCAGGCAGACTGGTCCACTTTCACTGCTCTCGCAGAACTTGATCCTGTCATCGTAAATCAGCCATCAATAGACAACTGTGTTGCAGCGGTAACTGATTGTATTATACATGCAGCTGCTCAGTGTATTCCTAAAACCTCGACACGTTTCCCACGATATCCTCGTCCATGGTGGAATTCTGCTTGCAACTTAGCACGGAAGGCTCAAAAACGGGCCTGGGACACTTTTCGCAGATATCCCACACTTTCAAATCGGGTTGCTTTCCAGCGGGCCCGAGCACATGCTAGGTGGGTAAGACGTCAAAGCCAGAAGGAATCTTGGATTAAGTTCACAACCAGCATATCTTCTACCACCAGTTCCAAGATCGTATGGGACAAGATTCGAAAGGTTAATGGGCACTACACTTCTGTTCCCCTCTCGATCTTACTCTCTGATGGTCAGGAGGTGACTGATGTCCGAAACATCGCTAACACTCTAGGTGAAAGCTTTTGCCGGGTATCTAGCACTTCTGCTTGTTCCTCCACCTGTCTGGCCATCAAGATACTGGACCCCATTCATCATCAAGGTCTTCGACTCTGCACCGGAGCTTTCCGTACCTCTCCAGTTCAAAGCATATACATTGAATCTCATGAACCTTCTCTACACCTTCGTCGTTTGCAACTGTCTTTACAATGTACTTCGAAACTTCGTTCCTTACCAACGCATCCCACCTGGGAATGTGTTTTCCTTCCTCGGTGGGCAGTACTTTTTCAGAACAGACGATCTGTCATTGCTCCGTTTGGCCTTCGCATCCGGGCGCAATTGGATGAATTGGGTCTGTCCTTGGATAACATTGCAGATTCCACATATCGATGCATCCCACCATGGCTTATTACAGCCCCCAAGTGTGACCTTTCTTTCAATCACCTAAAAAAGGCGGATACTCCAGACTGGAAGTACCGTCTTTTATTCAATGAATATCTTTCGAACAATCATTCAGTTCTCATTTATACAGATGGTTCCAAATCAGGAAATTCAGTGGGCTCTGCTATGGTTTGCTGTGGGTCAGTAGTTGCACACAGAATCCCCTCTACAGCTTCTGTGTTCACTGCTGAACTGTATGCAATATCTCTTGCCCTTGATCATATTGCAGCTGAGCAGTACTCCAACTGCACTATTTATACTGACTCGCTTAGTTCTATTCTTGCCTTGGAATCACCTCACATTAGCTCACATCCTATTCTAGCAGATATTCGAAACCGACTGGCCCATTTCTCATTAGCAGCTACTTCAATTCAGTTTTTCTGGATACCAGGCCATGTTGGTATTCATGGGAACGAGCTTGCAGACATGGCAGCTAAATATGTATGCCTCAGCTCCATCACCCCTATGCCTATTCCGTACATGGACTATGGTGTTGTCTTCAAAGCTCAGCTCCGTGCCAGTTGGCAGTCCACTTGGAGTGATCAACGCGACAATAAACTTTTTCAAATTAAACCCAAAATTGGAGTTTGGCCATCTAGCTTCCGTAAAGTTCGGAGGGAAGAAGTTGTTCTCACTAGGCTACGCATTGGTCACAGTTTTTTAACTCATCATTTTCTTTTATCTGGAACTGATGCACCAATGTGTAGTTTGTGTAACACTCAAATCACTATCAGCCATGTTTTACTTTCTTGCCATCGTTACAATCCTCAACGACGGCAATACTTTAAACATATTTTTTCCCAGCGTCAATCTGTAACATTGGACAGAGTTATTGGTGATGGTGACTCTGTTCACCTTGATAACGTTTTTAATTTTTTAATGGCCATTAATCTTTTTAATCTTCTTTAAGTGTGGTATCTTTATTCATTACACCTTTTTAATTGTGGCTCCTTTTTAAAGTTTTATTCTCTCTCATTCAATGCGACATTAAACAATAGCCAGAACATTAAATAACTCGACACCAGGACTGGAAAGGCCAACTTCAGGTGACTAATGCTTCTGTTTGAACTGTCTGTTTGAACTACTCGTTAGTCTTCCTGGCGAGTTACTGTTATACTTTCGCTGCATATCATTTCGTGCTTTTACAACCTTTTTGTACTGGCCATATTGACTCATAACCCGGAACCAGGACGGAAAGACCAACTTCAGGTGGCTGACAGTGGTTTATATACTACCTGTTAGTCTTCCTGGCGGGTTATGATCATTCCCAATCTGCTACCGGTTGGCCTTTACTCCTTTGTTGACTGGATGTTGTCATTGGTTTTTGCACCATTTCCTGTTTTAATTGCCATTTTGTTTTTATCTTCAATTACCTTTACACATTTTACTCCATTTACTTGACTTTTATCTTTTTACTGGACATTTGGCTACTCTTTATTATGATTTTGCTGAGTGTCTTTTTAAACTTTTATTCCATTACATTTTGATAATAGCTACTATGACACATAACCCAGAACCAGGACTGGAAAGGCCAACTTCAGGTGACTGACGGTGGTTTTTGAACTTGTTCGTTAGTCTTCCTGGCAGGTTATGATCATTCTTATTATGCTAGAGTAAATAGTTTATAACTTTGAAGACTGGGTGTCACCATTGGTTTTTACACCATTTTCTGTTTTAATTGCTGTTTTGTTTTTACCTTCATTTTCCTTTACAAATTTTACTCCATTTACGTGACTTTTCTCTTTTTACTGAACATTTGGTTACCCATTGTTGCGTTTTTGCTGTGTGTTTTTTAATACTTCTATTCTTTTACATTTTGATACTAGTTGATATGACACATAACCCAGAACCAGGACTGGAAAGACCAACTTCAGGTGACTGATGGTGGGTCTTGTACCTGCCTGTTAGTCTTCCTGGTGGGTTATGATTATACCTTTTTGATCGAATACCTACCTTACAACTTTTTACACTTTGCCTTCTATCTTAACCTTGTAGACTAGGTGTCAACACTGGTTTTATATTTTTTTTTGTTTTACGTTCATTTCCATTTATGTCTTTTACTACATTTTTACCGGTTGTTTGGCGCAGATAGCCTCGTTGCTTTGTGCCATAAAACACTAAATCAATCAATCAATCAAAATGAAAATTGTATTTTTTCCTTTATCTTTGAAGCCATCAGGTGATCATGAAAGTATATGTTAACTTTTAATCTAGCAAAAAATACTCAAAAAATAAGATTTTAATTTTAAATTTTTTTGTGTCAGTTTGTTTGGAATTTTTTGGGTCAGAATAGTCTGGGCATAAGGGGATTTTCATATTCATGTTAAAAATACTTTTTTTCATTTTGCAGTTTTTAAATTTTGTTTCCATAATCTCTAATACCTTTTTAGCTGATACAAAATTTTATTTTTGTGAAACTGTATATTTTACCTGTTATTTTCTCTACTATAACATTAATTGTAGTGAAGTCACTTGTGTATCATGAAATGAATAGTTGAAAAAATACAAAATAAATCTAATCAGTGATGACAAGAAAACCCACTTGTAGAGAAAAATATGTATGTAAATATGGCTGGTTTGGGTTGAGAAAATCTTTTTATGTAGAGGAGCAAACAACGTTTTAACCTTCTTCAGTCATTGTAAGGTTCACAAAGAAAGAAAGAGGTAACTGACTGATAGGTGACCGCATGTTTGAAGGGGGTTGTGTGACTGAATGTAGGAATGTAGAGGGCGTACTTAGATGTTTGATTATATTTATTAATATAGGTATAAAGGTGTTCCTTTATATTGGTTTATTTTGGGTTTGAGTTGTTGTATAAGTGAGGCTTTTTTAACTTTGCATTTGTTTATGTTTGTTTCTTTATTTAGTATTTGGGTATTTTCTATGGTTATGTTGTGTTTATTTGATTTGCAGTGTTCAAAAATGTGTGAAGATAAATTTTTGTGTTCTTTGAATCTGGTTTTCATTTTTCTACTTGTTTCTCCAATAAAGAAGTCATGGCAGTTATCACATTGTATTTTATAAATAATGTTGGTGTGGTGTTTGTCAGTGTAGTTTTTACATAGTATAGATCTTAGTTTTGTGCCTGGTTTTTGAATAAATTTGGTATTAACTGGAATGTCATATTTTGTTATTAGTTTTTGCCAAATGTTGGTTATTTTTCTGCTGATGCCAGGAATAATGGAATACAGCAGTATATGGTTTCATGATCTTTTAATTTGTGGGATATATTTACTTTTGTTAGTTTTTGTCTAGGTGTGTGCATATAATATTTTCTACAGTTTGTGGAGGAAACTTATTGATGTTGATGAAGTGTAGTTTTATTTTGTCTAATTTGTTTGTAATTTTTTTCAAGTGAGCATAGTTTTATGGCTCTGTTTATTTGGTTTCTTAGTATGTTGAGTTTTTGTTTTGTTTCATGTGCTGAGTCCCAAGAAATATATAGTCCAGTATGGGTGATTTTTTGGTGAATTTCTGTTTTAAATTGTGTATTGGTCTTGTAATTTTGAGGTTAAGAAATGATATTTGATTGCTTTTTTTCTGTTCACATGTGAAGTTAATGTTGGAATGTATAGAGTTAATGTGATTGAAAAAAATTAAGTGCGTGTTCTGTTTTGTTATTAGTTGTCTACATATCTGTACCAGTATAGTGGTGGATGTAATGCTGTGTTAATTGCTTGTGTTTCAACTTGTATCATAAAAATATTGGCTAGAACTGGTGATACTGGGTTGCCCATGCTTAGGCCATTTGTTTGTATGTAGTTGTAGAACATGAAGTTTGTCTTCATCGCAGTGAATTCTATTGGGGTTGCTAATTGTTTTTGGAATGTTTATTGATGGGTTAGGATCTCGGATATAAGGTTTCAAGGCTATCTTGCAGGCTTCAGTAGTTGGGACTTCTGTAAAGAGGGATATAACATCAAAACTGGCCATTAAGGCTTTATGGTTAAGTTGATTAAGATTAGACTTGAAATTAAAAGAGTCTTTGATGAATGAGCTGGCTGATGTTACATATTTGGAGAATGCCCATGCTGTGTATTTACTAAGATTGTAATTAAACGATTCATATGTGGACACTATTGGTTGTAATGGACAATTTGGTTTATGAGGTTTGGGGATGCCGTATATTTATGGTGTGCATGAGTCAATTTTGCATAGGTAGGAATAAAGTGTTTTTGAAATTGTGTTGGCTTTTTTATTTTTAGTTGTATTTTGTTTAGTTGTGTTTCATGTGTCTTTGTTGGATTTATGTGTATTGGTTTAAATTTGTGTATGATAGGATGTTCTTCATTTGTTGGATTTGTTCATTATGACTATAGCGTTTTCTTTATCTGCTTACAGAAAGTCATCTTCACACGTTTCTGAACAGTGCAAATCAAATAAACACAACATAGCCATAGAAAACATCCAAATACTAAATAAAGAAACAAAGATAAACAAATACAAAATTAAAGAAGCCTTACTTATACAACACCTCAAACCCAAAATAAACCAATACAAAGGAACACTTTTACACCTATATTAATAAATATAATAAATCATGTAAATATGCCCTCTACATTCCTACACTCAGTTACATAACTCCCTTCAAACATGTGGTCAGCTATCGGTGGCTTACCTCTTTCTTTCTTTGTGAACCTGATGATGACTGAAGAAGATTGAAATATTGTTCGCTCCTTTACATAAAAAGATTTTCTCAACCCAAACCAGCCATTTTTACATAAAAAATAAATCTAAATTACCTACATTCCTTTCTAAAATGACCACAGATTGTAACAGAAAATTTCAGGCAATTTAAGGCTTACAAACTTTGCACCAGTTTTTATTTAATTTGATTTTGTTATTGCTCTTTGAAACATTTGTAACTTCATTTATTTTATTCTCTGGTGCTGTTTACTTTATTCATTTTATTAATTAACACAACAGTATGAAAGTTTACTTTTGTTATATATTTACTGGCTATTTTGTTCTGTTTTTGATGCTGTTTGTTTTATGCATTTTTTAACACAATAGTATTAAAGTTTAAATAATTTAGTTATGTATGTTTATTAGTCATACTGACATTCTTTTTCTATCTCACTCTGATGCTGCTTATTTTATTCATTTTATTAACACAACAATGTTCAAGTTTGTTACTTTTTTATGCATGTTCATTAGCTATACTGGCCATTTTGTTCTATTACTGATACTGTTTACTTTATTAATTTTATTAACATTACAATTTGCTACTGTTTTATTATGAATTTTTTTATCTTTTATAAGCAATGTACAAAAATAAGTCATATCACTAGAAAATCAATAAACAACTGTTTTTAGACAAATCTAAAATATAAAATTCTGGTCATTATTTACAACACATTGAACTAACATTCAGTGAAATTTGATTTAAACCTCCTCAAGCAAATTTACTTGAAAATAACTGCTCATCATTTATTTCAGTGTTTTTCCATGTGGTTTGGAACAAATTGATTTTCTCTTTCTGCAAACTATGATAATTTTTTTAATTACAATATTTTCTCAGTGTATTTTAAATTTACTTGAATTTATATTAAAATATTATGAGAGATTTTCTCGGTATTTTGATTAAAATAAGTTAAAATTTATCCCTGTTAGAGTTAATTTTTCATTTATTTTTTATGGCTTAAAATTATTTGTGAACTTATATTATGATGTATGTATATTCATGTTTTTTAAAGCAAAATTTAAGTATTACTTTGTTTCTAGGACTTTTATATCTCATTTCTCTTATAGGTAATTTTTCAGGTTCTTTTTAAATATTAACTTTGATGTATTACTCTATAAGTATTCAAAAACAAAGGTGCAAAGAATGTGTCAATAAAGTTTTTAATTTTTTCAGATTCCTTACATTGAAACAAGTGCCAAAGATCCACCTCTAAACGTAGATGCTGCTTTTCATAATGTTGTGCGGATCATTAGGTAAGGAACTAATTTCCCAATCTTGCTTGCAGCTCTTTATCAGGTATTAATGTGATATGTAGCTTAGGTCCTAATCTTGTTAATGCAATTATGTACATTTTACATGTGATAGTGGCATTTTCCCTATTACTTAAAAGATGTCTTAATGGAAACCAAGAATTAATTGGTGCCATCTGAATGCACCATTTCCTATTTTTTATTTTATATTCACCTGTAATATATATTGTATGGAAATCTGTGGCTATTAATTCATGCTTGTCAAAGTAAATATTTTACTTTTTTTGTTGCAATATATTGACAAGTTATATTTTTAAGATGGCTGGTATGTATATTTGAGCTTTAATTAAAATAAAGTACAGAACAACGTTTCAACTCTTTTATGTCATCTTTCAGTTGACAAAGAGAGACAATAGTCATTCAGAAAATTGTAAACTAAGAAACAGCATGAATGCTTCAAAATATGTGACCTAATGATCTTTTTAAACTATGTTTATATATAGAACTTTGCATATTTTAGATAATGTTTATGAAAAGTCTTTGTGTAACATTGAAAATACATATAATACTTGGTTATTTTTAAATGAATATTATTAATGACATAAATTGATAAAAAAACTTTGTTCTTAAATAAAGTAATCTTTAAAGTTCAAGCTGTCATGTTTTAGTGTTATAGTGTACCTAACTCAGTTGCTGTTAGCTGTTAATATTGTAAATATGAATACTAGGTAGTGTATTTTTCTTTTTGAAGGAGCAAAAAATATTTATGAAACAAAAGCAGAAGTTTTCCTTCTGTAAATTTTACTTGTGAAGGGAACATTGAGACAGCAAAAGAAAAGCATCATTGTAAATTGCACAATGCAGCAATATGTTTTGCAAATGTAAAAATAGTAAGTATAAGGGTATGATTATATTTTAAAATTGTGCATGTGGCATTGCTTTATGAATTATTATTATTGTGTTTCTAAAATATTCTAGTTTGGCAATGAGTATTTTACAATCATTTTAATATGTAAATAAAAGTATGGCCAAATAGATTTATGTTTAATTAGGTACAAAGTATCTAGTTTGGGGGATTGTTTTATTAGCTGACAACTTTCAATAGAATCTTCTAAAAATATTGTAAATACATAACATTACAGACCAGAATGTATATAGAAATTTATCTGTATTATTGCCATCTTTCAAGATGAGATAACATCTTCTGTAGAGTTTCTTTTGTTTAATAACAAATTTGTGAAATAGTGCTTATTTTTCTATTTCAACAGGGACCAGCCACCACCTGCAAATAAAAAAAAGCAGAGAGAGTGTTTTAAGAGGGATAGACGATGTACTGTTTTGTAATACAGTAATTTTTTTATTTAAAATTTCACAAATATGAAGCTTGAATAGGAAGAAAATGACCTTTGAAGTAATTAAGCACATCTGTGTGTATACATAGCAGTACCTGTAATAACTTGTTTGTAGTATGCAGCACCTCATTGTTTCACGATTTTCTGATATTCTTTCTCTTTTCTCATCTGTTATTAAGTATGCATTTTCAGTCCTGTATTATTCCACTTGAAGTTAGAAACAACAAGTTCAAGTTCTGTCTACTTCAGGTCTTTTTATCATATATTCTAATGAGGCACTCCATTTTTTTTCTAATACAAGTGTTCTAGGATCTTAAATGAAAGAACTTTTCCAGTAGGAGTTAAGAAATTTGTGGAAAAAACACACACATACTTTAATATATAACTAGAAATTGTGAAAGTTTTGTAAATTAAACTTTTTTAAACATTTTTAATAATGTGATTTTGCATTTTGTGTGCTATTGATTTATTTCTTTGCTTTGTTGTTACTTCAGCAGCAAGCAGTGGAATACTTTACTTATATATTTTCAAATGTGACTTGTGAATGAACCAAGTAAAAAAAAATTTAGAAATTATAAGATAATATAAAATAGTTTAGATTAGTTAATTAAATACATGTGTATTGTGTATTTTATGAATTGTACCATGAACTTTCTTCATGTATAAGACATTTAATTTCATTTACAAAATTTTGTGTGTCTGTTATAAACAAATGTATAAATGTTATTGAGATTTTCATAAAGAGTGACTTCATTTACATTGTGAAAATTTGTGTGGTTGATTAGTGAGTGTCCTGTTTCCTGATGAGTAATAATAAAGTAAATTAATTAACATATAAACTTTACAATAGTAACATTAACAGAGTGGAAAACAATTAAAGTTAAATCTATTTATCGTCTTACAAAACTTTTATGAGATACTTGTAATTTTAAAACAAAAAAGTGGAGATTGATATTCCTCTAAGTTTGATACAGTCATGAATTAACTTGGACATATTATCCTCAGTGAAGTGTCACATGACCTTTAACTTTGTTCCTTGAATAAATTTAAGCTACCTTTTACATTTAATTCCAGAAAGAAAAAGAATAATTACTGTACTTTCTTAGCCTGATGAGTATATTTCATATTCTTCTAAATTCAAATCCTTCTGAACATTTTTGTAACTTTCATATGATTTAAAACCTCATTAGTAGAATTCTGTAACTTCGAACTATGGTCAAGAGTCATTGTCAGTCATTTTTTTGAACTATTGTAGTGTAAAACACAAAACAAATAGCTCTCTGTATAAGTAACTGAACTGAATAAACAGCCTCCACCCTAGTCCATGAGGAATCCTTTGCAGGTTCCATAATGAGTAGGTAAAGTTTCCATGAGTAAGATATTTACAAATTTAAACACTACATTTGTAGTATTAAATGCACTTCATGTTTTGCCCATATGGTATACTTGCAGTTTTATTTGATCTAAAATGATATAAAAAATGTTTATATTCATAAAGTACATGTGTAACAATTTTATGTTAAATATTTGGTGAAAATTACATATGAAATATCTGGAGGCCTAATAAATATTATGAGTTACTATTATTTAACTTCAAATGTTATTTGTTGCATTGACTAAGTGAAAGAATGTAAAGAAAAACAGTGTAAAGAAATGTTTTATAATTTCTGTTAAGCTATATTTATTATTTTGAATGCTAATGCTAGAACTAGTTAGACTTAGCTGATACAGGTTATTTTAAACTGTAATATGAATAGGCATTAAAAATATTTGAGTTGTGTTGAATTTAGTAAATATTATTGACTATGCTAGAAAAATACATATTTCTTTATTTCTACATTATTGAACTTAGTAATTTCTTTTATTTACTATGTTAGATTATTTTATATGATTCTACAAACTGAGTACTTGGTACTGATATAATGCTCCTGAGGAATATAAATATTTCACTTCCCAAGTGGTGTTATTGCAACTAGACAAACTTTTTAGCAAAGTTGATTGATTTTTTTAGTTTACTGTAACTGGTTATCTGATTAAATGCTAGAAGTTCCTTCATTACTTTAGCAGGATTTATTTGCTAAAATAACTGCTTTTATTTAAAATAACATTTAAATGTTTGGCAGTAACAGAACAATCTCATAATATATTATTATTACAAGTTGCTGTAAACCAAACCATTTCTTGTGATCTGTTATGTAAAATAGTCGTTTTTCTTTTTGAAAGGATTGCTCTGGGACACTGTCAAGGTGGGTTAGTACTGAAAATTTGACATTTAAAAGCATGAATTAAATTGACAAGGAAGTTACAAGTTAACCATGCCTTGGAACCATTAAAAGTTTCTCAGTATTAGATATTATAATGTTTTAATATTTAAATTACTAAATAACAACAACCAAAAAGTAAGGAATTGTGATACCAAATTATAACATTGTTTCTTTTCAGTTTTAATAAGATATGAGAAATGTTTAGAATAAAATTATTTAGTTGTTACATTCTGTTAATATAATGAAAATATATTGTGCAGTATTTAACTGGACATGTTGACATAAAATCTAAGGACAACAGTGGACCATTACATCCAGTAAACTAAAGCTTCTATCAAGCATTCATTTAAAGTTCCTTAAATTTACTCTATCCACAACATCTGAAAACAACATTTCTAAGGCTAACAATTCTGATAGAAAAACAAAACTTTGTTAACTGAAGGTATCTTCTACCCTGCTAAAACTGAAATGTCTGTCCTCTAATACCATCATTCTCACTATTAGGTCCAAAGTAAATGGTGCATCAACATTAACAGTTTCCTTGAAAAATTTCAACATTTTCATAAGGTTCCTCCTTTGCTTTTCTTTGTTTTCAAGATAAAACAGTTTCAGAGATTTTAACCTGTCCTCACATAACAATTTTTCTGTTCAAGGTATCTTCTTAGTTGCTAATGTCCTTCAGAGGGTAAGTATCCCCAGAATAAACATAATGCATGTGGCCAATCCAATGACCTATATAACAAAATTATAACCTTTTTAGATACAACCTAAAATCTCATTTGTCTTGCCACTAGTAACAATAAATTGTTCGATGGCTTAAGAGACTGATAAAATTAGAATACTAAGATTTGTTCTTCTTTAACACTGTTAAAGTTATTCCCATCAGAATTATAATTCAAGTTATGATAATCTGAATGTATTGTCTACATTTTTTATAATTAAAAACCATCTGTTATTTATTTACTATAATCATCAAATGATCAGAAACATTTTGCAAAGTAACAAAATCCTCATCACAGCCAGGTACACCCAAGAAATGAACATCTTATTGGCATATCACCTTACTATAAAGATAATCTATTATGTATCTGTATGTGTTAGTATTCCATCACTCAGGGTTGATTGGCTTGATTACCATAATTTTTATATGGTTACTAGAAATTGTCCAATGGTATATATGATCTAGTTTGTTTTATAATTTTTGCCCAAGAAAGGAGATAAAAAAGACAGCTCCCTGAAATATTAAACATTACCACATCTTATAGACTTTTGACTTGCATCAGCTATAGCTAGCTAGATTATTTTTCCATAATATTTTTTATGATAACTGGAAATTGTACAATGATATTTGGACTATTTGATTTTAGGACTTTTGCATAAGAAGGGGAATAAAAAACACCCAGAAATAGGAAACATTTCTAATTTTTTAATAAACTTTTGGCTTTTAATTTAAAGAGAAGTACTTAAGTTATACAAGTTAATTGTTACTTTCTATAAAGCAGGGTATGTACTTAGCAATTAATGAAAAAGGGGAACATCATCTAACTTGTATATAATTTTTGTTAACTTAATAGGCATCCTCAGCTAGTTGATGTAAATCAAAAAAGCAAAGGTCCTTGTTCTAATCCCTAAGGTGTCTCACTTGCAACATTAAACAAGTTTGTGTGAACTACATTTGTAATAGTTTCCTGTTTTATTCATCCAATGAGCCAACTTATTCCTTCCTCTACACATGTAGAGATTTTTTTAAACAAGCTATTTATGTGACACCAAATTGACATCCTTACCCACATCCAGTGGTAACCTCTTCGAAAAATGTCAAAAGATTAGTAAGGCAAGATTTTGTTCTGATGGTATGGAATTCACTATTCAACAGAATTTTAAACTGTGTTCAGTGTTTTTTGCTAAGCGTATTTTATCAGACTTTCAAAAACTTTTGTCACCACTAATGTGAAGCTAATAGACCTATAATTACTGGGATACTTTTCATCACCTTGCTTAAAAAGAGGAGTAATATTAGCCAATTTCCAGTCTGCTGACATCTGCCTGACCCCTGTGGTATATCTGCAAACTTACAACACTAAAAATTAGGTTTCGATACCTGTCATGGGCAGAACACAGATATCCCCTTTGTGTAGCTTTGTGCTTAATTACAAACAACAATAAATATGCCCACTATTTATGATAGAAAGAGGGTACATTGAAGAATAAAAAAGAAACAAACATTTATTATTACAGTAAGTTTTTGACACACGTTGCTTAACTTTATGAGTTCCAAATGATTATTATTAGGCCTTGTTTTTTTAATCAGAAATTATTATTGTTCATCTTTACACTTTCAGCCAGTTATTTTTTTATATAACCTTGTCAGTTATTAATGCTTTCTTTGATCAACACTGTTTATCTTCTATAGCTATCAATTTAAATTTCTTATGTTACCCTTTGATGATGTACAAGAACTGCATGATTTAAAAATAGGTTTAATTTGCATTGTGATAAGTTATTGAAAATAGATAATAAATTAATCAAGTATTTACCAAAATATCATAAAAATTACAAGGTGTACATAAAGTATAGACTTGATGTTTCATTAATGTAGGTATTTATTATATATGTAAAATTAGGTATTGTAAAATGAGTTTGGAAAGTTATATTTTTCATAACAATGGTTAGTTGGTTGATTTGGTGTTTTATGGTGCATAGCGATCAGGATATCTGTGTCACTTTTTATAACAAAGTTACGTGTAACAAAAACATAACTTGACAATAATTTAATTGTCCGTATTATGGGAAAAATGTTGAGAAATGTTTAGGTTAAACAGTATAGATTTGGTCTGAAGTACATTTGTTTTTCATCAAAAGTATAGTTTCTTAGAATAATTGTAATGATTGTAATGCAGTGAAATGTTCATATTGGTGGATCACACTCATTAGCTCTCACTATTGCAGTAAAGTTATGTCATGACACTTGTTTATCGTTAATGTTTTCAGTGTGATGTGACTACCAATTATGTACGTATCTGAAACTTGTAGGCAGAACATTCTTACCTTTGTAATAACTTTTACATGTAGTTAATTTGTGTTCACATGAGGAGTTTGAGGCACTAATTTAAAAGCAGTCTAAATTATTATATATATAATTATCAGTGTTGGATCCCAGTATCAACATTAACACTATACAATGAGCATCTCATTGCCATATGTATTTCGTTTGTACAAATATATATCATATATTTATTTATTTCAAACAGAATTTAATATGACTGTAAGCTTTATATCAAGATATTGTTGCATCATCTATCTAGCTTTCTAAAATGCATAAAGACAAGACCTAAGTGGTGTATGATTGTGTATTTATGTTATTTTCTGGACTGGCAAAAATATCATTAGAAGAAGCTTGTTTCAATTTTGAATTTTATCTGAATATATTTGTACATGTACTTAGTTTTGTAATATGTGTACATGAACAAAATATCAAATGTTTGAAATAAAATGAAGTTTACATCTACTATTGTCGGAACAAGAAATTTATATAGAAACAAGTTTTGACACTTTCACCTTGCCTCTTCAGTCCAACTTTTCATTTTTAGACGCATAAATAAACGGTATGTGAAAAGGCCATACGAATGTGTCAAAACTTGTTTCCATTTTAACTTCTTGCTCTGACATTAGTGGATGTAAACTATATTTTATTTTGTATTACTATACACACTATTGTGTATTTACTCACTATTCGTTTGAAACTTTGCCACACAAAACAACTTCTTGTTTTGACTCGAGAAGACTAGATTTAGAAATTACTGGATTAGAATGTAATAACAAAAGGAACACCTAATATAAATGTAGAAGACTTGAGTACCCTGAGAAATATAGATAGAGCAACATTTAAGTACAGGGTGAAAATAAAGATGTAATTATTTTAAATGTGTGATAAAGTTACTTGTCCAAAGAAAACTAAATTTCACCCGAGACACAATGGAAATCACAAGGTTCATTCAGGAAAGTTTTGACATATTACAGATATTTCACAGAAGAAATTGTTCAATGAAACTTTCATTAATAAACATATCAAGCTAATCCTGCAATGAAGCTACAGTAAGTATCTTGTTTTCTTTTTAAGGATCACCAACATATCTTTTACGCTAACATGCCTTTAATAGGAAACACTAGTTTACAACGTCGCATTACAAGCTCGTTAGTTTAGCCGTGACACAAATAAATTTCAAATATGCATGGGAAATATAACAGTTGTACAAACCAAACGGTGTCAGGGTTTGGTTTCTTTGTTGACTTTGTCAAACGTTGATGCTTTCTTCAATCTTATTGGATTGAAAGAATCACGTCTTCCTTGTTTATTCCGAATTCAGTGAAACGAGAAAAATTAGTAATAAACTCAGTAAAAAAAACAACATTTTATTCACTTTTTGAAAATTTTAATGGTTCAATTCATGAATGGCAGTAGAAATAGATTATTTACTCTAGGAACCCGTATCAAACACCATGTATGTTGAAATTTCTCTCGTAGATGCCGTCTTATTGTTCTTGAGCTGCATTCTGCGTCCGTAACGGCTTTAATCTGGTTCAGCAATCGGCTGGTGTCTTGCCAGACAACCCGTCGAATCTTCCTGCTCAACGCTGGCGAAATTTTCTTGGGCCAGCCACTTGAAATTCTCATTCCGTAACCCTCAGGGTCTTTTAGGAAATTTGCAACAACGGTTTTACAACGCCCAATCTCACAAGCGTTGCCACGTTGAGAGAGACCTTGCTTTCGCAGCTCGACCATTCTGCCACGTTCAAACTCTGTCAGTTTTTCTAGCCTTTGCTATGTTTTTACCCAATTTAACACGGGAGATGTTGACAACGCTAATGCTGAACACAGATGGCTAAATTTCATTACGTGCTTACCGATTAACGCTTCGTTTTAGTATGGGCTTAAACTTTTGACCAACTAGTATTTAGGCTAATTTCATAGTGTTCTCATTTTCCCTATTAAATGCTAAAAGGGTTTTTATTTTTATTTTCCCTTTTCTTATTTTCATTTTTCGAAACTCTACTCAAAGAAGTGGTTGAGTCAAATAATGCAAAAGCATATTTTTTCTTTATGTTCATTAGCCTTAAGATTTTGGCAAGCAGTTTATATTTTTTTTAACACGAATTCAGTATTTTTAAGTGAGTGAATTTATCAACAGTCAATGGAATTTACAAACTATAGTTTCGGTATAATAAGAAATGTAACTTTGGTGTACCCTGTGTTTTATTTGTTCGATAGAATATTTTTGACCATGTTGTCAATAAGTTTTTCACGGAATGTGTGTACAATTAAAAACATTCAATGCAGATTCCGTCAGGACTTAGTTATAACATTGAGGGTATAGAATGTAGATATACTGGAGAAAGGTGAAAATAACAACCATATCAATTATACTCAAGCTTGTAACTGGAAGGAGGCTCCTAAGGAATAACAGTGCAAATACTACTGGATTATAAAAGTGAAAGTAAGGATTGGTATTATCTGATGAAAGTAAGTTCGTGTAGGAACAAGTTTTGCGATTTCAATGCCCATTCCTTCGTACTGGAAATGAACTCTCCACGTGACAATCAAACGATACGAAGAAGAACGAGGCCAGGTAAAGAATATTCTTTGTATTACTTCAATGGCTGTATTATATGTCATAAAACATTAGTATTAAGTCAATTACATATAAACGCTACTTCTATATTTAGTCCATGTGTTACGTTTTTTTATGTGAACTGAACACAACAGAAAGACACAGATAACAGCTTATATAATTTATTACAATAAACTGTTATATATGTGACAGATATAAAATAAATTATGTAATAACAATGACAGATATTCAGTTTCAACCTTCAAAATTAATTACAATACAAAATGGTACTGGCCTGTGTCCAATCCAGAATGAAAGTTCAAAAGTCCAGATCAGAAATCCAAAATTCCAGTCTAGGGTGTGAATTTGGTCCCACGAAGAAATTCCGAAGTTTGAATGGAGAAGTGCAGAAACAATTCACAGTTCAATAAATTTGAAGAAGTTCTTTTTACGATGTTTTCGATGAATGTCTCAAATTTGTCGTTTTCCAACTTGCCTCGGTCTCCCCGAAACAGTCCTGAAAGTGTTGACCTTCAGTATAACCAGTAATTCGAATGAATTGTAAAGATTGACGAAATAAAATCACAGCTTTTGTAGATCTAGCTCCAGTCACAAATCCAAGTTGAATAAACACACAGCAAACGTTGAAAATTTCTCAAACGAAGACAATATCTCTTGAATAAAATGAAAACGAATGACTGACTCCTCGCATCGCCGTCTGTTTATATACTAGTAGGCCTACTGTGTTCTCGAACAATCGCGTAACTTCCACAGAATTCCAGAGTAATCTGCGCATGCCTGTTTTTGCACGAGGCTAAAATACATGATCGATCTACCTAATTCTAGAAATTTCTACATACGCTTTATACATAACACCATGATTGATTTTCGAGGATTAGGAGAATAAAATATTACACAATTTCCGTTCTTAGTGGTAATGGACCCACGCTTTGTTAATACTGTAGGTGAAATAAAAGGCCTGGCATGGTCGAGCGCGTAAGGCGTGCGACTCGTAATCCGAGGGTCGCGCTAAACATGCTCGCCCTCCCAGCCGTGGGGGTGTATAATGTGACGGTCAATCCCACTATTCGTTGGTAAAAGAGTAGCCCAAGAGTTGGCGGTGGGTGGTGATGACTAGCTGCCTTCCCTCTAGTCTTACACTGCTAAATTAGGGACGGCTAGCACAGATAGCCCTCGAGTAGCTTTGTGCGAAATTCCAAAAACAAACAAAGTGAAATAAAAAATATCAGTATTGTTATGGAATAAAAAGAAGAGAAATTGCGACAGACAAAAACAGTTAATTTCACACTTTTTGATACCGTGATCTTAAAATTTCACTATTTTATCAAGAGTTCAATGAAAAAAATCTCAAAATGTATCGAGATATGTTTCGTATATAGTCGTTCCACGTTTTTACTTTAAAAACTTTTTACTAAACGTTCTGTTTAGCTGAGTTTTATTTCTTTCACGATTCCCTCTGGTACAGCGGCAGGCCTACGGATTTACAACGCTAAAATCAGGGGTTCGGTTTCCCTCGGTGGGCTCAGCAGATAGCCTGATGTGGCTTTGCTTTTAGAAAGACAAACACAAACATTTCTTTTACGTCCAGTTACATAGTACAACAGCAGAATTATTTAAATAATTTATTTATTAAAAAACAAATTTACACATTTCTCACATATATTAGTACTCTACTTATCAATATATGATGCACATCTTTGAGCTTTGAGTTATACGCCACAGCACGTTTCGTATTCGGGCAGATTGAGGATTCCGTCACATCTATATCCATTCGTTTTATTTCTGTTTTTCTTCTTCTGAAAAATGTTTTAGTAGTCAAATAATTTTAGTATATACACCTTTTATCCGTTGGTAAAATATTATTACAATTATGCTGTATTATGATTACAATTAATGTCTGATACATCATAATACATTAATATTAGCACTTTTAAGCCTGTTACATTTAAACACTATTTCTTTATTTAGTCTCTTACGGATTTTCAAGGACGAGAATAGTTTATAATAATAATATTAAGACCACGCTATATTTGTATCACCTATTGCCGACAAAATGTTTCGCCAGTTGTTGTTGAATCAACAGCTTATACAGGGTGTTTGGAAAGTCACTGTGCAGTTTTGTAATCATATACATATATAAGTGTACAGTGACTTTCCGAACACCCTGTATAAATAGTGTTGCGACCACTGATGTGTTTTGTTTTATGCCAGCCGGCCCGAAGAGCTCTGGATTGAGCGAAACGCGTAGTCAGAATTGAATATGAACGATATTGGTGTTGTTGAGATATTATTATTGTTATACATACATTTGAATTCTTGAAAATTCGTAAGGAACTGAACGAAGAATGAAGTGTTTAAAAATGTATTAATCTTAGCACTCTTTTGACGAATTTATTAGATACATTGAACCTGAAGCACGTGCTTATTATTATGTTCTTTCTTTTATTTCACATATTATTGTATAACGTCAAATACTTGAAAAATGTTGAAACCATGTGATGTTCTTCGTGTGTGTGTTTTTCGTATAGGAAAGCCACATCAGGCTATCTGCTGAGCCCACCGAGAGGAATTGTATCCTTGACTTTAGCGTTGTATATCCGTAGACTTACCGCTGTACTAGCGGGGGTTTTGTGTGATTGAAGTTGTCTCTTTCAAGAGTTTGATTTTTTGTATTTTTGCTTGAAAAGTCACCTATCAATAAATTGAGTTATTTTGGCAATAGGTAAAATTTTCATGTTTTGTATAAATTTTGATTGTCTAAACGGTAATGTCTTGCTTATTTTCTACTTTCAAATGTAAATATATTTATTGTGTACCGTTACCATGCCTAAGTTAAAAGCATACACTTCTCTCAGATCTGAAATGCTACATCGTTTTAAAGTCTCTCGATAAGCCTCTTTTGAAACGAGGTTTGCCACACTTCATTGCAACATTAATGAAGATCTAGTTTAATGACCATGTTTGTTTTGTTTTTTAAGTACCTGCCTTCGTAATTATATAGTGCGCTCAGGATTTTCAATTTCATTTCCTCCCACCGGATTCGAAATATCATCAGTCATGAACTCTGTTATACTCTATCGGCTATGTGTAGAAAACGTGAATCCTCCTCACCTAACGCAGTTGTTCACAGTTATTTGTGATACGAGTTTTTATTTTAATATTCGTCAGAAAATGCATGCACTAAACCGTCAGAAGCCAATTCTGTATTTATTTCAAAGTGCTTGAATCTATTAAACTTGCAGCATCTGCTTAGTATTTCAGAACACAGACTAAACATCCAACTAGACTCGTCATTAGTCACTAAGATTTGAGAATATTCAGTTTAAATATAACAGTACTACACCTTACATTTCTATTACATCTCAGCCATATTTCTTCCGGATCAGTAAAGGCGTCGCTAGGCGCTTGTATCCTGTGCTTGAGACTCGATTCTATCTAACAGTGTTACCGAATATCCGTGTGGTGTCTTGAATAACCCGAATAGAAAATCACGATTGATATAATACTGAAACGCCGAAAATTCCTGCGCCTATAGACCAGAGTCGCGAATCTTTTAAACCATCTAGCCAAACATCTGCGAGTCATTTTGCTAATCCGAGCCCGTTGTAATGGTATACATAGTAATTAAAGCTGACGCGTATTTAAGCGCAAATAACTTTAGTATCAACATAGAATTAATTCGTTTTTTTGTGAATTGGCGATAAAACATACCGTTCCAGACCAGAAGAAGGTTCAGTATTGGTTGTGAAACTTTTGTATATAAGATATTACTGGTAATAACTATTTCTAGTAACCATTATTATAACTTGTATTATTGTTTGAATATTAAAATATATTTGTAGATATGTAGAAGATTCTCGAGTGTAGGAATCAACAATGCATTATATGTTTATGTAAAATACTAATGATTGCCAGTATTATTGCCAACTGAACCTTGCTTTAAAGTTTATAAATTTACGCGCCAGGACACAGTTTAATAATGTTGATTTGCTACAGTTAGTTTTCTCTATACCCCGGAAACTAAAACTGTGATAAACGCTTATCAGTCGGAAAACTACAGATATTTAACCAGGAACGTTTACAGATTTCGAACATTACAAACCATTCAACTTCAGAAAATTAACTTCGAATGCTAGTTTTTCTAAGAGGATATTATAAATCTTCATCGGTGAAACGATACCTTGTAAACCGCGAGACGCTAACCAAGGATAGAGCGAGCTAGCTTTTCGTTAAGCGAATTGTACCTGTGTATCAACATAGAATTAATTCGGTTATCGTGAATTGTCGATAAAATATTCAGTTCTAGAACAGTTAGAAAACTTAGTATTGTTTGTGAAAGTTTTGTATTTAAACCATTATTTGTAATTGTTATAATAAATTGTGCTATTGTTTGTGTATGAAATTATATATATATTAAGAAATAAAATTGTTTGTATCAATCTTGTTGGCAAATATCATAAATTTGATACATATCGACATTCAGTTACCTTCTAAATTTAAATATTCGGCTGTTTGAAATCGTAATACATTAACATACGTAACATAATAAGTCGGAGACTCGTTCGAGATAAATTATAACGTGTAATATTAGAGATAAAAGTAATTAAAATTAAATGATCATACTTAATGGTACTGTTTGTTTTGTGCGTGCTATTTATTAACGTGTTTTTCGGTGTTTTTTTAAATAACTAAATAAAAATAATTAATGTCTTGTATCTTCATACAAAAAGTAGGGATTTTTCGGAATGACAAATTTCTTGTTTTCTACGTATATTTCTTATTTATTGTTATAAAAGTAACTAAAAACGTAAAATAAACTAGAAAACTATAAGGTTAGATTAGCTAAGATAACGATAAATAATAGTAATTATACACACATCTACATGGAAAGGACTGATTCTTGCGAGTATTGAGACTCGATAAAAGTATGGACATTTTTTGTATCGCGGGTATTTCATCGGTTTGGTTTGTTTTGAATTTTGTGCAAAGCAACTCGAGGGCTATCTGCGCTAGCCGTCCCTAATTTAGTAGTATAAGACGAGAGAGAAGGCAGCTAGTCATCACCACCCACCGCCTACTCTTGGACTACTCTTTTATCAACGAATTATAGGATTGACCGTCACATTGTAATTCCCCCACGGCTGAAAGGGTAAGTATGTTTAGTGTGACGGTGATTCGAACCCGCGACCCTAAGATAATGAGTCGAGTGCCTTAACCACCTAGCCATGTCGGGCCGTATTTCATCGCTATTTATCAGTTAAAACCGAAAATGAGAAGCCCCAGATATAAAATGTTCTGACAACTATTGTGTTCTTTGTATTCCAAGTGGCCTGAAGAGTTACAGATTGAGGGCAATGTCCGTAAGTAGATTTGACGAAAACACTGTGGTTGGAATAATTTTATTATGTACTCTTCTGGTTCTTGAAAATCTCCGAAGGACTAGGTTAAGAATGTGATATTAAATATAAATCTAACCTAAAATCTTATGACGATTATAATTCCTTATAATAATGTTTCGCCAGCTTTTAAAAAAAATGTTCATAGCATATCAACTGTCGTAGAAGCTCAACAATCTTCAAGTTTGGCACTGACGATTTTCTTCGATCTGAACTTAACTCCATTTGTACGTTCTGCCTTAAATAGGGGCCACATGTTTGTTCATGTCCACAATCATGCCGATATACTTGTAACTATGCCCGATTTTGAAAATGTTTCTGTAGATTGAAATTCAGAGTTGGTTTCTTTAATTCATTACCTATTTCAAGTGTTTTTTACTACAGGCCCTTTATCTAAATTTAAACATAATGTTAGTACTTGAATTCCACTTCTCGGTTAACACATTACACTAGACCACTTTATTTAAGAGTGTAAAAATTAAATTCATAACCTAGATTTGGACGAAATATTCACATCCAATAAGGCCAGAAAATCTGAGCTTTCAGCTCTAAAAACTTACAAAAGTAAGAAACAAGAAACACAACTGACACTGTAATGAAACCAGTTGACAAACCCAATTAAATGATTAAAGCTACTACTGTATTATAAATTCAGAAAGGCATTCATATAAATTACTGTGAAATTAAACCTTTGAAAAATTGATCTGTTTTGAAGAATTACTTATCAGCGGCAGGAATATGATTGAAAGGAACCCCAAAAATCCATTGTTTAATTTTAACCAAGGCTGCCCATTGTCTCAGCCTGTAGTTGACCCACAGAGGTATTATCGTGATATTTATATGATATTATGTATCATATCGAAAAATCTTTACCAGGATACATTAATGACACAAATCATGCCCTGATATTTCAAAACATTCTTCTTACTAGCCATGAAAACAACACTTTAACTATGGTCATCACAGATCTTTACAATGCGATTCCACAAACTGTAGGCCTTCTAACACTAAAGCATTCTTGAACATTATAGAAACTTAAATATTCTGACACGTACCCCCTTACCCCCCGCTAATACAGCGGTATGTCTCCGGATTTACAACGCTAAAATCAGGGGTTCGATTCTTCTTGGTGGGCTGAGCAGATTGCCCGATGTGGTTTTGTTATAAAAAAACACACACACACGTACCCCCTTTAGCTGAGCATGTTTTAATTCTAACTGTTGTATCTTTTTCAATGGTAAATTTTATAAACAAATTTGTATTGCTGCTTTGGGATTATTGTTTGCAAATTTTTTGTTGGTTATTTTGAAAAACACATTTTCGAGCACTATATTAACACAACGTTGACTCTCTACTACAGATACATTGATGATGGTGTTGGTATACTCAGTGCGTGTAAGAAAAGACTCGGACAAAATCCATAGTTGTGTAATTAACTTTAACTCTGCCCTGCAATTTAGATATACAATCTCCAGTGAAAACTACCATTTATGTTTATTGAATTTCCTCTTATGTATAACCACATTATTTGTAGTGTTTACAATAGAACCACTGGCTCTCAATCTTACGTTCATTTCAACTCTTTTCATTCATACAGCATCAATTAATCCATTACCTACAAATCCTAAGAATTCACAGATTATGCAGTAAAGATAACATTAATACGAAAACTCAAGAAACGAACCAGTTTTTACTAAAATAAAGTACCCCAGTCTCTTTTATTCAAGACTGTGTCCACGGTGAATTTTAAATTACATTTACAGCTTATTACAAACTATAAGAAAACTGAGTTCCTCTCGTTTTAACATATTATTCTGGAAACACAGAAGTAAAAAAAAATTAACCAAGAATAACTTGTTATTTACCTTGTTATTGTCACCAAGAATAACCAAGAATACATTAGTCGTAGAAGATACGCACACCAACATTGTTTTTAAACTTCGTCCTCCCTTAATAACCTACTGACATAAAACAGATCTTTGTAACATTTTAGTGCATGGATTTTTTTTATCCAACACGTAAAATACGAACTCACTTTATACCCAATAACTGGAACGATCCAGGTGTGTCACTATTGTTCCAGGTATCGTTTTTTAGGTTTTGTCGACCTGGGAGGGTTAAATTAAAAAAAATCTCTATATACCTACTGCATTTGATTAATATTTGTTCAATATTTATTTAATTACTACAAGAAGAATAGAGTTTAGCCAGTACACGCTTTAACTTTGACCCCTTTCAGAGTCGTATCCACGTATGTACTTATGTTAATATTGCTGTTTTAAATACACTTTAACTTTATTCGATTGTGTTGGAGTCCACACAAAACGAACAGTTCCAGTTACATGTTTCACATTTTTTAGATAATTTTGAATTTCTGCAAGAACAATTACATATAAAACTCTTTTTAACACTTCCACAGTAAATTGTTGATGATGTCTAGTTTTAGATTACCGTGATTTATTTGGCTTCTAAAATTAATGTTAGTAGGGGAAAGAAACTTAGGACAGGTGTGTCACTACTTGTACAAACGTAATTTGTTTATGAATTCTGCGCACAGCTACTCCAGGATCAGTTGCGCTAGCTGTCCCTAATTTTGCAGGGATAGACTAAGGGGAAAGTGGCTAGTGTACGCCACCCGTTACCAACTATTAATTTACTCTTTTATATACAAGTTGTTGGATTGACCGTCACATTATAAATCACCCACTGCTGAATGAGTACGCATGTCTGTGATCCACAGATTGCAAGTTGAATGCAATACGCCATGACAGGTCTGTAAATACGTAAACAATAATTTTCAAATGCGTGGGATTAATTCTCCTTCGACGTATGACAGTCTTTTACTTGCATATTTCAATGTCTGATTCATTATATCGTATACAAACAATGTGGAAAATTATGTATTGGACAAACAAACCACTGTCTTGGTGAGAGGATCCAATATCATCTTTACCAGGTGATTAGGGTGCTCGACTAGTAATCTGAGGGTCGTGGATTCGAATCTCCGTCACATCAAATATGCCCTTTCAGTCGTGAGGGCGTTATAGTGTGACGATCAATGCCACTATTAGTTGGTAAAAGAGTAGCCCAAGATTTGGCGGTGGGTAGTGACGACAAGCTGCCTTCCCTCTAGTCTTACACTACTAAATAAGAGACGGTTAGCGCAGATAGCCCTCGTGTAGCTTTGTGCGAAATTAAAAAAGAAACAAATAAATCAAGAACATCTTAATGTAATAAGAAGATTGTATAAGAGCCATTCCCCTTGGTGCCACTTTAGTAGCTTCGAACATAAAACAGATGACTTCTCTAAAGCGGGACTAAAATATGCACCATTTAATACTATACAAAGAAAACGACTTGAAAATAAACAAATTTATAAACTGAGAACTCTTCCCATCACGGATTAAATGAAAACTTTTCCTTTCTTTAACTGTATTAATATTATATCCCCATATGTTCACTGGATTTTATTTGCATTATCTTTAATTTTATCTGCTATATTATTCAAAAGTTTTTATAACGTTACAGTGTTATAATATATTTTTGTTGCAAATAATGATGTACAATGGAGCCTGGCATGGCCAGGTGGTTGGGGTGTTTGACTCGTAATCTGATGGTCGTGGGTTCAAATCCTCGTCACGTCAAACATACTTGCCCTTTCAGCTCTGGGTGCGTTATAATGTGTGGTCAGTCCAACTATTTTTACACTGCTATATTAGGGATGGCTAGCACAGATAATCCTTGAGTAGTTATGCGCGAAATTCAAAACAAACAAATAAGTTGTACAACGTCTCCGGCCTGTTTACTGTTGTTAAAAGCACTTGATGTTTTTACGTGATTCACAGTGTCTTTTTAAAATCTTTAACATAGTCTGCATTTAGATATATAAACAAATTATTTTGGCAACGCATGAAACCTTCTTGTCTTTATACCAACAAAAACTGAGTCAGCATTATTTAGAAAGAAACAGGATCTGCTATTTAAAATTCCATTTAAGTTAAACGTCCCCACACTCTTCGCCCAACAAATGTGTTTACACTCTCAACTGAGACTCTATCTTCTAAAATTGAAAGAAACTTTTCGTGCGCTTGGATACTCTCGAGCGTTGCCAGATTCGAGAAGAATCAGAGCAAGATAGATCCTCAGACGATGTTCCTTGCTACTGAGGTGCTATTGAAGTTGCCAACATAGGTATCACAACTACCACAGTGATGCAGATGGGTTAGCTTTACTATGTACACTATCACTAAGGGTCTTTTGTGGCAGTTGGGTCAACCACCATTCAAACCATTGAGACAAAGCAATGGACAATTACAAGTTCCATAACTATGCCCAGAGAGTATAGATGGTGAAGCTCCCATATAAAAATCATTCAAGGTATTAACAAACTGTACCATGGTAGAACAGATTCCATATAAAAGTAGCGCTTCCAGGCAATGCATGTCATATGGAATGAAGCTTGTGACCTCTATAACTGGGAGAATAATAAGTTACAGTTATTAAGGTTGAAAAAGGACAATGCTGGCTAATCTGGCAGATACCAAGGGAGTTTTTACCAAAGCTATGGATATGTTGCGCGTTCCATTCCGAGAATAAGCCAATAACCAACCAAAAACTTTTAACAAATATGTTATTCTAACTTATTTTTAGGAAATCCAATCTTATTTAAACAAGCAAATTAATTAGTCATAAAAATAGAAACTGTAATTTCAAAATAGGAGTGATTAATAGGTACAAAATGAATCTAATTGCACAGTTTTTAACAATAGTATGATTCTAAAGGACAATATCAAGATATTTTGTGACCTTCTTGAAACATTGCCTTTACTGATTGACAGAGTGGTACTAAGCAAATGGCCCATTCAACGGCAGGTTGGAGGGTGGAAAGTACATAACAATATTTCAAAACGTAGTTTGTTTTGTTTGTTTTGGAATTTCACACAAAGCTACTCGAGAGCGATCTGTGCTAGCCGTCCCTAATTTTGCAGTGTAAGACTAGAGGAAGGCAGCTAGTCACCCACCGCCAACTCTTGGGCTACTCTTTTACCAACGAATAGTGGGATTGACCGTCACATTATACACCCACACGGGAGGGCGAGCATCTTTAGCGCGACGCAGGCGCGAACCCGCGACCCTTCGATTACGAGTCGCACGCCTTACGCGCTCGGCCATGCCAGGCCTCAAAACGTAGTTGAAATGGTATTAATTAATATATTTTGTAGGAAAACTCTTATAAGGTAAATAAAGGATTGGGCAGTCAAGGTTATTTTTATTATTTTAATTTATCACGCTAATTATTGTTGACAGGAAGTTAATTATTTTTATTGTTTCAGAAACGTTTTGAAATGTGTGATATCTTTTGGATAATCAACAGTTTGTTTGTTTTGTTTTTTGGAATTTCGCACAAAGCTACTCGAGGGCTATCTGTGCTAGCCGTCCCTAATTTAGCAGTGTAAGACTAGAGGAAGGCAGCTAGTCACCCACCGCCAACTCTTGGGCTACTCTTTTACCAACGAATAGTGGGAGTGACCGTCACATTACACACCCCCACGGCTGGGAGGGCGAGCATGTTTAGCGCGACGCGGGCGCGAACCCGCGACCCTCGGATTACGAGCGCACGCCTTAACGCGCTCGGCCAGGATAATCAACAGAGCCGAGTAGTTAGGCCCTAACAACAAGATTTTCTTGGGTTCTAGCTTTGATATTTGTTTCTCTCGAGCTGCATTAGTTAAATAACAGAGAACGAGAGAAAAACAAAAGAATTTGCAAACGTTCAATAGCACTTTCACAACTTACAATATAAAGAAACAATAATTCACTATATCGACCAAGTGACCCTATGCGTGTACTAAAAGGTGTAGGACTAGCAAAATCGACAACGAAGAATTTAACAAGAACGTGCTCTTATTAAGAACATATTATTTCTTCTGTAAATTATACAATGATTTAAAAGAACGTTCGTTACTAAATGAAAGCGTCTCCAAGTTAAACATAAAGCACTGAAGTTAATTTTCACTTTGTGTAATCCAAGTTCCCACTTTAATATCATTGAAATGTCAAACAGTTTTACTTCAAAAAAGTTCACTACTTCATGGAGCAAACTGCATACTATTTGCTTTCCGAGAATGTCAGGAAATTAATTAAACTCTAAAGCACCATTGACAGCTTCATGGCACTCGCTCTAAATAAAAGCTAGATAGAGTAAACAAAGCTAAGAATGTTTAAAGAAGGTGAATACTTTGCAATGCGCGAGGACTTTATGTGTTCTTACGAGATAATACAAAAGACTGATCTATAATGCACGTATCTAATGCCAGAACGCTAGGAGCTCTAAAGTAAAAGTTTAAGGAAACTAAAAACACAATTCCAAGCCCTTTAGCGTATACAAGAGCTTAAACACCCAATTAATCATAATTTTGTAACATAACCAACATTTGCGAACTAATGGCAGGACAGTCTGTAGCTATTCCCTGATACGCCAACAAGAACTTTAGTTCATGTCGCTAGTTATTTACTTTTACAATGCCTGTAAAAGAATTAAACAAATAAGTTTTAGCCTTTGCTTTTGTTTAGAGAAAGTTAAATATACTAACTTATTACAGCACTAGTTCGAAACGGTATCTATGGAAACAGTATAGTTACAAAATTATCTTCTAATTAAAGAAATGGAAAGCTGATAGCACGTCCCCATACTAGAAATAATTTACCCCACGTCAATTATATAAGAGATATGGAGTAAATCAGTCAAATTAATTTTAGTTTCTATTTGAATAAGATAACTTTGCCATAGTTAAGCTTAGCATAAACTAATTCAAGAAATCTTTTCAATAGGATTTTTAAGTGTTGTTTTGTCCTATCATTGCATCCCAGCTATATCAACTAAAGTGAGCGTTAAAGTGACCGCTCGTAATATTTTTAGTTCAGTTATTTTTAAATTAGTACTTTGTAATAAAATACATGGAAATGTTATCTAAATGACATAAGGAAACTTAGGAAAGAAAACTGCATGATAATGATTAGATACTTTTCTTGTTTTCAACGATATTAATACATTTTTAATGAGTTTGAAAAGAAGTTTGATGTATGGTTTGTTTGTTTTGAATTTCGTGTAAAGCTACACGAGGGTTATCTGCGCTAGCCATCCATAGTTTAGCAGTGTAAGCTTAGAAAGAAGGCAGCTAGTCATCACCACCCACCGCCAACTCTTGGGCTGCTCTTTTGCCAACGAATTGATTGGGATTGATCGTAACATTATAACGCTCCCACGGCTGAAAGGGCGACTATGTTTGGTGTGACAAGAATTCGAACCTGCGACCCTCAGATTACGAGTCGATTGACTTAACCACCTGGCCATGTTGGGTCAGTTCGATGTAAAACAATATATCCATTCTTAAGAAGAGAAGAATCGTGAGTTTAGTTGAAATTCATGTTGTGTTTATTTCAGTTTTTCTACAAATATATTTCTTCAAAATGTTGAAAATGTTTCCCCCGAAAAGGGCAGAAGGCTACGGAGGGGAACACCTGTTTTAACAACTCACAATACAGTACAGTACAGTAGTGTATTGTCTATCTAGCAATCAGTAGATACTTAAATGACGTCACACAAGGTGCGCTAAATGTTGTAATTTGTACTGTCATGATTTCAGTAAAACGCGTACATACCGTGAATCACGAGAAGGATTATGCATTACGTAGGCTACAGCACAACACTGCTTCTGATTTTAAAAGCAAGAAACAAAAATGTTTTTTATTGTTAATTTTGGTTTTACTTACTCTTGAAACAGAATACTTTCTGGAACCTGCAGAAGTACACATATAGTTCTTTTCTATTTGGTGATTATATTGCCTGTGGAATAGTTAAAAAATCCAGCTTATCATTATCAGAATTATAACAACTTTGCACGTCAGAGTATCAGACACTTGAAGAAAATATTGTAATTGGTCTTGCTCTGATTTTGTTTTTGCGAGAAATATTTACTGTCTTATCTTAAATATCAGTTTATAGAAATAATATATTTTACTGTTCTTATCTGCTTGCGACAGCTTTTGGCACAAAGGTTATGTGAATCTATCTTGCACATTGCCCTAGAAACTTCGAGTCTAAGGTAAAGTGTAATTGCTAATGTGTGTTCTACAGTTGGCTGCACGCATTAAGGATGAGTTTCGAATTACCAGCCAAACTCTGAGGCTTTTGTTCCGATGGCTCAAATGTTTGTTTGAGCTACGGAACGAATTCACATAAAAAGTTATTTATTGTTTAGCAACTCTAAGTCTACAGATCTACACGTTGAATATGCTTTATCAGTATAGCAATACAACACGTACAAGTCTTCTGTACAGAGACTGATTCTGAAAAGAAGTAATATTGTAGTTTGTTCGAACACTGCTAAGAAGAAATAGTTCTTTTAAGATTAAAAAAAATTGCATGAAACGCTAGACCTTTCGGTAATGTACATATATTATCATGCATCTTTTTAGCTCAGCTGATATAGAGCTGAATGCATGTTTGTTTTATTTATGCCTAATAAATTTGCATTCCCTACAAAAGTGAAGTATGCCAGATGAATAAAAACGACGTTATTTAGTTTTGCTTTTTGAAAATTTTAATTGTTGGTTGACATTTGAAAAAAAAAATCATAACATAATGTAACATAAGTGTGTGGTAACTGCGTAAAATGACTCGTAACTTAGGAATCCAGCATATAATCAGATCATTTTTTGTTACTTA
Organism: Carcinoscorpius rotundicauda; assembly: GCA_011833715.1. Lineage (NCBI taxonomy): Eukaryota > Metazoa > Arthropoda > Merostomata > Xiphosura > Limulidae > Carcinoscorpius > Carcinoscorpius rotundicauda. The sequence continues at coordinate 33,709,791 of CM022398.1, forward strand.
CCATTAAAACTTTTGTAAAATATATCTCGCACCATAGGAAAGGATGAATACCCAGACAGAAATATATAGAATATCACCGAACCGATGAAAGTACCTATACAACGTTAATGTGTGTTAACGGAACTATGCGAAAACAAAGATGGAACCGTACTGATAATTTAGTATACACAGGTACTAAAATAAGGAGCGTAACATAAGGGTCTGATAACAGTGAAGCAAGCTCCAAGCTGCTAAAATGTGCTGTATCTGCAAGTCAAAATGTTGAAGTACGTTGCACACTTCATGAGTTCACTGTTCAACTGTGACTCAGGTTCCAAACGACTAGCATGTGGAGGAAGACAGGTTGGTGAAATTTTTACAACAGTTGTATTTGGTATGTGATACTCTCAGCCGACTGTGTTTTAGAAGTAATAATTGTAGGCAATCGGAACTTGTTTTTTTTTTAACTTAAGAAGGATTAAATTAGGAATGTAGCTACATATTCCACAAGTATTTTCTATATAATTTTAGTTTTAATTTGTCATTACAGAAGTAGCCACAGTGCTGTTATAACCACTTCAATGTGTAAGGTGTATTTTACTCAAAAACGCAATCACATTTAGTAGCTCATTTTAGTTTTAATACTTTTAGATTTTATCACTAAAATATTCTACTTCACTCCATCTCCCTTCTCGAAAAAGGGCAAAGTAATTATTGCTGTCTTAATAACAAATGTTTAGGGTTAAAATGAGTATCACGTTTTGATCTCAAGAAATATAAATAAATAATTAAAGCAACGCTAAGCAAATACTTGTTATCGCTTTACAATTCGTGTTTGTAAATATCAGACTAGTATAAACCAATAGCACACGTTGTTCAAAACGTAAATTGAACTGGACCTCTTCTGAACTGAGACTTCGACATTAAACAATTTTTGAAACACTAAAGCCCCACGCTAGTACAGCGGTATGTCTCCGGATTTACAGCGCTATAATCAGTGGTTCGATTCCGCGCGGTGGGCTCAGCAGACAGCACGATGTGGCTTTGCTATTAGAAAAAACACACACAAACGAAATACTAAGTTTATTTACTAATTCATTATTTAGTAGTTATTTAACGGTTATATTAGAGAATAAGATATCAAACAAATGTATGACCAAAGTGATATACGTGTGGCTCTGTTAATAATATATCTAGATTTTAATTAATACAATACGCAAGATCAAAACGTAACATATCAATAAAAACATGATGTGATCGAATGGAAAACCTTTTGATCATCGAAAGGATCGAGTGGATTAAGTACTGAAAATGGGTTTTAAAGGTAAAAAACTATAATGATATTCAATAAGTTATATAAAAGTTTTAGATCTCTTGATTTGGTTTCCAGAAAGAATGAGAGTAATTGAGCATTATGTATTGAATACGAATTTTTCTCACAGTTATAAGTTTTTACATAGCCGGATTTGTAATCTCTTTTGAAGAGCCAGTATACACTTTGATCGTTTATTTAGAGTAGTACCAAAGGGTGAACTTGATAATTTTATTTCTGAATTTGATATACAAAGAAAAAATGGCTCCACATATGTATGCGAAGGTGAATCTCTCCAGCCCCCATACTGCTATTATGCTTAAATGCCAGCTGAGAATGATTATATGGGCTTTTTTTATCTTTTTCTTTCAAAGGGTAAGAACTTTGTGATTTAAATGGTCATCAGATAATGATATCATAAAAGCTGACTGTTATAACGTTAAGATTATGACACATATTATTTTGCCATAAATAATTTTTCTTTGCTTTAGATTTTTGCTTCAATCTTTCTTTTCTTGTCCACGTTTGATTTATTTTCATACTAGTAAGGCTCTCCAAACTCTTTGTACTGCAGACAATTCAATACTTCAGTTGGTTCCAGTTTTACCTGATTTTACTCCTTTCTAAAGTACTTATGAAAAAGTTCGTGTATTGTGTACAACACATAAGTATCGTAATGAATTTACACATTCAAAGTAAATTTAAACACATTTAAATTTATAACTTTTAGGCTAAAGTCTCATTTTAAATTCTGGCCTTTTTTGGTGTGTTTCTATCTCTCTCTAGTCATCACGACATAAAAGTTTTCACTCACTAGTAGTTGTGAGGTTTTCTTGGGAACCAACATGTAGATGTTTCTTCTTAACCAACGAGAGTCATGAGTTTCTGGGTATTACTCTTTAGCTCAGAAAGGCTAAATATCTGCAAAGTATTACAAAGATAAACCTGAATTCCTCTAGATGATGGTGATAAGGTTTCTTTATCACTGCTTTTAACTTGATATACCGTTGTACTATCTCTATTGAAACACTTTTGGGTGATATTAATAGTACGAAACATAAAAACTGAACGTTTTACGGCTGTAAATACCATTAAATATCTTACCATTCTAACAAGGTCGTGTTTTTCTATTTTTTACCATTAATATAGTAGCACAACGTATTTAGAATGAAATTACCGTTTGATATCATGGATAACTGAAACTAAACAAGCGAAATTTCACACTTTTGTAACGTTTTATACGAATAAAATTTATAAACACATATAAATCTCCAAGAAATAAAAGGCTTGTTTGACAAAAAAGACAATAATAGCTAAATACTCAAATAACAGAAAACAAAATACATAAATAACAATTAATATATAAAAACGTTTTTGTTTAGTGATAAACACAAAGATTCACAATGAATTATATGCGATGTATTCATATATGTATCAAACATCGAATTTTATAAACTACTGTGCCATCACGTGGATTTTTTGTTTGGAATTTCGCACAAAGCTATTCCAGGGCTATCTGTGCTAGCCGTCCCTAATTTAGCAGTGTAAGACTAGAGGGAAGGCAGCTAGTCATCACCACCCACCGCCAACTCTTGGGCTACTCTTTTACTAACGAAAAGTGGGATTGACCGTAACATTATAACGCCCCCACGGCTGGGAGGGCGAGCATGTTTGGCGCGACTCGGGCGCGAACCTTCGACCCTCAGATAACAAAGCGCACGCTGTTACGTTTTTTATGTATGTAGACTGAACGCAACAGAAAGACACAGATAACAGCTTATATAATTTATTACAATAAACTATTATATATGTGACAGATATAAAATAAATTATACAATAACAATGACAGATATTCAGTTTCAACCTTCAAAATTAATTACAATACAAAATGGTACTGGCTTGTGTCCAATATAATGATCTAGAATGAAAGTCCAAAAGTCCAGATCAGAAATCCAAAATTCCAGTCTAGGGTGTGAATTTGGTCCCACGAAGAAATTCCGAAGTTTGAATGGAGAAGTGCAGAAACAATTCACAGTTCAATAAATTTGAAGAAGTTCTTTTTACGATGTTTTCGATGAATGTCTCAAATTTGTCGTTTTCCAACTTGCTTCGGTCTCCCCTAAACAGTCTTGTACGTGTTGACTTTCAGTATAACCACTAATTCGAATGAATCGTAAAGATTGACGAAATAAAATCACAGCTTTCGTAGATCTAGCTCCAGTCACAAATCCAAGTTGAATAAACACACAGCAAACGTTGAAAATTTCTCGAACGAAGACAATATCTCTTGAATCAAAAATAAAAACAAATGACTAACTGATTTCTTCTCTCTCCTCGCGTCACCATCTGTTTTTATACTAGTAGGCTTACTGTGTCCTCGAACAATCGCGTAACTTCCACAGAATTCCAGAGTAATCTGCGCGTGTCTGTCTTTTTGCACGAGACTCGTCGTCTGGACACTAGGCCAACATACATTCTATTTATAAACATATGATTGACCTTTTATATGCAAAAACGGCTGTTCTGGGCCCAGAAAACACTTCAAATAGAAGAGCGAACAACGTTTCGACCTTCTTCGGTCATCGTCAGGTTCACAAAGAAAGGGTTACTGGTCGGAAGCTGACCACGTGTTTGGGAGGGGTTGTATAATTGAGTGTTGCAATGTAGAGGGCGCGGTTTGAATATATAATTTTGTCTATAATATTAATATAGGTATAATGGTGTTCCTTTATATTGGTTTATTTTGGGTTTGAGTTGTTGTATAAGTAAGGCTTCTTTAATTTTTCGTTTGTTTATGTTTGTTTCTTTATTTAGTATTTTAGTGTTTTCTATGGTTATGTTGTGTCCATTTGACTTGCAGTGTTCGAAAACGTGTGAAGGTGACTTTTTATGTTCTTTGAATCTGGTTTCCATTTTTCTACTTGTTTCTCCTATATAGAAGTCGTGGCAGTTATCACATTGTATTTTATAAATAATGTTGGTGTGGTGTTTGTCAGTGTAGTTCTTACATAGTATAGACCTTAGTTTTGTGCCTGGTTTTTGAATAAATTTAGTGTTAACTGGAATGTTATATTTTGTTACTAGTTTTTGCCAAATGTTGGTTAGACATTCCCAGTAACCAGTTAGCAACCCTCATAGAATTCACCACAATAAAGACAAACTTCATGTTCAACAACCAAAACTATATACAAACAAATGGCCTAAGCATGGGCAACCCAGTATCGCCAGTTCTAGCCAATATTTTTATGACACAAATTGAAATACAAGCAATTAATACAGCATTACATCCACCACTATACTGGTACAGATATGTAGATGACACGATTGCGGGATTCGAATCTACAGAACACATACTTAACTTTTTCACTCACATTAACTCTATACATCCCAACATTAACTTCACATGTGAACAGGAAGAAAGCAATCAAATATCATTTCTTAACCTCAAAATTATAAGAACCGACACACAATTCAAAACAGAAATCCACCGAAAAATCACCCATACTGGACTATACATTCCTTGGGACTCAGCACATGAAACAAAACAAAAACTCAACATACTAAGAAACCAGATAAACACAGCCATAAAACTATGCTCACCAGATAAAATTAACGATGAATTAGATAAAATAAAACAACACTTCATCAACATTAATAAGTTTCCTCCACAAACTGTAGAAAACATTATACGCACACACCTAGACAGAAAGCAAAATCAACCAACAAAAGTAAATATATCTCACGAATCAAAAAATCACGAAACCATATACTGCTGTATACCATATATTCCTGACATCAGCAAACAAATAACCAACATTTGGCAAAAACTAGTAACAAAATATAACATTCCAGTTAACACTAAATTTATTCAAAAACCAGGCACAAAACTAAGGTCTATACTATGTAAGAACTACACTGACAAACACCACACCAACATTATTTATAAAATACAATGTGATAACTGCCACGACTTCTATATAGGAGAAACAAGTAGAAAAATGGAAACCAGATTCAAAGAACATAAAAAGTCACCTTCACACGTTTTCGAACACTGCAAGTCAAATGGACACAACATAACCATAGAAAACACTAAAATACTAAATAAAGAAACAAACATAAACAAACGAAAAATTAAAGAAGCCTTACTTATACAACAACTCAAACCCAAAATAAACCAATATAAAGGAACACCATTATACCTATATTAATATTATAGACAAAATTATATATTCAAACCGCGCCCTCTACATTGCAACACTCAATTATACAACCCCTCCCAAACACGTGGTCAGCTTCCGACCAGTAACCCTTTCTTTGTGAACCTGACGATGACCGAAGAAGGTCGAAACGTTGTTCGCTCTTCTATTTGAAGTGTTTTCTGGGCCCAGAACAGCCGTTTTTGCATATAAAAGTTCTCAACAAGTGGGTTTCTCGACATCACTGATATGATTGACCTACCTAATTCTAGAAATTTCTAAATGATTAATTCTAAATGAATTCTAATTAATTCTAAATGTTATTTTAAATGAATAACAACATCTTTTATTGATTTGAACTTCGAAACAATAATATAAATATGGAAATATAAATAATAGATATGGAAATCCAAACACAACACGACATGGTTGTCGTTTACATAACATTTACATAACACACGCCCTAACGCGCTAGGTCGTGCCAGGCCTAATCAGTTTGATATGAGGTAACACTTTACACACTAAAGGGGCACTTAGTAAAGCGCATATCTTCGCCACGCAGCGGTGATTGTATTCAGCTCTCACAAAATACTAAAATGTGTCATTGTATCCGTCGTTTTCAAAGGACACTTATAATATTTGGCAGAACAATGGGACATAATGTTATACGTAAGTGCACCAAGTTTCATCAAGATCTGGTTATTTTTTACTGTGTTATAAAAAAAACAGTCCTTATGTTAATAGATACGGATGTTTTTTGACATTCTCAAACTTGCTATGAGCTTAACCTTTCAAAAACTAATCAATCACTTCTAAGGTAGATTATAGTCAAAGTGTATACTAACTTTCGTCCAAATCCATTCAGCCGTTTTCGAGAAATCTTGCTAATAACACACAAACACACACGCTCGAAACACTTTCTATCGTTAAGTCTTTATTAAGAGTTCCTGAGTGATAACAGCTATTTGTAAGATAATGTGAATATCTTATTAGTCATTAATTCATTTTGTGTATATAGTTTGTTTGTTTTTTAATTTCGCACAAAGCTACTCGAGGGCTATCTGTGCTAGCTGTCCATAATCTAGCAGTGTAAGACTAGAGGGAAGGCAGCTAGACATCACCACTCACCGCCAACTCTTGGGCTACTCTTTTACTAACGAATAGTGGGATTGACCGTCACTTTATAACGCCCCCACAGCTAAAAGGGCGAGCATGTTTGGCGCGACGGGGATGCTATGTATATATCTATATACACTGTGTAAAACTTTCATATATGTAAAATGAACGATGTAGCACTTTTTCTTTTCCTGCAGTTATAGATAATTTAAGTAAGTGAGAAATATAGGAATTATTACTTTTTATACCATTGATATCCTGAAAATGAGAGGCGAAAAGAAAAATACGTATCTGATTCATAACGTTCCAGCAGAGCAAAACTGAACTTGTTTCAACCTTTTATTATCTTTGTAAGTGCTGCTAATAATTATAATTTTTTAGTAGTTATTAGAAGCAACTATGGATTTGAAATCAGGGAAGCGTGAATGTCAACCAGCTATCAGTGTAGTATTCAGATAAAGATATTTAAAAGGAAGCCAAACCTTTCCTCAAAAATGCAGATTCAGAAAGCGTTATTTACAGAATAACGTGAACGGTTTTTGTTGTTAGTTTTTCGCGTAAAACTACATACAATGGCTGTCTGCGCTCTGTCAACCGCGGGTAAATGTTGTATGTCGGATATTTACTGCTGGCGCACTGAGGGACAAAACGGACAGTTAAGAAGAAAGTCCAGATGAAGAAATAATTAAATATTTATTGAAACGAGGCTTTTGTGTTTATCAAGTTGTCAGTTTTCTAACTATTTGTATTCAAAGTAGCTTGAAGTGGAAAGTTTGCACAATACATTTGTACTAGATAAGGATAGGAACAATAGTGTCATATCCCACTTTCAAACCAGGCGAAGGGTCTAATTTTGGACATTCATAATCCAAAGCTTCAAAAACTATCAACCCTTCCAGATAATTTAAACGGGGGAGAAATTTACAACTCATGCCACTATGTGAAGAACCTGCGTCTCCAATCTGCACGAAAATTCTAAAAAAATGTACCCAAATAAAAATCTATTATGTACTAGTTATGTAAAAGTGAAATTGGTAACTATTTCACACGTCACCACTTCATCTACTCTGCCTCTAGTTGTGAGAAGGTAGTTGATTTAAAAATTGAAAATTAAATATAAATAAATACAAAAATAGTAGATAGTCTTTTATTTAGACTCTTTTTGTTGATAATTTCTAAAAATAATTTTTACTTGCCCTTCCAGCTTCTCTAATTTTCACTTGTCTATATCAAAAATATAATACAAACATAAGATAGCTCACCTGAAAGGTAGCTCTTAATTCAAAAGAGGTATTGTAGCACATTACCTCTTTCCTGACTACTATTCTGATAAAAATCTACTCCGTTATATAACCAACTTTATATAAACTTAAAGTTCACAAAGATCAACAACAAAAAATGGAAACTGTTATCCAGAACTACGTGAAAAGTGATTTATAGATGTGAGTATGTTTAAGTTTAATTTGGGTTTATTATTTTTTGGATAGGATTTAGTTTATCACTGACTTTAAATTGCTTGCTGGATATATTGGTTTTTGGAATTTCGTTTTTATTTTTTGCATGTTCTAAATTTTGTACTTTATTTCTTATATATGCATTCTCTCATCTACTGATATCATAATAGACTTGTAGTAACATAACACCAAAAGATGGGCTTTCCAGGTTTGACATTAAAAATGAGTAGATTGTGTCAAAAATTATCATGAAGGTTTTACACTCCAACAGTATTTGTAAAACACTGAAACAAGAAGAATTTATTCTGTGAAAAACTATTGAATCTGAAACCAAGAAACTTATGTAAATGTGTTTCCCATCTGGCTCTTACTACCTAATCTTTGACCACTTTATTAGTGAGAAATGCTATAGTTGATGAAATAGGCATACTGTTACTTTCTGAAGTAAGAAGTACAAACTATACTATTTTATCTTTATGGCACAATTAGAATATGGCACACATATTCTAATTATTTAAGAGACATTTAAAGCTTACAATTCATTCTGGAAATTTCTTATCACTCTCATATGGACTGACTTTGCACGTTGTTTTTTTAAAAAAGGATTGATTTCTGTAATAATAGTTTTTTGTTTATAATTACGCACAAAGTTACACAGTGGACTATCTGTGTTCTGCCTACCACGGGTATTAAAACCTCATTTTTAGTGTTGTAAATCCGCAGACATTCGGCTGTGCCACTGGAGAGCTTTAGTACCAGAACTACACCTTTATATACTTGCACTGAGACTGCAAGAAAACGGGGGTACCACTAACTAATAAAGAGTAGCTACTTAATTGTGAGAGATAATAATTTATGCAAACATAATTGTCTTTGTTTTACAGCTATTTTCTACAATCAAAACTTTTTCAGTCAACCGAGTCAATCATGTTCATAAAGTTTCATGGCTACTGTGAAATGTTTCACAGGTCAGTGTAATATATTGTTCCTGAAACTCGTTAAAACAGCCTTTGTGTGTATGTGTGTGAGGGAATAGTTCTTGTTTAAGCCACTTCAGCTGCGTCACATAAAGTTTATCCTAAAATAAACTTCACCGTCTAGAACTCTGGTGGAATGTTAAATCTAAAGGCCTCACATTCTTCAGTAAAATCAAATGTTCAGAAACGCTGTTGTTAAAACAACACGTTATATTGAAGTTAATAAATTATCAATTTGAAATTATCGGCGTTTCTCTGAATGAAGTTCAATTACTTTATATAAGAAACGTTTATAAATTTAGAATATGCCGAAAAATCAATGTCCTAATGCTCCTTGGCTTTACAGAGCAGCAGTCTAATTACTTCTCTTTAAAAGCGTAAGAAACAAAACGCTCAGTTCTTGTACCATACTTTAGGTAGTATCATGGTCTATTCCATTCTGTGCTACTCTTGAAGAATGAGCAAGGCAAACAATTCCCAATAAACAACTCTTTCACTATTGCTTGCCAACAATCTGCACTCTATACGACCATGGCCGCCCACAAGAATATTTTCAAGTCAAAGCAAAACATGTATGTAGGAGATCAGCTTTTACAGTGCAAGTCAACAAACTAAACGTTGTTTGCCATTAAGCAAAAAAAACTACACAAAGAGTAAGCTCTGCTCTGCCCACCACAGGTATCAAAACCCAGTTTTTAGTAGCGTAAGTCTTTAGACATATCGCTGTGCCACTGGGAACACAGAGTAAAAGAATATTTGTTGTGTAGGCTTAAACGCAGTTTAATTACAGTTTTAAGAAAAAAACATTATAAAACTTCAGTTTACCTTCGATGTTAACTTTACATCATGATATGTGTAATTTTATTGTGAAATGTAAGAGGGGCATTTACTCCTCTTGGCACCTTCCTGCGGTCTCCCATATACATACATGATTTTGATACTAATTCACTGCTAGTTACTCTAGTTCAATAGTTTTGTTGTGGCATTCTAATCTTTTACAAGGCAGTTGTATCACAGGTTTTTATACCCACTTGTTTTGAAACACCGTATCCGAATTAAATACTTATTTATTTATCATTTCATCAACCATTTTTCCTGGTTTCTTGTACCTTGGACTTTATAATATTTTAATTATTTTTCTTTCACTGAAGCCCCCCAGTGGCTCAGCGGTGTGTCTGCGGACTTACACGCTAAAATCCGGGTTTCGATACCCGTGGTGGGCAGAGCACAGATAGCCCATTGTGTAGCTTTGTGCTTAATTCAAAAAACAAACAAACAAACAAAAAAACAAACTTTCACTGAAGTTTATTTACTTGGACAGAGTACTGGTGATTATTGACTGTTCACCAAGTATTTTTCAAAATTGTCCCAATTATAGCAGCTTTAGCTACAGAATGATACAATAAAGGCTTGCTTTACTCTGTTTATACAGTTTTGTTTGAAATTCTGACCCTTTTGCGTTAAGTCGGAGAACACTAAATATTATTTTCATTAAAATACCAGTTATATATATCACAGACCAGAGCTTATCCTGATTCTGGTCAACGTCTTTCATAGTATTAGTATCGATGATGTTTCAGCTACCAAAAGGTTTTTTTTTCCCCCACATCTCAGATTTTGAACTCATAAGCTAGAGGAAAGGTAGCTAATCAACAAACCACATCATTAACTCTTGGTCTAACCGAACAGTGGGAGCCTGGCATAGCCAGGTGGTTAGGGCGCTCGACTCGTAATTTGAGGGTCCCCGCGACACCAAACATGATCTTTCTTTTAGCTGTGACAGCGTTGTAATGTAACGGTCAATTCAACTTTTCGTTGGTAAAAGAGTAGCCTTAGAGTTGGCGGTGGGTGGTGATGACTAAATGCTTTTCCTCAAGTCTTACACAACTAAATTAGGGACGGCTTTCTCCGAAATTAAAAACAAACAAACAAAACAAACCGAACATTTGGATTGGAATGTCACTCTTACAGTAAACTCAAAGCCTCAAAGAGTGTGGCGCATTTTTTCGCGACCGACACGATAACTAAGAACTCTTGGATTCACAATAATGGCACAAGTACTGTGTTGTCTTACTGTCTCTATAGAAAGTCAATTTCAGAATGTGGATTTTGTATGTTTTTCATCCTAGCAGAGCCTTAATTGCTGGAGTAAATAACTGTATTTCTGCTGGAATTAAGGTTTTGAGTTCTTTTCATTCTATATACTAGCAGAACATTACCAAAATTAAACAACTGAGCATCTGACTGGAATTTGCACTTTAATCCTCTGAAAAGCAAACATATTGCTCCAACAATAGGTCAGACTTAGAACTAAACAACTGTAAATTTATATACCAAACAGACGATTTTTCACTAGTACTTCGATGATAATCAGCTTTTAACTTCTGTGATCACTTCATGTGTTTTGTTTGTATATATCAACATCATAACTTCATACATTTCTTGGGCTTACTATGCGTCTCTTACCATTCCACCTTTTTTCTGTTATTTATTTTAGATTAATTATGTTTTTTAACTGCTTTTATTTCTTACTGTTTATTTACGTTAACTTTTTCCCAGTTAACCTAATGAGGAAATCTGAACCCAGTATTCTGGCTTTTAATCCATTCTTTGCCTGGTGAATGAAATCTTGATTTTATTTTTCCGAGTGGCCAACACTTGTTGCTTATCTCTGTTTTTTCTACCTTGATTTCTTATCTACGTGTATTATGTAGACGTGGACGGTTTATTTGGCCCTATTACTAGAAAGAGTCGGTGACTTCATTGTTCACACACTTGATATCACCCCAACCTTTCAGTTCGTTGATAAAACTATACGTTTTTTATCATTCGAAATTACTTATACTTTTTATATTACGCTGTCGTTACGATCAAGAGAACATTGCAAGTACTACATTCTAGCTTGGAAACAATCTCGTATCACAGTTGCAGGAGCTGGATATATGGAGGTTTTATAATTTCACATTCCGTGCTTGTAAACCGCTCAAAACAATCTACACACATATGTAAATGAAAAAGTAACGAGTTGAAGAATTCAGGAAGCTCTTTATGAGATTATGTACTTCTCATGTTATAAAAACAGCACCTTCTGTTATCAAGAGTTATTATCAGATTCAAACCCAGTAAGAAAATTTCTGGTTTTTGTCCGAGCATGGGATCTAGTGTTCACTAAACATTCATTTATCTTTCCACGAAAGTTGCACATAGTATATGTTATAATTAACGAAGGTAATGCCCACAGGTGTTAATTCTGGTTAAGATCTGGAGGTGCAGCGTAATTCTTTGTTATGTGTTTACCACAGGTCACCAGTTTAAAATGTTTGGTTTGGTGATGTTATTCCCCTTTCAGCATATTTATCACAAGCTACCAGTATGATCTAGTGGTATAATACCATTGTGATTTACTTATCACAGGCTATCAGTTGAAAACGTTTGATAAATGTACGAGTAGTCATTCTTTAGTTACTGTTAATTTTAAGACTCTTATTGAAACCTTAATATTTTACTGATATTTTGCACTTTAAACTTATTCTATCACGCTGATTGAAACAGCTTGAAGAAAGTGTCCCTCACGAACCAGTGGATCAGCGGCAAATCCCAGGGCTTATGATGTTAAAATTCTAATTGTGACCCGAATAACCGCTTTGCGCATAAAAATAAAGATTACAAGTAATGGAAGTTATAACGGAGTTATTTACACATTGCACCACTATAGTGCTGGGAATCGCGAGAATCTCCTAAGCCTTCCTTATCCTTTAGTCTAGGGACGGTTGCCGGGTTACAGCGATAAACAGGGACCTTTGGAATCTTCATAACTAATACCAAATAGTGAGAAGTCGGGAAGGTGTGGGGTTTGGTTAGGCACGATGGAATTCGCGGCTAAAAGCAATTACTTTACTCTTGAACAGCAATAAGAACCGAGACAGAGTTCCATAGAAAATTAATCGCCATCTTTTCATTTATCTGTCGAGCAATTCTCGTTATCAGATCATAATTCAAGTAAACTCTCGCTACCAACAATCAGAAAGATTATTTATAAATGGGATAAAAATGTAAACGTTGAAAACATTTGATTACCAAACATTTCAGTTTGATTTTTACTTCAAACAATATAACTCTTTTTAGGGCCATAAAGTTTTTCAACCTAACAAAGGAATACTTGAAAGTTGTTTTTTTTTCTATCAGTTAAATTATTAATTTTTCTAAACACCAACCCAAGATTTATAATTAATTGTCTAATAGTTATTTAATTTTACAAAATCAGTTTTACTGCTAGGACGATTTGGACAACAGAATCATTAGCTGTCATGTTATTATTAAGAAATTCTGGTAAAAATAAGGAATTTAAATCAAAAGTAAAAAAATAACGTAACTTAATAAAGCCAATCTCGTGTAACAAACCTATTAGAAGTAATTTATGTCATATATCAATACACAAGAAAACTAGAACCTGTAATGTTTAGAATGCAAATGCACTGAACCATAAGCTGTTTATGTTGTTTTAGGTTGTATATAAAAAAAACTCGTGGATTTCGCCAAGTTTAAGAAATTTAGGATAATTTTGTATCTATATACTGCGATAATAATATAAAACAAGCTTCGTAAATGTAAAACGTATTACAATATTTAAAAAATCACTTTAAACATTACACTCAATAATATTAATGAAGCTTAAAATTAGGTTCTACATCCTCACTGTTTATTAAAATATGAAATCGGATGCTGTTGCTATCTTATTTGGATTTTATTTTTTTATAAATTTACTGCTGACCCATCGGTGGATAAATCTGTACATATTTCATTTCTCTTAAAACTGTGAACCTTAGTGTATAAACAGACTTAATATAAATCATACATGTAGGTATAGAAACATAAATAAACTTGGATAAAAATTCGCAGTCATTATTTTTTGATTTGAGATAAATAACTTGTTAAAGAATGGGAGACGGGTTGGTCCAGTGTATACCTTTGGCTCGGGTTCAATTCTGTGTCATACCACTTTCTGAAATCAACACAGTGGCTATTTCAGTTATGTTCATTATCTTTAACTTAGGTAATCCTGTTATAAAGAAGTCACAAAAATAAAAACCAACATCATTTTGGAATCTACCCTTGTTGACTGACGAAGTCTGCGAAAAGCTATAAAACTCTCTCTCTCTCCACTGATTTGCCCCCCGCTAGTACAGCGGTATGTCTTCGGACTTACAACGCTAAAATCAGGGGTTTGGTTCCCCTCGGTGGGCTGAGCAGATAGCTCTTTGTGGCTTTGCTATAAAAAACACACACACACACTCCACTGATTTATGAAATTAATATAATCATAATACGTAATTAAAGAAAAAGCGGAACAATCAAGAGCGATCAAACAATCTACCCTCTGTGAAACCACTATTTAAACCGTACAAATAAATGGCATTTGAGCACTTTGAAGGCCCTCAGGGATAAGACATGTTTCATCATGTCATGTGAAGAAAAAATGATATATAATAAAAAGCTTAAACTTATGTTAAATTATCCTAATTTATACAAATGTATTTTTATTTATAAAAATCTGGTGCGATACTTTAATTATTTTAAACATTCTATAGTCGCATCGATTTATTTATTGTTTTATTTTATTGTCGAATATTTTCAAGAGGCACGATTCGTTTTTAACCAGTTTACTTTTGAAATTTTTTCATCAGTTGATCTGATTTCTTAACCGTAATTAAAATACTAGTTCAGCAGTAAATCGCTGCATTCACTTTGTTTAAGGGTCTTTAAAAATAATGATTGCAGGCTTGAAATTACTTTTTAAGAAGTGAAAAGGATCGAAAAGAAGTGATAATAAAATAACAAATTCTGCTACGAACCAAAATACCACTTACGTGGTTCACACTTGTGTAGAGAACAAAGAGAATGGTTACAGATGGCGACACTCGTCGTAAAACGTAATAACTTTTGTACAAAAAACAATGGAGGCTCACAGTTACGCAAACATTGGTCTGTCGCACACAGTTTTCATAGAGATTTATTAAAGTACACATTAGCCACTGTTCTAGACTATTATCGAACTTTCGTATGTTGACTTCGACGTAAACTTTCAGACATCCTCTTATTTGTCTGTTTTATTGGAATTGTATCGACTGTTCCCATGATACGATCTCTGAGATCAATGAGTAGTTGGGTGGGAGTTTAAACTATAAACTTACGTTGCCAACATATGCAACAAGATTTTCAATACTGTTTTATTACTACCTTGTGAAATAACAGCCAGTGTAATTTTTATTTATGAGAAGGGTAATAAGGCTATCTGTTACCGTGGTAATCCTGAACTAGGGGTTAAAGTGAAGGAAGCTATTACCCATCATTCACGTAAGTAATCAGTTGCGTGTTTATGTGTGTTTTTTTATAGCAAAGCCACATCGAGCTATCTGCTGAGTTCACCGAGGGGGAAATCGAACCCTGATTTGTAAATCCGTAGACTTACCGCTGTACTAGTTGGGGGCGTGATCGACTGCACCTCTTATAATGCATATGGAGGATTAAATTTTATATTTTGTTTTCATGTCGCACGATGCCAGCTCCAAAATGCAGAGTTCTATTTCAGTACTATCTACGTTTACATCGAAGGGGTTGGAGAAATCCATCAGAATTGTTTGATGTTGTGTTTATATTAATAATTAATCGATTCGTATAACATCTAATTGTATATACACAGTACATTTAAAATTATGTACATAGCTTCTTTCCATAAATCAATAAATAAGTGGCATACATTTCCATTATAAGTACGTTAATTACTTGTAATTTTGATTTAATACCATTATATTAATGAAATTTTATAGAATGCTTAAAATGTTTAATAGAGCAGTATAGATATAAAGTCAATTTGTTAAAGAGTACACCTCCTCCACGAGTCGTTCAAAAGGATACCGGTTGAAAAAAAAATGGTTTGTTTTGAATTCCGCGCAAAGCTACACGAGGGCTATCTGCGCTAGCCGTCCCTAATTTAGCAGTGTAAGACGGCTAGTCATCATCACCCACTGCCAACTCTTGGGCTACTCTTTTACCAACGAATAGTGGGACTGACCGTTACATTATAATGCCCTCACGACTGAAAGGGCGAATGCGTTTGTATGCTCTGCCTGAAAAAAAAGTTTATTGCTGATACAACTAATTTAAGGACACGTATTTAAATTAGTACTTGACTTTTTGGTTTTTTGTTTTTAGTTTATAACCAAACCTATAACTTTACTGACTAAAACTAATTTTATTGTTAAGTCTTCAACGCATAATTTATGAAATAAGACATTCTTAATTTTACACATAATAATTTATAAGCTAATCTATAACAAGGTAACAGCATATATAAATCATTAAAATGTTAATAAATAGAAACTGAAATAATAAATATAACTTTTGTTTAGAGACATCTGAAACACAAAACCCCATGCACATATCTATTTAAAAATAGCTTTATGTAAAAAGAACTAAAAACAAATGCAACTTATTATAACCAAAGAAAATAAAAAATTTTGAGCTGTTATTAAAATAATGAAATACAGATTCCTCTAAATTATTATAAGAATAAGTTTCGAGTAACATTTTGTTGTCTCAATTAAAAAACTAATCACGGCAAGGTAGAATCCACTTTTGAAAAAACAAACATTGATATCGAAAAAAATTGTAATTACACATTGTAGAACAAGTAACTTTTCTAGTTTTACCTTAAAAAGTATAATTTTCAGCGATAATAAAATGACGAGTATTCGAAAGCTCTTCTTAGGACATAAAAGATTTTTTCTTTCAAATTGAATTTTTAAATCTTATTGATTACAATATGTAACACAAATTTTGTTCCTGGATAGTATGTGTTATTTTTAATTGCTTATGTTGTAAATGTACAGAAAATGACCATTATTCCATTCAAACTTTGCTTTTTTGAGACCTGGATAAAAAAATTTAGAAATCAACCTATTTTCTATGTAAAAACGGGTATTTTTGCACATTTTCATTCACATAAAATCTGAATAAAACAACATATGAATCAAGATTTACATGTATTTATACTAAAGTTATACAAAAATGAACAAAAATGTTTAGAAATGAGTAGTTTTTCAAGATGGCTGCTTTCTCTCTGGCGGCATTGGAACAGAGAGCTCAGGGCAATGTAGCACTGTGGCGATAGATGATGAAAGGTCCCGATACATGAAAGCAGATGTATTCTTACCAGCCCGACGTTTGGAAGGGTCTACCATACAGAATTAGCAATTTCTTGAGCGGTCAGTGGGTTCGCGCCAAATTCTTGGAATAGCAAACTTCATGGCTCTCTTTTCCCCTCTGTACTATCCTGCAAAAGAGTAAAATAAAAATTGCTATTTTGAAGAATAAATTTATTTCACTCACAACTAATGTGTAAGAGGTTCATATATAATATTTTATATGTGAAGGCCTGGCATGGCCAAGCGCGTAAGGCGTGCGACTTGTAATCCGAGGGTCGCGGGTTCGCGCCCGCGTCGCGCTAAACATGCTCGCCTTCCCAGCCGTGGGGGTGTAAAATGTGACGGTCAATCCCACTATTCGTTGGTAAAAGAGTAGCCCAAGAGTTGGCGTGGGTGGTGATGACTAGCTGCCTTCTCTCTAGTCTTACACTGCTAAATTAGGGACGACTAGCACAGATAGCTCTCGAGTAGCTTTGTGCGAAATTCCAAAACAAACAAACAATTTTATATGTGATATTTTTTATACCATCGGAAATTAGAAAAAAATATAAATTAAAAGATATTGAAAATTTTAAAAGTCTAAAATTTGTATAATATAAAATCTTACTATTTAAGCAAACAAAAATTGTCCGTCTTACCTTCTAGAATTTTTTGCAGTGCTCGCAGGTAAAATGAGGTGCTCAGGGTTTACCTTGATCCTCGACAGGCATGCCGAAATATGCGTTGTAGGCTTCACACAGATGCTGCAACAGAGTACGTTTTCGCTCTTGTCTTAATAAATTAGCCACATACATACCAGAATGTGTCTGGAGAATGTTTACAGCTTCTTGTTGCCATCTCTGATAAAATCAGATAGGTCTAAGATTTCATTTAAGCAGCTAAAACTAAACTGAAGTAGTGAGTGGTGAGTCCCTGTATATATATATCACTGTGGGTGATAGAAAACTTTCGTTAAGTTTTACAACATTCTAGAAAGTTCCTGAAAATTCTTATGAATAAGAGAAATTTCCCTATTATCTACTCAGCACTGAATCTACCTGGAATGTTTTGAAAAATGGGTAAATTTAAAAATTTCATTACCCAGGTCACAAAAGCGAAGTTTGGAAAGAAAAATAGGTCTTTTCATTTACTGTAGGGGTAAACAATTGGGAAATAACACTTTCTGCCCAGGAACAAGAAAAAGTAAAAATTTGTTACATAGTGTAATTAATGAGGCTCTAATTGTAGGTTGATGAAACCCATTATAACTTCTTCCAGAATCTTTTAGAATTCTACCTAAATCTTCCTGCTACTCTATTAAAATAAATATGTCCGGGGAGAAGATGCCACAAGAAAAATAAATTAGACACAAAATGAAACTAAGCTGGTTTCTATGTTCGGACTGACATCTGTTTGCTTATTCATTTAAGTTTCGCAACAGAATATATGCTGTGCAAATTTTAGGAACCGGACGTCAAATTTTATCGCTATAAACCCTGGAGCATATACCACTATCACAATGCAATAAATTTTAATGTATAATAATACAGATTTAAAAATGCAAGCTTCTCTCTGTTTTTTCTATTGTTGTTAAAGTGTTACTTTAAGTCACTAGATGATCTTTTTTATCAGTAACAAAATGTGTAGTAATGGTCCTTGTCTACCAATAGCAGAATGTAACAGTAGTCCTTCCTGATTAGCAGTAAAGCATAAAAGTGGGTAATCTTAAACTTAAAAGTACGGCACATTTATCTTAGATAATAAATTACATTTGTCTTTAATCTTTCAATACATAATATGCTTCCGCATAACCACGTTTGTGTTTGGAATAAAAAAAGTACCCATACTTTTAGTATTCGTATCTTACTTTAATAACAACATTCAATAATCTGTATTTCAACATGAAATACTTTCGGATCATTTAAGTTTGATTGAACAGATATCTATAGAGTGCGCCATCACGTAAAGGTATGAGGGCTAGTTCTCTTTGACAATAAAGATATAATATACCAGTGACAATGAAATCCAGAAAGAAAAGCTGCGTCAAGATATAGCATCTTGCAAGAAACTAAAATCCACGTTTTTGCAATGGGTTATCACTAGATTGTGATCAACGTACTTTATTTTGAAGCTTAATGCGTAATTACTAGATTATCACGCTTTTAAACGGCTGAAAAAAAACTTTGGGAAATATAAAACCGAATAGTCTCAAACACCACGTAAAAGATAAATGTAATTTAAAAGATTCGCGTTGATGGAAAAAATTAATACCAAACCACTAACATTTGATAGAGCGTATTGGAACTTGAAAGGACAGTTAACATAAGTTAAACCAATAACTTTATGGTAAAAAACAAAACTATAGCTGGTGAATTGATAAGAGCTGTATAGATAAATTTTTAAAGTTCTGTATTAGTATGAAACATTAACACACAACTAGATAATGTGGGAAAGTTATTTTTAAAATGAATCAGTTTGTAACAGGTTCAGCTAAAAAAATGTTTAAAATATATAATTATTGCTGTTAACTACACTTTATGTGCTGTGAATTTCCAACCCTGACTAATTTTTTTCTACAACAACATATAGAACATATGTCTCATTACCTTTGAGTCTAATACAAATTCTTGGCTATCTGAGCTCTAAATCGTAAGTATCCTACTTGTGATATTTATCTACTGACGACCCACATGTTGCATATGAAAAGAATTGATTTGGTTTGTTTTTAATTTCGCGCAGAGCTAAACAAAGGCCATCTGCGATAGCCGTTCATAATTTAGCAATGTAAGACTAGAGCAGTAGTTCCCAACCAGGGGTGCAAGATAACATTTGTTTGGGCCACCTTCACCTTTATTCTTAAATAAATAATTACTGTGAGGGGTGCGAGAACATATTAAAATTTTTTAGGGGTGCGGGTCATAAAAAAGGTTGGAAACCACTGGACTAGAGGGAAGGCAGCTAGTCATCACCACCCATCGCCAACTCTTAGGATTGATCGTAACATTATAACGACACCACAACTGAAAGGGCGAGCATGTTTGGTGTGACGGGAATTCGAACCCGCGACCCTCGAATTGCGAGTGGAGTGCCTTAACCGTCTGGCCATGCCGAGCCATATATCATAAGGAGAATCACATGTTTTGAAGCCTGCAATTATTTCAAAGTTTAAAAAATCTTAGCCCTTTTTCTATGTTGAGACTTCGCAATGTAATATGTAAGAATAATATTTACTTAATGGTTATATCAAGTAATATATTATAGTTATATAAATTGATAAAATATGGTTATGTTAAACTGATATATTATAGTTATATAAACTGATATATAATGTAAATTTACCAAATTTAATTTTAAATTACTATACAAATTCACTTTCAGCGGAAGAAAAATAAAAGTAATTCGTCTTTGGTTATTCAGTCAGACGAAGATATCTCTTAGAAAACTAAAATGCGGAAGTTGTTTACTAATATTATTAAAAACTACAATCTCACACGCGTATACTTTACATGATTACTCAGTTATATCTATGTGTATTCACGATCATTAGGCAACTTAAAAACAACAACAAAAAACACGACGTCGATAGGCTAGGTAAAACTGTCAAATATGAATAATGACAACATCTACAGTGTTAATCGTATCTGTACTGTGAATTTCATAACAAGTAGTTATCAACAGTTTCCATGGTGACAAACCGCGATACGATGAGAAAAGCGCATGAGAAATATGTTGTTGTTGTAAGTGATTACGACACAAAATATAAATTACAAAACTTAAGTGAAAATGATTATTTATCAGAAAGGAAGCCGAGAGCCACCTTGGGAATTACTTTTTTTGTAATCAATTATACGACTAGTAGTGTATTGTCTATCAGTCAGTCAGTAAACACTAAAATGAAGTTCCATAAAGGATGCTTAATGTTGCAGTTTTTACTGTCGTGATGTCAGTTAAACGTGCGCATGCCATGAATCATGATGAGAATTATACACTCTGTTGGTCACAATACAGCATGGCGTACAAACTTGAAAAGAACCAAACAAACACAAGGAATAAAAGTATTTGTTACTATTAATTTCGGTTTTATTTAATCTTGAAACAGAAGACTTTTGGTGATCCTGCACAATTATGTAGTTTTAAGTTCCCAAATAATTCACTTGGAAAAAAAGTATCATTTAAAGCTCATTTCCTTTCTATTCATTGTGTTCATACTATATACATATAAACAAAATGTTTGACGTGATATTTCGATAACAAACTTCTTTTCTATTATGGAGGCAGATGAATACTCAATTGGGCGTAGTTCACCGACTTACGTCACATCAACTTGATTTCTGAATACATGGAAGTCGAACATAATTAAGAATGTTATTGTTTAGTATTGGAAATACCTCAGAAATGTATGTTACCTATTTGTCAGCCCAGCATGACCAAGTGGGTTCAAATCTCCTTCACACCAAACATGCTAGCTCTTTCAGCCATGGGGACGTTATAAAGTTACGGTCAATTCCATTATTCATTGGTAAAAGAGTAGCCCAGAAATTGGAGGTAGGTGGTAATGACTAGCTGCCTTCCCTCTAATCTTATACTGCTAAATTAGGAACGGCTAGCGCAGATAGCCCTGGTGTAGCTTTCAGCGAAATTAAAAAAAAACAACTAAAACTATTTGTTATATATGTAAGGAATTTTATGAGACATTTAAATTTATGTTAGAAAACCTTTCCCACTAGGGTATATGCCACGCTACAAGATTGTACTATTTCTAATCATCATCACTAACTTTAAGAGTCTGACATGTAAGGAACTCATTTACTGTTATACTAGGACCAAACATCCGATAATTTAACTCTGACACCAATAGTAATGGTACAGCTTGTTACAGCCAAAACGATTTAGCAGTTAAGGTTAATGGAACAAGATAACATGTTTGGAATACTCATGCATTAAAAGATGTTAAGAGATTGTTTAAAGACAATTTTCTAAGCTCATTTACTAATTACTGGTGTGTTACACTGGATAATCTAGCTAGAAACAACAGACAGCTAGACAACTAAATATGAAAACAAAACAAGCCAAAAGTTTGAATTGTTTTGTCTAGTGATGAATGTACAGAAGCGAAGTCATAGTCTTAACTTATTTGTTTTGTACTCTTTGATATATTTTCTTGAATAGCAAAAAGAAATTACACTGCTAAATAAAGTACGAAAAACCTGAACCTAAGGGAAAATGACAGTGACACATTAAAAGAGCTTGAAACAAATTATCTGTGGACAAAGCTAATTTTTCGTTTGTTTGTATTTAAATTTCATGCAAAACTATCCCAAGGTTATCTGCGCTAGCCGTCCTAATTTAGCATTGTAAGACTAGATGGAAGGCAGCTGGTCATCACCATCCATCGCCAACTCTTAGCTCACTCTTTTACCAAAGAATAGTGAGATTGACCGTCACATTATAACGCCCGCACTTCTAAAAGGCGAACATAATTAGTGTGACAGAGATTTGAACCCGTGATCCTCAGATTGTAAGTGGAGTCTACTAACCGCCTGGCCATTCTTGACCGTTGCAGCTTGGAAATTGTTATATTTTGGAGTATTTTAGAACAAACGAACAAACAACAACTAAAACGATGGCTGAGAAATTCTTCAGCTCTCAAAATTAACGGAAAATATTTCTGTTGAATAAATGTTTTTGTAACTATAACAGGCTTAAATTAAAAGAAACTGTTTGATTGCCAGCGTCGTTAAAAAATACAACAGTAAAAATTATGAGACAAGATAAACGAGCGTTATGAGAAGTTTCAAACATCAAGATCGAGTCCATACGTAATAAATGTGTGAATGTGTAAAAAAAAGGTTTTATGCTTATACGGCAATGCCGAAACTTAAAAGTATGCATAAAGCTGTTTGATCAAGAGTTGAAAGAATGTCAGTGTTTTATACGTTGATATCTACTCTTAGAATCCCCAAAGAGACGTTTTATTTTTAGCTTTTAAATTAAAAACTTTCGCAATACATTTCCATTTTGTTTGAATAAATGTATCTACCTAAATTGTCTTTTTTTTTGTAAAATTATATTATTTTTATATCTTACAATCATGCAGTTATTCAAAACTGAAGAAATTTGTTTTATAAATCGATAATATCTTGATGAATAAAGTGGTAATTGTTGTATTCGTTTCAGATAAGTCATTTATATATTTCATATTATGTTTGGTTCTGGCATAAACTGATTATAATTTTTTTTTTTTAGCCTAAAAGTTGTAATTTAGTTAAATTATTTCGAACTTCCAAAAATATAAGTTTCTTCAAACCAAATCTAACTTATATCAATATAGTTATAAAAGTTTAGAATTCTTTAACGGAAAGTCAGAGAATGATTATTAATTTATTCTCTCTTTAATTTTTTTTTATTCTATAAAATAAGTTTCACATTCCCGTTCTAAAAATTAAAAGTAATAAATATATATAATATTAAGCCTTTTAATTTACATAATGATTAAATGCTAAATTACGTGTAATTGCAGTAGGTGAGAAAACATTTCTTAAATTTATGACAAAGTAATTTATTATCAAGAAATAATTTTGTATCACCTGTAAATGGAATTTAAAAAAATTGCCATGAATCTCAAAATACTGTACAAATTACACAATATCAAGTAACTACATATTGCATTTAATTTTTATGTTTGAAAATGTAAACGTAACGTGGTTCTTGTTTCGTACGTTCTAACCGCCACAGTAAACTTTGGATGACAAAATGTGAACTCTTAATATTTACCTACAATAAATTAAATCCAATCTTTAATATATATGAAAACAGCTCTAACCTACCAACCGTGTAACTTATCAGTGTTCAATAAATAAAAGCAAGTATGAACCAATAGATTATATATATATCAAAATAATATTAACAAAATTCTGCGATGAAGTGCAAAACGTTAACGCTTATTTTGATAGAGAAATAAAATTACTCCTCTTAATTTTTAGTTATCAAAGAAGAAAAATGCTTTAGACTTCCTCAACAAAAGAAAGTATATTTTGTTTTAGAGCAAAGTGACACTGAGCTATCTGCTGTGTCCACTGTTGGAGATCGAACCTCCGATTTTACTGTTGCAAGTCCGTATACTTACCGCTGCCCCACCGAGAGACCCGAACAAAAGAATCTCTAACAAAATACACAGATATGTCGAAGCATG
Organism: Carcinoscorpius rotundicauda; assembly: GCA_011833715.1. Classification (NCBI taxonomy): domain Eukaryota; kingdom Metazoa; phylum Arthropoda; class Merostomata; order Xiphosura; family Limulidae; genus Carcinoscorpius; species Carcinoscorpius rotundicauda. The sequence goes on from CM022398.1 coordinate 33,734,200, forward strand.
TACTTTTTTAGTTGCAAACTAATCACATACTGTACAATTAAACGGAATAAAAATACTAGTTTTAAGACCTTTTTAAGACGAAACTACACAATTAGCTATTTACTCTCTGTTCACGGCAGTGATTCAAAACTCGGATTTTCTAATCTTAAAAAAAAACTACTTAATTGTATAATCCATATTTCTAGCTCTTGTATTCTAATATTCTATTGTCTGGAGAGAGCCATGTGTAAAACCAAGAAGTTCATTCACATTGAATGTTGGGTCCAGAAGTCATGTGGTATATAAGTCATTCAAACAATTTCCTTGATAATATTACTACCGAAAATATTCAAAATAATCCAAACACATAGCAGAGGAAAAGTGTTTGTTTAAACAGACCAATAAATGACCTAAACTAATGTACATATACTAAAGGTAAACAGCCCATTTTGTTTAAACAAACCAATAAATGACATGAACTGGTGTAAATCAGAGGTAAATGGCTCACTTTGTTTAAACAGACCAATAAATGACCTGAACTGATGTACATATACTAGAGATAAACAGCCCATTTTGTTTAAACAAACCAACAAATGACCTGAACTGATGTATATATAGCAGAGGTAAAGGGCCTACTTTGTTTAAACAGACCAATAAATGACCTGAACTGATATACGTATAACAGAGATTAAGGGCCAACCTGGTTCAGACAAACCAATAAATGACATGAACCGATGTACACATACCAGAAATAAAGGGCCTACTTTGCTTAAAGAAACTAATAAATAACCTTAACTGAAATATATGTATATATACTAGAAGTAAAGGGCCTACTTTGTTCATCCAACTGACGGCACTTTTATGTTAAAGGAAAATTTCATGAACAATTTGAAATTATGATTTTCTTTTTTTAGTTCAAAATGCAGTATGTTAAAACAAAGAACATCTTCTCAAGGGAAGTTTAAAGATTCACCATGAGCAATATGTTTGATAGAAGAATCTCTAGAAACCATGTAGTTTTACATTTAAACTAGTACTAGTTAATACAAGTAAGAATATTAACTTAATAGAAAGATTCCATGCAAAAACAATTTATGATATTGATTCTGCATATGATGAAATACTTTCTAGACATATGGTCCAGATAATACCGATGGTATAGTGACAATCAGAATGAAAGCAGATGGACAACAGTTATTTGGCTTCAATCTTAGGGTGAGTAAAGTTTCTATATGAATTGTCAAATGTATTTCATGAAATTATCAGATTTCATTATACATATGATCCTGTGAAGTTGATTACGCTGTATACACTTTTAATGAAATGAGCTGTTCCACAATTATTTGTTTTTATTATACAATGAAAACTGGCTACTTGCTGGTAGTGTATCAAGTAAGATTTTCATAAGCACAGTAAATTAAATATGTTGCAGGATATTATAATATTTTCTACAGCTCTTATATTTTAGATAAAATATCGGATTTAAAGCACTAACATGAAACACGATGACATGGAGTGCCACTTCATACCAACTCCGCGATGTATCAAGAACAACGTCTTGCAATTACTTGCAGTTGTTTTGGTAAAAACATTACTTCGTCAGTTTGTTTTTCTGTCAAAATATTGTTTATATTATTAAACTAGTAAGATATATATTTTATAAAACATAATTTAGTACCAATTTTGTTTTATTAAAATTTCACCAAACGATACATTTAACAACCTAAATGAAGGAATGAAACATTTGTTTGCTATTTTGGATATTTGCGTAAAAATACTTAAGAGTTACCTGGAAAAGCCGTTCTTAATTTTGTAGAGATAAACAATAGGGAAGAAAATAATTCAACAGCACCAAATGCCTACTTTTAGGCCATTCTTGCCTAAACGAATAATTGGACCCAAGGTTTCAAACCTTGTTATTGTATTTTATGTATTCCTTTGGCCCGGCATGGCCAGGTGGGTTAAAGCGTTCGACTCGTAATCTGATGGTCGCGGGTTTGAATCACCGTCGCATCAAACATGCTTGCCCTTTCAGCTGTTAAAATGTGACGGTCAATTCCACTATTCGTTGGTAAAAGAGTAGCCCAAAAAATGGCGGTGGGTGGTGAAGACTAGTTGCTTTCCATGTAGTCTTACACTGCTAAATTAGGGACCGCTAGCGCAGATAGCTCTTGAGTAGCTTTGCGCGAAAAACAAAACAAAAATTATTTATTTGTCGTCGTAAAGAGACACGAATGTTGGGCGCAGATCCACAGCCCGGCACAATAACCACGCTTGGCCCAGAATTACAAAGGCACTTTTACTCAAACAAATGTTGTGTTAAAGAAAAAGCAGACACAATATACATGTACAATGTCACTCGTATTACGTCAGTAATTAAATGTAGACTCACGACAAAAATAAACCATGAATCAAAGTTGATTAAACGTGATGCAATGAGTAAAGTTGTGCATAAAAATTGCGCAGGAATTTGTTTGTTTGTTTTCATTAAGCCCAAAGCTACAATATGGGCTATTTGGATTGTGCCTACTACAAGTATCGAAGCCGGGAGCTTAGCGTTATAAGTCGTTAGACTTTTTACTGAGCTTCTGGGAAACTTTGGGTAAGGTTTGGTTTGTTTTGAATTTCACTCAAAGCTACCCGAGGGCTATCTGTGCTAGCCGTCCCTAATTTAGCAGTGTAAGACTAGAGGAAAGGCAGCTAGTCATCATTACCCACCGCCAACTCTTGAGCTACTCTTTTACCAACGAAAGGCCCGGCATGGCCAAGCGTGTTAAGGCGTGCGACTCGTAATCTCAGGGTCGCGGGTTCGCATTCCGGTTGCGCGAAACATGCTCGTCCTTTCAACCGTGGGGGCGTTATAATGTGACGGTCAATCCCATTGGTTGGTAAAAAGTAGTCCAAGAGTTGGCGGTGGGTGGTGATGACTAGCTGCCTTTCCTCTAGTCTTACACTGCTAAATTAGGGACGGCTAGCACAGATAGCCCTCGAGTAGCTTTGTGCGAAATTCCAAAACAGACAAATAAACTTTTACCAACGAATAGTGGGATTGACCGTCGCGTTTTGCACCCCACGGCTGAAAGGGCAAACATGTTTGGTGTGACGCAGATTCAAACCCGCGACCCTCAGGTTCAAAGATAAAAACAATTCACTTTGTTTTCTGTTTTGTAAGTTTGTGATTTTTGTCTTCCTTGTCTTCCTTTTGTCTTCATTAAATGGTGAATAAAAGAACAATTTTTGTAACTTCAAAATTTCTTTTTAGTTTGTATATTACATTGCGTTTTTACAATTTGCGTAAATTTATAAAAAAGGGTATTTGAAATTATCCCTATTCAATATTTCGACAGGAAACCGACAATATAAGCGATCCAAGATCTTATTCAATGCTATTAGTAAATTTCCTCGGAGACTCGTTGTTAAGTATATTTTTTTATCTCGCTAGAAACCCGGTATCAGTATGCGCTATGAATTATTTATTGTGTAGTTTTGCGCTTACCAACAGTCAGACAAGCAAACTCTGTGTAAGTGTAAAGTTGCGAAGGCAATTTCTTTATGTTAATAATTACACAGACATGCGAATTTAAATTTCATAAATATTGTTTTGGTTTTAAAAATAACATTTTTGACAAATTGGAAAGAAAAAAGTTTTACTTATATCAAATTCCTATTTCATTTACTACAACGAACATTTTTTAGTATCATGTTACGTATGAGTCGATCGATAAGACCCATGTCGCGGTTGGTTTAGAGAAATCTATACACAATGGTTGTCAGCAGTTGAAGCATAACAAAATGTGACAAGATTTCAATAAAAATTATTCATTTATATGAAAGTACATGTTACATTTTGTAAAAAAAAATATGTACGTGATGGAGAAAAATGGATATCATTTTAAAATTCAGCAAATAAGAATTATTGTGGGACTATATAACCATTGCAGGCATGTGTAATAAGTATGTGTTTAGAAGAACGAAAAACAAATAGAAGAAGATAATAATAATGTATTGATTAAGCGTACTATAATTTTATTTGAGTAAATCTATAAAAAATTCGTATTTATGTTTATATATTTCATAATAATTGTATTGTTTGTTTGTGGCCTGGCATGGCCGAGCGCGTTAAGGCGTGCACTCGTAATCCGAGGGTCGCGGGTTCGCGCCCGAGTCGTGCTAAACATGCTCGCCCTCCCAGCCGTGGGGGTGTATAATGTGACGGTCAATCCCACTATTCGTTGGTAAAAGAGTAGCCCAAGAGTTGGCGGTGGGTGGTGATGACTAGCTGCCTTCCCTCTAGTCTTACACTGCAAAATTAGGGACGGCTAGCACAGATAGCCCTCGAGTAGCTTTGTGCGAAATTCCAAAAACAAACAAACAAACAAACATTGTTTGTTTGTTGGCTGTTCGCGCAAGCTACTCAAGAGTTAGTTATCTACATTTTCCGTCTTTTCACTATAACGACGGCAGATAGTTAACGCACCAGCACTCTCCACCAACTTTAGGGTTATTCTTATACGTAAAAATAGCGAGATTTGACCGTTGCCCTAATAAAGCACCTATGAATTAAAAGTACGAAGTACAATGTGTGCTTTCTTTTTATGATAACGAGAGGCAAATGATGAACCCGCAAATCTATAGTCCTATATCCTAACTACGAAACCACGCTCGGTCAAAAGTATATGAATACACACACATATATATATATCTAGAGAGAGAGAAGTGTAAAATAATATGAATAGAATTCGTAAAAATATTACTTACTGAGCAAAAACAGTTCAATGAGTGGAGATGATTACTTGCTAAACGAAGGTCTAATTATGAAAAAAGAGTAGAAGTGTAACATAGGTTTCTGCAATATCGTACCAAAAGCTTAGGAAATAACATTTATGATTGGCTGAGAAAAACGACAGTTCAGTTCCTTGTTGAGATTATTATTTTACATTTGAGTTATTTAAAGGAAGAAAATATTTAAATATGTGATAAAATTAACGTGTGTTTGTTAAACTAGAATTCTATCAATATTGACCAAGAGTTTTTTTTACTTTCCGTTAGAGGGTAAAACTATTTAAGTCAACTAAACTGACTTCAAAATTTGTATTTGAATAAAAATGGAATAGTTAAAAAACAGAATTAAAATAAATGTTTTACCAGTGTGCACTATACATGCGAAAATTGTTTTTTATATTTATGTTTTCAATTATTTCAATTTTGATGCGATGATATGAAATGCTACAGTCTGTTTCTTAACTTTTTGCTAAATAACTGAGTTTATATATTTATCAATTTGTCGATTTTACATAGGCGGTCTATGTTCTTCTCTGTTTATACATTTTTCGCAAAATATTTGATGAAAACTAACATTTCTTTCGTTTTTACATTTAGATAAAAGCAGAGAATAATAATCCGGTTGTTGTATCAAAGGTTATTTTAAACTCACCGGCTGACACATGTCTACCTCAGCTAAACGAAGGTGATCAAATTTTATCAATCAATAACAACGATATTCGTGGACTTAAACAAGATGAGGTAAACACTTCAAATTCTGAGTAGTTTTTAAAGAAATGGACTGTTATTACATTTTACGTTTACATTAAATGTTCATCAATCTTTCCTTAGATTTTTTTTAAAACTGAAACATTACGAAATATCGCAGTAGGCCTAAAGTTATTTTTAGAGAAACGATCCTACTGATATAAGAGGCCATTTTGTTTACAAAATAATTATGGTTTTATCAACCACTGATATTGAGATTTTACTCTCCATAGTTAAACATTTGTAACATTATTTGAAACTGTACAATCTTATTTATTGGGACAACTGTTTATGAATTTATACCATTGGATCGTCTTTTTTTATTATTGTAACTCCCAAGAACTGTGTTTAGCTACATCATTATTATGTACAAACTTATACCCAACCATTTAAAAAAACTACAGGTTGATATCTAAGAAACTGGACTATTTTTTTACTTATAGTTCTTCCGCATAATATCTGGAATAATGTAATTTTTTCCCTATAAATTAATTACTGATTATTAATATTCACGTTTAAAAACATTACGATATTACTATTCTGTTCTTTTTAGATTGAAAAGTTAATTCGGAGAGCAGCTGAATCATCAGACAGAGATCTGTGTTTGAAAGTTCGACAAAGAGGTGAGATCGCTGACATAAGACTTCTCTAATTTCTGATGTTGGCGATAAATACTTTAGGCTTGTAACACGAAACTGTGATAATAGATATAGCCTTGTTTTTTATCATATTGCTTCTAGCAAACCACAAATCAAAATCATGAGAGATTATAAATAACTTCAGAATAATCTGGAGCTCTTTTGTCGAGAGAACAGAAATATAGCAATAGTGAAATTTAAAAAATGTATAATGCGATAATTCTTGTTTGTTACATCAGAATTGCGAAATAGAGATATCTCATTTAATTACACAGTACTTAATATATCAAAACAAACAGTTAAAGTTTATGATGTATAATCACTTAACTAGTGGGGCCAGCATGGCTAGGTAGCTAAGGCACTCGGCTCGTAATCCGAGGGTCGCGAATAGATCGTGGACAATACTTATTTGTATTTATACAGGTATTAACAAACGCAATATCGTTTACGTGATTTTTTTCATACTGCAAAAAGTATTAACTTCCCGTAAGAGGTAGTGAAAAGGATAAAGAGTAAATTCCCTGAACGTTCGGAACATGACTGAAATTGACTATAAACATGCATACTGTATTTGCACTTGAGGTGAAATCTCGGCGGTTTTCAAGTATCGTATGCGGCTTCATGTTCAGGAATGGTGTTGATTTAGTTATGTTTTCGCACGTGATTGTGTCATTAGAATATAAATTCGTTGTCTAATCATTTCGTTAAAGTTTTATATGTTTCTTTAAACAGGAAACAAAATAAATAACTAAAATTGATTTATTTGAAACAAAACTAAGAACATAAAATTTTCATAGAGAATAGGTAACCAATTATCAGCGGCCCGGCATGGCCAGGTGGGTTAAGACACTCGTTGGTAAAATAGTAGCCCAAGAGTTGGCGGTGAGTGGTGATGACTAGCTGCCTTCCCTCTAGTCTCACATCGCTAAATTAGAGACGGCTAGCACAGCCTCGTGTAACTTTGCGCGAAATTTAAAACAAAACTAAATCAAGGATAAACCTCACTTGGAGGTCACCATTACCCTTATTACAGTTATTTAAAGTAATCTCGTTAAAAAGTGTTCACTTTTTAACCAAGCTTCCTATAAACTGATACTTCTCATTCTACATTGAAATAACTAACAAAACAAACATTTTAAAATATTATGAAGCTACATCTATATTACGAAGGTGAGAAAGTCAAACAGTTTAACAAGAAAGTAAAAAAATTACGAAAATTACATAGTGTATATTGTATAGAAAATTTGTCTCGATCTTAAGAGCGGCATGGCGCTGAACTCGTAATCTGAGGGTCGCGGATTCACTAAACATGTGACATTATAATGTCATTTGCGTCACATAACAACTGCTTTTGTATACGTTTTTAATAAGAATTACAATATTTCAACTTGATACTCTTGTGTACCTCATGTCGCTGCTTCAAACCCTTTTGCTCAGTAGTAGATACTCAATCAACTGGGTTTGCAACACACAAACCCTCAACTGAAACAATATTTATATTGTGCATTTTTGTTGAACAGATGAAGCGTGATTGATTGATTGACAGTTCTTGTTATATTACACGAAACCAGTTTAAGACAAATTAAAAATAAGTAACTAATCATTATTAGTACTATTCTAACGCAGTTTTATATTAACTACAAATCGTAATATCACGATTCACTAGTCAGGGACTGGGTTGTTTTGAATTTCGCGTAAAGCTACTCGAGGGCTATCTGTGCTAGCCGTCCCTAATTTAGCAGTGTAAGACTAGAGGGAAGGCAGCTAGTCATCACCACCCACCGCCACCTCTTTGGCTACTCTTTTATCAACGAATAGTGGGATTGACCGTAACTTTATAACGCCCACACTGTTGAAAGTGTGAGCATGTTTCGTGCGAAGGGGATACGAACCCGCGACCCTCAGATTACGAGTCGCACGCCTTAACACGCTTGGCCATGCCGGGCCCTTCAGTAGTTAGGTTGTAAGTTACGCTAACATTAATAAGGATAATACATTGATCGTTAATGATGTTCAGTGTTATGGTTTCAGGAACTCTAATTTTACAACTATTTGATGGGCTTCGTAGCTCAACTAGTATAGCATCTGTGCATGCTGTGTTACTACGGTATCAGAATGGTATTTGTAGGTAAAATTAGAAATCAACCAACTAGCAGAAAAGCTAATGTTAATAGAAAATATTTGTTTTTTTCAGTTTCTCATAACAATTGCCACTACCATAATTGTGATTTGTGTGCCCACTGGTGCTTTTTTATCTGTACTTTGCGTTCATATATTCACTATAAGTGATCAGTAGAAGAAAGGGGTAATGGTAAATTCGAGAGTATTAGAATTTACGCATTCTTCTCTTATAATAAAACAAGGCCCTTCTCAAAATTACAAAAGAAATACCCGTGCCTACGTCATTTTCGTAGCCTACTTCTTAAAAAGAGGCCATGCTAAGAGTACTTGTGAAGACACTAGTCAATTTTAGCCACTACAGACCCAGGGGGCTGAACAACTAGATGAATTCTTGAACTGGGATCTAAGAATGCTTGCCTTAATAGAGTTTGTGTTCAACATATGTTTTACTGACGCTATACTTTTGTATTTTCTTGAATAATGTGTGATACAATAGAGATTCAACTTTGTGGTATCATTATAACCATTATGTTGTTGTTTTTTTTACATCTCTTTTTCAAGTTATTTTGTGTAAAAGCTGTAGCTGCAATATTTTAAGTGAAATTTAATAATTTGTAAAAACATGTTTATTTTAGCGGAAGGCTGTATAATGCACTATCTTCGCTAGGTGCTTTAAAGATTCAAGGCTAGGGCTCATAGGGGAAAGAATTCTAGGCGTTTCAGTATGATATGGATCATGGTTTTGTAATTCGATTTTTCAAAGCACCATTTGGGGATTTGGGGCACTATCGAACGAATTAGGAGCACGAGTCCCGTTTACCAGTGTCTAGCAACGTCCTTTCCTGTTGCAGGGATCGGGCATAAAATTTAGCATTTTGAGCTCTCTGAAGATGCACAAAGAAAATGGAAACATACGAATACATTATACTAGTTGTTTTCTTTCATAGTTTAAAACTGTTATTGTAATTTTTAAACCAATTACATACTTTGATGCACTACACCTTGCTAATATTTTAAATCTGAACATATTGTAACATATAATTCTGTTTTCCAATTGAATAGTTCCAATGCACTTTCAAGGGCCAATATGTAAGAAAGGAAAAACATGTTTAACGTTATAATTTCAAAGAAAACTGCAATATTAAATGTCAGGACTTGCTTCTTGCAACAAGAAATTGTTAATTGGAAATCCTTTCAAAGTACTTCTGTGTTTGTGAAACAGATCACTTAGCTTTTTAGTTTAAACTACACATAAAAAATAAGTTTTTTCTGCCTTTTGTTTTGGGCTCCTTGTTTTTACCGCCACCATATTATTTAGTTTATTATGGAATTTCAACCTGCGATGTATAAAAGAGAAGTTCATAGTCGTTTAAGATCTACTAGAAGACACCATCCAAGACGCTTCTCTTTCAGTACCAAAACCAAACACTCAGGTGTCTATGTTTAGTAAGCGTGAGAGATTTAGGTTTTAGATGTAATTAATTTTTATTGCAACTGATGTGCTTATGACGCTTTCAATAAAAAACTGCTATACATATTGTATGTTTTTTTTTAAATATTTACTGCTGCACGTGTATTTGTGATAGCAGTTTTTCCACGTATATTTTTAACAATAACCGCTCTACGTATATTTTTTAACAATAACACTGGTTTACAAAAAATATTTTTTGCCTGAGGCAAGAATGTGAATAGGTGTTTTTTACTACTTTGGGTGTGCTGAATTCAAATTTATAAACACTTTTGCTCTATCACCTCTAGTTTTCTGGCTTTTAAATAGTCTCATTTTAGTATATACAGAGTATATACGTGCTTATTTCAACAGTTGCAGCAGCTTATTACAGATAAAACAGGATAGATAAAGAACATTGACGGAATAAATATACTTGGATGACACAATGTACACAATTCATATTACCGCAGACAGTTAGAAGTGTGTTTTCTTAGATGATCTGGTGTATTTTGCCTCTGGGATGTCACGCAAGAGCATCCAGCAGAAGTCTCCCATCTTGTTGGGGTTCCACTTGCCTTGGTAGTTGCTCTCCATCTTCGTAATGTCTTGGTGGAATCTTTCTCCGTGCTCATCACTCACTGCTCCAAGATTTGGAGGGAAGAAGCTGAGGTGGGAATGGAGAAAATGAATTTTGAGTGACATTCGGCATCCCATATCCTCATAAGTCTTTAGCAACTTCTCAATACAGGCTTGGTAATTTGGTACGCGTGTGTTACCAAGGAAGCCACTACAGACTGACTTAAATGCTTCCCATGCTCTCAGTTCCTTTAAGGTAAGAAGCTCCTCAAAATCAGTATCCTTCAGCACTTCTCGGATTTGAGGTCCGACAAAGATGCCCTCTTTGAGCTTAGCAGCACTGAGACCTGGGAACACAGTAGACAAGTGTTAGAAGGCAGCACCATTTTTGTCCATGGCCTTCACGAAATTCTTCATCAAACCAAGCTTGATGTGAAGAGGAGGAAGAAGCACCTTCTTCATGTCAACCAGAGGATTCTCCTTGACGCTGTGTTCGCCAGGAACGAAAGTGCTTCTAGACCCCCAGTCTTTCTGCTTGTAATGCTGGGATACAGCTCGACTATCCCAGAGACAGAGAAAGCAACAGTACTTTGTGAAGCCCGCTTGCATACCCATAAGAAGACCAATGACCTTGAGGTCCCCAAACAGACTCCACTGGTACTGGTTGTACTTAACAGCTTCTAAAAGAAGCTCCATATTGTCATAGGACTCCTTTCGATGGACAGAGTGTGCAGTGGGAATGCTGGGATATTTATTCCCGTTGTGCAGAAGCACAGCCTTGAGACTTCGCTTGGAAGAGTCTATGAAAAGACGCCAGTATGAAGGATTATGTGGCAAACCAAGGAAAGTGAACAAGCCAGGTACATTTGTGCAGTATCACAACTTGTTTTCCATGTCGAAAAATGAAGCAAGGTCTTTGTTCTGATTCCTGAAACAGGTAATCCTTACATCTTCCTGGACTAGGTTCCACTGTTTAAGCTGGGAAGTCAAGAGCTCTGATTGCTGTTTTGACAGATACAAATCACGAGCAAGGTCATTCATGTCTTTTTGCGTGATCCAGTGTGGCTCGTTGCCACGTGTTCCTGAATAAGAAGAGTCAATATCTTCGGAAGAGATTGACTTGGCAGAATCTTCCCTTGGAGGCATTTCTTCATCTGATTTATTTGCATTTATTGCATAATAACTAAAAGAGAAGACATAAGTCACACAATATTAGAAATTAACCCTGAATGCATATACGCCTTTATGTACAGTATGCATATCTAAAAAACTAGAGGTGATGAGTAAAAACGGATTTCAAATCTGAATTCAGCATCCCAAATTGGGTTAAAATAGCTATTTTTGTGCTTGCATCAATTTCTTTGTAAACCAGTGTAATTACTCTACGTATGTTACTTTTAACAATAACTGCTACACGTATATTTATAGCTGCCCCACGTATATTCTTGATTTCAACTGCTGAATGTAAGCTATTTCACTATTAATTGCTGTACTTATGCTATAGTTTAATATAGCTTAAGTTCATTCTTTGTAGCCAAAAATAACAAAATAAAACCAATATGAATATACTGAAATGTTCACGAGTTCCAGAAACGTTCAATAAATAATTTTCAAACCACATATTTATCAAGTTAACTAATAAAACATGCAAGTAAAAACTCAGTTTAATAAATAAATAAATAGTTCCAAACAATTAAATAGTTTAATCGGAAGGTTTGGTAAATTCAGTGTTATTCAAATTAAGTACATGGAGTATGACTGCTATCCAAAAATAATTTGTTTCAATAAGTCTGTCTGGTGATGACTTAATAACATCCGGTTATCATTGTTTGAGTTTGACGAACCATGTAGCTGAGTTGCTTGCTAATATTGACGAATTTTTAAATTTGTGTATCGAAAATGTCTACAGAAAATCAGTAAGAATTTTAAGACCTTGACAAACTCTCAAAAAACAATACAATGGAATGTTGGTAGTCGCCAGCAAAGCTTCAAAGGATTTGTAGTTTCTGTTACATATCTCATAGTAGTCATAAAAGATGAAGAACACTGAAATGTTAGCTATTTTTAAAATACAAAGGAAACTGAGTCTAGCAGTATAATAACTGGATAAGCTATTAAGGTAACTAATACTTAAACGTTTGCTATGTATTCATACGCTGAAACTGCTAAAACTTCAGAATCCAGAAAGCACTTGTAGGATATCAGGAAACAATGTCCTGACATATCATTCTGACGTAAAAAGATAGCGCCTGTATTTTGTACATATGGTAAAACTATTAAAGCCATCTGGCACTGTCCCTAATTTTGAACTATTAACTAGAAGAAAAGAAAACAGTCAGTAGTATTCTGCCACCCACTTTCTACGATACGGCACTGACTGTCACTCTTATAACGCACCCGAAAAATATAGTGAAGGAAATATTTTGTGGTGCTGCACAGATTCAAACACACAGCTCTACCACAGATTCAATAGAAAATAAATAACTCCATTCTTCACGATACTATTATCTCTGTTGTTAGAAGGTTTTCTCAGAATAGGTGTTAAAAGCTAGAATTAGTAAATCGTGCTCTGGTTGCTTCACTTTTATTTAAAGTATAAAGAACATCCGCTATACCACTAATTGCAGTTAAGAATAATCAGTAAATATAATATTTTTCAACCATATTCGTAATGAATAGTGATTGTTTCACTTTATGTTCTGGTGGAAGAAGTACTTAAGTCTAGTAAGGCTAAACATTTTACTGGCTCATCTGTGACTGCGACTTTAGTTTTGAGTGTAGGCTTATCCTTAGGACATTGCACCTTTCCTATCTTCCTTTGGTTTAAGCTTCTGCTATACGTATTTAATGATAACTAAATAACAGTTCCATATTTGGTATAACATCACATCGTTTGTTAAGTTACATTAATTCATAAGGATGTACCTTCTTTTCCTAAGCCTTATTATAATTGTTTAAGTTTCTCGAATCTCAGCACTTTTTCTTTTTCAGGTTGTACGAAATATTTATTATTGCCTGATATCTCTTTCATATGCTGATTGAGTGACGGAGATAAAATTGGATTAATTGTATTTGACACCTTATTGTATGTTGAACGTAGTTTTTAAAATTAAATTCGACAATGTTATATTTAAGTGAGACTACCAATACTATAGGTATTTATGAACGAATCAGGTATTCACTTAATTGCTTACTTACTATTTTTGTCATTCTGTATCTTCATAGATATGAATTTTTAACTGTCCTTTGACCTCACTCAACACCGTAGCAGTTTATGTAAGATAACAGATTACTGTGTAGATAAACCATCAGAAGCTTCAATGTATTTTCATTGGCCACGAGATGAAAGGCTTGCTTTGTATATAAATATAGTGATGTTACCATGTTCAAAAAAGATTAAATTTACCATAGTACTTAAAGCTAACATCTAGTGCTTGTATGCTTTGTTTGTAAAGTATACACCATTATATATTTATTGTTATGTTCATGAACATTATTGTTTAGAATGTTTAATATATCTAGCTTCATTATTTTTAAATTATTAATATTATACTCGTTGTTTGTTTGGTTTGCATTTTTAGCTTAATGTGTAGTTTAAACACTGATCTAAATATTTGGCCTAGCCTCATTGACTTTGTTTGTTATGAATTTTCGCGCAAAGCTATATGAGGGCTATTTGCGCTAGCCGTCCCTACTTTAGCAGTATAAGACTAGAGGAAAGGCAGCTAGTCGTCACCACCCACCGCCAACCCTTAGACTACTCTTTACCAACAAGTAGTGAAATTGACCGTAACTTATAACGCCTCCACGACTCAAAGTGTGAACATGTTTGGTTTCAAGCAAGTATTTGCTGTTGAAAGTTCTGAAAACGCCGATGGTTCTTTTTTTATTTTAGTTTTGTATAGATATATTGGAATTCGGGAAAATAGTTAAACATGAATTAACAAACACCTCATTCGACTTTGCCAAATCCGTGAAAACTCCTTGAAATCGAATAACTAGAACAAAAAAGCTTTGTAGAAAACACTGGAAATATTTTTCCGGTTTCTTGATCCGAGTCGTGTACGTAATTCACACTTCATTGCTAAAAAAAGACCTGAAATTAACTACCATTATCTTTGGGTCTAAAATGGAACAACACTAAAACTAATATATCGAAATCTTAAGCATTGAAAGAACTGATAGCTACAAGTAGTTTTATAGCATTTCCAAGCCCTCTGACCGCCAGCGGCAAAAAGGCATGTCTGCGGAATTATAGCGTTATTAATCAGATAGCTCATTGTGTGTAGCTTTAAGCTTAGCTACGAACAAAGCACTCTGAAGCACAGAAAATATTGCAGGTCAAAATAAAAAACACATATTGTCTTCCTCTAAACATAAAGTACCCATTTCATAATCCCTGTCACTTAGATTGTCAACTCATTTATTACCTTTTTATTAACTTATTGTCAAACATATTTGTACGAAATATAAATCAGTGCCTTAACACTTACCTTATAGCGTAAAAACCTTAACCACGAAGATAACAGTGAGATATGCTTAATCACATGGACCCTCAGTGTTTACAAAAGTATGTCAATTCCGTCACAAGATGAAAGGGCTTTTGAATATGAAAGTAGTATTAAGATTGAAAAACAATAACAACGTTTTATAAAATATTTATTAAAATGTCAGCCGATTACTTTTGGTAGTACAACTATTCCGTCATCTGAAACTTGTTTGTTTCTTTGTAGTTAAGCACAAAGCAACGCATTGGGCTATCTATGCTCTGCTCATAACGGGTATCGAAACCGGGTTTGTAGCGTTGTAAGTTCGCAGACACCACTGTGAAACTAGTTGGGTTAATTTTTATATAGGGATTTTATTTTTCTCTGTGTTCAGTAATGTCATTTTTGTATTTCACTCTAAATACAGCAGTATAATGTACCTGAAAAGAAACAAGCAAGTTAACCGTTGTTTCATTCATGCATGTCACTAATCAATCAAGGGGTTTGCGTTCGTTTCATTTCGTTAGAGTAGCCCTCTAAACATCTGCGTTTCATTTGCGTAAACTGTAGTTATTATAAAGTCAAAATTACAGAAAAACAAAAGAATTTATATACATTAGAGGTAATAGCAGTTAACGTTCCAAGAAGTTCGATTAGGCAATCATTTTTTCTCTATGAAGGTATCATTAGATATATTTACAATAAACGAATATTCACGTATGTGAATAAGTTTGTACAAAAAATCTATATACTCACTTTTCAATCTTCATTAACCCAACGAAAGTAGGCGTTTCTGTTCCCATGGTAACAGTAGTAACAGCACCTGTTCGGTATGAGCGACAGGGTCAGACAGGTAAGATGCGAGATGTTGACGTGTTGTTCAAGTACGTTACAACGTTTCCGTAACAAAAGAATTTGTGAAAGTTGCTACTGTGTGTTTGGGTGTTTGCCACTTGTCCCTGTGTTTTTTGCCTCACATTGCTGTAAGTGATTTTGAATAATTGTTTGGCATATTATATATATTCTCAAGAAGTCCATTGTAGAAGCTAAAGGCGTCTGGTAGTCTGTGTTGCGCTGCCGAATGACGAGCCTAAGGCGCCACGCGTTGACGCTGAGCAAGCTACAGGCGCCACATGGATTCCTGAAACACAGCATCTTTTCAGATGAAATACGGGGAAATATTTAACTAAGTCGTTTTTTAGTTCCTATTTCAATTAGTTAGACCATCCTGTTCGTAGTTGCTTTGATAATAACAATTTAACGTAAAAAATAAATAAACTTATTACCCCTACCATACAAAAAAGGTGTTTTATTATCCAAACAACAGTTTGAAAAGAAATTATGGAAACAGTTTTTCCCTCAAAGAAAATGGTTGTCTCAGTGAAGAGTCGAAAGAGAATTTAACGGGAAAAGAAGCGTGTTGGTTTATAATGAAAAAACGAATACGTTTGGCTAGACATTTCCTAACGGCTGATTGTTTATGTTTTGGACATTTCCTAACCGCTGATTGTTTTTATTTTTCAGTTTTCCCAAGAGTAGCTTTATGAAGCTACTACAGCGTTTTGGTTATGTCAATCGAATCGATTATTCTGTGACTTAAAGTCACAACATTTGAAGATAAACTTGCAGTGATTACTCGTGTTATCCTTCTTAGTTTCCATTACAATAATTAAAGAATTGAAGATTTTATCTCACTATGTTTTGTGAAATTGCTTAGAAAATTACTTCTCTTTTTCTTCCTTATGCTAAACATTTAGAATATTTACATATTTCCTCCATTTTACTATAGATTGATAGCTTAATATTATTTCGTATAACTCATCAAGAAGTTTGCTCAGTTTTTGAATGACACAAGCAAAATATTATATTTCTGTATAAAATCGATGACACTTCGAAAGTATGTCGCGGATTGATACATTTTCGTTGACCTATTCAAAGCTATCTTTTTTTTTTAACTTTCGTCTGCAGTGTATGACGGAGAAGAAGAAAAAGACATTTCTTTTACCCAGTTTTCCAAAACGAAGAATGTTTCCCCCCGAATTCCACGACGAGATACCCTCAGTGATTCAATAGTCTTACTTAGTGAAGGCTTGGAGGACGAGTCGCTTATATTTAAGTTTGAAGTAAGTAGAATTTTAGTCTTACTATCTATCCATTCATCTGTTCATTCAGGGTAATTGCTAATTGTAACCAGCAATAACTTACTTTATTCGAATTTCAAGAAAGTCATATTTACTTTTTATCATTGAAAACAAGGTAAAAGTTGTATATATATTAGTGGTTTCCAACGTAGATTATAATTATTAATGCTGCAATGGTTTTTCGATTATAATCGTTTAGTATTTTTAATACTCTTAGGCGAGAAAACGAATTTCGGTTATCGTTATGATAGCTAAGTAATGTCAATTTGAATTTTTATTAACCACGACACTCAGACAACCCCTAGAATTTGAAAAGTCATAACTGACAGTTCTATGTCTATTAAGAATCAACAAAGTTGGGGACCTTTGGTACGCAAAGAACCTCGAAAACTGGCATTCATCGATACAATACCGACAGAACAGTATTGAACATATTTGTATAATACTTTACAAAAAGTCTGCCCAAGTATCTTCAATCTGCTTGGAAGGATGCATTAAATTTACTTTCTTATACATTCGCCAATAAGAATACTTTTGAGCGCGTGGCAAATGGTAATTAGGGTGTTAATACAAGTTGAAACAATAACATTGTTTGGTTTGTTTTGAATTTCGTGCAAAGCTACACGAGGGCTATCTGCGCTAGCCATATCTAATTTAGTAGTGTAAGACTAGAGGAAAGGCAGCTAGCTATCACCACCCACCGCCAACTCTTGGGCTATTGTTTTACCAACGAATAGTGGGATTGACCTTAACGTTATAACGCTCCCACAGCTGAAAGGGCAAGCATGTTTGATATGACGGGGATTCGAACCCGCAACCCTCAGATTACGAGTCGAGTGCCTTAACCACCTGGTCATGCCAGGCCAAACAGAAACATCCAATATAATTTTTTGAACTGTAGCAGAAGAATAACTGATTTCCTTCGAAAGCTATTCTTTCTTATGTGTATAACTTCATAAAAAATAAAAAATAAGTGAACTTGAATCTCTAACACACTTCCAGTAGGAGAAACTACGTTGGGGAGATTAAAAATGCCAACATTTAAGTTAATGGCAACAGTCTAAATTTTTAAGAACTTTTTTATTTTTATTTTAAGAGAGGCGGGTAGAAATAGTAAATTATTAATGATAATTGCTAAATATTAATACTAAAATTGAAGTTTCCTGACGCAATATTCAATGGCAAAGTGGTTCAACAAAACCATTAGAAAATCTTAAGATTTCAACAGGAGAGGAACATAAAATATAATTAATTAGTCTTCTGTGAAGAATATTTTATGCAGTTAGAGAAGCGTGTATGAACAACGCAAAACAAGTGTTTTAAAAGTTTGATTGTTTTTTAATTTCGCGCAAAGCTACACGAAGGTTATCTGTGGTAGCCATCCCTAATTTAGCAGTGTAAGACTAGAAGGAAAGTAGCTAATCATCACCCCCCTCTGCCAACTCTTGGGCTACTCTTTTACCAAGGAATAGTGGGATTGACTGTTACGTTATAACACCTTCACGTTTGAAAGGGCGAGCATGTTTTAAAAGTAGAAAACAGTTGGGGCACATGATTGTTAAAGATTTATTGAATTAATTTTCAAGTGTGTCAGAATCAATAAACTTCATTAACAAAACTACTCTTATTCAGAATACCAGACCGCGCTACTCTTACGAAATGCTTGAAAGGTACAGTGAAGCGCCATTAAGCCGCGGATCAGTAAACCGCAAAATCGCCTAAGCCGCTGTAGCAAGACTTGTGAGCGAGGATTAAGAATAAAGATTAATTTAAAAACGTGTAAAAACGCGGCTTACGAATTTAATCCTGGCTATCTAACTTCAAGGGGATATTTAAAAAGGATTTGCTTTAATTTGGAAAATAAATAAAATATATTACAATTGAAATCGACCGTTAATCTACCTTATCCGCTCTCTATGTCAGCTTTATGGAGGTCGCCATTATTACCGAATCACACCTCTCCATACATTAAAGCTAATCCGCGGTAAATCCGTGAAAAAAGTGATCAATAATTAAAGTATTATTTTTAATTCTATAATCCAATATTTTTATGGAATTCTATAAATATCGGCTACAAACCCAATAGAAATCACTTCAGTTTCTGAATTAATAGTGAACATATCATATTGACAAATTCCTACCCCATGAGTACCAAACGTAAACATGCATCGTATGACGCTCATCAAAAGCTGAATGTCATAGAAAGAATAAGAAACGGCGAAACTCGCGCTAAAGTTAGTAGAGAGCCTACATTGCGTGGGTGGATTAAAGATGAGAATAAATTAAGAGCATTTCTTGATGAACTTGATGAGGGTGGTTTGAAACGCAACAGAGCTAGAACAGCACAAGATCCTAAGTTAGACAATGCATTTTGTGAAGCCAGAAACAATAGAATTCCCATATCTGGACCAGTTATTCAAGCACAAGCAGAGAAACTACACAAGGAACTTCATGACCCTAATGCAGATCCAGAGTTTAGTGTTTCAAGTGGTTGGTTAAGAAATGTGAAATAAAATAGTTTGAAAAGTATTTTATTTGTTTTTCTTATTGTTTAACTGCCAGTTAATAAATTCAGTATTAAAAATTTAATAATTTATGCAACTGCGCAATATCGCTATCACGAAATTTAAAATGGCGGCCCGCATGTAACACAGGAAGACGAAATTTTACAATAAAAAGGTTTATTTCTATTGTAATCTTTATGCTATTAATAAATCTTAATAAAAATTGAATTTATATTTTATTTATCTTATTTATTAAAAAGGGGAAAAGCGAACCATCGCAATGCATTGGTCGTTTGTGTTAAAACGGCACTTGTCAATTGTATCTGAATAGTCTATACATTAATATTATAATGATCACGCAATAGCCCGGATGAGGCTCCTCGGCGGAGCTGTTGACGACTTCGGCCTTTCAGTCATAAAGGTTTAAGCCGCGGACCACTTAAGTCGCGGTTAAGCAGGTTGACTCCCCAAATACCGCGGCTTAACGGCGCTCCACTGTATATTTTTGTAAATATATGCAATTACTGATACATTATGTGATGTGAATGTGGAACAAGTTGAAGACAAATGCTGTTTTTTGGTTGTTAAAGTTTGATTTGTTTTTGAATTTCGCGCAAAGCTACACGAGGGCTATTTGCACAAGCCGTCCCTAATTTAGCAGTGTAACACTAGAGGGAAGGCAACTAGTCATCACCACCCATCGTAAACTCTTGGGCCACTATTTTACCAACGAATAGTAGGATTGACTGTCACATATAACGCCCCCACGGCTGAAAGGGCCAGCATGTTTGGCATGACTGGGCTGTTAAAGAATGACCTAAACCTTCTCAAACCAATAAAATAACTTTCAGTATATGTTGTATGAGCAGTAATGTTTAACTTCAAAATGATCATTAGGCTCCGTATTAACGACTTTGTATTCAAAGGATAAACTTAACTTACAATTTGAGCAGTTCGCTTTATGGCACGGTATGAAAAATACCTTATCAAATTTCACGTGCACATTTCTTGTACTTTTGCATACATTACATTAAAATACTAGTAATTTAATTTTTAAGCAAAAACACCTTTGAATGGAGTTTTCTTTCTCACTAAAGACAGTTCAAGGGAACGAATAATTTATAATCTTAACCTTTTTTTATTATTTTTACACTAGAGTATCTACAGAAGAAAGCCGGGAGAAACAACAGACATTGCAAAGCTACAGGAAAATGTGCGAAAAAATCGTTACAGGGATATCTCTCCGTGTAAGTTTGCATAACAGTAATTTATTACTTTGGATACCTATTAATCATAAGATGAGTAACTCAGTACTGATGTAACATAAGTAAATGATTTTACCTAAACCTCAGTCCTAAAATAATTTATTATGTTAATATAAAACTCTTATGTTTATCATAAGACATAAGTAAATTTGTTTTGTTTTTTAATTTCGCGCAAAGCTACACGAGGGCTGTCTGCGCTAGCCGTCCTTAATACAGGAGTGTAAGACTGGAGGGAAGGCAGCTAGTCATCACCACTCACCAACCAACTCTTGGGCTATTCTTTTACCAACGAATAGTGGGATTGACCATCACTTTATAACGCCCCCACGACTGAAGGGGCAAGCATGTTTAGTGTGACGGGGATTCGAACCCGCGACTCTCAGATTATGAGTCAAGCGCCCTAACTATCTGGCCATGCTGGGCCCGTTAGTAAATCTAAAACATCTGTGACTGCAGGAAGGCATCAACACATAATATAGCGTCTACTTGGCAGAAATCAACGTAGAATGGTGTTATGTATATGTGTAAATATTTTGTAAACGACAACATGTCGTGTTGTGTTTAAATTTTCATTTCTATTATTCATTTTTCCATATTGATATTATTGTTTCGAAGTTTAAACTAATATTTTGTTATTTATTTAGGGTAACATTTAGAATTTTCTTGAATTAAGTAGATCAATCATATGTTTGTAAATGAGTGCTGGTGACTTCGTGTCTAGACGTGTAGTCTCGTGCAAGAACGGACATGCTCGGATTGCTCTGGAGATCTGTAGAAAGTTCGCGGTCTTTCGAGGAGTTTAGGCCTACAATATATAAACAGACGAAGATGCGAGAGAGCAGAGAGAGATTCAGTCATCAGTTTTTATTCGAAAAAAGAAGATGGATTCAGTCATTAGTGAGATTCAGACACCAGTTTTATTTCAAAAGAAGAGAGTCAGTTATTTGAGAAAGATTAAGTGTTTGCTGTGAATATTCAACTTGGATTTGTGATTGAAGTTAGATCTACGGAAGCTGTGATTTTATTTCGTCAATCTCTACGATACATCTGAATTACTGCTTTTGCTGAGAGACGGCGAATTTATTGAACTGTGAACTGTTTCTGAATTTCTTCGTGGGACCAAATTCACACCCTAGACTGGAATTTGAAACTTTCATTTTAGATCATTATATTAGATACAGGCCAGTACCGTTTTGTATTGTGATTAATTTTGAAGTTTGAAACTAATATTATTTTGTTTTGTAATTAATTTCGAATGTTATAACTTAATATCTGTCACTGTTATCATATAATTTATGTTATATCTGTTATATTTGTTAATAGTTTAGTGTAATAAATTATACAAGCTGTTATCTGCGTTTTTCTGTTGCGTTTAGTCTACGAAGAACATAAAACATTAAAAATACGTAACAGAAAATTGGGGGCCCGTTCGGGATATCGAACAAACAATTTAATTTTATTATAAAATAAGATTTATATCCTATGCAGATAGACAGCTTGTATATTTAAAATGGCATTCCAACTTGAAGATTTTATAAACGAATTTAATCGGAATCCCTCTTTCGAATTAATCAGTGAATTAAAAAAATCTGAATTGGTTGATGTTGGTAAACATTTTAATTTAGAAGTGAAGCAAGCAATGAAGAAAGCAGATATTAAACAAATTATTGTTGAAAATTTGGTCAGCCAAAAAGTTTTACCTCAAACAGTTGCACAACAATTGCCTGTCACTCATTTTGACCCAGATTTCGAATTAAAAAAAATGGAAATGGAAATGAAATTTCGTTTAGAAATTGAAAGTAAACGACTTGAGGCAGAAAAAAAACCCAAACGACTTGAGGCAGAACAGGAAAACAGACGCCTTGATGCCGAAATACAAATGGAACGCATTAAAGCTGATAAAGAAATCAGTATGAGAAAGGCACAGACAGAAGAAAAGGTTGTTCAAATGCGGTTGGATAATTTTGATGCTTCTAAACAAATTTGTTTAGTACCTCCATTCAATGAAAAAGCTGTAGATAAATATTTTCAGCAATTTGAAAAATTGGCCCTTAGGCTAAAATGGCCTACCGAATATTGGACAGTATTACTCCAGAGTGTTCTCAAGGGTAAAGCTCAGGAAGTATTTTCCAAACTCACAGCCGAGCAAAGTTATGATTACGAGCACGTCAAAAAATGCATTTTGAATGCTTATGAATTGGTGCCAGAGGCATATAGACAAAAATTTCGTGGTTACAAAAAGTTTGACAGCCAAACTTATGTCGAATTTGCTCGAGAAAAAGAAACTCTGTTCGACAGGTGGTGTGATTCCAGAGAAATTAAAGAGGATTATACAAAACTCAGAGAAGTCATGTTAGTTGAAGAATTTAAAAGATGTATTCCCGTAGAGCTAAAAACTTATATTGATGAACAAAAAGCTTCCAAAATTCATGATGCTGCTGTCTTGGCAAACGAGTATGCTTTGACTCACAAAGATTTCTCATATAAAAGCAAAATAAATCACACAGCAAAGAAACCCAATGACTCGTTCAAATATTATGCAAATGTCGACAGAGACAAAAAAGAGCAAACTTCTAATTCTCAAACGAAGACTCCATCTTATTCTATAAGCTCATCATCTACTAAAAACGTGTCATTCTCATCCAAAACATGTGCTTATTGTAAGAAACCTGGCCGTCTGATTTCTGAGTGCTATAAGCTGAAAAACAAGCCATCACCCAATAGTTTCATTTCGCCCTTGTTTGATATATCATTGGTTCTCAATGATTTTGACCCTGTTCAGTCCACTGTGGATTCGAAGTCCAATATTATTGATGTACCTGAAGATATTGTTGAGGACAAATCTAAGGCTTTCATGACTGAAGGTTTTGTTTCTTTTGTTGGCGATTCACGTCTACAACCAATTAAAATCCTGCGGGATACTGGAGCTTTTCAGAGTTTGATTTTGGAAAGTGTACTTCCGTTTTCTGAAAAGTCATTTATTGGGGCCAGTGTGCTCATTTCTGGTGTAGAAGGTGGCGTCGTTTCTATTCCTCTTCATAGATTAGATTTACATTCAGACTTAGTCTCAGGCCCAGTGACTGTGGGTATTAAAGCTTCATTGCCTGTTGAAGGTGTGTCTATGCTTTTGGGGAATGATTTGGCTGGTAGTAAGGTGGTACCAGAAGTTCGTGTTGTTGAAGCACCTGTTATTAGCCCCAGTACAGAGCAACTCGTTGAAGAGTTTCCTGATGTTTTTTCCCGCCTGTGCTGTTACTCGTTCTCAGACACGTTCTCAGGAATCCAAAGAGGATTTCTCTTTATCTGATACGTTCATGTCTCACATCGATGAGATTTCTGACTCAACTTTAAGTTCTACTGATGACACTAAGACATTTTTCGACTGTCTTCATCGAAACAAACTTATTGAGGAACAGGACAATGATCCTGAAACTCGTTCTCTTCTACAACTGGCTGTTGATAAAAATGAAATAGGAACTGTCCCTATTTGTTACTACCAGAAGTCAGGTGTGCTAATGAGAAAATACAGACCTCCTGACGTTGCTGCTGATGAAGAGTGGAATGTTATTCACCAAATCGTCATTCCAAAATGCTATCGGAATGATATTCTTAGGTGTAAGAAAGACCCTAGATCGTATCCGATTTCTATTGGCCAAAGATGCGCCAAGATGTTGTTGACTTTTGTAAGACATGCCATTCTTGCCAAATGACAGGAAAACCAAATCAGGGGATTCCCAAAGCGCCACTGCAGCCTATTCCTGCCTTTGAAGAACCGTTCTCAAGGGTCATTATCGACTGTGTTGGCCCAATACCAAAAAGCAAAGCAGGAAATGAACACCTCTTGACGATCATGTGTGCTTCTACACGTTTCCCTGAGGCAATCCCTTTGAGAAAAATCACTGCTCCCAACATCGTCAAGGCTCTTATTAAATTCTTTACCATGTTCGGGATTCCAAAAGTTGTGCAATCAGATCAAGGTTCAAATTTTATGTACAAGCTATTTCAACAAGCCATG
Source organism: Carcinoscorpius rotundicauda (assembly GCA_011833715.1). Lineage (NCBI taxonomy): Eukaryota > Metazoa > Arthropoda > Merostomata > Xiphosura > Limulidae > Carcinoscorpius > Carcinoscorpius rotundicauda. Next base: position 33,758,905 of record CM022398.1, read on the forward strand.
CATGATCTAAACCTCCATCAAGTTTCATTCAGTGCATACCATCCTGAATCACAAGGTGTTCTTGATCGTTTTCACCAAATTACTGCCACGAACACTCAAAGAAATGAGATGAGGGTGTTCCCTTGTTATTGTTTGAAGTTCGCGAGGTTATATCAGAATCTACTGGATTTAACCCTTTTAAGTTGGTTTAAAAAACAAATAAACAAAACAAAAAAAGTTTTCACAAGTTCAAACTTTTTTTTACTTTTAAGGGGGAGAGTGTTATGTATATGTGTAAATATTTTGTAAACGACAACATGTCGTGTTGTGTTTAAATTTTCATTTCTATTATTCATTTTTCCATATTGATATTATTGTTTCGAAGTTTAAACTAATATTTTGTTATTTATTTAGGGTAACATTTAAAATTTTCTTGAATTAAGTAGACCAATCATATGTTTGTAAATGAGTGCTGGTGACTTCGTGTCTAGACGTGTAGTCTCGTGCAAGAACGGACATGCGCGGATTGCTCTGGAGATCTGTAGAAAGTTCGCGGTCCTTCGAGGAGTTTAGGCCTACAATATATAAACAGACGAAGATGCGAGAGAGCAGAGAGAGATTCAGTCATCAGTTTTTATTCGAAGAAAAAGAGAGAGATCCAGTCATCAGTTTTTATTCGAAAAAAGAAGATGGATTCAGTCATTAGTGAGATTCAGACACCAGTTTTATTTCAAAAGAAGAGAGTCAGTTATTTGAGAAAGATTAAGTGTTTGCTGTGAATATTCAACTTGGATTTGTGATTGAAGTTAGATCTACGGAAGCTGTGATTTTATTTCGTCAATCTCTACGATACATCTGATTTACTGCTTGTGCTGTGAGACGGCGAATTTATTGAACTGTGAACTGTTTCGGAATTTCTTCGTGGGACCAAATTCACACCCTAGACTGGAATTTGAAACTTTCATTTTAGATCATTATATTAGATACAGGGCAGTACCGTTTTGTATTGTGATTAATTTTGAAGTTTGAAACGAATATTATTTTGTTTTGTAATTAATTTCGAATGTTGTAACTTAATATCTGTCACTGTTATTATATAATTCATGTTATATCTGTTATATTTGTTAATAGTTTAGTGTAATAAATTATACAAGCTGTTATCTGCGTTTTTCTGTTGCGTTTAGTCTACGAAGAACATAAAACATTAAAAAATACGTAACAAATGGCTATCATCTTTCTTCCTGGCAGTTACTACTGGTGTTAACCATAAACTCTCAGAAGGTTGGATGATCTCATACTTTAACATCAGTGTCAACTCACCACTGGCTTTCCCTTTAGTGTTCCAGGGAAGCCAGCAGGGCAGCTGTTTAACAGTATTTGCATGGCCAACAGATAACTAAGACTATGACACTGAACTGAATCACGATTGTTGCTCCATTCCTCAATTAGTGATCTCAGGTTGGCTGGAAGCCAAAAATGTGTTTTCAGATATAGTGTGACAGAATAAACATGCCCAAATACTATTTCAAATATGGCAATATACTTTCGAGGTTTTGACACAAGAAAACAATGATTGATATTTGTTAGATTGTCCTCTACTGCACAAATCAACTCTTAGACTAATTCAGTTATCATTAGATAATACTGTAACAGATTTACTGAGTGACTCATTAATCAATTATCTCGCTGGTTTTCTCATAAAAAGGCACCATCTGAAGTTTTTATACAATGTTTTTTTAAGGCTTCAGGATTTCAAAACGTCAATGTAAATCTAGATACTAAAGCAATATGTAGGTGTTCGCATTATCATTACGTCATTTGGAAATTCCCTCTAGCACACAACATAAAATGTCTAAATTAAAATGTTAAAATATAGCCTATAACAAAACAGGTGAGTTGTTCGTTCCTATCGTTTTGTTTGTACCTATGAATAGTTATAGACAGTATATTCACGATAAGGTAGCAAAACTTAGGTAAAAGATAATTAAATTTTAATTTTGTTTGTTTATTTTTATAGGGGTGGATTGTTTGTTTTGAATTTCGCACAAAGCTACTCGAGGGCTATCCGTGCTAGCCGTCCCTAATTTAGTAGTATAAGATTAGAGGGAAGGCAGCTAGTCATCGCCACCCACAGCCAACTCTTGGGCTACTCTTTTACCAACGAATAGTGGGATTGACCGTCACATTATAACGCCCCCACGAAAGGGCCAGCATGTTTGGGGCGACAGGGATGCGAACCCGCGACCTTCAGATTACAAGTCGCACCCCTTAACACGCTTGGTTATGCCGGGCCCTCTATAGGGATGGACTATACTGTTATTACAAATATTACACTTTTACAAATATGTTTTCTGTTATGTTACTTCTGGTTTTGATATTCAAAAATTTAATAATATATTTATACCTGCACTTGTACTTTTCTTTTCACCAAACACACATTTAGCGTCCCCCGTCAGTGGTCGGCAGAGCACAGATAGCCAATTGTATAGCTTCCAACCAACCGATCTGAGACGTATGCCGATTCAGTGTCTTACGACTAATTTCGAGGCGGGTGTGGCCTATTTGTCAGTGTGCCGTGTTGTGGATCTGAGGGAACATGTTCGCATCCCATTATAACAAAGAGAAAAAATAGCTCTCCGATGCGTTGAGTGCGTTATATGAATGACAGTTAAATCTTACTATTCGTTTACAATAGCTCAGGATTTGGCGATGGGTATTGTTGGCTACTCATTCCTCCTTTTTTTTTAACGTATCATTTCAAAATTATTGATGGACAGCACAAACAGCCATTGTGCCAAAGTGCACGGATGTCCGAAAGAACATGACCAGAGTGGCGACACTGACGTAGTGAGGCTCTAAAATCATTTTAATAAACCGTGTTCATCCTTTCTACTCAGAATATATATTGTTGCTCTTATCTTTTCGTGTTTAAATTTCCTAAGACTTTTCCTGATGTTTAACGAAAGGCAAATTGAAATTGTTTTACCATTTTAACGCTATTTTGAAAATTAGCGATATCATTTTATTAATACAACTTGTAATTTAATTGCGACTGATGAAACTACAACGCTCCAACGCCAGTTAAAAACGAAGGCATTTTGTACAAGAATTCGTTTAATAATTTTACTTATTTTAAATACATTTAGATGATGCCACCAGGGTTACGCTCCAGAACTGTATTTCAGGAGACTACATAAACGCTAGTCATGTAAATGTATGTATTCTCTTTTCTTTTAGCTCATGGATGTTTTTTGTACTGTGTAATTTAATCTCGAAGTTTAATTAACTTTTATTCATTTGAACTGTCATATATTCAATTCTGTAAGAGTTTTTTATTCTCATCTGTAAATATAATATGAAATATCAATTGGTTTAAGAAGTATTAATAGACATGAATAAAAATCCTGCAACTCATATATATCATTAGAATGTTAAGAAAGAAAAAAAAGAATTATTTGCAATTGATAAAATCTCCAGCTTATATGTTCGAGCACTGAAAATGATGATTTCCTATATAGTATATTGATACTTGTTTTATAACAAATAGTAAGTCCCCCCCAAAAAAAGACATACCAACTCCTCTGTTTTATTGCCATTTATCATTGTGGACTACGATTTAATAAGGATGAATTGTTAAATAAAACTGTGTTTTATAAGATAATAATGAATTGTTCGGAAATAATGAAAAAAGTATTTTATTAATGAAATGTTAGATTTCAAAGCTTATTTTCGATAAAACGTTTTTTTAGAGTTAAGTTTAAGAATCAGAGTGAATGAAAAAGATTATTTTTTTGTAAAATAATCGATTATACAGTTATTGTGTTAGCACAAAGATACACAGTGGACAATCTGTGACTATCCATCGAGGGAGGGGCAATTTTTTGGACTCTTTCTTGTACACATTTTTATGTTTCTAAGAATACTGAAATCGAGACTACCTCATTCTCTCAACTTTTAAGCAATGCTATTTCAACTTTTTTATTAACAACTACCTTTAATATCGTATTTTTGTTTAATAAATAAAACAAACGCATTGGTTCCCCAGAAGTGTGTTTTCATATAAAAAAATTGAAAAATTTTCAAGCTTCGTCGAGTTTATAATCTCACGGTATTAGTTTGTTAGTAGTTCAATACAACCAGTAATAGTTATTAACAGTTCTACATACGTAATACTAGTTGTTATCAATTCAACGTAGTAATGCTCTTTATTAGTAGTTCAATATAACGTAAATATTGATATATTACGTGCTTTCGGAACAAATATTTAAATTATTTTGTAAATATAGTATTTTAAGAACGTTGAATAACTTCATAAGTACTTCAATTACTAATTATAATTAGGTACTCATACCAATCCCTGCTCTATGTGGGTGTATATTGATGATGGTTAACTATTTGAACTTTATTATGTGCACTATTTCTACAGATGGAAATACCAACTTCCAAAATTGTAAATAAATACATTGCCACACAAGGACCCATACCGACGACATGTATTGACTTCTGGCAAGTAAGTTCATTTTATTATTTTTTGTCCTTGATTTATTTAAAATTCTAACTTTTTTAGCTGTACCATGTACTAAAGTAGTTCTTGAAATAACTATTTTGTAAGCGCTAAATTGATGAATGGGCTTTGTGTGTTTTGTCCACCGCAAAGGATCCAACCTCCAGTTTTAGTTTGTTTGTTCAAAGTTAAGCACAAAGCTACACATTGGGCTGTTTATGTTCTGCCCACCAGGGGTATCGAAACTCCGTTCCTATTGGTATAATTCCGCAGGCAAACCACTGCGCCACTGGATGGCTCCAGTTTTAGCATTATAAGTCCCAATTAGTAAATGTAAAACTATTATTATACACAGAGATGCAGGTAAACAAGGCATATTGGCCCAGCATGGCCAGGTGGTTAAGGCGCTTGATTCATAATCTGAGAATCACGGGTTCAAATCTCTGTCACACAAAACATGTTTTCCTTTCAGAAGTGCGGGCGTTATAAAGTGACGGTCAATCCCACTATTTGTTGGTACAAGAGTGGCCTAAGAGTTGGTGGTGGGTGGTGATGACTAGCTGCCTTCCCTCTGGTCTTACACTGCTAAATTAGGGATGGCTAGCTCAAACAGCCATCGAGTAGCTTTGTTCGAAATTCAAAAACAAACAAACAGACAGAAGTCCACAAGGCGCACGGTATATTTATTTTGCGTATTTGCATTTACTACGAGCAAAGGAAAATAGGTATCTGAATTAAACATACTTTCATCAAGTTTTATTTTATATGCTATTAATGTACATACGTTTTGGTTTTTATAGTTGTTAAACACACGATAAAGTTTACTAAATACTCGTTCTCGTTATGCATGTTTACATTTTGACAATTAAACATTAAATAACATTATTGTTATGCATCTTTGAATTAGTTTAGGTTTTAATTATTTAGAAAACATTAAAACATAGTAAAAATAATTGTAATCTCTCCTTTTATTTTCAACTGAAAACCTCAACCTTTTACGCTTTTTATTTTAAACACTTCATGGCTTACATTAAACAGTCTTACTGCCAAAATTTACGTTACATTTGTGGAGATATCATGCGATAAAGGAACACGTCACAGCGGGGAAGATGAACATAGAAGAATCATTGCTAAATCTGTCGGACTGTTTCCTAAAACAATTAATTTAATATTTTCATTAGAAACACAAGCCTTGAAAGCATTCGTACAGAAGCAAAAAGAGTAAATAAAGATGACATAGCTCACTCAATATTTCGGAGAAAGGAACTTAGTGTGAATTCATTTCATTACTGAAGTTTCGCCATCTCTACACAATCACACAAAGTAATATACATATTACGATAGACATAAGCATAAAAGAAGAAAGAAAATTTATTTTATATAATCGGTTCTCGTTACGTCCTTGGATTTAAAATGTATAATTGGTTTGTTTGGAATTTCGCGCAAAGCTACACGAGGGCTATCTATGCTAGCCATCCCTAATTTAGCAGTGTGAGATTGGAGGAAAGGCAATTAGTCATCACCACTTACCGCCAACTCTTGGGCTACTTTTTTACCAACAAAGAGTGGGATTGACGTTACTTTATAACACCCCCACAGCTGAAAGGGAGTGTGTATTTGGTGCGAGGGGGATTTGAATCCGCGACCCTAGGAAAATATATAATTTTCATATCATTAGATGCAGATAATATTAAATACAACATAATATCAGTTGTTTATTTGTTTATATCCCATCAGAAGGCATTAATAACAGACAAATATAACTGAAAATATGTGATTATCATCAACTTTCACATTGCCTTTCGAGTTGAAGATTCCACACGAGAAATTATTCAAAACTCGAAAACGTGCACCTTAATATACTGTCATTTTTGGTTATAATGTCACCAGGATCACTGGGCTAAACATACGATAATTAAAAGAATTTTGGACCTGTTGAGTAATTTGTTACAATTTTCGAATATGTCTAATAAAAATAAATCCAACTCGATGTTCTTTAGGGCAATAAAGTAAACAACATATTATGTATTTCAGATGGTATGGGAACAAAAATCCACGTTAATTGTTATGCTAACAACGTTACTGGAACGGGGCCGATCGAAATGTCATAAATACTGGCCATATAAAGACAAAACGGAGACATATGGTCACTTGGAGGTCACCTGTGTGGTTGAGATGGAATCTGCATCTGTTGTTTATCGGGAACTTCATCTGATAAATAAAGAGGTAAACTTAATAAGAGTGACTTTCTCATGATATCAGCATTTGAAAGAAATTGCATTGTAAAGTCCTGTCAATGTTTACTGTGAGTTGGAAAAATAATTTGTCGGTGCAGTGTAAGAACTGTGTTAAAAACAGGACTTTATCGGATGTCATTCAAACGGCATTCCGAAGTTGTATGCCACCTTATTCGACAGATCTGTTTGTTTGTTTTCCTAAGTGATAACAGCCCTCGTGGATTCAGTTTAATTTTCTACTTTAAGAAAACGTATTATTATACAGCAGTGTGCAACATTGTAAGTTCCTATCAAAATGTGTGTCCAAAGATCACTTTCGATATTATATAGTATACGATTCTTTCAAGCAAGCGTAATTTATACATGCTGTAACTACGAAATTGTGAGTACAATTCGACATTTCCTGCCCTTATATCCTAATTACCAATAACTGTTATTATCCATTCCATAATTAACTTGTATGTGGGCAATGCATTTTTGATATGTGGATTGTTGTTGTTTGCAATTAAGCACAAAGATACACAATGGGCTATCTGTGCTCTACCCCCATTAATATCGAAACCCGTATTTTAGCATTGTAAGTCCGCAGACATTCCGTTGTGCCACTGGGGGCTGATATGCGGTAAACTTAAATACTTATTATTCGTATGCAGGTTTTATCAAATGGCTTTAACATTTTTAATAACTGAATATATTATGGGATAAGTTTTAGGAGTTTACATGAAGAGTAGTTTAAGTAAATAGAAAACTCATACCCAATAGGCTGAGATTTATATTATTTTAGTTTCAGTGTGATAACAAGGCACACACGTTTACTACAAATAAAACAGAGGCCAAAATATTAAACAACTCATTGTTACATTCTATTTTTTAATAGGAATCGATAGAAAGAAAAGTAATACAAATGCAGTACGTCGCATGGCCAGACCACGGTGTACCTATTGATGCAAGCGACTTCCTTGCTTTTGTCGGCAAGGTACGAAACTATCGAGACGAGACGGATGTTCCCATAATAGTTCATTGTAGGTGAGTAGTGCATGCTACACGAAACAAACTGGGGACCGGCCGATCCACTACAAAAAGATGTTTTACACGTGTTATCTTAAAATATTTATTTCATGATATGTATGTGATATTTTTTTAAATATAAAAATTACCTTAAATTTTCTTCTATTTTTAAATGTATTTACACTTGTTTTTTGGAGCTGATAAAACTGTGCTTACATTGCGAGTTGTGAGAGCCGGTCTCGGTACGGCAATAATTTATTTATTTTTTATTTTGAAGGTGACAGAAATATATGGATTATAGATGTCGTCTTTTTAAAATGGTATTAGTTCTTTGGGAAGTGAGTATGTGCGTTTTTTTTATAGCAAAGCCACATCAGGCTATCTGCTGAGACCACTAAGAGGAATCGAATCCTTGATTTTAGCGTTGTAAATCCGTACACTTACCACGGTGTCAGCGGGGTACCTCTGGAAAGGGATGCTTTAATTAAAATTCTGAGTTAAATTTCCTAGCCAATCAGCTTACTCTCAGGAAAAAATTCAAACCAATCAGAAGATAAAGCCCTCATTTCTTTCAGTAAAAAGCAAAGCTGGGCATCAATGCAGTGTGTTCTGAAATACACCAGAATATAACAATTTCCATGCTACAACGGTCAGGAATGGTTAGGTGGTTAGGGCACAAGACTCACAATCTGAAGGTCGCGACTTCAAATGTCTGTCACACTAAACATGTTGGCCTTTCAGAAGTAGGGGCGTTATAATGTGACCGTCAATCCCAGTATTTGTTTGTAAAAGAGTGGTCCAAGAGTTGGCAGTGGGTGGTTATGACTAGCTGCCTTCCCTCTACACTGTTAAATTAGGGACGGCTAGCGCAGATGGCCCTCGTGTATTTTTTGCGCAAAATAAAAAAAACAAACAAACAAATAAACAATCCATGCTGCAACTTAAGTTTCCTGAGGGAATACATCTGCTGGATTTCTGTACTTCCACTTTTCTTTACTGACCTGCGCTATTTTTCAAGCCTCTGGAGGTTACTGGTATATTAATTAGTATAACAGAAGTCATATTACTTTAAAAGGTGCACTTCTCTATGTAATTTCATTTTGCGTTTAAAAAGGAGAGTGGGAGATATATTAAATATAAACTGGCAATCTGTGCACCAACTGTTACTGAGTATAAACCAAGGATCATTTTGCAAGTTCGAATTCTATAGATGTCAGTAATGTTGAAAATGAACATTTACTAGAACTTACAAGTATTTGAATGGACGTTTCTTCAGAATGCAACAGATAGTTTCAGTTTTATATCTAATATTGTTGAAAGAAAAAATCTCATCAAGAAGAGTCATACAAAGATTCAAAATAGAAAAAACAAGCGTTTTCACATCGTCATAATATCATTTTAAAACTGTTTTGAATGCAAAAGGACATGTACATTTTAAACTTATGCCACGAAAGGTTTAAAACAATATGTAATACGCGTGAGCATGTGAACATGGATGACTTTATCAAATATATTAGTCATTAGGACAGTATCTGTTCTTATGAGTCAATATGATTAGACCTCAACACATTTAAAACTAGACGACTTCTCTACGGGTTTTTTTTCATTGCTTAATTAATAAGAAATATATAAATTTCACTAGTTCTGCACACCAAATTTACAAATTACTGCGAATCGCCAAATTATTTCTACATAAAGCTCAAACATTTATCATAAAAATAACGCTGGGTGCGATATATATTGATTTAATTAAAACTGAATTCCTTGTTTTACAAAATTGGCAGAAACTTTTTCTGGCCACGATTATAATGCGTAAAATATGGAGTGGAAATATTATTATGTCACAGAACTTTCTATTACTATTGCAATAAATAATTTGTGTTAATCCTTGACGATGACCGAAGAAAGTCGAAACGTTGTTCGCTCCTTTTCTTAAAATATTTTCTCAACCCAAACGAGCCGTTTCTACATATATATTAATCCCATAGCGTTTTAATATACAGTGTCAAACAACCACACGAGTAAAATAAAAATACATCTTAAGCTACAAACTTAATTTAAAAACTGTATTTATGAGTTCTTAACTGAAACCCTGGTAAAGATCAATAATTAGTGTCAATAATAAGAATTTATTCAATTTGTAGGAATTATTTTCTAAAATAAAAACATTATGATGAAAACGTTAATAATATAAGTTTATTACGATTATGAAATTGAGAAACATTGTACAAGTACTGCTCTCATTCTAGTGCTGGGATTGGAAGAACGGGAGTTCTCATCCTGATGGAAACTGCTATGTGCCTTATTGAGGCTGATGAACCAGTTTATCCAATAGAAATTGTCCTAGAAATGCGAAGACAACGCGCTATGTTGATCCAAACAACTGTATGTTTCATACTTAAATAAATTAGTTGTGAGTTAGTTCTTTAAGGGATTTTCAAAAACCTACATTGATTTTTAATCACAAAAATTTAGACCTATGGTTCTAGATTTTAAAATATAACCATAAGAAAGATTGGAATTTTTTCTGAAATTATTATACGTCTTAAAAAGTGTATCACATGTTTGAATAGTTTACATTGCAGGTTTCACATCGAACTTATTATGGTATACGTACACATTTCCACTTAATTAGCTGGATCAATTTGGGTTTAATTTTTATATTGTATTCAGATTTTACTATCATGATTTACATATGTATTGTCATTCCCGTATTTCCATGCATCTCTGGAAGTTTGTTTGGTTTTTTGAATTTCGCACAAAGCTACTCGAAAACTATCTGCACCAGTTGTTCCTAACTTGAAAAGGTGAGCACGGCTGGTATTACAGGGATTCGAACCCACAATTTTCAGATTACAAGTCGAGTACCTTAATAACCTAGTCATGCCGGACCCAGGAAGTTTGAAATATTCATATTAAAGTGCAATATCCAAACAGAAGCAACTGTTGGTACTTGTAATCAATATAAAGCTATTCGAACGAAAACTACTATACACAGCTAGCAATGTTTCGCTTTATAAAGTTACCTTCAGTGCTCTGTTGTTCGATATTCTTGGCAAAAATTTGGATTAAATAATAATTTCCGATCAGATTTAACTTTGTACTTGGACCGAAGTTTAAAACAACCTATATAGCAATAGTTAATAAAATATATTTTTCTGGGCCCGACATGGCCAAGCGTGTTAAGGCGTTCGACTCGTAATTCGCGGCTTTGAATCTCGGTCGCACCAAACATGCTCGCCCTTTCAGCCGTGGGGGCGTTAAAATGTGACGGTCAATCCCACTCTTCGTTGGTAAAAGAGTAGCCCAAGAGTTAGCTGTGGGTGGTGATGACTAGCTGTCTTCCCTCTGGTCTTACACTGCTAAATTAGGACGGCTAGCGCAGATAGCCCTGTGGTAGCTTTATGCAAAATTCAAACAAACAATATATTTTTCTTAAGTTTCTAGTTAATACATTTTTTCATCAGTTTGGTATCATCACTTTTAACCATATTTTCGGTCGTAATCCCAATAATATCCCACGAGGTTTGGCAAACTTAGTAGCTTTAGATTAGTCCTAGGTACATATTCTGAGATAACAATGCAAAATGGTCTTTATAATAAAGGTATAATAACACTATCTAACATAATTTTTACTTTCTCTTGTTCCTGGACAGAAAGTGTTATTTCCCAATTACTTATGCCTAGAGTAAATAAAAAAGACCTATTTTTTTCTTCAAACTTTAATTTTGTTACCTGGGAGCATATAACGAAAGCATGATGGGAGACTATATTTAGGGGCTGATACGTGAAAGTGATTTACATTACAGTCGTAAATCTCGGAAAACTATTCACTTTTAAATATTTTTGTATAGCTTTAGTATAAATGCATGTAAATCTTGATTCATATGTTGTTTTATTCAGACCTTATGTGAATGTAACTGTACAAATTTGTCCGTGTTTACATAGAAAATAGGTTAATTTCTAAATTTCATTATCCAGGTCACAAAAGCAAAGTTTGAAGGGAATAATGGCAATTTTCTGTACTTTTACAATGTAAGTAATTAAGAAATAACACATATTATCTAGGAACAAAATTTGTATTACATAGTGTGATCGACAATACAAAATAATGTTATTCTATATGCTAACTAGTATAATCAGTATTATTAAATAAAGTAAATATTATATTTAAGTTTAAAACTTACATGCATATTCTATTTTACGCTAAGAATGGGAGGAAATGGATTACATTCAGTACACTACCGATCTATGGTTAAGTACTACTGAAAGCCAGCTCTATACTCTCAGTTGGAATCTTTTTAATCTTTGCTAAAAACATCACAACTTGGATATTGTATCGTGTTGTATATTATTTCTGTATAATGTATTCAAACATAATCAGAATTTATTTGCTCATATGAATTAGTGTAAAATGATTAAGCCACAAAGCAAAGTTGTAAATTGAAAATTAGAAGAGTGTTTGAAGCTCTTATAAAGCTCCCTAATAATAAAGTAAAAACTACTTAGTGAGTCTGAAGATCATATAGAGCTCCCTAACAACAGAGTAAGAACTGCTGGATTGAAAAACTTCTGTTCTATTTCGAGTACTTTGATCAGAAGAAAAGACAGCTCAGTAAGTCACGTCAGCACAAACTAAACACTATAGAAAGGAAGTTTAATGCTGCACTTAGTTTTAAATCAGTAAATTTAGGAAAAGAAAAGATACATTGAAATACAATACAAAATCATATGTTTTTTATTTTAGATACAGACACCTGTCATCGCACAAATCACGATTTCTTCATTTGGATGTAATACTTAACACAGTTCAGTGTCTACGATACCTGTCAATATCTAGTCTCGATGCACGACGCATCTTACCAATCTTTATGCACGTCAGCAATGAACAGATAACAATTAATATCGTTATGTTATCTAAAGTTATATATATACATATATGTATATATTTCAGAGATTTTTATGATTAGGACTATAAAATACATGTCCGATATAAATATTTTAAATAAGAATTTAAAGGGCAAGTAGTGCTCTAAAAGTAAATTGTATGGTGAAGTGAGCAATGATTACAGCCCCAGAAGATTGTAATTGAGTTTAAATAAATATATGTATTCCTACCAGATGGCGCTATATAGTTTTTTAATTAATGTATTTTTATATCTTTATTCCATAAAGATGCTTCGCTTGGTATTTTCTAAATATGAGACAATTCTAACCAAGATAATCAATTCTAATTAGCTTTAACTCAAAACTGGAAACTAACTTTTTATGGGAACGTGCTATAGTTTTCAGGTAAAGGATATTTTTTAGTAATTGTAGGTTTAAAATCGTACTGGATTTGAGTAAAAAAACAAACGTAGGAAGCTTTAAACGTTTGGGATGGAACATTACATACGAACCTATAACTACAAATGTTATCGTTATTGCAGTTTTCTTAAAGTATATGATTAATGTATATATATTATCTTTCTTTTACAGAGTCAATTCAAGTTTGTATGTGAAGCCATTATTAAAGTTTTCAAAGGTAAGTTAAGGTACTACTTATGTTATTTAAGAACAGATCAATTAACCATGTAATATACGTAACAGATATTCAGAAAAATCAAAACAGTGTATGAAATCAGAACCATTCTCTCTTTTTCTTGCGGACTTATATTTATCACAATTATAAAAAAAATACAAAGATCACCTTACACAGCACATAATTTTAGTTACTTAATGTTTTATGGATGTGAGATGGATTTTTTGAGAACGTTTCAATTTATTTATAATTGTTTTATGTGCTTTTTTAAATATATTTAAAATGATACTATTAAATTGTTGGAGACGGAAGCAAAATGGACAGAAGTCAGCGGGAAATTTCCTAAAGGGCTAGTCATAAATGCTAAAATATAAAATATATTCTTAGAAATGAATAATCTAAATTCGTAAAAAAATGAAACGTAAACGTTGTCTACACAGCTCCACACCTAAACTTGCCCTGGACTGACATCAAAGGAATGTAGGCGTAAAAATACTATACAGTACTTTTGTTGCAATGGCCACTAAATGGTTTCTCCCCCCACAAAGTGCCATTTTCTGTCCTTGTTAGAGCTGTTATTTAAAATATTGATTAACTCACTTCTTTAACGTTTGTTACAGAGGGTATAGTAAAACCACAAGAAGATTTTAAAAGATAAAGGCCGTTGGGCAAGATAAGACGTCATTCAAGACGTTCATCCACAAATAACAAGTTAGGGTGAATCCAGAGACATCTAACATTTGGTCCAATCAGTTTTTTTATGTCCTGTACGTTATTTTTTTGTCTTCCACCAGATTCATAAGCTCACAAATAATGTATGATGGACTTACATTTCATGGACTTCTCTACACGAGCTTTTAAGGTATCCAAAAAATTTCCTTCCATTTGGATTAGATTTTTGAGCTCCAACAGGTGGAACGTTAAAATCACCGTATAAACTTTGAAGACGGGGAAGATTGATGCTTTTATTGTGAACTCTAATAAGGAAGAACAAGACGGGTTTTTATGACAAAGTGCGCGTAAAGTGTTGGTTGAAAGTGTCCCCACACGAAAACATGATTTTATTTTTGTTTTACGATGTGAGAGAATTACTTCGGAACTTCACTAAATAAACTATTATAATACATAAGAAGTGCTTGATAGGTAAGAATGAAATACCGAAAATATATTTTAACCTTTTATGAAACTGCATCAGTGCTATTAACAGTTACTGATGCAACTGTTGGGTATTTGGTTGATAAGAGTAATATACTGATGTCTGTGCTTTCTAACTTAGTTATGTTCTGATATGGTATATCTTTTTAAAACGAAAGTTATCCAAAAATATATTATACGTATAGACCAAAGCTATACATACAATCTATAACAGTGAATTACTTCATTCCACATTCTTGTACTCTTTGAAAGAGCGCAAGTAATCATTAATAAACCTGCAAGAAATTAGAACACAGACCTAATGCTATAAGGGACGCTTAACGCTTCACTTTCTACTGTCAGTAAAACGCGCGCATACCATGAATCACGAGAAGGATTATGCATTCCGTAGGCTACAACACAGCATGGCATATTAATTTTTAAAATCAAGAAATAAAATATATTTGTTACTGTTAATTTTGGTTTTATTTACGCTTGAAACAGAACACTTTTGAGGGTCCTGCGGAAGTACATATACTATATATATACTTATCCATCTTCTCATGTTGATTTGCATTTGCGGAAGTGACGTTTCCAACTGAGAACCTATAAAATCTATTTGAATGTGCAGCTTCATGAATAAAGGTTATTACACGAGGTTCTTGTCTTATGATCGTACTTATAAAACATAGAAATACTTATATTTTGCTTATTTACAATAACATTTTTGAAAGCTATGTACAAAGTCCTCAATAAAATAATTTAGAATTCAAAATCTAATTTCGGAGATCACGTGCAATTATGATGACATATAAGCTTGCTTTTGGTCTAACACATAATTATAATCCATTACTTAACGCATTTCACAAATAGCACACATAACTATTAGAAAATCAATCTTCCACATTCATACAATTACTGTAGAATACTTTACAGTAGTTTCCTCGAAAGCAGAAAAAACGAAATAAAACTCAGAATTATATATAGCTAAAACAATTTTGAAGGTTTCCCACCATAAATTATGTACATATATATACTCTTCAAAAAAGAAACGCAAACGGGATATTTTTATTATTTTAAAGAGAAATATATGTAATAACGTTACAAGCTCAGAGTAGGTGATGTTACACGTGTTAAGGCACTGACTGTCAGACCAAAATGACAATAAAAGTTGTGCACTTTCAAAACGGAGGAAAACATCGGATTTTTCGCCAAAACGCATTCGCCCTTGGTCGCTTGGAAGCAGGCGAATCTCGATCAGATGTTGCCAGAGCTGTGAATGTCCACCCAAGTACCATAACAAGGCTGTGGAATCGTCACCAACAACATGGATCAACTTATGACTGTCCACGATCTGGCAGACTTCGTGTGACCACGCCTGCACAAGATCGCTACATCTGGTCACGTCACCTTTGGGATAGGACCCCCGCTGCGACGTTTACTGCCTCAACCATACCAGGGCTGCGTAGAATTTCCGATTAGACCGTACGCAATCGTCGAAGAGGTTCTTAGGCCCCATGTGCAACCCATCATGGTGAACGTCAACGACGTTTTTCAACATCACAACGCTCGTCCTCACACAGCCCGACTCACCACTGTCTTCTTGAGACATCACAACATCAACGTTCTTCCCTGGCCATCCAGATCACCAGATTTAAACCCCATCGAACATCTTTGGGACGAATTGGACCGACGTCTGCGACGGCGACAACCTCAACCGCAGACTCTACCTCAGCTTGCAGCAGCTTTGCAGGCTAAGTGGACAGCCATTCCACAGGATGTGATTCGTCATCTCATCGCTTTCATGGGCAGGAGATGCCAAGCAGTTATTGATGGTCACGGGGGGCATTCTCGTTATTGACGTTGAGTGACGTTAAACTTGAAATAGTGAGTCTGGACTCCGTCTTTGCAGACTTTGGATTTTCAGCACTGAATGAGCATAGTTTCACACATGTCATACAGAACTACCCGGAATAAAGTTGTTAATGTGTCTCAAATTTTGCCTTTTGCGTTTCTTTATTTGAAAAGTATATATTTTATGCATTTCAGGAAGTATATCTTATACTTGTTATGGAAAACCATTTGCTATATGTCTATATTTACAATTTTGAGAAGACTTACAACCTTTGTAACTAATGTATAGTTAGTTCTAAATCGATATTTTATTCTGTAAGTTATTTTATTCCATCGTGATTTCTTCCTAAAATCGCCTCATGTTTCGCAGAAATATCCCTGTATACATGTATATATACATTATTATTTACTAAAGCAATAAAAAACGACAGCACTATGATCACCAGCTCACTTGTTGTTTTCTTCACTGATGAAAATTTACTTCATATGTTGTGTAAAATATAATATGCATTTGAGTTTATACGTGAAATTAACGAAGTGTAAATATTTTACCCACTGCACTTCGTTTGCGTTGACACTTGCCCTGCAATGTCCACAACGACCCTTAAAGCAATTATAAAATAAACTTAAACTATTTGGGACAAGATTGTTTGTAAACTTATCAGGCGATTCTGTAATAAGCATCATATCCACGAAACAGCAATGTTCTAGAATTCGTTGTCTGCTCTTATAGTGTTATTTTGTCTCGAATAATTCAATTGCAGTGTATCTGAAATTGTTTTCCCGTTCAGTTCACTAAGTTTAGTACTTTATGCTCTGCTTTGGTGAATAATTTAATAGCGTTCTTCTAAACATAAACTTACAATTACTTATTTTTATGCAAATGGCAACTTTCCCTTTTTAAGTTGTTAAAATGACATTGTTACCAAAAAATGCACCAGTCAGCCAAACCGCGTACATCATTTAACCATAGCAGGTACATTGTTTATTTGTTTGTTTTTAAATTTCGGTACATATCGGTGTTTCTTCACCTCTCTTGAAAATTATACAGAATATGCGATGTTATATAAACAAAATTCAAACAATGATCATGAACAAAAAGAAACAAATATAGAGATAAGACGGTTTTGTTTTTTATTTTTTCACTAAACTTTACCTGATGTCCTGGTATTATTGTAATTCAGTATCTTTTTTCTCAAAACTGAAACTTCTACGGTTTATTTTGAATTTCGCGCAAAGCTTCAAGAGGGCTATCTGAGCTAACCGTTTCTAATTTAACACTAAAAGACTAGAGGGTAGGCTTTAGTTATCACTACTCACTGTCAACTTTTGATCTATTTTTACCAACAAATAGTGGGATTGACCATCATATTATAATGTTTCCGTTGGTGAACCCGCGACCCTTAAACTGCGAGTCAAGCACCCCAACCATCTAGCCATGCCGAGCCCAGAGAGAAGAATGAACCGAAGATAACGATCCCCACAGTTCTAAAATGCAGACCACGAATCTTGTTTGGCGGCATTGAGTACGAGTGAACCTCAGAAGGAGCAGTTAATAAAAGGTATGATATAAATCACATGTTAGTCCATTTCAGAGTAAAATGATTCAAGTGAGATTCGGAGCCTGTAGATACTTGAATATGTTATAATGACGGGAAGTGAGAAATAAGCTCTATGTTAATGATTAATGGCTAAAGCTGATCTCTAGCTGATAGGTGAAGGATGGAACTTAACAATTAGTAATTGCAATTCGACGTACACTGAGTGAATTTAGGTAAGTTAAAAGTGTATTTGGATAGCTACAGAGAATTAGTAATTCATATGTGAGAAATATGGTCCACTGGTGAAACTGGAACTGGAAGAGGGAAGAAGCAGGGTCACATAAAAGAAATATAATGGCAAATTATATGTCGACGAAACAAATTATTTGAGATCAAGGGACTTACAAACATATCATACCCCTTCTCCACCAAAAGAGTCCGTTTTATGCTAGCAGACACTTTAACCACATTTGTAATCTTCTCTTTTTAAAAACGTATTATAAAATATTATTTTTCGAAAAATATGCTACAGTTTATTTGACTTCACTTTAAATAGGTAGAGATAAGCGGGAAAGAGTACCAGCAGTTGGATAATCTTTGTGCTCTGCTTACCACGAGTATCGAAATCCCATTTTTTGCGTTATAAACCTCCAGGCTTCCCTCTAAATCACTGACGTAGAGAATGTAATCACTGTAGCAACATTGTGTCGTGTTTTTAGTGACATTTATTGCCAATGTAAGTTTGTTCGTTTATTTCTTAATAAGCACAAAGCCACAAAATGGTTATCTGTACTCTATCCACCGATGAGTCATCAAGAGTAATACTAGTGTAACTAAAGAAATCAATCGGTAAAAAGAAAACGAGGTTGAGTCATCTCTGAAGTGTTCCTCAAGTTGGTGTCCACATTGTCTCATACATCCGAATCAAACTATGTAACAAATAAACTGCTAAAACAAATTAAACGAACAGGTAGGTTTTCGTATATAATTTATTTCAGTGTTCCAAATGTGATAATATTTTTGTTTTTTAGGTAATATGCCTCATTTCAGTTCCATCTGTATTCATTTTTAATGTATGATGAACGGTAAAACATGGAGAAATAAAATTATTAAAAATGACCAATATCACCAAAATTGATATCCCATATGAAACAATACTTTAAACAGTTTACATGCGTTTATTCAAGAAATGCTTGAAACATTCAATATCTGGTGTGACCTCCACAGGCTGTGACACATTCTTGACACCGATTTGGCACACTTCAAATCAGTCTATCGATGTTATCTTTGGGTATAACAGCTCACTCGTCTACCAGGACTTGTCGGAGTTCCTGTACATTCTGAGGAGGGTGCTAGCGTTCACTAACATGCCTCGCCAACATATCCCGACAATGTTCAATCGGATTTAAATCTGGAGATATGGCGAGCCACTCAAAAGTCTCTATTCCTTCCTTGCCAAGGAAGTCCATACACAGTCTGGCGACATGGGTTCGCGCGTTAACCTGCATGAAAATGAACCCATCGCCGACAGCCTCACAATGGGTTCCAGAATTTTGTCTCTATATAATAGTGTGTTCAGAGCACTCCTGTCGAGTTTGAGTAAGTCCGTGTGGCCACCGAAGCATATGGCTGCCCAGACCATTACATGACCTCCTCCAAAAGCATCGAGTTGCACAACGTTACAGGCGAAAAATCGTTCTCCACGGCGACTCCACACTCTCGCACGTCCTTCATCACGAAACACAGTGAACCTGCTCTCGTCTGTCTACAGCAAGGTGGCCCATTGAAGTAGTTCCCAGTCCAGGTGCTGTCGAGCAAACTACAATCTGGCTGCACGGTTAAACGCTGTCATAATATGCCTCTTGCAGGCCGTCTGACCCTAAGGCGTCCCTCGTGCAGAAGATTGTGAACTGTTTGGGTCGACACACGGGTTTCTGTGGAATGCTGAAGGTTAATTTGCAGTGATCGAGCCGTAGCTAACCTGTTCCGCAGAACGGTAGTCACGATGTAGCTGTCCTCTCTGGATTTTGTGCTATAAGAGTTCGTCTCCTGGTAGCGTTGCCAAAGTCGATTGGTGACACACCGATGCGCTTTGACACCCTCCTATGGGTCTGGCCATCCTCCAGCTTCTGGACTGCTCTGATCACCTAATTCTCTGTCAGATAGCGCTTGACTGCTTGGGTACACAAGATGAAGGTACACGCTGACAAAACGAGTCGCGAAAGATCCATGTTGGTGTCTGTTTCGAGAATTAATGAGAATTGCATAGCTTCACGTAACACCCTTATATAGGGTAGCTTGAGTTGTATGCTACTTAAATGAAGTAGGTTTTGTTTGAGTTGCTTCAAACTTTATTCGCAAGCTTAAATGGATATGTTTCTCATACATAAATTTAGTTATGGCAAAAATGTACTGAAATATGTACTTGTTCCTTTAATTTTTTAGCAGTATACCTTTTAACTACAAGTTACAACTTTTACAAGAAGCTAGAATTTTTTAACAGAGACGACGTTTAGATCACTGGTCCGATAATATAATTATTAAGTACAGGGAATGATTATATCAGTGATCGAAACGTCGTACTTGTATAAATAAATATTTTTCCTTGCTGTAAAAGCTGTAAGTTGCAACTAAATGCTTATAAACAGTAAATAAACAAAGATCAGACAATTCATTTACTAACAAAATTCACCTCTCTTCAGATTATTGTTTTTGACAGTATCTACCCGCAATTCTGACGCTCCGTTGAGCACAGTGGCATCTTAGCCTTTGTGATGAGCAGCTTAATAGTTGCAGCCTATTTGTAAAAACCACCAACACGGAGATCACTGCACAAAAACAATGTAAACTATACAAAATTTCTCCATTCTCATTCAAATTTCAGGTGAAAAACATCATTCACCAGGTGTGCACTTTCATTTCATAACACTTTTCAAACTTTACACATACAGAGAGATGATTAAATTTGGATTACTGGATCAATGTTTCATATTAAATGGAAGTTTTCCACTTCTTCGTCATCTGATGTACAGAGGATTTGGTTATGAGTGGTGAAGCTGAAATATCATGGGCACTCTCACCTCAGCACTACCTACACCAGTCATTCATTTACATAGAACTGTGAGATAATTTGCTTTTGAGTACAAGTGTACTAAAGATTCATATTCTGATGTAAAATTAATTTACGTTTCATGGTATTTTTTACAAATAAACACAGGGTGTCGCTATGGGTAACCACATTGTCGTTATTCTTGGTTTCGAAAGCTCTGTAGTTTAGCATTGGGATTTTTGAAAGAGACAAAACTCAATAGGTAGTATCGCTACACTGCTAACGTTTTTGGTATTTGGAATGATGACATCAAATCTTTTTCAGAATTTGTGAATTTCATTAACTCACACTTTTCTATATGACGGATTTACTATCATATATCTATTTTAATATCGATGTTTGTTTGAGTTAAATTTATATTTCGAAATGTACATAATCTACACTGCTAAATATGTGTTGCGAAATTCTCGCCTATTCACTAAAATTGTAAAAAACTATCGAGTTTAAGAATCAACAATATATGTACATACGTAAACACCACTGTATCTTCTTTATTGTATGGGCTAAAATTTTAAAAACACTATCTTCACACATAAATATAACGAATGCGACCAGCCAAGAGTCAGTGTATATGATTGGTTTCCTGTAGTTGATATGCTATAAAGCTAACAAGATATATGTAACTGTGATTAACGCTTATTAATCAGGAACTTCAAATATACGACCAGGAACATTTGCACATTTTTAACATTACAAAACATTCAGTAGACTCTCATCCGATATTAGTACTTTTACGTATACATTATACAATTTCAGCGGTGGGCATGGCCGAGCGCGTAAGGCGTGCGACTCGTAATCCGAGGGTCGCCATCCCAGCCGTGGGGGTGTATAATGTGACGGTTAATCCCACTATTCGTTGGTAAAAGAGTAGCCCAAGAGTTGGTGGTGGGTGGTGATGACTAGCTGCCTTCCCTCTAGTCTTACACTGCTAAATTAGGGACGGCTAGCACAGATAGCCCTCGAGTAGCTTTGTGCGAAATTCCAAAAAAAAAACAATTTCAGCGGTGAAACACTCAACCTGTGATCAGCAAAGAACACAAAGCTAACTAGCTTTTTGTTGCGTGAATTGTATCTATATCAACTCGAAATTAATTCACTCATCGTGAACCATCGATAAAATATCAAGGAAGTTCCGGACAAGACAGAAAACTCAAAAGTGTTTGTAAGTTTGTTAAACTTTTCTATATAGATCATTATTTGTAATAACTGTTTATGTAAATTTTGTTATTTGCATATCAAAATATATCTGTATTGAAAAAGAAAACTATGTACATTAATCTTGTTGGCATGTACCATAAATTGGATACATATCGATATTCGTTTAACTTCTAAATCTAAATTACAATTTAATTTAGTTTCAGGCCAGTTGATATTATATATGTTACATAATAAATTGGAGGATCGTCCGGGATAAATTGTAGTACTTAAAAACTATTAAATTTACTATTTCTCTCACTGGGAATTATTTCAGTGCTTCAATACCTTGATCTCTTTTGAAAATGCCCCCCTCTAGTACAGAGGTAAGTTTACAGATTTACAACGCTAAAATTAGAGGTTCGATTCCCCTCGGTGGGCTCAGCAGATAGCCTGATGTGGCTTTGTTATAAGAAAAACACACAGACTTTTGAAAATAACAAACTTTTTACTAAAATATACGATAGAAAGGTTAAACTATTGACAGTACATTTCAACTCAAACTATTCACTTTTTACTAAATGCAGTCTAAGTAATGGGAAACGTAAAATAATTGAAATAATCTGTAGCATAAGCGATATTAAAACAACCACTACGTTAGACGTAAGAATATATTCTTCGTTTATAATAGTCACTCTGATAACCATATTTTGAACATGTTTCTAGCAAATACGGTTCGACAAAAGCAGTTCAATAAAACATCACTACAATGCCATTTGCTGATGAAGCTCTCATCAAGCGCTTTCGAAAAGTAAAACAAAATCTGGGCTACATATTTGTGTTGACAAAACCAGAAGATTACACTAAAATTATTTGTTCTTTCGGTTTTCACTAAAAAAAGTCGTTGTAAAGCAAAGACTTGTCTTGATAAAAGCTATGGAAATATATTACTTGTACTGTTAAAATGTAATATTAGATACATTAAGGAACCTGTTCACAGAGTACATGAACATTTTAAAGTATACACTCATGCTGCAATGAATCTGAATTCTAGAGGCGACTACCGAACATTTTTTAACAAAACATGGTAGAGTAAATAAAACATCATTTAACATTAAGCTCTTCGTATAACATAACATTTTTATTGCAAAGTCTCTCTCTTGATTTAATCTTATAAACCTGAAATAAACAACCAAAAATTGTTTTTAGCTACTGTAATTATTATCATTATTTTATTTGTATTCAATTGCTTGAAATTTTCTATCGCTTAGTCATTCTAATTCATTTGAACGTGCGTATGTTAACACGTAACATTAAAATTGTTAAACCAGTTTCTACTTGCTATATATATTTTTCTCGGTTAGCCCCTCAATGGCACAGCGGTATGTCTGCGGACTCACACCGCTTGAAACTGGATTTCAATACCCATGGTGGGCAAAGCGTAGACAGCTCATTGTATAGCCTTGTGCTCATTTTCAAACAAATAAACAAGTTTTCAGTATATATTTGTATATGGCACTGTAACCCTTGAGAAAGAAGTAAACCGAAATGTTGGATTGAATAAAAAAAATATTTTGAGACTGATTAGTCGTTTTCCTTTATAAACGTATTAAAAATAATAATTCAATTAATTTTTAAACACAATATCCAATCTATAATTCTCTAGTAAGATATATTTTCAATAATATTTCAATCGAATAACAGTTTTATGACCCTTGGCTTTAAGGGAAAGCCTCGTTGGCATTGGCTATGGAAGATGTGGCATGGTTGATGTATTATAATATATGATTTGGACAAAAGGTCTCATTCTCATTAGATAAAGCAGATGTAATGTGGTTGAAATATTATGATGTATTATTCTTTACTTTCACTCATGCGATCTTATAATTCCACCTTATTTTTCTTTATCAGCACCCGAAATTATTTATTGGTATGATATTTTACTGTATAGTAAAATGCGCTATAGCATCATAAATGCTTTTATTACATCGCAATATGAACTAAATATATCGTTAAAACAAGTTAAATATTAAATAGATCATCTAATTATCACGAAAACGTAATTAACATACACTATTTTAAATTAAATATTGCTCATAGTTCTCTGCCTGTTGATACATTTAGTTAGCGTGAACTGAAAATTTGACATTTTTTGAAATCATCGTTACGAAAAGCCAACCTGCTCTCAAAATAAGAAAATAAATTATACACTTTTATCAACCGAATTTAATAACCTATTTATAAATTCTGCATATCAATACATTGGATCAACAAGAAGAGGTGTTACCGTACATCACAATTGTTGGTGCATGAAAATGTCTCTCACGTAAACTTATCTTAAGATTCGTACTTCGCAACAACCAATTAAAGATTAGAGCGATAAATCACGTAATAAATAAGTGAAGATATAAAAATACAAATTGGTAAAGCGCAACTGTAGTATTAACGTCAGATACGATTCAAAACAACGTAACTCTTAGTAAATCATTTTCATCCCGATTTATTAACGTAGGCTTTATATGCTATATCAATAATATCGCCTCTTCAAACACCAATACTAGTATTAGTACTTTTGTACCAGCGATCGACAGCAGTTATCTTTCGTTGCTTGTTTCAGAAATTCATACAAAGCTACATAAGGTCTATCTGTATTATTTTTAATTAATGCAACTAGAGAGAATAGAGTTAGTCAACGATATTTACCTATATTTCTTGGATGCACAGATCTAATGTGCGGAAAGCATTTTCATTTCATAATCCAGCACACTAACTACTAGGACGCGCCCGACTCAAGTTATTAATGAATAATGTACAAAAAGTGTAAGATATCGAAGGTTAGGGTTAAAATGAATAATTTATGTGTTTTTAGAAAAAGGTGAATATTAAAAGATTAGGGAATTAAGATGTGCATTTTATTTTCCTCTCTCTAAGAAAAGACAGGATAAGTCAGTCATGTTATAATTTAAGCTTGATATTACAGCTGTGAAAGAGGAAATCTTTTAACACCATGTCAGTCTTCTCAAGGTTAAATATCTTCACAGTCTTGTGATCTGGACTGTATTATAGAATGAGCACTGTCATCAGGGAATCAAGTTCACGGAATCTCCTGTTACACGGTGTGCTACTAAATGACGGACTTATGACTTTATGTACTTAAATGTTTCATCGATTAACTTTCAAGCTCTGTAGCTCACTAGCATTTATACAATCCAGAAAAAGAAAAATGATGCATTATTTGTTTTTTAAACAGATTATATACGTTCCATAAAAATTATTTTCTTGATTATACATAATGATTGGTAAGAACTATACGTCGTAGTTTGACACTAATATTTATTATAAGTTGTGAACAAAATATATTAAACTTAAAAATACACGTTTTAGATGCTATAACACCGTGAGCTATTTGCATACTGTCCGTCACAGGGATAGAACCTAAAATTCTAGAGTTATAAAATCTGAAGTTTACCGTTAAACCTCAGTGAAGCATGTTTTAAAGAGTTCACAACAGAAAGAATAATTCTTCATTATATTATTTGTTTTATCTTATCTGTCTGTGAAATAAGCGTATTGAATTATGAGAAAAATCTATGAAGATGTAAAACATTATAGGACCTAGTGACAACATTGTAAGCTTTTTCTTTTTTTGCACACACAAAAAAACTGATTTGTATGACATCTGAAGTATATTGAAACATTTAAATAAACCACTACAGCAACAAAAGATTTTCCTGATTTATTATTGCTTCTGTTTCTTATGTCTGTTGGCATTATATATAAAAATTCAATATAATTTAACTTGTATTATACCAGTTGAATGAATTTATAACATTCTAAAACTTCTCAACTCATACCGTCCTATTCTTTGTTGTTATTGTAGAGAACTTGAAAGCAATTAGAGAATTTAATATCATCTGATTATGGAGTGTGGGCTAGACAAAACGCAGAACTATCTGTAAAGTAGTTCTAGAACCTTTCCACACATCTTGTTGATTAGGCATGGTCAAGTGGTTAAGGCACTCGACTCGAAATCCGAGGGTTGCGGGTTTGAATCCCCGCGCCACACCAAACATGCTCGCCATTTCAGTCGTGGGTGCGTTATAATGTGATGGTCAAGCCCACTATTTGTTGGTAAAAGAGTAGCCCAAGAGTTGGCGTTGGGTGATGATAACTTGCTACCTTCCCTCTATTCTTACAGTGCTAAATTAGGACGGATAGCGCAGACGAAACAAATACAGCTCTTATGTTATTTATTGGACAGTTTGCTTTTTTATGGTCTGGTTTGTTTTGAATTTCACTCAAAACTAGACGAGGGCTATTTGCAACAACTGTCTTTAACTTAGCAGTAATATACTAGAAGAAAGGCCTCTAATGAACACCCGTCATAGCCAATTTTTAATAGACGGATTGACCGTCACATTATAACGCTCCCATGGTTGAATTAGCTATCATGTTCGGTGTGAGTTAATTGAATCCGCGACCTTCACGCTGCGAACCATCAAGCTATGCAAGGCTAAGGAAATGTATGAAACGCCTTATAAGGAAATATATTTTGAACTGTATTTGGCTCCAAGTGTTTACTTTGTTAGGAAAGAGGAAAAAAAAGAATGGATGACAGATACGTCAAAATTGTAAAAGTACAGCAAACAAACGGGGGTTCGGATCGCAGTCTTTATCATCATGATGTGAATTTGTTTTAATCCTTAAAAATTTTCATCATAATTTTTGAGTAACTTACTTGAAAGTGTGTTATAGCTAGTTATTTCTGTTTGTAGACAATGTAACTCAATTTTTCTGAAAGCGAGTCAAAGGCGGATTGGAGGAATCACGTGTTCTAAGCACTCACATCACTATACATTGGTGCATTGTCTTTCATTCAATCACTACACATTTAAATGACGTTACGTTAGAGACGCTTAATGTTGCAATTTGTACTGTCGTGATGTCAGTAAAACATGTGCATAGTATGAATCGGGAGAAAAATTATGCACTCTGTGAGGTACAATACAGCTGCACGTATGAACTTTAAAGCAACAAATGAAAATATTTTTTATTCTTAATTTTGTCTTTATTTACTCTTGAAACAACTTTTTTGGGGAACCTACGGATGTACACCATATATATTTATAGATGTGAATAATAAAAATAACTCCGTTCTTGATTTAATTTAACATTCAAGTTCAAAAATCTGTATATACTCATTACACGTTTTTCTTTATTTTCATAAATACTCAGGTACAGACATTCAACCAAAATTACTCTGTTGTTAGATGAATTCAATGACTAAGGTCAACATTTCAGTCTTTCCCTGGTTTGTATAAATACTCAGATATACATATTTAAAGAAAATTAATCTGTTAATGGTTCAAGGTAATGACCAAGTTCAACAGTCTGTAGATACTCATTCCAATTTTTTCTTTCGTTGATGTATCTGTTCTGATACAGACATTATAAAGCATATTATTTTGTGTAGGGTTACTTTAATGATCAAAGTTGACGGTCTGTTATGTAGATAATCTCTCTGGTCTTGGGTTGTATAAATATTCAGTATTTTTATGACCGTTTCCAATGGTATAAAACAAAGTTGTCATCATAAATGAACCATTACTTAGAAACCTGTGATCTTTTTGCTTCTGTCATATCTTATCCCTCAACTTCCACATAGACGGACTGGGGGAGAGGTAGCTAGGATGGTTAGCACCCTCTCTTAAATTCACCAATGTTCCTGTTTAATTAATTAATTACTTAAATAAGGGAGCAAACATTATTGATAGCTGTGTCAATGAGATATTCCAATGCCCAGCACATTCCTACACGGCAACTACTACAAGGCTAACGGATGTAATCACGTGAGTTTTGTCTCTCGCCCCCTATATAACTTAATGATAGACAGTGGTTCTACCTTAGATGGAGAAACGTCTTGACACAGAAGAACATGAAGCTTAGTATACTTATTCTATGCAGCTTAATATGTCAAACCATAGCACGTGAGTCTTATCTTCTGTTGCATTCTTAACTTAAGTATAGCTTATAGCAAAACATTATCTGTCATTTTTATTTAAGCATTCAATAATGTTCTATAAATTTTCATGATAAGCACAGTATAATGTGGACATTTATATTCTGTGATGATTTTAGTGGTTGTTAAGGCATAGCTATTCTTTAACAGACGCAAGACCATTGCACCTTTTAAAATAAACTACTAAAAGAATTATTGTGCTAAACCGAAAACAAATAAGGTTTCCCATGTTTATATATCTAACTTACAGATACAGAAGATTTGGTAATTTATTTTAATTGGGCAGCGCAATGCAACAATATTAAATAGATTTGGTGATTCATTCGGATGTCAGATTTCTATTCGAATTGCTCGCAACTTTGCTAGAGGATTAACTCAATAAAGCAAGTCTTAACAATTCAAACCTCCTACAGGCTGGTAAATCTTGTAAGTTCTTATATGAACTTTTTGCCAACAAGTTAATAGTTTAACAACATAAGCAATGTAAAAAAAATATCAATCACGGTTGTTAATGTAAAAATTCCCCATCTAAAGAACAGAAACAACCAATAACAAAAACACAGTAGCAAAGACGAGCAATTGAAACAAAATGAAATAAGACAATTTCATACCATATCCAGTCTTGAAATGCTGTTATATAAACAAATGATTGTGTTCTCGATGACGAAAAAAACACTTGAAATAAAAATCCATCTCAGAATAGCTAGTTTGCGTATTAGCACTTTTAGTGACAAGCAAAAAACAACACTTCGACCTTCATAAGTCTTCTTCAGTATTATGAACTTCTGCCTTACTTATCGATTTCAAGTATTCACCGAGATTAAATTAATTATTAAAACCAAAACATCATGAATAATAATAAAAGTGTAGTATAGCGTTTAGAACAAACAGAAATTCCTGATATAAATAATTCAAAACTTCAATAATTTCATTAAACAATTTTCATACTATACAACTGTACAAAGATAAATTGATTTTTTAAACTATTTGATAAATATAGAAAAATCGATTTCATAGCAGATACAAAGCCAAAAAAATCATTTCAATAATGTTAACATCTAGAAACAACTCCATATTAAAATTGTTTTCTTTAGTATAACGCTAAGCAATAGGTCATCTGCATTTTGTCCACTGCAGGGTTTGTTTGAAGTTATGTGCTCTGCCTACTAGGGGTATCGAAATCCGGTTTCTAGCGTTGTAAGTCCACAGACATACTGTTGGGCACTAGGGGACCATTGCAAGGAATTAAACCCTAGAAGTTAGTAAAGTTACAGCTGACACAACGAAAATATTGTTTTAAAATAAATACGGAAATTATCGAGGCAAATGCTATAAATAAATGAAGACTTCCTAACTGTAGTAGTTATGAATTTAATCTTATGAGAAATTGCTCTTTTAATCACTTTTAATAAAACACGTATTGATTTACGCATTAGTTTAATGTACAAAATAAATTCCAATTTAATATATCTAAGAAAGCAGCGTATGAGGCTGTAGCACTGTCTAAAATATTTTCAACAAGCAATAGACGAAAATTTTTATTAATATATTTTTCACAGGCTAGCAACAATTTGTAATAAAAAGTAACTAGAAATGTTATTATAATTGAATTAAGCATTTCACACTAATAGTCACACACTATACAGGAATGTTTTGGAATTTCGTACAAAGCAACTCGAGGGCTATCTGTGACATTATACAGAAATTTATGTTTTATGAGAGATGTTTAAATTTGGATAGTTTGATAATTGTTGTTGTTTGCAATAAAACACAAAGCTACACAATGGGCAATCTGTAGTCTGCCCACCACAGATATCAAAACCCTGTTTCTAGTCTTGTAAGTCCAAAGCATCGTCACCCGCTAGTTCAGCGGTAAGTCTACGAATTTACAACCCTTAAATCAGGGGTTCGATTCCCTTCGATGAACTCAGCAGCTAGCTCGCGGTGGCTTGGCTGAATGAAAACACACGCACACGAAGACATTACGTTACTTAATTTGACGACAATCATGTATCTCATGAATTCTTTTGACAAACACATATATGATATTTTCACGTAACTAACACTTATAATTTTATGTGTGAGAGGTATATTAGTTTCAGCACGAAATAAATGGGAATAATATATCACAACATGTGTCAACTTTTCTTTCAGTTTTGTATAAGATAAAATTGTAGATTTTGTTTACACTGATGTAAAAAATATCCATTTCTAATTGCGCCGAAATGATACATATCACTTTCGGAAAAGAGAAAAAAAAAATTTTTCAACATCTCCTTCCTCTCGCTTGATCATTCATAACACGAACGCGATTCTATAAACAGTGACTAAAATACTGTGAAAATAAATTATCTCATTGACAGGTGCAGCCTTCAGTTTGAGTGGTAACTTGATTAAATGAATATTGCACTTACATTTTTTTCTTCAAAGGATCAAGTAATTGAGACTTTAAGAGGCTCGTGCGCAAAACTTGTTTTTTTTTTTCTAATTTCACGCAAAGTTACACGAGGTCCATCCGCGCTAGCTGTCCCTAATTTTGCAGTGTAAGATTCATGAAAAGGCAGCTAATCATCACCACCCATCGCCAACTCTTAGGGTGGTATGACGGGAATTCGAACCCGCGACCCTCGTATTACCTAATCAGCTGGCCATGGTTGGACCGAGTAGAGCTTTCAAAGGAGTATTACAAATATTAAATTCGAATAATCAAAAGGTATTGAGCAGTTGAAGCATTATTATAGCAATGTCTAAACATGTGTATTTTACGTGCGATTTTATTTCAAGTATCACATTATGTGTTGTGTGTGTAAAAATACTTTTGCTAAAACATATAAAAAAGTCTAGAGACTTCTGATGACTGTTTTTCCCATCAGTTTTCACTTCGGGTTGAAATGAATTATTCAAAATTAAGCAATCGTAAAGACATTCTAGGTGTTAATGTATATTTTGAAAGAATATAGAGAAAGGAAATCAAATAAGATCCCCAAGGTAATAAGTTTAATATGAGACAAACCAATTTAGGTGTTAAAAGTTATAAAATATTTACACAATAACTTTCATTTTGTCAAATAAAGCTATAATGTCATTTATTTGGATCAGTATAAGTAAAAATAAAATTATACACTTATGCAAAAATGTATCTAAAATAATAAAAGGGTGTGTATGTGTGTACGTGCTTGCGCAGCTTCCATAATTCCAACAGAAAAGAACCTAGAAACCTGAAATTTTGCACACATACAAAGTGAGAACTTTGGTGTTATTACTTAACCATATGCGTGCACATTTATTTGTGAGGTAAGCAAAAGAAAAAAAAATCTGACAATCATACCCCTAAGATCAAAAAGCCTAGAAACCTGAAATTTTGTACACGTACTAAGTAGACCGTGAGAGTGTGCACCTGGGCATTATGTCTTATGTTATTTATGTGTGTGTGTGCATACATATCTTTTTAATGAGGTAAGTTAGCGAAAACTCACATATAGCAAAAAAAGATTCCTTACATTACAAATATAAATTACAGACAGCCAGACAGACATGCGTAAGCGTGTGCATGTGCGTGTCTGTGCCATAGCTCCAATAAGAAAGAACCAGAAACCTGATATTTTGTAACCGTACTAAATGGACCCTGAGGGTGTGAACCTGTGTATTATTTATCTTATTCACGTGCGCATGAGTGCCTGCGCGTCTTTTCAATGAGACAAGGTAGCAAAAAGCCATGTAGAAAAGAAGTGGGTCCTTATATAACAACTTTTAATATATAGAAAAGCCAGTAAGGTTTGGTAACAATACGTTCCAACAATGTCCTTCATGTCATATTGCTTATTAATAAAAGTATATAACTCATACGTTTAGATGGGTCTAGAATACAACACTACCAATCTAATAACCCGGAATTCTCGCTAGTAATATATAATTTAATCTGTTCATCATACATCTACTGACCCAATACAAGTAGAATATAAATTTAACTTCCAGTCTTTAACTTCGCTTTTCAGAAAGCTATGCTTGGAAAACAAAACTTGCATACACTGTATTCTGCTCCACTTGCTAACATGCCATATTTGCAAGACGTAAATTAACGTATTCACTTTTGAGATCCTCTTATTAGCATGTCCTTCTTAAATACATATACTGATATACAGTCTTGAGATCTTCTAACCGGCATGCCAAAATTACGAGACATGAACTGACATGCTCAATATTCAGCCTCACTTGCCAGCACGACACTAGCATAATAAATATTGAATTCCGCTTGAAAGCATATAATACTTGCAAGACATAATATAACATATTCGGTCTTGATATCCACTTAATATATGCCACTCTTAAAGACATATACCGATATATTCATAATTGTGGTCTTCTAGCCAGCATTAGATACCTGTAAGACATAACTCAGTTTGAAGCTTCACTTACCAGCATTTCATTTTTGTCAGGAGCTCTATTTTAAACAGTCCTGAGCTCCATTTTAAAGGCATCATTATTCCAAGTTGATATTTTTAGTAACCAGTCTTGAATTATTGGTGTTAGGCTGTCACGAAGGTGAGAGGTGCATTTACAATCCTAAATCTTTAACTTAACTCCTGCGTAATACGCTAGTAAGATGTTTCTTTACTTACTGGTTTTGATTACTGGCCAATATTGCGTACCACTTGTCAAATGAAAATTTACTTAACCACCAGTGAGCTCCTGGTCACGATCTTGTACCACTGGTAAGATGAACATTTATGCAGTCATCGTTGAACACTGATAAACACAATATGATACTAATAACATATAATGAAAAATACGGCGCAGTTGTCAAAATACAGCTATTAATAGTTAATTTATTAACATAATGTAATCAGAATGTGCACTATAAGTAATGGTAAATAATGTATAAATTGATATTGTTTCGAAAATATTTTAAAGCTTACATTATAGATGTGAGATGGAGCAATGAAATTTTTATTGTACATTGTTATTATGGGCGAATTGGTCATAAAATAAGCGATTTAATTTTTTTAAAACTCTTTGCTTCCTTTTCTTACTCATTTCTTCTAGTAACTCTGTCTGCCCCAAGGAATTTAGCGGTCACTGAATCCAGTACATTGTCACATTCTCTCGAGCTCCGCTGGGACCCACCTCTAAGTCATGACAATGATATAGTTGGTACGTATGTGGTCATCTTAATTTGATAATTTATTAATTATAACAGGTCACGTGTATCACACTTGTAAAAACTAGTAATTCTGGTTGCATGATGAACTTCTGCACTGAAAGCAGTTGTTAATAAAATGTTCATTCCTTATTAATTCATGTGAACTACATCTAAAATTTAATGACAGTTACTGGGTGTGAACCCTTTATGAAACTCATTTTTTATGGCAATGATAATTCTTATTATAAATAATTTGGGAATAAGCACAAATTAGTAATATTGCCAAATCAGAATAATTTAAATGTAACATATATGTATATAAATTAGTACCGACGTATAAAATTGATCAATGGTTGAAATGATTGATCAAATCGTGATCTCACTTGGGTATTTTCACATAAGTAGATCGCAATTTGATAGTACAGTTTGGTTGAGATCGATTTTGGATCTCAATGCTAAACACATAATATTGCAAAATCCTTATTTATAAAAACATTTTTCCTAAAAGTCCATTTTGCGAATTAAATTCTAGTTCAAGTACATCTGTTGACAAAAAATATTTATCTGTTATATTCATTGTGCTTTATTTAGGGTATACAATCTACTACATAATTGATACGCCAGGGTCTCATGGAAGTTGGGAGGTAGAAACAACCACGGGAAACGAAACCTTTGCCACAGTCCCACAGCCTCACCAGGTTACTTCTGAAAGCAGATATGTGTTTCGCTTACAGGCTCGTGGGAAAAACGGCGCTGGTCCACCTTCAGACGACTTTATTTTTGATACAAAAGAAAGTATGTAAACGCTAAAAAATACAGTTATTTCACAGTGGATAATGATCACTATTTAATGATAAACAAGAGGGAATCCTCAATAGCTGCGTAATTCTTTTAGGCAGGAGAAGAGTAAATTAATCTATAAGACGGTTTTTCTCTACCCTCTTTCTACTAGCTATATTTTTTATGTTCCAATAATACCAAGAGTGGGAGGAAGCGTATACCCGATTCAGATTTATTATCCTTCAGGATCTCTTTCAGTCTACCCCAAACTGTAAAAAGAGATGACGGACCTATGAGCTAAAAGTTTGTGTTTGAAAAGAACATGCTGTAAAACTCAGATCCGTTTTATGAGTTGCTATGCCGCGGTTAAGGATAATAATTTTGTATTGTAAATATGTTATAATAAGGTTTAAAGTTAAATCTGATATTTTATGTAATGGACAAAATGTTAAGGTAGTTATGCCAAAATATAAAATCATTAGACATTTCATGGTTAACTGTATATTGCCCTAGTTCATTTTTTGAACAATTTGATACATTAATTCTATATTTGATATTCGAAATTCTCGAGATAGTTCTGGATGTACTCGGGACATTCCGTGAAAGCTTCAGTTCAGCACGGGATATTCCGCGAACGCTTCGGCTTAATTTGAGACAGTCTGTGAAAGCTTCACCTGTACATTCCTAGATATTTAATTGTAACGGTTTTAAAACCTCGAACGAATATAAGAAACTTTTTTTAAACCCGCACACCGCCAAATAACCTTTTTCATTAAATGAAATACAGTTAACGCATCGTCAGAATTACGCCAGTATAAAAAGAAGTTATAAAGACAACCATAAGGAATTTTATGAAAGAAAATCATATAAATTAACATCAGGTGACAAAGCGCATGTCATGACAAGTCGAGAGCTGAAGGTAACAAATCTCATAAAACTACCATCTGGAAACTGTAAATAACAAAATCCATAAAACAGTCAACAGAAAACTGTAGGTAACAAAACCCACACCACGATCTAGTCAAAAGCTGTAGGTAGTAGAACTCATACCACGACCAAGTTGAGAGCTGTAGGTAACAAATCTCATAAAACAACCATCTGGAAACTGTAAGTAACAAAATCCATAAAAAAACCATCTGAAAACAGGAGGCAACAAAACCCATAAAACAGTCAACAGAAACCTATGGGTAACAAAACCCATACCACGATCTAGTTGAGAGCTGTAGGTAGCAGAACTTATACCACGAACAAGTTGAGAGCTGAAGGTAGCAGAACTCATTCCACGACCTAGTTGAGAGCTGTAAGTAACAAATCTCATAAAACAACCATCTGGAAATTGTAAGTAACAAAATCCATAAAAGAACCATCTGAAAACAGGAGGTAACAAAACCCATAAACAATCAACAGAAACCTGTGGGTAACAAAACCCATACCACGATCTATTTGAGAGCTGTAGGTAGCAGAACTCATATAACGACCTAGTTGAGAGAGGTAGGTAAGAGAACTCATAAAACAACCATCTGGAAACTGTAAATAACAAAATCCACAAAAGAACCACCTGAAAACAGGAGGTAACAAAACCCATAAACAGTCAACAGAAAACTGTGGGTAACAAAACCCATACCACGATCTAGTTGAGAGCTGTAGGTAACAGAACTCATATCACGACCTAGATGAGAGCTTTAGGTAACAGAACTCATATCACGACCTAGATGAGAGCTTTAGGTAACAGAACTCATACCACGACCTAGTTGAGAGCTGTAGGTAACAAATCTCATAAAACAACCATCTGGAAACTGTAAGTAACAAAATCCATAAAAAAAACCATCTGAAAACAGGAGGCAACAAAACCCATAAAACAGTCAACAGAAACCTATGGGTAACAAAACCCATACCACGATCTAGTTGAGAGCTGTAGGTAGCAAAACTTATACCACGAACAAGTTGAGAGCTGAAGGTAGCAGAACTCATTCCACGACCTAGTTGAGAGCTGTAAGTAACAAATCTCATAAAACAACCATCTGGAAATTGTAAGTAACAAAATCCATAAAAGAACCATCTGAAAACAGGAGGTAACAAAACCCATAAACAATCAACAGAAACCTGTGGGTAACAAAACCCATACCACGATCTATTTGAGAGCTGTAGGTAGCAGAACTCATATAACGACCTAGTTGAGAGAGGTAGGTAAGAGAACTCATAAAACAACCATCTGGAAACTGTAAGTAACAAAATCCACAAAAGAACCACCTGAAAACAGGAGGTAACAAAACCCATAAACAGTCAACAGAAAACTGTGGGTAACAAAACCCATACCACGATCTAGTTGAGAGCTGTAGGTAACAGAACTCATATCACGACCTAGATGAGAGATGTAGGTAAGAGAACTCATACCACGACCTAGTTGAGAGCTGTAGGTAACAAATCTCATAAAACAACCATCTGGAAACTGTAAGTAACAAAATCCATAAAAGAACCATCTGAAAACAGGAGGTAACAAAACCCATAAACAATCAACAGAAACCTGTGGGTAACAAAACCCATACCACGATCTAGTTGAGAGCTGTAGGTAGCAGAACTCATATCACGACCTAGTTGAGAGAGGTAGGTAAGAGAACTCATAAAACAACCATCTGGAAACTGTAAGTAACAAAATCCACAAAAGAACCACCTGAAAACAGGAGGTAACAAAACCCATAAACAGTCAACAGAAAACTGTAGGTAACAAAACCCATACCACGATCTAGTTGAGAGATGTAGGTAAAAGGTAACAAATCTCATATCATGAACATCTGAAAACTGTAGATAACAAAACCATCAAAACGCCCAGATGAGAATTGTAGGTGACAAACCTGCACCACGACCAGTTGAGCGATGTAGTTTTTACTACCATTAGCTTTTACCGTCCGCTAAAATGACAACAGATATAGTTGTACAGAGAAAGTTTAAATAGTGGTCTAGAAAATGAATAGGTATAGCTTTTAGATACACACACGTCTTTATAAGCTATAAGATGTGAAAGACATAAGTGCTAGTCCAGCTATGACACTGAACAGACCTTTTGTTTGTTAATTATTTGTCGAAATGTATCAGTAGTAATGAGACAAAGATTGGCTTCATTAATTACGTTCATTTGAACAAGCACTATATTTACCTAGGTAACATTATATTTCTTTATTTTACAAGTTACTTTTTCTGAGATGCGAGAAAAGCTGAATAATTTTCAGAATAATAGATTATAAATGTGCATAGATATCTAAAAAAATCAAGTATTTGTTCTTAGTGCAGTTACAAGGTGTTCTGGAGGCAAGAAATACAGAAATAATGCTAAATAGTGTAGCACCAATGGTAAAAACCTGAAAAGGTATAACACTAAAGGTAGATCAGTGCAGTAATAACACCCAGAAGTCTGTGGGGCATACTGCTCCATTGGATGTACCAAACTCAGGTGAACATCCAGAAGGCTCAGAGTATCTGTGTCAATACCCAGATGGTGCTATTATTCACTTCCTACTATCAGATTGGAATAACTTTGGATTAAGTTTGTATAACAATGAATTGTTCTGACGAAAGATATAAAGTTGTTAATATAATATTCTATATAAAATACCAGAAAAAGGCAATGTTACGTAAAGATCCCCAGGCTCGCTGATTACTTATCGTTGTGTGTATGATGTTTCTTAGATCTATTTTCTCTATAAGTGAGTACTGTATATTCAAATCAGTTCCTTACTGGGAAAGAGGAGCGTTATATTTAATTTTTATTCAGAAAAAATATGATTTCATTTTCAAAACTACTATTTACAATCATTCTTAAACAATTACATGTAAGCGCTTATTATTTTTTTCGTGCTCCTAAGTCTTTTCTTGGTTCGGGGTAATGTGCAATATTATTGACAGTTGCAACACTGACATCATTGGTTGTGGTCTTTGTCAGCCTCGCTGTGAGAGGAAACTTGCTCCCTTCATATTTGTCCCCAGTGGCTCAACGGTATGTCTGCGGACGCTAAAATCCGGGTTTCGATACCCGTGGTGGGCAGAGCACAGATAGCCCATTGTGTAGCTTTGTGCTTAATTCAAAACAACAACAAAAACAAAACAACAACCCTTCATATTTCACTATAAATAGCTCCCAGCATGACCACTAATACGGAATATAATACTGTATTAATGCCTAAAAACAATTTTGTGGAATTATTAGAAGGTGATTATGAAATAGTGGTAAGTTCATCACAGGTATGCTTTTAAATTTTTCCTTGGAAAATGTTCAAGTTTTGTTATGTGCACACAGCTCGCTTATAGTTTTCAGGTTAAATACATCCTTGTCATATAATTTGTTTAGCATTTAGCAGTTACAATGGTGTGTTTCGCATGATGAGTACAACAATTCTGTTAGATCATGACCATTCTAGACCCTAACAAAAGGATATAAACCCTAATATAAAGATCCTTGGCGTGTAGTAGCACAGTTTATTGACAGTGTTTGTTGGAACAACTTCTTGGAGGTCTGTCGAATTTCCAAGATCATGGCTGCTAAATACTAACTGGTTCGAGACACTTCCAGCTTTCAAATTTGTTCACTGTTTTATTTATAAGTCTTCCAGTCTCCTTGTAAAATGTCAGACTTTATTCATAATTTAGCTATTCAAAATTATTATTGCAAATATTCGAATTCAGTTCATTTTGGCTTCATAATGGTCTATATTTTCCCCTAACGAATTTGCGTTTTTTTAATAAGCCGATGGAAATAAACGTTTTTGAGTTACGTAGCCACACTAATTACAGTATTAGCCAAAACGTATCCATACTGATCTATACAGATGTTATTGTCTACATGCACGAAGTTATTACTGAGCAATTACTCGAGTAGTAACAAGGAATGAATTTTATGATCGTATAAATATGTACTACGAGTTATTATTCTAGTCTGTATAAGTTGGTTTAAACATCTGCTCGTCAGCTCATGCATTCATATCTGTTTGTATCAAACAGTGTGCTTTTGATATAATGTTTCTCGCAAAAGATCAACTATTTGTTCAAACAATTTCTGTGTACTTGATGTAGAGTCGGCCCGGCATGGCCAAGCGTGTAGGGCGCGCGCTCGTAATCCGAGGGTCGCGGGTTCGCGCTCGCCACACATGCTCGTCCTCTCAGCCATGGGGGCGTTATTATGTCACGATCAATCTCACTATTCGTTGGTAAAGAGTAGCCCAAGAGTTGGCGATAGGTGGTGATGACTAGCTGCCTTCCCTCTAGTCTTATACTGCTAAATTAGGGAGGGCTAGCACAGATAGCCCTCGAGTAGCTTTGTGCGAAATTTTAAAAAACAAACAAAAACTAGATGTAGAGTCATGTGGCCAAGAATGTCTACTTTTAGACGCCATCAAATTACTATCAGCTTTAATGGCCGTGTTTTATTCAGGTTAGCACTTCAAGGTCGAAATCACTCTTGCAACTTTACGACAGGAATTGCAAGAATACATTCATTTTAGGGTATTTAGAGGAACAGTGAATTATTGACCAAAGAAAGTTATTTTACAAGACCAGTTTATACTGATGAGTTCTGATTACAGTTTGTTACAGCTGATAGTAGGATTCGTGTCCATCGTGTGCCCCCAAAACAGACAACACACAGGAAATGGTGCAATAGATATGTGGGCAGCTATTCATCATGGTGGAAAACTTCTCTTCAAATCCTCCACGAAAATGTCAATTTATAGGATTATCTCGACCAGAGATGTCCCTGGTCAATAAAACCTCGAGACTGTAATCCCATTAAGAACTGACAGGTAGAACTGCGTAGAAAACCTACTAACCATGATCTTGAACCAGATACTGTAGCCAAGTTGCAGCACTTTATAGTGACAAGTTGGAATGAATTAACGGTTTATTACATCAATAACCTTACTGTCGCATTGCAGATGTTATTAGAGTACGAGAGCTAACCCCGTACTGAATGTTCAATATGAACTGATATGTGGTTATAAATGCTATTTATAATAATATTTTGTTATATTTGCTCATTGTATATATCTTGGTAAGGGTTTGTTATACCAGGTAAAATGCTGAATTATATATCTTTCTACAGGTAGCAAATAATTTTTGATTGTTTTTGAATTTCTCATAAAGCTACCCCAGGACTATCTGCGCTAGCCGTCCCTAATTTAGCAATGTAAGACTAGAGGAAAGACAGCTAGTCATCACCACTTATCGCCAACTCTTTTACCAATGAATAGTGGGATTGACCGTCACATTATAACGACCCAACGCCTGAAAGGGCAAGTATGTTTGGTGCGACTCGGATTACGAGTCGAGCCTCTTAAATACCTGGCCATGCCGGGTTTTTTGGTGTTGTTGTTGTTGTTCCAACAAATCATTCAGTATGTCCATAGAATCTGTCTCATTATACAAATTACATATGTTGATGTTTAATATAACATGCGTTTCCAAGTTTGACAACGCTAAGTGTATTTGTATGCCATCGTAATAATAACGATATTATTTGTTACAAAATATGCAAACATTTTGGCTAAGACTCTATTTATGTATCAAGTGAGCTATATAATATGGACCATAAGCTGTTCATTTGCTTCTTTTCCTGAGCAGAAAGTGTGCATTTTTTTATAGCAAAGTCACATCGGGATATCTGCTGTGTCCACAGAGGAGAATCGAATCCATGATTGTAGCGTTGTAAATTCGCAGACTTACCGCTGTCCCAGCGGGGAATGTGAGCAGAGAGAGCCATGATTGGCCTGGCATGGCCGAGCGCGTTAAGGCGTGCACTCGTAATTCGAGGGTCGCGCTAAACATGCTCGCCCTCCCAGCCGTGGGGGTGTATAATTTGACGGTCAATCCCACTATTCGTTGGCAAAAGAGTAGCCCAAAAGTTGGCGGTGGGTGGTGATGACTAGCTGCCTTCCCTCTAGTCTTACACTGCTAAATTAGGGACGGCTAGCACAGATAGCCCTCGAGTAGTTTTGTGCGAAATTCAAAAACAAAAAAAGAGCCATGATTAAACTAGCGAGCACAGATTGTAATCTTTATACCCCTAACGGTATATGAACTTTGGATATAATCTTTTTTTGCCAGAAAGAAAAGTTTGGAACAAGTGCTCTTAGCACCACAAAAGCTATGCTTTTCATTTATTTTTAAGAGATCCCCCCCAGTGGTTCAGCGGTATGTCTGCGGACTTACACGCTAAAATCCGGGTTTCGATACCCGTGGTGAGCAGAGCACAGATAGCCCATTGTGTAGCTTTGTGCTTAATTCCAAACAACCAACCATTTTTAAGAACTACCGAGCGGTTTCCGGTTGATATATGTTATTTCTTGTATTTAGTAGTTTTAAGGATGCTAGAATTCTGAGGTGCTATTTCGTTCAATTGGGACACTGTATGGCGTCTGTCGCATTTTACGAGCCATTTAAATTGTTTTTTCTCTTAGATTAATTGTCAGAGGTTGATGGGTACAGGAATTCCTGGTTGGAGATATATTCTTGTCTTGTATGATTGCTATCATTGAGAAACTGATTGTAAATATTCTTGAAAACTAACAAGAAATGGTCTTTGATTACAATGCTTCTGCTGGAATAGCACCCATTATACCTCCTCCCCCAGAATCGGTGACACCCATGTTCTTACTTATTGTCTTGCAGATTAAAGATAAGCTAAATTATTAATTGACAATATTATGTATATGTGTGTCCTCTTATAACTGGCGTAACTCTGAATCAATTTTCACTAAACCAAGCATGTATCCTTGGTGATCCCAAGAATTTACATAAGAGGTCGGCGTTGGTAATTATCTCCTGCATCGTCCCCGCAACATAAACGGATAAGACAGATAGCACGATTGTATCTCTGCATTCATAGAGCTAAACCAAACCCTAACATATCGCGTGATCAAACTTTTTTGATATAAGTTTTGAAATATCTGTGGGGAGGCCCGACTTAAGCATAAAGATGCGAACAATTCGCTTAACGTGCCACAAGAAAAAATGTTTTTTATGTATAGATAGATGTAAAATTTGCGCATCATTGTATTTGTATATTAAGTAATGAAGATTTTTGAATATCCCATCTATATATAAACATCGTTAAGCATTTTAGTTAGAACGCAGCGTAAAATACTAAATATCCTTTTAATATCTCTGGAAGTACGAAATTTATTTTAAAACTCGAAATTTGTACATTTTGTTCAGTAGACAAGGAATTCAATGTTATAATACTTTACAAGGAAGTTATGTATTCCTCAATTATCGTCCATTTATACTACTATATTTAAAATGTTAGGAATGAAACTATTTTTAATTTAATAGCTACAAAAATTATCACATCAATACTGCAATAAATGTGAAGTAATCTACAACTAAGTTCTTAAAAAAGCAGCGTTTTCTGTTCAGATTTAATTATCATTTTCGAACAAGGATAAGTTTGATCTCGAAATTCCCATTATTATTTTTTCGAAATTGTTAGTTTTGTGATGGAATAGCATGGCAAGTTTATTTTCTAGTAAAGCAAGTCGACATACCTGTTACGTATAACAAGAAGCGTAGCCACGAAAAGTTGTCGGTAAATAAGGTGTGTGTGTGTTTTCTTATAGCAAAACCACATCGGGCTATCTGCCGAGTCCACTGAAAGGAATCGAACCTCTGATTTTAGCGTTATAAATCCGTAGAACTACCGCTTTACCAGCAGGGTACCGTGTGGGCTGGTTTCTTTGTAATCTGAGAGAACATTTAAATACAATAAAATTAAGCTAGAAAAAAATCGCTTTTTGAAACTTAAATGGGTTTAAAGCTCAGTACTTATCTTGGGCATCGTCTGTCTTGTTGCCCTCTGACCATTTTCAGTTTATTTGAAAGTAAAAATTCAAGTACCTTGTCATAAGATGTTAAATTCTTAAAGTGATTATTATAAAGTTTCAGGAGATCACACGACAAGTGAGGTAACGACTTCAGACGACGAGTGCAACCTCCCAAAAGATTCTGGTCCGTGTTTAGCATACTTGAGGAATTATTATTACAACCCTAGACTTCAACAGTGTGAGGAATTTATCTATGGAGGCTGTAGAGGGAACAAAAATAATTTCAAAACTAAAGCGGAATGTGAAGAAAGGTGTATAAAGGGCCACGCTGAGGTTCAAACAGATAACGGTAAACCTAAACTGTGTATGTGTGTAACTAATCAAACGAGGCCACTTTTGTAGTATATACACAATTACAATAAGATACCCAAAGTAATTTCAAGAAATTAAGATCACGAAAATAGGAAAGTGTATGGCCAGCTCCTTTAAATTTCTGACGATTATAGTTATACGAGCCATGGCAATTAGATTAAAACGAAACTATAGCATTTATTCCAAAAAACCTTAAGCATGTTAGTAATATAAAAAAAAATTAAAGTAAGCTCCAGATAATAAGCTTTTATTTCAGTTATAATGTCCGTCTTTAGCTAAGAATAATCCAAGACTGAAATAATTCACTGCACAACAATTTTTTTGAAAAGTTTTGCTTCCTGAAAGGTTTTTGCTGATTGTGACAGGTACCTGGTTGGTATGCACAAATATAGTTTTGGTTTTGCTTCATCACGTAGGAACTCTGAGAAATAGATAGTTAACTGTTTACTGGCAATAACATATTAACTGCGTTTATTTTTCTAATACACTTTTAAGTTCAACATAATTAAAAGTGTTTTGTTCCTGATTTTCGTTTGTAATCACGTTGCAGTGTCCAACAGTAGTCAGCAAGCATTGACGGATTCCAGTTGCCCTGATATCATTTTTCCATTGTAGCAAAACTGAAGGTTTCGATGAAACGATACGTGATGGGCAAATTTGGATGTAATTTTCGTGATCAGCTGCCAAAAATCTATAAGGAACACCAACAGTGTTTAAGAAGCAAAAACTCTGTTGTGCAATGTAATTGGTCTGTTGTTGGTTGAGGAACAAATTTTAGTACTGTAAAAGCGCCACGTATTAAAATACAAATTAAATATTTGAATTATTTCTGTTTATTATTTTATTATGATAATTATTTCAGTTATTTTGTGTTTCGATTATGTACCTAAATTTGCTTCGATTGTTACACACACTTATATTAATAAATAAAATAAATTGATCTTTTCGTTTTTTTAAGCTCTATTATCTGTTCCAAGAAACTTAGTAGTCACTGCGTCAAGAACCTTGTCACGTGTTCTTGACCTCCAGTGGGACCCTCCTCTCAACCACGGTGATGGTATAACTGGTATGTTTTTAATAAGCTTGTGGTTAAGGTTTTTTTCACAACGATCTGTTTTTCACAGAACTTGTAGCAACACAGTCGTTCGTCTGTTTTATAATCTTGCGCAAAGCTACCTGAAGGCTAACTGTGCTCGCAATCCCAAATTAATTTAGCAGTGTAAGACTAGAGGGAAGGTAGTTAGTCATCACCACCCACTGTCAACTCTTTTATTACTCTTTTAGCAAAGAGTAGTGGGATTGACCGTAATATTATAACGCAATCGCTGTTAAAAGAACGAGCATATTTGGTGTAACGGGGTTTCAACCCGTGACCCACAGATTACGAGTCGAGAGCTTTAATATAATCATCTCAGAGCATAAGATATAGATACTTTGTGATTTTCACCCTCCCATTCTCTAGCACTTTCAGTTGTTTAGTAATTTCTACCCAAATAGTTCCTAAAATTCTTCAATGATAATTAGTTTTAATTATGAATAATAGACAAAATTCGTAAAGGCTCTGTGACCACTCTACCCAGAATTAGCAATTGAGTAATCTTGTTGGTAACAGTAGCTTTGATCCTTTAAATTCATTACAAGGTTGGATCTGATCAGCGAATTACTAGGTACTAAAGAAGAATTGTCAGAAATAACGTTTCATGTACCACGCGTATTACACTCGGCCATTGTTGTTAT
This sequence comes from Carcinoscorpius rotundicauda, assembly GCA_011833715.1. Lineage (NCBI taxonomy): Eukaryota > Metazoa > Arthropoda > Merostomata > Xiphosura > Limulidae > Carcinoscorpius > Carcinoscorpius rotundicauda. The sequence goes on from CM022398.1 coordinate 33,803,778, forward strand.
AAACGTTTAGTAATTCTAATGCTCCATATTTTAATATTATAAATAAATAAAATATGTATCAAAATTTAATACTTTAATTTGCAATAAGATATACACACATAAATGTAGGTCTTATTTAAAATTTAAAATTAAAATACAAATTATACAATGGTCTTAAACATTTAACTATTTTTCCCCCATAGATTAAGCTGGCTGTTCCAAAACAATTTGATAACTGACTTGTAGCGATTAATGTTTCAGTATATTTCGTGACATGTATCGCCACAATTGTCTTGAATATATAGGTGCAAATTAGTACACAAACTGTGAAGCAACAAGGACAACTAAGGGTTGCGGGTTCGAATCCCTGTCACACCAAATATGCTGTCCTTTCAGCCATGGGGACGTTATAACGTGATGATCAATCCCACTGTTCGTTGGTAAAAGGGTAGCCCAAGACTTGGCGTGGGTGGTGATGACTAGCCATCTTCCCTCTGGTCTTACGCTGCTAAGTTAGAAACGGATAGCGTTGATAGCCCTCATGTAGATTTGCGCGAAATTCAACAAACAAACAAAAATAATAATATATATTTATAAGGTTTTGCAATAATGTGATTGAAACCTTTAGAACAATTGATTTGAAATACTAGTATAGAATAAAATCAATTAGTTAGAAAGTAAGAATCTTGATTTTTAAACTTTGTTTATGTTAACCAGGTATTTTACGTCGTATTCATATCTAGGTTTACTTGAGCGATATGTATTTAAGAAACGATATTGTCCATAAAAATGCGATAAAAGTACAAAAACAGCCTGTAACGTAGTTGGCATATCTTAACACGATAAATTCATAATAAAGACAGTTGTTTAAAAAAACATGAAAAATGCAGGGCGTTCCATAAAGTGAATTTTATTCTTTTGCTTTTTGCTAGTGCTTCAAGTTTAGGACAGACTGCAGAGGTTGAGTTAATTATTTTAAAACGATCCAATGATCTCACCATGGTGCTACAGTTCATGACGTAAGATCCGGTCATGGTCTATTTCAGAGGTTCCCAAGCATTTTAGATCTGTGGAACTTCACATCAGAAAGGAAAAAACATTCCAAAGATTCAATAAAAAATGCACTAAAAATAAAAACAATCGGTCTCTTACACCATATAAAGTTTACTTCAAGCTTTTAGAATATAAATTTATTAAAAATATTAATATTTAAAGAAAAAATCTTATTTCTACTAACTTGTTCAAAAGTTTCTGCTTGCAAATTTTATATCAGTAAAAATACAGTGTACTTATTTATTTATTAGTGGCTCGGATGTGCTTGATTTTGTTCACAAGGTAATTCAACATTTGGAGTTATGGTTGTCACCTGTAAGTCCAAATCACCTTCAATATTTAGCCTGTTTCTAGATTTGGTCTTTATAGCTGTATAGAGTGAAAATGTTTGCTCACAAAGACATGTTGCTGGAAAACGCATCAACATTTTCAAAGCTTTGTCACTTGTTTCATTGTATTCCATGGCCACTTGAATCAAAAATTTTGTAATTTCTATTCCTGCTGAAATTTTGTTTTTAGGGTGTAATCAGTTGATATTTCTATAAACTGTTCTTTCTCTTTCGAAGGCAAATCGTAAATATTTGCAGACTCAACAAAGGGATTTTGAATCCACAGTAATTTTTCTAAATGAGGAGGGAATTAATCTTCAATAGTTGTACACAAACCGGATATGTGCTGCAAGACTGAAATGTTTGCATCTTCACTGAAATAACATTCACGAGTGTAAAACCACTGAGATTTTCGAAGCATTCAAGTTCTTCTATAAGTATACTTTCACCCCAAAGTATTAGCTGATGTTGAAGCACTTCCATTTTACTCTGGTCTTTGAAATACGTTACCATGGCACTCTGAATTGTAGCATTTACTTCTTTTAGATAGGTAAATACGTCAGAAAGGAAAGTTATTTTCTGTATCCAGCACTTTTTATATATATATATAAAATATATATTTTAATATTAATTTTAATATAATTTCGAGATTGAAACAATTGATCTCATTGCATCACACAATGTTTCAATCTTGAACACGTTTCAGCTATGATGTCATGTTTAATTTTGTTTCATTTCTTTCGACATTTAGCCGCTAATCTTGATTTGGCTTTTAAAAGACAATTGGCATCATTACCCATTCATACGAAAATTACCAGGCCATATTGCATCTGCGATGACACATGCGATCATAGAAGGATGCTATATCTACTAGCAACCAGTGTGCCACTATCAAAGTTAATGAGACTGTATTAACACTTTTACCGCGAGAAGTTCACCTAAGCTAAACAAAATTGTATAGTGTTAGGCAGAATGAAATATTAAAAGGCTCAGGCAACTATGGCGAGCCCAAGGGCTCCGCGGAGCACAGTTTGTAAAAACCATGCTCTATCTGACGATGCATCTTGACAATAGCAATGCATCCTAGTTTTCTTTGCCAAAGGTCCATAAGAATATTATACTCAAAGGACATCCTTCTTTCCTGCATGTTTTTATAACTCTTCGAATATACGAGAACGACGGTTTCTCAATCCATTTTTTCAATAATTTGACTCCACAATAATTCATACACGCTGCATTGAAACACTTAACGTTTATTTTTTAAAAGAATAACATGGATATTTGTTTAATCCTCCAATTACCCGAGTTATGCGACAGCTGAACTGATAGTTTGTGGAAGAAAGTTGAGTATTCGTGTCAAGTTTCACCCGCATGTTGTTCAGCAGCAAGTTCGAGGGATTGTAACAATAAGAACTGAATTTTAATATATTTAGTGTGCAGAAAACAGACATTATATCGTGTAGCTATGTACTTAATAATAGCAATGGCTTCTGACTCCTTTTTCTGGACGAAAAGCTTTCTTGATTATGCTACATGCTATTGCCTTGGGCACGTGGACAGCTTTTTCCAATAACCTTTACATTCGTGGATTCTCAGCCGTTAGAAAGCATGACATACTGTAGACCATTTTGGATGGATCTTGTTTTCCAAGTTCATCCCCCCGTCTTAGAATTTATAAATCCTCAATCTGAACACATCTTTATAATCAAAGAACATAGATATTTCTGCATCTGAAATGTTTGTTTAATACCATTCTAAAACAATTGCATTTTCAACGACGTCACACCACCTACGAAATGCCAAGCAATGTCAAAATGCTATTTCAATACATTCTGTTCCAATGCAATTTTATAATGGCTGGAGTTGTCACGGGATATTCTGACTTGGAGCTCCACAGTGACACAAGGGTATGTATATGGACTTACGTCTTTAAAAACTGTGTATCGATATCCCTGGTGGGCAGAACACAGATAGCACATTGTGTAGCTTTGTGTTTAAATTCAAGCATGCAAACAAATAGAATTGGACATTCAAAATCGTTTTAATACAATTTACCCAACCATTTCTATTTAAAATGTGCTGTGCGTTACAGCTAATACCAGTATATGGCAATAAAATATCTAGTTTTTAATTCGTGTTGCTGTATTTTGTTCAAAAAGACAGACACATAAGTGTACCTGCGAAGCTCAGTAAAAATTTGAATAAAATTTAAAACAGTTCCTACAATTGTATGTATTTTTTATCCATTTCTACATCTCAATGGAACAACCACTTTCACGTTCTTTACATAAGCTTGTTTGTTAAAAAATATTTAAAAAGATAAATCATAAGGTTTATATTGTATAAAAATATACTAATTATTTTCAAAATATATTAAAGTCTCCATGAACTAAGTACTTGCTTACAAAATGAATTTTTGCTTTTCTGTAAAGGATATGTTATCTACTACTCGGTTGATACGCCAGGGACCCCTAGTGAATGGAATGAGATAACAACTGAAGGAAGCGAAAGTTTTACCACTCTTCAAGCGCCGCAATCCGCAAATGACCGCAGTAAATTTGTGTTTCGTTTACAAGCTCGGGGAAGACACTCCAATGGCCCGATTTCTGAGGATTTTGTGTATGACTTTGATAAAGGTAAGTAGAAAATTAAAGACTAAACCTAGTGCATAATTAATTATAACTTGTTAAAAACAAATAAAAGATAAATTTGAAGAGTTTAGTTACTGGATTCGTTAAATAAAGAAATAAAAACGTTTAAATAATGTGATTAAAATGAATAATTGGATTCGTCGGACAAAAAAAAGAAAATGAGTATATGATTAATGACTAATGGAACTAATATTTAGTTGTTACATTAAATGAACAAACTAATTACAACTACATATATAGATGTACATTTATTCGTGATGAAACTAAAAAGCAACACTAGTAAGAAATCATATTTACTACTTAAATTTTATCATCTCGTGTAATAATCTGTAATTACAATTCGCCCATTTATTTCAGTTACTATACGAGTAGAAAAAGTCAAAACACACCATGAATTTGTTATATACTCCACTACTACTACTAAATGAAGCTTGTCTTTATTCTTTAGGCTTGTTTAGAACTACTTAAAAGGGGTTAAATTTCCCGAAACCAGCATACTTCAACAACAAGTGGTGAAACAAATAACAGACAACAATTCAAAACAACAACTTCTTATCACCCATTTGTACGAAAAAAAAAATATTGAGTTTCACCAGAGACATTTAGCACCATCTGTTGGAATAACATAAAATTATTACAACTATTATCAAATTAAAAGACAAAACATTAAATACGTAATTTTATGAGCTTCCAGCGCATATAAAATTTATAAATTCCAAGTTTTTAATTTATTGAAATTTGCGCTAATGATTTATTAGATTTGTATAATATTGAAAATCAAAATATTTAATTTTACCATCTGGAAAATAACTATTTTTATCTTAGTAATCACTGTAGAGGCGGTAATTTTTAAATATCTAAGAAATCGAAAGCACGTGGATACAATTAATCACAAAATTATGTAATTTAATAGTTGAGGTGGTTTCCCATTGCCTTTCTCAACGGATGCAATTTACTGGTCGACAAACGTTAGTCATAAACCACTGAACATGTCATGGTAATGGGTTGTTGTTGTTTTGAATTAAGCATCTTCAACTAGCACAACATATTTTTAACATTTGTTATCAAGCAAATTTTTACCCAATGCTGATATTTTGTGAAAATAAGTAATTGCCACAATCACTGGTTTCAGTTCTCTTGCTTAATCGAAGGCTTCGTACAGTTTTTTCAGACGACAGAAGCGGTCTTGAGAATTCCCTACACTTTTGCAACCTTCCCAGTGACACTGGTCGTTGTTTAGCGTACATTCAACGTTATTATTACAACCCTGACAGCAAAACGTGCGAAGAATTTATTTACGGAGGGTGTGAAGGGAACAACAACAACTTCCAAACCAAAGCAGAGTGTGAATACACTTGTGGAAGAGAAGAGGAATATAGCCCCGTTTTACCCCCAATAAATGATGGTATTTCTATTACTTTATTAGGTGTTCTTTTACGGTAAGACAATTTTTAGTCGGACAGACAAAATATTATTTCAATGTATATCTATAAAATTCATTAAATAATTTATTAGTAATCATATTATTTACGAGCTGCACGGAATTTCTAATACGTACATAATTTAAATTATTAGTAAAAATGTTTTTATTTGAAAAATCGCTAATTTAAAGCCTCGACGAAACTATAGAGTTCAACTACAAAAATACCTTACACCCTATGGGACAAACAAAATGGAGGAGAAATATGATCTTCGAAAAATATCTGTATAACAAATGATGCTTTTTGAAAACAGGGGATTTCTTACTCTCATCAACAACTTACTTTTATAAGACAAAAATAACACAGAACTTCATTATTTCGAAAAAATAAAAAAATGGTAATTTCTTCCAATATGTTAACTTTTCTGCGATTTCATTCACCTGGCTCCGCATGGGCAGGTGGTTAAGGCACTCAAGTCGTGATTCGAGGGTCATAATCCCCGTCACACCACACATACTTGCCCTTTTAGCCATGGGGACGTTAAGGTCAATCCCAATATTCGTTGATAAAAGAGTAATCCAACAGATGGCAAGCTGTCTTCCCTCTAGTCTTACACTGTTACATTAGGGATAGCTAGCGCAGGTAGCCTGCGTGAAATTCAAGCCAAATCTTTCACCTGAAAATAATTTCACTGTACTTCGAGAACTTGTTTTCAAAAATGAAGAATATATCTTGTTGTGTTAAATGTATCTGACCAGGAAGTTTTAAATTAAAGGTTCCTGAAATATTTTAGAATTAGAAATTCCCACATTGTTTGTTTTTAATTATCTAGTTGGTGGAATAATTTTTATTTATTTATGTCTCGTGATCGTAAATTGTTGTCTGGAACTATGATATAAAAGATGTTGTTGAATTAAGCATTAAGCTATACAATTGGCTATCTGTGCTCTGATCATCACGGGTATCGAAACCCGGATTTTAGCGTTGTAAGTCCGTAGACATACCACTGAGGAGCTGATGATAAAGATCCTCTAGGAAAAAAAATAAAATTAGGATTTGCGTTGACATACCGCATACGCACCATTTGGCGAATCTGTTTTCGGTTTTTATTGTCAAAATACTGAATGACAATGGTATTTCTATAAAATAAATTATGCATGCAAAAGAATAGACACATTGGTGTGAAAAATGGACTAATGTACATCTTTTAACAAAAATAATTTATACTTCTCTCTTTGGTTTTATATCTGTAGCTTAAATACGTAATAGAAATTATTCTTCTATTATTTTTTGGAGTTAAGCTTTAATCTACACAATGGACTATCTATGCTTTGTCCATCACGGGTATCGAAATACAGTTTCTAGCTTTGTGTGTCCACAGTCACGCCGTTGTCACCAAAAGTCGTCCTTTTGTTGCTGATATCGTAAAGGAAAAGTATAATGACTATAGTTTAAAATATTTCAAGAATTTAAAAATATTATCTTAAATACAAAAATAAAGTTATATTTTGAGTTTGTAAAAGGGTATAAAGTTGGCACCAAAGTTTCTTTTATTTACGATTTTAAACAAAAAAATTAGAGAAAAGCAGACAGATTAAACTTAGGAGAGCACTTCCAGTTCGCTGAGAAGAAAGCTCCTGTTTTAATATCGTCATTTTATTTCACTTACTGTGAAATGTTGTATACAAATAACTAATGAGGAAAAAGCCAAATTATAATGAGCCATTTATATAAATTTAACGATTTAAATTGAAGGTATTTTAAAAAAATTTATTGTAACTCACAAAAATGACTTATCACAGAACAAAAATTTATAGACAAAACAGATAAAGGAAAATATATAAATACCATGAAAAACAAAAAAAATATGTTAGTAAAGTACTCAAAATAATTAGAATAACAACAGATGTGTGTTTCCAAAATGGTACAAATGTGAAAAAGTTAATAAAATAATATTTCATCGAGCTCTTGAACGTTGCTACTAAGATATATCATATTAAATTTGATAGTAGAACATGTTAATTCTGAAATATATGGCGTTATTATGGACTTAATAATGTCACCTCTTCTAAAAGAGTTATTTTTACGTTTTCGTAAAAAACGATGTGTGAATAGTTACCCCTAAACCTCCACCTCATGTTTTTAAACTATGTCTATGAAAATCCATTCTTTTGATTTTTCCAAGGAAAACGCTTCCGTAGAGAGGACAAAATTAATAGAAGAGAGAGGAGAGAAGCTATATTTGTAAAAAAATAAATATACATTACGCTATTCTTAACGAAAACAAAGGTGTTCATTTATTTATATTTTAATTCCCTTTTTCTCTTGTACAAAGAACGTATTTCAGTAATTGGACTCAGGCCTAAAGGTTTTATTTTATACTTTTATAAGTAGTGTGCATTTGTTATTATTTTATTGTTTATACTTTGTCAGTTGTATATTGGTAGATTATTACTATTATAAATTCTGATCTGTTTCTTTTTAAAATTTAAATTCTGTTACCCTCAGTTCTTATGTTACCACGTTAACGGTTCCAGGTAAACCTGGTGAAACTGTGTGTTTAAAATAAAGAAAAATTCTATTAAGTACAGCCGATAGAAATTTGTGTAAATTTCAAAACTTACTTCTTTTTAATATTCAATCCACGTAACTAAAATTATTGAGAAATAAAAGTAGAGGGGTCAGTTACATTGTGCGAAGTAGGGAATCTTTTTGTAATAACATTACTGTATGAATAATGCCTTCGTTGTTTTTAGGAAGAAAGAACATGTGAATTTATTTTTAAGAGTAACTAACCAAACAACACACTTGTTTTAAGAGTAAAACTGAAAAAAAAAATTATGCAAATTTGCCTTTTTTAAATCTCGCTATTAATAACTTTGGTGATTAATTAGAAGCAGAAACGAATCATAAACATAATTTTTTATTATAAAATGTACGCGCAACTTCATAAGTCCCTTTGTCTCACGACTTATCATATTACTTGTCATTATTATTTTCATAAAGAAATTGTTAAATTTTTTTGCTAAAAGTTAGTTTTCTTCTCTCTATAGTTGGCAACATCTTAAGACCTTCTTAAATATCGTGTAGACGCCTTCATAAAGTAAATTGTGATATGCCAACCATTCTAAGCGTCTCTCATTTATGTTAAAAAGCTATTTTTTGATGAATAAAATTAAAAGAAAACATCTCGAAAACAAACTTTTCACAAAGGTGGTGTTTTTTAAGACATAAAGACGTAATTTGTAACGTTTAATGGTCTTCCTTTGTTTAACGATATTTTTTTTCGAAATAAACAAGACTGAGTGGGAAAAATATCAATTTTCACCCATTTTGAGTTGATAAGAGCGAAATTACGTACCTTGTATTTTTACAACTTACGTAAAGGTTTTACTTTTATTTGCCCTATTTGGTTTTTGAACTTCACGCAAATCTACACGAGAGATTTCTGGGCTATCCGTCCCTAGAGAGAAGGGAGCTAGTCATCATAACCCACTGACAACTTTTACTAACGAATAGTGGGACTGAGTGTACATTATAACACCTTCACGGTTTAAAGGTGAGCATCTTTGGTCGGGATGGGGATTCGAATCCGGGACCCTCAGAGTGTGAGTTGAACCTCCTAACCATATTCAAATAAGTATCCTCTTGGAGTAATGAACGAGCACTTTTGGTACTCTTGTAGAGATTCTCATATTTATTTCATCAGATGTTGTAATACCTACGTTGAGTGGAATGTTTTCGATACCCCAACAGGTTGTCGTTCCAAAGTGTGGAATATTCAGAATCTTTTAATAACTCCTTGCCCAGGAAGATCCCACCTTACAAACTAAAAGCTAATGCTATGGCAGAAGGTATTGTAATAATAGTTGGTTTTTATCTGTCCTGAAAATGACACGCACTTTACTATTTATATGCAAATACGCGCGTACTTGATATCAATGGATGTAGATGCACTTTAGTTTATTTTAATAGGTTGTCTAGGCAGAACAATCATGATAAGTACATTTTAATTGATGGCAGTTGCTTATTGTAGAAAAAATACAAACGTAGAAGTTTACGTTTCGAAAGTGAAACAAGTGCTTTCGCAATAAAGCTAGTAGTTTGACCGCAAATGTTTTGTTAGTTTGTTTCATCAAAATACTGGATAAAGCAATGAGAACAAACAATATATCAATTCCTAGGAACTTAGAGAACACCATACTCACAGCTTCTAGAAGGCCTATGGCAGAGCTTATGATTATTTGTCTCTACTGCACCAAGCTTACATTGTTTGAAGAAAAACGAAAAGATAGTGTTTGAGGAAGCTGCTAAAAAGAAAATGAAACAGCGTTTATACATGTAATAAAGCAGTCAACATAACTTTAATAAAACCATGAGATCATATGATGGTGTGTTCGACTAAGAACATAACGCACAAAACTCCTTACGATACTAACCAGTTAGAGCCACAGAAGGACCGATGGTAACATACAAAGATCGAGAAAATAGATTATCCAAAATGAATCCTATTTCAAAATACTGCGACAGTAACAAGATATGTAGAGGCAACAAAATTCTTACCTCAGTGAGTTAGATGACGAAATAGCACACAGTAAGAACAACCACGAAGGAAACGGAAAACCAAGCAACAACAGCACGGTATCAGAAAACAAAAACAAACTACTTTCATTTGAGTTAACTAATTAAATGTTTACGTTAGTATGACAGTTTTATACATTGATTTGAAATCAAAACATTCCATTACTATCACTTTATTAACTTTTAAAGCCATCCCATTTTTCTTGTTTTGTTCACGTTTAAAATATTATATGGTAACCTTTTGTTTATATGCTTATCTATCTACATGTGTGTTTGATTATAATATTATTTTATCTTACATAAAGATTAATGATTTATTTTTTAAAAAAGCTAAGGAATGTATTGTTTGTTTTGAAGTTCGCGCAAAGCTATTCAAGAGCTATATGCGCTAGCTGTCTCTTATTTAGCAGTGTATGACTAGAGGGAAGATTCATCACCATGCACTGCCAACTTTTGGGCTACTAATTTACTAACGAATAGTGAGATTGACCGTCACATTATAACGCCCCCACGGCTGAAATGACGAGCATGTTTGGTGTGACGGGGATTCAAACCCGCGACTCTCGGATGACGAGTCGAGTGCCTTATCTACGTGGCCATGCCGGGCCGGTAAGGGATAAATTTAAATAAAAGTAATATAAATAGATTTCTTTCTCAACGTGTGGTAAAATTACGACAGTGAACACGGGAGTGAGAAATGGGTAGAAAAAAAGGAATAGTAGTGGAAAATAAAGCAGTTGTTCTGTCTTTTTCTGAATTATATTTTTACTTATCTATTAACATGTAAGAAAACAACTACAGATACATTGAAGATGAATACTGGACAAAATGATTAAAACTATAAGTAGATAAAGAAAGAAAGCAAATTTAATGTGAATAAATAGGGGTTCACATATTTCCAAATGTTTGTTTTTGTTGATAAAAAGAAATAAACTTGCATATTTCCCTTAAAGTTAACATATTTCATAATGCATCATTATTATCACTAGGCATAATAAATGACGCAGAGAACTAACTTGTACATCTCTTGTTTCCAAGTCCAATTATCGGCTCCAATGAATTTGGTGGTCACCGAATCTGACACAGTGTCACATACTCTTGATCTCTATTGGGACCCTCCTCTTAATCCAGATGAGGATATAATCGGTATGTGTTTCATCACTAATATTAAGATTAAAAAATAAGGATAAAGGCATTATAAAATGATGTCAGTTACTAATGATACAGAGCCTTCCTCATCCTTTTTTTTGTGTAAACTAGTCAGTGCAGTATAAAATTATATCAGATCATTCTTAATACATGCCTAAGTGTTCAAGAAGCGACCTAGCCGTCCACTTTTTATATCACCCATGCAATCATAGCACTAACCACTTAATAAGGCTCTAATAATGTTTCAAATCCTTACATTATCCAATTATTATAAAAAATAAAGCAACGGAAACATTTAAACTGGTAAGTTCTGTTCTTCCCTCAAAGTTTACTTTTGTACTTGTTACAGATTTTATTTAGCCAAAACAGGTATCTGTGACAAAATACGTAGTAGAGAAGAAGCTGAGATATTCTCACAAAAAATAAAACGTTTTACTTCAACATAAGTATTTCGGATAGCGACTTATTTTCCATAATAGTATATGTAACCATAATTTCTTATTTTGAAGCTTTAAGGACGTGTTAGGATCAATAGTAAGCAATGAAACGTTACTCTACAAGTGTACAGTCACTGACATATTGCCCCCCAGTGGCTCAGCGGTATGTCTGCGGACTTACACGCTAAAATCCGGGTTTCGATACCCGTGGTGGGCAGAGCACAGATAGCCCATTGTGTAGCTTTGTGCTCAATTCAAAAACAACAACAAAAAACAGCATTTGTAAGTTAAAATGCACTTTTAAAAGTAAATATAACTGCAACTGTTTTGAAAAAAACAACTCTTTCATTTTGTCGATTCATAAGTAGTTCTCACACGTTAGTATCTTAAAACATTGTAAATCTACAAGATGAAAAATGTTTTAAGTGTATATTTAGTGAATTCTCACGCGATTATAAATAGATGAAATCTTGAATAATATAAACAGAATACAGAAGAAGATTAAATTTATTGTCCATCTTATTACAGGCTACAAAACAATGTTTACACTTTCTTGCTATATTTCGAAGGTAGTAAAGGCGCTAGAGTTACAAGGTAACATAATGGGTTTAAGAAGATGGCATTACAATGTGAACACTTGGATATATGCTCTTCAAAAAAAGAAACGCAAAAGGGATATTTTTGTTATTTTAAAGAGAAATATATGTAATAACGTTACAACCTCAGAGTATGTGATGTTACACGTGTTAAGGCACTGATTGACAGACCAAAATGACGATAAAAGTTGTGCACTTTGAAAAAGGAGGAAAACATCGGATTTTTCGCCATTTTCCGTGTCCAATAAATTCGTTTGAGAGATCTGCATGCTCTGCAAGTGTAGCATGTGCAAAATCCCAATAAAAGTGACGGGTTCTCGGTTTCCATAGCTCAGTGTTAAGCCATCGACACGCAATACAGTTACGCCAAGACTGACTGAAGCACAACGCAATAACGCCATTGGTCGCTTGGAAGCAGGCGAATCTCGATCAGATGTTGCCAGAGCTGTGAATGTCCACCCAGGCACCATAACAAGGCTATGGAATCGTCACCAACAACATGGATCAACTTCTGACCGTTCACGATCTGGTAGACCTCGTGTGACCACGCCCGCACAAGATCGCTACATCTGGTTACGTCACCTTCGGGGTAGGACCACAGCTGCAACGTTTACTGTCTCAACCATACCAGGGCTGCGTAGGATTTCCGATTAGACCGTACGCAACCGTCGAAGAGATTCTTAGGCCCCATGTGCAACCCATCATGGTGAACGTCAACGACGTTTTTCAACATGACAACGCCCGTCCTCAAACAGTCCGACTCACCACTGTCTTCTTGAGACACCACAACATCAACGTTCTTCCCTGGCCCTCCAGATCACCAGATTTAAACCCCATCGAACATCTTTGGGACGAGTTGGACCAATGTCTGCGACGGCGACAACCTCAACCGCAGACTCTACCTCAGCTTGCAGCAGCTTTGCAGGAGACGCCAAGCAGTTATTGATGGTCACGGGGAGCATACTCGTTATTGACGTTAAGCTTCAACTAGTAAGCCTGGACTTCGTCTTTGCAGACTTTGAATGTTCAGCAGTGAATGTGCAAAGTTTCACACATGTCATACAGAAATACCCAGAATAAACTTGTTAACAATGTCTCAAATTTTGCCTTTTACGTTTCTTTTTTTGAACAGTATACTTACAACCATTTTTAAGCGTAAAGTGATTTTTGCCATAAGGTAAAGTTTTAAATATTCATTTTCTATTAGACGTTCATTATAATTTATTTCATTTGCTGTAGTAAGAAAATGTGAATGATTCGTAGACACAGCGAACACCTTAAAACAATTGTACAACTTCATATAATGATAGGCCCAATAATTTTTATACGTGTTATAACAAGGATTCCAAGAAGACGAAGTTATTTTGAATAAATATTCAGGAATGCTTTGAAAATAATCAGGATACTAATAAATTCATTACGTAATTCAGGTTTATGTGTACGTCACAGTTATATGTATCTACGTCATGTATGATAAGTGTCTTACACCTTACTATATGAGGCAGACACAGGATACTGAACCATTCAATTTAAACTCTGAATATAGGTTAGGATATATATCTACAGCCTTCAAAAGCATATGTACTAGCCTTAGCGAAAATAAAAAAAAAATTCCTGGTCAGAACGTGAGTTAACAGAATGAAATTTGCCAGGTCAATACGGTGCAGGTCGTTCAGTGCCATATTTAGGTAGGGGCTAGAAAGAGCTCATCTGCCTATAATGAGGGCCCATTAATAGTTTTATTCTATGTAAAATTACATGAGATCTAGGGTCCATAAAAATTATTAGCCCTTGGAATCACACAACTTCAAATCCGCCACTGAGGACATTACAGTGCTTGTCTATCCTGATAAAAGGGACCGCTGGTCATTCAGTGTATTATAGTTTACTGATGATACTGGTTTCGCTGTAATTAATGTTTATTTATGATCACGTATATACGCTCTTGTGCTCTCATGAGGATATATAATATGTTAAACTAGATGTACAGAACTAAGGTTTCGTTTTGTTTAGGATATACAATATATTACCTCATCGACACCCCTGGGTCTCGAGGCGAGTGGAAAGTACAGAAGACTGAGGGCAGGGGAACGTTTGCGACAATCTCTCAACCACATGTCGTGACACCACAGAGTAGATACGTGTTTCGTTTAGAAGCTCGTGGAAGAAACGGCGTGGGACCGGCTTCTGAGGATTTTATTTTTGACCATAAAGATAGTATGTCCAGGTCATTGTTTACAATGATGAGGTTATGAAGTTCATACTCTTAATGGAAGATATGGGAAAAACAATATACTAAAGACGCAATTTTATGGAACACGTGATCCAGATATTTAGTACTAATTACGCCTAGTGTAGATTTAAAATAACTAGAAGTGAATGCTTAAAGTTTAATGTTAAATTCAAGGGGAAAACCAAAATCTGAAATTTAGAGAAGGTCAAGCAATTAATATTTCTTCGTAGGCTTCCATGCATGTTCAGAAACCCCAATAAGATGGCTTTGTTCAAATCTGGTATCAGTCACATATTCAGATATAATGTTCTAGCACATCAAGAAACAGTCAATATGTATCAAAAAAGGAGAATCAAGTTCTATTTTACCCTTTTAAGAGGGCCTGGAATGGCCTAGCGCGTTAAGGCGTGCGCTTCGTAATCTGAGGGTCGCGGGTTCGCGCCAGAGTCGTGCCAAACATGTTCGCCCTCCCAGCCGTTGGGGCGTTTTATAATGTGACGGTCAATCCAACAATTCGTTGGTAAAAGAGTAGCCCAAGAGTTGGCGGTGGGTAGGAATGACTAGGTGCCTTCCCTCTAGTCTTACATTGCTAAATTAGGGACGGCTAGCACAGATAGCTCTCGAGTAGCTTTGTGCGAAATTCCAAAACAATCAACAACCCTTTAAAGAAATTTATTTTTGCTGTTTTTCGCTTATTATTATATTCTAGCTTAAACTTAAGACCGAGAGTTTTGTTTCACAAAGTTTACTAATAAAAGTCAATACCGAAAATGAAAAGAACAATACCTGCATAATTTTAAATTAGATGATTAAGAAAGGTGTCTTTGTTTGCATTAGAGCAAAAACCATATTCGGATATCTGTTGTGCCTACCGCGGGGAATCGAACCTCGGATTTTAGCAATCTAAGTCTGTACACTTACCGCTGTCCCAGATAGAAAGGTTAACAAATAACTAATAAATAATAATAAACATGACTAATACTTTTATGTTTCTTAACCGTAGCCTCTTGTGGATGATCTAAGTAAGATATTGTTTAAACAAAGTGGAAGTGGGCTTTGCGATATGCACTATATAACGTAATTATTTTTAAGTTGTGGCAGATTTAATGAAGAGTGGTACCTCAACTTCAACTAATCTATGCAACCTTCCGAGTGACTCTGGTCCATGCAAGGCAAACTTGAGGCACTACTATTACAACTCGGACAAAAGCGAATGCGAGGAATTTATTTACGGAGGCTGTCAAGGTAACGAAAATAACTTTCGAACCAAAGAAGAGTGTGAGAAAGCATGTGGAAAAGAACAAACCGAAAATGTCCCAACACAAGCAACAAAAGGTATTATTTTTAATCTCGATAACGACTTAATGTAATGCTCTTAAGTTGCTGAATTACTCTTACAAAAGATACCAGTATTTACTTAGTAAGTAGCTTAACATTAGTAATATAAGCCATGCTAGTAAAGAGTTTGCAGAAGACGCATGAGAAAGTGACATTTCTCTTTACTGTTTATTATCCATAGTGCATGGTACTACTTTTTTAATGTATATATGAAATGTTAATTTAGATTTTGTGTATTCTTCTACATCGGCATCATGGTTACACAATCATAGGTTGACCATGAAGTAATAAAACAAAGTATATTTACCTGAATGACAAAGGGGAAGAAAAGAAAAACAGTAGCCGTCACAAAATCATACATTCCTTGAGAGGATCCATAATATTCATCAATTAAAGAGTTCTTTGGAAAACATAGGAAGATTATAAAGTGATAACAAAAACTTACTTTTTTTCAAGTGTTTCGATTCGCTTTCAATAAATATCCTCCCCGCTTGAATTCTATATCCACAATAACTTGCGTATACAATAGAATTAGAAGAGTTGGATCTTCGAGAGTCATGCATGGAAGATATATTGTAAGCTTATCCCTTGAATTTTACCTTATTCTTGAATTGTCCTTATTACTAACACAAGTGAACTTTGCATAAAAAACCCTTGGAAATAGATAGTGGTTCAGTAAAGTGAACAATATAACCGTCCATATGGTGGGTACGATTAACTCAACGTTGAGAAACTGCAATGACACATTAGTAACGAGTTAAAACTTGGAAGTTATTCAATATTCTATATCTACAATTTTCTCCTCTTCCTCAATAGCAAGAGAGCAGTAAAACGGATATAAAACTATAACAAGTACATAGAAAAAAGAGATCTGACAATTGTCGCGTAAGAATATTAAATATATGTAAAGAAAATGTTGCGAAAATGTATGACATCTTTTAAAATTAATATAAATATCTTCATAGTACGAAAGATAAGGTTTATAAAAATAAACGAACTTTATGTGAAATTGGCAAAAATAATTAAAGAATGTTTGTGAATATTTGGAGGTAATTAAATGTTTAGAAACAACTATCTCAGAAATGATTTCTAGTTTTCCTACACGTTTATTCTTTTCTGTTGACGTGGAAATCTTGTATCTTCTCGTCCGATAAAAGAAAATATTAAAACCAAAAGTCCATACTTATTGTCAACGCTTTTATTTTTTTATTTCTTTTAGTTCCATTATCGGCTCCGAGAAATTTGGTTGTTAAAGAGTCCAGTGAAATGTCGCACGTTTTGAATCTCCACTGGGATCCTCCCCTTAACAATGGCGAGGGCATAATCGGTATATACTTAGTTAATTTAAGCCTCGTATTTAAGTAAACTGTACATTAAGTAAATTATAGCATACTGTTAATTAAGATATACCACGTGAAACAATTTATAGATAAGAAAGAATAATAAAATAAGGTTTAACCGAATGTCTTAGATATACTATTCCTAAAAAAATTAAATTTGTTTCTTGTTTATCCTGAGCAAAATATTTTTGTAACAATAATTGTTTGTATTTATTTCTTGTAAGGATACACAATCTACTACTTAATCGACACACCAGTGTCACGTGGCGAATGGAAGGTGGTAAAAACTGAGGGAACTAGAACTTTTACGACCATTCCACAACCTCACGTGGTGACTCCAGAGAGTAGATATGTGTTTCGTTTACAGGCTGAGAACAAAAATGGCATCGGAACGATTTCTGAGGATTTCATTTTTGAACATAACGAAAGTATGTGCAATATTATAACCATCAAGAATGTTTATTTTTTATACTTCTGTATATAAAATGAGGGTTTCAGTGTTTCTTCGTATGTAAGTAGTTTCCTGGGGGTGCTTGTCGATGTAAGGCCAACTACCGAGAGCCAACAGATGTTTCAGCATACCAATTGACCAAAAGGTACAAACACCCTAATAAAATTGTTGAAGTTTCTTCTCACAACTGCTTACTCCTCATGAGAATTTTATTCACTTGAGATAAAACCAATGACAGCTTACGTCTTGATATATCTTACTATTACTGACCATGATTTTTCATTTTAGACATCATAGGACATAGTATGAAGATATCTCATGCAATTTAAAGCGTTTTGAAAGATAATACAAGAAAACTTCAAGTTTCGAAAAATGGGGATCTTGAATAGGTTATGAAACGTTTAATTCCTTGAACAGCCTTGCGTCAGTGGATTGAAGCCTTGAATGTTAACTAAAATCTTATATTTTGACATTGATGGTTTAAATTCATGATACAACCAGACGCTTTGGTTCGAAACTTTTAGTTTATTATCAAAACCACTCGATTTGCAAAAAGAACCAACATTTTAGACAGAAAATAATTACACAACTTTATAAATCGGATGCCGAAAAATGACAGAAACTGAAATGTTATATTTTTATTAACTAATTTTGTAAATATAAATAAATTAATAACCAAGTAATTTGTGCAAAGAAAGGTGTCAGTAATATAACTGAGGTTACGTACTATAACGTTAAAAACTATTTTATAATACATATTAATTTACCTTTCAATTATTTCGCCGGTAAGGGAATATTCCAGGAGAAAAATAGTACTGAATACATCTGAGAGTATTTAAAGAATTTAATAAAATAGATGTTTTTGAGAAATTATTATCTTTTCAAAGAGAAAATCCATAACTTTGATAAAATGGATGAATATTTCAGTTTTTAGAGTGACAGACTGCTATATATAGCAATTCCAATGCAACAGTTACGACAGAAAATGTTCGTACCCCTATGTCCCAAGTAGTAGACAATGACCCAAAGCACACATCGAAATATGTGCAATCCTGGTTGCAGAGGAACCATATGAGCGTTCTGGAGTGGCCATCACAGTCACCCAATCTCAACCCAATTGAAACCGTTTGGCATAAGTTGAAGACCAGGGTTCATCAACGTCGTCCGAAAAACTGGCAAGAGTTGGAAGCTTTCTGTGAAGACGAATGGAAGAAAATACCAGTCAAGTACTATCAAACGATCATGCAGGGCTATGAGGAGAGATTGCGCCAAGTAATTCACCTGAAAGGCTACACAACTGGCCATTAAAGAGAATGCACGAACACTTTCTGCTCCTTTTATTTTTGGTTATTTGTTTATAAACAGTATATTTGTCGTTCAATTTACATACAAATTTATGTAGATGTGTGTTAATATAATATTTATAACATACCGTACTTCTATTAGCCTAATCATGATACTTTTTAAGTTATTAGCAAAACACTAATCGGGATGTAAGGGGTACGAACACTTTGTCGTAACTATATTACCACATCACTCGAACATGACGTTTATCAAGAAAACGTCCTCCAGATATTTTCTTTCAGTAACAAGTATTGAACACGTAATGTCAATTTTTTAAAAATAATTTTGAAGATATCTCAAGGGAGAACTGACTATTGTGTATATTGTTAAAATGTCAATAATTTAGTATTATTTTTGTTTTATATTTAGTGTTAGTTACATACTAATCTAAAACAACATTTGGTTTTACATAATTTATTAAAAATTAAATTAAAAGCCAATATTGCAACTGTAAAATAATTTCATAATTTTGTCATTTGGCGGCTGACAAATAACAGATGCTTTTATGTTTCTTAATCTGAAGATATTATTCAAACAAAGCCCGGTTTTTAGAACATACTATCTAACGTAATTATTTTTAAGTTGTGGCAGATTTAATGAAGAGTGGTACCTCAACTTCAACTAATCTATGCAACCTTCCGAGTGACTCTGGTCCATGCAAGGCAAACTTGAGGCACTACTATTATAACTCGGACAAAAACGAATGCGAGGAATTTATTTACGGAGGCTGTCAAGGTAACGAAAATAACTTTCGAACCAAAGAAGAGTGTGAGAAAGCATGTCGAAAAGAACAAACCGAAAATGTCCCAACACAAGCAACAAAAGGTATTATTTTTAATCTCGATAACGACTTAATGTAATGCTCTTAAGTTGCTGAATTACTCTTACAAAAGATACCAGTATTTACTTAGTAAGTAGCTTAACATTAGTAATATAAGCCATGCTAGTAAAGAGTTTGCAGAAGACGCATGAGAAAGTGACATTTCTCTTTACTGTTTATTATCCATAGTGCATGGTACTACTTTTTTAATGTATATATGAAATGTTAATTTAGATTTTGTGTATTCTTCTACATCGGCATCATGGTTACACAATCATAGGTTGACCATGAAGTGATAAAACAAAGTATATTTACCTGAATGACAAAGGGGAAGAAAAGAAAAACACTAGCCGTCACAAAATCATACATTCCTTGAGAGGATCCATAATATTCATCAATTAAAGAGTTTCTTGAAAAAACATAATAAAAATAGAAATAATGTAAAGTGATAAAGAAAACTTACTTTTATTCAGGTATTTCTATGCATTTTTGTAAAGGGTTTATTGTTGTACATTTGTTTTAGTGCCGACTTTTGTTTTTGTGTATGGCCCGGCATGGCCAAGCGTGTTAAGGCGTGCTACTCGTAATCTGAAGGTCGCGGGTTCGCACCCTCGTTGCGCCAAATATGCTCGCCCTTTCAGCCGTGGGGATGTTATAATGTAATGGTCAATCCCACTATGCATTGGTAAAAGAGTAGCCCGAGAGTTGGCGATGGGTGGTGATGACTAGCTGCCTTCCCTCTAGTCTTATACTGCTAAATTAGGGACGGCTAGCCCTCGAGTAACTTTGTGCGAAATTCAACAAACAAACAATGTTTTTGTATAATTTTTTCTCTTTTGCATGTGACATATATTCTTTCTTGCCTGTGTATTGCACAAGTTCCGCCTTTTGTCGAAAACTGTAGTTTATTAATGTACATAATCAACAATGTACTAAATGTGTATGTAATATTAGTGATAGATAGTATTTTGCAAGCAAACTTTGGTGAAGATTCAAGACTCGCGTGATTTGTATAAATGTAACGCGCCAAGACAAAAGGAGAATATTGTTGGCTTAGTAAGCTATAGTTGTGATTAACATATGTTAATCAGAAAACTACAGAATTCGGCCAGGAATGTTCTAGATTTCTGTTATTATTTCTACAAGGACATTAAATACCTTTGCTTGAAGGAGTCAGCTTGTACCTTGTGCGTGGCCAGCCAAACAGATGAGAGCTTTAGCTTAACAATATCAACTCAAAATGAATTTGCTTGTTGTTGACCTGGATCATTGATTAAATATTTAATCGTAAACCAGATATAAGACTCAGTATGGTTTTTAAGTTTGTAAAACATTTGTATATAAATCATAATTTGTGATATATATTAATAACAATCGTTATAATAAATTGTATTGTTTTTTGTGATTGTATACCAAATATGTATTTGTTTTATAAAAAGAAAATTCTGTGTATCAATCCTGTTGACAATTAACATTTAATTAACTACTTAGCTCAAACTAAAATTCCGGTTATTTGAGATAGTAATATGTAAAAAATCGGAGATTTGTCCGAAATAAATAATACAAGAGTAATACTTACCACTTTCAATAAGTATCCCCCCACTTGAATCCTGTATCAACTACAACTTACGAATACATGGGAGTAGAAGAGTTGTATCTTCGTTTCCAAGGATATACTGCTTACAACTCGTATTAAACTTTTTAAGAGTCATGCAGGAAAGATTTATTGTAAATTTACGTATACACAAAAACCCTTGGAAATAGATAGTGGTTCAGTAAAGTGAACAATATCACCGTCCATATGGTGGGTACGATTAACTCAACGTTGAGAAACTGCAATGACACATTAGTAACGAGTTAAAACTTGGAAGTTATTCAATATTCTATATCTACAATTTTCTCCTTTTCCTCAACAGCAAGAGAGCAGTAAAACTTATATAAAACTGTAACAAGTACATAGAAAAAAGAGATCTGACAATTGTCGCGTAAGAATATTAAATATATGTAAAGAAAATGTTGCGAAAATGTATGACATCTTTTAAAATTAATATAAATATCTTCATAGTACGAAAGATAAGGTTTATAAAAATAAACGAACTTTATGTGAAATTGGCAAAAATAATTAAAGAATGTTTGTGAATATTTCTGTTGACGTGGAAATCTTGTATCTTCTCGTCCGATAAAACAAAATATTAAAACCAAAAGTCCATACTTATTGTCAACGCTTTTATTTTTTATTTCTTTTAGTTCCATTATCGGCTCCGAGAAATTTGGTTGTTAAAGAGTCCAGTGAAATGTCGCACGTTTTGAATCTCCACTGGGATCCTCCCCTTAACAATGGCGAGGGCATAATCGGTATATACTTAGTTAATTTAAGCCTCGTATTTAAGCAAACTGAGCATTAAGTAAATTATTGTTCAGTTAAGATAAACTTGTACGTGAAACAATTTCTGAAAACGTTGCTAATTTCTCAACATTGCGGTGATAAACATTTTTCTTTTTTGGAATATATCGTAGACTATTTCAATGAGTTTTTCTATTATTATAGAAATTACTGCTGTTGACAAAAAGAGAAAAAAGATCCTTGAATTGTTGCACGAGTCTTTAGGTAACAAGTGTTGACAACTGATAGAGAATGTGTTACTGGTCCTAAGAAATAAAGCAGTTAAGAGGGGAAAATCAATTGGATATCAAATTGTTCTTGTTTCAAGTCTAGTTTATATTGTTAAGAATATGTATGTACCTAAGATGAATTACTGCCTGAGAAATAGTGAAATAGAAATTTCAATTACAAGTGGTTAGTGCTCCTCAGGTTTTCAGAGGAATTTAAATTATTGATAAGTTAGAATGGTGCTTTGATTTGTATTCTTTAAATTTTTATGTTGTGTTCGTTGTTTTATCATATGTGGATCACAACATCCAACGTGATGCAAGAATAAAAACTTAAAGCCACGAAGAAATTCATCTCAAACCTCGCGACTAAGTTTCCTTGCAATAAGAAATATTTTGGTAAAAACTATATCTGTATTAACCACTATTATGGTTGGCATTACTTGATTTAATAGTGAAAGGATAAGAAACAATTTAGAAATATCATTATAGTAATATTAAAATTATATTGGTTTTAAAAACCTTTACAAGCAAAGTATTTAAATAATGTTGGTTATGTGTTTGACCTAAATTTCTATAAAATGATATTAGAATTTGTCTGGAAAACCCGTAAACATTGACTTAATTAATGAATGTTAAAAAAAATGATTTCTTGGAATAATGGATAAGATTTTTAAACCTTTATGTAGTTCTTTATTAACAACACGAAAAATATTTTTCTTAATTTTAAAGGAACGAATTAGCAAAAGTAAACATGGTATACTTGAAACATGCTTTTATATCATTTGTATATTTTATGTGTAATGTGAAACAAGGCAGTTGTTATATTTCATGCTAAACAATATTTTAACATGTTCGAATTTTATCTACACATAATTTGTCACGATTTATCATCAAAAGTGAAAATATTAAAAATATATATGAAAGAAAGAATAACAAGAAAAGGGTTAATTCAGTGTTTTAAATGAACGATTCTTGACAAACACAACTTGTCTTATCCTGATCAAAACAATTTTATAATAATAATAATTGTACGTTGTTTTTTTTTCGTTTTAAGGATACACAATCCACTACATAATCGACACACCAGGGTCTCGTGGCGAGTGGAAGGTGATAAAAACCGAGGGAAGTGGAACTTTTACGACTGTCCCACAACCTCATGTTGTAACCTCAAAGAGTAGATATGTGTTTCGTTTACAGGCTGAGGACAAAAACGGCATCGGGCCGATTTCCGAGGACTTTGTTTTTGACCATTATGAAGGTACGTGTGCGTGTAAGTTCTATATATATGATCAAAATTGTTTGTTATTGGATTTCATAATAATATGCAATAAGTAGAGAACAGTTAAGTCTGGTTAATAAGACTAGTATTCTGTTACTGATACTCATCAGCCTGCAGTAAATTATTGCTAAACATGTAATTTAGTATTCCTAGGAGCTTAAATTTTTATTAATAACGTGTGTGAGGCCAAAGGATTTAAGGACGTTTTCGAATTCAGAATTTTATGCTGAATTAGTAAATAATTTATTGATTAACGTTGTGAAAATAAATTTTTTTTCGTATCATACTTTTTGGCAACAGAGTAAAAATAAATTAAACTTACAGCCACACATAAATATAGGATATCAAAATAGATGTATTCAATTAGTGAACATACAAACATAAAAATAACATATGCAAATTGTATTACATTAATAGTTACTGGATCTCACTTTATGTCAAAATTGGTGAACATCCTCAAACCAGGACAACATTTTCCTATCACTTTCTGTTGTGAAGATGAGGTCATATTTCACCTATCTAGTATGTACACTACAATGTTGCGCATACAAACACAATAGTTGTCAACAGAATATACGACTGTTATAGAAAACATTAATTATAATGTTACACTCGGAAATTATTAGTTTCCTGCAGACATGACAGTTCAGCTGCATTACGCGAGCTAAATTTTGTCCCATAGTTTTTTTTTTGTATTCAGAGCATCCTATTAAAAAGTGTGCAGTTATTTTTGATAAACGAAATATATTATTAAAAACTCACTCCTTTCATGTCATATAAAGAATCAAGACTATTGTTAATTTGAAATATAAAGATTTTCCTGTGTCATTCTGACTTGACTGACGTGTATGAAACTGATTAAAATAATTATGTAATGTTAGTTTTCATGCATTGAAATATCACTCATTAGTTACTTTAACAGCGACGTTATCTTCAATGTCACAGTGTACATGTTCTGGGACCTATCACCCTTTAGATCACTTAACATCAAAACAAGCAATTTCTAGCATCCATCCATTTTACTCTGGACCCCAGTTGTATGTCTTTAAAGTTAATACATTTTCTTGCATTGATGTTACCAAATCTGTACGGTTCTATTTCTCCAAGAGTACAGGAATACATGGTGGTAGGTTATTAGGGTCTGTTTTGTTATTTTAATATTTAGGTTGAAATCAGTTCTTTATTCCAAAAGTTCCGATAACAGAACAAATATACTGTATTCACCAATGCTAACGCTATTTTGAGTTTCCTATAAATGCTACAAGAAATAAGCTTCCATGATTGTTAACACGTGTGATTATGTGGGGGCGACTCTATCAACTTATCGAATGCTGCCTCGAGCTTTTGGTCCTTTTATACATTTAATCAGATGCGAACTTGCATATATAAAAACACGCAACAAGTTGTATAGTCACAACTTTCAAAGGTACTGGCTCCAGGTGTTTAGCTTTTCATTTTAAAAACAGTTTATAAAAAACTAGTAACTCAAGTATTTTAACGTCCTTTCGTGGTGTATGCAAATAATGAGAAAGAAACTTCCTAGTCAAAGGTATAAGTTAACCATTACTTTTTGATAAATGTGTGTGTGTGTTAGAGTTTTTTTGAAGCTCTATCATAATACACATAAAATGATTTACAGTGAGAAGTTATACTATTAATTGTTTAATTCTAACTATCAGTCAGAATTCACACGTAATTTCTATCATATCGGTTACAAGTGTCCGTCAGTTTAAATACATATACAAAGTGTAGGTTGTAGACTGACAGTTCGAGTTTTTTAACATAATAACTGAATGCTTTTAATTTTCTATTATCAAAAGGAGTAATAATGATACAAAATGAGAAGAATGATTAGAATTATTCATCACAGTGATTCAAGTTTAATAAATAATTCTCCTCCTACAGGGATTCGAATTTACTAAATAATTTCCCTCGTACAGTGATTCAAGTTTACTAAATAATTCCCCTCCTACGGTTTGGTTTTTGAATTTCGCACAAAGCTACTCGAAGGCTATCTGTGCTAGCCGTCCCTAATTTAGCAGTGTAAGACTAGAGGGAAGGCAGCTAGTCATCACCACCCACCGCCAACTCTTGGGCTACTCTTTTACCAACGAAAAGTGGGATTGACCGTCACATTATAACGCCCCCACGGCTGGGAGGGCGAGCATGTTTAGCGCGGCGCGGGCTCGCGACCCTCGAATTACGAGTCGCACGTCTTACTCGCTTGGCCATGCCGGGCTCCTCTCTTACAGTGATTCAAGTTCACTAAATAATTCCCCTCCTAAAGATGACCATATTTCCTCGCCGAACTTTATTTTTCTTTGATATTTTACACCCTCATGTGGATAGCTAGTGGTACCAGTCTCATCCAGATTGCTAGTGGTACCAGTATCTCGTCATTGATGTTTTATTTTCAATTATTCTTTTTAAATGACAAAATTACCTTTATTACATTGAAATTAAAGTTGTTTTGTTTTTATTACACCAGACCTATTGGTAAGTTTGTGAAAGTGGTCTTTTAACAATCACACAGAATAAACCTAAGACGTATTGGTTTGTTGGTTTGAATTTCGCGCAAAGCTACACGAGGGCTATCTGCGCTAGCGGTTCCTACTTTAGCAGTGTAAGTCTAGAGGGAAGGCAGCTAGTTATCACCTCCCACCGCTAACTCTTGGGCTACTCTTTTACTAACGAATAGTGGGACTGACCGTTACATTATAATGCCCTTACGAGTGAAAGGGCGGGCATGTTTGGTGTAACGGGGATTCACACCCGGGACCCTCAAATTACGAGTTGAGCACCCTAACCACCTGGCCATGTCAGATGCATAAGATGTGCTATCGAAGTTACCAAATAGTTGTATTTATTTTAATTTGATTATCACTATAGCAAATAATTTAAACAAATATGACGCACGGCAGGATAATATTAGTTTACAAACTAATCGTGAGTTATTAAACTGGAAAAAGTACATTCAACATGCCTATCATAAAGAAAAATATGTTGTCAAAATTAATATACACACAATGAATTAATATTTTTGAGTCTGGTATCTAATGAAATCAATCTGTATTTACTGCAGTTTCCACGACCAGTGAACCTGTAACTGATGGTAATTTGTGCAACCTTCCACGTGATGCAGGGCAATGTTCTGACTACTTAAAGCGCTATTATTACAATCCAAATTACAATGGATGTCGTCAATTTATCTACAGTGGCTGTGGAGGAAACAATAATAATTTTGAAACAAAGGTAGAATGTGAAGACGCTTGTGCAGAGAAACAATTTCAACCCCATAGGACTTCGAACGTTTATGGTAAATGTTTTTCACTGTTATCAACGTTTTCATTAATATATGATAGTGGCTCACAAATTCTCTTGTTCGCTGGAAGAAAGACCTGCGGTCCTACTCAACTTTTTCTGTTCTCTCGTATGGCTTCAAGGACTGCTAGTGAGCTGCAAACCACACTTTGAGTACCACTGACATAAAATGTATATTATTAAGTTAAATAAGTCAAAATGCAGAACCCCATCCTATAGTTATATAGAGGTGTTATGAAACATTTGGTAATAAATACTTGTTGCTTGTCTTTTTGGTAATCAAAAGCTTACTTTTTCCAAAATCATGCTGCGTTGTTCAGCAAAAAAATAAATTAAACCATTTAGAGACTTGATGACTCAAAATAGCTTGGTTAAGTGTTTTGTTTGTTTGTTTTTAATTTCGCGCAAAGCTACACGAGGGCTATCTGCGACAGCTGTAATTAATTTAGCAGAATAAGACTAAGAGGTAGGCAGCTAGTCATCACCACTCACCGCCAACTCTTGGGCTACTCTTTTACGAACGAACAGTGGATTGATCGTCACATTATAACGATCCCACGGCTGAAAGGGCGAACATGTTTGGCGCGACGGGGATGCGAACCCGCGACCCTCAGATTACGAGTCGCACGCCTTAACACGTTTGGCCATGCTAGGCCTCGGGCAAGAAGAATGAGATACTTAAGATTATTTATCTTAATTCTATACCCCAGACTTCAAAATGTCAGAGATAGAAGTATAGATCATTAGATTCAATTCAAAAACTTTTATTTTAAATATCTGCAATATGTTATAACGCAGTCGTATACAAATATTAGTGAGTTACTTTAATTTTTTTACGATTATAATTATTAGAACCTTTAATTTATATAAACCATAAAATTACCACAATGAGTTTTTCTCTTTTGTATTTAGTTCAAGGACTCTACAATAAAAAAAAATAAAGGAAAATAGATTATCTGCCCATCTAAGTATATTAGGGTTAATAGTTAACATCTTAGGGTTTCTGATCCACACCAGTGATCAGATCTTGTACATTAAATTATCAGTTCTCAACCTTGTCGATATCAGGTATCGCTCGGAACCTTCTTAAACTGAATATTAAAACACAACAGTAATAAAAACAACATTACGACTTAACATTTTAATATTCTGTCAGTTTTTTTATTCGCTTGTTTTCATAAAATTCCACTGATTGGCAAGGTGTTTGAGAAACAGTGCACTATATGACTGTCAGCAGTAATTTAGACTGACACTAGGGTACAGCACTTTCATAAATTCTTGTTGGTTTTAAAGAGCGAATGGCAGGAAAATTAAAACAACTTAAGTAAAACATATTTGGTTTTACAAACGTGAACAAAGAAGGAAAGATAACGTAACGGTGGATATAGTAGCAATTTACACAAAGGTTTAGCTGAAGAGTTGGTTTTAAAACTATTGCATGAATCAGAACTAGGATGAAAAGAAAATTTGTGAGAATAAAATTAGAATCCTAAACTGTAAAACTTTAAATGTTGGTTGTACAGTTCTATTTAAGATATTTTTAATTTTATCAGTTTATAAATAAAGAAATTACAGATGGAATTTATTTGTGTCGCGTTAAGAAGAGATAGCATCGTTTGGTCATGTAACAAGAACTACAAACCCTAAATAACACCATTTTAGAAGGTTTAGTGAATAGTAGAAAAAGAGTGGTTTTTCCAGACAACAAGATAAAACAATATTGCCATATGGAATGACCAACAAGTAACTGCTTCAAGCTCCAGTGGTTACCATTGGTTCAATGGTGGTGTCCTGGCGATAAAGAAGGTTGGTCGGTTTGTTAAATTTCACATAAAGCTACTGGAGGGCTATCTGCGCAGGTCATCCTGAAATGATGGACTAGAGGTAAGGCAGTTACTGAAACCATCCATCTCCAGCTCCTGGGCTACTATTTACTAACTAACAGTGGAATTGTCCTAAACATTATAACACTCCACAAGTATGTACATGAGCACGTTCGGTGACTGGTTTCGAATTTGATACCAGAAAATTGTAAATCATGGAACAAATGAATTGATTGAAATAAATGTAAAAAAGAACTCACTGTCTATTTAAGGAAGTTTTGTTTTAGTTAGAATAAAATATGAACAAACTTTGTTTTATAAAAACTGAAGCTTCAAGAAACTATCTTTTACCTCTTCTTTAGAATAATTACTTCATTATTACAAAACAGCCGGTTTGGTATGGTCAAGTAATTAGGGCGTTTTGCTCACAATATGAGGGTCGCAGATTCGAATCTACGTCTTACCAAACATGCTCGTCCTTTCATCTGTTTGGACATTTTAATGTGATGGTCGTTGGTAAAAGAGTAGCCCAAGGGTTGGCAGTGAGTGATATGACCAAGTGCCTTTCGCTGCTAAATAAAATACAGCTAGCGCGGATAGCCATCATGTAGGTTTGCGCAAAATTCCAGAGAAACATAAACATTCAAGACAATTCATGGTCAGATGAATTCTATTTTTAAAATTTAGTAATAGAGTACTCCACAAGTTAAATGTGCATGCTTATGGCATAAATTATAAACAGAGAACTAACGAATTCAAACAATTAAAAATAAAAAATAAAACAATAAACATAATCTAATTTGAACCTTTTCACATAATGCATTGAGCAACAATTAAATTGTTTCATTATTTTCAATACTTTGCATTATTTTTAATGAATTGAAAACGTAGTTTTCATTAAAGAACAGAAATGTTTATTTGTAGTCATACAGCAGTTTAGTAAATTGTTCTTTGATTAAAATTTTCCATTCCGATAAAGAACCCATGAGCGTTAACATCATCGTTTGAGTTGCATGGAAGTTAATACTAATTAATTAATTAATCACGTTCTTTAGCTAGGTTCTCTGTAGATAGTAAACTACCTGAAAAGGTGATTGACATAAAGTTGTAAAATATTTAAAATTTACCGGCATACACTTTTCACATTCTGAGATTATTGAAATACTTATTCAAATCACAAAAGATGGTGGAAATTTACAATGAAAGGATATTCTTAAACCGGAGTTTAACTGTAATTAGTTATTGTTATTTTTGTAACGATAGTTAACATCTTGTTACTTTTTTTTGACTACATAGTTCCACTGTCTGCTCCGAAAGACCTGTTCGTCGTCAAGTCCAGAGAGGAGTCACCCACTCTTGAACTTCACTGGAATGCTCCTCCTCAAGCAACCGAGGAAATACTTGGTATCTCTAATATTAAAACGAAATTTTCATCGTAACGTTTCAGAGTTTGAAGAATTACATGCAACATTGTTATCTGACATTACGAAAAGCCGCTTGTCGATAGAGTAAAATAATACGAAACAAATTTAGAAATTAGTGCAGGCGGGTCTAATAACGCTAAATATCCATATTGTAAAATAGTAGAAGAAAACTTCTACAGATAGTTCCGGTGAATAAAGACATAAACGCCAATCAGTATATATGCTTTTATTTAATAATTATAAAGTTTAATCGAAAAAGCAAATCAGTAGAAAGAGTGTAATTCTCATTGACTGTGGTCAGATAGCAAAAAGGACTTAGAAATATTAAAAAAAAGCTCCAACACTTGGTATTTTGTAAAACAATCATGATGGTTTCATGTATTAAACTAAAACAATTGTTAAATGTCAGTCAAACGTTGTTTTTTTTTGAAATGATGTAATTTTTAAGTATTATTATTTATATACTTGAAAACTGGAATAGTGTGTAAAAAACAAAAATTCAATTTGCATATAGTTAACCTGTTTACGAAGTTACCTCGAAGTACACAGGACTTGTACTAATCCACATGACAAGTAATAGTTTTATAAGTATGTTATTTCTTTAAAAAGTAGAAATTGCTTACTCGTAATAAGGAATACAAAAGAATTGCTTTGATTCATGACAGCGTAGTTCACGTTATGTTCGTAATATATAGTATACTAAATATTCCTTAGAGCCTGTCGCTTTTAAACCAGATCTGTTTGTTTTTAATTTCGCGCACAGCTACATGAGGACTATCTGCGTTAGCCATACCTAATTTAGCAGTGTAAGACTAGAGCGAAGGCAACTAATCATCATCACTCACCGCCAACTCTTAGGCTACTCTTTTACCACGAGTAGTGGAATTGCCCGCACATTATAACGTCCCCACGGCTGAAAGGGGCGAGCATGTTTGGTGTGACGGGGATTCGATTCCGCGACCCTGGAATTACCTTAACCGACCTGGCCATGCCGGGCCTTGAACTAGATCTAGAACTTTTTAATTTTCCTTTTTTGAAATATTAAGCAAGTCTTAAATGGACATTAAAGTACGTACGTAATAAAAGTGGACCGATGTTCTCAGTTTTCCATATTCTAGCCATTTCAATTACATATATGCGCCATACTATTAATTCACTTTTTTAATATATATATATATATATATAACTTCTAACACTATGATTTTAGTTCCTTCCTTTTTATAAATCTTTTCTTCGATTTACAAAATAACAAGAAAGTAACTGTACATTTCAAGTTCGAAACGTTCACAACTTTTGTTGTCAAGTAAATAAAATGCCTTCTGTTCATTTTAAAGAATAAACAGTGAATTTATTTTAATTCTCTTAAGGATACGTAATATATTATGCGTTTGGCACACCACAGACCCCTGATAGCTGGAGGGTGAAGCAAGTATCCGGGAATAACACTTTTGTCAAAATAACAGATCCTCATCTAGGAAATTACAAAAAAGGCCTCATCATCCGGTTACAGGCTCGTGGGAAAGTGCGCTTTGGGAGAGTTTCTGATGATTTTGTGTTTGAAGTTGAAGATCGTAAGTACCTTGCTTTATTTGTTTGCTTTGAATGAATTTTAAACATTACAACTAACTCATTTTTATTCTTTTATATTTCTGTTTGTTGAACTACTCGAAAGGCACCTGAGCTAATCGTCCTTATTTTATATAGGCAAACCAGATAGAATGTTCATAGTCAATAATAATTACTGCAAACACTTGGACTGCTTTTTACCAACCAATAGTTGGATTGACCATCACATTATAAAGCTCTCACAGCGAATAAGGAATGGAATGAGTCTAACCAAAAACTAATGTTCAGCCCTTTTATATTTAAGTTAATTATACTAAATGAAATAATTGAAATTAATTTTAATAACCAAGTTAGCGAAAAATAATGATAATATATTAGTAACCTTAATGTTTGCTACAACGAAACCTTTTCAAATAATAAAAATTAATATTAAAAAACAAACTCCTAAACGACATTGTAAAATTATAAGGTTCTTATAATTACTACTGATACATATCGGTATAATGTAAATTATATCAAATTTCCCTTTGAATTTGAACAGCGGGATTGTTCTTAAGATTTCAATTGTATAAAACATTCACATAATTTTGCTTAAATTATGCCTGCGTCATAAGAATTGGTTTGTTTCTTCCAATCATTTATAAATTTCATTATCACAAATTCCTAAGGTTTTATGAAATTAATCTTTTGAAGTAGATAAGAAAATAATGAGCGCTGTAAACATGTAATGAGCCAAAATTACACCACAGCAAAATTTTCATTTTTATATTTGATTGGCATTAAGTAAGCTTGTATAAATTTATGAAAAACAGCTTGTTCCTTCTCCTTATTCAGCCATCATAAAGAACAATTAAATGCTGATATTTGAACATATCGTCTAATAAACCTCAGGGGAGAACAGAATAACTCAGACACTTTATAGTTTAGCTTCAACAGGCACATTAAAATAACCTAATCCCAATGTAATGACCAAATCGAAAGATGACATGTCATTCAAGACATTTCATAACGAGCAAAAGTGTAATATACTGGGTAACTATCATCCACGTTTTGGATGTTTAAAACGTATGTCATATATAATCGATAATATTCTACAGTTTTGACAGGTAGAGAAGCAAGTAGTTATTCAAAAGCAAATACTTTCTGCCATCTTCCAAGTGACACTGGCCCATGTAGAGCTGGTTTCAGACATTACTACTATAACTCGGATAATAAGCGATGTGAAGAATTTATCTACGGAGGCTGTGATGGGAACGACAATAATTTCAAAACAAAGGCTGAATGTGAAGAAAATTGTGGAAGAGAAACTCATGCTCGTATAATTCCAGTCAGTAGAGGTAACTGTTTTCTATTATTTGTGTAAGAGCAACTACGTAAAGAAAGAAAAAAACTTATTGAGTTATGTAGTGGCAAGAGTAATAAACTATTATTTCTCTGTTTTCCACACCTCATATGACGTAAAAAAAAGGAAGCTTCTGTGAAAATATATTATAAAATAACAAAATTTACTTTTGAAAAAGATAAACATTTTTAATTGATTTAACCAAACCAGCTAAGGTTATATTTAAAATCATTTTCATCCAGCTACGTCGTGTACTCTTATTATGTATTATAAAGCTAATGCCACTTAAGAAACTGAACTCAAATGAAAACAGTTATTTCATACCTCGTTATGTATCCTAAAAATATCAAATATAACTTACGTAGATTTATTTTCGTTTGGTTTGTTTTGAATTTTGCGCAAAGCTGTTGTTGTTGTTTTGAATTAAGCACAAAGCTACACAATGGGCTATCTGTGCTCTGCCCACCACGGGTATCGAAACCCAAATTTTAGCGTGTAAGTCCGCAGACATACCGCTGAGCCACTGGGGGCTAGCGCAAAGCTACACAAGGGCTTTCTGCGCTAACCGTCACTAGTTTATCAGTATAACACTAGAGGGAAAGCAGGTAGTCATCACAACCCACCGTCAACTATTGGGCTACTTTTTTACCAACGAATAGTGGGATTGATCGTTACACTATAGCGCCCCCATGGCTAGAAGGACGAGCACGTTTGGTTGCGGGGATTCGAACCCGCGACTCTCAGACTACGAGTCGAGTGTCTTAATCACCCGGCCATGCCGGGCCGTACTACGCAGAACAAAATTATATTTATACATACACATATGTAGTTTTTCTTTCGTGGGATAGGGTTACCAATTATGTATTTCCTTCTTCACAAGTTCCATTTCTTCTATCAACTTTATATGAAAATATCGAGCCTAGATTTTGACATGAACATTCCAGTTACCAACTTCGTTTATAAATTATTTATTTTCTCTAAAAATATGTTCACGTGTTAACAAGATTAACTAGTGTCTCATTTGTCACCTGTTGTTCAGACGCAGCACGGAGTATTTTCTCAACATTTTCAAATATAACACATTTATAACTCTTTCATTCTCTCTAAATATTTATATTTAATAACTGATAGTTGCCAATACCTATTTTAAAGTTCAAATAGAGGAAAAAAATGTAGATTCTGAAATCAGAGCATTTTAACTCAATAAAATTTACTTATTTGAACATTCGTACAAAAAGTAAATCTAATTCATTATTTGTATTTTATTCAATATATTTTTCGTTTCTTCCAGTTCATCTTCCATGTGATGTTTTATTATATCTATTATGATCTTAAATACTTAAGGCTTTTAAAACGTTTTTCTAGTTCTTGCGTAAACACGAAATTAAATGGCTGTAAACTCGTAATGAGTAATCATTTCATAATATCAGAAACTGTCGTTTTTACAAACGGAGAAACGAAAACTATTCACCTAACAAGAAGTACACCTACAGAGATCAAGAATCTAACTCGTATCCTCCCACATACTGATTACGATTGTCATATTAAATGCAGGTATTTGAACAATTAGCCCAATCAAGCTGTACCAGCGAATAAAAGAAAAGATTAAATATATTATAACTTCGCTTTAACCAAATAATCAAACACATTATCTAATGGCGACGGAAAAAACAAACCAAACACAACATATATCTTCTTAACACTTAATAAACGGCAAAGAATTATACACTAAATTACAGTAATGACTTTAAAAATTATGGATGTTTAATGATATCTGATATTATATGTACTATCTAATCTATACCCGGCATGGCCAAGCGCGATAAGGCATGCGACTCGTAATCCAAGGTTCGCGGGTTCGCGCTTGCGTCGCGCCAAACATGCTCGCCCTTTCAGCCGTGGGGGCGTTATAATGTGACGGTCAATCCCACTATTCGTTGGTAAAAGAGCTGGTGGTGGGTGGTGATGACTACCTTCCCTCTAGTTTTGCACTGCTAAATTAGGGACGGCTAGCACAGATAGCCCTTGAGTAGCTTTGTGCGAAATTCAAAAACAAACAAGAATGCGTAAGTGATTGCGGCCCTATGTTTCTTGATGGTATCGAGAGGCGAATGAATGATGAATCTAATCATACTGATTAAGACAGTCAAATTAAATTAAATTAATATGGCCTTTCCAAACTGACCACTACGTTTTTAAATGATTTAGTTTCTGTAAAGATCTCTTTCAATGTCACCACATCATCTAGCGTCTCAGTTGTCACCTTTTATATAGACAGTGCTAAGTATTTTCTCCACATTAACAAATATTCTTCATATCGTTATATAGATAAACTTATATTTCATTCTTTCTAAAAAATTATGTTTAATAAAAGTTAATTGCCTAAGCATATTCTAAAGTGCTCATAGAGGATAGAAAGCGTGAAGTTTCTGAAGTCAATAAAATTTCCCTATTTGAAAATTCTTATAGAATGTGAATCTAATTTATTCTTTATACTTTATTCAGTTAGATATAAGTTCTTTCTTGTTGTTGTTTAGAATTAAGCACAAAGCAACACAAAGGGCTATCTGTGCTCTGCCCACCACGGGTATCGAAACCCGGATTTTAGCGTGTAAGTCCGCAGACATACCGCTGAGCCACTGGGGGGCGAGTTGTTTCTTTCAATCCAAAATGCGTAAGGTTTATTGGTCTTTCAGAGTGCAAATTTGTTCAAACTCCATGCGATATTTTGTTATGGCTATTATGGTCTAAAATTCTTAAGGTTTTTTTTTGTAGTTCTAGCGTAAATATCAAATTGATTGGCTGTAAAATCATGGTGAGTAAACATTTTATCATATCAGAAACTGTTGTTTTTATAAATGTCGAAACGAAAACTATTCGCCTAACAAGAAGTACACCTACAGAGAACGAATGTCGAAAGTTCATACTAAATGCAGGTATTTGAACAAATAGCGAAACCAAACTGTACTAGCGAATAACAGAATAGATTAACTGTTACTTTGCTTTAAGCAAATAATCAAACACGTTGTCTAATCACGGCGTAAAAAACAAACCAGACCCTACGTATATCTTCTAACATTTTATAAACGGCAAAGAATTACACACTAAATTACAGTGATAACCTTGATAATTATGGACGTTTAACGACATTGGCTATTTTAAGTAGTATCTAATCAATAACAATCTACAGTTTTTACAGGCAGAGAAGCCGATACTCCTGCAGAAGCAAATGACATCTGTCACCTTCCAAGTGACACGGGTCCGTGTAGAGCTTATTCCAGAAACTACTACTACAACTCGGGAAATGAACAATGTGAAGTATTTGTCTACGGTGGCTGTGAAGGGAACAAAAACAATTTCAAAACCAAAGAAGAATGTGAAGAAACATGTGGAAAAATAACTCATACTTCGATGCGCAATGGTAATTTGTTTTTCTGTTATTTATATTAGGCTAAGTTTGAGAAAAGTCAGCTGTAATGGAATGAAACGTTCAGGTGCTCAAATTCGAAAAAAACAACAGATAAATAGAACGTAATATTAAAATCAAGAAATTAAACTTAAGATTAGGCTTTTTCTTTCTTTATCACGTTTTTTAGTAATTTGTATAACCCTGAACCTCACATATAAACCACTATTTTAAAGCATATATTGGATATTTCTCTCCGTTTCAGTGTCCTCTTAAATGTCCATCTATATTTCTTGGTAAGTTTCCGCTACACGTAAAACTGACACCATTTTAGGATAATAGTTTTTCTTGACTGTTTTTTACAAATTTTTCACATTCATTGGTGTTTTTTGTTTTCTGAATTTCGCGCAAAGATTCTTGAGAACTATCTGCCTCACTCAGTAATAAATAATTAATAAAATAATGATCAGTTTTATTTCACACCTTTATGTAGCTGATTTCATATTTTTACTCAAAATAACTATCTAATCTGAATCTTGACACATCTCTTTCTACCATTTATGATTACTACAACATTGTCATTCTCGCTGACGTAGTTAATTATTTCATCAGTATGTTGGGTGCTTGTTTACAATGATCAGCCCACCAAAACGCGTATTTGGTTTTTCAAGTAACGTGTGTAGACGATGAGCTTTGTGGTTGAGTATCTTTACAAAATAAATGTAGTTTGACCGCAGTCCCAGAAATCCTCTTAACTTAAATAAGTTATCTGGTATTGCCTAATTATGAACTGACTCATTGTAGATGGATCTGTACACGTTTTATGTGACCCAGAAAGCTCACATGTTGAGGAGAAAAATCACACTTCTTGAGACTTAACTAAAGGTTCTCTTTCATCAACCAATCTAGAACTTTCTTTAGCCAGTAGGCGAATACGACATAGTGGACAGTTCAGCAGAAACACATTCCATTATTCATTTAAATGTGAGAGGATCATTATTGGATAAATCAATTTGTAACAAAAATTGGCAATCTATTTCCTGCAGTAAAGGCTGTCTTCTCTCTACTTGCGTTATTGACCAATACAAGTTAATATGGACTCTTAAGATTCAATACTGCAAACCAGTTTTAACCAGATATAACATACTGAATATAGTTTATCTTTGTCAATGGGTAGGTATTTCTCTCTGTGATGACTTCATTTACCTACTGTTAGTCCATCTAGAATCATACGATTCTATTCTTCTTCACACGTACAACAAGCGACGCTCAAGAAGTAGTACTTGGTTCATTCACAGCTTTTCTCTCTAAGAAAGACCCATCTTCTTTTACCAATGGAAATACCCTGGATAACTGGTACATTGAGGCTTAAGTCACTAGGTCCACTGGAGCAGATATCTTATATTTCACAGAAAGATAAATGTAATCTATTGTAATGACCAGCTGTAGCCCCTCCACATTTTGGTCATAATGTTGTTTCAGTTGAAATGGTAAGCTATCGTTATGTGATAATTTACGTCACACTTTACACACATTACATCACAAGTGATTATTTCAGATGTTCTTTAATGTTGAAGTACTATCTGTACAGTTTCACAATTTATAATGTTCCACCAAAACACAAACTTTGTGGTTTGTTGCATGTGCCTCTAATGATGACATTTTTATTTTCAAACCCATGGGACGTCTCCCAATTATTAATATTTCAGGACACACTGGAGTACTTGGTTCTACTAAGCCCCAGTCATTAGATATAAATTTGTTTATTATTGACTTCACTTGATTTTACAAATACTACCTTCCTTGTCATTGGAAGTTCAATCTCTACTGTAGTAATTAACCCTTAAATGGCGGGCATCATCAACTGACGCTGCCATTTGCAACATTCCCGCTGTTTAATGGTTAAAATGTCATACATCGTGAGTGATTTGAAGCTAGCCTAACTTTGTATCGACGTCTGTATAAATTCAGTTCCTAATGTTAATTCTTTCTCATTACCAATTACTTGCACATTATGCAGTAAGGATATCTTCTAATTTGTTTAGGCTGAGCTTCACGTCCACTTGGTATTCACATCAATCCGTCTTCTTGCTTAATTTTTAAAGATAATTTCCCACCTTTCATTATTAAACTGGATAAGCTATGGAATCACTATTGATAAGCATATGCAAATACTTAGTTTGGGTTGAATTTCGCGCAAAGCTACACGAGTGCTATCTGCGCTAAATGTCCCAAATTTTGCAGTGTAAGACTAGAGGGAAGGCAGCTAGTCATCACCACCCACCGCCAACTCTTGGGCTACTCTTTTACCAACGAAAAGTGGGATTTACCGTCAAATTATAACGCCACCACGGCTGGGAGGGCGAGCATGTTTGGCGCGAACCTGCGACCCTCAGATTACGAAGCGCACGCCTTAACGCGCTAGGCCATGCCAGGCCACTTAAATTCCTATCACTCAGTTTTCAAATTCCGTAAATATTTCTTTTTGATAGTAATTTTAATTTTCTGTCTCTTTCTTCTCGATCTTCCTTCCATTTTTGCATAATTTTTGGACAATTTTTCGATTTCACAAGTTTTCAAATTCGTTCCATCATTAGGTGCATTCTCTTGGAATATTTGACAATTAGAATATCAAATTTATTCCATGTAATGATAACAAAAAAATTTGTTTTTTTCAACAGCCTGTGCAAAAGAATAAATTCAAATGTAGATCAACTTTTAGAAACAAAGTTTCAATGGAAACTCCAAAATTGGCATACGCCTAACTTACGTCCAAAATATTCTCACTAATGGATTGATAAGGAAGGTTCTAAATAATACATTCTTTACCTTAGGGGTTCCCAAACGTTTTAGATATGCGGAGCTTCACATCAGAAAGAAAATCATTCAGATATCTTAATAAAAATACACTAAAATAGAAACAATAGATCATAAGCACCAGATAAATTTTACTTCAAGCTTTTATAATATAAATTTATTAAAAATACAAATATTTAAAGAAAAAATATACTTCTACTGACCTGTTCAATAATTTCTATTTGCAATATTTATATCAGCAAAAGTACAGTGTACTTGTTTTTTTATTAGTGGCTCGGATGGGCTTGCTTTTGTTCACAAAGTAGTTCAATATTTGGAGATATAGTGGTTACCTGTAAGCGCAAATATCTAATCTCTTTCTAAATTCGGTCTTTGCAGTTGTATACAGTGAAAATGTTTGCTCACAAAAATATGTTGTTGGAAAACGGGTCGACATTTTCAAAGCTTTGTGTATTCTGGGTATTCCATGGCCATTTTAATCCAAAATTGTATAATTTCTTCTTACTGAAATTTGTTTTTAGGGTGTAATCAGTTTAAATTTCCATAAGCTGTTCTTTCTCTTTCAAGTTCTTCTTTAAGTCTACATTCAACCCAAAGTAACAATCAGTGATGTCGAGAAACCCACTTGTTGAGAATTTTATATGCAAAAACGGCTCGTTTTGGGTTCAGAAAATATTTTAAATAGAAGAGCGAACAACGTTTCGACCTTCTTCGGTCATCGTCAGGTTCACAAAGAAAGAGGTAACTGACCGGAAGCTGACCACATGTTTGGAAGGGGTTGTATAACTGAGTGTCGCAATGTAGAGGGCGCGGTTAGATGTTTGAATATATAATAATCTATAATATTAATATAGGTATAATGGTGTTCCTTTATATTGGTTTATTTTGGGTTTAAGTTGTTGTATAAGTAAGGCTTCTTTAATTTTTCGACACTCAGTTATACAACCCCTTCCAAACATGTGGTCAGCTTCCGGTCAGTTACCTCTTTCTTTGTGAACCTGACGATGACCGAAGAAGGTCGAAACGTTGTTCGCTCTTCTATTTAAAATATTTTCTGAACCCAAAACGAGCCGTTTTTGCATATAAAATTCAACCCAAAGTTTTAGCTTATGTTGAAGCGCTTCCATTTTACTCTGAGCACTGAAGTACCTTACCCTGGTACGCTGCATTGTAGCATTCACTTCAATTAGACAGGCAAATACATCCGAAACATAAACCACTTTCTGTATCCAGCACTTGTCCCTTAATCTGTGTGCAAGTTCAAAATGGCATTCATACAAAAAGAAACCTTTTTCCTGATAAAGCCATTGAACTTCAGTATCAAACAGCAAATTTTTTATCTAAACTTTCTATATCCTCACAGAATAAACTGAAAATTCTCGCATTGAGTTGTTTTGCTTTCATAAAATTAACTATTTATATAACATCATCCAACACCTCTTTTAAGTCTTCTTGAATTCGTTTCATTGCAAATGCATGACGATGAAGTGGACACTCTCAATCTCCGGGGCTTTTTTTTATGCGTGCCACTTCGCCTATAAATTTCCCAATCGTAGCTGCAGTTTCATCAGTGCAAATACTTGAGCAAAGCTGCCATTGGATCTCATGTTTGTCAATACATAAATTGATCAGTTTAAATACTTCTTGGCCCGTTGTTTGAGTAGGCAAAGGTTTGCAAATTATCATGTCTTTTTCAAAACTAACTTCGTAAATATAGCGAGCAAAAAACAAGCAACATCCCATAACCTGCAACATCTGTTGATTCATCCATTCGAAAGGAAAAAGTTGGACTCGCCTTTACTCACCTTATTAACTCCGTTAAACAATTTGCTGAAATATTCTTGATTCCTCGACGAACCGAGTTTTCAAACAGAAGCACAGAGTTAATGTTTTAAAGAAATTTCTCACCAGTTGTGCACTCTACCAAATATTTTGCGCATGGTTTTATCAAATCTTCTGCAATTGAATGAACTTCACTTTCTTATGCAATACTGTAACTAACACGATATGAAGCAATAAGAGCACCTTTGTTGTTCTGATGGACAAACGAACGAAATATAGCTTTCCTTGCATTTCATTGGAAACAATTTATTTTGAAATAAGGGAAGTCGGATTTTTAAATTGGGAATGTTTGGTTTCTAGATGCCACTTTAACTTTGCTGTATGCAAATTACTATTACTCAACACTGTTCCACATTGAACACACAACCCACTAGGTCCATCTTCATTACCTATCCATGTAAAACCATATTCAATACACCTTTCATCATACTTTCTTTTCTTTCTTGTTTCAGTACTTCTTGCATGATCCAGCGTTGAAGTACGAACACACGACAATAACGCCGATAAATTCGTATTCAGCCTAGGCCTAGGAAGAGTTTTACTCATATCTGATTTATTACTGATATTCATCCACTTATCCATTATAAGGGTGACAACTAATTGTTAATTTGTCTAAAAACGTATTCTTATCATCTTTGGCACTTCACAAGTATTTTCACGGATATAAAATAGTTTTTTAATGCTAAATCGTTCATACTCTTATGTTTTATCATCGTGAAATGACATGCTGACCGACGATCAGTGTTGCCATAACGAAGTCAAAAATTTGTGGAAAAAGGCTAGGCCGCTAGAATAATATATTTTTCTAAAGAAAAATAGTAACCTATTACTTATACAGTTTTTATTTTTTACAGATTTTTTTAAGCCAAATAACATAATATTAAGTCAGACGTGCGTCTAAATCTCGAATAAAACGAAAGAAAATGAAACATGACGTCATACATCTCATTTATAGCAAGTTTGTCTAATTAAACTGCAACGAATGTAACCTAACCTAACAATTACTAATTATAGTTCTCATAAATATAATTATACCTCATATAAATATAATTTCGAGATTGAAACAATTGATCTTATTGCATCACACTATGTTTCAATCTTGAACACGTTTCAGCTATGATGTCATGTTTAATTTTGTTTCATTTCTTTCGACATTTAGCCGCTAATCTTGATTTGGCTTTTAAAAGACAATTGGCATCATTGCCCATTCATACGAAAATTACCAGGCCATATTGCATCTGCGATGACACATGCGATCATAGGACGATGCTATATCTACTAGCAACCAGTGTGCCACTATCAAAGTTAATGAGACTGTATTAACACTTTCACCGCGAGAAGTTCACCTAAGCTAAACAAAATTGTATAGTGTTAGGCAGAATGAAATATTAAAAGGCTCAGGCAACTATGGCGAGCCCAAGGGCTCCGCGGAGCACAGTTTGTAAAAACCATGCTCTATCTGACGATGCATCTTGACAATAGCAATGCATCCTAGTTTTCTTTGCCAAAGGTCCATAAGAATATTATACTCAAAGGACATCCTTCTTTCCTGCATGTTTTTATAACTCTTCGAATATACGAGGACGACGGTTTCTCAATCCATTTCTTCAATAATTTGACTCCATAATAATTCATACACGCTGCATTGAAACACTTAAAGTTTATTTTTTAAAAGAATAACATGGATATTTGTTTAATCCTTCAATTACCCGAGTTATGCGACAGCTGAACTGATAGTTTGTGAAAGAAAGTTGAGTATTCGTGTCAAGTTTCACCCGCATGTTGTTCAGCAGCAAGTTCGAGGGATTGTAACAATAAGAACTGAATTTTAATATATTTAGTGTGCAGAAAACAGACATTATATCGTGTAGCTATGTGCTTAATAATAGCAATGGCTTCTGACTCCTTTTTCTGGACGAAAAGCTTTCTTGATTATGCTACATGCTATTGCCTTGGGCACGTGGACAGCTTTTTCCAATAACCTTTAAATTTGTGGATTCTCAGCCGTTAGAAAGCATGACTTACTGTGGACCGTTTTGGATGGAACTCCCTGGTGGGCAGAGCACAGATACACGTTGTGTAGCTTTGTGCTTAACTTCAAGCATGCAAACAAATAGACTTGGATATTCAAAATCGTTTTAATACAATTTACCTAACCATTTCTATTTAAAATGTGCTGTGTGATACAACTAATACCAGAATATGGCAATATAATATCTAGTTTTTAAATTTATGTTATGTTAAATAAACTAGCATAGCATTTTTGTGTTGCTGTGTTTTGTTCAAAAAGACAGACGCATAAGTAATATATTTGCGAAGCTCAGATTTATTGCTGATATTTAGTAATAAAAATAAGTGTGACAACTAATTATTAATTTGTCTTAAAACGTATTCTTATATCATTGGCACTTCAAAAGTATTAATATGGACACAAAATAGTTTTTTAATGCTAGCTCGTTCAAACACTTGTTTGACAATGACATGCTGATTAAAGATTGTTTCTGACTTCCTTATGTCAACACTAAAGATTTGTGGAAACAAGGCTAGGTCGCTTGAATAAGATATTTTCCTAAAGGAAAGTATAACCTGTTATTTGAACCGTTTTGTTTCTTGACAGAATATTTTTTCATTTTCTTTGAGATTCAGCCGCTAATCCTGATCTGGCTTTTAAAAGACTGTTAATTAGATTACATTAACACCTTCGTCTCCCGCTGGTAAAGCGGTAAGTTTAAATATTTACAACGCTAAATTCAGGGGTTCGATTTCCCTGGGTAGACTCAGCAGATGTGGCTTTGCTATAAGAAAAAAATGTACTTTCACCATGAGAACATCCCCTTATCTAAAAAAATCGTCTGGCGTTAGGCAAAATAAAATATCAAAAGGCCCAATACGCGATAAACATGTTATATTAAAACGTATTTTACTTTTTTGTACAACTTACTCTGATTCAATTTTATAGTTTTAGGAAATATTAACATTCTAAAATTTCTTCGCAGAGCCCCAGCTAGCTGTGGCCGACCGAGCCCAAGGGCTCCGCAAAGAATGGTTTTTCAACCCATGCTTTGGTTCACTTACTGAATTTCTGTGATACACAGTCATTCAACTCAGAACAATGTCCAACACTGAAATGATCCACTTATTGATTCACTAAATAATATATTAACTTTAACTCCAACCACCTCAAATGAAAACTTTAAAACACAACTTATATCGGTAACAAATACTACAACTCAAAAAATGAGAACTTCAAATGATTTATTTGTGATGATTGAGAAGGAAACAATTTTGCTCTGGTATTTTGCACGAAGCTAGTCAAGAATAATCCGCAATAGCTGCCTGTAATTTTGAAGTTATAAACTAGAGGGAAAGCAACTAATCAACACACCAAACAATTAATTGTTGGATTCTTCACGGTAGTCAGAGCAGT
Source organism: Carcinoscorpius rotundicauda (assembly GCA_011833715.1). Taxonomy (NCBI): domain Eukaryota; kingdom Metazoa; phylum Arthropoda; class Merostomata; order Xiphosura; family Limulidae; genus Carcinoscorpius; species Carcinoscorpius rotundicauda. Next base: position 33,848,360 of record CM022398.1, read on the forward strand.
TAGAAATGTAATTTATTTCTATCCGCAGCAGGACGCGAATCACAGAATCACAGATCAGTTTCATAGTTTGACATGCTAATAACTGGGCTGCGTGCAGACCTCAAAGGGTACAGAAATAACATGAAAACCAAAGTAGAGGGCGAAAAACCTCGTGGAAGAGAAATTCATGCTCGTGTAATTCCGGTCATCAGCTTTAATTTACTATTATTATTATTTATGCATATTTATTGTACAATGATAATATAAGCATCACATGAAAATCAAATATTTTAAATACTTTATTTTCAAGTAATCCAAAAGATCTTTCTTTCTAAAAAACAACAACAAAATATAATAATTTATATGCATATTAGCTGCATATGGCACATTTACTCAGTGCGTTATTTAGGTTTACACGCTTGAAGTGGAAATACAAATATCAGACGTTTGTGAAACAATTAGTTGTGTAACCGCAGACCTGATTAAATGGAGTTGTAATGAAAATTTTCTATGACTAATAACTGTCGCAGCTTTTGTGTTTTTCTTATAGCAAAATTACATCAGGCTATCAGTTGTGTCCACCAATGGAAATCAAACTCCTGACTTTAGCGTTATCATCCAAAGACTTACCGCTGTCCCAGCGGGGAACAACTATCTCAGTACCTGAAAAAAAAATGTTGTTGTTGTTGTTTAGAATTAAGCACAAAGCTGCACAATGGGCTATCTGTGCTCTGCCCACCACGTGTATCGAAACCCGGATTTTAGCGTGTAAGTCCACAGACATACCGCTGAGCCACTGGGGGGCCTGAAAAAAAGAGCTCATTTATGAAACAATCGCCAAGAGGCTTGAATGATAAAATATAGATTTATTCATAAAACACCATGCGTGAATAATTCAGCAATTGTTTTTATTAAAACTTGGTTACTAGTTGCTCGATGATACACAAAAAGGGTAAGACATACAGTAATAAATTAATAAATAAATTATCTTGTCTAATATTATATATTTGTTTTGCTGTTAAAATTAATTAATTATTCTAATTGAAACGTTAGTTTATTGAAAAAAAACGTCTCATGTTCGTTCAGTTTTTATGGAAACATTACATATTTATATAAATCACAGCTTATAATTTCATTAGTATATGTATTTACTATTGTTTACTTCAGTGATAATAAGATAATTCTGTCTCTTTGAATGTTTGACTTATTTTATTAGACATTTAAAAATTGATACAAGTTATCAAATACAAGTAGAAAACTGAAATTTTGATTTTGCGCAAAACAAAAATACTTAATTTTTTAAGTTCATTATATAATTGTAAATTATCATTTACAAGCGATTTATTAAACAATAATGTTGCACACAAAATTACATTTTTAGGATTTACGTATTTCAAGATATTTTAGTGAAATTATTATTTAAGTTTTTTACAACCATGTTTTATTTGTAGGCTCACTATCTTCCTTGAGTACATTAATAACTAATTTATCTAATTCATTCATTTTACAAATTATTTTAATAAGAAATTAAACTTGTTGAACCAACACTAAAAACCTGTTATTTTCGTGGTAAAACACACTAAATCAGTAGCATCTAATAAAGTTAGTAACTTTTCCTTTAACACAAAATGCATGTTTTGTTTTAAGATATGTGTGCTCTGGTGAAACAAAAAAGGTTGGGGTAAGAGATATAGTTTTGTCTTACCGCCTTCTCAGAAGAAAATTTACAAGTCTATTTTTCTTTACTCTATTCTTTTTCATGACACAAAAAAAGACAAAAACTAGCATAACATTATTTTTTGATAACATTCCAGTTGTCAAAGAGTTTAAATAAAGATTGACTCCCCTTGAACCAGCATTATGCGTGCGGATATGTAACGCAAAAAACCGGGTTTCGATACCTGTAATAGATAGTTCTATCCAATGTGCTAGACGGCTAATGCCACTCATGGACAAATTGTCATTTGAAAGCAGCTAAACTTTAATAGAAACGACGTGATGTGAAATCATACTACCTATCATAAATAACTTGTGAAATATATCTCACACGGAATAAAAATTACATAATCTGAGTGTGTGTTTACTGTTTCTGACTGAGTGACTGAGTCGTCAATTTCATTTTTTATTACTTCCTATGTTTTATTATTTTCATATCAAGGTCGATCTTTAATATGGCTCTTAAAAGTTGAGTGCTGCATTTTTCAGTGTTTTAGATTCCATGAAGATATGTTTTTGTCAATAACTATATTCTGGTATTTCCAGATTTTCTCAACTTCTCGTTTTTCCAATAACGAAAAATTAAATATCTTCTTTATTCTTTCTAGGTGAGTTTATTTTATACTTCGTAATTATGTTAGTTGTCCAAAATCTATTCTAGCTTTCTAAAACGAACAAAACATGCATTTGTACACTTGGACAGCTATATCTTTTTGAACATTATTTATATTTGTTGGTTTTAATAATTCTGTAACATGAATACAGAAATTTAACAAAAGCGCGCCTGTATCAAAAATTAATTCATTTTGTTCGATCTTCGTGTGATCTTTTTACTATAACAGATACGTTCGAATATTTTAAAGGTTTTTCTAAATAAATAAAGCTATATATATTTTCGTAACTTACTTGCTGTTTGCTGTCATAGCATAAACAGGAAAATAAATATCGCTGTGAAACCGTGGCGAACAATCATTTCCTCACAGCGGAAATTGCCATTTCTATATGTAAAGAAAGTAGTAACCAAGTCTACAGTAAATTTATACAATTTAACACGCTCCTTTTACATACTAAAGTTATCCAGAATGTAAATGCAGGTATTCGAAATTATTCTCAAATCAAGGTGTACCATAGTTTGCGTGTTGTGGTAATTCTGGTATTCAACACGTTTCTTCTACATACTAATTATCGTATCTTCATATCAAATGCTGGTATTCGAACATATTGGTTAATCAAGCTGTAATAGTAAGTAACATAACAGATTAAATATTTTATTACTGTTCTTTAATCAGGAAATCAAAACACTGTCTAATCGCGATGTAATAGGCAAACTAACTACTCTTTATCTCTTTTTAACATTTTATAAATAATAAAATAGAATACATTAAATTACAGCAGTTGCCTTCAAAGTTATGGATGTTTAAATGCATTTGTTATTGTGCGTAATATCTAACCTATAATATTCTACAGTTTTAACAGGAAGAGAAGCCGATAGTCATTCAGAGGCCAATAATTTCTGTCATCTTCCAAGTGACACTGGCCCATGTAAAGCTCATTTCACAAACTATTACTACAACTCGGAAAATAAGCGATGTGATGAATTTATTTACGGAGGCTGTCGTGGAAATGAAAACAATTTCAAAACCAAAACTGAATGTGAAGAAACTTGTGGAAGAGAAACTCATGCTCCTGTAAACCCAGCCAGTAGTGGTAACTATTTTCTGTTGTTTATGTAATAATATCAACAACTTAAAAGAAATCTGAGTCTTATGGTAACAAAAGTAATAAACTCTATTTTTTTGTGGTTCAATATAGATTATTCAGGTTTGGCCACATTACAGAACATATTTTCTTTTTCAGGCGGCCTATTTTCTTAAATACAGTATATCTTTTATTTACTTAGATTAATAATGAATTTATTTAAATCACAATTATTCAACATCCAGTGACACCATATTTTTGTCTCAGAAAAATAAATTTAACAATGAGCATTTAATAAAATTTTCTTTAAAAATCCATACATTCTATTGTAATATTCAGTTTGTTCATGGCGCAAATCTGCACGAGGGTTATCTCGCTGGAACGTTCCTAATTTTAGCTGTTCTTTTTAGCAATAAATAATAAAATTAATCTTCAGACGTAATACCTCCATGACTGAAAGGTCGTTCTGGTGTAGTGGGACAGGGATTCGAATGCGCTACCCTCAGATTTCGAGGCAAGCACCCAAACCAACTAGATGTGCTGGAAACTTATACTTCCTCCATAATTAATAGATATATATATATAGAAATAGAGAAATATAGATTCGTGTATTACCCACTTCTCAGAAGGAAACTTCTGAGTATGTATGGGTGAGATTAACTTTTGTGCCATGGAATTATCAATTACATGTTTCTTTCATAAGTTTCGTATGAATATGGCCTTTCCAAACTGACCACTACGTTTTTAAATGATTTAGTTTCTGTAAAGATCTCTTTCAATGTCACCACATCATCTAGCGTCTCAGTTGTCACCTTTTATATAGACAGTGCTAAGTATTTTCTCCACATTAACAAATATTCTTCATATCGTTATATAGATAAACTTATATTTCATTCTTTCTAAAAAATTATGTTTAATAAAAGTTAATTGCCTAAGCATATTCTAAAGTGCTCATAGAGGATGGAAAGCGTGTAGTTTCTGAAGTCAATAAAATTTCCCTATTTGAAAATTCTTATAGAATGTGAATCTAATTTATTCTTTATATTTTATTCAGTTAGATATAAGTTGTTTCTTTCAATCCAAAATGCGTAAGGTTTATTGGTCTTTCAGAGTGCAAATTTGTTCAAACTCCATGCGATATTTTGTTATGGCTATTATGGTCTAAAATTCTTAAGTTTTTTTTTTTGTAGTTCTAGCGTAAATATCAAATTGATTGGCTGTAAAATCATGGTGAGTAAACATTTTATCATATCAGAAACTGTTGTTTTTATAAATGTCGAAACGAAAACTATTCGCCTAACAAGAAGTACACCTACAGAGAACGAATGTCGAAAGTTCATACTAAATGCAGGTATTTGAACAAATAGCGAAACCAAACTGTACTAGCGAATAACAGAATAGATTAACTGTTACTTTGCTTTAAGCAAATAATCAAACACGTTGTCTAATCACGGCGTAAAAAACAAACCAAACCCTACGTATATCTTCTAACATTTTATAAACGGCAAAGAATTACACACTAAATTACAGTGATAACCTTGATAATTATGGACGTTTAACGACATTGGCTATTTTAAGTAGTATCTAATCAATAACAATCTACAGTTTTTACAGGCAGAGAAGCCGATACTCCTGCAGAAGCAAATGACATCTGTCACCTTCCAAGTGACACGGGTCCGTGTAGAGCTTATTCCAGAAACTACTACTACAACTCGGGAAATGAACAATGTGAAGTATTTGTCTACGGTGGCTGTGAAGGGAACAAAAACAATTTCAAAAACAAAGAAGAATGTGAAGAAACATGTGGAAAAATAACTCATACTTCGATGCGCAATGGTAATTTGTTTTCCTGTTATTTATATTAGGGGTAATACAGGCTAAATTTTAGATATGCTGCCTCTTGTAGACGGAACTTTTAGGTGTGAAAATTCGAGAACAACCAGATAAACAGAACACAATATCGAACATAAAAGATATTAAATACTTACTTGGATTTCCTTTCTTTATCACGTGTTTTAGTGCTTTGTGCAACACTGAACCCTGTGTGAATAGATACACTTAAATATAACACAATATTTTAATGTGTTTCGGTCCCTCTGAACGTCTCTATAACCATCTAGCTATAATTCTCGGTAAGTTTTCTTCACACACAAAACTGGCACCTCTTTAGGATAATAGTTTATTTTGGCTTCTTTTCACACGTTTGTCACACTCATTGGTATTGTTTTTATTAGATTTTTTGCTAGGACGAGGTCCAGCATAGTTAGATTTTAAGGCGATCCACTCGTAACCTGAGGGTCGCGGATTCGAATTCCCGTCACACCAAACATGCTCGCCCTTATGGCTATGAGGACTTTATAATGTAACGATCAATTGCAATATTTATTGCTAAAAGAGTAACTTTGGCAGTGTGTGGTGACGATTAGCTGCTTTCCCTCTAGTGTAATACTGCTAAATAAGAGACGGATAGCGCAAAGATTCTCTAGGGCCTTGAACGGGGATCAGTAATAACTCTTAAAATTCATATAAATTATATTTCATAACTTTATGTAGCTGTTTTAATCTTTTTACTCAAAATACTCAAAGAAACTAACTAATCTGAATCTTAACACCTCTCTTTCTACCATGAGAATCACTGTCGATCCGTTATTCTCGCTGATGTCCTGCATGACAGTCCAAAAATCTTCCCTTGTGTTAGACAAAATACCAAAAGAGACAATGTACAATACGTAGTATATCGTCTAGTCATATAAAAATAACAAGAAAAAATAGGCTAGATAATGTTTTACATTGAAATTAGGGTTGTTTAAAATGATTTTTTAATTTGTAATGCTCAATCGATGATATATTACAGTTTTGAAAAGTATAAAATACGATACTCGTTTAGCCAAAAATGTTATCTTCAATCCTGTGATGTAACGTGTTTCTTTTATTGCTGGCCTGGCATGGCCGAGCGGGTTAAGGCGTGCACTCGTAATCCGAGGGTCGCGGGTTCGCGCCCACGTCGCGCTAAACATGCTCGCCCTCCCAGCCGTGGGGGTGTATAATGTGACGGTCAATCCCACTTTTCGTTGGTAAAAGAGTAGCCCAAGAGTTGGCGGTGGGTGGTGATGACTAGCTGCCTTCCCTCTAGTCTTACACTGCAAAATTAGGGACGGCTAGCACAGATAGCCCTCGAGTAGCTTTGTGCGAATTTCCAAAAAAAACAACAAACATCTTTTATTGCTAGGCGAGCTATTTTGAATTATTTGGTAATTAAAATGTCAAGAGCAATCCACATAAAGACAACAAAGTAATATTTCTTGAGTAACGTTTGCTACGAACTACGTTCACTTGTAGGTTTAACCTCACAAATAATGTTTCAAAAGAAAGTTTGAAACTATTTTTAAGCTTACAATTTCCGACCTAATCGATCGATAACAAGTACGCTAACACGTTGTTTATCTGATTGACTGGATTTCGGAACCGAATAACTCATTGATTCACACTAAACTGATCCGTTTAATAACTCAGTCATTTTTTTTATTCGTTACTCATTTTCTACTCACTTCAAAAAACTTCGAGTCTTAGCTTTCATGGAATTTCTAGAGGACGTCAGCGCCTGTATGCTGCAGGGGTTTATTTTAATATTCGTAATATTTTATGAATCTAATAATACACTAAATTAAACTAATAGCCTTTAAATATCTTACTTTTTTCGTAATATCTTTTATCTACGGAGGCTGTGGTGGATACGAAAAGAATTTCAAAACCAAAACTGAATGTGAAGAAACTTGTAGAAGAGAAACTCGTACTCCTGTAAATCCAGCCAGTAAATATTTTCTGTTATTTATATGAGAATATAAACTACGTCAGTAAAAGAAATCTGAGTGAGTTTTATGATGAAGACAGTATTAGACTATATTAAAACACTTTTCTCTTGTTTTCCACACGTTACAAGACGTATAAAAGGAAGCTTCTCTGACAATGTGTTATAAAACTCACATACGTGAAATTTTGGATTTACGACTTTTCGGGTAGACGCCATTGTTCTATTTTAAAGAGCAAATGTTTTGTGATGTACAAAATTAATCATTTAAACTATTAACCTACAGCATGAAAGTCGCTTGAAACTGTTGATAAATAATATTAAAATGTATTCGAATATAAACGAGACAATCTAATAAACTGAATAAAAAATTAAATTACATTTAAACTGAGCCTACTATGTTTATAATACACAATTAAATAATAAAAGAGCTTATGAAATTAAGAGCAGAAATAATGTTTAATTCACACAATCAACTCTGTCATAGAAGCTTATGCCTGACCAATCATGTAACTTTTACATGTTCGTCATTGGACCAGTGATGTTTCTGCAATGTAATTCAAACTTTATTTCTCTACTAAACGTTCAATGTTGCTTTATCTAAATACATTCAAAGCGAGGTCTCATGTTCGTTGATTTATGTTGGAAAATTTCTTATTAATACTAACTGTGTAAACATTTACGTTATTCATTCATTAGTACGACATTATTAAGTTCAGTTACTTTACCAATGACTGATGGCATTTTAAAACACATTAAATATTTCTGTGCAATCGACCATCTGTAACAATAACAGTATATTCTTTAATATATTTATTGAAATTCTGATGTTTGACAAGTTATTTTCATTTTCTAGGTACTCTTTTTTCTAAATTTATTCGTACATTTGTTTATATTACTGTAAATCGTTTTAATGTTTGACATTTCTGTTAGTAACCACTTAACCTTTGAGGAATCTTGTATTACAAACCCTGTATTTACAAATTTTATCAAATTCTTATATATACTGAGGGGCATTAAAAACGCAACAATTTACATACAGTTAAACAGTTTTAATACGCTAAGTTAAACATAAGTTTTGAATGTACATATCATGAAATCATCATGTTTATCAGGATTTCAACGTCCAGAACACTAACAACGGGTATGTTCTCCATTCGCCGCCAGAAGAGCCAGGATCCTGCGTGACATAGATGTCACCAGTTTGTCAATCTGCCTCCGGAGGATGGTGTCCCACTCAGCCAGAAGTGTTACACATTGTTCAGCGAGAGAGCTGGGGACAGGATCCCGATGAAGGATGCTCTGATCCATAATGTCCCAGAGATGCTCAATGGAATTCATATCAGACGAATATGGAAGACAGTCTAGAACATTCTCATTGTTCTCATTCAAACAATTAGTACACATTCTTGCCGTGTACGGAAGTACATTGTCGTGCATGAAAGTTCACCCCAGCTGCGATTCTGGGTGGTATCATCCCTGTCATCAGCATCCCGACCGCCTGATCTCTGCTTTCTTGCGTTAGCCGTGACATCTTTCTTTGTGGGGAAATTAAACTTTTAAAACCCGGCATTTTATAGTCTGAAGGAATAGTGTGTACTGCACACAAAAGTTTTTCCATACTCTCACATTATGTACAATAGCAATGGATGGGTAAGTTTTGACTGGTTTGAACACTGACACATGATCACGTTGATTAAAATGATCTGAACTGCTAAATTGTTTTCAAAGAATACCCATGATTAAAACCCAGGCATGTTTGCACTGTTATTGCTCAACCTGTATGAAACAACTCATATTATAACTTGTTGGGTTTTTAATACCGTTCAGTATATTGGGCACCTGCGACATTTCACTCGGATATTTTGCGTTACTTCAATTTAGGACAACTACCTCTTCCATATAATTATTAAACCGATTTGTCTTCGCTGCATTTCAATAAATGTAGATAGTATTTCATTGTTCTCATTAGTTATAGGTTCCTTTCTTTGTTTACCACATTGTTTTCTTACTACAATATACGCACGCACGCACACACACACATGAGAATTAATCTCCACATTGTGTTCAAAAAGTAATTTTTTATTTATTCCAGGGTATATTAATGACCTTTATTATTAAAGTTAAGTATCAGCATAGAATTTGTTTACTATTGCAGGCTAATTTGTTTGTTTATTTGGTTTTGAACTTCGCGCAAAGAAAGATTAGATGAAAAGCAGGAAGTCATCACTACCTACTGCCAACTTCTGAGTTATTATCTTACCAACGAATAGTTGGAAAGACCGTCACATTAACATGCCTCCACAGCTGAAAGGGCAAACGTGTTTCGTGTGACGGAGATTCGAACCCTCGACTTTCAGAGTCGTGCGCCCTTACCACCTCACCTTGCCGAGCCACATAATGAGGAAAGAAATATCTTCTCTTAAAAATAGTACGTCTGTTGTGGAACTTTTAGTGTTTAACAAGTTTTCACTACATACTGATTATCACATAAGTCATATTAAATACAGGTATTCGAAAATATTGTCTAATCAAGCTGTAATAGCTGGTAACAGAAAAGATCAAATCATCATACCATTATGGAAGTCTGGTTTATTATTTTTTATTACGCGATATGCAACTCCCAACTTCGCGAAATTATCATCCTGTGTACGTATAGATTTGGAGTAATGGTGACAGTTTTCCCATTTCGCCACCGTTTCTAGCCACGGACAACTTTATCCTTTTCCATTTTCAGGTTACGTAGACGACATCTCGAAACATCACAGGCGTACTTAAGGCACTGGCGCCATCTATAAGAATATAATAGAGTTGTTTGTTACATGGCCACGTAAATACTTCGCATGATGGGGTTAGATCTTCAACAAAATTGATATGGAGGTTAATTAGTTCCATGGAGAAATACACGCATATTTTTAATATTGCAGTTTTTATGAGTGTTTTTACTGTTCTTTTTACCACAACTTTGTCCTTGTTGATGGATCTTCACCAAATTTGGCATGAAGGTCAGTTGGGTCCATAAGGATATACTTGCAAATTTACATTTTCATATTTTGTGTTTTGTTGGTTTTTAAATTATATATAAAGGAAATAATTTTCCATGGCCTACGATAACATATAATTAATCATTAATTTACATATCTTTTGTTCAGCATATGAGTACCCCAGGTAGTATCTGATAATTTCGCTTTAACCACTAAATCAAACACATCACCTAGTCGTGATGTAAAATGCCAAATACTCTAATTCTCTATTTAACATTTTATAAATGGTAAAATGCAATACATTAAATTACAGTAATTGCCTTCAGAGTTATGGACGTTTAAATATTTTATTCATTTTACGTAATATCTAATCTATAATATTCTACAGTTTTGACAGGTAGAGAAGCCGATAGTCATTCAGAGGCCAATAATTTCTGTCATCTTCCAAGTGACACTGGCCCATGTAAAGCTCATTTCACAAACTATTACTACAACTCGGAAAATAAGCGATGTGAAGAATTTATCTACGGAGGCTGTGGTGGAAATGAAAACAATTTCAAAACCAAAACTGAATGTGAAGAAACTTGTAGAAGAGAAACTCGTACTCCTGTAAAGCCAGCCAGTAAATATTTTCTTTTGTTTATGTGAGAATATAAATTACGTCAGTAAAAGAAATCTGATTGAGTTTCATGATGACGACAGTATTAGAATATATTAAAATACTTTTATCGAGTTTTCCACCCGTCAGAAGACGTATAAAAGGAAACTTCTCTGTTATAAAACTCACAAACGTGAAATTTTGGATTTGCAAGTTTTCGGGTAGTCGCCCTTGTTCTATTTTAAAGGGCAAGTGTTTCGTGATATACAAAGTTAATAAATTAAACCACAAACCTACAACGTGAAAGTCGCTTGAAACTGTTGATGAATAATATAATTAAGAGTTGTTCGAATATACACGAAACAATCTAATAAACTATATAGAAAATTAAATTACAGTTAAACTGAGCCTACTATGTTTATTATACAGAATTAAATAATAAACAAGCATATGAATTTAAAAGCAGGAATAATGTTTAATTCACATAATCAAACTGTTATAGAAGCTTATGACTGACCAATCATGTAACTTTTACATGTTAATTGTTGGCCGAATCGAGTTTTTGTTATGTATTTTAAACTTGATTTCTGTTCTGACTGTTCAGTATGTGAGATTATAACAGCAGTGTTGATATATCTAAATACATTCAAAGCGAGGTCTCATTCTTTTTTATTTATGGTGGAAAAATTACTTGTTAATGCTAATTGTGTAAACATTTTTGTTATTCATTCATTAGTACAAAATTATTAAGTTTAGTTTCTTTACTTATAACTAATAGCATTGTTTTAATTACATTTAGATTCATAAAATGCGTGAAATATTTCTGTGTAGTCGACCATCTGTAACAATATCAGTATATCCCTTAACATTTCTGTAATATACTTATTGAAATTCTAATGTTTGACCAGTTATCTCCATTTTCTTCGTAAACGTTTTCTATATTTATTGGTACATTTGTTTATATTACTGCAAATCTTTTTTTTTTTTTTTACATTCCGTTGACCGTTTCTGTTGTTAACCACTTAACTTTTAAAGAATCCTTTGTTACAATGCCCCGTATTTACAAACTTTATCAAATTTCCATATATGTGAGGCCTGTGAAATTTTTCTCAGATATTTTGCATCACTTCAATTTAAAATAGTCAGCTTTTTCATATAATTATCAAATCGATACTTTTTCGCTTCAGTTCAATAAATTTAAATAACGTTTTATTGTGCTAATTGGTGTTATTAGTTCTTTTCTGAGTCCAACTCGTTTGTTTCTTACTACAGTATTGTGTGTCTGAGTATATAGATTCATACACAGCATCATGACAGTTAATCTCCACATTGTGACTAAAAACTAATTTTTTTTATCTATTCCTTGATATATTAATGACCTTAATTACTTAATTTGGACACTGTCACATAATTTGTTTACTATTTCAGGCTCTGTTCTTTGTCTCTCGGGTTTTGGGTATCATATATACTCTTCTTTGTTTGTGTTTTTTGAAATTTCACACAAAGCTACTCAAGGGCTATCTGTGCTAGCCGTCCCTAATTTAGCAGTGTAAGACTAGAGGGAAAGCAGCTAGTCATCACCACCCACCGCCAACTCTTGGGCTACTCTTTTACAAACGAATAGTGGGGTTGACCGTCACATTATACGCCCGCACGGCTGGGAAGGCGAGCATGTTTAGCGCGACGCGGGCGCGAACCCGCGACCCTCGGATTACGAGTCGCACGCCTAACGCGCTTGGCCATGCCAGGCCTATACACTCTTCAAATAAAGAAACGCAAAAGGGATATTTTTGTTATTTTAAAGAGAAATATATGTAATAACGTCACAAGCTAAGAGATTGTGATGTTACACGTGTTAAGGCACTTATTGTCAGACCAAAATGACAATAAAAGTTGTGCACTTTGAAAACGGTGGAAAACATCGAATTTTTCGCCAAAATGCATCCGCGTCCAATAAATGTGTTTGAGAGACCTGCATGTTCTGCACGTGCAACATGTGCAAAATCTCTATAAAAGTGACGGGTTCTCGGTTTCCATAGCTCAGTGTTAAGCCACCGACACGCAATACAGTTACGCCAAAACTGACTGAAGCACAACGCAATAACGCTATTGGTCGCTTGGAAGCAGGCGAATCTCGATCAGATGTTGCCAGAGCTGTGAATGTCCACCCAAGCTCCATCACAAGGCTATGGAATCGTCACCAACAACATGGACCGTTCACGATCTGGCAGACCTCGTGTGACCACGCCCGCACAAGATCGCTACATCTGGTTACGTCACCTTCGGGATAGGACCACCGCTGCGACGTCTACTGCCTCAACCATACCAGGACTGCGAAGGATGTCCGATCAGACCGTACGCAACCATCTACGAGATGCAAGAATCCGACCTCGACGTCCAGTCACAAGCGTTATCCTCACCCAGCAACATTGTCAAGCACGGCTGTATTAGACTCGGGGACATCGGATATAGCCTCATTGACGAAGCAGGCATGTTTGGTTCAGCGATGAATCACGTTTTATGCTTCGTAGGCAGGATGGAAGGACCTGTGTTTACCTTCGCCAGGAAACTGTGTGCAGAAAGTTGACAGATTTGGTGGTGATGTGGGCTGCCATCGCCTACATTGCCAAAACAGACCTTTTGCACATTCGAGGGAATCTTACGGCTCAACGATACGTCGACGAGATTCTTAGGCCCCATGTGCAACTCATCATGGTGAACACGTCAACGACGTTTTTCAACATGACAACGCCCGTCCTCACACAGCCCGACTTACCACTGTCTTCTTGAGTCACCACAACATCAACGTTTTTCCCTGGTCCTCCAGATCACCAGATTTAAACCCCATCGAACATCTTTGGGACGAGTTGGACCAATGTCTGCGACGGCGACAACCTCAACCGCAGACTCTACCTCAGCTTGCAGCAGCTTTGCAGGATGAGTAGACAGCCATTCCACAGAATGTGATTCGTCATCTCATCGCTTCCATGGGCAGTTATTGATGGTCACGGAGGGCATACTCGTTATTGACGTTGAGTGATGTTAAACTTCAACTTGTGAGCGTGGACTTTGCCTTTACAGACTTTGAATGTTCAGCAGTGAATGTGCAAAGTTTCACACATATCATGCAGAACAACTAGGAATAAACTTATTAACAATATGTCTCAAATTTTGCCTTTTACGTTTCTTTTTTGAAAAGTATATATACTCTGAAGGGTCAGGTGCTCTTTCAACTCTTCTCCCCTTCCTTTACTTGTATAGTCATGCAGTGATGGTTGGTGTTATTTACTGCTTTAGGGTCAGAGTAGGCTGAATTGCCCCGACACTTTTTAAGGCAATCTCCATGTACTGGTACACATTTACAGATATTTTTTGCCCTATCAGTAGGAAGTCTACTTTGATGGTGGCCTTTCCTCCCCTCTCTCTCTCCATATATATATTTATTATTATTTATTTTTATGTTTAAAATATATGTTGATCGAGAAGAGGTGTTTAGGACTATCTTCATCATGTACGAGGTACCAGTGTAGTTTGCATAATAATTCATTTTTCATCCAATTTTTTATCAAAATACGTTATTGTACTATGTAGAAGTCTATCTGGTATAGTTGGTATGTTTGAATATTTGTATATGAATTTGGAGTGTGTTTTGTATTGTTTGTAGTTTGGTTTTAATTGTTTTGTCACTTACAATTATCTATGCTGTAGCTGCATAGTCGATTACTGGTCTAATGTATGTTTTGTAAAATTTTATTATGTTGTCTGTTGATACTCCACTATTTTTGCCAGTAAGACTCCTGACATAGTTGGTTCTTTGACAGACTTTATTTTTAATTTCATTTCCATGGCAGTCTGAAGTAGTGTTCCATTCATATAAATTTCAGGCTGTAGTTTTTGTATTTTGTTAGCTTTGTAAAGACGATTTGTGATTTTGTTGTATTTATTTTTATTCTATATTTTTGACAGTATTCTCTTATTCTATTTATGTTGTATATTTTTGGCTGCTATTGTTGGTGTTGTGGCACTTTTCCAGACTGCCACATCTTCAGCGAACTGTGAGGAGAATCCATGATAAGAATCCTTCAATGGCATATTATTTACATACATAATGAAGAGTATAGGGCTAACCATTCCTCCTTGAGGGACGCCAGCTTCTGTAGTAAAGTACTCAAAAAGGCTCCCTCTACATTTTCTATTTTCCAAAATTTAGATAACCAGCGAATAATTCCAATTGGTAGTCCAGTTTCATTCATACGGAACCATAGACCATTGTGCCATGCAATGTCGAATATTTTCTCAACGTCAAGAAAGCAGGTGACAGTGCATTGTTTTTTGTTAAAGCTGTTTATTATCTCTTCAGTTAGTCTAACAAAGTGGTCGGTTGTTTGTCTAAATTTTTTTAATCCATTTTGTTCTTCTGGTAATTTTAATGTGATCTCCAAGAATGTGGAGAGTTTGTTACTGATTGTTCCCTCAATAATTTTTCCTACACAGCTGGTCAGGCTGATTGGTCAGTAGCTATTAAGTTTATTTGCTGGCTTTCCTTCGTTGTGGAACATTAATATATTAACAAGCTTCCAAGAAACTGGTATGTATCCTGAAGATAGTAATAAATTAAAAAGTGTTTTTAGATGGGTAAACAATTTTCGAGTGCCCTTTTTTAGGAGGATCGCTTGTATCTCATCTTCATCCGAAGATTTGTTTTTTATGTATAAATATTTCTTTCGTTAGGTTCGTGTCTTCGTAATTTGTTATGTGTTTTGTGTTTATCTCAGATTTAGTTGTTGGAAAAAATTGGTTTAAATTGCTATTTATTGTTTAGTATATAAATAAGTATTCATATCTGGATCAGTATGTGTTTTAAATCTATTCTGTAGTTCGTCGTTGAAAACTTCGGCTTTTTCTTTATTTGTGTAAGCTATTGTATTATTGTGTTCCGGTGTAGGATATTTCTTTGCGGCTGAATTGTCATTAGTGAGTCCTCTGAGGTGTGTCCAGAATTTTCTCAAGTCAGTTTTATCATTTAATTTTGAGCAGAAATTACCCCATTTATCTTGTTTTTGTTGTTTTATTTATGCTCTAATGTGATTTCTCTTATTGTTTATTTGTATTTTGGTTCCTCTTTCTCTTGTCGTTATGAATTGTCTTCGTTTCAATGTGTTATTGGTTGTTTTATGGTTTTGTTTCGGTATTATTTTATTAACCGCTTTCTGAAAGCACTCCGTTATTGTTTGACAGTAGTTATCCAATTCAGTATTTTTTTTTTTACTTCTTCTATAACGTTATTAGGTAATTGATCATCTAATTCCTTTTGACAGTCTTGCCAATTTATTTCATTACAATCGAATTTTTCTTTTCTGTAGGTTGTATTTTTATGGAGAGCGAGGTCGAAGACACAACATACTGGTTAAGTGGTCGCTATTAACATTTTTTCCCACCTGAAATCCCGCGTCGCGCTAAACATGCTCGCCCTCCCAGCCGTGGGGGTGTATAATGTGACGGTCAATCCCACTATTCGTTGGTAAGAGTAGCCCAAGAGTTGGCGGTGGGTGGTGATGACTAGCTGCCTTCCCTCTAGTCTTACACTGCTAAATTAGGGACGGCTAGCACAGATAGCCCTCGTGTAGCTTTGTGCGAAATTACAAAACAAACAAACAAACCCACCTGAAATTGTACGAGCTTTTAACTTTAACCATATTGTATGTGCTAAGACACAGATCTAGTATGTTGCTGATGTTAGTGGCATACGCTGTATGTGTGTGTATGAGGGGAGGTGATATCATCTATAAACTGTAAGAGACTTCTTGCATTATTGTTTGTATAGTTGCATCCAAAGTTAACATTTTTACTGTTGAGATCTCCAGCGGCTATAGAGTTACAGTTGTGGGAAAATATGTTGTTAAGTAATGCTAGTTGCTTATGTAGTGAGCAGTATATTCCTGCTATTGCCATTTAGTATTGTTTGTGTGCAGAATATCTGGAGTAACATGTTCGTTGTTACTGCTCATGCTGATTTCTGTGACTGATATATATGTTTCATGTAGCATCATTATGCCTCTACTTTCATCGTTTTTGTTTATTCCGTCTCTCCTTATTGTTGTGTAATTTGGTATCTTAAATCTATTGTTGTTGTATATTAGTTTTCCTTTCTATTATAATGTGGAGGTTAATTTCTTGTATAAGGTCTTCGATCTCACGGTTTTTGGAAGCTATTGTGCTTTGAATGTTGATATACACCACTGTGAACTTAATGTTGTCAGCAGGTGCGCCGTGATCGTTGTTATTATGTGTGATATACGAGGTATAATGTGTTTTTTCAGAATGTTGATTATCAAATCAATACAGTTGGCTGGTTGTTTTCATTTTGTGTATTCTGTTATAAATTCTGTGATTATGTTTTGTCAGGTGTGTTAGCGTTTGTTTCCAGGAGTGTGGTATTTGTTTTCTCGTGATTTTTGTGTTTGTGTTGAGGTATTATTTTCTTGTGTAATATAACTTTGTTCTTGCAGTTTTGTGTTTTGTTTCCTTTTAATATATGTGCGTACGTTGTTTTAGATGTTTTGTTAACTTTTGTTGTTGTGTTTGTTGCGCACTTGTGTTAGGTTGTTTCTGTTCTATTGTTGTTCTTATCTGATAAATACGTTGTTTTATTTGTTCATATTTGTCACTGGCTTTATAATTTGCTGTGTGGGTTTGTTTACAGTTACAGCATTTAGGTGTTTCTTGTTCCTTTTTGCAATGAGATATATGGTGGTCCCCCCGCCACAGTGTTGCTAGACATGTTGCAGAAACGTGCTCATATATTTGGCAATCATAGCATTGAGCTCCTACAATTGGAGTTTTTAGTTGTTCAACTTGGTATCTTTGACACCAAAGCATAATTCCATTTTTAATAAAGTTTTGAATGTTGTAGCTGTCATTTATGTCAATTTGTATTAAATTTGAAGGTGCTTCTGTTTTGTTCTTTTTTGAAAATTATTCGTTTTTTTATTTCAGGCTATTTGGCTGTTTACTTGGTTTAAAATTTCGCACAAAGCTACACGAGGTCTATCTACGCTAGCTGTCCCTAATTTAGCAGCAGAAGAAAGCTAGTCATTTCCATTGGGCTATTATTTTACCTACGAATAGTGAGATATACAGTCATCTTAAAACGCCTTCACAGCTGAAAGGGCGAACATGCTTGGTTTGACGGAGATTCGAACATGCGACTTTCACATTTTCACTTTCACCGACTATGCTTAATCACACATTAAGAAAGGAAATATATTTGCTTAAGAAATGGTTAGTCTATTATTGAACTAATAGATTATTATCTATTAGTGTTTAATAAGTTTCCACCACATACGGATTATTATATAGTCATTAAATGCAGATTTTCGAAAATATTGTCTAATCCAGCTGTAATAGTTAGTAACAGAACATATTAAATAATCACACTATAGTAGACTCATGCTTATATGATACTGGAAAAACTTTATTATGCGATATGTGCAATCCCCAACTTCTCGAAATTTTTATCCTGTATATATGTAGATTTGCAGTGAGGATGAATTTTTTCATTTCCTCATTTTTTGCCAGATAGAACTATTTCTTTCCATTTTCAGGTCACATACATGAGGTTATGAAATGTCACAAGCGTACCTAAGGCACTGGCGTCATCTATACAAATATAATATGTTGCATGTCCAAACAAATACTTTGCATGGTGTGGGTGGATCTTCAAAATTGGTATGGAGGTTCATTAGTTCATGGAGAAATACACACAACTTTTCAATTTTGCACTTTGTTGTTTATATCAGAGTTTTTGCTGGGTTTTTTTTTACCACTACTTCGTCCCTATTTATAGATCTTCACCAAATTTGGCATGAAGATCAGTTGGGTCCATAAGGATATACTTGCAAATTTACATTTTCATATTTTGTGTTTTGTTGTTTTTTAAATTATATATAAAGGAAATAATTTTCCATGGCCTACGATAACATATAATTAATCATTAATTTACATATCTTTTGTTCAGCATATGAGTACCCCAGGTAGTATCTGATAATTTCGCTTTAACCACTAAATCAAACACATCACCTAGTCGTAATGTAAAATGCCAAATACTCTAATTCTCTATTTAACATTTTATAAATGGTAAAATGCAATACATTAAATTACAGTAATTGCCTTCAGAGTTATGGACGTTTAAATATTTTATTCATTTTACGTAATATCTAATCTATAATATTCTACAGTTTTGACAGGTAGAGAAGCCGATAGTCATTCAGAGGCCAATAATTTCTGTCATCTTCCAAGTGACACTGGCCCATGTAAAGCTCATTTCACAAACTATTACTACAACTCGGAAAATAAGCGATGTGAAGAATTTATTTACGGAGGCTGTCGTGGAAACGAAAACAATTTCAAAACCAAAGCTGAATGTGAAGAAACTTGTGGAAGAGAAACTCATGCTCCTGTAAACCCAACCAGTAATGGTAACTATTTTCTGTTGTTTATGTAATAATATCAACAACTTAAAAGAAATCTCAGTCTTATGGTAACAAAAGTAATAAACTCTATTTTTTTTTTTGTGGTTCAATATAGATTATTCAGGTTTGGCCATATTAGAGAACATATTTTCTTTTTCAGGCGGCCTATTTCTTAAATACAGTATATCTTTTATTTACTTAGATTAATAATGAATATATCTGAATCACAATGATTTAACTTGCTTTCAAACCATATTATTGTCTCGGAAAACGCATCAAGCAATGAACCATTAATAAAGTTTTCTTTAAGAATCCGTATATTCTACTGAACTGTATAATTCGAACATTTCATAAATATACACGAAGGCTATCTGTGCTAGCCGTCTGTAATTTAAGTTACGTTTGGGCCACTATTTTGTCAATGAAAAGTGGGGTTATCCATACATTATATCGTTCCCCAACTTGTGTGATTGGACGGAGATTCGAATCCGCTACCCTCAGATTTAGAGTCAAGCGCCCAAACCAATTGGTTATGTTGGACCCTTATACTCCCTCGAAAGTAATGTGGAGACATTTCAATTAGACGCACTTGATCTATGGATAAGGGTTTCGTCATAAACAAAAAACAATTTCAACTATAAACCCGCAGCGTGAAGCACCCTTGCTACTGTTGATGGATATGATGGTTGAAAGCTACTCGAATAAACATGAAACAGCGTAGTAACCGGATACAAAATTATAATGCAGCTAAACTAAGCCTGCTATGTTTTTATTACCCTTGTAAATAATATACGGGATTTCGAAATTAAAAAGAGAAAAATATTTAAATAACAACATCAAAATTACTATGAAAGCTGCCCAATCTTGTGTTTTTACAGGTTCTTCGTCGGCCAAATAAATTGTCTGTTATATTTTAAAATTTATTTATTTTCTGAATTTGCGTGTGTGTGTGTTTTGTATAGAAAAGCCACAAAGGGTTATCTACGCAGCTCATTGAGGGTAATCGAACCCCTCATTTTAGCGTGGTAAATCCGGAGACCTACCGCTGTACTAGCGGAGGCTGAGTTCGAAATAACAACAAAATTGGTGTATTTAAACACATTCAAAGTGAATTCCCATCGTGAGGCTGAGGCAGATGAATTTGAAAATAGCAAAGAAAGAGGCAGAACACCTAAAGTCAATGATACTGATGTTAAATATTTTCGTTTATATAGTCTTCGGGACAGAAGGGAAACTGCTAGTAATCTTAAGCATGAGATAAACGAACAAGTATAAAATGACAAAAAAAGTTTCCAGATGTATAGTGTCAAGAAGTTTCAACCAGAATAGGATATTTGATCGTGTAGCAGTTAGAAAACCTTCTCTTTGATCTCCAATTATCGTCAAAAGACTGACATTTGCTAATAAGGATAAAAATTGGGCTACTCACAATTGGAAAATGGCGTTACGGACGGTTGAGGTGCGATTGATAAATATGATTAAGCAATAAGCTAAAACATAGATAATATTATGAAGTTACAAAGGCTAAAATTAATGGCCTGGCGGCAAATCTAATACAAATTAACAAACAACATTCGTACGTAAACAGTTGAACTCTAACGAAATCATTTTTGTGATAACTAATCCTTCAAAAGTAAAAAAAAAAAGGCTTAAGTATAATCAAAAGTTTATGTAACTAACATTTCTATCTTTAGCAGTTAGTTTTCCTTTATGTTCTTAACATATCCCAGTTTGTTCTAAAGTTAATTACATATCACCTTTTCTGTTTCGGTTATTCGTGCAAGACTACGTAAATGGAATTTGCTTTATCTGTCCCTATTTAAGAAGTGACAAACTAGAGGGAATGTATTTAGTCAAAAATACCAAACGTAACTCTTTCGCTAGTCTTATAACGCACCCACAGCCCGAAACTGCGGGGTACAACGTTTGGCAAATGGACTCGAACCGAGAATTAACCATTTGGCAGGCTAACCGATAGCGTGTCGGACCAAGTCTTCCCATCTACGTGGTGTTGGCCTGTAGGTTCAGAAAAATAATCACACATAATTCGTTGGACACAATCAAAACTAAAGTGATTATTTACTCTTTACAGAATTCAATCTATCTCATAACGTGTTACAATACAGCAACCCAATCAACTACGCAATTCTTAAAGACACGTAGAAAATATTTGTACAATGATATATCTTGTACAAATAACAACAACAAAAATCTGTTACTAAACACTTAAGTCTCCTTAGGAGTGTAATGATATAGTTAAGTACTCGAATATTTTTATAACTAAAACAAATAAACACCAAAAACGTTTAATTATTGAAATGTCACAATGAACAGTTTAGATATGAATCTAGGACCATTGATCTTTGATTTTTAACGTTTCCTATATCATTCAAAAATTAACCTACTTTTAGCAAAAAATCTAAGTTCATCCAAATGTTTTTGACTCAATGTAGATTTGAAATTTTATAATAGTTTTATTGAACCCTAGAAATCTGTAAAGAACCAAAAGAACCAGGGATATGTTATGGTTACTCCATTCGTTACTACTACGACATCTTTCGGCAGAAATGCGAATCTTTTGTGTATGGAGGTTGCCTTGGAAACCGAAACAACTTCAAAACACGAGAAGAATGCGAGAAAACGTGCATGAAATCAGCAGATCATTCAGAAAGTTGATGCCAGGTGATGTTGAATTTTGTTTTTAAAAACTCATAAGTTTTTATATATCCTTTTTATGTTACATAATAAGATACATAAAATTATTTAACATATTTAAAAATTATATATTTTAAATATTAAGACATAAAAACACTTCTGTCCTTTTTATTAAAATGCAACTATCTTCAATGATGAATAAAGAAACGATATATTAAATCTTGCATTAAACTACTAACCTTTTTACTTACTTTTCAGATTTTTATTTTATGTATATGAAACTTTGTCGAGATAACAAAATATCATTACAACATGTCAGGCTATTTCTACTGATTGTTTGCTCTCACTACCTTATTTAGGTTATATAGAAACTACCTGGTGGTTAGAGCACTTGATTTGTAATATGCGGGTCGCAGGTTTGAATCCCCGTCGCAAACATTCTCACCACCTCAGCCATGGAAGCCATAATGTAATAGTCTATCCCACCTTTCGCTGGTAAAAGAGTAGCTCGAGGGTCGACGCGACGGTGGTTGATGTGCAGCCCTCCCTCTAAGTTAGGGGCGCTCATCTAGAAAGGAGATGGGTGCTACCAGGCAAATTCTGACTGAGAATATAGATCAATCCAAGAGATTGCACACCATCATCTCCCCCCGCTCCTTTTTGAAACTGCATACATTGATATTGGACGAGAGTATGAAAAAATTATGAAATTTAAAATGAGCATGCTATAGAATTAATGAAATAAGAATTAAAACCAAAATCAGAAATTTAATCCCTACCTTGGTAGTCTTATACATTTATCTGCATGTGTTTATGGAAATACCAAAAGGATATTCATAGGACAGTTAAGCAAGCTGAATAAATCTTCCAGTGATGGCCTATGACGGAGACATCTAGGCGCTAGCCCCGCTGACGTGATCAGATAAATAGTTAGTAGACGAAAAAAGTTGCTGTCGTGTAAATTTTTTAAACGTTTCACTCAGTTTTGTGCTTTGCAATTAGATAGGTTGGTATTCCGGTGCGTGAATTATTTTGAATACTTGTCTACCCCTACTATTAATATTACCTATTTAAAATTACGTCAGATTTCGAAAACTCAGAAAATCTTCGTAAATCCAGAATGATGAATAATATGGATTATTTTTTGAAATGTAACAAAGATTCTAAACCTTCATAAGGCTATGAAATTTGGTAAAAATCAGATCGCACTTTACAGAGTTATTAACTCCAAACTTTGAAGATGTCCAATGTTCCTACTTTTTGTGCTTTAAAATAATCCAGGATCTGGATCTGGATTTTGTTCCGGGATAAATTTGGGAAAAACTGTCTCTTACCGACGTCCATTCTTGTGTAAAACTTAATGCCAGCAGAAATTCAAGAGAAAAATAGACGACATAGTGTGATGTAAAGGACGTGATAAAACAAACATTCAAAGAAGGACTTCTGCAGCAAGAAGTCATAAAAGTACAACTTCGTGATCACAGAAAAGGTTTAATTTACTTAGGATTTTTCGATCAGTTATGTTTGCACTCACTCACTCACTTCAAAGTTCACAAACTGAATGAACTGTTTTGGAGTTTATGTGGCTTCATTATGCTTGGCACCATTTCTATGCTGGATAACAACGTCAGTAAAACTTATTCGTTAGTACAAAATAATAAAAATTATAATATTTTTCGATTGATATTTAACTGTTTTAAGCAAAGTAAACGAACTTGGAAAAATGTTTGTTGTGTGTTTTTGTCTTGTTTTATATTTTGCACAAGACTGCTTATGACTTATTTGCGCTATCCGTCTCTAATTTTAAAGAGAAAGATTCAAGAAGAGGTAGATAATTAACACCGTCGACTGTTGGGCTATTATTTACCAAAATGAAGTTGACTGTCGCATCATAATGCCCCTAAGGCTGAAAATGCGAGCATTTTTGACGACAAGTTTCAATCCCGCGACTCAGATTGATTGTTTTTGTTTGAAATTCAGCAGGAAGCTACACGGTTAGCTATCTGTGCTCTGGCCACTATAGGTATTGAAACCTGGTTTCTGGTAGTGCGAGTCGACAGACATAACTTTGTGCCACTGGGGGGACGATTAACTTTGATATTAAAGTAGGTATACATTTTTAAAACTATTTTTTATGACGTGCACAATGAAGTAATCTAATTCGTTGGTTCTTTAAAATATGTCCTGACTACAAGGTCCTTAATAAAACTTACTATTTACTGGTAAGAACGTGAACTAATCTCGATATCTATTTGAAAGGGATATATTTTGGAAAGATTTTCGAAAAAAATAAGTCGCACTCCACGTGTTTAAAATTCTTTGCATGCTTCTAGTTAAAATGATTACTATTTTTTGTGGTTCAATGCTATAAACCGTTTTACAATCATTTTTCTCGATGTTCGCAGGCATACTTGAGTATCAGAAGACAGAAAATTATCCAAGACTACATCTTGTCAACTGTATTATTGGTTGTTATATGGTTTGTTGAACTACATTTTATTAAACAATAATTTCATTTTGTAGACATAAAGAACTGAAAAATATAATTTCATAATAACTGCTTCACGTATTTATCTATGTCTTTCTTCATACATCTTTTATGTATGCTACATTTTACCATAAGTACTATGATTACGTAAGGTTAATTGGAATACTAGAACACTATTGTATGCCTGAGATTTGGCCCCCCAGTGGCTCAACGGTATGTCTGCGGACTTACACGCTAAAATCCGGGTTTCGATACCCGTGGTGGGCAGAGCACAGATAGCCCATTGTGTAGCTTTGTGCTTAATTCAAAACAACAAAAAACAACAAGCCTGAGATTTGTTTCGTTAGAGGAACTTAAAACCTGTGTAGTACATGCAAAATATCTGGCATATATTATAAAAATTAAAGTAGACGTATGTTAAATAAACTATCTTCTGAAAACATACTATCTTAAACCAGCCGATAGTGTACATGTTTTGTAGAAATTGATAGAATGTTGTTGTTATAAGAAACTAATTAATGCTACTTTAGATTTTGAAACCATAATTCCTAATAATCAAATATGGAATTGAAAGGTTTTAGTTTCATTTTGTGTTTCGTCGATAGATGTCACCGTGAAACTGAAACCTGTTAGTTGGCTTTACATGCTTTGTTTCTAATAAAGCACAAAGCTACATAATGTACTATCTATGCTGTACCCAACACGGGTATCACAACTATTTTTAGCAATATAGCCCTCAGACATTGCTCGAGTCACAGGATTGGTGAGTTTCAAGGCGCAAATCAAATCATAATAATAACCTACATGACGCTGTATACACATAGTTCAGTCACATTGAACTGTAATTTACTTAAACATCTATTTTTGAACTTTCACCCCATAGGGACATTCACAGCTCGAGTTACTTTTTAAAGTAAACTTTTTTCTGCATTTTTCTAAACAGATTTAATACATTCGGTTTTTACTGCTGAAATTTGAAAATCTTCTTAACTACATATGTATGTGTCTTATACCGAAGCCACTTCGGGCCATCTGCTGAGTAACTATGAACAGTCTTCAAAGGGATTCCAAATGTTACCAGCTTATAATCTCTGACTGAATTTTTAATACAAATTATAAAGTGCATTTTATAAGTACTTAACTATCTTTTTCCAAGGTTAGGTTGATAAGTATTAATGATGAGTATTAATCATTGCAAATATGTTTTTGTCTTTTTATTATGTTTATCAACTATTTTACTTCATTTTATCTCTTCATGCAAGGAAAAAAACTGTTTTGCATCCATGTCGATAATTAAACTGCTTTAAATAATGATCAAGGTTGTTACATTTCAAAAGTAGAAAACAGCACAAATGAAAATTCGAACTTCACATTCAATAATGGCTGAGAGTTACTTATTTAAAGCCACTAAAACACTTTTAAAAATGATGTAGAAAAGATAATGAAACTATGTGGATCATGTTACACTGAAAATGTCACCAACAAACAACGAAAATACTGAACTACGAGATCCTATCAATCTCTTCAACATACGACGACAGAAACATCTAACTTGTATTGTAGCTTTCTCTACTATTTAATGTAGTACACATTTTTAAAATTACAATCTGTTCAATTATGTTTGCTTTCTAGGAAGTGCTTGATTATCAGTACAAAATGAAGAAATCATTAATTAAAATAAAAAATATAGCTTTAAGTAGTCACGGAGAAAAATACACCAGATAAAGTAGGACATAAGCTAATTAACATTTAGAATTTCCTTGACATTGCACGAATGTGCGTAACAGGAATGAGGTTAAGACTCGATCATTTTTAGGATCATCAAATACAGGAAGTTTCAGTTCGTCTGCATTTTGACATGATGATAACAAATATTTAAAAGAAACCTATTTTTAAAAAATAACAATCAATATAAATCATAAAAAATTGAATTCGTCAAATTGTTGATGAAATAACTGACTAGTTAAGAAGAATCAAATTATCTTTTGAACCAAACTAAAAATCCGCATTTATTGAATATGATGCTGTTTTGAATTAAGCACAAAGCTATTCAATGGGCTATCTGTGCTCTTACGACCATGGGTATTGAAACCTGGTTTTTAGCTTTGTAAGTTCGCAGACATACCGCTGAGCCACTGAGAGGCATCGAATATGCAAACCATAACAATTTATAGTATTACTTTGTTAAGTGAAAGCACCAAACATTGGTCTCAAATATCAGGTGATAGAAAGAACCTCTTTTCACTGTTTCAAAATGACCGGAAGGAAGTCACGTGGAGTAACCTGACGAATAAATTTCATGATAAATAGACAAACATGTTTTACTTTTTACTCAACTAAATGTGTTTTTTCACGATATCATCCAATTACACATAGAGCATGAAGTACGGGTGTGAAAAAATAATGCAGAAATTATCTTGGAAGTATATTACAATAGTAAATATATCGTCAATCAGTTGACTGAAATTATAAGTACGTTATGTTTATTGGAAAAATGTATTACCATCCAACACTGCCTAAGATGTATAACGCTTAAGGAACTCAAAACAATTGGGCTCCTCTTTTCAATTCGCTCGAATATAATTAGTCAAGTTTATTTTTCACAGAATAGAAGCCCCCTTAAAAGCACAGGGTTTATAAATTACCAAAATCTACGTATAGATTTTCAGGTAGGTAAAGCTACTTTAGTTGTGCCTTGTGTCCGTATACACCTAAGAATAAATTTGATATCATGAGCTAAAATAGGATATAAATAAAATACAAAAAATATCACAAAAAAGGAAGGAGACGACATACTAAGGGTGATGAAACGTAGTTTTACTGAATGTTTTATATCCAGTTTTAGCCTTTATAATTGTTTAATATCAATATATTTTCCGATTAACAGAAGCTCATCAAAATCTTAAATGCAGAAAAATTACTTATTTTGTACATATAAATATTTTCAAAATTACTATGAAATTATTTGTTGGTAATGAATATTTGATTTGCTAACATGCATTTGCTTTTCTTAATACAAAACGCTTTCGAGCAAAGAGAAATGATACTTTTAGCTAGTGTAAACCTGACGGTCTATATTCATTTCACTGCAGGATAGTAATAAGACACACATAAATAAGAAAACAAGAAAGTTATTTCTCTCATAATTAGTTTACGTCGAAAGCTGCATTAACAAAAATCAAATACTCAAAGTAGCATACACCTTTTACAATGTTTCTTCAAAGAAACATTTAGATGCACATGTAACAATATTAACACAGTAAAACAGTTTTTAGTAAAAAGTTCTGATGTGACAAAACGTCTCACCTGAAAAGAGAATAAATTAAACCGGCATTTAGCAATAATTTTTTGTAATAATGTGAATTTCGCATAGTTACGCTAAATTCTCTTGGTATTTTATATCCATTTAAGAAATATTAGGTAGTATTTTTCAGCAAATACCACAAATGAGACTGTCGCGAGAATATAAAGAAAATTTGAAGATATTACAAAGTAGTGTAAAAGTTTAACTTTATTATTCAACGCCAAGGGCATAATTTTCACGTCATCAAGTGCAATTATTTTGGGCTGATAAAATTTCCATTTGATAAAAGAAGAGATTCTATTTGAAATGCGAACTTGCTATTCTTAAATGTCATGAGTTATTGTAATTAAATTTAATGCACAAGTTATTTGAATGTGCGATAATATTAAATAAATAACAAAACGCACTCATATAATTAATCTAAAGATAACAGATTTTCCAATCGAGAATAATGAGAAGTTTTATTCGCTGGTAATGTTTTTGTTTGCTAAAATATACGGTGCAATCACCTTTATGTACTTTGTATTTATGGCAAAGCTTCCAACACAAATACTAAATAAAGAAACAAACATAAACAAAGCAAAATTAAAGAAGCCTTACTTATACAACAACTCAAGCCTAAAATAAACCAATACAAAGAAACTGTTGTTGTTGTTTTGAATTAAGTACAAAGCTACACAATGGGCTATCTGTGCTCTGCCCACTACAGGTATCGAAACCCGGATTTTAGCGTGTAAGTCCGCAGACATACCGCTGAGCCACTGGGGGGCTACAAAGAAACACCTTTATACGTATATTAATATATATATATCCAGCATATAAACACGCCCTCTACATTATTACACTCAATAACACAACCGTCTTCAAATATGTGGTCAGCTGTCGGTCAGTAACCCTTTCTTTCTTTGTGAACCTGACAATGACGAAAGAAGGTCGAAACGTTGTTCGCTTCTCTACATAGTGTTTTTCTACCAATACCAATCATTTTTAACCATAAATTTCTCTACAAGTGGATTTTCTTGTCATCACGGAACTCGTGGTTCTATAAAATCTCAACTTATATTTCCCCAACTTCAATTTACAAGAAACTAACATTGCCTTGGATGAAACTATCAGTATAAAATATGTTCTGTTTGAGACTATACCTTTGTATTTCAGCCACGACAGGAAAAAAAATATCGGTTTAGTTTGTAATCTAATTTTATGTCATGTTTTTTTCATAAAGTATTATATACTCTTCAAAAAAAGAAACGCAAAAGGCAAAATTTGAGACACATTGTTAACAAGTTTATTCCGGGTAGTTCTTTCTATATGACATGTGTGAAACTTTGCACATTCACTGCTGAACATCCAAAGTCTGCAAAGGCAAAGTCCACGCTCACTAGTTGAAGTTTAACGTCACTCAACGTCAATAACGAGTATGTCCCCGTGACCATCAATAGCTGCTTGGCATCTCCTGCCCATGGAAGCGATGAGATGACGAATCACATCCTATGTCTACCTCATATAGTAAGGTGTAAGACACTTATCAGACATAACGTAGATACATATAACTGTGACGTACACACAAACCTGAATTACGTAATGAATTCATTAGTATCCTGATTATTTTCAAAGCATTCGTGAATATTTATTGAAAATAACTTCGTCTTCTTGGAATCCTTGTTAAACACGTATAAGAATTATTGGGCCTATCATTTTATGAACTTGTACAATTGTTTTAAGGTGTTCGCTGTGTCTACGAATCATTCGTATTTTCTTACTACAGCAAATGAAATAAATTATAATGAACGTCTAATAGAAAATGAATATTTAAAACTTTACCTTATGGCAAAAATCACTTTACGCTTAAAATGGTTGTAAATATACTGTTCAAAAAAAGAAACGTAAAAGGCAAAATTTGAGACATATTGTTAACAAGTTTATTCTGGGTATTTCTGTATGACATGTGTGAAACTTTGCACATTCACTGCTGAACATTCAAAGTTTGCAAAGACGAAGTCCAGACTCACTAGTTGAAGTTCAACGTCATTCAACGTCAATAACGAGTATATTCCCCGTGACCATCAATAACTGCTTGGCATCTCCTGCCCATGAAAGCGATGAGATGACGAATCACATCCTGTGGAATGGCTGTCCACTTAGCCTGCAAAGCTGCTGCAAGCTGAGGTAGAGTCTGCGGTTGAGGTTGTCGCCGTCGCAGACGTCGGTCCAACTCGTCCCAAAGATGTTCGATGGGGTTTAAATCTGGTGATCTGGAGGGCCAGGGAAGAACGTTGATGTTGTGGTGTTTCAAGAAGACAGTGGTGAGTCGGACTGTGTGAGGACGGGCGTTGTGATGTAGAAAAACGTCGTTGACGTTCACCATGATGGGTTGCACATGAGGCCTAAGAATCTCTTCGACAGTTGGGCACGGTCTAATCGAAAATCCTACGCAGCCCTGGTATGGTTGAGGCAGTAGACGTCGCAGCGGTGGTCGTATCCCGAAGGTGACGTAACCAGATGTAGCGATCTTGTGCGGGCGTGGTCACACGAGGTCTGCCAGATCGTGGACGGTCACAAGTTGATCCATGTTGTTGGTGACGATTCCATAGCCTTGTTATGGTGTTTGGGTGGACATTCACAGCTCTGGCAACATCTGATCGAGATTCGCATGCTTCCAAGCGACCAATAGCGTTATTGCGTTGTGCTTCAGTCAGTCTTGGCGTAACTGTATTGCGTGTCGGTGGCTTAACACTGAGCTATGGAAACCGAGAACCCGTCACTTTTATAGGGATTTTGCACATGTTATACTTGGAGAACATGCAGATCTCTCAAACAGATTTATTGGACACGGATGCGTTTTGTCAAAAAATCCGATGTTTTCCACCGTTTTCAAAGTGCACAACTTTTATCGTCATTTTGATCTGACAATCAGTGCCTTAATACGTGTAACATCACATACTCTGAGCTTTTAATGTTACTACATATATTTCTCTTTAAATTAAAAAAAATATCCTTTTTGTGTTTCTTTTTTGAAGAGTATATATATTAAAATGTATATGTACGTGTCTTTTTAAAAGCACTAAAATCTAGAATTTTCTTAGCCCTTTAACCAGCGGATACTAATATGTGCCAAAATATTTGGATTGTTTAAAAGAATCTGTTTAGAATCGAAGGCACACTTATAATTAATAATTCAGAGTGTTTATTCTACAACACTAAAAACGTTTTTGGTAATAACAAAACCTGGACAGAATTAAATGAAGATGAAGTTCCAATTCTCAACAACATACACTGGTGGCCAAACTCATAAGGTCAATGAATATAAAGAAAAAATATGCATTTTGCGTTGTTAGACTCAATCAGTTTTTTGAGTAGAGTTTCGAAAGATGAAAATAATAAAAGGTATAATAAAAACTTTTTAAACATTTAAGAGGGCAAATATGAACACTATGAAATTAGCTTAAATACTAGCTGGTCAAAAGTGTAAGACCATACTGAAACGAAGCGTTAATTGGTAAACACTTAACGAAATTTAGCCATTTGTGTTCAAACATTAGCGTTCTCAACATCTCATACTGACATCTTCTGTGTTACATTGTATAAAAACATGGCAAAAGCTAAAAAGTTGACAGAGTTGAAACATGGCAGAATTGTCGAGCTGCAAAAGCAAGGTCTCTCTCAACGTGCCGTCGCTGGTGAGATTGGGCGAAATAAAACTGCTGTTGCAAATTTATTAAAAGACTCTGAAGAATATGAAACGAGAGTTTCAAATAAGTGGTTAAGTCTAACAACGCAAAATGCATATTTTTTCTTTATGTTCATTGGTCTTAAGATTTTGCCAAGCATTGTATATAATTCACAATTTTATATGCAAAAACGGCTCTTTTGGGTTGAGAAAATATTTCAAATAGAAGAGCGAACAACGGTCATCGAAGAAGGTCGAAACGTTGTTCGCTCTTCTATTTGAAATATTTTCTCAACCCAAAAGAGCCGTTTTTGCATATAAAATTCTCAACAAGTGGGTTTTTCGACATCACTGATAATTCACAATTGTTTGTATACCTCGTGTTAGAAGCTGTTATAATTAACTGGCTGAATCAACTTCGATGAAATTTGGTAAAAGTGGATCTCCAAGGATCGAATGTAAATAATTTGTTTGTTTGTTTTGAATTTCGCGTAAAGCTACACGAGGGCTATCTACGCTAGCCGTCCCTAATTTGCCATTGTAAGACTAGAGGAAAGGCTACTACTCATTGCCACCACCATTAACTCCTGAGCTACTCTATAACAAATGAATAGTGGAATTGACAATCACATTATTTTGTCCCTACGGCTAAACGGGCGAGCATGTTTGGCGTGACAAGGATTTGAACTCGCAACTATCGAATTACGAGTCGAGTGCCTTAGCCACCTGGTCACGCCGGATCCTTACTTTAGGACTACTAAGTTAGCATGGAAAGTTTGGCCAGGACTCATCAACTTATGTAAAAGGACATAGTCCACAGACAAATAGAAACTGTTTTTAATATTACACCGATATTGTTTAATTTGCATATATGTAATATTTATATATAGCACATATGTGCAGAATACCCGTAACTAAACTTAAATACCCTGAAGTCTGTGGACTTACGACCCTAGAAACAGAGTTTCGACACTCGTGGTGGACAAAACACAAATATCCCATTGTGTAGCTTTGTGATTAACTTAAAATAAAATGTGAAAGAGAAATGGGCCAGTCGGTTTTGAATATCGACAAGAACAGGATGTGAACTAATGTGAAGTGATTTCAGGGCTATTAGAGAACTAAGCAAGTCGGTATAAACAGTATAGTTTGAGTACTGCTTAGCTTCTATATGTCAAAGAATAGTGATACAAGAAGTTATAGTTTGAAAAAGGCTTCTCTGATTGACGTTTCAAGTAGAATCAGGTGGTTCTTGGTGGAGCGCTGTCATCGGAACCTACACTGGGTGGACGAGAGGAGTTTGTTTGATTCGAGGAAACAAACAGGACAAGGATTAACCATCTTCTCTAAAGCCTTACAGAGATAGTTCGTCAAAGTAATCGGATGGTAGTTTGAAAGAATTTTGGGATCCTTTCAAGGCTTAGAGAAAGGTAAGACAATAGGCACGCGCCAGGCATCAGAAAAAACATTCTCCTGCCAGATCCAGTTAAAAGCAATCAGAAGAATAGCAGGAGAAGCAGGAAATAGATAGCGCAGCATTTCCTAGTGTACATCATCAGATCCAACCGATGTACTGTCAGACCGATGAAGGGCCAGTTTGAGTTCCATTAGTGTAAAGGTACGATTATAATCATAGTGACAATAAGCTTGAAAAGAAAGTGGTGATCGCTCTGCTAGAGTATTGGGGATGCTCTAGGTATCAGCTACTTCCTGGCCATCAGAGAGCAAGATCGAAAGGGGAACAGAATTATATTGCCCAGTGACCTTTCAAATCTTGTCCCATATGACATTGGAACTGGTGGTACAAGATATGCTGGTTGTAAACGTAATCCAATATTGCTTCTGGCTTTCACGTCTTACACACTGAGCATGTGCACGGTCCTGCTGGGAAGCGATGCGGTTTGAGAGTGAGGGATACCTACGTAAAGTATCCCAGGCCCGTTTTTAGCGTTCCGTGTCATATAGCAGGCAGAATTCCACCACGGACGAGGATATCGTAGAAAACAGTTGAGGTTTTAGGAATACTGCAGCTGCTTCTATAATACAGTCAGTTACTGCTACCACACAGTCGTCTATTGATGGCTTACAGATGATGGCAGTATCAAGTTCTGCGAGAGCAGTGAAACCGAGCCAGTTTGCTTGATCCAGCTTCCACTGGGGCACGCGGGTCGGGTGAAATCAATCACGGCCAGTCTCTCTCAAAATTATAGGAAAAAGATCATTGCCTCGTGCGTTATTGTCAACCCTCCATGAAAAATGGAAGAGTAGAGAAGGGGAGCAAACTGAGAGATCAATAGCAGTAAAGGAAGTAGAAGAACCAGTATTGAAAAAAGAAAGGTTGTGAGCATAGAGCATATATATTACAGAGCGACCCCTCCTATCAATAGCAGCACTTTTCTAGAGGAGGTGATGTCCATTAAAGTTCCCCAGGATGAAAGAGGGAGTCGGCAACTGTTCAATGAGAGCATCAAGATCTGATTGATTATATGTCTCTCCAGGCGACAGGTAGAGAACAAACAGTGATGGTACGACTCAAGGAAACACGGATGGCCACGGCTTTCAAGGGTGTGTAGATTGGCAAAAACAGGGTAGACACATGCTGATCAACCAACAGTGCCACCGGAGGGGTGCTTTCATGCACTCGTCCATCACACAGTCTGTCATTTCTGTACAAAGAAAACCGCCGAAAGGTGACTGTATCGGCAGGTTTCAAAAATTTTTCCTGTAAGGAAAGACATCCAGGATGGTATGAAGCAATCAGTGTTTCGATGTTATATAGAGTACAATGTAAACCTCGAAAGTTTCATTGTACCAAAGTGGCCACTTTTATTTATGTGTCGGCGAATTGGGTGGAGAAACCTTCTGTTTACGACCACGCCTTTTTTATTTACTGTCTTTATTCGAGGAATGTCTATCGACCTCCATGGATCCTGCCCTGGGGTTAATTGGACAGGTCTTTGCTGTTAGAAGAGGATTTCAGTGCCAAGGACGTGAACGAATGATTGTTTTACATCTTGGGGTGCGAGAAGATGTATCCGTGAAAATTCCCGTACCTGAAACCAAAGAATGTGGATTTTGAGATTTGTTGGAATGCATGTTACGGATAGAGATGAGTGTTGAAGTTAATTCGTTAACGTTTTTTAACCATGGAGTTCAAAAGAATTTTCATTTGGTTTTAGAACAATTGTTTTAAAGATACAGACATGAGGCTGCACTCCCACTGTAGTAGTGGAATGAAGTGCAGCAGCATACATCCGAAATGAAGTGGTGGACAACAGCTTTCAAGCCTCAAGATAATTAATGTTATGAATCGTTTTAAAACACTGCACCTCTTTTTCTTCCAACCATTTAGTGCAAGAACGAAAGTAGGACAGGTGAAAGCCATTGCAATTGACGCAATGAAGGTCCATTTCACATTCGTAGATATCGTGGTTCTCTGTCGTGTGCTCGATGCAATACAAAGATACGGCCATACATTCCAAACCCTGCAACTAAGATAGCTTGCCTTGATGGTGGCAGGTGGACGTGGTGATGTAAATGTCACAAAAAGGACATTAGTTGGCATCGTAATTCCATCTTTGTAGGTGGAGATACGCCTCACTGCATAAACTCCTTGGGTGGAGAAACCAGCAAGAATTTCTGACTCTGGGATGTTCTTCAAATCCTTCTCAACAATAACTCCTTGTGATGAATTTAAAATAGCACAAGGTATAACCTCAATAGGTATATCCCCAATTGCCTTTGAATACAAGAAGAGTTCACTGTGTTGAGATGTGGATGTTTCCATCAATATGTCACCAGGTCGAAGCTTCTTTACTGATATTGGAGAGCCAGCAAGTCCCTTCTGAATGAAAAAGGGAGACATTTGCGCTAAAGGTTTGTCTGAAAGAGAATGTGGTTTTAAAAAATGAGGTTCAACAGGTGTACAGATGTTGATGATTTCTGCTCAGAACCTTCAAGACGTGGTCGTTTACCTATGGACTGTTTTTCACTATTTTATTTAAGTTTTTATCTGGAGGATCCATAATAAAAAAGGAATATATTCCTTCAGTGCCCGCTGACCTCACCTACTATTGGAGCCCTACGAGAGGACGCACTACAATGCGAAACAAGGATACTGCAGCAACGCCAGGGTTTAGTGAGCACTATACCCAAACACAATCATCAGATACAATGTTTACAACCCCTGTTGAGAACATTCAACACTGGTACTTGGTTGACTCTAGCCCAAGTGGACCATCCAATTGACCTAAGGAGACCACCTTAAAGTTGCCTGTCTACAGGATTAAAGCAAAGTGATGTGTTAGGTTCGAACCCCTCAACCACCAGGATCCTTTCCTCCCCTTCATGAGTCACCATACATGGCAAATACGTGGGTGAATATTTAAATCCCAGAGGAGGTAAACTGACAGAACAGGATTCTCCTTGGGAAGTCTTCTCACCACATGCAGGAATCCACACCGAGGGGCGTAAATATGGATCAGTTGTGCTGCAATAAGGATCAAAGGCTTCAGTGTTCGCGTCACGATACTGCTTCTATGCAGTTGGCGTAAGACAAAGTTTTATACTGGGTGGAAAAAAAGCACCAAATTTGGCACATTCATCGCCTTAGAAGTGGAGAGCATTATCATACGGGTTGTTCTGAGTTATCCATTTGAAACTTTGGTTGTCTTTTTAATAAAATGATCTCTTTGGAAATACTGTTTTAGACTGTTATCATAAAAATGTGCTGTTTCACTCTGACTATAAAGTAAACAAAATGCGTTCCTTGTTTAAATACATGAAGTATGTATGAATTGGAAACAACTTTAAATTGATTGTAAAGGTTGTTGAGACTTTAAATTTCCTGCTGAAAACATTCAGAAAAACGGATTACACGACTTTTGTCAAGAATGTTTTCGAATTTTGAAACCTTAAAGTCTTGCACATGAAAGTGGAACTAAGACAACGTCACAGCTGAAGTTCGTGATGACGAGAAACCCACTTGAAGTAAAAATGTATTCTTAATTAAAATGTTAACACCCATACCAGCCGTCTAGAGAATTACAGCTGAAGTTGCTTTATGGTTGTTTGTTTGAAAATCGTGATAACTGGCTCCTTTCATACTAGGAATGGTTTATGAAGAACAAATATAAACCTGGCAACAGTGTATCAAGTTAATAAGGTGATGGAGAGGGTAGTCAATCCAAATCCTTGACCCTTATTCCAGTCTTGGCGTTTCCATGAATCTGTCTAGAAATCTGTAAAGCTTGACCAAAACCTACAGAAGGTGGCCAAAAAATTAAAGATCATTATTGGCAAAAATCTAAGAACGAGACTTGGCGCCAGTTGAAGCCAATTACTACATCATTAGCTGAATGTCAACAGAATCAGTTACAGATTTATGCAGAGGAGAAGTCAAAGTGCTTCAGATAGCAATGAAGATGGAGTATTGAAAGCCAGAGCTCTTGTTAAGCAAGTACCTTAGACTGAATGTCGAGTTGAGAACAGATGGTAATTTTTAAGCTTTCTGAGGTGCATGCTATAATAAAACTTACTAGACAATGAAGAAGTTCAAAAACCATAAACAAGACTAGATTTATGACTTAGCTCCTGGAATATTTTCTACAACAATGACAAGAATAAGCAGACGGGGGAAAAAATGTTCTGCTGGTGTCTAATGCAACTTTTCAAGTAGGCTTTAGTTTTCCGTAATTATACAGCTAAAGCTGTTTCTAAGACCGAAATTATAAACATTTTAAGAATAGAAATGCTTGACCAGGATTCTTTCCATTATCAGCTGTATTACAAGTGACAGTAAGCTTCGATTTGTTGGATTCAAAACTAAACAAAACTATTGTATCAACTCAAAGCTTAGATGTCAAACAAATTACAAAGGAATAGAAGATAGAACAATAGTAAACGCAAATCTCGTGAGGCTGTAAAAATTTACAAGAACGCATTTTCCAAATGAACATTTCCTTACTTCAATAGAATGTGAATTTATAACTATTCCCAATTTATGAGATTATGGTTTGCTATCTTGTAAGGTAAAGTGAACTATTTTTTGCTCTTTATTTATTTTTTAAAACATATATCTGTCTGTCAATTTTTAAATATATTATATATAGGATCACACTGTATTTGACTTCAGTCCGTACACATCATAATCATACACAGAAAAAAAAAGTTTCGATTTCCAATTCTGTAATTTACTTTCATTGTTTAATCAGTATAAATGGCTTAACTGGCTTAAATAAACAATGAAGTAGCTTCTTAAAAAGCTGTTCAAATAAACTTACATTTCTTCATAACTAATCTGAACTCTTATAAAAATAATATTTACTAACGTTTTGGTACCAACTTAACACTTCCTTGTGGTGGGACTAACCTCTTCCCAGTAAAGAAATTGAGGTAAAGTCGACAAATAATTAAAAGGACGATGCACATTATATCTTGTTGGTACACATAGTGTAGCATTGAGAAAGAAATCAACTTTAACAATGAGCATTGACTGCTGGTTGTGGGGCAACAGATGAATTCACATTTTGAGACAGAATCATCCCCGGAAAGCCCTCTACCACTGTCCCTGACACTTCTTTCTGAATCACGTGAAATGTTTGATACAACAGACATTCTATTTTTACGCTAAATTATTTTCATTTAGACCGTTAAATTTTGTTCTTAACCAAACTTCCAAAGGAAATGGCATGGCCATTTAAGGGTAAAGATAAAACATGAATTCACCTTTTAACCTTTATATTTCATTACTCTAAGTTTTTCTTCCTATAATCCTTCAGATATTAACTTCCGAATTCTACAACTTAAAACCTGAAATCATAAACGCTTAACAAGAGAAGATATTAAAAATAATTATATTTTATCTTAACCTCCACTTAATAAGTATGTGAGAACATACTGAGAATTTTCTCAAAAATTTTCTGAAAATTTACAGTTACGACACAAAGTGTTCGTACCCCTGCGTCCCGAGTGGGTTTTTGCTCATAACTTAAAAAGTTTCTTGACTAGGCAAATAGAATTGTAATAGATTATAACTATTATACTAACACACATCTACATATTTTTTTATGTAAATTGAACGACAAATAAACTGTTTATAAACAAATAACCAAAAATAGGAGCAGAAAGTGTTAGTACAGTTCAGAACGTGTGAAAAAACTTATATTCCCGTAAATATTTTGTTTAGTTTGGCGAATAAACTACATTATACCATTGAAGAACTAGACACTTGGTTCATAATTATTGGAATTTAGCCAGCAAAAACTGTATTTCCGGCAATTTAGCGCCGTCTCCGTCATTATCTAATTGATCATCATGGCAAACAGGAAACAACTGTCCAGTGATTTAAAAAAAACGAATTATTGTAAAATACAAGTCTCATGTGTCTCTTTCCGGTATTGCTACACAACTTATTGAGCTGAAATCTACTCTTCAAAGCATAATTGCTAAGTTTAAGCGTACAGGATCAACTGCTAATCTCCCTCGTTCCGGTCGCTCCACCAAAATTCCAGAGAGAACCAAGAGGAAAGTTCTCAGAAAAGTTAGTAGGAACCATCGTTTAACATGTAATGACGTACATAAACTAGTAAGGGAAACTGGGGTTGAAGTAAGCACCTCTACAGTTACGCACATGTTACGCTCTTCTGGGTTGAAAGCATGTCATCTTCGTAAAACTCCATATTTAAAGCCTGTCCATTTAGAAGCACGATTGAGGTATGTAAGAAAGCATGTAGATAAACCCTTTACCTATTGAAAAAGTATTCTTTGGTCAGACGAGACTAAAATCGAGCTTTTCAGCCACAATGATGTTTGCTATATTTTCCGTAAGAAGGGGGAACGAAATCTTCCAAGGAACACCGTCCCTACAGATAAACACGGAAGTGGCTCGATCATGCTATGGAGTTTCTTCAGCTCTTCTGATGTAGCCAGCCTTCACCACGTCAACCGAATTTTAGAAAAAGAAGAGTACATTGACATATTAGGCACTTATATCAAAAATGATGTTTGGAACCTACGGTTTGGGCGTTGTTGGATCTTCCAGCACGACAATGACCCTAAACACACATCGAAATATGTGCAATCTTGGTTGCAGAGGAACCATATAAGCGTTCTGGAGTGGCCATCGCTGTCACCCAATTCCAACCAAATTGAAACTGTTTGGCATGAGTTGAAGACCAGGGTTTATCAGCGTCATCCGAAAAACTTGCAAGAGCTGAAGGCCTTCTGTAAAGAAGAATGGAAAAAAAATACCAGTCGACTACTGTCAAACGATCATGGAGATTTTGCGCCAAGTAATTCATCTAAAAGGCTACACAACTGGCCATTATAGTAGACGCACGAACACTTTTTGTTTATAAACAGTTTCTTTTTCGTTCAATGTACATAAAAATTTATGTAAATGTGTATTAGTATAATATTTATAATTTACCATACTTTAATTATCCTAATCGTGATACTGTTTAAGTTCTGAGGAAAAAACTACTCGGGACGCAGGGGTACAAACACTTTCTGTCGTAACTGTAATAAAATTATGAAAATATTAAATCGTAACAATGAAATACTGTATTGTTATGTTAGTAATAATTAGAAGCCGAGCTTTATTATTCACATTTTTGAATTTTATGAATATTTAAATTTATGAACATTCATTTTATGACAAAGATTGCAGTATTTTATAATAAAATTAAATTGTTTGTTCGATATCCCGGACGAGCCCCCAATTTTCTGTTACGTATTTTTTAATGTTTCAAGTTCTTCGTAGACTAAACGCAACAGAAAAATGCAGATAACAGCTTGTATAATTTATTACACTAAACTACTAACAAATATAACAGATATAACATAAATTATATGATAACAGTGACAGATATTAAGTTACAACATTCGAAATTAATTACAAAATAAGATAATATTAGTTTCAAACTTCAAAATAAATCACAATACAAAACGGTACTGGCCTGTATCTAAATGTAATGATCTAAAATTAAAGTCTCAAATTCCAGTCTAGGGTGTGAATTTGGTCCCACGAAGAGATTCCGAAACAGTTCACAGTTCAAAGAACCATTCTCAAGGGTCATTATCGACTGTGTTGGCCCAATGCCAAAAAGCAAAGCAGGAAATGAATACCTCTCGAGGAACTGCCCGTTTAGGTTCAACTTCTCTACCGTCCACTTTATGAGGTCGAGCTGCTTGTTATGTATATGTGTAAATATTTTGTTAACGACAACATGTCGTGTTGTGTTTGAATTTTCATTTGTATTATTCATTTTTCCATATTGATATTATTGTTTCGAAGTTTAAACTAAAATATGTTATTTATTTAGGGTAACATTTTAGAACTTTCTCGAATTAAGTAGACCAATCACATGTTTGTAAATGAGTGCTGGTGACTTCCTGTCTAGAAGTGTAGTCTCGTGCAAGAACGGATATGCGTGGATAGCTCTGGAGTTGTATGGAAATTGCGAGATTGTTCGAGAAATAGGCCTATCGGTATAAAAAAGACGGTGACGTGAGAGATATTCAATCATCAGTCATCAGTATTTATTCGAAAAAAGAAGATATATTCAGTCATTAGTTTTATTCAAAGAATAAGAGTGAGATTCAGGCATCAGTTTTAGTTATTTGAGAAAGATTAAGTGTTTGCTGTGAATATTCAACTTGGATTTGTGATTGAAGTTATATCCTCGGAAGCTGTGATTTTATTTCGTGAATCTCTACGATACATCTGAATTACTGCTTGAGGTGAGAGACGGCGATTTCATTGAACTGTGAACTGTTTCGGAATTTCTTCGTGGGACCAAATTCACACCCTAGACTGGAATTTGAGACTTTAATTTTAGATCATTACATTAGATACAGGCCAGTACCGTTTTGTGTTGTGATTTATTTTGAAGTTTGAAACTAATATTATTTTGTTTTGTAATTAATTTCGAATGTTATAACTTAATATCTGTCACTGTTATTATATAATTTATGTTATATCTGTTATATTTGTTAATAGTTTAGTGTAATAAATTATACAAGCTGTTATCTGCATTTTTCTGTTGCGTTTAGTCTACGAAGAACATAAAACATTTAAAAAATACGTAACATGTTAGTAATAATTAGAAGCCGAGCTTTATTATTCACATTTTTGAATTTTATGAATATTTAAAGTTATGAACATTCATTTTATGACAAAGATTGCAGTATTATAAACTTTGAAACTTACTTTCGAATTTAATTTTATCTTTCTTATATTTTGAATTGACTAAAAGAAAAAACTAAGTTAACCTTTGGTTTTGAAGTGTATTTTTTTCAGTCTCCTCCTGACCTTTACTCTATAGTACTTACACTAAATCTTTTGAGAGTTTCAAAAACTAATTACAATAGAGATGAGAAATAAATACCTTTGCATTAGTTACCATATGCGTTAAAAGTAGTTTGAATTATAAAATGTATCGTTGTTTTAATAGTATATTATTATTATCAACGGATATCAGGATATTTAGAAAGTGTCAAGAATAACAACAACAAAAACTGAAGATGTGAAAGTTAATGTGCAATCATCTATTCACTTATCTTAACAATGTTTGCTTCTTAGAATATAAAACTAAAATGCATTCTAAAATCAAACTGTTCTGAACCTATTATTTAGTCTAAGAAAAAAAACACGTTTGGGGTTTCGAAAAATAGGAAGGAAGCTGGGTCCTTTACAGCAAATTTGCACGTTTTTTTTCATTATTGTCGCTTGTTTTCAAAGGGTCCTCATCTAACAAAAGTTCTTTTTTTATTTTCACAAAAACGATACAGAAAAGAAAAAATGAATCAATTGTGCTCCTTTTTTGTACTCAGAACTCTTCTTTGTTTCGTTGTTTGATCGATAAAACGATAATTCAAAAAAGTCGACAAATAAAAGTGGTGGGGGAAATGAGGTATCTGCAAAAAAAGGTGAAGTGGGCGGTGGCACTAAACATTTTTCTTTTGTTATAAACTTGGGCGAATTGACAAAAGTGTTATCAATAAAAACGACGTTTTAATTCAAAGTACTTATTGGTTTCATAAGTACGATCATTAAACTATTACCAAAATGAGTAAATCACTTTACGAAATATGCCTAATTGCCTTAAATGTACAAACAATTACTTTTCTTTGTAAAACTAATATTTTTTTATCCAGCATTTCTTTAGCTTCTTTCATTGAATTTGAATAAATAGGTTTATTATGACAACTATGTTATCAGTACTATCTATTAACGATATTTTTCAACCTCATGTCACTTCATATTTTTAGTTTTACAATAGAGACAAAAAACAAACTACAAACATGAATGTTTATACTTATACTATTTCTTTATCCAGGTGTAACATATTTTCTTTAAACTTCTAAATGCTTGAATATCACAAAGTACAAGTAAACAATCCTTTTAGTAAATTAATATCCCAAGTTACAAATGACTAAATATCAGACAAAATGTTTTCCTAAAAGCGCCATCTGAATGATTTTTTTTTTATTTAATCTCACGTCAAGTTATTTTTTTTCGCCAATATTTATGCAAAAACGGCTGGTTTGGGTTGAGAAAATATTTCACATAGTAGGTCGAAACGTTGTTCGCTCTTCTATGTGAAATGTTTTCTCAACCCAAACCAGCCGTTTTTGCACATATATTTCTCTACAAGTGGGTTTTCTCGACATCACTGATATTTTCGCCAATATTATTTGGCCATATTTTGTTGTTTTATGTTTTCATATGTTGAATGGCCATCGAAATAAAAAAAATTATGAAAAACTCGTTCTTTAGAACATTTATCTAACAAAGAAACACCTGAATTTTGTAAGAATTTTTTTCTGTTTATATTTAATAATTTTTTTATCTTCTAATATCCTTCTAAAAATGTTACAATCAAATGAAGTATACAAAATTTAATTGTTATTTTGTTAAAATAGTTTAGATATAGGTTTTTAGTATTTACTCTTTGCCCTTCGTTCAAATACAATTTCGAATTGTTATCAGTATTAACAAGTTATGACGAATATAAGAGTCTACAAAAGAAAATGACGCTGCTTGTAGAGTTACTATTTTATCGAGAATGTTAATTGAGCTTTAAAGTCAAGCTAGCTAATTGGTAATGATTTTGTCATATTTCAGTTCATATTTTTTTACAGGAAATAACATTTTCATCATTTTTATTACTCTTACATAATTATCAAATACAAATTATAATTTAAGGAAGTAGCAGTTATTGACAAAATTAATCAAAACACATCAAAAATCAACTTTTGTTATTTGTATATGTTTGTTAGTAAACGTATTGTTAAGATATTCTGCATCTAGTTTGTGAAAATA
The DNA here is from genome assembly GCA_011833715.1 of Carcinoscorpius rotundicauda. Classification (NCBI taxonomy): domain Eukaryota; kingdom Metazoa; phylum Arthropoda; class Merostomata; order Xiphosura; family Limulidae; genus Carcinoscorpius; species Carcinoscorpius rotundicauda. The sequence continues at coordinate 33,892,056 of CM022398.1, forward strand.
TTATTTTATCAACATCAGCAATGTATGAATTATATGTTGTTGTCTTTGGTAAATCTTATACAAAACTTTTTTATGTTTTCTTTAACTTTTATTACACCAAAATAATACATTTTATGTTTATTGAAACGAAGGGTTCTATTCAACAGCATTTCAGTTGTAGATATTTTGATTACAGAGATAATTCAAAACTTGGCTATCAGCTGGGTCCATTTTATTTCATATCTTAAAGGCTCGGCATATCCAGGAGGTTAGGGCGCTCGACTTATAATCTTAGTGTGTCAGGTTCGTACTCCGTCGCACCAAACATGTTCGCATTTTCAGCCGTAGGGGCGATATAATGTGATGATCAATCGCATTGTTCATTGGTAAAGGTATAGCCCAAGAGTTGGCGGTTGGTGGTGATGACTAGCTGTTTCCCTCTATTCTTACATAGCTAAATTAGGGATGGCTAGCGAAGATAGCCCTTGTGTAGCTTTGAGCGAAATTCAAAAACAAACAAACACACCTTAAATTATTGTAAATTAATTGTATTATGTTTTTACTCGAATATATTTGTAACAGCAAAACTACAAACATCTCATCCTTCTCTCATACTTCTTTCTAATAATCACATTATAAACTCTGGCTAAAAATGTTAAGCCTTTCCAAAGATCAATTGTGAAAAAAGTAATTTCCTTCCTATCCGTTTCGGTTCTCTTTGATGTTCTTTGATTATTTTACCAATAATGTATATTTGTGATTGATGTATTTCCAGATATCAACGTCCCTGGTCACTTGCAAGTATATATATATATATATGTACGTGGACGTCATATTTTATTAAAGATAAAATACTGTCCAAAAGATCAATCACATCCAATCATTTCCTCCATCACTTGACCTGAATTGAGTTCAAACCGACTCCTGTCCAGGTGACTTTTGCAGCATGAGAGTCCAGTAGGAATGACAAACAGTATACAACATATTTCTTTTGTATGTGCATCAAATAGCACAACGATCAAATGAGTGCATTGATTTAATTATTTATTTGTCTTAAGTGTTTAGGCTTTTGTGATCTAATTTACTTGAGTAAGATGTGGAGAAACAGCTATATGTAGTATGCTGTTTGCATGATGTAGGGGTCAACAAGTGTATGGAGTTTAGAACAGTAAGATGTTGATTGCGTCTTGTACATATGAAACCATCCTTTTCAGATGTTTTATTCTTTCTATAAGGCCTGGCATGGCCGAGCGCGTTAAGGCGTGCGCTCGTAATCCGAGGGTCGTGGGTTCGCGCCCGCATCACGCTAAACATGCTCGCCCTCCCAGCCGTGGGGGTGTATAATGTGACGGTCAATCCCACTATTCGTTGGTAAAAGAGTAGCCCACGAGTTGGCGGTGGGTCATGATGGCTAGCTGCCTTCCCTCTAGTCTTACACTGCTAAATTAGGGAGGCTAACACAGATAGCCCTCGAGTAGCTTTGTGCGAAATTCCAAAACAAACAAACAAACTTTCTATAAATATGCATCTATAATATGCATCTCCTCCCTTTAGTTACAATTTTTTCATAGAATAAAACAGCTTTATTTTTTTTGGAATGGCTGAATGTTGTCTCACTAACATTAAATTGATGTAAGTCTTCTAATTCAAACAGAGAGCGTTGTGACAACAACATTACAGGTTCCAGAACCACAAAAGCATCACGTTTATTGGAAAATATCGCTTACAGCACGTATATCACGCAAATGGTTGTATTGAGCCAAGTAAGACTTATTAACTAACTTATACGTATGGTGTATATAAGATTAGTGTAGATTTGGCCCATGCTATTCTTTTGCATTAGCACTACAAAATTAAAGACAAATACTTTGATATAAGCTAAAAAATTACTCTGGACACTTTAGCACAGATAAAAGTTTTTATAATAAAATAGACGGTGACATCCTTTTAAGGATATCAATATTTGATATTTATCATCTGTCATTATAATAAACAACATAATAAAGATTGAAACTGTTTACTGGCGACGCTTATAACGAAATATTTATGCAAATTAAACGGAGCAAAATTGCAAGCGAGTGACATAGAATTTGATACACATGACCTAATAAATACAGGTGTAGCAAATATAAATTATGGCGCTTCCAACACAGATGAAAGAAGTAATGATTTTTAACTGTTCGTTCTTTAACATCACTTGTACATAAGCATTTGAATGATCGCTGTTATTTCACTTTTATGTAATTTCTCTTAATACACATCCAATTTATGTTGCTAAGCCTCAGAAATATGTGTTGCGTGTTTGACGCTTCAAAATTACTTATTTTCCGACTTATTTTAGGCTGCTACTTTTGATCAATGTAAGACACGAGAGAGAAGTTGTTAAGTTTTTGGCTAATAACTTGTTATTATTCTAAAACCATCTAGGAAGTACACTTCACAGGTCTAGGTAGTACACCTCACAGGCCTAGGTACTACACTTCACAGGTCAAGGTAGTACACCTCACAGGTTTAGGAAGTACACCTCACAGGTCTAGGTAGTACACCTCCCAGGTCTAGGAAGTACACCTCACAGGTCTAGGTAGTACACCTCACGGGTCTAAGAAGTACACCTCACAGGTCTAGGTAGTACACCTCACGGGTCTAGGAAGTACACCTCACAGGTCTAGATAGTACACCTCCCAGGTCTAGGTACTACACTTCACAGGTCTAGGTAGTACACCTCCCAGGTCTAGGAAGTACACCTCACAGGTCTAGGTAGTACACCTCACGGGTCTAAGAAGTACACCTCACAGGTCTAGGTATTACACCTCACAGGTCTAGGAAGTACACCTCACAGGTTTAGGTAGTACACCTCACAGGTCTAGGTAGTACACCTCACGGGTCTAGGAAGTACACTTCACAGGTCTAGGTAGTACACCTCACAGGTCTAGGTACTACACTTCACAGGTCTAGGAAGTACACCTCCTAGATCTAGATAGTACACCTCACAAGTCCAGGAAGTACACCTCACAGGTCTAGGTAGTACACTTCACAGGTCTAGGCAGTACACTTCACAGGTCTTCTGTTAATTCTTCATGTTTATTTTTTAAGCATCAAAAGCTTGATTCTTTTGTTTTAAATTTCTATGGATTATTCTTATTTATTTGACACTATTTATTCCTTAAACCTATTGAATCAACACTACTTTTTTGGTGTAGAGTTTAAATATTGCCTTTTTTATTTGTAAAAAAATACTTTTCTAATCTTCACTTCTGATGACGTTTTTGATATGCTTCATTTTATTTTGATGAATTAGGCGAGAACTCGTGGTGTGTGTTTTCATGACAAAGCCAAGTGGAGCTATCTGTTGTGTTTACTCAGTGTAATCGAACCCCTGTTTTAACTTATGTGAATCCATAGACCTACCACTGTAGCCCCGGGAAACAAGTCTAGCGTTGAAATTTCAAATTATAAATAACTAAAATAGTGCCGAAATTAAAGCATGGTTTAGAATGGTGATATTGCTTTGTTAAACTTCTCGAGTTGTCAGTTAGTTTTGACAACTGCTTACAAAATGTAACAATTGGATTTATTAATTATGGAATGAATCCTTTTAAAAGCATCGTAATTTTTTATACAAATTTAAAATGTTATCTTTTTAACATGAAATGAATGCTTGCAACGTTCTCAAACCAATCACAAACCGATATGTTACTCTGTATACATTCCTTTTCTCTTATATTAACATATATATTTATATAGTGTCTTGACCTGCACGAAGCCTAGATACCAAACTTATTAAGGCTGCATCTGTTTATATGGACACTAAAAATATTAAACAGAAACCACACAGATGAATTATGGGAAGCACCAAAGAATAGCTGGGTGAATGCTTTAATGATCATAGATTGATAAACTTGTTTGTTTATTTGTTTTTAATTTCGCACAAAGCTACTCGAGAGCTATCTGTGCTAGCCGTCCCTAATTTTGCAGTGTAAGACTAGAGGGAAGGCAGCTAGTCATCGCCACCCACCGCCAACTCTTGGGCTACTCTTTTACCAACGAATAGTGGGATTGACTCTCACATTATAACACTCCCACGGCTGAAAGGGCGAGCATGTTTTGGCGCGACGTGGATGCGAACCCGCGACCCTCGGATTACGAGTCGCACGCCTTAACGAGCTTGGCTATGCCGGGCCCAATTGATAAACTTATGTTAGCCTAAAAACAGATTGTATTATTTCATTTAAAGGAAATACAAAATAGTAGTGCGTATAGAATTTACTTGCTTTTGTCTTTGCTGTAATAATGTATTAAATTAAAGATAAATTTCCCATTTAATTGTCATTACTAATTTTTTGTAACTTCTGAAGTATATTATCTGGGTTTCTTTGTTTAAAGTTAAGCACAGAGCTGCAAAAAGGGTTATCTGTGCTCTACCCACCATGTGTGTCGAAATCCTATTTCTAGCGTCTGTGCTTTTCCATGTTTAGTTTCAATGTGTATGTATATAAGAATAACAGGAGTAACAGACAAATCTGGCAAATTCCATCGTATTCTGCAATAATTTCATAGTTTAAAAGAAATTTCTTCCTAACTTTATGAAAAGAGCGTCATTTCATCAAATTAGATTACGACTGTTAGCGTAAAAGTGAAGTTGTTGTTGTTGTTTTTTACAAAGAAAATAATTTATGAAAATACTTCATATTAATGTATAATTTGAAATTAATTATATTTTCTTTTATAAGGACCACAGTAAATTTCTTAGATGCTGTATTTTTGCACTCTTGGTTGTTATGCGTGAAATTTTATTTTAGTAATAATGCTTTGTGATGAATGTTGTTTCCTACAGGTCTGGTTCGTTGCAACCTAACAATTTCGTTTTCGTCGATTTAAAGATTTTCGATCAACTTACTATTAGATTTGCAAGGCTTCTAAATTTTGGATTCTTTGTAATAAGCTCTCTCTGACATCATTTAGGTTCTTTCGTCGTTTTTAATTGGAAAGATGTTAAAATGCTAATGAGGTGAAAACGATTCTTAAAATTGTTAAGCTGTTTTAAACATAAGATCCAGTTTACGATGTAGAAAATGTTATACACTGATCAATTTTTATTTTATTTCAAAATCCTGAGCTTGTTTTCAGCTGGGTATGTTAAACTATTACTGGTTCCAAATAGTTTGATGTTTAAGTTCTGCTTGTTTTTAATAAAACATCTCCTTTTCTTCAAGGAACAAAAATGATCCCACTACAGTTCGAATGTTGTTCTCCAGTTACTTTCACTACGGAGTGGGATTTAATCGGGAGCTACTGACGAGTGAGCTTCTAAGCTCACACTTTATATGCCTTATTATGTAGGATAGAAAACAAAATTTCCTGACATCGAATGATAGTTAAATATATAACATTCTTTAAAATATCTTTATTCTAAGTTGTAGCAAAATCAGCCACTCTCCTCTAGATAAACAGACTGGCGAAAATAATTAAATTTATTGTTAGTACTCAAGGTTTCCAATTGCCCGAGGGAAATGTATTGAACCATGTTTTTCATAAATGCTGGAACTTTTTCTGTAATGCACCATATTTTGATATATATTTAATATTATATATTTTCCGCCTTCCCACACACGAAAAAGGCATGAAAGATAATCAAAAACTGAAATAGATGCTGCAGTAAAATGACCTAAGACACAAGATGGCACCAAACTTTACAACATCACACGTTTATTTTAGGATATACATACAAATAGAATTTTCTCGGAGGAATTGCATTATCCAAACTGTATAATGACCTGTTACTAAGCAAGACACATGTGGACGGTAAGACAACACGTAACCCGTACAATATATTGACTTTATGTGTATGCCATACCTTGAGTATTTTTAAATTAAACGAAGCTGAATGCGTATAACATATAGGAAGGATTTAAAATATATCATCAAACATCAATGACTCTATATATATCTACTCTTATTTACTGACAAGTAGATAAATGGATGCTCACATATATGTAAATAAATTGTTTCTAAACGTAAACATAATATTTTATCATTTTGAAGGAAAATACGACCTTGCGTAATAGGTGAGATATTCCAAGATAATTAATTTGATAGTAATTTTACTTCTGACATTCTTTACTTGGTAAATACGGATCATTGTTAAAACTATACAATAGCGTATCCCATACACTTTGTGACATGCTGCTACCAGTTAGACCCTAGGTGTAACACGCGTACTTCTTCGCTTCATAAAGTTGTTCTTAAAACAATGAGCAAATAAGGAAGGGAAATAAAAATCGTGTCTATACTTATTTACACAATATAGTGACATAAAGTTCTTGAAACAATGACCAAACAAATATGTAAAACAGAAATCGCATCTATATATGTATTACATATTCCAGAGGTAAATTATTAAAATGAAAATAAAGCATAGCACTTGCGCTCATTGCAAGAGCTCGTCAGTTGATTGACTTAAAATATAATATTTAAAATATATTAATGTTGAAATTACATTTATATTGGGGGTTTGTAAGACATCGACGTTTATGGTGGCCAACGTCAAGTTGACCAAGTGGGATTCCTTAACGATTAGTGCATATGTTTATTACATCACATACGTGTTTTATTACGATATTTCATAGCTCATTAATCTATAACTGTGTATGTAATACAGTTTTGAGTAACATTCAGAGCTTTATCTACACACTTATGGGTCAGTACTAAGACTTATCTGGACGACTCAATTATGTCGCCATATCCTTAGCTAAAACTTTATTTGTGTAATTTATTTACAAGACGTCAAGTTTAATGTCTATAACCCCTGAGCTTACAACTAGTTTCGCCAGCTCTAGCCTTGATAATCATAAAACAATCAACTAGAATACTTTAAAAATATTTAAATAACAACCTGGCAAGTGATATAAACAAAAGGCATCAACTAAAGATATTCTTTGTCACGCTTAATGTTAATTAAAAGTTTTATAATTAAATATTTATTATATTCTATACAGTGTACGATAAATCAAGCAAAATTATGTCAGTCCATAATTCATTAATTCGACAAAGAGTTATACTATAGGCTATAAAAAAATTAGTTATTCTGAAATAACAGACTTGGGTTAAGAATATCCTAAAACAAATATATTTACTGAATAATTCCGTTAATGGACATTCACAAAATGTTTTACATCACACACCACAAAATTCGTTAGTCCTATGAATAATAAAGAAACATTTCACCCTATTGAAATTATCTTCCTGTGAAATACTAAACACAAGTCAAATTAGATTACACTTGAAATCTAAATAACAAAAACTAGGTAATTTCACAACTAATAAAAATACATTTGAATATTGCCAGCTTCATTTGTTTTACGTTTAGTTACACTTTAACTATTAATGGGCTTCACCTAGTAATACAAATGTATTAAAAAGAGACATAAGGCTAATTTAACCTCAATTAATATCATCTCTTAAATTATAAGTATAAACTACTCAGATTATTAAATATTTTCATAAATAAAGACATTTTTTTGAAATATAAGACACTAAAGTATCACCCCTCCTCCAGCGGCACTGTAGTATGTCTGCGGGCATACAGCACTAAAAACTGGGTTTCAATACCCGCGGTGAGCACAGCACAGAGAGTCATTTGTGTGGTTAATTACAAATTAATACTAAAGTAATTTTAATTTAATAATTTTCTGTTAGCATTAAAAACTAATTACACTGTCAAGATAGAGGTACAGCAATAGGCAAACAAGCTATACTTATTTAACTAAGCTTTAATCTCAATTTATCAATAAAAAGCTTCTCTTTTATTCTCGGATATTTTGGTTTAATACAATCATTCATCAAACAACACCGCCATTGTTTATTAGTAAACAATATTTACGTTCTACAGTAGTTTTGGGTTCATGTTAGATCGCGTATCGAATGGCTATCGATTTATGTATTTAGTTTATTTCATTTATATTATTTTTTACTTATTTATTTATTGCTATGATATGCACAACTGTAAACAAAAAATTGAAATTCAATTTGAAAACTAAATCATTGAGTACTTATTTCGTCAAGTCTCCCGCTGGTACAGCGATAAGTCTACGGATTTACAACACTAAAATCAGGCACTCGATGGACACAGCAGATATCCCAATGTGCTTTGTTATAAAAAAAACACATCAAAACGTACGTTCAACATTCACGCGGGCTCCCATTTTGCCGTACGTGCTCATTTTTGTAATCATAAAGATACAAAACGGACTATATGTGCTTTACCCACGCGAATAACGAAACCAGATCTTTAGCATTATAAACCCGGTGACTTTCTTCCGTATCACTGGTCTTACGTTTACGTTCTTTAATATTGGATACTAATTTCTGAAATACAAATTTTACCTTTTAACAACGATTTAAAAAAGTTAGGTTTAATTTAATGTCAGAAGGTAATTCCATGATAATTTAATTCAAATTTACATTTTATATAAAAAAATTTATTTGCCTAGAATTTAGGTATAAAGTATGCAAATATATGATATAATAGATCAAATATCTTTAAAATTTAATAAACGTATTTTGAAGTTAGCACGATTTGCTCATCCTTTTAAGGTTTATCATGTAAACGTATCTTAGTTTTTTCTGTTAGTTTTACTGAAATGAACACTTAAACTTCAATACCCACCTGCCCTGAAAAAAAAAATCATAATTTCGCAAAATAAAGTAATATTCTTTAAATTTCTATCAATCTATAAGATAACTTTCTTTGGCGTGAACGACAACGAAAAAGATTTTGCCTCATCATCTTATGCTGATGACTACTACAGACTTTTATAAAAAAAATTTGAAGAAAATAATTTAAAAAATGTTTGCTTTTCATAAGCTACAATTGACTACCGAAATTATTATCTTATGGCTTGGTAATATTCACACAACTATGATTTTATATTTATTTTCAGAAAGCAGTGCAAAGATTTCCGACTGAATCAACTTTACTACTCCGTTTGCTATTATAATTTGAGGCTATTCAAAAATTTTCATACAGCTAGAAAATTAATTTCAAAATAAGATCCTAGATTGGTAAGTTACAACAGAAACGAATAAATAATTTTACACCTTCTTTTACATCATTCAAAGTATTACTTCAGTTTCTATTTATATAAAAAAGCTTTTGTTAATCAAAGGAGGAATACGTAGCGTGTGAAACTGAATTATGGTTTAAAGACACCAGTATTTTTCTTCGATCTAATTTAAAATCGAACTATTTCTAAATCCTAGGAATCGTATGAAATTAGAACAAAAAGAAGAAAGCTTTTTAATTGAGCTTCTTTCTCGGTAGAATTAGCAAGACACGAAATGAAAAAAAGTTCATTTTTTTAAGCTACTGAAGTCAGAAGTGGCCTAGTGATTAGTTTGTTGTTCTGTTAATCCAAAGATCGTAACTCATTGCCTCAAAACTGCGTTTTTCACCTTGAGGTCATGGGTGTGACAGCTAAATCCCACGATTTGATAAAAGTAGCCTAAGAATCGGCTATGGATACCGTTGATAAGCTGCCTTCTCTCTAATCTACTGGTTCATAAATTGAAGCGACTATGCTCTGATCGCCCTTTGTGTATCTAACAAACATGTTAGTCTGGGAAGATCTACGCTATCGTTGAGATTTCTCTCGTAATTGTTCAAAACATATATATACACATATACGTATATATACTGGCGAGACAATCATTGGTTTTAGGAGGGGATAAATGAAGGCAAACACCAGCTGTATTACTACCAATAAGCTAAGGAAATGCAAAAGTTTTATATTTGGAATCTTCATTCTCAGAGATATCTTATTTAACTACCCCGAATAGCTTAGTTACTAGTAAGAATGAAAACTCAAAATGAGATCACATACCTATGATGATCACAGCACAGATAGTAAAATATGAAACTTTTTACTTAACACCAAACAAACATCTTATCTCTTTTGCTTCACGATAGATATCAGGTATATGCTATCGGAAGTCACAAGCTTAGAACATTTTGTAATTTTTATGGAACTGCAATGTTTCTAAAATGTTCTTTTGATGCGTGTTTGACCCTTTCAGTTGAACACACACACGTATATAGTACAACATACGCATAAAATTATTCGACATCCGATAACTAAAGTAAGTTAGGTGGTACAAATATTCGCGACTAACATTAACACGCAGAAATCATATGTAATTTTATTACCTTGACAAGAAACTTAAAAAAAAAGATTTTTTTCTTAAATGTAAACAAGCTAAAGTGACAAATCAAAATAAGGTGTTTCAATCCTTAAATTTCAAAACTGTTGACTAACAGGATAACAGGTAGTCATCCAATACTAATTGGGAGACATGACAATGTTGTAATAGCGGTTGGAATTTTACTGGCTATGGGAGATAATTTTGTATTTTAGTGGCTGGTCCATGAAGCACTTTGTGTAAGTATTGCATTTTGATCTCGTTTGGAGGCTTTTTTCTTTTTGATATGAGAATTGTTGCAGTTTTTGTGTTGTTGTTAACCATTTTTATTAATTATTATTTTACTGAATGTGTATGATTAAACTTGAATTTCAAGTATCTATTTGTTCGGATTGGTTTTCTGTATATGTTCGTCTGATCTTGTCTGATCGTTAAATTCAGGAAAGGAAATTGATCTGTTGGTTTGTGTTTGAGCTGTGAACCGAATATTCAGGTTTGTGACACTGACGTGTTCTTGAAATTCTGTTATGGTGTTATCTGCACATGGTCAAATGGCTAATAGTAGTTTCAATTGCTCAAGTCCAATACACAGTTTTACTTCTCGTACATGATGTATGTAACTCGTGTTGTTTTTTATATTTCTTCTGTGTGTAGATTGTTTATGTTACATTTTCAGACTGATACTATCCACAAAGTTGTTTTTTTAGCATAAAGCTACACATTAAGTGGGCAATCGAATCTTGTTTTAACTCCATACGTTTATAGTCGACCAACTGGGAAAAGAAACTGTAATTAGCAAGGAACCAATTACTGTTGCTTAGCAACAACGTTATGTTTCATTAACATTTAGTATATAATTTATTTAAGATTAGAGGGGAAGAGATAAGACACTACATCTCTGCTTGAGCTTATATTTATATTAGTAACTGTACCTCCTGACGTTGTTTATTTTGTACCATTATTAATAAATTATTGGATTTGAAAATATTCTCTATCCATATCTTGAAAGATTCGAAAAAACTCTCAGCAACTGATTTGAAAACTAAGCTCATATTCATCTATTTATCCATTCTACGAAATTGTTTGAAACGAAAAATTCTTGTATTTTAGCAAGAATACCCAGATGTCAAAGCAAGTAACTAGATGGTAAACTTTGTTTGTTTTGAATTTTCACACAAAACTACTCGAGGGCTATCTGTGCTAGCCGTCACTAATTTAGTAGTGTAAGAGTAGAGGAAAGGCAGCTAGTCATCACCACTCACCGTCGACTCTTGGGCTACTCTTTTACCAACGAATAGAGGGATTGACCGTCACATTATAACGTCCACACAGCTGAAAGGGCGAAAATGTTTGGCGCGACGGGGATGCGAAACCGCGACCCTCAGATTGCGAGTCGCACGCCTTAACATGCTTGGCCATGCCGGGCCTAGATGGTAAACTGCATCGTTCTTGACTACACCACTAATTCAGTACAATAAAACTCACCAGTACCTATGTAGCAATTGGCACCTCAATTAAAACAGTCTCTTATATTAGTAAGAAATCGTAGCAAATAAATTCATGTTAAAAGGTTAAAATATCGATAATTTTACGCACGCAAAATATTACAACTAAATAGGTGACAAACAGAGAAAACTAACAATTTAGTTCCACAGCCATAAATATTATAATTCATGGAAAACGATACATTAACCTTAATGGAAAAATACACTGATCCAACGCTTGTTTCAACACGCCAGTAAGGGAATAAACTGTAGCAATGAAGCACAAAAACACATAAGCATAGGGCACAGAATGTTTTACACACTAGAAGTATATTTTGGAATCAAGTATGAATGTTACAGTTGGTTAAAGATATTCGTAACAATAAATCATGAAAGATCTTAGTGAGACTTCTTTATGTGTTTACATAATGTAAGCAGCCAACATTAATGGGTTTTAAAACCATTAGATAGAGGTGGTTATTGTAGTAACCATTGCCATGGAATACCTGACTCGCTTAACATATTTTTTCTGAAACTTGAAGAATAAAAATAACACATTAAAGCATAAATGTAGAACCAATCGACTTTGTGCTAATCTTAAGAGAGTAGACGAAAGCAAATCGTAATATTAACATTAAATACTCACAAGCTCTCAAAAAGAGCTAATTTCTAGAAATTCATTTCTTTAAGTAATACATTTTTCAGTACGTTAGAAACTATCATTGAGCGTCAAATCTTGTTTTTTGTCTTCTTATACGAAAGACATTTTTAAACGTCTAATATATATATATATATATATATATAACTTGATTACCCCTCCCCCAAAAAAAGGAAATGAAAATTTAGATTTTGTATATAACGATAATCAGAGTTATGTAATGAATGATTTATCAATCATTGAAATACTGTTTTCTTGCCATCGTTCCATATCAGATTTGAGAAGTAAGTTAACTAATACACGAAGACCGAAATGTCGTCTCGAAACCACGAGCAAGCAGTGGATAAAACTCAAATATCCGTTTTAAAATACACTTTATCTTTAACTGTAGATTAAGTTCAAAACAACAGCTTGCCTATCAAGATTTAATTTCTAAGAAATTCATGAAGAAAAAATAAATTTAACATTCATATAATCCACACGATTCTTGTTGAAGGGTACTCTGACATTAAAAATATCCAAAATAAGGCTGAAATTGGACAAGATTATTAATAGTTTACATAAGCCTTATTCCAACTTAAACCTTCCTTCTTTTTTATCCTGTTTACGAACATTTCCTTTGTTTATTTCTCTTTCAGAAAATAGTTTAATATTCCCTAAAATAAAAGTATACTGAAATAAACAAGAATAGAAGTGTGGTTTCATAAGCATATTCTTCCAGCAACTGAAAATTGTTAACTAAGTTATACTTACAGAAGCATGCCCCCCAGTGACTCAGCGGTATGTCTGCCGGCTTACACGCTAAAATCCGCGTTTCGATACCCGTGGTGGGGAGAGCACAGATAGTCCATTGTGGAACTTTGTGCTTAATTCAAAAACAACAACGACAGAAGCGTAATTTGTTTATTCAGCGATTCTTTTCTTGTCAATACTTCTCGATACTAAACATTTTTTCCAGCAAATGGAAAAAGATAAGTATGAAAATTCGACTCAGATATTGAGTATATAAATAATGATTAAATATTTTGTTGTTTATCAAATACTTTACATTTCTAGTGCGATTTATACTGTTACTTCATCTTAGATGAATACAACGCTCATATGTATCAATGCTTAATCACGTCTCTAACGTTATTTTTTGCTTTGGGATTTAATATATGTAGGGTGTCCTGAACTGAAATGGTATCAACAATTACATTCTTTCAAATCAATTGAATATTTATGCTGCACCATTTTACTTTCCAGGTTGAAATATATGCTTCGTCACCTTGGCAAAATAAAAGAATGGACAAATTAATTTGCTTGTTTTTCTTTCATATAAACGAACGTCAGGACCTAATATAATGTTTCTCACTTGTTCATATTTTAGTTTATTTCTTAACGAATTAAACAACTTCGTTTTGAGCAGATTCCCGATTACAAGAACCATTTCTGTGACGTTCACCTGCATCGGTAATAAAGCTTCTTTGATTGTTATGAATTACTGTTTTGGCCTCTTTCATGTCCAGCATTTCTCCCTTCCTGCAAGAAGTAAGGCGAGAGCTCTTTCGACTGCTTGAGAAATGATACGTAATGGAGAAACGAGTAGAGCCTCCAAACGAACGCGAAGTTTTCCAGCGTTGCAGATGTTGACGGAGTGTATTTTGGACCTGAGTATAAATGAACGAGTCGTAAAGTGAATTTAGTTCATCCATTTACACATGATATGTCTATACGTAAGACAAAAATGTTTTTTTACCGTCATTAACTGATTCTTTTATGTACAAGTTCTTTTACGAAAAAGGTTAAGTTGAAACACTTTACTAGTTGGAGAGAAATAAGGAAACTAAATATAATTCCAAAAATAAATTTTCTTACTTTTCTTCCTTTGGGGACAGTAAGAATATTGTAGTTGTTTTATCTTTTAGTATTAAGATATTTTAATTCAATTTCTTTTGACTGTAGAACATTATTAAAACAACCATTTCTATAGAATTTCCTTCAACTCTGTGGTGACGACAAAACCCACTTGTAGAGAAAATTATATATGTAAAAAAGGCTGGTATGGGTAGAGAAAGCACTATGTAGAGGAGAGAACAATGTTTCAACCTTCTTCGGTCATCGTCAGGCTCACATGTGGTCAGCTATCGGTCAGTTACCTCTTTCTTTCTTTATGAACCTGACGATGACCGAAGAAGGTCAAAACGTATTTGCTCCTCCACATAGTGCTTTCTCTGCTCATACCAGCCGTTTTTACATATATAATTCCTTCAATTCTATTTGATATTTCGAAAAATAAGATGAAAAAGCGAAAACAGAGATAAATTTATATGTAATAAAATACTGGTTTAAAATTACTGTTTTGTGAGGGAAATGTAATATAATAAGCATAAGGATATGATTACAGCTAACTTCAGTGAATAAAACTGAAACCCTGGTAAGCTTTCGAAAAATGACAGGAAAAAGCAGGAAAAATATGAATTTGGTGTCATTTATACCTAAAACTACAGATATAATTAAAACATACAATATTTCTTCAAAATACTGTCCTTAATCGTTGAGTTAAGACTTCTAGAACTTACTCTAAAGTAGACCTATAATAATTTACAACACAATTAGGGTTAGGTTTCAATATTTTAATCATCTTACATCATACTTCTTATGGAGGTGGAAACATGACAGAAATAATAACCTTCCGCTAATAACTTTGTTTAAAATCATCGCCACAGAGTTTCGCTTGTGCTTTTAGTTGTTTTCTTTTTTCTGACTTCATCATTCACAAAAAAATACAAAAACGTCATTATCAACGTTAGTCACATATAGGTAGATCCCACATAATATATATGCATAATGTTTAATTCTGTATACTCGTAAAAACATGTCTTTAACATTATTATTAATCTATAAAAAATTGCCTACCTCTCCATTTAGGAAACAGTACAAAATTGAAACTGACAGACCCTGTATGCAAAAAGAAATATTTAAGATTTTAATTGCATTAAAAATGTACTTTGACAGAATTGGAGTTTTTTTCTGCAGTCATCTGAAGTGTTCTCATTAATGAAACATAATTATATATATATAATCAATGAACTAAATATACAGCATTTAAATATTAGAAATAAATATATTTATATACATATATATATTTGCATCACCTGGTGATAACATTACACCACAACTTCACTTAAAAAGCCTTTTCTTAACAGTATTACTACGTTGAAACTTACTACCAGTGAATTTCCTTATATGAACCCCATATAAAAATGTCAACAAGAAATTAAAAAACATATGAAATATTAATAAAAATTATAAGAGAATCTGCTAAATAAGCACAGCTGGTGTCATGTTTTGGTTTGATTTTTTTTTTTAAAATGTTTCTGTACTACAGGGCTCCAGTATCACAACGGTATGTCTGCGGATTCACATCGCTGAAAACCGAGTTTTGATACCCGTGGTGGGTCTCTGTCAGATAGCCCATTGTGTAGCTTTATGCTTAATTCTAAACAAACAGACTTGTACTACAGGTGCCACGCTAACTCGTCAATAGTTCCATTCTCAGTTGCCAGTTCTAAGAGAACGTGTTATTTCCTACCTCCAAAAGCACTGAGAATGCTACTGTTTAGAGAGTAAAATTAACTGCTTATGTTTACGTTCTATTTGTTTGTGTTCGTTGGTGGCAAAGCAACCAAGGATATCTGTTGCCATTTCTAATTTTTATATCCCGACTTGAGGGAAGGCAATCGCTTGGTAAAACCGATCGCTAACTCGTAAACTGATCTTTCACCAACACATAATGAGGTTAAACACATATTATAAATTACCTTACAGCTGAGAGGGCAATCACGTTTAGCATTCATTTACAGTTCTTCAACCCACAGATTTCAAGTTGAAAGCCCTAATCCCCAGACTATGAATATGACAGTCATTTTTGACACGGAATTTGTTAGTTAATTAGTTTGTTCTGTTTGATGTTACGCACAAAGCTACACAATGAGCTATCTATGCTCTACTCACATCTGGTATTAAAACCCGGTTTATAACGTTATAAGTCCGCAGACATACCGCTGTGTCATTGGTGGGGAGAATTTATTATTAGTAGTAAAGTATTTTATTGGTTGATATGTTGCATGGAAATCATTTTATTTTGTTATTTATATATAGATTAGAAGTGCTGAGTTTTAATTCATGTGTTCCAGATGATTAATTGGATCGGAAGCTTTAAAACCGTAAAAATGTTCACTATTTTTAAAATATAATTTCTGTTAATTATTTTTCTAATATCTATTAAAATCAGCTTTTTGTCAATTAGGTCTTAAGAAAATTTCAATCTTTAAAATGTTCTCTTTAAAATGATCATATTTTTCGTTTAATTTCCAAAAAGGAATTTAGAAGATTGTGTTATGTATATGTGTAAATATTTTGTTAACGACAACATGTCGTGTTGTGTTTAAATTTTCATTTCTATTATTCATTTTTCCATATTGATATTATTGTTTCGAAGTTTAAACTAATATTTTGTTATTCATTTAGGGTAACATTTAGAATTTTCTTGAATTAAGTAAACCAATCATATGTTTGTAAATGAGTGCTGGTGACTTTGTGTCTAGACGTGTAGTCTCGTGCAAGAACGGACACGCGCGGATTGCTCTGGAGTTGTATGGAAATTGCAAGATTGTTCGAGAAGTAGGCCTACCGGTATAAAAGACGGTGACGCGAGATAGAGTCAGTCATCAGTTTTTATTCGAAAAAAGAAGATAGATTCAGTCATCAGTTTTTATTCGAAGAAAAAGAGAGAGATTCAATCATCAGTTTTTATTCGAAAAAAGAAGATAGATTCAGTCATTAGTTTTATTCGAAGAAAAAGAGTGAGATTCAGACATCAGTTTTATTTCAAAAGAAGAGAGTCAGTTATTTGAGAAAGATTAAGTGTTTGCTGTGATTATTCAACTTGGATTTGTGACTGAAGTTAGATGTACGGAAGCTGTGATTTTATTTCGTCAATCTCTACGATACATCTGAATTACTGCTTGTGCTGAG
Organism: Carcinoscorpius rotundicauda; assembly: GCA_011833715.1. Classification (NCBI taxonomy): domain Eukaryota; kingdom Metazoa; phylum Arthropoda; class Merostomata; order Xiphosura; family Limulidae; genus Carcinoscorpius; species Carcinoscorpius rotundicauda. The sequence goes on from CM022398.1 coordinate 33,909,390, forward strand.
AGACGGCGAATTTATTGAACTGTGAACTTTTTCGGATTTTCTTCGTGGGACCAAATTCACACCCTAGACTGGAATTTGAGACTTTCATTTTAGATCATTATATTAGATACAGGCCAGTACCATTTTGTATTGTGATTAATTTTGAAGTTTGAAACTAATATTATTTTGTTTTGTAATTAATTTCGAATGTTATAACTTAATATCTGTCACTGTTATCATATAATTTATGTTATATCTGTTATATTTGTTAATAGTTCAGTGTAATAAATTATACAAGCTGTTATCTGTGTTTTTCTGTTGCGTTTAGTCTACGAAGAACATAAAACGTTAAAAAATACGTAACAGAAAATTGGGGGCCCGTCCGGGATATCGAACAAACAATTTAATTTTATTATAAAATAAGATTTATATTCTATACAGATAGACAGCTTGTATATTCAAAATGGCATTCCAACTTAAAGATTTTATAAACGAATTTAATCAGAATCCATCCTTTGAAATGATCAATGAATTAAAGAAATCTGAATTGCTTGATGTTGGTAAACATTTTAATTTAGAAGTGAAGCAATCAATGAAGAAAGCAGATATTAAACAAATTATTGTTGAACATTTGGTCAGCCAACAAGTTTTACCTCAAAAAGTTGCACAACAATTGCCTGTCGCTCATTTTGACCCAGATTTCGAATTAAAAAAAAATGGAAATGAAATTTCGTTTAGAAATTGAAAGCAAACGACTTGAGGCAGAACAAGAAAATAAACGTATTGAGGCAGAACAAAAACGTATTGAAGCAGAACAAGAAAACAAACGCCTTGTTCTTGATGCCGAAATACAAATAGAACGCATTAAAGCTGATAAAGAAATCAGTATGAGAAAGGCACAGACAGAAGAAAAGGTTTTTCAAATGCGGTTGGATAATTTTGATGCTTCCAAACAAATTCGTTTAGTACCTCCATTCAATGAAAAAGCTGTAGATAAATAATTTCAGCAATTTGAAAAATTGGCCCTTAGGCTAAAATGGCCTACCGAATATTGGACAGTATTACTTCAGAGTGTTCTCAAGGGTAAAGCCCAGGAAGTATTTTCCAAACTCACGGCCGAGCAAAGTTATGATTACGAGCACGTCAAAAGAATGCGTTTTGAATGCTTATGAATTGGTGCCAGAGGCATATAGACAAAAATTTCGTGGTTACAAAAAGTTTGACAGCCAAACTTATGTCAAATTTGCTCGTGAAATAGAAACTCTATTCGACAGGTGGTGTGATTCCAGAGAAATTAAAGAGGATTATACAAAACTCAGAGAAGTCATGTTAGTTGAAGAGTTTAAAAGATGTATTCCCGTAGAGCTAAAAACTTATATTGATGAACAAAAAGCTTCCAAAATTCATGATGCTGCTGTCTTGGCAGACGAGTATGCTTTGACTCACAAAGATTTCTCATACAAAAGCTAAACATCTCACACAGCAAAGAAACCTAATGACTCATTCAAATATTATGCAAATGTCGACAGAGACAGAAAAGAGCAAACTTCTAATTCTCAAACGAAGACTCCATCTTATTCTCAAAGGTCGTCATCTACCCAAAACGTGTCATTCTCATCCAGAACATGTGCTTATTGTAGGAAACCTGGCTATCTGATTTCTGAGTGCTATAAGCTCAGAAACAAGCCATCACCCAATAGTTTCATTTCGCCCTTGTTGGATATATCATTGGTTTCCAATGATTGTGACCCTGTCCAGTCCACTGTGGATTCTAAGCCCAATATTCTTGATGTACCTGAAGATATTGTTGAGGACAAATTTAAGCCTTTCATCACTGAAGGTTTTGTTTCTTTTGTTGGCGATTCTCGTCTACAACCAATTAAAATCCTGCGGGATACTGGAGCTTTTCAGAGTTTGATTTTGGAAAGTGTACTTCCATTCTCTGAAAAGTCATCCGTTGAGGCCAGTGTGCTCATTTCTGGTGTAGAAGGTGGCGTCGTTTCTATTCCTCTTCATAGATTAGATTTACATTCGGACTTAGTTTCAGGCCCAGTGACTGTGGGTATTAAAGCTTCATTGCCTGTTGAAGGTGTGCCTATGCTTTTGGGAAATGATTTGGCTGGTAGTAAGGTGGTACCAGAGGTTCGTGTTGTTGAAGCACCTGTTATTAGCCCCAGTACAGAGCAACTCGTTGAAGAGTTTCCTGATGTTTTTCCCGCCTGTGCTGTTACTCGTTCTCAAACACGTTCTCAGGAGTCCAAAGAGGATTTCTCTTTATCTGATACATTCATGTCTCACATCGATGAGATTTCTGACTAAACTTTAAGTTCTACTGATGACTCTAAGACATTTTTCGACTCTCTTCATCGAAACAAACTTATTGAGGAACAGGACAATGATCCTGAAACTCGTTCTCTTCTACAACTGGCTGTTGATGAAAATGAAATAGGAACTGACCCTATTTGTTACTACCAGAAGTCAGGTGTGCTAGTGAGAAAATACAGACCTCCTGACGTTGCTGCTGATGAAGAGTGGAATATTATTCACCAAATCGTCATTCCAAAATGCTATCGGAATGATATTCTTAGTCTTGCTTATGACCATACATTGTCGGGACACTTAGGTGTAAGAAAGACCTTAGATCGTATCCGACGACATTTCTATTGGCCAAAGATGCACCAAGATGTGGTTAACTTTTGTAAGGCATGTCATTCTTGCCAAATCACTGGAAAACCAAAACAGGGTATTCCAAAAGCACCACTGCAGCCTATTCCTGCCTTTGAAGAACCGTTCTCAAGGGTCATTATCGACTGTGTTGGCCCAATGCCAAAAAGCAAAGCAGGAAATGAATACCTCTTGACGATCATGTGTGCTTCTACACGTTTCCCTGAGGCAATCCCTTTGAGAAAAATCACTGCTCCCAACATTGTTAAGGCTCTTGTTAAATTCTTTACCATGTTCGGGATTCCAAAAGTTGTGTAATCAAATCAAGACACAAATTTTATGTCCAAACTATTTGAACAAGCCATACATGAATTAAACGTCCACCAAATTTCATCCAGTGCGTACCATCCTGAGTCACAAGGTATTTTTGATCGTTTCCACCAAATTACTGCCACAAACACTCAAAGAACTAGGTTGAGGGTGTTCCCTTGTTATTGTTTGAAGTTCGTGAGGTTATTTCAGAATCTACTGGATTTAACCCTTTTAAGTTGGTTTAAAAAGACAAATAAACAAAAAAAGAAGTTTTCACAAGTTCAAACTTTTTTTTTTTACTTTTAAGGGGGAGAGTGTTATGTATATGTGTAAATATTTTGTAAACGACAACATGTCGTGTTGTGTTTAAATTTTCATTTCTATTATTCATTTTTCCATATTGATATTATTGTTTCGAAGTTTAAACTAATATTTTGTTATTCATTTAGGGTAACATTTAGAATTTTCTTGAATTAAGTAAACCAATCATATGTTTGTAAATGAGTGCTGGTGACTTTGTGTCTAGACGTGTAGTCTCGTGCAAGAACGGACACGCGCGGATTGCTCTGGAGTTGTATGGAAATTGCAAGATTGTTCGAGAAGTAGGCCTACCGGTATAAAAGACGGTGACGCGAGATAGAGTCAGTCATCAGTTTTTATTCGAAAAAAGAAGATAGATTCAGTCATTAGTTTTATTCGAAGAAAAAGAGTGAGATTCAGACATCAGTTTTATTTCAAAAGAAGAGAGTCAGTTATTTGAGAAAGATTAAGTGTTTGCTGTGATTATTCAACTTGGATTTGTGACTGAAGTTAGATGTACGGAAGCTGTGATTTTATTTCGTCAATCTCTACGATACATCTGAATTACTGCTTGTGCTGAGAGACGGCGAATTTATTGAACTGTGAACTTTTTCGGATTTTCTTCGTGGGACCAAATTCACACCCTAGACTGGAATTTGAGAGTTTCATTTTAGATCATTATATTAGATACAGGCCAGTACCATTTTGTATTGTGGTTAATTTTGAAGTTTGAAACTAGTATTATTTTGTTTTGTAATTAATTTCGAATGTTGTAACTTAATATCTGTCACTGTTATCATATAATTTATGTTATATCTGTTATATTTGTTAATAGTTTAGTGTAATAAATTATACAAGCTGTTATCTGTGTTTTTCTGTTGCGTTTAGTCTACGAAGAACATAAAACATTAAAAAATACGTAACAATTGAATTGACTCATGATTTGTATTTGTGCTCAAAAATTACCTGAGTCGAGAGTAAAGCAGCCTGAATGTAGGTGAAAACCACTCGAGCTGTCCTATGAGTCGGAGTAACGATGACCAGTACATAGGTTACACCAAGAAGAGGGATCAGGACAAGAAGAGCTTTTGCAGCTTTTCTGTACATAGTAATGTTTGGAAATTCAATTATTGACTAGATTACCTGAATAAAAACAAGTTACTTATCATTAAATGCAGATATGTGTGTATGTGTCCCTTACATGTATATTATAGACATATAAAATGAGCCACTGTGTACGTCTTTCAGTGTTCTGTACTTAAAGATGCAATTACGTTTTCTTACTTTGAAGTATAATAATAAATACTAAATTTAGAATCATAGTTCATTCGCAAAAAGTTAATTATGTTTTAAAATATACCCGTGAAATATATGCATTACTTTTCCTTTCAAATTCACTATTTTATAATACTTTAAAACTTTGTTTGAAGCTTAAACTGCTGTAGTAAAAACAAAGACGTCTTTATATGCAAACTATGAGCACTTTATTTTATTGTCACACCTGTAACCTGGAAAAGTTTAATATGTAATACTCCAGAAACGTGGACTACAAGCAGTCGTCGCTAAATACAAATAAGTAGAAAATGTAAACTTTTAATTATTCCATTACACTAGATACATGTAAGTAGAGAATACAGAATGTTTCTAAAGAGTTTCTCAGACGAGGAATTACCAAATCTCACCTGTACTGCTTATGTTCAATCGTGGTGGCAGCTCTCAGTTTCGTGATTAATACCCACATTATTTGGCCCAAAAAGAACATGTTCACCTGGTAAAGGATATAATAAATTATAGAGTATTGGCTGAAAATAAAACATTTTATTTTAATGTGATAATATTATTATTCATCTCACCAGGGTGTTCACAGTCACTAGTAACTACATTTACAGTGTTCTATTACGAACTCGAAATTTAAAACGTTACGTTTCACCGAATTCATGAAAAGTCAGTTTTTTTTCCTTTTTTATTGCAAATATTGTTGTTGTTGTTAGAAGTTATGTACCAAGCTACACAATGGGTTATCTGTGTTTTGCCCGTCACGAGTATTGAAACCCGGCTTGTGGTTTGCAGGCACACCATTGTGTTACTGGAGTGCGCTTGCAACTGAAACGAGCAACAATATGGATATACAATCAAAATATATAGCAACGTTCCTCATATATTTTTACATACTGAACTTGCTAACTTTCACATTACTTCTTTGCAGGATTTGTCCTTCTATATAACTCGTTTTTATATCACATTCTTATAAAACTGACTCCTTTATTTTAACTTGGCTCTATTGGTGCGTGTAAAATTTCTTGATCAGATTAAATCGGACAAAATATTTTTATTATAACATGAAGTTTTTGTGAGCTCGATGCTCAGATTTTTTTCGTTAAAATTTCTTCAAAAATTGTGCATGCTGACCTGTTTGCTAGAATTCGCTAAGACAAGAGGAATCTTGACACCACATAAACCTTTACTAGGAATATTTATTTGTTTCGTAGTGTTTGCATATAGTTAAGCAAAAATATACAGAAAAGGCTATCTGTTCGCTACCCACCGCGGGTATCAAAACGGTTTCTAGTATTCTAAATCTACAGACTGCAGAACTCCACATAAACGCCGTTTGACTACACATCACCAACGTAGTTTTTACTCCGTCCATGGTAATAATTTCCACATTACCAGAATTCAACTGCGTGAATTTCTCCGATTATCTTTCATAGTCATTTGTTATATTATCTTACAGAGTATGTTGTACTAAAGAATAGAGTAGAGATAAAATGTATTTTGACTTATAATATACGCACCGCCAAAACTTATTTATCTCGACATATAAAAAATGTTTGTAGTAAGACAAAATATTCCTTAATATACGCTTACATTCATATACCAACTGTTTTAGTTTATCTAGTGGCCTGTTAAGTCCTCCCAATTCCCAACAGTGGTGTAGCAGTACGTTTGTGGCTTACAACGCTGTAAATCAGGTTTTCATAGTCGTAGAGCTTTGTGCTTAACTATAAACAAACAAAGTTTATTTACTTATTTGTAAATCACGTGCTCCTTTCTTTACTATAATGTTGTCATGTTATACTATACTGTGTGATAAACTCGTTTATCGAATATAAACTGAAATCTAACTCATAATGAAGAACGTCATAAAACTCGAAAAATCTGCTCATTATTTTACTGATTAGAACGGAAAATTTCTTTATCCTTTATCATTGCATCGTGCTTTTACTTTTTGGTAATTTATTATCTTTCATTAATATGTACTTTAATATCCTTATACAAGTTCCTTTTAAAGTTTAACGACTATGCTGTGTTCATTCACCCAGAGAGGAGTTTGAAATCGCTGCTGTTTGCTATTCAGTATTATATTTTACCTCATAAGGAAATAGACTATTACTGACCTGAATTATATTTGTATATAACATTGAAATGCACTCACTCGTTTTATGAATTTCACCGCTATTAATTATTATTACGAAAGGTTTTATAAACTAAAACTAACATTTGCCATAAAATGGGCTAAGTTCTCTTTACATAAGACTGTACATTTTATTTATTATCATACATTAGAGTACTTCAAAAGTGAACGTAGAAAGTATCTGAATATTGCTGGGAATTTATTACTGATGGACAGTGGACAAAAAGTAACAGATAGCAAGTAGAACCATAACTAGATCTCACCAAAGAGATAATAAAGGGAACAGAAACAAATTGGGCAAAAATTATTCTGATAAAATAAAAGATTGAATGAAGAGACAATAAAAATTCAGTGAAATACATCTAAACGTAGTGTTTACATGAAGTTAGGCACAAAAGTGTTTGTGTTTTCTTTTAGCAAAGCCACAGCGAGCTATTTGCTGAGTCTACCGAGAAGAAAGCATAAAGGTACACAATAGGTTTTCTGTGCTCTGGCCAACAAGGGTATCGAAAACTAGTTTATAGCGTTGTAAGTCCGCAGACATGTGACTTCACTAAAACGTAATGAGATAAAAGAGAGCAACGTGGAAACTGAAAATGTCAGAACTTATAATCGTGGTACGACCTATGAAAAGTTTAAAATAGAAACGTGAAAATATCTATGTAAATTTCACCATATATTCAAAAGATACTTGGCTTTTCTCAAACTAGATCTGTTTTGTACATTTTATTTTAATTCCTAATGAAGCACAAAAGAATAACGTCACTACGCGTGTATAGTTCGTTACTGTACAATCTAAATTTGATTTTTGTAGCTTCTAAATGTCATTTTTAAGCTCTCTGTGAAGAATAATTATCTCAATTTTATTAAGAATTAATGAACTTTCCATTTGAATAACTATAATTATAAAACGTTTAAAAAGGTTTGCAAAAGCTTTGCTGTTATCAACGGTCTTTTAGAAGTTATACGAATGTCGCTATCATCGTTGAACTAAAAAGTCAATATACAGTTCAAAGAGACAAAAGGAGAAAACTAATTACAGCTCACAAAGAAACTTCAAAAGCTGGGAAAAAATCCTGAGTAATAATGCTATTTAGTTTAGATTTTACAGAATAACAAACAAAAAAGTGTTAAAATTACTAGACTATATCAAGGTTGATACCGTTGTGCTGGAATGCTCGACAAATCTACGTATAAATATGAGGCGGTTTGTTTGGCAATAATTTGAAATCTAAGTATCAAGCACAATAAAATCAGCATAACAAAGAAGGATGTGAAGACAATTATTTGACCGTTCGCCATGAACCATTTGAGAAAGCTTCGAAGCCATAGATAAATTACATCTTCGAGTATCGTTCAAGACGCCAACAGCTTCCTGATTGACATGACTAAGATTAAATTTAACGTTTTGTTTATGCTATAGTTTGGTTCGGTTTTTGCTCTCTTTCTTTCTATATTACTCAATAGCTAGTGGTACGTTTGGGTTTCAATAACAGTGGATGGCCCGACATGGCCAGGTGATTAGGGCGCTCGACTTGTAATGTTAAGAGTCGCGGATTCGAATCTTCATCGCACCAAGCATGCTCGCGCTTTCAGTCAGAGGGCATTATAATGTGACAATCAATCCCATTAGTCGTTGGTAAAAAGAGTAGTCCAAAAATTGGTGGTGTTTGGTGATGACTAGCTGGCTTCCCTCTGGTCTTACACTGCTATGCTATGGACGGCTGTGCAGATAATCCTCGTGTAGCATTGTGCGAAGTTCAAAAACAAACGAACAATAATAGATGACGAATTGTGTAGTTTTATGCTTAGCTACCAGAAATAAGTAAAACCTTTTTATTTTATATAAAACAAATTTTAAGTAATTAATTCATGTAGTTTAAGTACATTACAAATTTACTTTCCCGTACAAGCACATACACATTTCGTTATTTTTAATAACACTGTTAGTCAGATGTATAGTTTTTAACAATTTTCATGAAGTATTAAACAAAACTAATATTTTCTTTATCATCAATGGCTGACTCATCAAAGCATGAAATAGAAGAAACACATGTTTGAAGGTAATTTGAAGTTTTGGATCAAAACAAAGTGAGAAAAACTGATTGTTTTAAAATAATGTATAAAATTTGAGAAGTAGAAGTCAGTTATAAAGCTGGAACACTGTCAAACATAACAACACAACTGATAATAAAACATAATACTTCCTCATAAGATATAAAGGAAATTAGAAATAAACTCTCCCAGTTTTCATTTCATGCGACCAGTAAAAGTTACTGTGCTCCGGTGCAACTTGAAGAAACCTTCAAAATAAGTTAAACTTAAACAGTCACAGGGAACAAAAACTATTGAAATCTTTATGGTTAAAGACAAGAGAACTTTCAGTGGTAGGTAATTCTAATTTTAAAGCCCTGCTTAAGATTTTGAAACCAAGATATGAGACCCTTCTAAGGCTCATTTTACTATTGTAGAAATTCCAGACCTATACAAACAGGAAAATGACAAACTAGATAATCTATGTAGCCCACGTTTATTTTTATTTATCTGATACAACTACAAGCTAATCACGTAGCATGTGAGTTAAATAATCGGGTACCTACATGTGATATGAGAACAGCCTATTATTTGACGACTCACAGAACTAGTGTATTGTTAGCTCGTTTGTAGTGTTGCAAATTGATTATTATTGTTACCTGTTATTATGAAAGTCATAACTAAAGCTAAGAAAAACACTTTTAGCTACGATAAAGTAATTCAATCATGTGTATTTAGATTTGTATAAGATGGAGGCAAGAGAGAGCCATACATTTTCATACGTCAGTTGTCGGTCACATAATCATATTGGCAAATTTGTGGTTTGGCGAAGTTTTTATTTTTACTCTACCGACTTTCTCAAGTGCTATGGTGGCTTGTTACTCTGCAGTCTGTTTGTTTACTACTTAACATTGTGTGTAAAGTGCTTATAAAATTTTATTTACATGCTGTTTGCAGTGTTTTGAGATTTTAATTTGTACTTTATCTAACCCTTTCCTACTATAAGTTCTACCACATTTATAATAATGTCTGGCACATCAACAAATTATACAACTAAAGATAGCTGCTAGATGTTTTAAAATTGAATTTCAGGTGCTCTAACCCTTGCATTCCAAGCTACTGACTGATTTTATGAGGTGGAACGTTACCTCGTATTTCGAAAATATCATTTACTTAGCGTAACTGAGTGACGGACATTATGCATAGCATACCATACGACCTTTAATACGGTTTTCTTAGCCTTTCTACTGTGTATTTCCTATAAGACTATATTACCACGTGTTATACAGTAATTTGTGGTAGGCATATTCGAGGTGGCTATAAGACTAATTGGGCAGTGAAAAAGGTTACCTGTTATGAGCTGTTGATGTCGTGATAATATGGGTTGACGACAAGTACATGTATATGTTTGGTTTCACATGCATATATGAATGTCACATAATGTCAGTTACAAATTTTATATATCACGAGGGAATCTATTATGCAGAACACAATTGTTTAGCATTTTGTAAATGGAAATAAATGATTATATCTAAATGTTATGACTTGGTGAAATGAAGTTAATTATTATTACTGACCTTACCTGTATTATTAGAAAATGTACAGTGCTTGTTATTTATATTAATGTTAGCGAGAAAGAATGTTTTAGTTTTGACATTGGAATATTTGGCAGATGGTTATACATCATATCATTACAATATTTAAAGACAGCATAATTGATTTTCATGGTCAGAAGTTAGAGGTTAACGTCCACTAACTTAGGTCAGCTCATGTATCTAGGATCCAGTTTTTGTAGTCTCAACCCCTGTTTGAGCTCAAAGCTCAATTCGTGTAACAATCAAATAATAGTTTTTAACCATGGGTTTGAAATGCAGTTTTAGACTAGGCATATCTGTGACATGATAACCGAAAAATTTTCAGCCTAAAGACCTAGAGTATCTCCTGGTTAATCACAATTTGTTTCACCTGACATTTTCAATCCAGACATTTGCTATGAGATCAAATTCTGAACATTTATATATTTTGCATTAAATTAGTCAATAGTAGTTTTCCTATTTTATAGTGTGTTACAGCTTTAAGTATTTATTTTGCCTCAAGATAGAAGGAAGTAATCAGTTCGATTATGTCGAGAAACGCCCTGAATTACTTCTGTAAGGAAGCATATTATGCTAACAAAATGACAGATAGGCAAACAACAATTTATGAGCATACAAAGTAATTCTATTGATGGTGAAACATACTACCTGTTTCAACATAACACTACCATTTGACTACCTTCTTTAGAGTGTTGATCGAGCTCTTGGAAATTGCCCTTAGTTCTGATTTATAACGAAACAATATACTCAGATCAAAGTGATTTTTCTATTGTGGTAGAGAAAATGAAGACAAACTATGCCTCACATGTTTCATATAAAATTAAATATGTGACGCAAAACATTACCTGAATTGCATCGGAACAATCGACTAGTTCTGGTTTTTCAACGATTCTACGTGTGAAATGTTCAGTGTAATCATATAAAGTATTTTTTATACTTCAATACAACACGAAACAAAGTATACACAGACCTGTGATGCTTCCTCTATCTTGAAATTTTTGCATGTCCCACAATAATTACTGTATGCTAAATCCGAAAATTATATATAATTTTCTCCATCACGTGCAGATTTGTCACAAAATGTCATATGTATTTTTACATAGGTGAATCATTTTCATTAAAATCGAGTCACATTTTTGTAATGCTTATATGTTTACAACCATGTTTCTAGACCAATTACGACCTGAGAGTTTCATTGATTGTTCTAGGATCCACGAGGAACACACCGCTAGTATATAAACGGTTAACAGGCCGCATGAAGTGTCATTTCTGAATAGTATTTGTTAGTGCATACACTGACATTATTTAATCATCACTATGGCTACAAAAGGTTTGTAAATGACCCCAAAAATGTAAAATATTGCAGAATTAATTTAACAAAAGCTTATTACGAGTATTTTGGAATAAAACTTGAGGGCCAAGACAAATCATGAGCTACACATAAAGTTTTCATTGTTTGTGTCTAAAAGTTGAGACAACGGATTGAAGGTTAAAAACAGCCTTGTCTTTTGGAATTCCAATGGCCTGGCGTGAGCCTTAAAGCCACAGGGATTACTGCTATTGTTGCTCATGTAAAGTGTAAGGCTACGACACTCGAAATAAAAAGGAAATTTCATATTCAAACCTCCGATCTGCTACAAGACATTCTGTTCATGGACCTGATGTACTTGTACCTAAAGCAATAAAGACTCTTGATATAATTTCATCCAAATTTGATGTCAATAGAAATGACGATAGGGAGTGTTTTCAACCCGAAACGTCAGGTGAACCATAACTTTTCACACAATATAAACTTAATGATTTGGTGAGAAATTTCAGCCTTCTAAAGGATTCTTCAGAAATTTTAGGATAAACGAAATAATTTGATTTGATAAGAAGTTTTTGTTTCTTTCCGATTTGCAAACAAAATCCTTATGTGATATAAAAAATGAAAATTATTTTCAAAATCTGCGTAGCTAAATTAAGGAAAATCCGTTATTAAAACCAAAACAGCTTTTATAAAGTTTAAATTCGCCAACCTGTAGTATAAATTAGTTGTACATTTTTTAAATATTTTAAAATAAAATAAATTTTAACATGGTGATTATATAAGTAAAATTATTTTTTTTTCTGAGGCTGAAAACTCACAAATATAACAAACAAAACGAATGTGTTTTTAAAGGAATCTATTCTATTCAGAGAGTCACGCCCTAAGAAACCACCTAAAAGTTACTAACATAACGTTTGCACGTTGTTTCCAGTGTCACTTTATTTATTGGCACCAGTAGAACAGTCTACTGATAAATATGAGAAATAATAAAGATCAAGATTAGAATGAAAGTATTATTTCCCCTTCTTACACTTGTAAGCCAGCTTGATTAGGGCTTAACTATTTTACTGTCATACTTCTGGATAGCAGTTCTCTCGTTATCATAATTATTTTAGCTCATAGTGAAGAAGGAAAAAAACGTGGGTTTTAATACTTTATTACTTTATCTGAAATTTGAAAGTGGTAAGTTTTGGAAATGCTATTTCAACGTGGTCGTACAAAATTTCAATACCAATACTTCAGTGCTTTGAACAACAAAAATAATTGTTGTTAAATAATGATTTAACTGTATCTTTTTCTTACAGTCTTAAAAACAACAACAATGTTACGAAGATTTTTTAAGCACTAAGGTAAACAATGTGCTAGCTATTTGCACTCTGTCCTTCCGAACTCCAGCCATAGCTTTGTATCGCTGAAGTGATCAGGGGACTGTTATAAATGTAGTTTCCAAACTTTATTAAGCAGTGGAAGGCATTTTAAGTCAAAATCTACTAACAAAACTGCTTTGATTTATCCTATAACTTTTCATATACATTCTAAATACATATTAAACAGTTGAATGAAATACATATTGAGAACCACGCTGTTAAATAGACAAACATTGAAATCTATAATATCTATTCTTTGTATTAAATACTTTTTTATATAAAACTATTAAGGCTTTATTATACACTTTATTTCAACCCATGCTAAAATATACTATATGACAAGCCTGAAATTATTATATTTAATTGTGATTTTAATCAATGTAATGACATACAATAAATTATTTTCAACATTGTAGCATAACTTTAAAAATACTCCAAGAACTGACGACTATCTCAGCAAACCAATTAATCTGACGATAGCAAAAAGAGAAACTTACCACTAAAACAAGGATGACCGGGCTTATGAAAATATAATCATAGCTGTCTCTCGTTTGCCACGGACAGCTAAACGTAAGAGAAATTTAGATGTAAAAAAGAGAAAGTTTTTTGCAACAGTCGTAGCCTAAAGCAAGCTTGTACGTGTAGTAACATTAACTTTTATTATACCGTTTTATGACTATTAACGCAAATTCCAAGATAAAAACACTCACTATCTGCTGGAGCTCATATTCCCATGATGCTTTACAGTAGCTAAAATGTATTGATCAAAATTCTTTATTGTTCCTAAGTGCTTGTGCAGCTACCCCACGGGTGGGAGACCTGCCTGTGATATATGAACAAGAACTCGCTAACTTGTGAATGACGTCCCCAAGTTCACAATGAGACCACAATAACAGAATTAGATGATCCCAATCATACCTAAGTGATCTGCTGGGCACATTGTAGCACCCCCCTATATATATAAAGACAACCTTTTCGAGCCACCCCTAATTCGCCTACCAAGTTTGATCATGCTAGCTCCAAAACAATGGTGAAATTTTACAAACAAATACATAAACATAAAACGTGAATTAATGTAAAATAGTTAATTTCAAAGCGCAGAATTAGTTATAGAGCTCGTAGTCATAGTGACGGAAATATCACGCGTAACACCTAAACATCTTTAAATTAAACATGTCCTTGTATCGTTACTCTAATTTAGACTGTTTGCTTCTATTTCAGAAACCTATTAATGACACACAATATTAACTTTAGCGTAGAATCTAATAAATTTTAACTCAGGACTTTCTAAATGCGGAACTATAAATTTTAGAGGTTGGAGTCAATTTCCGAAAATTTGTGATTAATTATCTTCACTTCGTTTTTGTTTTGTTTTTCAATTTCGGGCAAAGCTATTCGAGGGCTACCTGCGCTAGCCATCTCTAATTTAGCAGTGTAAGACTAGAGGGAAGGCAGCTAGTCATCACCACCCACCACCGACTCTTGGGCTTCTTTTTGACCAACGAATAGTAGGATTGACCGTCACATTATAACGCCACCACAGCAATAAAGGCGAGCGTGTTTGCTGCGACGGGGATGCGAACCCGCGACTCTAAGATTACGAGTCGCACACCTCAACCCACCTGGCCATGCCGGACCATCTCCACTTGAAAAATATATTGTCGCAATCTTATAAATATGTTTATATGTATGCAGAGGGATTCATACGAACTTGATTGAAACAAAATGAAATATTTTTAATCTTGGAGGAAAGTTATAGAACATAAACAAGGTAAACATCCTGTAAAATTATATTTTAAAAATATGATTTGCCATAAAGTTTTATTCTAATAACAAATTGCAATCTTTTACTTAACACTTCATACAGCTTGAACTCCAGTGAATAAGATCTATGAAATTTGGGTTCTACATCTGTCCTTAATCTTAAACTGATAAACTGAAGACAGCTAATCAACAAAATCAGTTAAAAACTTTTAGGTCGCTCTTTTTTTGATCAAACAATGAGATTTAATAGTCATTTTCGTTGTACCAAAGTTCGACATAACAAAGCAAAATCATGAAGTCTCAGATTAACAATCCAAGCACGTTAACTACTGGACCTCGAGCAACTAAAATTGATGCTACTAGTATTACGTTAACAACTGGAAAAATATTTACTTTCTTGGTATTCACCTGATTATTGTTTAACTATTTACATATTAACTGTTCTAATAAATCCGTGTTCACTAAATTCAAGCTGAAAACAAACACATAAAAATAGATAATGTATAATATCATGTTTTTTGGCTCTATTGATAACTCAATTGAGCTTTGAAGTTAAGTCGATTCTCATTGAACGTTAACTTAACAGTAATAAATAGCTTCAGACAAACCGTAATTTTAAAACAGGTATTCTCTATTATTACATTAAGGGATGTATAGTATATCTTAGAGCAAAACATTTTAAAGTAATATTTACTTTACATTCGACTGAACATCGTATGAGAGTAAACGATGATATTAGCTATTTACAGCTATATTATCATAAAACTGTATATTTAGTGTATTTAAACACCAGTTCAGGAAGAATATTATAATGGTACTACCATATATTTGCTGGGCCCGGCATGGCCAGGTGAGTTAGGGCGTGCTACTCGTAACCTGAGGGTTGTAGGTTCGCATCTCCGTCTCATCAAACATGCTCGCCCTTTCAGCCGTAGGGGCTTTATAATGTTTCAGTCAATTCCACTATTCGTTGGTAAAAGAGTAGCCCAAGAGTTGGCGATGAATAATGACGACTAGCTAGCTGCCTTCCCTCTAGTCTTGCACTGCTAAATTAGGGGCGGCTAGCGCAGATAGACATCGTGTAGTTTTGCACGAAATTCAAAAACAAACAAACCATATATATTCTATTAAGAATTATTTTAAAAGTAATTATAACAAGAAAATTATGGATCAAGTCCTTACTTTGTATGCAACTGCATACTACAAAAACAATACTGGGTAATCACTACACTATCTTATTATTGTATATTTAAGTACTGCCTTAGGGATCACGATGTAGTCAAGCATACAACGATAATAGCTGTCTTTATAAATAACTTAGGCTGAAGAATAATTACTTCCAACTGATACTTACTCCAGCAGTAGGAACTTATCATTCAACGACGAAGAAAAGAAAGCTTTAACTGGAGCCCAGATAAGCAGCACGACCGCTGGTAAACCTAGAGAAATGTTAAATTATTACGTAATTTTTAAATACTGAATACACTTCAAAAACTAGAAATAAAACTACATTAAAATATTCAATAGCTCTCTGACCTCAATATTATATGTTTAGATTGCAAAATAATAATAAGAATAACAGATATGGTTCAGAAATTTCACTGAATTTTAGTATAACATGAACGTTTCGACATATGTTTATTGAAGCTAATCAATAACACCAGATTTTGCTAGGTATGTGGTTTCGCGTTCCATTGACAAAGCACACTCTCTGCAGCGTAGGCTAAAAGTGCGACTGTCATATTTTCTCTAAGTTGAAGCCCGGCATGGCGAGGTGGTTAAAACACTCGACTCGTAATCCGAAGGTCGTGGATTCGAATTCCCGTCATACCAAACATACTCACCCTTTCAGCCATGGGGCGTTATAATGTGACGGTCAATCCTACTATTCGTTGGTCAAAGAGTAGCCCAAAGTTAGCGGTGGGTGGTGATAACTAGCTGCCTTCCCCATAGTCTTAAACTGCTAAATTAGGGACAGCTGGCGCAAATAGCCCTCGTGTAGCTTTACGCGAAATTCAAAACAAACCAAACCTCTAAGTTGGCAATAAATAATGCTATCTGTCTTTACTTTAGTCTATTAGATCAAATTAATAACGGCAACCAAAAGGTCTCAAACAAACACACAAACCTACATGTTATAAACATTCTGGACCATCTATCCTATTGTTTACTTGTCTTCTAGCGTATAGAAAGCGTGGGCTTAGGGATCACTTTTCTGGGCTTTTCTTTCTAGTTTTTTTTGTCTATCTATCCGTTGTCAAAATGTTCAGGGCCGTGTGTTTCTTTGCTTTATTGTTTACTTGTGGTTAGGACTTACTCAGCCGTTATTCCTTTAATTTTCTGTCTATGAGTAGTTAGAACGCTTAGAACCGTATTATCCATAAATGTCTTCTTACATTTCATTATAACTTTCAGAGCCGTATAATCCTTGGATAGCTGCTTACATCCGATCACAACGTTTAGGGTTATATGACTTCTATATAGTTGCTTACCTTTATTCAGAACGTTCAGAACTGTATAACCCTTGGACCAGAACGTTTAGGGTAATATAACCCTCGGATAGTTACTTATATTTGATAAGAACGTTCAGAGATGCCTTCTATTATTGTATTTGGTTGGTTAAAGAGTTTAGATATTGAGCTGAACATGTCATTGGTTAAAATATTGCCACACCCTATTTTTCTGAGAAATCCCCTGAAGAACTGAATATAGGATGTATTGCTTAAAAATACAACTCGCCTAATATTACTTTCTCGCGGCAAATATAATTGCTTATAATTCCACTTCACACAATAACAATAATAAGGCCTTATATACATACATATACTTTTAATTCTGAAACAAAATCACACAATTTGAAAGATATAGTATCCTAGTCATGATGTGAAAAAACTTGAGCTTACCAATAAAGTTATGCAAGATTCATAGTTACTTTAAATACATAACTGAGGTAACATGACATTATACCAATATGTGTAACATATAAAATTATGGTCCTGACAAGAATTTCAATTAAATAAACCATAATTATGAAAGTTCCAAAACACAATACTAATTGAATCTTCTTGTGACAGAATGAATGACAGCACTAAAAATAAAAAAAACCTTTTAAAACGATAAATAAGTAACAGTAAATAGATTTTTAAGTTATTCCCGAAATGCAACAAATAGGAGGCAATTAATACTCAAAAAAATAAATATACGTCCGATAATAATCAAAGTAATAGTTAAATTTCTTTAAACTGTTAAAAAAATGAAGCGTACTCTTTAATAAGTGTCTATGTTTTCCGGGATATCAGCTGAATCCACTTAAGGGAACCAAAGCCCTGATTTTTGCGTTGTAAATCCGAAGGTGAAAAAAAAAACATTCTTTAAAAAGGCCTTTAATACCAAACGTTTACATCATTAGTTTGAACTAAAACAATTCATGAAAAGACATTTTCCCCGTTTCAAGTCCAGTTTTTTATTACACTTCATATATAAGTTTTGTTGGATACACTGAGGTAAAGGTGTGAATACTAAAAAAAGCTTATACTTTTCAGAATTTTTATGTTGTCCACAAATTCACAAACTGCTTCTGAATTTATCGAACTAAATAATAAAAAATCCAAATTAATATACATTAGATTGATACGTCTATGACAGGTCTCGTGATAATCACATTTTCTAATTAACGATCATATACGTCGACTATTGAAGGAAACAACTTTAAAAAGGGGGGTTCGAGAACGAAGTTTCTATAAACCCGAAGAAAGAAAATTTCCATATTAAAACAGATAAAAATCATAAAATACATACAAGCAATATGACAAAATATTCCTTTTTACAAAAACATTATGAAACAGTATGAGTACACGAAACAATTTTTGTATTCGTGCTTTCTCATCCGAAATGCTAGTAATGACGAACCTAAACTACAATTTTAATATATCTGAAAAGAAATCTTGAAAGTCAACAGAAAACCAACAAAAAATTAAGCCATTTCATATCTATTTCTTCAATACGAACACAACTGTCCAGATGTGTCATCTAGCTTTTCATTTGGGATAATTTAATGAAACTTTTTTTTCTAAAATTTGTTTGCTAAATAACACCTAATAGCGTTATTTACAAACTGACATCTGGCAGATAAATTAAAATCTGCAAAAACGATAAAACAATCACAGGTTATTTTAAAACTGAAATAGAAATAGTCTAAACATTTAGTTTTTTTAATCATGTAGCGTTTAACAACTCTTAAAAGTCTGGTATCTAAAGAATGGTTTACTGAGCTAATATGTTAGTTTTATTCTTTCTTTTATCGCAACTAATTAGTTGACATATTAATCTTTCTCTTCTGAATCATTTGTTATTATGACCATTGGTTTCTGTTACTAATGTAGACACACATACATTTATAGAAAGAGTAATCTTTTATATAATTAACTTTCTCGTGCAATCGAAATGAAAACGTTCATAATATTAAAGGCTTCGTTGTTGAACTTAATCACACAGTAATTACATTACTTCAAGCATTCTTTCCAGAAAGTAATTTGAGTTTCATGTTTGTTTTTGTAAACATTTCAGGTTGCAAGCAAAAATATCGCCATCAATATAATTTTTTTTAAGTCGGTAATTTTTCTAATAAAGGTAACTTGTGAATTCTTCATTGCTCTATTTAATAAGTACTGAGTTATTTTTGTTTCATTGAAGTCAAGCACCAAGTTACACAATGGGCTGTATGTGCTCTGCTAACCACGGGAATCGAAACTTGATTTCTAACGTTGTAAGTTCACAGACATACTGTTGTGCATACTGAGTTCTAGTATACAAGATATAATATAGAACGTAGGATTTTATTTTAAGGACGAAAAAGTGCGAAAAATTTATTAAAAATATATACAATTTGGTAGGAAAATTATCCAAACCGACTGGGAATGTTAGACTACGAGATCCCTGCCTTCACATTTATGCAGTACCTTGTAAAAATTATTAGTGGCATTTTCTTCTTACCACTAATTTATACAGACGAAAAGCTATTCGTTCTCCTAAACTCAGTCACTATGATATATCCTTTTGTTTATTCCTCATAATCTAAACTTAAATTGAGTCTTTCCATGAAACATATGTGGTTAAACTTTATTTTTAATTGCTTCTTCAAAATAACATTGAATAAACTCAAACATGCATAAAGAGGAAATTAGTTGTTTTTATTAATTGTTCGTTGTTTTAGTCCAAAGCTACACAATCGGCTATCTGCGCTTTGTCAACCAGGGAAAATTTAAATTTAAATTTTTGCAATGTACGTAAGTGAATTTTCCGCTGTTTATTTGTTGTTGTTTTTTATTTTGAGCAAAGCTAGAAAAGGCTTACTTGTGCTAACTGTCTCTAATTTAGCAGTGGAAGACTAGAGGGAAGGCACCATCAGTCTTCAATACCAACCACCACCTCTTGGGCTACTCTTTTACTAACGAATAGTGGAATGACCATAATATTATAACGCCCGCACAGCTGAAAGGATCAGCATATTTGGTGTGACTGGAATTCGAACCCGCTACCCTCACATTACGAGTCAAGCGCCTTAACCGCCTAGCCAAGCAAAGCAAATTCCTGCTAACCCACTGGAATATTTTAACTACTTATAAAGGGAATTAGTAAATGTGATTCTGACAGGAAAATCGAAGCACTGAAAACATTTGACACATTTCAATAATAATATTTGTTTATTTCTAAGCACAAAGCTACATACATTGGGCCATCTGTGTTCTGCCTATCAAGGCTATCGAAACCCGGTTTCTGACGTTGCAAGTCCGTGTTCCTTCTAGTTGGGAAGAAACTCTTTGTTTTACACAGTAATAGAAGTTTATATTCGTGTGGGCAGTCTAGCTTAAGTTCATGTGCATATGCTCAACTGAAAGTTTATGGGATTTATCAACCACACAGTAATCGAAAAAAACATCTTGATTTCCTCTTTGTAAAGACCGATATTTTCGGCGCCATACTAAGCACCACCTCTTCGACGTCTATCCTATCAAAGTACAGGTTTGCATGTATCTTTAACGTTAGAAATAAGGATTTTGTTAGCCAAATCAATCTCTAAAATTTGTGTGATACCTAGGATGCTAACAGGATGTATATTCATGTTAATGGCCCTGGATTTCTATGTTGTATTTCCTTATATATGCCTTGTGTCAATTCCTTAGGCTCCTAATGTACTTTTTACTAAAATACTTCTAGGTAAAAATAAAAACGACCGATGGCCAAAACTATATTTGTTTATTTTATGTTTCTACAAGTAAATTGAATATAGAAGTTGATTAATGTTCAGAAAACATATAATATTCTTGTTTTTGACCGATAAGAATATTTAACAGGCAATTAATCATATTTTCAATGTCAATTATAAATAAAACTTTCAGTGGTACTTCAGTGATTTTCTTTGATAACTTAATAATCATCAAGGTTAGGTAAAATTTGATGTATTTGACGTCTCTGAAAAGACTAATTGGGATTGAAAAAATATATAAGTACTTTAATTATTATATTCAAAATCATATTTTCCTCGTAGCTGTCGACATTTATGAGAACCTGAAGGTTGAAAGATATTTTATTAGCCATTTTAAGAAATAGTGTTCATATTGTAGAAAATTTGTAAAATATATACAATAGATAAATATAAATATTGTTCACGTATTATGTACATTCCACGTTCATAAGACTACGCCGAACTACGGAATAATCCCAGTGCGACAACTATTTAAAATTTAATAAATATTGAAACAGCCGTGCTTAACAAATATCTGTGGAACAAACAGTATGGAGTGAGAATACATACCATAACATATAAAAATATTAATGTCTTGTACGTATTGCATACGTCAATTGGGTAAGTAGATGGTTCAACTCCTAGTTCTATTTCGAGCAGACAAGCCCACGTGTTGAGGTGCTGGGTAGGAAGGGAGAAAACCTGATACTGCACCCACGTGTTTCTAGATAAATCCCAACTAGTAACAGGAATAAAGACGTTGTGCAATACGAGATGTCAATTATCATATTTTTCGTGTTTTCGAAGTAGAATCACAAACAAATCTTTTTATACGAATGATGTATCTTAAATTTTTAATATCAACAACAATGAAAGATTAATGAAACATTTTTTTCTCTTAGAATAACACGGCTAACTATATATATATACATACAATACTGAAAAGTATCTATATATGTGGCGAGACGGTATGAGTTTTTAATAAAAGTTTTACCTACTTGAAAGTCGGCACCAGATGTGTTATTTATAAACTCTTCGTTAATTATGTCCAAATGTTGTTATAGTTAAAAGTAAAATAAAAGTTTTACCTACTTGAAAGTGTTTTATTTTACTTTTAACTGTAACAACATAAGGATAATAATTAAAGAAGAGTTTATAAATAACATATCTGGTGTCGACGAGGCCTTCCCTATTACCAGGGCTAAACAAGATAGTTTAGTAGTGGTTGAGACACTTCATATAATCGGGAGCAACAACTGTTTTTATGGTATGAAATTGATCATGTTGGTCAGTTGTAATTATAATCAACTCTAAACTATACTAAGAACTATTTTAAGTTATTTTATTTTCAATTTCGCAATAATTTTGCTTTTTCTGGTCGTCTCCTGGTGAAACATCTGTAAGTTCTCGGCAATACAGTGCAGAAATGAGAGGCTCGTTTAGTTTCTTTGTTTTGAATTTCGCGCAAAGCTACACGAGGGCTATCCGCGCTAGTTTTCTCTAATTAAGAAGTGTAAGACTAAACGGGAGGCAGCTAGTCATCATCATTCACCGTCACATCATAACGCCCTAACGGCTGAAAGGGTATGTTTGGTGTGACGAGGATTGGAATCCACGATACTCGGATTGCAAGTCCAGTGCCCTAACCACCTGACGCTGCCGGGCCTACACTTGTCGGATATAACAGATAACCCTATGTGATTTCTCTATAAGAAAACATACACACATACTCTGGATATTTATTATTTATGAAGTACTTATCAGTGTTCATAATAAACATTCATACAGACCCTATTTTGTTTGTTATAACAGTTGGTACGATTTATTTTATATTCAATACTCTACATAATAATAATTTATAAATTTCTTCGTTGTATCATGTATGAATTGAGAAAAATTACTTTAAAATCGTGTAAAAACAAAAACATAGGACAATATTTTACACTTTTGTGACTAATATTTCTATTTCACGTTACAAGTTATATGTTAAAAAAGTGGGATTTGAATGTTAATTTTCATTTCACGAACACTGTGGTACAAACGTGTGGCGGCCCGGCATGGCCAGGTGGGTTCAGGCGTGTGACTCGTAATTTGAGGGTCGCAGGTTCGCATCCCCGTTGCACCAAACACGCTCCCCTTTTCAGTCATGGGGGCGTTATAATGTGACGGTCAATCCCACTATTCGTTGGTAAAAGAGTAGCCCAAGAGTTGGCGGTGGGTGGTGATAACTAGCTGCCTTTCCTCTAGTCTTACACCCCTAAATTTGGGACGGCTAACGCAGATAACTCTCGAGTAGCTTTGCACGAAATTCATAAAACAAAATGAACAAAAGACAAACGTGTAGCTAATGTAGTCACTTTCGTTTCTAAAGTCTCAAATAGGCACAAAGCGAAAACTTCACTCAACAGACGTACAGAATAAAAAATATGTACTTAAAAAGCTTAACGTTTTTTTATTTTAAATAAACAACTGCATTCTAGTAACTTCAGTGACTTGAATCCTATACTCCAACGACGCTATAATTCTAACAGAAATGATACAACTTTCTTTTCTATCGGTCCATCTATTCTTGATCTGTCTGTAAGGTTCAGAAATCTTTCAATAAAAAGAATCAACTGCCTATACTAAGAACGAAATTTGTTTTTTCACGGAAGTTCAAAATTAACGTTTGAAAAAAAAAATATGTGTATTGTTTGTAAAATTTATTTACTCAATGTTCGGGAATTTTCTACCGAAACATTGGACACGATGTTAACACTATAATCCATGATTCTGGATGTCTCACTGGGTCCATTGCAGAAATCAAACTGTTACCAATTTTATTTTGTGTTGCACGTCGATTGAAGGTTATCGTGATAAGATAATCTTTCGTTATGATTTGTTTTTGTGTAAATATTTAAGCTTGGAGTTGTCTTTAAGTGATAACATTCTGTTTGTTTATTGTTGTTTTCGTGAGGAGTGAGAATTTTGTTGGTTGGTCATTGTTATGTATACATCTACACTGTTGTCTGTCTATTCTGTAACCATCACGAATATCGAAATTGAAGTTTTAGCGTTAAAGCACTGAGATTTGCCATTCAGCCAGTGAGTAGCTAAGTGGTGATGAACGTGTTACTTTTGTTAACACAGGGAGTAACCTACAAGGTAAAGGTGATTTAGTATAATATTTAATAAAGTTTCTTTCATTTCATGATACGTCAGCATGTTTTCATTTTATTTACGTGCGATTTTATTGATATCAACACATGAAATTGAAAAAAGAGAAAAACAAATAAATTATTTTTATGTCCAAAATAACTTCAAATAATTGTTTAATAAAACCAACTATTTGTTAATAAACTCAGCCTAAAAGTAGTTTTAATAGCTGTAACACTTTCACACGTGACCCATTTCAACAACTTGTTATTTAAAACATGTTTTAACATGTCCGCTTAATCATTTCTGGTTGCTTTTCGTTCTACCTCAAAAGTTTATTCTAATATTGTAGTTATTTAGAAAAATGTGTGGATAAATTCCATTAATAAAGCTCATGATGAATTAAAACAACGCTAAATCCTTTTAAAATAACTACCGCCTTCTTTAAATTTATCATTTTAACACAAGTTAGGATGTGGGGTTAAACTATAAACACATTTCAAAAATACGAGTCCTTGTCAGTTCGCAGAGTATTTATTATCTTACAAATACCAAATAAATAGGTAACGTGGTGAAGACAAGTAAAATATTACCGTGAAGCACTTTAAAAAACGGTTTTCAAACACCGTTTAGTTTGAGGATCTCTTGATGTGAAGAAAAAATCTGAAGCTATAATTTTAGCACAGTGATTGAAAAACAGTACCTTGGTAAAAAAAAAACAATAACATCTCTTGATATCATGGATAGGTGGTTAGGGTGCTTGACTCGTAATCTAAGGGTCACGGGTTCGAATCCCCGTCACATCAAACATGCTTGACCTTTCAGCCGTGGGGGCGTTATAATTTAACGGTCAATCCTATTATTTGTTGGTCAAAGAGTAGCCCAAGAGTTGGAGGTGATTCGTGATGACTGGGTGCGTTCCCTCTGTACACTGCTAAAGGAGGGACGGCTAGTACAGATAGCTTGCGTTTTGCGCGACATTTACAACAGAAACAAACCTTTCGACATAATGTATCATTTAATGAATTCAATATAATTTTAGTTGCTTATTGTTTATTTAGAATTAAAACTAATTCAGCATATTTGTTTACGGGCTATTTTTGGCGGCCTCCAAGAATGCCGCTGCTCCTACACAGGATTCAATACAAAATTTTATTTCATTGAAGGACACGTGCTCCTAGAATTTTTTGATGAAAACAACAAAGATAAAAAAAACACAAGTAGATTGTAGCAACAGATATATTAGAATATGTTCAGATCCATTGCATTGTTTACCACAAGTCATGCAGAAAAGTATAACTTTGAGAAAGGGACATAAGATGTCATTGTTTGAAAAGAATAAGATAAAGTCGAAAGAGAAACCAACAAGAAAAATCGAGTATTGAGTCATCTGTCAGAGGAAAACAAGTATGTATCAGAAGTGATGCAGTTTCTGTTTCAAGAAAAACGAAGTACTACCTGAAAGAACGTTGAACACGAAAGGAATTTATAGTGTGGCGTGATGATGTAACTCATATAAGACATCTACTAGAATAGTGAGAGAATGATCGGATTATCCCAACGGCGTGAGTGAAGTTGTTGTAGCTTCTATAGTCAATTATTATAAGACTTACTACAGACTCTACTCAAAGGAAAAAATTGATCTTGGAACAAAAGAAGACCGTTCAAATGATGCAGACTGTAACATGAAGGGCGAGCATATTTGTAAAGAAGGGAATTCAAACTCGCAACCCTCACATTGCTTGTCAGGCGCCCTTAACATCTATCTATATTGAGTGGAAATGAACTTGCATTTTGATGTATCTTGCTGACATTTTAAAAAAAGTTAATGTATAATTTTTTTCTTACTCCAATTAGTGGTACCAATAGAACAATCTTTGTTTCTGGGACATACCCACTGGCTACTAGAATTGATTAATATTCTCAAATTCACTTTGACGTTTTTTCCAAACTACTACGTTGTGTGTGTTCTTATAGTAAAGCCACATCGTGCTGTTTGCTGAGTCCACTACGGGATTTCGAACCCCTGATTTTAGCGTTTTAAATCCGTAGAGTTACTGCTGTACCATCGGGGGACTATCATGTTGTATGATATAACTAATCCAGCAACATTTTAATGTCTTTCTGTATAATTCTAAGAACCCATAAGTGAAAGTAAAGAATAATATGCTATAATGTGTCAACTACACTAAATATGACATATTTAGTGCCAACGAGGCCTTTCGCCAATACCAGCGTTCTGTAGACTAGCCGTGATATGACAGTGGGATATTAATGATTTACGTGTTGCGTGGACAATTGTTTATGTGAATGAGATTATGCAAATAACTTCTTATTGCTATTATCTCTAAGTCATTTACAAATCACATTTTTAGCTAAGAGTTAATAACACATTAATATTTACTTTATCTTAATACTGCTTATAATTTTATTACATTGATTTATTATTATTTCAGTTAACTTGACTATCATTCGCAACAGCTGGCGAATCAGCACTTGCACAAGTATTTATCGGTAAATAAAAAGCTATATAGGGCTGGATATTGAACATGAAAAAAGGAACCGAACAAAATAGAAATGAAAGTAGTCATATCACTTTATCCTCTACTAAACATATAACACACTAAACCACCTAAATTTTACATGAAGAATAAAACCCTTACATTTATTTATCGAAAGCTTGTTGATCGAATAAAATCTCATTTTTCATCATAATACCTTTCCTTCTGTTAGTATTAGAAAAATAATTTTATGGCTAATTTATAATAGAATAACAGCTTACTCTTGGAAATTCTGATTCGACTTATTTTCTTGTAAGGGAGATAGTAATGTAAACGAATGTTTGACAAAGATAAATGTGAAAAACTAGACGATGATACATGAAGAAAAATGTTCGTTGTTTTATATTGCTAAGATTTTCAATTCTATTAATCGACAATGTGACTATTTCAAAACTTCGTTGTTATATCAGAATTATTTGTTCTTTTTACAAGATATCGTGGTTTTAAAAGACAATGATTACAGTCATGTGAAAAAATATGGATACCCTATGAAAGTCTATGTATATATGTAGCAATTTTGGATAAATGGACATGTAACCTCAATTGTAACAACACTGAGAAATTAAAATAATATAACTAAACAATTAAAACTGAAGAAAAGACTTTTCAAGATCTTCTGTCAATTGTAATTCGACAAAAATGCATATTCTAACTGAAGAAAAAGTTAGGACACCCCACATTTAAACCCATATACCTCAACTCACACACAGGTGTATCACACCAGGTGCACATGATTAGAAGATCGTTACTCAGCATTGTGAATGAGGCTTGCGCTATTTAAACCTCGGGCCCCCCAGTGGCTCAGCGGTATGTCTGCGGACTTACACGCTAAAATCCGGTGGTGGGCAGAGCATAGATAGCCCATTGTGTAGCTTTGTGCTTCATTCAAAACAACAATAACAACAACAATTTAAACCTCAGACAGTTAGTTTGATATGCTGACTCTCACTTCAACAGTCAGGAGCACACCTTACTTCTTTTTTTGTTTCGCTCGCCGCTGATTTATCGTGCTGTTATTTGCCGGGCCCGTTACGGGTGTTTGTGTTGTTTTGTTACCGGGTACTGACTGTATCGTGTTTACCGTCGATCGTGTGTCTTGGTCGTGTGGTGTGCGGATCCCGTGCTGCTCAGCAGCCGTTTCGGGTGTGCGTGCGTTCGTGAACTATGCAGTGTAGAGTGTAGATGACCACTGCCATCCACCCATACTCTGTTCGGCCGCGGTCTATCCGCTTCGTGATGCCCGCGGCCTCGCTACTCTCGGCGATTATAGACTCCTTGAACGCCGCTGTCGGAGGTAGTCACACTGAAATGCCTTCAGCATTTTGGGGTCGGCGTTATGGAGCAGGGGGACTTTCTCTTGTGTTGGTTCAGGTCGGCTCGGGTGGCCCCGAGGCGTCTCCCGTCTACGTGGGGACTCTGGCCTCCCTGTCGAGTGGTGTAGGGATTGGGGGCTATGTGGATGCCCAAGATCCAACTGCCCCTACAAGTGTTGGGGAGGGTTCCTCTGAGGAGGGTCCTGCCCCTCAGTTCGGGATGGGTCAAAGGGGTGGTCGGGGACTTCGAGGAGATCCTGGCTTCCACTGCTGGGGATCTGAGGGACCCTCGGCGCTGGCTCTGGGGTTGTTGGTTGTTCCCCGAGGTGCAGACTCCGACATTGGACGAGCTGCCGTTTCCAAGCTCGTTCATGAAAATGTTGGACTCTCCCAGTCTCTCCGGATTGAGTGAGGACAGTGGGGAAGTGCGGGGGCCTTGCAGTCCCGTTATGTTGCCGGACTTCGATCCAGATGTTCCTCGCGGACAGCGGCGGTGGTCGGATGTCGGCGGCCTCTGCTGCGAAGAATGGTGGCCTCAAGAGGCCACATGCTCCCCTGCCTCCATCGACCTTGTCGAAGCAGCAGCGTCACTGAGTCCTCCCCTCCGATTGGTTGATGCATTTTTCCTGCCTTACTCTTAACATCAGGAGGATGCGTAGCGTTGTTAAGCAATTCTACGCATTCTCCCTGTTCAACCACTTTGCAGTTGACTCAATTTTCTTGCAGGAGACCCATTTTGCCTCTCGGAGGGACCATTTTTCGTTTTCTTTTCGTTATCCTATCCGTGCTTTTTGGTCGTTTGACACTACGCGTTCGCGGGGGGTAAGGATCCTTTTCCACCTACATTTTTTGGAACAATCCTCGCATCGCATAGCGATGCTGAAGGGCGGGTGGTGTACGTTGACGTTGTCACTGGGTTCGTAAGATTCGGCATGTCAGTGTCTATGCACCTGTCTGGACCGGGGAGGGGGTTGCCTTATCGGGCTTGGACATATTCATGGTTACACAGGCCGATATCGTCCTTGGGGCGACTTCAATTGTATTTTGGATCCTCCCCTCGACAAGATTTGGGGCGATTCTCTTTCTGATGATCAGCGTATGCAGTCTCTGTGCGCGGTTCTTTTGGATTTTGCTTTTTGTGATGTCTGGCGTACACTTCATGGGTCTGCTTTTGTGACTACCTGGTCTGGTCAGGGCGTTTCTTGTCACCTTGTCCAGTTCTACGTGACACCTGTCCTATGGCAGAGCCTCAGTGGGACTGCTGTTCATCGGGTTGGAGATGTCTCGTTTACAGTATCTGATCATCGGGCGTTTCTCGCCACATTCTGGAATTTTATCCCTATTTTTCGGGGCCCCGATGTGAAGAGGCTCAACGTTTCCCTCCTTGCCGAGGATGGGGTGGGGTGGGAGACGCTTTGCTTGCCCTTGTTCGAGGACTCTGTTTTGTCGAGTCTGTCACTGGGTCTTGGTGGGTGGGTCTCAAGGAGACCTGTGCCTGTTTGCTGAGGCAAGCAGGCATGCAGCTTTCGAGGGCCCGCTGCTAAGCTTTGCGGGGCAAGCAGGACATCTTAGCTGCCTTGCTTCATGGCAGACCGTCGGATCGCTGGGTCCTTTCGAACATTAAGGCACTGCATCAGGATATAGATTTGGATTATTCCAAGCTGTTACGAGCAGCGAGCGTCTCTAGTCTGATCGAGTCGCTCGATTTTGCCATCAGCAACCCATGCATCTGAACCCAGTGTCTTTCCCTTTTCTTGTTTGTCTCCTTTCGTTGTCTGTCCTTGGGTGGTCACCCTTGTTGCCACCTCATGTGATTCTTGGTTGGCACAGAGCGCAGGCTCTTTGGTATTCCTTTGAGCCCGCAGACTCCTATGTGTTTTGACCCTCCACCCTAGTTTGTCGCTGCTGTTACCGCGTTACGGAGGTGTCGTGCCATGTCTGCCGAGGTACCGACGGACTCCCGGTCTATCTACCGCCTGCTGCTCCTCTCATGTACCCACAGAATCAAGTGATACCATACTGCTCTGCCGTGGGACGTTGTTTTGGGCCGCGTTGTGCTGCACTATGTTGATCGCTACCCCCAGGCTTTCAACTGGCGTATTGTGCATAACATCCTGCCAGTGAGGGAACATGCCTATCTGTGGAACTCGTTACTCTGCCTTGAGGCGAACTACCAGGGCCTGGGTTCTGGGATGTTTAACCAAGCGGCCTGACGTTCGGCCCTTTGTGCGTTGGTGGGGGGTCGGATTGAGATCTGCTTCTTAGCCGCTCTGTCTCCACTTTCGCTTGTTGTGTATTTGTATATTTTAATGTTGTATACATTTACAGTTTTTTTTTTATTTGTAAATATTCATGTTTGTATCCATTAAATGTTTTTATTGTTTGTGTATATTTTGTTTTTTTCCGCTTGTAAACATTGATTTTCATTTGTTTATATTTAATGTCTTGCCTTTTTTGTTCTGTTTTTCTTTGTTGTAAATAAATGCAAAATGAGAGCAAAAGAGCTGACTGAGACCTTCAGAAAGAAAATTGTAGCAGTTTTATAAGTCTGGCAAGGGATTTTAAAAAGATCTAAAAAGATTTTGAAATAAGCCATTCCACTGTCCGGAAAATAGTCAACAGGTGGAGGGCTTTCAAAACAACTGCCAATATGCCCAGGTCCAGTCGTCTAAACAAGTTCACCCCGAGAGCAGATTGCAAGATGCTAAAAGACGTCTTCAAAAACCCTAAAATGTCATCGCGGGACCTACAGCAGGCTCTGGCTACTGTTAATGTGAAAGTGCATGCTTCTACAATCAGAAAGAGACTGCACAAATTTAACTTGCATGGGAGGTGTGCAAGGAGGAACCCTTTGCTCTCTAAAAGAAACATCAAGGCCAGACTGAAGTTTGCCAGAGAGAATGTAGACAAAGACCAGGACTTCTGAAATAATGTTCTCTAAACAGATGAGTCCAAAATTGAATTATTTAGACACCAGAAGAGAGGACATGTTTGCGTAAACCAAATACAGCATTCCAGTAAAATAACCTCATATCAATTGTGAAGCATGGATAAGAAAGTGTCATGGTTTGGGGCTGCATTGCTGCAGCGAAACCTGGACAGCTCACAATCATAGAATCCACTGTGAATTCTACTGTGTATCAGAGGGTGCTTGAGGATAATGTGACACGATCTGTACGAAAATTAAAGCTGAAGCGGAATTGGACCCTACAACATGACAATGACCCAAAACATACCAGTAAATCCACCAAAGACTGGCTGAAAACTAAAAAATGGAGAGTCCTGGAATAGACGAGTCAAAGCCCAGTTCTAAATCTCATTAAGATGCTGTGGGATGATTGAAACGGGCTGTACATGCAAGAAACCCCTCAAACATTTCATAGCTGAAAGAATTCTGTATTGAGGAGTGGGGCAAACTTTCTTCAGATCGATGTCAGAAACTGGTAGATGGCTATAAGAAGCGTCTCACTGCAGTTATTTCAGCCAAAGGGGGTAACAGTAGCTATTAGGGGTAGGGTGTCCTAACTTTTTCCTCAGTTAGAATATGCATTTTTTGTAGAATTACATCTACAGAAGATCTTAGTTTTTCTTCAGTTTTAATTGTTTAGTCATATTCCAATAATATCTCAGTATTTTAAATATTGAGATTACATATCCAAAAATGTTACAAAACTACACAGGCTTTCATAGGATGTCCTAATTTTTTCACATCACTGTATATTACTTAAACATGTGTACTCAAACAAAAATACTACTTTCGTTCACGCCAACAGGGTCCGTTAGTTTTTGACAAACCGATTAGGAAGCGATACATTCCTCTCTAAAATTCTAAATCCGTGATTCAAACAAACGTTTGTGACCTCATCGTATACACATTTTGTGTTTGAAATGGCTGTTACACACCTTTTCCACAAACAATTAATTTTTGATAGCATCATACCACCAAATAATATATAAAAAAATTAGTTCCGATACACACTGTCCACCATAACTTTATATCGACTGTCGTTGTCACGTGTATTGGTGAAGTGAATATTACAAATTATATTAACGTAATGAAAAGCCCTTTGAACATAGGCTAAGCAATTATACGCGTCTACAGTATCATCATGCAGCATTCTAGCATAAATTTTAGCTTGCCTCGTTTAAAAGATGCGCGCACGCACACACACACGGATAAGTAATAATAATCTGGTACTTATGGGTGCAAATGTTTTGGTTTCTAGATCTTTTTCATTTCGAGTTATTGTGATCATACATCATGCGTTGTCAGAGTTCCACAAGCGCGAATAACCTGTGCATTTCACAAACAAAATTCCCACCCACTTCGCGCAGCCAGTTAAATCTTTGTTGAAAATATAAATTAATTCACTTTTTTTTGCTTTTACAAAACAAGAAATGTAAGTAAAAGAGATTGTAAATATTTTAAACTTTGCACATTTAGGCAAAGCGTGCGTTTACGTTACAAGGATTAGCTTTAAATCACAAAACTAGACAGCACTAAGGCTTGGCATGGCCAGGTGGCTTGGGCTCTCGACTTGTAATATGAGGGGCCCGGATCGAATTCCCGTCACACCAAACATACTCGCCCTTTCAGCAGTAGAGAAGATACAATGCTACGTTCAATCTAATTATTCTATTTTTTAAATGAATAGCCCAACAATTGGGGGTGAGTGGTACTAACCATCTACCTTCCCTCTAGTCTTATACTTCTAAATTAGGGACAGCTAACGCAGATAGCCCTCGTGTAGCTTTATTCGAAATTAAGAAAAACAAACAAAGATGACACTGGATGAACGTCTAAAGTTTAAGGTAAGAGATTTGAAAATAATAATTTGCTGTTACCTTTTTATATTCAAGCAAGACGTGTCTGTATTAAATTACCTTAGCGTTGCTACTGCCCAGTTAAAAAATACATCATAAAAACACTAAAGTTTGAACATTTTGATAAATACAAATGATTAAGGAATGTTGTTTTCATTTAAAATGTAAATTTGTAATTCATTTTTTAAAAATTATGAATACGTGTATGTATATATATATATATATTATGCCAAAATTTGAAAATATGATTTGAAGGTTTAACATTGGTTGGAAAAATAGACCAATTGCAAAAAATAATACAACTTACACTGTTTACTCCAGCATAAAAAGCCTCAAAGGCCCTGTCATGTTCCAAATGTAATGATGAAGCTCTTTTATTAACTCCACGTATTTCTGCAGCTATTCGGTGGTACCTGAGAATGTGCCCCTCGTTTATAACTGTGCTCATACTCCCATTCTCATATTAGCAGAAGTAAAGAAAGTGCACATACTCAGATACCACAGAATAGCTGAATCTAGCATCAAGGTTAGCGGTCCTAAAAACTACCCGTCATACCTAGAAGAGAACATTTTAACTTCCTATTGTTGGGGACTGCTCCATATAGATAAGACCCCTCTCCATCGACACCCTAAATTTTCCTTCCATGTTTAGCTCTGCTAGGTCCAAAACTTTTCAAGAAAATCGTGAATAAACAAACTAAAATGCACAAACGGTGCAAATTGATATACGATTTATAGAAACAAAAATTAGGATTCAAGGAAAGAATTTAAAAGCTGCTATCAAGCCTCGTAATTTGTTTTAGTTAGTTAAATTTATATTTATTTTTAATCTCATTGTTCATTAAAATTTGAGAATTAAGAGGAAAAAACAACTACTTTCATTCACAAATATTTAGAATGTCAAACTTCAAACATTGTATGCAGTTACAAATTAAATTTGATTTGACTTCATCAGAATAATAAATACTTACCCCAGCCAACAAGAAAGTAGCAATGTATTTTAAATATATCAATAGAGAAGGTCTTCACCACTAAAATATACAGGTAGAGGCCTTCAACAAACATCCAAAAAAAATTGGTGCCCATTAAGTAAGTCAAGAAGATCGTTAAAATACAGGCCGCCTGCAAACAAAACGATGCATATTAGTTAGTCTTAGTACTTTCAGGAAAAAAATGAAATTTTCTTTACGAAATATTTTAAAATAAAAATCAGCTATAGTAGTTTTTCACTCCTTACTTACCTTTTAGTAGCATTAGAAATAATTACAACAGTTCTTAACTTCTGGCTCAGCTCTTAATAGCCAGAGGAAATAATTACTTTAGTCCTCCATTTCTGGCCATTATAAACAATTACAGCAGTACAATGTTACGTATTACAATTTCAAATAGCTTGAAACTGAGTTAATGATAACTTAAATTTAGAAATAAACTAAGTGTCGATATGCGTCTGATTCATGAGACTTGCCAACAATATTAATACATACAGTTTCTTTTTTAAGTATAAATATACTTTAATATACAAACAATAATACAACTTATAAAAGTAGTCATTACAAATAATGGTCTACGTACAAAACTTTACAAACTAACAAAATTGAATTTTTTCTCTGGTCTGGAACTTCCTTGATGTTTTATCGAGGGTTCACAATGAGCGAATTAATTTTGAGTTGATTCACTTAACATGGAGCTATCTTGTTCTTCGCTGATCGGACATCGAGTTTTTCACCACTAATGTTGCATAATGTTCGCTTAAAAATGCTAATGCCTGATGTAAATCGGCTGAAGTTAAATAGTTTGTAATGTTAATGTTTGAAATTTATAAACTTTCGTGGTCAAATATCAAAAGTTTCCGATTAATAAACGTTAATTACAGTTATAACTTCTGATGTTTGTAGTATATCAACCGTAGCAAACTAATAATATATACTGTTTTGTTTGTTTGTTTTTGAATTTCGCACAAAGCTACTCGAGGGCTATCTGTGTCAACCGTCCCTAATTTAGCAGTGTAAGACTAGAGAGAAGGCAGCTAGTCATCACCACCCACCGCCAACTCTTGGGCTACTTTTACCAACAAATAGTGGGATTGACCGTCACATTATAATGCCCCCACGGCTGAAAGGGCGAGCATGTTTGGCGCGACGGGGATGCAAACCCACGACCCTAACATTACGAGTCGCACGTCTTAACACGCTTGCCCATGCCGGGCCCAATATATATTGTCACTTGGCGCGTTTCTTTCGTTGCATTTATAGGTGTGAGAATAGTTTCAAGAAATTTTAATCTGCACAAAAAATATAGACGATGCACTGGCGTTTACACATGTGCATATATTGTTGATTGTTAACCTCGACAATGTTCTAAAATTTGAGTTGTGATTAAGCTGATTGGAAACAACTACAATAGTTCTTAGCCTCTGATTTATATACTGGCGCATTATAAACAACTACATTAGTTTTTTTTATTTCTGACTCGGATTTTAGTAGCCAGTAGAAACAAGTATACTAGCCTTAGACTGCTGGGTTACCACTCAGTAGTCGCTAGAGATAACTACACTAATCTTTAACATTATCAGCCAAATTTTTCCAATCATGTGATTAAAGAAATCACGTTAAAAGCTCTTTATGAACAATTTGACGGTATCAGAATGAAGGTTCCTGGTGTTTTTGTGGCTGGTGTTGCAAAATATCATACATGAACTATAGGAGATCTTTTTTGTAATCATGGCTTATTCATCACTTAAAGGTTCAGATTTTTCATATCACATAAACAAGTTAGTTTCACTTCCAAGAAGTTGTCGAAAAAACTGTTTTTACTCGTATAAAAGGATAGAACACACAGCTAAACGTACAAAAATATAAATTGAGAAATACCTTTCAATATTAGTGACAAATTCCTAGAAAATGTAAAGACTTGTGTTTATTGTGAAAAAAAAATTAAACAGATGTGGCATTAGTACATATTACTACATTAGTAATAAGATTATTTTAACATCTCTTCAAAGTGGAAAAAGTAAATAAAATAGTTAAACACATTTTTAAATATATCACATGATAGTCTTCCACAGAGAGCTGAGGAAATTTTCAAAGGTTAGAAAAATAATAAACAAATAAATAAAAATTACATATTCTCTTTTTTTTTCCTTTGATCGCGTATTATAGAAAAGTGGCATGTAGGAGTGGTGTACAAATAATTGTGGAAAATATGTAACCAAAGCAGCAATTAAATAACTTTAAAGAGTGCCTTCAGCTGGGGTTCGAAAAACGTTAGAAATATGCTTAAAAACCATCACTTTGTCAGATTCATGGATCATGTTCAAATAATGCTTATTATAATAACTAAGAAGTGTTAGCATTAGATGTATATTTTCGGGGAAATGGTATATTTTCGAAGCCTCGCCAATAGCAGCAAATTTATTAGAATCTGGGAGCGTCTGGTTTGATATTTCACATTTTTCTCCCCCTCCTCCCTGCACCAGTTTGTGGTCGCACTGTCAAATGTTAAATGTGTCATAAAACAAAAAATAAGAAAACTTTCTAAAGAGGGTTTACAAACAAATTTGGGATTAATTAATACTAGAAATAAACGAACTTATACCACCAAGATGTTGTTTTCATTTAATTAGATACTCAACGTTACACTTTGCATCTTCTGTACCGTCAGTTTTGGTTCAGCTTGTTTTGAATTTCGCGGAAAGCTACACGAGGGCTATCTGCGCTAGCTGTCCCAATTTAGCAGTGTAAGGCTAGAGGGGAGGCAACTAGTCATCACCATCTACCGCCAACTCTTGGGTTACTCTTATACCAGCAAATATTGGGATTGAACGATACATTATAATGCCCCCACGGCAGAAAGGGCGAGCAAGTTTGGTGTGAAGGAGACTCGAACCCAAAACTCTCGGATTACTTGTGTTTCAGTGACCCCTCCTGAAGAAGCTGTAAGGCAGAAAGTTGATTGTTTAACTAAACACAAAATTTTTGGGTTATAAGATTATTTATTTGTGGTATTAATACGTCTTTCATACAACAATAGGCGCAACAGAAATTAAATAGCGTTTGAGATTAATTTGATAAAATGTCTTCATATACTTGGAGTGTAATCAATATTCCTCACAGGCACTTTTGAAAGGATAAAATAATGGGGGGGAAACAAGCAGTCGTAAATAAATAAAAATTGTCTGACAACCAATAGTGTTTTAAAATATTATACAACAATTTTACAAGATACGAATTACTGTATTATAAATAAAAAATATTTAAAGTATTAAATATAATTTAAAATGTTTGCGGTAAAACTCACATAAATAATAAGAATATATAAACTAGTGTACACTTTATACACATTTTACTAACATCGTGATGTTTCGAATTTTTAAAATTTTAAATCTTTCATTTTGGCTACTAAAGATAGTTTACTTTATTTAAAAATATTGGCAAAACAATGATTAAATTACATAATAAAATTTAAAAAAAATTAAAAATGATTCTACATGTGTCTTTAGCATCCATTACCATCCTCAGGATGCTACAAGAACATAAAATCCTTTTTATTTTTTAGAAAAATTACGTAAAGTAAACTTTGTTTTGCTTATATATTAAATTAAAGTTTATTGCTCAATGTCGCCCTTTTTTATATTTTGCATAGCTTGTTTGTTTATAGAAAAAGACTAAATAAAAATGTTTTGGAAGATAATTTTTTTCGGGCTCCCGATTTGAATACCGGAATATATAATACTTTCACGATTTCGTTGTTAGTACCACAGATCAGTTGTGGTACTTTCAGGTAAAACTGATTTTCGAAACGTTTAGCGTAATTAATAACAAGAATAGATAAATTCAGTGCAGTTAAATACAATCTTTATTATGAAACAAACAAAAAGAAAATGTTGTGTATGTACTGGTTCAGACAGAATCAAAGTCGGTTCTGTTGGAATGTGCTCAGCTCCACAGCTGTTGGGATAAAATTAAACATGATGACCTTGAACTAGTCTTTACTCAAAGAACTCCTCATAGAACTGAACTAAGAAAGATCGTCTGAATTCAACAGATGTGCTCAGTTTCTTTGAACAATTCATAGAATTATCCCATGACTATCATTTTCTCACATGATTTGTCGACTATACATTTAGACAATGTCAACCCGGCCAGAAAAGAACACAACAAGCTAATCCTTCAAACATGGATGCTATGT
Organism: Carcinoscorpius rotundicauda; assembly: GCA_011833715.1. Taxonomy (NCBI): domain Eukaryota; kingdom Metazoa; phylum Arthropoda; class Merostomata; order Xiphosura; family Limulidae; genus Carcinoscorpius; species Carcinoscorpius rotundicauda. The sequence continues at coordinate 33,947,393 of CM022398.1, forward strand.
GTTACTGCAATATTCTATGTGGTATATTAAACATTACCTGTTAAATGGAACAAAAAACAAAGCAAACAGGACAAGGAAATCTCAAAGACTTTCCGGATCATGTGTTTTTACTAAAAACTTCGTGCTTACTAAACAACGAAAAAATAATTTTACTATGTAACTAAATGAGAAAGAAAATATGATTCACCTCCTTATCACACAATCGTAATATAAAAAACAATAGACATTCATAACAACAGTAAAACATTTAGAAACGTTTATAATTATCTTCAAAAATAACTAAAACTGAAAACCATGTTGGCTCATTTAGTTGAAACCAAGATGTTTTATGAATAACAATTATCCGCCAGGGTTAATATGATGCTAGAGTAAACTAATTTCCATTTTAAGTGCATGTGTTGAGATTTTCAGAGCTTATTACTAGTGAGAATAATTTTTAAAAAAATAGCGATAAATGTTTGTTTTATATTTAACTTAAATAACAGAGGTCCTAAGATAACAATGGTTAGCGTAGCTTTGTATTTATGTTCAAAATGAGGCTGCCCACCCTTTCTAGTTCATAGAATCCCAACAACCAATATCAAAGTGGAAGAGAATTCATTTATATTCTTTTTACGCTTCTTTGATTCTCAAGGCTGTCTTAAAGTTTGTGTATTTGATCATTTAAAAAAAATGTCGAATTATCTGAAGCACAAAATGTATCGAGCTTATAACATATTCCTTAAACTAGAACTACATGTAAAGAAGGAATTTTAAAGCAGAACGTAAGCTGCTTAAATCAGTCTTTACTGAAGCAAAAGTAGAGAAGATATGTAGTAAAAAAGAATTGGAAAATATATTACGAATCTTTCACTGTCGTATTTCTGATCCATATGTTGATTTTTTTTTCCTCTCTTGTCTTCTTTTTTTTGTTATTTCTTTAATCCACTCAATCTACAGAATAAGGCTCATCTCTGCCTTTGTTGCTACGCTGATAAATTAAAACTTTAATCTTCTCATGTAATTTTGTCTAACAAGTCTTGCTATAACTACTCACCTTAGTTCCTGCTACGGTAGGGTTGATTTGAAGTTGAAGTTTAGCTGTCACTATCCACGTCAAATCCAGTAGAATGTACGTAATAAAAAGATTCGTGTGGATCGTGTTACGTAGACAGCGAAGATCTCTGCAAAATTGATATGGGAGATTACTAATGTTAACGTTTCACTGAAATTACTACTTAAGTGATTTAAAATAGTAGTAAATTGTAAACGAGCATTGCAAAAATCCTTTGTAACCGAATAGATCGTCACTGAAATGATTTCACAAAGTACACAGTTTGGAAAAGTGGGTAACAAAACAACGACACAGCTACTGCTCATAATATATGTTCTCAAATAATTACAAGAACTCTACTGCTGCTGCACAAAAACTAACCACTTGTAATTATTTACACTTTTACCAATCGTTTTAATAGGAACAAACGCTAACTTTGTCAATACTTGGCTTGATAATAAATTTACTGTTAGCTTAATTAAAGAACCAATAAAAACTATATAAAACTTATAATGGTAATATAAATATAAAAGAAATACCCGAAAACATTCAATGTAAGAGAGGAATCTCTATTTGTTTTATCTTAATAAGAGGAAGAACTAAAAATTGAAACTTTGATAACGATTATAAAAATACTCGATATTATAAGTACGTGATTTAAGAATAAACTTCGATAAAAAAAAAGTGAAACACGATAAAAAGAAACAAAGCAAGTACTTTTATTAAGTGCACTTATTTCTTTGCAAACACACTTCATTTAGGAATGTTCATTAAAATGTAAAATAAATAATGAAACAGTATGAAACTTCTCTAACTTTCAAGAAAATTATGTCTAATTAATAAAAACTAGGAAAGACTAATCACTAAATAATATTAAAATAATGAAGAAGACAACCGATATTAGGTGGAATGTGTTACTATAGATATAAGGAGAAAATTATTTATAAGTTATAATCTTCGGTAGGAGTTTACGAAATGTTTTTGCAATATGTTTTACAAAAACTATCATAAATAGTTATTAGTGAAGTTTCTCGTTTAAATAGTATAGTATTGAAATAGAAGCGAGATAGTTTGATAGCAATAGGTAGGAACAAACTTGAATGTGAAGTGCATACTTTTATAGTTAACGTAATTGTCCCTAGTGTGTTGTAGCTCTTCTAGTGCAGTTATTTTTGTATTTGAGGTCACTTACTTGAAATAAATGAATATACTGAGTGCAACTAATAGTGCAATCAGTGACACTCCATAACCGACATAATACACAGTTGTTGCTTCTTTTACGTCCCAAAGTACCTACATAGATTACAATAAAGAGATAAGTAAATACAGGATCGCAGAGTAACTGCAGAAAAAATTAGGACAGAAATGTGAATATAAGCATCTAGGAGTTCGTAGATCACCTGTGGAGATAAGTTTGTAGAGAATGTGAATAAAATAGAACTGTATGGGACAAGTCTGTAGGGAATTTTATTGAACACAGAACTACGAGTACCTGTAGGGATAAGTTTATAATCAGTATGACCGAACATAGAACCACGAGTATACGTGCGGATAAGCCTGTAAGAAATATTATTGAACATGCAAAAACGAGTACCACTGCGATTACGGTAAGGAACGTGTTTGAATAAAGAGCCAAATAGTTCTAGGGATAAGTCTATAAAGAATATGACTGAACACACAACCTCAAATATATGTGGAAGGTAACATGACTGAACACAAGAACGGGTAGGAATGTGACTCCTTAAAGAACCATAAAACTCTCGGTAAAATTGAAAAGTTAAAGCTAAAGATGTCTAGAAGTATATAGTACAGACACATATGAAAATTGGAAAACAAAATATTTAATGATCGTAGCCTTACATACTGCCGTTATACGTGAACGTAATGTACGTGTTACTGAAAATTTTCTTTCCCAACAAAGTTGATATTAGCAGTGCATCGATAACAAAGCGAAATATAGAAATAGGAATTTTGTACAAAAACATTCTAAGGATATATATATATATATATATATAAAGTACAAGCTATACAGCTTTAATTATATTTAAGTTAACGATGCGTTTTTATGTGTTATTCCTAGACGTATTTTGTGTACTTGGGCGATACTTATGCGATTTCATTTGCCCAAAGGAAATTATAATCAAAGGACTATTACGTAATTTCCATTAAGATATTTCATAATTTCCTTTCTTACATGACGCAAGCGACATTTCTCAGACCCTGAATGTAACCTGAAGTTGTTAGTTTTGGTTTTTTGGAATTTCGCACAAAGCAACTCCAGGGTTATCTGTGCTAGCTGTCCCTAATTTAGCAGTGTAAGACTAGAGGGAAGGCAGCTAGTCATCATCTACCACCGCCAACTCTTGGGCTACTCTTTTACCAGCGAATAGTGGGATTGACCGTAACATTATAACGCCCCCACGGCTGGGAGGGCGAGCATGTTTAGCGCGACGCGGGCAAGAACCCGCGACCCTAGGATTACGAGTCGCGCGCCTTACGCGCTTGGCCATGCTGGGCCTAGGTTGTTGTTGTTTAGAATTAAGCACAAAGCTGCACAATGGGCTATCTGTGCTATGCCCACCACGCGTATCGAAACCCGGATTTTAGCGTGTAAGTCCGCAGACATACCGCTGAGCCACTGGGGAACATAGGTATAGGAAAATAAACATATTGCAAACACTTTACAGTGTCTTATTTGGGCCGGCTATTACCGAAAGTTCAGCATTCTCGGACTGTGAAGTCGACTGTTTCTCAATGCCGTTCAGTGAGGGTTTGATATTGCAGTGATGGTCAAATCACACTATTTGGTGAAATAAGAGTAGCACAAACGTTGGTGATAAGTGCTACCGACTGTCTGCCTTCACCTGGTCTATCAGCTCAAAATTAAAGATGGCGTAACGTAAACTGTCTGTCTTCTGTGTACCTTAATTGGAATTTATGATCAAAAACGTATTACTGACGTTTAAATTAAAAAAAAATAGTTGGTATTTTCCCTCGTACGTTTTCAGTAATTGAAATAAATTGTATACCAGCCATTAACTGAAATAACGATCAAACAATCGCCCTAACTGTGCAACAGTTTAAAATAACAAAGCTGTCTATTTATTTATACTATGCATGACTATCAGCAGTAACTAATACCGTTGTGTAGGTTTGGTTTGTTTTGAATATTGCACAAAACTACATGAGGGCTATCTGCGCTACCTATCACTATTTTAGCAGTGTAACTAACACAAGACGGAAGGCAGCTAGTCATCACCACCCACAGTCAACTCTTAGGTTACTCTTATGCCAACGAATAGTGGGATTGACCGTCACATTATAACGGTCTACAAGTGGTGTCAGAAATATGAATAACCTGTTATAGTATTTAGATTGAAACGTTCCTAGACAACAGGACCCAGCATGGCCAAATGGTTAAGACACTCTACTCGTAATCCGAGGGTCGCGGGTTCGAATTCCCGTCACATCAAACGTGAGAGCATTACGTGCAGCTTTGCGCGAAATTCAAAAACAAACCAAATAGTTTACCAACTACACTGAATATCTAGAGCACCAAGTAAACTTACTAACTACGTAAACTACTTGTTTTGTTTTCATTTCTACATTAATTTTTCAAGCTTCAAAACTTAACTTACTGAATGATCCGTGATGAGAAAACCTACACGTAGAGAAAATTATATATTTAAAAACGGCTGGTATGTGTGAGTGGACCTGACGATGACCGCAGAAGATCGAAACGATGTTTGCTCCTCTATTATTGCTTTCTCTATCCATACCAGCCGTTTTTAAATATATTATTAACTTACCGAAGTTATGCACAGATGAACACTCTAAATTAAAGACGTCTCTCTACTTTCTAATGTTTTTCTAAAATCTAGTTAAGTAAATGCATTTAACTTGCATAGACAATGTTTAAGATAAACCGAAAATGCAATGAAACGTGAGATTTATTCTTAGCATTTACAAAAAACAAGAAATATGGGGTGAAAACAAGAAAAGAAACATCAAAAAGTACAAATGTATTACTACTTTTAAAAAAAGACATCCTGTATAATAACCTACCTTTAGGAATTCATCTTCACTTAATAAATGTTTACAATTCGAATAGTCAGATCGATTTGCCCACGTTCCGTTTCCATAACATAACCGACTTGCGTTCTCTATGTAAAAATTCACAAAATACAAAGTTATAACACAAATCTTGTATTACAATGGCATATCGAATCTATAAGAATACTTTGTTTTTAAACATAAGTGGGCTACAAGTGTTATGCCCGTCACAGGGATTGAACTTTAATGTTTTCAGCCTTTAAGCTTACCGCTGAGCCATCAGGAAGCATGTAATATCGTAAAGGACCTCTTTCAGGTATTAGTCGAATATAATCATTGCTTACCTGAAAGAGCTTGGGGTAACCTAGTGGTTACTACGCCTAACGAAGATTCATTTTTCCTGTTTCGTTAATGCACTATGGATGTGAGGATCAAATCATATTGTTTTACTTTGTCACACAAATGTAACACAAGAGTTGGCGATAAGTGACGTTGACTAGTTGCTTTCTCTCAAGTATGATAGTTTGAAGTTAGAGACGGCAGTATGTAAATAGTTTTACATTGTTTGTACGATAACGCTGAATAAAGGTTTATCTGCATTATAAATATTGTAATGTATCCTTATGGTGGATAAGTTCGTATATTCGAGAGTTCTACATGTAAGGAAGGATGGTGTTTTAATAAATTAAAATCCATCGTCAACGTGAAAACTGGTTCAACGTAATTATTTTTAATGTTAACTTTTGAGTGACGTGTAACGTGTATTAATTGTTGTTAGACGTCTTGTGTATAGCCATGCAATGTCCGGGAACAGTTCAAATATTGAGATTATGTATTTGTTTGTTTTAGAAGAACCCTACATTTGGTTATGCGTTTTGTCCACCAAGGGGAATCGAATGCGAATTACTGTTGTTGTAGTCTGTGAACCTACGTCTGTCCAACTTCGGGAACGAAGGGTTTGAAAGTTCACATTTTATATCAGGGTTAATTAATGGAAGTAGATAAGGGGTTAAGACGATTTAACAACTTCCTCACATGATGGCACAATAAAATTGTCTGATTAAACTAAAGATTTATATTTCTTTATACGTAAATTTTGTGTATAACAACTAACAACTCTTGAGGGGTCAGTCGATGTTTATAATTGTTTACATTTCATTAAACTCTAGTTTCACGGTTGTTATGTTATGTTGCTAACTACGAAACTTGTGTATGTTATGTAAACGTCGTGTAAATATTTTGTAAGCGACAACATGTCGTGTTGTGTTTAAATTTTCGTTTCTATTATTCATTTTTCCATATTGATATTATTGTTTCGAAGTTTAAACTAATATTTTGTTATTCATTTAGGGTAACATTTAAAATTTTCTTGAATTAAGTAGACCAACCATATGTTTGTAAATGAGGTGCTGGTGACTTCGTGTCTAGACGTGTAGTCTCGTGCAAGAACGGACATGCGCGGATTGCTCTGGAGACCTGTAGAATTTTCGCGGTCTTTCGAGGTGTTTAGGCCTACAATATAAATAAACAGACGAAGATGCGAGAGACAAGAGAGAGATTCAGACATTAGTTATTATTCGAAGAGAAAGAAGAGAGTCAGTTATTTGAGAAAGATTAAGTGTTTGCTGTGATTATTCAACTTGGATTTGTGACTAAAGTTAGATCTACGGAAGCTGTGATTTTATTTCGTCAATCTCTACGATTCATCTGAATTACTGCTTGTGCTGAGAGTCGGCGAATTTATTGAACTGTGAACCGTTTCTGAACTTCTTCATTTAAGCTTCGGAATTTCTTCGTGGGACCAAATTCACACCCTAGACTGGAATTTGAGACTTTCATTTTAGATCATTATATTAGATAAGGCCAGTACCATTTTGTATTGTGATTAATTTTGAAGTTTGAAACTAGTATTATTTTGTTTTGTAATTAATTTCGAATGTTATAACTTAATATCTGTCACTATTATTATATAATTTGTTATATCTGTTATATTTGTTAATAGTTTAGTGTAATAAGTTATACAAGCTGTTATCTGTGTTTTTCTGTTGCGTTTAATCTACGAAGAACTTAAAACATTAAAAAATACGTAACAGTGTAGTAAACTTTATTAAAAATTTACCTGTTTTATTCTAAACTTAAAGCAACTTCTAACTGTAGCAAACTAATAACTGTTTTTTCAGGGAAATTACTCTAAAAAACCTTCACAAACAAGTTATTGATTTTTCTTCGAATTATGTATAAGGAACTTTGGAATTTAGCAAAACGGATACAGTCACGGCTTAACTAGCACAACCCCGCAGAGTCGCTATGTGTTCTTTAGAAAATTCCAGTGAAAGAAAAGCTTGAACCAAACAAGTTGGTGATGATAAACTACAATAAAATTTGGTTTGACTTACATTTATCTTCCTGTAGTAGAGGACGGTTATAAATAACACCACAAGTTTGTGCTTTGTGTGTCTCTCATCTGTTATAAGAGTCTTTGTAAATCACTACAGTATGTGTTACTATACTTGTTATAAGGTATTTAAATAAGAACACCCGTAACGTTCATTAGTTGACCGACAGGATTATGTTTTAATAGAAGTTAAGAGAAAATCAGATCAAACTTTCGTGTGTTGCCAGAGATTATAAAACGATTAACTATCAGATTGTGTGAAGTAAAACAAAATCTGAATGAAGATAATGAAGATAATGTTGTTTGCAACTACGCACAAAGCTAGACAATGGGCTATCTGTATCGAAACACGGCTTCTAGCGTTATTATACGTTTGTAGAAATACCGCTGTGTCACCAGGAGACGACTGAGTGAAAAAGAAACAATTAACGAGATGCTTACTTTTTCAGGGAACTAATAATTTCTTCGGAAAATTTCCTCGTGAGAGAAGAAAAATACAACATAAATATAAAACAAACGACTATAAAAGTACTTTTCAAATACACATATGTGAAAATTTGAGCAGCGAATTTTATTTTCTAAAATAAATTTCAAGTCTTTTTTTCTGGAGGAGGATAAACAAGTTATTCTAGGGATTTCTAGATATAAAAAAGTGGTATCACGTTCTTTCAGAATGAGATTTATCAAATTTCTCAACACCTCTGTTTTGTATTTATGACCAGGTTACTGAGGTTATCTGTTGCTATCATTAATTTTGAACTACCGTTAAATCAGCCAATCAATTAGAATTCTCAAACTGAGATTACATTGAAAAGTTAGAAATTTATTGACGTGATTTTAACGCGAACAAGTCGTTCTTAAAAACTAAGCAGGAAATTTTCGGTTAACAATAACTCGTCAGCTAAATAGGAAAAATATTGTTTAGAAACATAAAAATTAGGAAAAAAATTATTTGCTTGTTTGTTTAGAAGATGTAGTTAGAGCTTTGTATTAATCTGTTTAAAATTATTTCATGTAATACAAAACATATTTCCATTTTAAGGCATTGTGAAAACCAAAACCAGTTAACAAGACTTATAATGTTACTAGACTAAAATGAGTGACTCTGTTTAGAAAAAAAAATCGCGTCTTATTATTTCTTTTTTTAGGTATTTTCGGAACATTCTTGAAAATTACATAACTGGATTTATTTCGAATTTCATTGTTTTTGTTTTTTTTCAATGTGTACAAAAAATTAGTTTAGAAATAGATCTTGCCAGTTAATCTGCCTTTTATAATTTTTTTCTTAATTCTTTCGGTCAGTTACAGAAATGCTAACATTTTTGTTCAACTGTTTATCGTCTTCTTTAAAATTTTGAGCCCGATCCACATTTTTCTCTTAAGGCATGAGATTATATTTTACCACGTTGAGACTTGTGGTAGTAATTTTTAAATCAGATCTTGATGTATGAGCCATTAATGAACAAAATGATAGAAATTCTTATCAGTCCCAATGTTATTATCCAACTTGTTCTTGGTCCATTGTTATGTATAAAGCGTATGTAGAAATTTTTAGAATTAAGTAGATTGACCATGTATTTTAGCCTGGTGTCTGTACGAGCCTCGTGCAAAAACAAGCATGCGCAGATTACTCTGGAATTCTGTAGAAGTTACGAGATTGTTCGAGAACACAGTAGGTCTACTAGTATATAAACAGACGGCGAAGCGAGGAGAGGGAGTCAGTCATTCGTTTTCATTTGATTCAAGAGATATTGTCTTCGTTTGAGAAATTTTCAACATTTGCTGTGTGTTTATTCAACTTGGATTTGTGACTGGAGCTAGATCTACAAAAGCTGTGATTTTATTTTATTAATCTTTACGATTCATTCGAATTACTGGTTATACTGAAGGTCAACACGTACAGGACTTTTTAGGGAAGACCGAGACAAGTTAGAAAACGACAAATTTGAGACATTCATCAAAGACATCGTAAAAAGAACTTCGTCAAATTTATTGAACTGTGAATTGTTTCTGGACTTCTCCATTTAAACTTCGGAATTTCTTCGTGGGACCAAATTCAGTCCCTAGACTGGAATTTTGGATTTCTGATCTGGACTTTTGAACGTTCATTATGGATCATTATATTGGACACAGGCCAGTACCATTTTGTATTGTAATTAATTTTGAAGGTTGAAACTGAATATCTGCCATTGTTATTATATAATTTATTTTATATCTGTCACATATATAATAGTTTATTGTAATAAATTATATAAGCTGTTATCTGTGTCTTTGTGTTGCGTTCAGTCTACATAAGAAAACGTAACATCCATCAACCTGAACTGTATTTACTTCATACAGTAACTGAACAGTTAGCTCAGAGACGTCTGGAAACAGCCATAGGCATCAGTGACTTAGAGGTACAGAAGTGCTTCTAGTCAGCAGCACTAACCACTGCTCAAGCAACTCCTCATAACTGAAATGGCGGATAAGTTTCACAGTTATTTACGCCCTTACAACTGACTGTATGAGACAAGTTCAGAGGTCTTTAGTGTTTCACTTTTTAGTCTCTGTAATGAGTATTTCCTCGCGCTAACCGTTAGCTCATTGTCCGACCCTTATCTCACATATTACCTTGTAAAAAAAAATAATTTTCTAGTTTAGACGTCATATTTCATAAGTTTCGTGTTAACGTCATTCTTTTGTGCAATATCAATTTTACTCCTATTAAATTTATTGTTACTATTTCTTTCTTTCTTCATACAAAGTCTAACGAATCGACTTAATATAATTCTAAAAAAAGCAATAATTTTTGCATCATCGGAATTTTCTAAAAGTAAACTTTGCAGGCTAATTCTTACGTTCTGTATTTAACATCTGTGCTTTGCAGAATGTTTTCACTTCCAGTAAAAAATAAAAATTGAATTAATTTCAAATAAGAATTAAAATAACCATACTTACGAGTTGTATCGTAACGGATTCCCTTCAACTCGGAGAAACACGATATCTCAGCCCTAAAGCCTGGTGGTGTTGGAGGCCAGCATGACACGCCGTCCCAAGTGGCATTACATTGTGTTGGTTCTCCTAAACATAATAAAGAACCACTGTTTTCAATAAAATTAACTCAATCTGTTTCTTCTTAGCATTATAAGGTTAAAATAATCTATAATTATGTTATTTCCTTTTGGTGGTTCCCATGAAGAAATGTTCTTCAGTAAGATCGTCATGGTATATTATTTTGAGGATTAAAAGGCGAAGAAACATTTAAACCACCTGGTGATAAAGAGCAAGATATTAATTAAAACTCTATACTGGTTATGTGGAAAAATGGAACTTAGAAAAATATTAAAATTATGCAAAGTTACGTCTTTTACAAGGTAAAAATACATTAACACTATTCATTTTCCTGGTAATAATTGTTTAATAAAATATATTTCAAGAAACAAAACAAAAACGTTTATTTAAAGGCTATCAGGAATCACTCAGCAACTAACAGCTACTATAATATTGTAAATAAAAAATGTATTTGATGACAGTTACTTATTATTAAAATTGATATAATACTTATACCACGTGTTAACCCTCCTATATAGCAAATTAAAGCTAATTCCACACCCTACTACCCCTAATTTGCTGATATATTAAAGGTACTTCTATAACATGTTATAACAACTTCTTAAATAATACAGTTACTTCTATAACGTTTTACAGGTACTACAATAACATATTGCAGCTATGCTATAAGATAAGTATTCTATAATATAATATGTTACAGGTATTTCTATAACATCGAAGATAAAGGAGCAAATTATTACTAAATATAAAATATTCCGACAGACCTTGAAAAGGGAAATCAAACAAAATAGAGATTGAAATAAGTATATCACTTTACGGGCTAAAGACCACAAAACAGACCAATCTGTCTCATCTTTACATGAGATTAAAATTCCTTCATTACTGTATTCCCAAATTCGTTTATGGAAAGTTTCGGTTTCTTTTGAATTTTATGCAAAGCTACACGATGTCTGTCTGCGCTAGCCGTCTTTAATTTAGCAGTGTAAGACTAGATGGAAGACAATTACTAAGCACCACCCACTGCTAACTCTTGAGCTATTCTTTTACCAACGAATAATGGAATTGACCGTCACTTTATAACGACCCCAGGGATGAAAAGGCGATCATGTTAGGTTGATTGATTGATTGATTTAGTGTTTTATGGCACAAAGCAACGAGGCTATTTGCGCCAAACAACCGGTAAAAATGTAGTAAAAGACATAAATGGAAATGAAGGTAAAACAAAAAAAAGTATAAAACCAGTGTTGACACCTAGTCTACAAGGTTAAGATAGAAGGCAAAGTGTAAAAAGTTGTAAGGTAGGTATTCTATCATAAAGGTATAATCATAACCCGCCAGGAAGACTAACAGGCAGGTACAAGACCTACCGTCAGTCACCTGAAGTTGGTCTTTCCAGTCCTGGTTCTGGGTTATGTGTCATAGCAACTAGTATCAAAATGTAAAAGAATAGAAGTATTAAAAAACAAACAGCAAAAACGCAACAATGAGTAACCAAATGTTCAGTAAAAAGAGAAAGGTCACGTAAATGGAGTAAAATTGGTAAAGGAAAATGAAGGTAAAAACAAAACAGCAATTAAAACAGAAAATGGTGTAAAAACCAATGGTGACACCCAGTCTTCAAAGTTATAAACTATTTACTCTAGCATAATAATAATGATCATAACCCGCCAGGAAGACTAACGAACAAGTTCAAGAACCACCGTCAGTCACCTGAAGTTGGCCTTTCCAGTCCTGGTTCTGGGTTATGTGTCATAGTAGCTATTATCAAAATGTAATAGAATAAAAGTTTAAAAAGACACTCAGCAAAATCATAATAAAGAGTAGCCAAATGTCCAGTAAAAAAAATAAAAGTCAAGTAAATGGAGTAAAATGTGTAAAGGTAATTGAAGATAAAAACAAAATGGCAATTAAAACAAGAAATGGTGCAAAAACCAATGACGACATCCAGTCAACAAAGTTGTACAGGCCAACCTGTAGCAGAATGGGAATGATCATAACCCGCCAGGAAGACTAACAGGTAGTATATAAACCACTGTCAGCCACCTGAAGTTGGTCTTTCCGTCCTGGTTCCGGGTTACGAATCAATATGGCCAGTACAAAAAGGTTGTAAAAGCACGAAATGATATGCAGCGAAAGTATAACAGTAACTCGCCAGGAAGACTAACGAGTAGTTCAAACAGACAGTTCAAACAGAAGCGTTAGTCACCTGAAGTTGGCCTTTCCAGTCCTGGTGTCGAGTTATTTAATGTTCTGGCTATTGTTTAATGTCGCATTGAATGAGAGAGAATAAAACTTTAAAAAGGAGCCACAATTAAAAAGGTGTAATGAATAAATATACCACACTTAAATAAGATTAAAAAGATTAATGGCCATTAAAAAATTAAAAACGTTATTAAGGTGGACATAGTCATCATCACCAATAACTCTGTCCAATGTTACAGATTGACGCTGGGAAAAAATATGTTTAAAGTATTGCCGTCGTTGAGGATTGTAACGATGGCAAGAAAGTAAAACATGGCTGATAGTGATTTGAGTGTTACACAAACTACACATTGGTGCATCAGTTCCAGATAAAAGAAAATGATGAGTTAAAAAACTGTGAACAATGCGTAGCCTAGTGAGAACAACTTCTTCCCTCCGAACTTTACGGAAGCTAGATGGCCAAACTCCAATTTTGGGTTTAATTTGAAAAAGTTTATTGTCGCGTTGTTCACTCCAAGTGGACTGCCAACTGGCACGGAGCCGAGCTTTGAAGACAACACCATAGTCCATGTACGGAATAGGCATAGGGGTGATGGAGCTGAGGCATACATATTTAGCTGCCATGTCTGCAAGCTCGTTCCCATGAATACCAACATGGCCTGGTATCCAGAAAAACTGAATTGAAGTAGCTGCTAATGAGAAATGGGCCAGTCGGTTTCGAATATCTGCTAGAATAGGATGTGAGCTAATGTGAAGTGATTCCAAGGCAAGAATAGAACTAAGCGAGTCAGTATAAATAGTGCAGTTGGAGTACTGCTCAGCTGCAATATGATCAAGGGCAAGAGATATTGCATACAGTTCAGCGGTGAACACAGAAGCTGTAAAGGGGATTCTGTGTGCAACTACTGACCCACAGCAAACCATAGCAGAGCCCACTGAATTTCCTGATTTGGAACCATCTGTATAAATGGGAACTGAATGATTGTTTGAAAGATATTCATTGAATAAAAGACGGTACTTCCAGTCTGGAGTATCCGCCTTTTTTAGGTGATTGAAAGAAAGGTCACACTTGGGGGCTGTAATAAGCCATGGTGGGATGCGTCGACATGTGGAATCTGCAATATTATCCAAGGACAGACCCAATTCATCCAATTGCGCCCGGATGCGAAGGCCAAACGGAGCAATGACAGATCGTCTGTTCTGAAAAAGTACTGCCCACCGAGGAAGGAAAACACATTCCCAGGTGGGATGCTTTGGTAAGGAACGTAGTTTCGAAGTATATTGTAAAGACAGTTGCAAACGGCGAAGGTGTAGAGGAGGTTCATGAGATTCAATGTATATGCTTTGAACTGGAGAGGTACGGAAAGCTCCGGTGCAGAGTCTAAGACCTTGGTGATGAATGGGGTCCAGTATCTTTAAGGCCGAGGGTCTGGCAGAGCCATAGACCATTGATCCATAGTCAAGTTTCGATCTAATAAGAGCACGATATATCTTCAACATTGAACGGCGATCTGCCCCCCAACTGGTAGAAGAGAGGACACGAAGGATGTTCAGTGTTTTTGTGCATTTGACCCGAAGCTGCTTTAAGTGTGGTATAAAGGTCAATTTACGATCAAAGATAAGCCCCAATAACTTTGTCTCTGGGACCACTGGCAGCAAAACTTCACCGATATGAAGTTCAGGATCAGGGTGAATACCTCGTCGGCGGCAAAAGTGCATGCATACAGTTTTGGAAAGAGAGAAATTAAAGCCATTTGCAAGAGTCCACTTCTGTACACGATTGAGGGCAGTTTGTAGTTGCCGCTCAATATATCTCATGTTTGATGACTGACATGAGATGTGAAAGTCGTCAACATATAGCCCATTCGTAACGGTGAGAGGGAGTTGTTCAGTGATGGCATTTATCTTTATACTGAAAAGTGTGACACTCAATATACAGCCTTGAGGGACTCCAAGTTCCTGTACAAAAGAACGTGAAAGTGCCGAACCTACACGAACTTGAAATCTCCTGTCCATTAAAAAATTTTTAATAAACATGGGTAGATGGCCACGTAACCCATATGTATGGAGGTCTCGCAAAACGCCATACCTCCATGTTGTGTCGTAAGCCTTCTCTATGTCAAAGAATATCGATACAAGGTGTTGGCGGTTGAGAAAGGCCTCTCTGATAGATGTTTCAAGACGAATTAGGTGGTCTATGGTGGAGTGCTGTCGACGGAACCCACACTGGGTGGGTGAGAGGAGGTTGTTTGATTCAAGGAACCAAACAAGACGAGCATTAACCATCCTTTCTAAAGTCTTACAGAGACAGCTCGTCAAAGCAATTGGACGATAGTTTGAAGGAATCTTCGGATCTTTCCCTGGCTTAGAGAAAGGTAAAATAATAGCCTGGCGCCAGGCATCAGGAAAAACATTCTCCTGCCAAATCCGGTTGAAGATAGTCAGAAGGACATCAAGAGAATCAGGAGAGAGATGGTGTAACATGTCATAATGAATATCATCAGGTCCAACAGATGTACTGGCAGACCGATGAAGGGCCATTTTTAGTTCCACCAGGGTAAAGGGACTATTATAGTCAAAGAAACAGTCAGTTTGAAAAGAAAGAGGTGATCGCTCTGCCCGAGTCTTGATGGCCAGGAAGGTGGAGGAACAAGCAGAAGTGCTAGATACCCGGCAAAAGCTTTCACCTAGAGTGTTAGCGATGTTTCGGACATCAGTCACCTCCTGACCATCAGAGAGTAAGATTGAGAGGGGAACAGAAGTGTAGTGCCCATTAACCTTTCGAATCTTGTCCCATACGATCTTGAAACTGGTGGTAGAAGATATGCTGGTTGTGAACTTTATCCAAGATTCCTTCTGGCTTTGACGTCTTACCCATCTAGCATGTGCTCGGGCCCGCTGGAAAGCAACCCGATTTGAAAATGTGGGATATCTGCGAAAAGTATCCCAGGCCCGTTTTTGAGCCTTCCGTGCTAAGTTGCAAGCGGAATTCCACCATGGACGAGGATATCGTGGGAAACGTGTCGAGGTTTTAGGAATACACTGAGCAGCTGCATGTATAATACAATCAGTTACCGCTGCAACACAGTTGTCTATTGATGGCTGATTTACGATGACAGGATCAAGTTCTGCGAGAGCAGTGAAAGTGGACCAGTCTGCCTGATCCAGCTTCCACCGGGGCACGCGGGTAGGGTGGCATCGACCACGGCCAGTCTCTCTCAAAATGATCGGAAAATGATCACTGCCTAGTGGATTTCTGTCAACGCTCCATGAAAAATGGGAGAATAATGAAGGGGAGCAAACTGAGAGATCAATGGCAGTGAATGACTGACTTGGTGCATGAAAGTAAGTGGATGAACCAGTATTGAAAAGAGAAAGATCGTGATCAGAGAGCATCTGCTCTACAGATCGACCCCTCCCATCAATAACAGCACTTCCCCAGAGGGGATGGTGTCCATTAAAATCCCCCAGGATTAGAAATGGAGATGGTAACTGTTCAACGAGAGCATCCAGGTCTGATTGATCATATGTCTCTCCAGGGGACAGGTACAGAGAACAAACAGTGATGGTACGACCCAAGGAAATACGGATGGCTACGGCCTCCAAGGGTGTATTGAGTGACAAAGACAGGGTGGGCACATGTTGATCAACCAAAAGTGCCACCCCTCCATGTACTCGACCATCACACAACTTGTCATTTCTGTACAGAGAAAACTGCCGAATGGAGACTGTATCAGCAGATTTGAGAAATGTTTCTTGTAGAGAAAGACAAACAGGATGGTAGGAAGCAATCAGCGTTTTGATATCATCCAGATTAGAACGTAAACCTCGACAGTTCCATTGTATCAAGGTGGCCATTTTTAAGGACGAGCAGGTGAAGTGGTTGGAGAACCCTTCGGTTTACGACCTCGTCTTTTGTCTTTACTGTCTTTCTTCAGAGGAGGTCTATCAACCTCCATGGATCCTGCTCTGGGTCGAGTGGGCAGGTTTTTATTATTGGAAGAGGAATCAAGTGACTGAGGACGCGGACGAATAATTGTTTTGTTTATTGTGGTGGGAGAAAATGATGTATCAGAAGAAATGCCTGTATTTGAAACTGAAGGACATGAATCTTGAGGTTTGTTGGAAGTTGTGGGAGGAACAGATGGGTGTGGAAGTCGATTCATCTACTGTTTTAACCACGGAGGTCAAAAGGCTTTTCATTTGTTTTGAAAACGATTCTTTTGGAGCACAGAGAGATCTGTCTGCACTTCCACTGTAGTTGTGGAATGGAGTGCAGCAGCATATGTCCGAGATGGGATTGTGGACATCAATTTCCGAGCCTCAGGATAACTAATGTTATGTGTTGTTTTCAAACGCTGCACCTCTTTTTCCTCCAACCATTTTGGACAAGAATGAAAGTAAGAGGGGTGAGAACCATTGCAGTTGACGCAATGTGGGTTTACGTCACAATCATAGGCATCGTGGTCCTTGCCTCCACAACGAGCACAAGTCAGGGAACCACGACAAGATGTCTTTGAGTGGCCGAATCTCTGACATTGAAAACATCGAAGAGGGTTTGGAATGTATGGCCGAACCCTGCAAATGAGATAACCTGCTTTGATGGTGGCGGGTGCTCGTGGTGAAGTGAACGTTAAAACAAGGGTATTTGTTGGCAGTGTAACTCCATCTTTGCGAGTGGAGATGCGCCTTACTGCAGAAACTCCTTGAGTGGAAAGACCGGCGAGAATCTCCGATTCAGGAACATTCTTCAAATCCCTTTTAACAATAACTCCTCGTGAAGTATTCAAAGTAGCATGGGGTGTAACCTCAATAGGTATATCGCCAATTACCTTTGATTTCAAGAGGAGTTCACTGTGTTGGGATGTGGATGTTTCAACCAGTATGTCACCAGATCGAAGCTTCTTTACTGACTTTGGAGAGCCAGCAAGTCCCTCTAGCCCCTTTTGAATAAAAAAAGGGGACATTTGCCCTAAAGGATTTTCTGAAAGAGAATGCAATATCAGAAAATGAGGTACGTGTGTTACTGATGTTAGAGATTGCTGTTCTGTGTATTCAAGACGTGGTCGCTTACCCATTGACTGTTTTTTTACAATTTTACTTAAATTTTTTGAAGGATCCATAGGAAAGAGAAAAGTTTCGGTACTCACTGACCCCACCCACCATGGAGCCCTACAAGGGGACGCACTACAAAGTCATGCAAGGACAATGCAGCAACGCCAGGGTTTCGTGAGCACTATACCCAAACACCAGCATCAGGCACAATGTCCACAACACCCGTTGAGAACTTCCAACACTGGTACTTGGTTGGCTCTAGCCCAGGTGGACCAGCCGATTGACCCAAGGGGAGCCACCCAAGGGCCGCCCGTCTACAGGAATTCGAGGCCAAAGTGGTGTGTTAGGGTTGGATCCCTCAACCACCAGGATCCTCTCCTCCCCTTCACGGGTCGCCACGCACGGCAAACACGTGGGTGGATGTTTAGATCCCAGAGAAGGTAACCAGACAGAACAGAACCTTCCCTGGGAGGTCCCCTCACCACGTACAGGAATCCACTCCGAGGGGAGCATGTTAGGTGTGAAGGGGATTCGAATTCGCGACCCTCGGGCCTGTTTATGGAAAGCTTGGTGTTTGAATATAATCTGTTTTCGTCGTTACATTTTTCTTTTAGTTAACTTCAAAATACTATGATTATTTTACAATAGAGTAGCATTTTACGCAAGAAAATTCTTGTTTCATTTGTTTTGCCAACGACACGGCACATTATTATTATTATGCAACTACCAAATGTAAAAACTTCGAAAGGCAAATATTGCAATTTCATTTAACGTGTTAGAAAGCAGCTCCCAGTGGCTCAGCGGTATGACTGCGGACTACTTACACGCTAAAATCCGGGTTTCGATACCCGTGGTGGGCAGAGCACAGATAGCCCATTGGGTAGCTTTGTGCTTAAGTCAAAACAACAACAAAAACAAAACAACAACGTGTCAGAAAGCCTGCGTCTAGTCACTGACTCATTGAAATCTTATTTCAATTAAAGCAACGAAATTTCAAAGATTCTTCAGGAAAAACCTACATCTCAATTGGAACCATTTCACATAATTTGTAGAAAATTTGTCTTTGTATTACAAAATTAATATTATGTTGGCCTTTCGTAATATTTTAATATCGTTTAGAATGTCCGTATTTCGCCGATGTTTCAGAACTCGGCGAAAGGTTAATGATAAGTAAACAACAAACAAATCGCTATTCTACGGTAACATTCAAATAAAGAATAAATTAACTCGAATTTTAGAATAAGTTCATAGTCCTTCAAATTCATCCTAACCCTAACAGAGTGAAACCACACTTTAATTTTCAAACCCTCGTTTACCTGTTCCACAGCAAACATCGCAAAGTAACAGTAAATAACATTTTATGTCATCCTCGTAGCATTTTGATTCTTTCTTTGAGTGTTTCATAATTTGAAAGCTTTGGTGAAGAAAAAACAAGCAACACTAAATACAAAATAATAAAAGGTATACGAAATCCTCCTTGATACCACACGTATTCAGAAAAATCCGGTAGAGCAGAAAACATGGTGAATCCACCTAATCAATATTATGCAATGTAATTGAATAGACAAGACCAAATCATTATCATATTTGGACGCCTGTCGTTGAAAAGAGAAAAATGTTTGATGAACGGCGAAGTATATAAATATGTTACTTATCAGATGGCCTGGCATGGCCGAGCGTGCACTCGTAATCCGAGGGTCGCGCTAAACATGCTCACCCTCCCAGCCGTGAGGGTGTATAATGTGACGGTCAATCCCACTATTCGTTGGTAAAAGAGCAGCCCAATAGTTGGCGGTGAGTGGTGATGACTAGCTGCCTTCCCTCTAGTCTTACACTGCTAAATTAGGGACGGCTAGCACAGATAGCCCTCGAGTAGCTTTGTGCGAAATTCCAAAACAAACAAATACTTATCAGACGGCGAGAATAATTCAATGATTAAGAAGCGTGTGTTTTTCGAAGAAATGACATCAGAAAATACTTTAAAAATGAACTCTTTATGGCAGCCAGATGATTGTCACCTTTTTCGCACTATAAGTCCAATTATTTCGATAAAAATCAATACGACCACATGGTTGGAAATAAATTAGTTCAGTAAAGATGAAATATTTACAGAGAAGACTTATGAAGACACTTACAAAAATCATGGTTTGATTGATCGATTATATAGAATTAAGCGCAAAGTTACACAATGGCCTATCTGTGCTCTGTACACCACGGGTATCGAAACCTGATTTCTAGCGTTGTAAACCTGCAGACATTCCGCTGTGCCACTAGAGATAAAAAAAATGATGTACGGGTAATGTACGGTGTATTATAACAAATAAGAATACGTGAACACAAAAGTCGGTAACAAAACTTTAATCTGCTCCCCAGAGATCATTACGTAAATTTATGAAGGAGGATCCCTATATGTAAAAGTGGCACAAGTCACATACATGTTTACAAGTTGCTTCCATAACATAACCTTCGTCACACCAAAATGCTTTCCCCTTCAGCCATAAAGGCGTTATAATGTGACGATCAATCTTGCTATTCGTTGGTAAAAGAATATTCCAAGAGTTGGCGGTGGGTAGTGATCACTGGATGCCTTCTCTCTAGTCTTACACTACTAAATTAAGGACGGCTAGCGCAGATAGACCTCGAGTAGCTTTGCGCGAAATTCAAAAACAAAACTTATTCATATAGCTAATCTACATTAGTAATACATATTCTAATTTATTACAAATATCCTAAAATATAAGTAGCAGTTTATTTTTGAATTTCGCACAAAGCTGTATAGCTATCTGCGCCTAAGTAAGAGAAAATTATATTTTTTGCATGAGGTGAATGAGAGTTTATGACCTTTTTAAAATATTTCTTATTTTGAGTATCAAAGTATCAGATAACATACTATTTTCTATTTCCAATTCAGTAAAGTAATTTGTTTGCTATTAAGCAACAAAACTGTATAATGAGCTATCTGTGTTCTTCCCACCAAAGTCTTTTCTCTTGTATTAATATTATATTCTTGGAAATCTTGTAATCTTTACCAAATGGTTTACTAAATCAATGCAATAAAAATATAATTTCAGATATTTTACTGACTCCATTAAGCCTTCAAGTATAAAAAATATTTTTCTTGAACACAACTAAGCAATTTACTAAAAGCATATTTCCATATTTTTAATACCGTCAATGTGTGTATGTGTGTGTATAATTCTTAAGTATAAGTCGCGGGCATGGCATGGCCGAGCGCGTAAGGCGTGCGACTCGTAATCCAAGGGTCGCGGGTTCGCGCCCGCGTCGCGCTAAATATGCTCGCCCTCCCAGCCGTATGGGTGTATAATGTTACGGTCAATCCCACTATTCGTTGGTAAAAGAGTAGCCCAAGAGTTGGCGGTGGGTGGTGATGACTAGCTGCCTTCCCTCTAGTCTTACACCGCTAAATTAGGGACGACTAGCACAGATAGCCCTCGAGTAGCTTTGTGCGAAATTCCAAAACAAACAAACAAACAAGTATAAGTCGCAAATTTAACGAAGTTGGTTCGGGATACAAAATGAAAGAGAAAAAAATAAACTGCATTTAATAATGTTTCGATGTGTTACAGTTAATATCTCTAACGGGTGAGGATAGTATTAATCATAAAACTATATAACTTTAATCCTAACATTTCGTTATATTAACTTCATCAAGAATTTAATACACCTTTTATTGTGTAGACCCGATCTATTTAGCGCAGGTAATTATAAAATCACAATATAATCAACATCTTTTAACAAACAAAAAATAGAAACTCTGGGATTAAAATCAAGTTCACATTGATCATTAACAGCAGAAAATATCCATTTTTATTACGATTGAAAATATAAATAATGGCCTTACCCTTCTCTAAAGGTGGAAACTTCGTACTGAACTTTAATAAACAGTCAAGAGTCGGCCAAGGCAGGTTGGAAAAATCCTGTTCCATATCCCAGGATGTAAAATTAACTTCTTCAAGAAACATCATAACTTTACCCAATGGTTTGATGAACAGTAAACTTATGGACTTCTGTTACACACAATTAACTTCACTCAAGTATTTAGTGCTTTCCGTTTCCTTGATGGTCCACTATCTTCTGTTTATTTTGACGATTAACAGGATTTTTATTGTCTTGACAGTTCACTCTTTCATTTTTATTTCGTCGATCCAATTTCTAATTGTCTTGAGGGTCCACTGTCTTCTAGTTGTTGCAGCAGTCCACTGTCAATGTATTTCGACGATCTACCCTTCTATGCTTATTTTATCCAACAGTTCACTGTTATCTTACTTATTTGGAAGGTACCTGACATGCTGAACATAGTCTCTCTGTTTGAACCTCATTTCCAAAATATACTTATTTTAACTGAAAAGTCTGAGCATTTCTTAATCTCGAATGTGATTAAAGAACATCATTGATGTAGACAATAATAGTGTTAAGCCTCTGTAATTAATTGTCCATACATATATTTATTTTCACCGAAACACCATCTGAAAACATGATAAAGTTTGTCAAAATGTCTGAATAACATAACAATAAAATCGTAATTTTAGTAACTGTTTACTGTATACTGACTACCAAAATTATCTTTCAGTGCCAAAACTTATTTAAGCTAGAAATCTTCAATTTTATATCACTAAAGCATTAGAAAATCAAAAACAGTATGGAACACAGAAAACTTAGGAAATATATTTACTTTTATAATTTTAAATTACAAGGACTTTACATAAAATAAAGCTTTATTTCTTTTCCTACAATTTCTGTAAAACTTTTAATACGCATCAATTATGCATTATTCCAAGTAGTCTGATGTTACCATTTTTGCGTCTGTAAATTTTGTATTTGTACGCATGTCAGTGCATTGTGATTCGTTGAGCGTATCACTATGGTACAAGTTTTAAAAATAGAAACAGTTTGTTACGTAAAGTATTTAATTATGTAAATACCCAACGATCCCACTTCATAGCTGTTTTGCTATTTTTAGAATACCTATTATATAACAACAATCAAATCCAAATGGGATTCTAGGTAACTGTTTCTTTGTATGCAAAATTAGTTGAAGCTTATTTGTTCACCAAATATAATTTCTTGGCTAATAGTAGCTATCATAAAATATTGAAATAAAAACAAAAATAAATATCACATGATATATATTTCATTTGAATATTTAACACAGAACCTCTCCCACAACAAAAATCGAAGTAATGTTTTCAGGTGGCAATGGAAAGAACGATAAATTCTGGTAATTGTTTCTTGGAGATATTGCATATACGATTAGAAAGTCCAAACCCTCCTGTATTTTAATATACAAATGTTATAATGGTTAAGTATTTCATTTAGGAGTCATGAGTAGTCAAAGAGACACGAGGGTTTGGAATTGTTGCAATGCCTTACCAACAACGGTTACACACACAAATTTATTATTTCTGTTCTGATTCTCAAACCAAGTTACGCAAACATTATTCATTGTTTTGTTTGTTTAATATTTTTTTAAGTTCGACACCTTATTCTTCATTTTCTGATTTAGCTGCTTCTACTATTACTACTCCATGATGACAAGTAACCCACACTATAAAACAACGTTTTCACCTTCTTAGGTCATCTTCAGGCTAACAGACTCTTTGTTTTCCTGAAGATGACCTGAGAATGTCGAAACGTTGTATTGTACTTTATTTTAATGAAAATTTAATACCCATAACACCAGCCTTAAGAATACATTTCCACTATCACTTGTCAACACTAAACCTATTCTTGAGTGCAACCACAGCTTGATTAATGGACTGTCTCAAAAACGGATGTCAAAGTGTTCATCATGATCGCATCCACAGCAGCTGTACAGGGTGCAAATCAAATACCTCGAGCTTTGTACATGTAGATAACCGAAGGAATCATGGTGATTTACAAGATAGCTCACGTGGCAGATCTGTGGGTTATGCAACATAAAGTACAGTCAATAATTATGGGGTTTATGATGTTGCCATTCACAACATGGTAAATTTTTGTCCGATTTTAAATTTGGAAATGTAATCATCATATCTTTTGTATGCAACGTCCTATGTAAGGTTCACCAAAATCTAAAATACTGTGCTTTTCACATCCGTTCCGTGTTAATAAGCCCCAGAGGGAAAGATCCTGTGTAAACATATACACGAAAATGTTTTACTAAGAACATGCTTTTTTGAAACGTTCCAATGCAAGTTTGTAAATCTAGGAAATAAGTTTGCTGTTAAGCGCAGTGCTACAAGGTAGGTTATCTGTACTATGTTTATTTTAGAGTTATAACCTCTCAAAATTACCTTTGAGCCATATGGGACCTCAAAGAAATAAGAAATCCCTTTATACCAATACATCATATATTGCAACATCTAAAACTGCATTTTAAAATTAATTTTATAATTACTCTGAGTATGCAATTCTTCATAAAATATTCTCAATCCTATTTATAACACAATATTTTAAACACTATTTATGACACAATAATTCGAAGGTCTGTAAAAATCCTCCAGTGGCTCAGCGCCAAGTAGGAAGGCTTATAACACTAAAATTGCAGTTTTTATATCGGTAATGAGCACAGCATAGGTAACAAACTGTACAGCATTGTGCTTAATTGCAAACAAATAATCAGATAAAATCAAACTATCAGTATTTTAACACGTTTATTGTAATTAAGCTGTTCATAGGATGTTTTCATTTATAGCACAATTTTAACTTATCCACTAAATACTAATTTCGTGTATGAAACATCGCATTTAGGGCCAGATACTAAGAGTTTTAGTTGTAATTAAGTTCTTGTTGTGTTTTTATAAAATTAATAAGCTGAAGTTATGATAAAGGACACTAGGTGTACTTTTATTTGGAAAGTTTAATACAGACAATAACGAATTTTACAAACATTTATTCTCATATTTTGTTCACTTTTGAAGTTCAAAATACTTAAAACATCTTTAAGTCCTACTTTCAAAATAAATTTAAATGTTTATGTGGATGTAACCTATAATAATTTATTCTTTTTATTTCAATGTTTTCCTCATTTTTTGATGGCCTGACAAACCCTCGTATTTATGGGCGTTTTTCAATCCTCTCTACCCCGAACATGATCGCCTTTTCAACTGTGGGAGCATTATAATGTTATAGTCAATCCCACTATTGGTTGGTAAAAAAGTAGCCCAAAAGTTGACGGTGGGTGGTGATGACTAGTTGGTTTACTTCTTGTGTATCACTGCTCAATTAGGAACGGCTAGCGCAAATAACCTTCGTGTGGCTTTGAGCAAAATTCAAACCAACCCTCATTTTAGAAATAGATCGTGGAATGATGTACTGACAGAAATAATAAGTAAAAAGAAAAGTATAAACTGATAAGTTATATCGTTAGACTTTCTACATGTTTTCTACAAAAATTTGTCGAATGTCTCAAAGCATGTAAAATGTTATCATGTTAGTCCTATATGACTTATGTCGGCTATGACTTATGGCGATTAAATGTGTAAGAAACTATTTTATTATTTAATTCTATACAAGATACCTTCTATATGTTACAGTCTTATTTCATAAATAATGAACTTTCTAAAAACACAACAAATACAGAATCGAGGAATCCAATATAAAACAATACCTACTTTACAGAAAAACGTCATATAAAAATTCATACAGACCAAAGTTAAAGGCTGAGTGAACAAAGTTATTATCGGTTAGTGATCTGAGAGGATGTTATTTTCAGTTCTGGAAGCCTTGTCTTTCCGATGTGCCATGTCTCTCTGTAATGTCATAACAAAATAAAAAACATAATTTAAAGCGAAGTTTTATCAAAGATGTATTTTCTGTTTTAAATCTAACGCACAGAGTTTCCGGATAAACTGTTTTCTTTTATCGTCGAACTTAAGTTTCCAAGTCAATACCTCTTCTAAAATATAACTCAAGAAAATTTAAAAAGAATTGGAATTGAAAGTTTTCAATATGAAAATCACCTTATACTTCAAGCGGGTTAAACGTTTAGGTTAGAGAATTCCATGCACAAGATATAGTATTTCCTAATTTTGAGCTACTTTACAGAGGGAAAGATACCTAGTCAGCATCGCTCGCCGTCACTCATGCTTTGTGTGGCTCTTTGAACCACTTTTATAACGTGCCCATAACTAAAAGCACAGAGTATTTTCAACTGCATTATATTAACTAAAATAGAAAATATAGTCATATGGCTATGACAAAAAAAAAAACACGAAAAACAAGGTAAAACTTAACACTTCTTAGTGCAAAATAATAACAAGTGACAATAAAACCACCGTAATGGCCACTTATAAGTACACGTAATTGATCACAAATTTTAATCGAAACTTATAAAAACAAAACGAATAATGCGGGCAGCGCACTTGGGCTTAGTTAAAAACGCAAACAACAAACAAACATAAAACCGTTTTGATTACTAACGGACGTTTATGACACTTGTTATAAAATTTTCTCATTTCTACTTAAAATATGTGAAAATACTTTTTAAAAATATTTCGGTATTAGATGAAACTGTTTTTATTTTCTAAAATGTTTTGAAGTGTTTCTTTAGTTTCTGTAGCATGAAGGTTTTAATTAATTTTGTTCTCAAATACTGATTTTAACAAGTTTTCTCAACTGTCAACGTTACATCAACATCTTTTAGACACTACATAATAAAGCATATACAGTATTTCAAATACCTCCTACTGAAGGCATGTTATATGGTAAGAACACTTTGATGAGGTTAATCGCACTTTTGAAGAACAATGATTGATGTCCAATGTTGCTCTAGAAGGTTTTATCTAAATCGTCAGTTATAGTGGGGTTGATAATCATGATTATACAGTATGTTTTACTCTACAATTTCCATTGTCTTTGTTTGTTTTTCACTATTATTGTTATATTTTTGCCACATATTATAAATAATACAAATACGTAACTAAGATTTTAAGCTAGTGAAAGTAAAATGAAAGTTTGACTGCGTTATTGTCAGTTTAGTTTTAACAGGTGATTTCTAAAATGAAAGGATCACATTTTGCCTTGTAATCAAAGACAGGAGAATAACTAGTTTTATTTAAGTATGTTTGAAAATAAACAAACACTCCTTTGCAGCATTTGACAAAAAGGAAATAATTAAAGCTTTAGATACAACTGGGAAAAACAAAAATGAGTTTCTCAGCTTGTATTGTAACAACAGAGGTAGTGAAGGAAAATTTGTCTTGCCAGTTGGGTTCCTAAGTAATTGAACTAGCTTGTGCATACTTCTGTCGGACCCGGCATATCTAGATGATTAAGGCACTCGACTCGCAATCCGAAGGTCGCAAGTTCGAATCGCCATCACACCAAACATGCTCGCCCTTTCAGCCGTGGGGGTTTATAATGTGACGGTCAATCCCACTATTCGTTGGTAAAAGAGCTGACAGTGGGTGGTGATGACTTTCCTCTTGTCTTCCACTTCTAAATTAATAACGGCTAGCGCAATTAGCCCTCATGTAACTTTGCGCGAAATTCAAACCAAACCAAACCAGACAATTGACAAAAAAAATAACTATTTAAAGTTCTGGGCGCAAGTGTAGTAACGCACGGGGTAACGTAAGTGAATTTTCACTGATTGTATTGTAATAACAAAGGCGAGTTTGGTTTGTTTTGTTTTTTTTAAATTTATATTACCAAGTAATTGAACTAGCTTGTGTTGACTTTTGACGGAAAAGAGAATTATTTAAAGTCCTATATACAACTATGATAGACTATAGTGTAAAGAAGTTTTTTTCTTTGAGCACACATTTGACTTGTTCTTAATGAATCATTTAAAAACAAGTTGATTGTATCCTGTCTATTTATTGTAGTGTAGCATTACACAAAAAATTTGCAAAATATTAAGAAAGTATTCAATTCAATCTTTTTAATTTTGTCGTGCTGCGAAATTTTCTAAGTCCTTCCATTTCTACCACCAAAAAATTCGTTTTTTCCTAGCATTCACGTTAGTTCGAAACTACAATTCATGCATTTTCTAACGCATCAATTGAAAACTTCTAGGTAAAAGGTTTCCAATTTTTCTGATGTATATCTTTACTCGACTACTGTTTCTACGAAGATTTATGCGACTATACTTCAACAAGTTTTAATTATGAACTATTTCCATAGTAGATTTTCCTTCTCAGATGACGGTGATCATTATTTCTACTGTTTATTTATACTTAGCTTAATTAATGAGTGAATATTCAGTATTTATTACCACTGCATATAATATAATTTGGCCCGGCATGGTCAGGTGGTTAAGGCACTCTACTCGTAATTTGGTGGTTCGCATCCCCGTCGCACCAAACATGCTAGCCCTTTCATTGGTGGGGGCGTTATAGTTTACGGTCGATCCTACTATTCTTTGGTTAAAGAGTAGCCTAAGAGTTGGCAGTGGGTTGTGATAACTAGCTGCCTTCCCTCTAGTCTTACTGCTAAATTAGGGACGGCTAGCGCAGATAGCCCTTGCGTAGCTGTGAGTGAAATTCAAAAACAAGCAATAATATTATTTCATATAACTACTGCTGTATATAACCAGTGTACATTATTTTCTGTTGCTACAGTTGCCTATTTTGACTATATCTACAGTACTTATCAATTTTAGTCAAGTCAATAAATAAATTTTTAGCTTGAAAAATAATGTAGACACTCTTACCAGCCTAGTTTGTTTACCATTTTAGAGCCTATAATTGTAGGCTTGAAAATATACATATATTAGTGAAAATAATTACATTTTAATAAAGTTAAATAGTGTAATAAGTAAAATGCTTAGGTTGTGTGTGTGTTTTTTTCTTATAGCAAAGCCACATCGGGGTATCTGCTGAGCCCACCGACGAGAATCAAGCCCCTGTTTTTAGCGTTGTAAATCCGTAGACATACCACTGTACTAACGGGGGTCGAAAAACGGAGGAGGGCTGCGTTAAAAACAGCAAATTCATACCTTTGACTAATTATACAATTTGTTATTTTAACTCAAAAACAAGCCAAAACAAAAAAAAATTAAACAAAAAACGCTGCACCAATTGAAGTGATCCCAAGCTATAGACTGCAATATGGGATTGTAAAATGTACCCTAGGTTTTGGTAGTGACTGTGAAAATAGGACCCACATAGTGGTTGGGATATACGATCTATCAGTCTTAGCCTCCATTCACCAGCCTCATAAGAAATAAAGAATAGTAACAGATATATAATTAGAAATTAGGAGAGTGAGATGCGGATGCTCAAGACCACAACGTCCCACGTTTATATCACCCTTCACTGCCTGCAGACAGTTGTAGGAAGGTGACTGCTCTCGCAAGTAAATAATTAATTGAAATAAAAACAAAAAGAAAAATAAAATATAAGGTACTACCACTTGGGGATAAGTAAGATAAAAAGTTACCTCTTGAAGTTAGCATTCCAGCCCTCAATATAGTATAAAGGCACAGCAAACGAATGATATTAGCGTGAAAATCCAGCTGTCCAAACTAGTATAACTCCCATTTACCACCCATACTAGTTTGACAGCTGGAAGAGACACTTCATGCTAGTATAGTTCGTTTGCTGTGCTTACAATTAGTGCTTTTCTACCATTTTGGGAGCTGGAATGCTAACAATAGGAGGTAACTTTTTATCTTACTTCCCCCCAAATGGAAGTACCTTATTTCTTTATTTTTTATTGTGCTGTTCTTATTTCAATTAATGATTTACTTGCGAGAGCAATCACTTTACCACAACTGTCTGCAGGCAGTGAAGGGTGATATAAACGTGGGACGTTGTAGGCTTGAGCATCCACATCTAGCTCTCCTAATTTCTATTTATTTATAATCATATATCTGTTACTATTCATTATTTCTTACATGAGACTAGTAAAAGGAGGTTAAGACTGATACACAGTGTATCCCTACCGCTAGTGGATCCTATGTCCGCAGTAACCTCCAAAACCTAGGGTACATTTTATAATCCCACATTGTAGTTTGTACGCTTGGATCTTTTCAATTGATGCAGTGTTTTTTGTTTAGTTTATTTTTTAGTTAAAATAATAAATATATGTATATATATATATATATACATTTGCATTTTGATTTAACTTGTTTCTGTAAGTTTTGACCAAGCATGTCCAGGATGTTTCGGGCGTTCGACTCGTAATATAAGGGTCAAGGGTTCCATTCTCCGTCATATCAAACATACTTGCCCTTTCGGCCTTAGGGGCGTTATAAAGCTAATGTCAATCTCATTATTCGTCGGTAAAAGTTTGGTTTGTTTTGAATTTCGCGCAAAGCAACTCGAGGACTATCTGCACTAGCTGTCCCTAATTTAGCAGGGTAAGACTAGAGGAAGGCAGCTGCTAAATTAGTGACAGCTGGCGCTGGTAGCCCTAGTATGACTTTGCGTTAAAATGAAATATAAACAAACAAAACTGTACAGTCCCCGTTCTTTGTATTAATATCTTTTTTTCTTTTATTGTTTGTCCGCAAATAACAATGGAAAATGTAGTCTCAAGGTAACTATTACTTATCATCTTGAAAGAAATATGTTAACGTCTTCTATATTCAAGGGATAGCTGTTTATCACCACAGTTTCAACGTATTACTCCAATTTATGCAGAAACATGTGTACTTTTACCCCTTTGGTTTAGACGGACCTTTATCCTAAAACAGACATGTTTCTCTTTTAAGCATATTCTATAAACCGAGTTGCGTCTAAATAAATATATATTAATAGGGGAAAACCGAGAACAGCGCAAGAAATACTGTGCTGTATAAACAAGGATAGCTTCTTGTGATCTTCCTGTTCAAACTTATTCATTACCTAAGAAAATACGAATCACAGGACTACCACTTCTCTGTCTTATTTATAGTATCACTGTATTTTCAGCGTAATGCTGTTGATGATACAAGAGAAACAAAAATATACCAATAATTTAAATTTTTACAAATAAATTTATTCATTTCTATTAATGTTAAACGATGAAGGTGTTACACGTTTTCTGGGAAGCTTTTATTTCCAAATGGAACAGAACAGTTGATCACATGTTTGTATTCAATTACTGAGGTACCTGAGAAAAGAAATAATGTATATAGTTTTGTTTGAAACGTAATATTCCACGCTAATACTAGGTATGTCGGGTAAACGATAACTTTTACGTCGGTAATTTAGCCGTACAAAGGATATTTCATATCTGTTTTGAATACTTTAAAAACCAATGTTATTCATTTGGTTTACAACCAGTCTGATTTTAAAATATCAATTTTCCAAAGTTCATAAATACATCAATGCACTATTAATACTTTTAAAACATATAGCAAATAAAGATCTTCATGCTTAATGCACAAATATCTATAAATATGCAAAACTATTTAAAACTCATTATTTATGTACATAAAATGAATAACTGAATGCTTCAATTGCAAATTCAAATTTCAAACAATGTATTCGTTAATTTAAGATTCATAACCCTGACATTCTAATCACCATGCTAAGCTCATTTTTTTTTTACTTTCTCTTATCATGAGAAAGATTATACAGTGTAAACGTAACTATAACTGATAAAAGCATAAAGAGATTCGCATAAAAACAAGTAGGCCCAGCATGACCAGATGGTTAAAGCGTTGGACTCACAGCCTGAGGATTGCGGATTGGAATCTCCATCACACTAAATATGCTCGCCTTCTCATCGGCGGGGGCGTTATAATATGACTGTCAATCCCACTATTCGTTGG
The DNA here is from genome assembly GCA_011833715.1 of Carcinoscorpius rotundicauda. Lineage (NCBI taxonomy): Eukaryota > Metazoa > Arthropoda > Merostomata > Xiphosura > Limulidae > Carcinoscorpius > Carcinoscorpius rotundicauda. The sequence goes on from CM022398.1 coordinate 33,978,887, forward strand.
TAAAAGAGTAGCTCAGGGTTGGCGGTGGGTGATGATGACTAGCCTGTCTTCCCTCTAATCTTACACTGCTAAATTAGGGACGGCTTGCGCAAAATTAAACGAAAAACATACTAATCCATATCGCTCAAATAAACAATACGCAAATTATTGTATGGTGAAAATCGTCCACATTGACTGGAAAATATTACAAGAGCATAACATATAAAATATAAGGAAATCTAATTGTAAATTAAGCCTCGTATCGTATTTAACAATATAACCTTAATTTCAAGACTTAACAACGTCTATATTGGTTGTGGTTTCGGAATATGTAATAATTAAATTTTTCAACTTTACTAAAATTATGCCATAATGATAGTTATTGGGCTTACATTGAGCCAAGACGACACGTCAGCAATTGTTTTACACTGGAGAGTTTCTCTCTTTTGGCCAGTATTTTTCACTTTCCAGCCGAAAGCCGATTGCTTTCTTTTTTCTATGCTATTTATTGCTTTAAAGAACAAAAATTAGAGTTTTACACTAAGGAAATATCATAATACAATCTTATGCTTACTGTTATATACAACTGCACTGTGAAAAGGTGCTTGAAGTAAAATAAATGCAGCCTATGTGGGTGTGGTCACTATGGGACATCCATTGAAAAAAGGTTTTTGATAAAAAGAAGGCAAAGAAAGATTCTGAAAAAAACATATGATGTATAGTAAAAGTAAAATATGCAAGTCCTCTTCTACTTTGAAAGCAAAAGTTGTCACTATTTTGGATGTCGATTATGGTTTTACGTATGTTAATGAAACACTCATCTTGAAATTCATTCATTGTTTGCTTTGCTAAAATATTTTACAACTGCCATTTTCTTTACTTATTTTTGAATTTCACACAAAGCTACAAGAGGGCTATCTGCGTTAGCCGTCCCTAATTTAAAAGTGTAAGACAAGAGGGAAGACAGCTAGTTATCACCACCCACTCTTGGGCTACACTTTTACCAACGAATAGTGGGATTGACTGTCACATTATTACGTTCCCACGGCCGAAAGTGTGACCATATTTGGTGTGATGTGGATTAGTTCCCACGACACTCAGATTACGAGTCGAACGCCTTAACCACTTGGTCATGCCGGGTCTTTGTTTACTTTGTTTGTTACTTCGCTTACTGCTGTTTGTGCTGAAATAACAAAGTTTCTGGCCAATGTTACACGTAAAATGATACTTGATTCTTATTACAATAAATAATTTTCAACACGTAGTTTGGAAGATGTATTAAAACTTATTTTAGTACTTATGGATTGGTTTTGGACTCTCTGAGGATCCTCGTTTAAACGGTCTATTTTTTTTTTAATTTCGCGCAAAGCTACACGAGGGCTATCTGCGCTAGCCGTCCCTAAGTTAGCAGGGTAAGACTAGAGGGATGGCAGATATTCGTCACTACCCACCACCCACTCTTGGGCTTCTCTTTTACAAACGAAGACATAAAGACTATCTGCTCAGTAATTTTAAACTAATTAACTAGTGGAAGACAGCTAGTCAATAGCTCATCGCAAACACGTAGGTAATCCTTTCACGATCAAATAAAGTGATTTTATTGTCACTCTTAGAGTGAACCCCTAACGTACCTAGTGCGTATTTTGTAGCAAAAGGTCGTGAACCATGATCCCCCATTTCTTTCACAGGAAATAAACAAAAGAAGTTGTCCGTCAGTTTGAGGTTTACGACAATTATATAAAACAGTGTATTCTCGTTATATAATCACTCCTTGATAAGATGCTTCTACTCGAAAGCTTATGTCAACATTTAATGTGACGATATAACGAGAGTACACTCATTGATAAGATGCTCCTACTCCAAAGCTTAAGTCAACATTAATGTGACCATATAATGAAAGTACACTGCTTGATAAGATGGTTCTACTCGAAAGCTTGTCAACATTTAATGTGACAATATAATGAGAGTACACTACTTGATAAGATGCTCCTACTCCAAAGCTTATGTCAACATTTAATGTGACCATATAACAAAACATAAGTTTTCTAGTAGCAGCATCTTATCAAGGAGTGTACTCTCGTTATGTGGTCACATTATATGTTGACATAAGCTTTCGAGTAGAAGCATCTTATCAAGAAGTAATGAATTTTCTGTTGTATGTGTTATCGTGAACTGTGTATCATAACTGTGATGTTGATCTGAAACTAATGTGTCTATAAACATGTACGATGCGCTATAAGAAGGTACACTATTGGTAATATGTTTTATAAGTGTTAGACTATGTTTCACATGAATTTAACTGACATACATACATTAGTTTCAACTGGTTTATTACGTAAAGCTGAAAAACGACTTTGTGTGGTACATACGCATACGTATTTAATGTACGTTCCTTCTTTTTTTAGGGTAAATATGATTACAACAGTTTTTTTATGAACATTGTGTATTATATTGATTAAAGAAATTAATTATGGCAGGATATATACAGAATTATAGACACATCCAAGCAGAAGAACTTATATGCAGTGTGTTTGATATTTACTTTTGTTAGCTGTCATGTCCACTTCTTCGAATAGCTTCTAACTAAACAAGTGTAATAGAAAAATTAAATTTTATAATCTTATGTACATGTGTCACAGCTGGGTATAGTAATACAGAAAATTTTATTGCTACGTAAAGTATTGAAACAAGAAAGTCAAAACTACAGCAGCCAAATTTTAATTAAAAGATATATATATATATATATATATCCCTACTTTGGCAGTTGATTGTAATTACTTTAGTATTAGCGAAAGAAGGGATAACCTTTTTTTAATTTTAAGTAATTCGGTTTTTGTAATTTTGATCTTCTTAAAATTAATACTTTTTATGGTATTCAAATTTTCTATATTATTATGGCTAAGTATAGGTTACGTATACATCGATCTCTGCTTATCTTTGTAATTTTGTTATCATATTTGTTTATTTTATTTTCATTAGCTATATTTTTGTGCGCCAGCAATTGAAAGCACGTATATGCGACATTATTTTAATACTTATCAGGATCTCTACTACCCTACACTCAAATCTAATTATACATCCATGGTAACGCATAGTTCGTTTTGTGTATATATATACTAATTTCCTTTTCGGAATCTGTCAAAGAATTAGAGTGGTACTATTTTTCTTTTTTCTATACTCTTATCTCGAAAAGCCACTCATTTCCTTTGTGAGAAATACGTTGAAATCGTGAAATCTTGGTTTACTCAATAAACACGTATACGGCGATTCAGACAACTTTATAAAGTTTAGTTTTGCCTTGCCAATACTGTGAAATTGTCATATATAACATTCAGACACTTTAAAGATGATTTTAAACAGGCGATTTTTGTGGCAGCCATTTTGTTTTATCAGGATCTCTACTATTAAATACAATGCTAAATTTTTTAGGTGGTTAAGGCGCTAGACTTGCAATCTAAGGTTCGTGGATTCCAATCCCTTACCCCCAACGTTTGAGTTACTCTTTTTACCAACGAATAGCAGGAATTATCGTCACCTTATAACGCCACCACAGCTAGATGTCCTTAATTTAACAGTGCTCAAAATTCAACAAACAAACTTTTTTGATGAAGAACCAAACAGCAAAGAGCAGTTGATAGGTATGCTCCAATGTAGATATGAAACTCCAAACAATAGTCAATTTGTTTGTTGGACTTCATACAAAGCTTTATTATGACTACCTGCGCTAGCCGTCCCTAATTTTTGAAATTAAAGAATAAAGGGAAGGAAGCTAATCAACGCCATTTACACCCACTCTTGTCAAAACCAATAGTGAGATACGACGACCTTCAATCTTTAAAGCATTCGTGATAACTGAACGTAAACCAAAAACCTCCGCTTCACAGTCCAGCACTTTAATCATTGGGTCATACTCTACATCCACATCATTTACAGGTGATTTAAGCTTATTTACAAGTAAAATAACATTTGTTCAAAATTATTCAATGATCATCGTTTTACGAATAATTTCATTAACTATTCACTTGAAAAGTGAATACATTTGACGAGTGTAAAATGTTTTGTTTAAAGTTTTTAATGCGAGAATTGAAATATCTTACTACCCCTTACCCTTTCTTCATTCTTAACAAGTTTAACGATCTCATATCGAAACTATAATTTGACAAAATTCTTTATCTCTGTGTCTGTTGGCCTGGCATGGCCGAGCGCGTTAAGGCGTGCACTCGTAATCCGAGGGTCGCGGGTTCGCGCCCGGGTCGCGCTAAAACATGCTCGCCCACCCAGCCGTGGGGGTGTATAATGTGACGGTCAATCCCACTATTCGTTGGTAAAAGAGTAGCCCAAGAGTTGGCGGTGGGTGGTGATGACTAGCTGCCTTCCCTCTAGTTTTACACTGCTAAATTAGGGACGGCTAGCACAGATAGCCCTCGAGTAGCTTTGTGCGAAATTCCAAAAAAACAAACAAACAAACAAAACTGTGTCTGTTTATAATTACGGAATCGTTGAATTGATTTTCACCAAACTTGGCATATACCCTTAAGGCACCTGAGGAGTGACACTAGAGCTTCAAACTTCTGATCTAACTCTCTCTCTGTCGTCCCTTAGTTCCCAGTGTATTCCCTATACATCGTGTCCGCATTTGCCTAAGAACTACTAGACTAGCTGTCACTGAGCCTGCTATGAGTTCTTTGATCACCCCAATGAGAGAGTGACACAAGACATCCGCGTTCGAATATTACACACTTATGAAACCAATGATGGCCTCAATGTTCTCTCCGTGGGTTAAACAGGAATGGCAGCTAGTTATCTGTCCTTTATATACATAACGGATATAACACGAAAATATTAGAAAAGTCATTTTGTAAATTTTAAGTAACTTTATTAAGATATTTTCTAATGATGTAAAGTACAGTACACTTTTTCGAGGTTTAAACATCTGCCTTTGCCGCCTGAAGCACTAGTTGTCCGTGATAATTACCACATTTTGCAGTATCTTGGGCCATTTACTTTAGTTTTCTTCCATTCACATGGCCCGGCATGACCAGATGGTGACTGATAATTCAAGGGTCGCGGGTTCGAATCCCCGTTACATCAAACATGTTCACCATTTCAGTCGTGGGAGCATTATAATCTGACAGTCAATCCCATCATTCGTTAGTCAAAGAGTAGCCCAAGAGTTGGCGATGCGTAGTGATGACTAGTTGCCTTCCCTCTATTCTTACACTAATAAATTAGAAACGGCTAGCGCAGACAGCCCTCGTGTAGCTTTGCACAAAATTCAAAACAAGCCAAACCAATCTTTCATTCACAGTAACGTGTTATTTCTTGGAAGTGTAGAACTAATCTATTTAAGAATAAGCCGTAGATATGAAAGAAAAACGGAAGACGAAAACATATTTTCATAAAATCTCCTGTCATACTTCGTTAGCCCTACTGTGCACCCTCCCTATTTAAAAAGCCTTACTTTGTGTGTCTCATAAGCTGCATTTATCACTCCTTTTTATTGAATTTTCCCAAACTGAAGATCCACATTACTAGGTATGCATGAGGCACTTTGGTAACTTTCTCTTCAAAGTGACTTGAAAAGTTATATAGCTAAACTACTGTTTGACTGCAGAACAAATGAAGCTTTCAGTCATATACACTAAAAACAAATGTTTAAAAGTCGCTTTTTTACCGATCTCCTATCATAACACGATCGGGCGCGGCATGGCCAGGTGGGTTAAAGTGTTCGACTCGTAAACTGATGGTAGCAAGTTCGAATCCACTCTGTACCAAACATGCTCGCTCTTTCAGCCGTTGGTGAAAGAGTTGCTCAGGAGTTGGCTGTAGGTGGTGATAACTACCTGCCTTTTCTCTCGTCTTACGCTGCTAAATTAGGAACGGCTAGCGCAGATAGCCCTCGTGCATCTTTGTGCCACATTCAAAAATAAACAAACATTGTACGATCAGAGGGTCCAAACAAAACTTTCCTTATCACGTGACTTAATGACGATCGGTCATATTGACTTATTGAAGTTGTTGAATGCCAAGCTAACTTTTATGTCAACGCTAGAATTGTGCACTGGGTCATCGACAAAAAGTAGAGAAGATGATTTACTGATACATGCTCACAATGTGGATTCCTGTACGAGGACCTCCCAGGGAAGGTTCTGTTCTTTCAGTTTACCTCCGCTGGGATCTAAACATCCTCTCACGTGTTTGCCGTACGTGGCAACACTTAAATGGGAGGAGAGGAGGTTGAGGGGTCCAATCCTAACATACCACTTTGGCCTTGAATTCATGTAGACGGGTGGCCTTGGGGTGGCTCCCTTGGGTCAATCGGCTGGTCCACTCAGGCTAGGATCAACCAAGTACCAGTGTTGGATGTCCTCAACAGGTGTTGTATCTGATTATCGTGTTTGAGTATAGTGCTCACGAAACCCTGACGTTGCTGCAGTGTCCTTGTTTGACATTATAGTGTGTCCCCTCGTAGGGCTAAATGGCGGGTGGGGTAGTTGGCACCGAAATTTTCCTTTCTTTATTATGAATAGGTAAACGACTAAGTCTTCAAGATTCGGAGCAACAATCTTCACCAATCCATTTTCAACACAGTGCATTCAAAGGCAATTGGGGATATACCTATTGAGGTTACACCTCATGCTACTTTGAATTCAATACGAGGAGTTATTGTTGATAGGGATTTGAAGAACATCCAAGAGTCAGAGATTCTAACTGGTTTCTCCACCCAAGAAGTTTCTGTAGTGAGGCGTATATCCACTGGCAAAGATGGAATTATGATGCCGACCAATGTCCTCATTTTCACATCTACGTCACCACGTCCGCCTGCCACCATCAAGACAGGTTATTTTAATTGCAAAGTACGGCCATACATTTCAAACCCTCTCTGATATTTCCAGTGTCAGCGGTTCTGTCACTCGAAGACGTCATGTAGGGGTTCCTTGACGTGTGCTCATTGCGGTGGCAAAGAGCATGATGCTACGAGTGTGATATTGACCCTGATTGCATCAATTTCAATGGCTCTCACCCATCCTACTTTTGTTCTTTCCCTATATGGTTGGGAAAAAGAGGTGCAGCGTTTGAAAATGATTCATAACATTACTTATCCTGAGTCTCAAAAATTGCTGTCCCCCATCTCATATCGGACGTATGCTACTGCACTTCATTCCACAACTACAGTGGGAGTGCAAATAAATCTCTATGTGCCTTCCAAAGAATCGTTCTCCAAGCAAATGAAAAAGTCTTTCGATCTCCATGGTTGAAAAAGTTGATGAATCAACTTTAACACCTATTTCTGTCCTTTACATAAATTCCAATAAACTTCAAGATCTACATCCTTTGATTCCAGGTACAGGCATTTCCTTGGATACATCTTCTTTTCCCTCCTCAAGATGCAAAACAATCATTCGTTCACGTCCTCCGTCACTGGAATTCCCTTCCAACAGCAAAGACCTGCCAAATCGGCCCATGGCAGGATCCATGGAGGTCAGTATACCTCCCTCGAATAAGGACAGTAAGAAAAACAATACGTGGTGGTAAACAGAAGTATTCTCCACCCATTTCGCCTGTAAATAAAAATGGCCACCCTGATACAATGAAACTGTCAAAATTTACGTTCTGATTTGGATGACATCAAAACACTGATTGCTTCCTCTCGTCCTCTATGTCTTTACTTACAGGAAACATTTCTAAAACCTGCCAATACAATCACCTTTCAGTAGTTTTCTTTGTACAGAAATGACAGGTTGTGTGATGGACGAGTGCATGGAGGGGTGGCACTGCTGGTTGATCAGCATGTGTCCACCCTATCTTTGTCACTGAACACACCATTTGAGACTGAAGCCATCCTAATTTCCTTCACTGTTAGTTCTCTCTACCTGTCGCCTGGAGAAACATATGATCAATCAGACCTTGATGCTCTCACTGAACAGTTGCCGTCTCCCGTTTTTATCCTTGGGGATTTTAATGGACATCATCTCCTCTGGGGAAGTGCTGATATTGATAGGAGGGGTCGTTCTGTAGAACGTATGCTCTCTGATCACAACCTTTCTCTTTTCAATAGCGGTTTTTCTACTTATTTTCATGCACCTAGTCAGTCCTTCCTATTGATCTCACAATTTGCTCCCCTTCGTTACTCTTCCATTTTTCATGGAGGGTTTACGATAATCCACGAGACAGTGATCATTTGCCTATAGTATTGAGAGAGACTAACCGTGTTCAATGCCACCCGACCCGCGTGCCCCAGTGGAAGCTGGATCAGTAGATATCCCACACTCTCGAACCGCATCACTTTCCAACGAGCCCGTGCACGTGCTCGGTGGATAGGACGTCAAAGCCAGAAGGAATCTTGTATTAAGTTCACAACCAGCATATCTTCTACTACTAGTTCAAATGTCATATGGAACAAAGTTTGAAAGGCCAGTAAGCAATGTAATTCTTTCCCACTCTCGATCTTGCTCTCTGATGGCCAGGAAGTAACCGATACCCGGAGCATCGCTGATACTCTAGATCAGGGGTGCGAGATAGCGTTCCAGGGGTTGCGAGATAACATTTGTTTTGGCTACCTTCACCTTTATTCTTAAATAAATAATTACTGTGAGGGGTGCGAAAAACACATTACATTTTTTTAGGAGTGCCGGACATAAAAAATGTTGGGAACCACTGCTCTGGTTGAAAGCTTTTGCCAGATATCTGGCATTTCTGCTTCTGCTTCCACCTTCTTAGCCATCAACACTCGATCAGAGCAATTACCTCTTTCTTTTCGAACTGATTGTCACGATGAATATAATCGTCCCTTTACACTGGAGGAACTCAAATTGGCTCTTCATCGGTCTGGCAGTACATCAGTTGAACCTGATGATATACAGTATGGCATGCTGCGCCATCTATCTCCTGCTTCTCTTGCTATTCTTCTGATTGATTTTAACCGGATTTGGCAGGAGAATGTTCTTCCTGAGGCCTGGCGTCAGGCTATTATCCTACCTTTTTCTAAGACTGGGAAGGATTCCAAGATTCCTTCTTACTACCGTCCAATTGCTTTGACGAGCTCTCTCTGTAAGACCTTAGAGAAGATGGTTAATGCTTGTCTTGTTTGGTTCCTCGAATCAAACAGCCTCCTCTCGCCCACTTAGTGTAGGTTTTGACGACATCACTCCAACATGAACCACCTGATTCGACTTGAAACGTCAATCAGAGAAGCTTTTTTTAAACAACAACATATTGTATCAATATTCTCTGACATTGAGAAGGATTATGATAAAACATGGAGGTATGGCATTTAGCGAGACCTCGATATAAATGGGTTACGTAGCCATTTGCCCTTTTTTATTAAAAATTTTTAATGGACACGAGATTCCAAGTCGTGTGAGTTCGACACTTTCCAGTTGTTTTCTACCTGAACTTCGAGTCCCTCAGAGCTGTGTTCTGAGTGTAACACTTTTCAGTATAAAAAGTAATGGTATCACAAAACAACTCCCCTCGGTGTTGGAAACGGGCTCTATGTTGACGACTTTCACATCTCATGTCATTCATCAAACATGAGGTATATTGAGCGGCAGCTACAGACTGCCTTCAATCGTTTCCTGAAGTGGACCACCGCAAATGGCTTTAAGTTCTCTCTCTCTAAAACCGTTTGCATGCACTTTTGCCGCCAATGGCTTATTCACCCTGATCCTGAACTCCGTATCGGTGAAGTCGTGCTGTCTGTGGTCCCTGAGACAAAGTTATTGGGCCTTATCTTTAACTATAAGCTGACCTTTTTACCACACATCAAGCAGCTATTGGTCAAATGTAAAAGAGCACTGAACATCCTCCGTGTCCTCTCTTCCACCACTTGGGAGCAGATCAACATTCTATGCTAAAGATATATCAGCTCTTATTCAATCGAAACTCGACTATGAAACACTGGTCTATGGCTCTGCCAGACCATTGGCCTTTAAGATGCTCGACCCTATTCATCATCAAGGGCTTTGGCTCTGCACTGGGACTTTCCACACTTCCCCAGTTCAGAGTTTATGCATAGAGTGTCATGAACCTTATTTGCACCTCCGTCGTTTGCAACTGTCTTCACTATGTGCTGAAAAACTTTGTTCATTACCAAAGCATTCCACCTGAGGATGTGTTTTCCTTCCTTGTAGGGCCATACTTTTTTAGAACAGACGTTCTGCCATTGCTCCTTTTGGCCTTCGTATCCAGATGCAATTGAATAAATTTGGTTGATCCTTGGATAACATTGTTGTATCCACTGGTCAGCCAATCTCGCCATGGCTTCTTACAGTCCACAACTGTAACCTATCTTTAAGTCATATGACAAGAGTAGACACTCCTGATTGGAAATATTGTCTGCTATTTGCTGAACATCTTTCGAACCATCATTCCATTCCTATTTATACAGATGATTCGAGCTCAGGTGACTGTGTGGACTTTGTCATGGTTTGGTGGTTGCACACAGGATCCCCTCTGCAGTTTCTGTGTTTACTTTTGAACTATACACCATTTCTCTTGCCCTGGATCACATAGAAGCTTAGCAGTACTCAAACTACACTATTTATACTGACTCGCTTAGTTCTCTACTGGCGCTGGAATCGCTTCACGTTAGTTTACTCCCTGTTTTCGTCAATATTCAAAACCGACCTGCCCATTTCTCTTTAACATCTATTTTATCCAGTTTTTTCTGTATACCGGGTCACGTTGGTATTCACAGGAACGAGCCTGCCGACACCACAGCTAAATCTATCTGCTATGGCACTATCACAGCTGTGCCTGTCCCATACATAGACTATAGTCTTGTATTCAAGACTCGGCTCCGTTCCAGCTGGCAGTCGGCTTGGAGTAAAAAATGCAAAAACAAGCTTTTCCAAATAAAACCCGATATTGGACTTTGACTGTCTTGTTTCCATAATGATCGAAAAGAGTAAGTTGTTCTGACTAGACTACGTATTGATCACAGTTTTTTAACTCACCATTTTCTTTAATCTGGAATTGATGCACCAGTGTGTAACACTAAATTCACAATAAGCCACATTTTAATTTCTTGTCGTCGTTACGAATCTCAACATTTTAAGCATGTTTTGTCCCAAGGTTTGTCCATAACGTTAGACAGCGTTATTGGTGATGGTGACACTGTCCACCTTGGTTTACAGTTTTTTAAAGGCCATTAATCTTTGTAATGCTATTTAAGTTTTTTTAATTTATACATTACACCTTTTCAGTGTAACTCTTTTTCAAAAATCACAGTTCAACTAGATCGATTTGAAATTAGAAACTAGCCGTAACATTAAATAACTCGAAACTAGGACTGGAATGATCAACTTCAGGTGACTGAGGGTGGTTTTTGTACTTACCTCTTCGTCTTCCTGGAGAGTTATGATGATTACAGTTGCACTACAGAAAGTCCTTTACAACATGAATTACTGTAGTTTTTCTCTTAACGTTGTAGACTAGATGAAAACATTGGTTTTATGCTATTTATTTGGTTTTTTCAACTTTGTTTTACCTTAATTTCCTTTTAACTTTTTACCGGATGTTTGGCGCAGATAGCCTAGCTGCTTTGTGCCATAAAACACTAAACCAACCAACCAACTGATACATTATTTTATTTACTCTAGTCCTCTGGTGAGTGGAAAAATGTGCATACTTACAACGTTAAAAGCTGGGGCTCATTTCCTTGGGTTGAATGCAATGCAAATAACACATTGTGCGACATCTATTTAATACTCCTAGAAGATGTAAGACGTTAATGTAATGCGTGTATTTTCTTATTGCAAAACCACATCGGGCTCGTTGCTGAGCCCACAGAGGAGATTAGAATGCATGATTTTTGAGCTGTAAATTCGCAGACTTACTGATGTTCTAGCGGGGGGCACTAACTTAATATCAGACGATTGAAACAAATAGAATTCATACATATTCCAACTTTCAAGTATTATGTATTTTTACAATTTTTGTGAGGATTTTCATTTCAGCGTATTTGCTTGTCCCCACATTTTATAAAAAAGGTAAAAACTTCTTGTGATATAATAAATACAAAATATTTTAATCAAGCTTTAGAATGAACTCTGTTTGATAATCACAGATTTTACCAGCTTCTTGTTTTGTTTATTCTAGCGTGAAATCGCTCATGTAGGGCTATCTGCGTTCTGTCCATTACAAGAAATCGAACTCTTGGTTTGAACATTAAGTTCGTTGACTTGTCGCTGACAACCAGGGAATTTCTCCGCTCAACCTTTTCATTTAAAAAGAACACACAAGTAAAACTATGAAAGAGCACAAACTTTCTCACAAAATATTTGAAATTTATGTTGTCCTCATGTATTTGTTGTAGTTCAATGCAAGTCTACCCTGCCGTGCAATACATTAAAGAAAAGAAAGCACGAACGTTTAATATGTCAGTTTTCTATTTCAATTTTTTCCAGTATTATACAAAAGTTATAAACGTTCTTCGAATTGACTATTTGGTGCCCCCCAGTGGCACAGTGGTATGTCTGCGGACTTACACACTAAAAACCGGGTTTTGATACCCGTGATGGGCAGAGCACAGATAGCCCATTGTGCAGCTTTGTGCTTAATTCTAAACAAACAAACAAGACTATTTGGCACATATCAAAGCGATATTCATTTCAATACATTGTCATGTTTCTCATACCTCGTTTACCTAAACTGATCAAGAATGCCCAAAATTTAACTGAAATGAATTATTAATGCTCTTTTTATGTGGACAACAGAACAAAAAATCCTGTTCTTCACGTTAGCAGATTACTAGTGCGTATCAGAATATCACTGTTTATAATATACCTTTTCAATTTATGGCTCCCTATCGGTGTTGTTGTCTGTTTTTCCAAAACGAGCTTTATTGTTTTGTAAGTAGTCCATATTGTGAGTTATAATAATGTCTTATTATTCTAAAATCTTCAATAACGTAAAAGGGTTTTAACAGAAGTATACTCCGAATACACATGAAGTTTTTTGGGGGAGGGCATTTGTTTGAAAAGATACACAAGGGGTTTTCTGAGCTCTGACCATTATGGAGAATAGAACCTAGGATTTTAGTGATGTAAGTTTATACATTTATTTCTGTCCACCAAAGGACAGGTTTTCTACAGTTAGAAATATTTCTCATAAATGTTCTCATGACGGAAGTTTCCCGCTGGTACAGCGGTAAGTCAACGGATTTACAACGCTAAAATCAGCGGTTTGATTCCCCTCTGTGGACCCAACCGATAACCCGATGTGGCTTTGCTATAAGAAAACACATCCATGACGAAAATATCTGAAGGTATTCATTGATATCGAGGGATAACTTATTTTGTGTGTTATGTAAAAAAGATTTACTTTTACGTACTGATGTTTATTTTGGTTTAATATGTATATAGAAATGCATGTATCGTATATTGTTAAATGTGTGTTGCGAAAGTCCTGCCTATTCTCTAAATTTGTAAAAGATTCTCTAGCGTAAGAATCAATAACGTGTGTAGGTAAAATACCAGATATTGTTTCCTTGAATTTCCAAAAAAAAGTCTTGTTTCAAGCTTATAAAAGGTAACCAATGCAACACGCGAGGAGACAGTTTTTAATATTGTTGATTTGCTACAGTCAAGATATTATAAACACAAGCCTCCAGTATATTATGTTACGTATTATAATTTATCCCGGAAGAGTCTCCGGTTTGTTATGTTACATACGATAAGTATTATGATTTCAAATAGCCGGAAATTTTAATTTGGATTTAGGAGTTAATTCAATGAGTCAAATTTATATATTCCAACAAGATGGAAACACAATTTTATTTTTTAATACAAAAATATTTTAATATACAAACAATAATACAATTTATAATAACGGTTATTACAAATAATGCTTTACATACAAGAGTTTTATAAACTTACAAACAATACAGAGTTTTCTGTTGCTAAATATCTTGTCGATAGTTCACGATAAGTGAACTGATTCCATGTCAATACACGGGTACACTTCACTTGACGTGGAGCTAACTAGCTTTTTCACACAAGAGTTTTTCCCGACGATAATATTTAATATCTTAGTCCGAAGTTAATTAACTGAAGTTAAATAGTTAAACGTTCCTGGTCAAATATCCATAGTTTCCCGACTGGTAAGCGTTAATCGCCGTTATAGTTTCAGAGATTTTTAGTTTACTAACCATAGCGAACCAACAATGTTATAAGTGACTCCTCGTGCGCTACGATTTATAAACCTTAAGGCGAGGCTCTAAAAAGCTCAGCTGGCCCAACAATACTGGTATTTACATAGATATATACATTATTCATTCTCACGTATGAGAATCTTCAACATATTAAGATAATAAATGGAACTTTTGCAGTTCACATGTCTTGCTAAATATACATTAAATTTAAACAAACATAGGTAGTAAAATAAAAACACAATAGTAAATCCGTTACACAGTCGTCGTTATGAACCCGAATAAAAAACACCAAGAATCATTTTCCGTATAAAGTTATACTTCAAGAATTTCAAACTCATAATATTAATATTATTTAGGGATTTTCTGCTTTTTCATACTCGTATATTATAAGGGTATATTAGAAATGGTAATATGCTGCAACTATTTGTGCGTAGCAGTCATTGAGGTCTACTTGCAACATTTCACATCACTGAAGTAAGTTCTGGAAATTTCCTTAAGTTTAGCTCTTTCATACATAGAGCTAGATGCACTGTAATTAATGTAAAATATTAATCTACCAACGTGTAGAATATATACTTTTTAGCAAACACAAATGCAAGTTCATGTGAATATTCGATAAAAAACGTTAACTATGAACGGCTTTGTAGACTTTACAAAAAGTATTCCTTAGTTGTTTTAGAATTTTCGAGCAAAGCTTTGCAATCTGAAAATCATGAGCTCTTATCCACATCTCACCAAACATGCTCGCCCTTTCCGCCGCGGGAGCGTCATAATGTGATAGTCAATCCTACTATTCGTTGGTAAAAGAGTAGCCCAAGGGTTGGCGGTGGGTGGTGATGACTAGCTGCCTTCCCACTAGTCTTACACTGAAAATTAGGGACGGCTAGCAAAGATAGCCCTCGAGTAGCTTTGTGTGAAATTCAAAACAAACAAGCACCCTAAACACATCATGTCCTCTTATGGAAGAAAATATTATGCCACAATCCATATAAGGATAAAGAGTATTTAAGAAAGCACAAATAAAACATTATAAAGAATGATATTAATGAACAAAAAACGCAAAATAATACTCAGTGTAGACACAGGAAAGGCTGAGAAGGCATCTTTGAAACATTAAAAATCGATTTCTAACATTAAAAAAAAAGTTAAGAATTTATGTATAGATGGAGCCGAACAGTTATTTCTTTACTAACTTAAAACATAGTAAAAATAGAGAGTTTACGTACTAAACTTTGATGTGAGAATCCGTTAAATTTCTCTTGATTCATCGAATTAAAACTTGTAATCAACACGTGTCACGTTTTTTTATTGCGGACTGAACGCAACAGAAAGACACAGATAGCAGCTTGTATAATTTATTATAATTATCTACTTATGTGATAGACACAAAATATATTATCTAATGGCAATAACAGATATCCAGTTTCAAACATCAAAACAACTTACAATACAAAAAAGTACTGGCCTGTGCCTAATAATATGATCCAGGATAGGTGTCCAAATCCGAAATCCGAAGTTCTAATCTAGGCGTTGAATTCAGTCCCACGGAGAAATTTTCGAAGTTCGAATGGGTAATTTCAAACAAAAGTTCACAGTCCAATTCCTATTGACTTTCGATATAATCCGTAATCCGATTGAATTGTAAAGGTTGACGGAATAAAATTTTTCACCGCTTTAGTCGATCTAGCTCTATTCACAAATTCAGTTTAAACTTTCTCAAACAAGACAAACTTCCTGATCTAAATAAAATGGATGATTTACCTCTTATCGCCGTCTGTTTATATACTATATCGCGTGACTTCCCAGAATTCCACAGTACAAACACCAAGCCAATACAAGTGATCAATCTATTTAGTTTTAAAATTTTCTAAATGAATTTTAATTAATTCTAAAATGTTATTTTAAATTTCACCGGTTTAAACCTCGAAACAATAATATAAATATAGAATTATAAATAATAAATATGGGAATTCAAATACGACGTTATATGATATTTACATGACATTTACATAACACTCGACATGGTTGTCGTTTACATAACATTTACATAACACTCTCGACAACATTTACATGATATTTACATAACAACACGTGAGAAACTTCCAACGCTCCCATCATCATGTATAGTTCCCTGGTGCTCTCCACTACACAGAGGTAAGTCTACGGATTTATATGGGTAAAATCGGGGGTTCGATTCCCCGCGATAAACACTTCAGATAGCGCGATGTGGCTTTGTTATAAGAAACACACATACACTTTCCTAATGTGTTTCGGTATTTTTCTTGCAAATTTAAATAACATTTTTTCACGAATGTCAAATAATTTGAAAATACCAAGGTTCAAAAATTGTTAAGACTCGTCTAGTAAAAGTGTCTTAAAATATTGCTGTTAGGTGTAACTTCGTCATTTACGTTATAATGTTTTGTTTGCTATTCTAAAGCCACATAATAACTTACTTATCCTTTGCCCACCACTGGTATAGAATTTTTTAGCGTCTTGAAGTTCAAAGTCCAGACATACCGCTGAAACATTGAGGTGTCTCGTCATAATCATGAACAAAAGAAATCAGAAAAAACTGAAAAATATAATATATAAAAATATATATTATATTCGGGTTCGTCATTTTCGTTATTGAATACAAAGCTACGTAATGGGTTTCTGCTATACTCACCACGGGTAGAGAAACCCAGTTTTACAAGTTTACGTCCACAGTCTTGCCGTTGAGCCACTGGAATGTTTTGTTATAATCATGAATAATATAAATTAAGGGACTTAATAGCTCCATTTATTTTGTGTGTAAATATTACACTCGCATGTAAATGACGTGTATTTCTATTACTTTCGTCAGAGCTTTTATTCTACTTTACCTTGAAGAATGAAAGTCTGAAACCTTGCTAAAGGGAAAAGATATCGTGGGTGACCAAGATGTGAGTGTACGTGGGTCATAAAAATTAAGACAATGACAAATTTTAGTATTTAAGCGATATTAATACCCAATGTTCAAATTTAAGAAATGTAAAGGTGTCACAAGATCAGAAAGTGTAAAACGTATAATGTTAGTATTGCTATTAGGTTTAATTAACGTTGTGCCTGATACGTTTAATATAGTTGAATTATACTGTTATCGAAATCTCTAAATGTTGCGCTGATGTTGTTAGTACACCATTTAAAAAAAAAAAATCTAATACAGTGTCTCTGTCTAAACTGAGATTTGGAGACAATGTCAGTAGTGGAATAAGATATGGAATGTCGAAACGTCCTCAAACAGAGGGTGTCGTATCGTAGTGGCGATGTTTACCCATGTATACCCACTCGGATAGGTTTGTGAAATATTCGCCAGCTAACAAGACTCTGATTGACATCCACCCCCATCTTCAGCGACCTAAAGGTTTACTCTATGTGTGTGGTTGTAAGAACTGCTTTTCCGATTACCGACTCCTGTGCTCAGTGCTCTGTAAACGGAAGCACGTGTCGCCGCGACAAAGGTATGCTTCGGGAATTGGTTTCGACATCGATATCGAAATCACTGATAAAGAAGTAGATAACCGACGAAAACAGATAGTCGTAGACTAAACCTTAACGAAAATCTGCCATCATCATTGTTCAGCTTCAATACATGCCCCAAATGTTGTTTAGTACATCTTAAGAGGTTTGAGTATTTAGGATTTATGCAGGAACCAACTGATACTTTATACCTGAATATGCATTTGATTGCTGCTCGTGATAATACCATATATGTGAGGCAAATTAACAAATGTGCAGATCTTTCGCTAGATCAATTGTGATTGTAAACATAAACGAAACGTGTTGTTTTAGGACAGTGTTAAGTTTGCTAACTTGCAACTCTAAGCTCGAGAGTTCAATCCCTCGCAATGAATACAGCAGATAGTCCAATGTGCCTTTGCTCTAAGACAAACAAAACTTTAAAAAAAAACAGTTACGTTGTAATGTGATTTACAGTTCAAATGTTCTGACAATTTCAGATTCAACCAAAATCCAATATACAGATCACTGAACTGTTTTATGAATGTATGAATAATACTTGGTAGACCCTAAGTCGATAACAAATACGTTCATCCGACAATGTTTTGTAGTAGATATACGATTATCAATACAGTAGTTACATACTGTACTTTCTTTGTATCTTCTGTTTGGCGCTATAAAAGTTTATTCGAACAATAAATAATAAAGAACAATATAAAATAGGGTGTAGAAATTTCTTCTTTAGCGATTCGTTATAACTTTGCATTGATAACGATATGAACTTTTTTCGGTTAACATGTAACGTTGTTAAATAATTTGGGGGAAGAGTCTCTCTGTTCTTTGAAAGACAATCAATAAATGAGTTATTTCATTCAGTTGTTTTTTATTAAGCAATTTAGTCTTTCACACCTTTTCTAATGTAGATTTATCAAGAATTCCGAAATCACGGCTATCGATTAAACTTCTACAGTTAGCTATCAATAGTTCAGAAGTAAGAGATTAGAGAGAAAGCAATTAGTCAATAACACTCGCCGCCAACTCTTTGGCTACCCTAATGAAATAGTGGAATTGACCATCATATTACATCGCCTCACACGGCTGAAAGAGCGAGCATATTCAACAAGCGGATTCGAACCCACAGATTACGAATCGAAAGCCCTTCATCCCAACTACTAGGTTACGCAAGGCTGGTTTCCAAATGAAGACATAAAACTGAAACTTTGACCTTATAATATTTGACCTTTTTAATCGTCTGGCGTTCATAACTGCTTCATTTATATAAGAAAGATTTGTTGAATTTGGAACAAACGTGATATAAAATTAACTAGCGTGAAAACGAGAAGTTCCACAATGGTATTAACACAGCTCATAATATGCTTACAAAATGCGCAAGAATCAGTGAGGCAATAGAACCCTCGTTTATTCGTTTTTGTTTTGTTTGTTTTTTTAAACGCAATGCTAAACGATGGATGATCAAAACCCAATCAATTTGTAGATTCATAAACCCACTGACTTACTGGTGAGCCGCTAGGGACCATTAAAGAACGAGACGACACATATGAAAGTTATGGTCACTGTGATTCAATACAAGTATTAACTATATCAAAATAGATTTACTGACTCATTTGACTCAGTTAAACACCCCTGATAGTACATAATTTTATTTGATAGTAATAGCTTCTGCATAACTATTCTGCCACCAGATGGCTCTATCTATCTAATAATTTTATGATGATCTTGTGGCTACCACATAAAATCTGCTTACAGTTAGGCGTTGAAAAGTTTTTAATGCTATTTTTGTTTTGTTTTTTTGTTTTCAAAAATATGTGAAATAACTTAATCTAACGCTTTGGCACGTTTTAAATCAATGAGGTATTTATCATTGGCTGACAGATCAGTTAATTCTAACCAATTGAAGAAAAGTAAATTTTACAGCAACATCGTCATTTAACATAAAATGAATATGAAATGAAATACAGATACAAGAAATTCAAATTTATATGGGTATATTTATTATCCAAAAAAGAAACGTATTCGTTATAAGCATTGACTTTTTTGTAACATTTTCGTCATAAACAGTACCGAAATGGTGAAAAAAATTGCAAAAATTAAAACATTTCAATATGTATATGCATATACATGACAGTGCGGCATGAACAGCAATTGATTTTAGTGGTTTAAGATCATTGTTTCTAATTCAAGAATTACTCTATTCCTCTCTCTCTGTATATAGGTATACATACATATTAAAGAGGCGCACATACTTTTTAACCACTTACTCTTGTCAGTAGTTAAACATTGTAGAAAGTAATATACAAAATATGTTGAGTGTAGCTGTCAGTACGTTCTTTTAGCAAGGTCTAATTTGAACAATAGCTTAAAATGATATTTAAAAAAAGGATAGCAAACAAAGAATAAACAACTGACTGGTTTGCGTATATTAGTTGCACCCAAAACTGTGCAATAATAACACTCGCTGAAGGGATGTGAATCGTATGATAAAATACTGGGTAAAAATAAAAATATTATTGGATCATGTACTTATAAGTATGGTCAGCATTAGAACTGTCAACCATAACGGCACTGCATGTGCACGCGAGTTAAATAGCTATGCTAGAAATCTCTAGAATTCAGGACAAAAAGGAAAGCAGTGAGCCAGAAGCACCCGCCACCGCCTGGACTTTGTCCGTATTTTTTTTAATCGAATAATAAGACTGATTGTTACTTTCATAACGCGTTCAAGATGAAAATGCGAAGCGCATTCAGTGGATTCACACTTTAAGCTTTGGACCTTTCGATACGCAGCCTGATACGATAACCATTAGAACACACCCTACTTTAAAATATATAGTTCTTCATTTTAAGATTACAATTGTGCAAAATATAAATCCTTAGAAAGATTTGTTGTTTACCAAAATGTTTTATTAGCGGTGATATGTTTTTATGACATATGCTATGTTTCAAGTGGTACTATCCTCTCATAAATGTTATTCACCTAAATGTATGTTTCTCTGAAATCTACGGTCCATTGAAATTTATGGATCTCCAAAATATGCGGTTCTTTCAAATGTGTTTTTTCTGTAAAATCTTCGATTCATTGAAATGACTCTCGGCGATTATTTGATATGTATTTTCTCTGAAATCAACAATTTATTGAGATGTATTTTTCTCCGATATCTGCGATTCTTTGAGTTGATTTTTTTCTAAAATCTGCGATTATATTATAAGCATTATTCTCTATCGTATTGTGTTGCTCAACTAGTGCACCTCCCAGACTTAACTTATGGTAAAAGATAAATAATGAAGGACATTGTGCGTTTGCTATTTACACAGGGGATTATAATAGGTTTGTATTAGTAAGTAGTGATTTCTATGAGTGCTAATTAGAGTTGTGGTTTTATTAATACCTTTGAAAATTTGTAAATAAATCGTATATTTCTAAGTCCGCAGCAATATGCAAAAAATTCATAAGTTCAAATGCTCATTCAATCACCACTATAATTTTTTGTTTAAAAAATAACTTTAATTATAATATGTTAGAAATCGTGTCAGTTCTAAAGTGCAATTTGTAATGAAAGAAAAAACTGATTCGGCAAGTTTAAATAAAATAAAGTAAGCATTCGCAAAAAAGTAAAACACTTACATGTTTAACGCCAATGAATTATTGTAATGTAGATTTTCTCTTCACTCTCCCGCCATTCTGATGTTGCGAGGGCTACTGATGTCTTAACAGGAGTTTGATTTCCATTCTCAACCATTCTCGCCATGAAAGTGCGCAGGGAAGTAACTGGTTGGACCATTTGTACCATCTTTCCCAACAGTCATAAATGGAAACACTAGTGACCCCTAGTGACACGAACTGTCCAAGAAGTCGGGGTATGTTGTCAGCTACACTTCACGAAGCTAAAATGGTAAAAAATAAAATGGATCTCCTAAACTTCTACCGGTATCTGATAAGGGATGTATATGTAAACGTTACATGCTGCGACCAATGTCTTCTATATCATGATTGGATATAAGAATTCTTACTCACATGCAGAATATGGTTTAAAAAGTTCTCAGTTTACTAAATTAGTTTCTCGAGTTTAGTTAGATTTCTTGTTAACAAACATAGCTAAATAAGGGTTCTAAATTGTGATCTTCAGGGGAAAAAAAGGCATTTACTTTTTTTTAGCAGTTACAGAAAAACAGACTTTATTAGAATTGTTAAGAAAAAGAAAAGGCCACGACCGATAAAATTTTATAGTGGCTGTTTTTGGTATAAATTTCTTATCATTACAAGAGTATAGTTATTCTAAACTTATAATTTTGATTGCTTTTACGTTGTTTAACGATTTCCAAACTAAGCAATGTTATGATGAAGACTCTACCGGCGAAACTATGAATAAATCAATTATTTAAGAGCCGTACAATTATCTTTGTTTTCCTCAATTAGTTTCTATATGCATTCGTCTTGTATCACTTTCTGATAAATTATTTTCTCATCACAGTACTCCGTTTGCAAAAAAAAAATAATTGAGGCAAGAAATGGCTTTCCGATATGGACAAGAATAATATAAATATATTTATGTAAGTGACTTGTATATTTAGCCTGCAAAAATGTTCAATCCAGTCATGTTTACGTTTCATCTGTGTTTCTAAGCGCAGTTTCACGTGTGATAAACCTAAGAAATAAGTTCCATAGACACTTTACTACGCAGTACTGATTTTAGTGCATGTTTGGAAGTGGAATATCTGTACACGTGATACTTATGAAAAAGATAAAATCCAAATCTTCTGAGACACATAACCTTCTAAAATAAGCGCAGTTTTTGTACTGCATGGAAAATAAACATATATGAAAATAAGTAGGTGATATGAGGACTAATGCAGAGCTTTCGTAGCTGTAATAACAATTTAATGTTTTATATATATATATATGCTAACCGTGCTTAAAATTCGTATTTATCTCCTACGTTATCTTTCAATAAAAGAACTTTCCATCTTTTCAAAAAGCTTTGAAGTGCGTTCCAAAACTACGTACTTGAATTTGTAGTTTTTCAAAATCTTAAACATATATTAAGTCATTCAGATTTGTATAATGAAAACATGAGAACAGATAAAATTACAATATTAGTGAGATTTGTAATCGATTTAGCAACTTTCAAAATTCCGGGATTTTATCATAATTATGTTTTTGTAGAGATATTATCTTTCTGTTGTAGTTCATAAATTGTTCATATCCCTATAGATATCATCTTCATACAAGATGCGAACTTATACCTTTATTAAAAAGCGCCTTGAATCAGGTTTATTTATGTTTTACATACAAATATATATAAATCTTAAGTGATTTGATTATTCAAAACACTAGTACTAATATTACATCACAACAATCTGATAAAATAGTTAAATAATAAGATATCTGATACACAAATATATTATTCAAATTTATACGTGAGAATATAAAAAGCTTCTATCGTAAATATATATTTTTGGTTAACGTTGAAAACTTTCTTACCGAATTCCACCTAAAAGTAGCATTTATTCATTTTTATCCAAAAAGTTCATAATTTCTCAGTCGTCTAGCTTTAGCAAAGCGTAACCAACTATAATATTTAACTTTTTAATGCATATCTTTTAGTTATATGCCTATCAGGATCTTTTAGGTATATGATTTAAGCATGATAATTCTCAACAATACAAATTTTCAACGATTAATTTTTATTTATTTTTTTCAACCCAGAACCTCAAAATATGCTATCTCCTTTTCGTTCGCCATGGAAAATCGGACTTCGTATTTTAACAGTGTAAATACGTAAATTTATCGTCCGACCCATTGGAGGATACCTTTAGCGAAATTTAATCAAATAGAAAAATAATAGTATAAGAGGAGTTTTATATAATACAGAATAAAATCATACTAAAACATAATCTTTATTTTAATATATCATCGATAGATTCTTTCAGCTCAAAACACACATTCATTTATCTTGCGTCTTGACATATACTTAAAATGTATAACTATTTAAGGCCATATATCTTGATGAGCATGTACTTTTTTTTAACAGTGAGCCCGGCAAAGTCAAGTAAGTTAAGGAGTTCGACTCCTAATCCGAGGGTTGCGGGTTCAAATCCCGGTCGCACTAAACATGCGCGCCCTTTCAGCCGTGTGGGCGTTATAATATGACGGTGAATTCATTGGTAAAAGAGTAGCTCAAGAGTGGTGCTGACGAGCTGCCTTCCCTCTAGTCTTACACTGCTAAATTAGGGACGGCAAGCACAGATAGCTCTCCAGTAGGTTTGTGCGAAATTCACAAAAACACACACACTTTTAACAGTAAGAGATTTAGGGTGAATAGTTGGATGAGTTTAACGTTAACTTAGAGGGAAAATTCACATTTTCCATTCCTTTAAAGAAAAGATTTATAAGCTCTCACGTTATTATTTATTATGTGCCCAGTTGGTACAACGGTAAGTCTTCAGATTTACAACCATAAAATCAGGGGTTCAATTTCTTTTGGTGGACTTAGCAGACAGCCCGATGTGGATTTGCTATAAGAGAAACACACACACGTTATTTATTACACTATTCGTATAGATAAATTACGGGGGCTAGAGTGTAAACCTCGGAAATTAAACTTATTATACCCAGTGATCCGGTTACAGTAAGTTTGTATTTTTATTTATTTTTCCATGTCCATGTATTGCTGTTTTTGTTTTATTGTATTTTGCACTGAGAGCGACTTCTCACAACTGGTACAGACAGTGAATGGTAGTTTCGAGTATCACGTTGTGAGCTTCAACGCATATAGATTTTTATTTTAATTGAAGTTCTAAACTACAACACGTAAAGCTTGTAATATAATACACCGTGTACCCTTACAGTTATATGGGTCTTATTTACCAAATTGTTCTTCCTCTCTTGTTTTTGTACGTCTGTACCTTTATATGTAATACTTTTTAATCTCTAATCTTTTTTCTGAAACGTTATGTGCGGATGATAAACATAAATCTTTTAAAACGCGAATTTTAAACTATACTTTGTGACTTACAAAAAATATTGCAAAATTTTACTTCCTCCCTCCCTCGCTCCCCCAAGTACAGTTTTAGGACGTAAATTGTAATATACAGGTCGCAGAACAAGTACCAAGAAAACTAAAGATCAATTTTAGAAACTGTCAATTGTTTGAACGTTGGGAAAATTGTTATTTGCCAGAGGAACAATAATAGGTAGAACGTCACTGAAATAAAATTCCAAATCCGAAGCTGTAGCACAAATAAAGAGCTTCCTTTCACAGCCGCGTGATCGAAACATCGCAACCAATAAGTTATGAGTATCATCACGAATGTTCCATCATATTATGTTCATTATTAAAAGTTGTTATATTACATAAAAATATTTTAACGCTTTGCATAAAGTTGTTTATGAAGCAAAAATTACATACAGGTTTAAACGTCTAGGACAGAAACTTGAAAAATCATCTGTGAGTTTTTCATATCATTGCCTGTGCCGTGTAGTAACTATCTGAAAGCGTGTGTTATACGAAATATTACGCATGATGATGTATATATATATAAACGTAACAATCAATATAATCAAATAGCTTATAATGTAAACTATGCATCATGATATGCCCTTCGGTGGATCAAACGTAAGAGTACGGATCTCCATCGCTACAATCATGTGCTCTATTTCCCACGACAGATCTCAGGAGAATTCTCTAGAAATAATGGTCTTTATAGAAATGTGAAACAGATAACCTTAAATTGTATAATATTTAATATAATAAATACTGACATATTTGATAGTCTCATTATTACCAGCACTAGCTTTTAAGTCTGTAACATTTAAGTCTGATAAAAGGTCTTCATTCGGAAAAAATATTACAAGATTCAAAATTCTGTAATAGTTGGGACGATATGAAATAATGACATGCTGTCATTAAGATAAGTCTGCCGGAAGCCTGACATGACCAGGTGGTTAAGGCATTCGACTCGTAATTTGAAGGTAGTGGATTCAAATCCCCGTCACACCAAACATGCCCGCCATTTGACCGTAGGGTCGTTATAATGTGACGGTTAATTCCAATATTCGTTGGTAAAAGACTAGCCCAAGAGTTGGCTGTGGATGGTGATGACTAGCTGCCTTCCCCTCAGTCTTACACTGTTAAATTAGAGATGGCTAGCAGAGATAGCTCTCGTGTACTTTTCGTGCGAAATACAAAAATAAATAAACCTATCTATTAACAAAATGATACATTTTCTTAACAGAATGGCTTGTTTTAAGACTCCAACTTCCATAAGCGTCATCTCTCGATAAGGTTCCACTATGCTTATAATTATCGTCCAATGAATCTTTTTTTGTGTTTGTCTGTCTTAGTACGTTTTGCTTGTTTTAAAGTTTCGCGCAAAGCTAGACAAGCATTACCTGAGAAATCGTTCCTAAATTTGAACTATCTGACTAGAAGGAAAATAACTAATAAATAGAATTCACTGCAACATCTTCAAGTTCCCTCTTCTGATTGATTAGTGGGATATGACTTTGACTCTTGTAGGGCACCCATGGCACCAAAGAATGAAGAGCATTTTGCAGCAATAGAGGATGAATCACGACTCTTTCATTCACAGTCCGGGCACATAAGATTTTACTTTCGTATCTTGGAAACATAGTTTATCATACAAATGCGGTTTTAAAAAATATATATAAATATAACCAGATATCCACGTTTACAATTTTGTAACAACATTGGAATAACAAATTGATTAGTTATAGATGGCCAGCTAATACACGAACATGAACATTTTATATACCACGAATTTCTTCTAAGTCTGAAAAAAAGTTATTCTAGTGTCTTTACTTAGCTGAAGCTGCAACTGTATCTTTTTATTACTTTAATCCAGTTTGGTTTTCCCTGTTGTCTGCAAAAGTAAAAGGAATAGTAAACGAATTTTATAACCCTTCTACTGAACTCGATGTTTCCATATTTCTTTCTAATGTACGTTGCAGTGCGTTACGTGTCGTCCCTAAAGATTATTCTTACACATGTAACAATGTACTTGTGTCATGAAACTTGTCTATGTAAATACAAACGCAAAAATTAGATAACATAATTACCTGTTTGTATGTAATCGGTTTAATTATTAATTTTTGTCACACGGTAGTATGCAAGCATCTTATATCTTCAACCATTTGAAGTGATATACGTATGTTGTTTTAATTATTGAGTATTTAGCTTTCTCGATGTTATGACAACAATGTATGGTTCTGTTATTTTCTTGTTCTATCCATCTTGGATCTTTGCTATTTTGTTAAATAACGACTTCTGCCTTCAGGGATATTTCAGTGTATTTTGTGCTTTAAAACCACTTAGAACTGGAAAATTGCTGGCGGATGTATGGCTTCAACTAAATATCACAGCTGACGAATACTGTCTAGGAACATAAGTCACGAGGTGAAAATTTCTGCTGGATAAAGAAAGCAAATTATATTAGTTTGCTTCCAGTTTTTGCAGAAACAAAACCGTTTGAAGTTCGCCTAGCAGGAAAAGGAGGATTTTATTAATTTTATTGAAAACGTCCGGGACGTAGGTGACTATACCTGAAAGTGTCTTGGACTTGAGACCTGGAGTAACTGAATATGTTATACATTTCTAACTACGCGAGTATTATAAAAGCAAAAGTGACTCATTTCTATTTAGTTGATAGTTAGCTCTCTTTCTTCCGGCCAAGTAATTCGAAATTAGATACATCTATATCTGAATCCAGAGGATCTGTATCCTAGCCGGTGGGAATAAGATTCTTCCGTATTGAAAATGTAATTCGTATGTCACACAATATTTGCATATTATATTTATCATGTATTTTAGCCATGTTTGTTTTGATTTGAATTTCACGCAAAGCTACACAAGGGCTATCTGTGCTAGAAGTCTATAATTTAGCAGTGTAAGACTAGAGGGAAGGCAGCTAGTCATCACCACCTACCACAAGCTCTTGAGCTACTTTTTTTACAAACGAATAATGGGATTGACCGTCACTTTATAATGCCCCCACGGCTGAAAGGGCGAGCACGTTTTGTGTGATGGAGATTTGGACCCGAAATCCTCGGATTACGAGTCAAGTGCATTAACCACCTAGCCATACCGGGCCCAGGACATTTGCAACAATATTTCTTAATTGTACATTGATCAACTTTATGGTAGAACGTAGGCAATGTGACTATGAGTAAAGGAAAGCGGTCGTACACAAACAACTCTGAGTGTGTGTGTGTTAATGTTACTTCGAGTACAGTAAGATGCATATTAGCTCAAGACAGTGAAAGTTTTCGTGACCAGTTTATACGAACCAATGATTAATGATTTGAAGCTACGGGTAGTGTTATGTAAATGTTTTGTAAGCGACAACATGTCGTGTTGTGTTTAAATTTTCATTTCTGTTATTTATATTTCCATATTTATATTATTGTTTCAAGGTTTAAACTAATAAAATATGTTGTTATTCATTTAAAATAACATTTAGAATTTTCTAGAATTAGGTAGACCAATCATATGTATTTAAATGAAATGCTGGCGGCCTAGTGTCTAGACGAGAAGTCTCGTGCAAGAGCGGACATGCGCGGATTTCTCTGGAATGTTGGGAAGTTACGGAATGAATCGAGAGAAGAGGCCTAATAATATATATAAACAGACGGCGATAAGAAGGAGAGAGGAGTCAGACATTAGTTTTATTCAAAAGAAGAGAGTCAATCATTCGTTTGAGAAAGTTTAAGTGTTTGCTGTGATTTGTGACTGAAGTTAGATCTACAGAAGCTGTGATTTTATTTCGTCAATCTCTACGATTCATTCGAATTACTGGTTGTGCTGAGAGTCGACACGTACGGGACTAGCCAGGGGAGATCGGAAAAATTGAAGGCGACAAGTTTGTGACGTTCATCAGAGGCATCGTGAAAAGAACTTCGTCGAATTTATTAAACTGTGAATTGTTTCTGAACTTCTTCATTTAAACTTCGGAATTTCTTCGTGGGACCAAATTCACACCCTAGACTGGAATTTGAGACTTTCATTTTAGATCATTATATTAGATACAGGCCAGTACCATTTTGTATTGTGATTAATTTTGAAGTTTGAAACTAGTATTATTTTGTTTTGTAATTAATTTCGAATGTTATAACTTAATATCTGTCACTGTTATCATATAATTTATGTTATATCTGTTATATTTGTTAATAGTTCAGTGTAATAAATTATACAAGCTGTTATCTGTGTCTTTCTGTTGCGTTTGGTCTACGAAAAACATAAAACATACATAAAAAAAACTTAACAGGTAGGGAGCATTTTGCAGATTTTGTTTGTTTGTCAAATATGAAGCTCACAATGATCCATTTGTGCTGTTCCCAACACAAGAATGGAAACCCGGTTTTAAAGGTTATAAGCCTTCAGACCCATCGCTGAGCCAGAGGGTAGCTATGCTGCTTTGATTCCGTTATAAATACTGAGGTTTATCATGAAGTCTTATTTGGGTTATATTTTTCCAGTTTATCTTTTTTTTAAGAATTTCCCAAATTTTCTCGTTATTTAAGTTTTTACAAATGAAGAAAATTAAAGAAATATTGCTCTCTGAAAAAACAAGTAATGTTGCACAGTAAAAAAAAATGCAAGCTTCACTTGTCATTATTATAACAATATTTTTCCTCTGACAATACTGTATTTAAATAGAAAATGTTATTATGAAGACAAAACAACGGCTTCCTCAAAACTAACTCTTCACACGTTTTTTGTTACTTCCGTTGCAGCAAATTGATTTCGCTAAATTTACAACTCAAAATGATTTTGTTTTTAATTTCGCGCAAAAATACAAGAGGACTATCCGTGCTAGCCGTTCTTAATTTAGCAATGTAATACTAGATGGAGAGTAGCTAATGTTTACCACCCACAGAAAAATCTTGGGCCACTTTTTTACGAGCGAATAGTGAGACTAACCGTAACATTAAAACGCCCCCACAACCGGTAGGGGGAGAATGTTTGGTGTGACGAGGATTCGAACCTGCAACTCTTAGATTACGAATCGAGAGTTTTAACCACTTGGCCCTGCCGTGACTAACTCAGAACGAATCAGATAAAACAGCCCTCGCATAGCAGTGGAACATATTATTAGATTGACTTTAATTTGTAGCACTTTGCTTGACACTAAGATATATAAATAAACACACACACTTTTACACATTAGACGAGCACAAGCTTTTGAAGTTTTCATCTTAAGTAAACCTACAAATTCCGAGTTATTTATTGCACTTTTGCAATTTTGTAATAATTTAAAGTACTGAAAAGATAAATGATTTCCCTTCTATGATTGGTTTGTTTTGAATTTCGCACCAAGCTATACGAGGGTTTATCTTAGTAGCCGTCCTTAATTTTGCAGTTTAAGACTAGAGGAATGCAGCTAATCATCACTTGGGCTACTCTTGGGCTTACTAACGAATAGTGGTATTAACTGTTACATTATAACGCCCCATGGCTGAAAAGTCGAGCATGTTTAGTGTGACGGGGATTCGAACCTACGACCCTGGGATTACAAGTCGAGTGCCTTAACTACCTTGCCATGCCAGTAAAACTGCAAATTCAGGGCGACTTATGTAATAACTTAAGTATTGAAAAGATAAATGATTTCCTTTCTATGATAATTCCCCCATAATCGCACCTCTTTTTTCTTCTGTTCTACATGTCTAAAATAAAATAAATTATTTATTTTTCCATTCAATTTAAGTTTCTCATACCAGTGGACTTACCCCTCTTTGCCACAGCAGTATGTTTTCGAACTTTCAACTCTAACAACAGGGTTTCGATATCCATGGTGGGCAGAGTACAGATAGGCCACTGTACAGCTTTGTGCTTAACTTTGAACGCACCACTAGAATCTTTTATATAATAAATAAAGATAAATAATCTGCAAGTATATCTTTAAAGTTAAAAATTTAAAGTACGTGAAAACATCATGACTTTCTTTAAGATTTACGTCTCTTCAGAAGAAAAAAATAATAATTTTCGATTATTGACAGAAGCATCGAGTTATTTTTATTATAGATTGTGTTCAAAATTTCTGTAACTTCCTACACGATTGTCACGGATACCAGGAAAACAACAACAAACTTTCTTTATTAGAATAGTTTATGTTATGCTATTACAAAAACAGTTAAGCGTAGTATACATTTTTTTTTTTTTTTTTTCCAAAATGACCATTAAAATATCCTCAATCATAATGGTAAACCATACCCATTCCAAATATTTTCGGCGAACACAAACACAATACAGCCGAAGATGTTAATCGTGTTTAAATATTCAATTATGTCGTCATGCAATGAAACATTTAAATCTCCGCACCAATATGGTTGTTTCAAGCATTAAAAAGAAACTGGTGACTTAATTCGAACAGGTAAGAGCATTCGACTTCTCCGCTAACAAAGCAACTAATGAAAAGCGACTGGATTCTTTGACAGCAATTTATTCCATTATCGAGTCTTTATCCTTCTTTCATTAACTCTATGCTGACATCTCTCCAGCTAGCATGGAACGGTCTCCTAGATACACTTGACTAGAAACATGCCTTTCATACAATTCTTCTCATACCAGTCCACTCAGTTTCTTCTTTCCTTTCGTCGTTATTCTAAACAAAAAATAAATAGAAATTAAACTACTTGATTTAATAAATTCAGTTGCCTCAGCGCACTGTAGATTTAGATGTATTCCTACGCATTACGCATTTACTGCAGTTTTTCTCCAGCGTGGATGTTGTGGGAGTCTTTTAAAGAAGTTAATAACAAACATCTGAGCAAAAGAAAAACAGTTGTCGTTCAAATTATTTCCGTGTTAATTTAATTGCGTTTCGATTTTGTTTTTTCTGTTGACATTATATATATAATTCAACTTAATAGAAAAGATGGTACATGGTATTTTTAAAATGGTGTAATGAATCTCAGTCGTCTTTCTTACTAATTAATGCGTAAACACGTGCTATGTGTAATAGATGCCTATTTATTATACTCGCAACATATCGTAGCTTCAGGACGTTTGGCACAGATTTTCCCCTCCCTCACTCACCCTAAAGCTACTATTGTAAGCTGTATTTTTAATATTTTAATCTAGATGTTTGTTTACTAGAGAGAGATTTTCTTTCTACTAAACTTCTGACCAGGTTTTAATGTCCTGTTCAGCTACTGGTGATTCTAAGCTCGATGTTCATTATTAGTTAACT
Organism: Carcinoscorpius rotundicauda; assembly: GCA_011833715.1. Classification (NCBI taxonomy): domain Eukaryota; kingdom Metazoa; phylum Arthropoda; class Merostomata; order Xiphosura; family Limulidae; genus Carcinoscorpius; species Carcinoscorpius rotundicauda. Next base: position 34,010,730 of record CM022398.1, read on the forward strand.
TTTCACTCTTACTAGTGAATCCTATAGAATTAAAAATTGTGATTAAACTGTATTGTAATCGCAGTCACTAAATGTTTCAAACGATCTACGTTTTCATCATTTTATAATTGTCATGGAAACATTCTTATATTTTTTGTTATCTACAGTGTCTGATACTGTTAACACGCTATTTATCAGCCACAAAAATAATAAAAATGTATTTTCTGTATTATCTAATAAATAATAGTTTAAAAAATAGGTTCTTTAAGAAGTGATTGAACAGAAGAGTTTTCAGTTTTCCTGCTACATCACCTGTTTAAAGCAGTAATATAAGATATTCCTCATAATTTCATACGATCCATTAAAGGAACAGTAAGAAAATCAAAACGTTCATATGACCATTTAAAAATTGTTTCATTTGTAATTCTGATGAAAGAACTGGTTGATTTATGTAATAAGCATTCGAAGTAACAAATCCTAAAAATAGTTAGTTTATCATTCGAAGATATACGATTTAATCTACCTTCTTTAAAAGGTAAAGTATTTCTATTAACCCAGTGAACTTTCCTCCAAACAAATTCTATAAAATTGTTTCGAAAATTAGTTATCAAATTATTATCTTTATAGTCAGAGATAAATGTTATTTCTTTCCCAGAAGACGTACTTAAGTCTATTAATAGGCCAGATCCATTCTGTTGTGTAGCATAAAAGATAATTATATTATACTTCCAGTTATTCCATAATAAAAATTGTTTTTTACATGAAAGTTACACTCTTGTAACAAAATAATTTCTGCATTGTGACACATAATATCATATTTAGCTACTCGAATATTCATATCGGTAGAGCAATCTCTAACATGTTGTACAGGATTAATTGTCATAAAAAAAGAGAAGACATAGAATGTTAATTTAACACCAGAAATAAACATAATCTAAGATTAAATTTGCACATTTTCACTTCAACTTTTAAATATATAATATAATATTCTCCTCCTATTTACACTATTCTGATCTCTTTTCACTTACAATATATTTTTCAGTTTCTCTACTTCGTTTATCAACCTTGTTATGTTGTCTACGTATTTCATAGTCACTCTATTTTCAAGACAGTCCTTTAGCTTTCTTTTCGAAATTGAAAAAATCTTAATTTTAATAATAGTTATTCAAAATACCTCATCGTCACTCTCTATAAGAAAAATTTTAAATCCTCTTTCACATTTTCCTTTAAATCATCACACATACTTGTTTGAATGTCATCGTTATGTTGTAAATTAATTAGTGAAAGACATTCGGTTAGCAGTTAGATAGATAGATATAAACTGCGTGGTTGTGTGTCAAAAAGAGCGTAGACATGCGATTTTTAAAGTAAAATTATCGTATACTAAACTGTACTAACAGAGAAGAAAGAATAATTCGTCTTGTATATTGTGTTCTACAATAACTGAACTAGCGTTTGTAAAATTTGATGAAACAAAAGAGACACTTATTTAAAGCTTTGAATATAATCAATAGTATAATTAACATTTGTAGATACGTAGGACTTGTCTAAATATATTATTTTAAAGCAAATGGACTGGATGCTGTTTGTTTATTGTTGAAATTTATCGCGAAGAAGTTACAAACACCTGCTGTAAAAAAAAAAAAAAAAAAAATCGGTCCCTACATAAATAGTGTCAGTTTAGTATTTTTGTTTGCTTATTGTCGCACAAAGTTAACAATAGACTACCTATCTTGTGCCCACAAGGGGTATAAAAATCTATATTTTAACGTCATGAGACGTGCCACTGAGCTACTACAGGCAAAAAGTTTAATATTCCAAGGTACACATAAAAACTAAAATCAACTTAAGTAAAACCACAATAACAGTACATTTTAATTGAATAAGCAAAAGGTAAATAAATTGAATTTGGCATCATTACCAATGAAAGTGTCTGATAATTTTTCCACGTGAAAACAACATTTTATTGACAAATATGGCACGCGAAGGTAGCAACAAAACAAAGTCTGTGTGTCGCTACTGGACGGTGAACACAGAATGAAAACAGTCAAAGTACATAACATTCACAAATAAAATTATGTTTGTTTGTTTGTTTGTTTTGGAATTTCGCACAAAGCTACTCGAGGGCTATCTGTGCTAGCCGTCCCTAATTTAGCAGTGTAAGACTAGAGGGAAGGCAGCTAGTCATCACCACCCTCCGCCAACTCTTGGGCTACTCTTTTACCAACGAAAAGTGGGATTGACCGTCACATTATACACCCCCACGGCTGGGAGGGCGAGCATGTTTAGCGCGACGCGGGCGCGAACCCGCGACCCTCGGATTACGAGTGCACGCCTTAACGCGCTCGGCCATGCCAGGCCAAATAAAATTATTAGTGATTAAAAACTAACTTCGCTCATAATTCAATCCTTACTTCCGTTAGGGCTTCCTATAATTCTACGTCATCCACATAAATCAGACAAGTCCTGTAATGTTTATCTCATTACCCCCCAGTGGCTCAGCGGTATGTCTGCGAACTTACACGCTAAAATCCGGGATTCGATACCGTGGTGGGCAGAGCACAGATAGCCCCTTGTGTAGCTTTGTGCTTAATTTAAAACAACAACAACGTTTATCTCATTTGTTGTTCATCACTTAAATATAGGGTGCTTCATTTTGCTTTGAATTATATAATTGCAAACTTATACAAAATATAATTATATATACTATACAAATTATTACAATTTATATTTTCTATTAAAAATGTAGCGAATACGCTTTGCATAGAAGAAAAATTGAACAACGCTACCTGCAATCCCTATGTAGCGTCGATCTGTTAACCATTTATAGAAAGCAATTCTACGCACAGCTCTCTTTACGAACAATTCAGAGTTAAGCCTAATCTGATTATGTGCAATTTATAATTAAATGCAGAAAGCTAAACTAAAATTTTTAAAAATGTCGTGCTCATAATCTAAGTTATAAAGAATTTTAATCACGATATCAGTTTATCAAACAACTCAAAATACTTTAACATATTTCTCATACCCATGTCTTCGATACTCAGAAAATCAGTTCACAGACTCACAAATAAGGTGACATAATTCATTAAATCTATTTTTTCGAAATTTTCGATTAAACCTGACACTTACTTTGTTGTAATTTGAAATAAATAAAGTTATTATCGGCTGCTAAAAAGTTGGAACAGTGTAACAAAGAAAAACGTTTGTGTAAATTTGGTAAATTAATTTTAGCGCTAGGTTTCATAATATTGTCTGAGTATTGTTTAAGTGCCAAGTAATTATAGTTGTCCACTGCTTAGCTTTGAATACTGGATAAATAAGTCGCCACTCTACAATCTAATAGAGTATTAAAAGAATAATTATCGGTGTTTACCAATGTGTACTTTACGTTGCGAGGTTAGCTCAATATAATTGTGTTAGTACAAAACTTATGCCGTAGATGTCAAAACCATTAACAGATAAACCTACAATTTACTTCTTTCTTTCCTTATAAATAACAAACACCACAAATATTCGCTACTTAAGTAACACATTTATTCACTATTTACTTTATTTATCGACCCTTCCAGACTTCGGTGTTATTTTAACTATTATTAGAACAAACAAATCTTAAACGGTTAAGCACAGGCATACGTCATGCAAATAATGATTTGTTTAAACAAAAATATATTCCACTTGATTTTGATAGAGGATAAATAAATTCAGGTTATTAACCAAAATATTATGTGATCTGGGTTGAGAGATACTGGAAAAAAATAATCAAAATGGCATATAATTCTGAGGACCGCCAAAAAGAAGAGGAGAAACAGAACTGCGGCACTTAACCTCACAGCCTGGAGGAAAACCAAGGGGGTTGCTTGAAATGAACCGCTTAGATCACAAAATAAATTTACTTACATTAACCATTCTACCATTGAAAGTCAAACTGGTTTGGTTTGAATTTCGGGCAAAACTACACGAGGCTATCTGCGCTAGCCTTCCTTAATTTAACAATGTGAGATTAGAGAGAAGGCAGCTCGTCATCATCACCCACTGCCAATTCTTGGGCTGTTCTTTTACAAGCGAACAGTAGAATTCACCCTGACATTATAACGCCCCCACGGCTGAAAGAGCGAACATGTTTTGGTGTGACAGGGATTCGAACCCGTGAATTACGAGTCGAATGCCTGGACCACCTGGCTATGCTGAACCTATATACTAAGGTGAAAATCATAAATATTAATCACATTAGGCCCGACTCCAGTTTCACTTCCTTTGTGCGTGTGGATGGGGTGGGATTGGTGGACGTGGAGACTTTGTCTACTATTTTAAGCATTTTTTGAAACTGCTCGGCAGAATTAACTTGCATGGCCCAGAATAAACTTTGTAGCTTAAAGGCCCGTCACAACACTTCTATAGTGCCATCCCTGAGCCGCTCATAAGGACCAGTAAACCTAAAATCCCTAACCAAGGTACACCAAAAACTTAAAGTCTCGTTTTCAAATTCCTAATACATATACGGTATATATATATAAACGGTTTTCATAAACATTTCTACAATGCTGAAAATCATATTATTAAAACTAAATTAAAAAATGACTTCTTTTCCATTTTAAACGACATGTAATTACTTGCAAATCGTTGTTTTTTAGTTAAGCACAAAGCTACACAATGGGCCATCTGTGCTCTGCCAACCACAGGTATCAAAACCCGGATTTTAGCGTGTAAAGCACATTTTAATAGCATCAATATAAATCTCATTTCAAACCTTATTGAGAACTTTATATACAACACTGTACTGCACTTCTAATATCTACCTCCAACAGGGCAAACAAGCCTATCAAGTTGACCAAGCGTTCTCATCTTAGAGACAGTTGTTTGTTTTGATCACTTTGCAGACTATCTGAATCTGTGACCAAAAAAAATGTATAGCGTTCTAGTATTTCACCGCATGTGATCAAGCACAAACAAAGATGTTTTTTAAACAACCAGACAAACCTGTCTGGTTTTAATATATAATTAATGCAAGAGCAACTAACTGATTAACTTAATTATGTGCTACCCCATGATTTCATCAGCTAGATAATTGTTGGTTTCCTCTATTCGTGTCACCTCTACTGCAATAAACTAGTAGTTTATTTGTAGTACAGTACTTTAAGATAGCAATATTTTATCATTTCTCCCTCAGGTTTTGCCTATGTCATTTTTCTCCCTGTATTTTTAATGGATATTTATTTTTCTAATAAACAGTGTCTCATCTCAGTACTGACGATAGTTGAACTAGCGCCCTAGGCATAAATTAAGGTTGCACCTCTACTTACACTGGAGACCCGAATATTTGACACTCTTGGGCTATTCTGGTACGAATAGTGGGAACTGACCGTCACATGATTGAAATGGCGAACATGTTCGGCGAGGAGATTCGAACTCGCCACCCACAGATCGCGAGTCGAATACCCTAACTATCAGGGTATTCTTTAACGGAAAGTGTTAATTACATCACAGCCGGCGGCAACTCATCCTTTTCCAGTCGCAATAGTTAAACTACACACAGGCTGCACCCAATGTTAGAACAAACTAATATTTCTCGTACAAATACCATTCATAGTTTCCTCAAGTTATACAGTTTATTAATTAACTTGTTACAAATTACTTTCAGCATTACACGAAGTAGCAATTGGATGAATGCTATTTAGGTTGTTTTCCCCGTACCTTGCGAATGATTCTTCTATATTTTTACCACATAGAAAAATTTGTTTGTTTTTGAATTTCGTGCAAAGCTACGCAAGGGCTATCTGCACTAGTCATCCCTAATTTAACAAAGACCAGAAGGAAGGTAGCTAGTCATCACCACCAATTGCCAACTCTTTTACCAACGAATAGAGGGATTGACCACCACATTATAACGCCATTACAGCTAAAAGGACGAGCATGTTTGGTGTGATGAGGATTCCAACCTGCAACCATCACATCGAATGCTTTAACCCACCTGGCCATGCCTCTTCTATTACCGCGTGATTTGGTATGGAACAATAAATCCCCTCTTGGTGTACACTGTTAAAAATAATAAAACATTTAAGTCCTGTCTTTAAAGAATAAGTTCAAAACCTTTCTTCTGGAGACTTCTACTAACATGATAATATTTGTGTTACATTTTTATTGTCCAAACATTTATTTCCTTGTTTTATATATAATTCAATCTACTTTTGTTGTTGTTGTTTTGAATTAAGCACAAAGCTACACAATGGGCTATCTGTGCTCTGCCCACCACGGGTATGGAAACACGGATTGTAGCGTGTAAGTCCGCCGCTGAGCCACTGGGGGGCATTCAATCTACACCTGCTATTTTACAAAAATAAAATGTCAGAAAATATCTTGAACTGCACTTTTAAATAATTATCTCTCTTTAAAGGGGAAAAAAAATTAAAATACAGAAAACACATTCATGTTACTTTTATTATAATTTATTTATATGAATATTTCCATTTGTCAGATTTGCTAAATACAAATTTATAAATTTTAGTTATTACATATCACTTGAAAAAAAAATTTAATGCAACTTTGGCTTGAAGCACAATCCATGTGTGTGTATGTATAGCAGTATAAATGCCAATCAAAGCTAAATAGTTTGACATTTTTTCTTGAAATGCCTTGTCTTTGTATTACATTTTTAAATGTTTTCACTTTATTCTTTTTGTGGTCACCTACAATTTGTGCCTAGCTATATGTGATAATATTAAGTTTCAATTTTGTAACTGCATGTTTATTATTACTCTATTTGTCTATCCATCTATATCTATATATATATAATTGAATACACAGGATATAATAAGCATATTTCTTACCCACCTGTACTAATGTAACAATATAAATACAAGTGCTGAATGTTGAGGTGTTGCCATAGTTTTACATGTTGTTTGTTTGTTTAGAATTAAGTACAAATCTACACAATGGGCTATCTGCACTCTGTCCACCATGGGTATCAAAACCAGTTTCTAGTGGTGCTAGTCCAAAGACATACAACTGTGTGACTGGAAGGCTGTATCATATTGAGTAATTTCGTGTAGCAGTTGGATCAACATATTGTACTTTGATGAGAAAAATTCACTAAATCGCTTATTTTCTATGTAAAAAAAAGGATTTATCAGCAATAAGCAATATCAGTTGCAGCATTCATTTAGTTTAACTTCTTTTATTTCATCCTTTTGTTATTACGAATTTTATAACCAATTAAATCACATACCAAAAAAATGATGGCTATAAATAGTTTAAAAATTCTAATGATTGAATACAAGCACACTCATAGAAATCAACATTTATTGAGCCTTTAGAAATAGTAGAATCTTTTTTATACAAAATTACTCATTTTATAAATCCACAGTTTTTCTTCTTCCTATAAAGAATCAAAACAAAACCAACATTAAATACAAAATTATTTAAGTTTCAATTCTGAAAACATCTTTTTTTAAACTCTGATAACTTACTAAAACAGATCATGCTAAAATGTCATCATACAAACTGTGGTACATCTACTGGTACATTCCTGATTTAAGGAAATTATTGTCAGCAGTTTGAACAAACACTGTGTCTTGTATAACATAGAAATAAACCTTATGTAAGCCTCAGAGTATTTTATATTTATAATATAATTTACACGACAATAGTTACAGGAGGGTTTACAGATCTAATCATATCAAGGAAATACTAAAAATTATTATGTAATGCAGACATAGATCAACATTTTATTCTCTTTACAAGGGTAAAAATAAATGTTATGGTAGTTTTGTTATTTACAAACATGAAGTAAAATTTCTCTAATGAAGTCATTTTTTAACTAAATTTATTCAATAAACACAACATTAGAACAAAAAAAAATCTCTTCCTATGTTTGACGAGAAAGTTGCCATATTGTAAACATGTGGATGCTACAAAAACTCTTAAACGTTAATATATTTAAGAAATTAAAGACAAACATACAAAAGTAGTATGCAATGGCAATATGCTTTACAAAACTTAGAGTTAAGTTTCACATGAATGAAAAAACAAGAAACTTGAATTTTGTAGGATAAAAAGGAATTAAAGGTTTAAATATAAAATGCAAGGAAAAAAGAATAAAATTCAAACTTTCAGAAGAGAAAAAACTAGAATGTAAAATATTTATATAAGAGAAAAACAGGACAAGAAGGATCACAAAGATTTTAATTTTAAGAGTAAAGAGCAAAAAGGTTTTAATGTTTATAAAAAAACAAAAAGGAAAAAAAACAGAAAATTTAAATTGCTAGATAGAGGTGAACATAAATATCTTTCTCTAAAAATAAACATTTAAAAATTAGGAAGAACTACTGTTTCAACACAAACGTACATCATAAATTCAAACAGTGTTTAATTACAGGTCACAGTATTGAGATACCAGAAATATATAGATACAGTACTGTGAAAAAATGTGAGGACAAAGTAAAAAATTAGCTTTCAGGCTACTTTCAAAGAACAACAAAAAATGAGTCACAAGTGAAACATAAAAATGTTATTAATATTCATATTTAGTACAACAGAAACTCAGTAGAAATCCTGAAATTCAACAAACAGTTAATATTTTATGTGTCCCCACTTTGCTTTAATAAGTGTAGACTGTCTTTCAGATGCTGTTGCAACATATTTAACCAGACAGTCCTGTGGGATTTTACTCCATATATCTCTAATACACTCCCATAGTTTCTTTAGAAGTAACTATAACTACTGATTTGTAAAGTTTTTGATCTATCAAATTCCAGATTTTCTCAAAAGGGTTAAGATCAGGCTTTTGTGGTGACCACTGCATCATCTGAAACACTCCAGCAGCTTCTTTCTCAGCTAAGTAATTATAATAATGTTTCAAGTCATAATTTTCTTGGTAGTAGAATTCTTAACCAATAATACACAAACCACTGGGTACACCCTACAATAAAAGATCATTATCAGAGTTATTTGCAAATATCTCGTGTCTCAAAAGAAAAAACATCCTCAAACCATCACACTGTCTCCCCCATGCTTCATGATATCTTTCACCTGTCTGGCAAACTTCTGCCAGATATACAACCTACACTCTGAATCAAATATTTCAAAGTTGAACTCATCTGTCAATAACACCTTTTACAAATTATCAAAAGTCCAGTTTTTGTACTTTTTTTGGCAAATTTCAGTGTCTTGACAATACCTGGAGACCAAAGAAAAGGTTTTTAATTGCCACATGATCAAATATTTTATTTTCATTGAGTCTCCCCAATACAGTAGATCTGAACACTTTTCTGTCACTTGATACGTTTGTTTATCCTGCATAAATGAAGATACTTAACATCAGTGTCATTGAATCTATGTGTTCTACCTCTTCAATTCCTATTTTAAAATTTACCTACCTCAGTCTTATGATCACAGGTGTACTTGATAGTGTTAAAGGAGCATTTCAAGTCTGCAGCAGTTTTGTCAGAGAATCCAAATAGCATCACATAAACCTTTTGTGCAAACTTTTTCTCTAATAATAATTTTCTACACTTTTTTGGACAATGGCATGACAATAGAATTTAATATATAGTGTTAAACAATGTTTTTATCAAGATTTGTGTAGTGCTCAGCTCAATGAGTCATATTGATTTCTTCTGGCATATACCAGTACTATATACTAGCTTCTTTCTATACGATCAAGACACTGTATATGGTACAATGACATTCTTTCAGCCACTAAATTTGATATGTTTTTTCAAGCAGAACTCTTATCACATGTGCTATTCTCACCCCAGGTCATTCAATTGTCAATTCAGATCAGTAAAGCATTACCATAGTATTGAAATTTACATTCTGTAATGGCATGGAAGAATTAGTTGCATAAAATAGAAAGAATGACAAAATATTCTCTTGTCCTTATACTTTTGCACAGTACTGTATTCTACACAGACAAAATTCCTATCTGAGCAGCAAGAGTCAGGAAGGTTGTTGTAAATGTAATGTGTGTTTATGGCTCAAAACAGCTACAGTAAATCATCAGTCTCAGAGTGGCAGATTCTGTTGACTTGATGACAGAAATACGTGTACTAGGCCTAAGGACCAGTGGTTTGTGAATATTATTTTGATGCAAATTGAGATCCTAGTCTCAAACCACAATTGAGAGATATCAATTAACAATCTGATTGATTATATGTAGCACATATACTAATGCTTTTGGCATAATATTTTATCAACATCTTACCAATGCCTGACTGTGAGATGAAAAACTACATATCCTAGGTCACACTTTTTATAATACAAAACAAAAAAAGTAAAGTTTATATGTATTTACCATGCAACTATTTAAGTATCTTATAATGTTTTTGTACATTTTTTTTAATATTATGTGATACCAAAATCAATTCACTTATTTAAATATCTAGAGAGTAGGTATTTTTTCCCTATGCATTATTACTGTTCTTTAGTCTCGTTTCAAGCTACAAGCTTGAACAGTATAAAATAAATTTATGTTAAAGAAAACACATTTGTCCTGAGATGTATATACAGCGCAAGTACTTTGGTATGGCTGTCAAGGTAGTATGTCTTTATTCCGATAAAATATTTCCTTAAACCAGAAATGTATACTTTAGAATGACACAAGTTCTACAGTAAAAATCACATATCAAATAAGTACAGAATAATATAACAATTGTATAAACATATAAATAAATACATATGTATACAAACGTACATAATTCATTTTATGAAGGCACCAATATATCACAATATAAATATCAACAACTGTAAGTTTACAAAACCAGAATACATTACAGTTTACAATATAAAAACATATTTTATGATTACTATATAAATATAATTTTACATGCTGCACTGTGATGTTTATCATAAACTAATGGTTTTATACAACACTGTAGTAGGAATAACATTATAAAATAGTAAGTCTAAGGTTTTGGCGTATTGATGTTTGACATCTTATAAATAAATACTCAGAAGTCACACAAACACAAGTTAATTCTATAAAACTTACTTTGGTTTCAGCAATTGGAAAAGCTCTCAAATACACTCTATTTCTAAATTTTCAACAGAAAACAATATAAAACTGCTCAATCCATTCCTGGTTTGATTTTCATTAAAAGTATTTTTGCAAAACTTAATTAACTGAATTTGTTTCTTAGCACAAAGCTACATACAGGGCTATCTGTGTTTTGGCTACTACAGAGAAATAAACCCAGCATATTGTATTGAAGGTTAATAAACTTACCACTGATCCATCAACAAAAAACTTAAATGGGTGTGTCCATTAACACCTTAAATGTTATTCATACTAAAGAAATTTTTTTTCATCATACAAAATACATTTTGTGTGTTATGAAAAATGCATGAATATTAAGGTGGTAGCTATGTTAAAATGAGTAGATACCTAGTTCAAACGTTATCTGCACCTTGAAGATAATTTAATGTTTGGTAAAAATCCTTTATGAAACTAACATAGAATCTTTAATTAGTATTTTAACTTAAACTGCTTATGGAAGTTAATTCTTTTCCTAAGTTAAAAGATCATACATTAAGAAAATTATTTTAACTATAATTTACAATTTCCTCTGAAAAACTCTTTCAAGTTTATCTTCCTAAGTTATAAACAATGTATACGAAAATGTAAACTTCTATCAGAACACAGAGTGTCTGTGTGTATAAACATGTCATGGTTTAAACTGAAGTTTACATAATTACTGTTTATGAGGCAAAGATAATTCAGACAACTGGATATAATCACATCAAAGAATAACACAAAGTATATTTTAACACTACTAAAATTTCCTTTACCAAAAAATCTCAAATCTCAAGTTGGAACTGCATATTTCATTTGTCCTGCACAAAATACTTTTTTATGAAGTATAAATAAAAGGCAGTTTATCTCAATGTTGTCCAACAAAAAACAGCAACATACAAACAGTACACAGTTAATTAAAGCTTGGTCAACAGGCTGAAACTTTTGAAATGAAACAAATAACCAAAATTAACTGTGATAACCAAATTAAACTTTATTAATCTCACCCACACCTCATGAACTTCAATTGGCATATTGTTTAAATTAACATTTATCTTTTAGAAAGACATAGAAGACCTTTACAAAGTAATGGGAATCTAGAAATTTTAGGATAAACTCAATCTGTACTTTGCTTACTTATTAAGGTATTAGCCAGAATTATCTTCAAATTTTTCTGAAAACTAAAATCTTATAAAGATGAAATTTACCGATTTATTTCAATGTCAAATTAAATAACATTTATATTTAAGCTGATTTTTTTTCATATATCACAATGTATGAAATTTATAACCTAACAGTTCTGAATGCTGAAGAGACCTCTAAGATATCTCTATACAATGTGCTGCTTTTAAAACCTTCTTAAATAAAAGCTGTATGAAGTCACCTTCCTGCCTTCCTCATGAATTACTGTGCTATTTTTATTTCCTGTACATAAATGGTGGTATCCTCTAAAGTTTGTTTGATTGTTAATACCTACACTTGTCTGAGAAATTGGTATCACATACATTTATGGTACACTGTGGTTATCCATATAAATATACAACAAACTTGTTTTTCTTTATAGCTTACATATATGCATGTAGTTCATTAACACTGTGTATGATAAACTGGTGTCCTTTACAACTTGATACATACATATTATTTTTACTTTACATGAAACCAGTGGTAGTCTTTATAACACACACTAGAATGTAAAATCATCTATATCTTACTTATGACAAAAATTGTGTCTTTTATAAATTGTGGCATCCTTCATAATTTAAGTATGTTACCCATATTTTACGTCTAATAAATTCACTATGATGACCTTTATACTTTAGAATGCACAAGAATATAATTTGTAACTTATGTATAATAAACAATGGCATGCTTTACATCTAGGAATATGAAGTATATAATTTACATGTTACATATATTAAACACTGTTGTCCTTTACACCTTGGAAATGTATAATTGTATATAATTTGTATGTTATGTATGACAAAAATTTGTGTCCTTTACACTTTAATTAAGAATGTATAAATATATATAATTTACAACTTACTTGTGATATATTGGGGTATCCTTTGGAATTGAGCATATAATTTACATCTTATGCATGATAAATAGTGGTGTCGTTTATATTTAAGAAACAGATGAATACTCAATTTACTTAACACTTGAAACCATCCATGTCTGATAAAACTCCATAATTACAGAACTGAAAAAAAAAACAAAGACAAAAGCACTGCAACCATGGTTTCACCATTAAACTGTAGCTTGAGAAAAATTGACTCAACCTTTGCATCACATCTTTTGGAATCTAACCAGCAATTTCATATGAAAAATAGAAAGTGTTTTACACACCTGTGAAACAGGTGAAAACTAAATAGCCTAGAAATATCATAAATAAACAAAAGTGTGAAAACAAATCCAGACAAAAGTTCTAAATGACCAGATTAACTTAAACTTCTCCCAACTTGCTTTAATGGTGGAACAGAGATCAAAATAAATGAAGTATACAATTATCTTTAGTTGCCCAACTGCTATAATATAATTTACAGCTTAAGTGTTACAGAATATGGTATCTCTTATACTTTTTCAGGTAGAAATATGTCACTGACATTTTATGCATGAAAAACTGTGGTGTTCTTTATAGATCTCTGATATGTATAAGTATTCTACCTCCACCTTATGTAGGAAAACCTATGGTATCCTCTTTATTTTGTATAATTTTAAAGTCATGTTCTCTACACTTTGGGGAAAGAAAACTGATTTCCTTTATGCTTTGTTTTTTGTTTTTTTTTAGATTCTTATAATTACAACTTAAAGTACTAAAATTAAATTCAGGTAAATTATTTTAGTTTGCTATCACTGAATAGTGCTCTATTTTTTAATAAATAATTACAAATGTGATATAAAAATTTCTCAAGCATAAACTATAAAAAATAATTGAAATAAACGTAACACAACATAGCTGACTTAATAATATGATAAAGTTGTATGTTTTACGTTTTTCAGTTTTAGAGTTGTTTTGAATTTCGCAAAAAGCTACAAGAGAGCTATCCACACTAGCCATTCTAATTTAATAATTAAAAACTAGATGAAAGGAAGTTAGTTGTCACCATTCACTGCTAACTCTTTGAATTCTCTTTTACCAATGAACAGTAGGATTGACTATCACATTACAGCCCCCCCCTGGTAAAAAATAAGCATGTTTGGTGGAAAGGAGAATCGAATATGCAATCCTCAGATTGCAAGTCAAATGTCCTAACCACCTGGCCATACGTTTCTTTTAGAGAAGCAACCTTTTACTTTAACTAGTAAATTTATTTTCACAGGAAAAATCATTAATAAAATATTTCAATTTTCTTATCATCTTTGGTCAGAGAATAGTTTAAATGAAACCTATCTTCTACATAACCAAATGAAAATGGTAAAAAATTGTCACTTATGATCAAGTAAAACAGGTTTCTAAATAAACATTCATTTACTGATGTTCTTGCTCTACTTTTTCTCATGAATTTACTATCAAAGTAAAAGGTCCATTCTACATTTGTAAAGTTGTAGCATGAAGTGTTTTTTGTAATCATTAATCATTTAGTTTAGTCATACATATCCAAAATACTCAAACTTTGTGCTCTGACAGCATTTGACCATTAAAAGTCTGGCATAAAAATACTATAAAATTGTAATTTATAAAATTATTTGTACATACTTTAAAAAACAATCAAACACTATGCAAATAAGAAACTCAATTCATCATTACAGCAAACTGTATCATAAAAAACACATGCAATGTGTTGAAAAAGTTCAAAACTTGAAATTAATCAAAAACTTCAATTGAAATTTTTAAAGGGAAAACAAGAAATGCTAATGTAACCCCATCTACTATTAATCTGTCATACTTCAGAAAACCTTTAATCCAAAAGAGTTAAGAATAAATAAACTGATTAGATAAAACACAAACAGATAGTAAGAGACCACTGCTAAAAATGGTTTCATTTTAGAGCAGTACAGCTTGTGATTTCAACAAATCAAAATGTAAACATGAGACAAAAACAATGAATGTAATATGAAAACAAAACTGATGACAATGGGAAATACAATGTTTTTCATAAAACATCAAAACAAGAGTCATTTATGTTGGCTTTTTAGTTTTATCTAAACTTTTACCTAAATACTGTTCTACTTTCAACTAATCCATTCATATTTTCATGAACAATCCATTTATCATAATACAATAGTCAATATCAGAGATGTTAAGCTTTAAAAATCAAAGTTATGATAGGCACAAGGAAAAAAGTATTCATAAATATTGCAAGTTAAATATTATACAGAACAATTCTCACTAGTCTGATAAAATGTTACTTTGTTTGCTTTGGCACAACATAAATAACCTATGTTTGAACTTCCTTACTATGATTTAACAGAGAATCCACCAGATTTCTTTTCAATTAATTAACATTTTTACTAATATTATACTGCAAACTACATAAATTTGCAAAGCATGAAAAAACCCATCACTCTAGAACATCTGAAGTGATAAACCAACACTTTTTGAGGAATTACTTTAATAACCTCTTGAAACTTTGATCTCAGAGATATGAAAACTATAATTTTAAAATTTTCTCCAAACCTTACAAATAAAGTAAATTTTAAAAATTTTAAAGTTTTACAAGCAATATCTATCCATTTTATCTGTGTCTATAATGTATTATAGTCAGTGTTGTAGACGTTCCAGTAAAGAAACTAACAATATGATACAGACAAGTAAAAAAATTATTCCAAAACACTGAAAATTTCCAAACACTACCAATAAATGGAAAAATATTAAACAAGTGCAAAATCCTTCAATTTCTTTGTCATGATAAATCACCTACATATTGTCTGAGAATACTTTTTATTACAAGTTTTCAAAAAACAGATCAAACTCATCCTATATACCATTAAGTAAGAAAGAACCAATGTTCATCATCCCATCATATAATTTTTACAACTAAGTATGCAAATATCAGAGATGCCAACCATTACGATTTTGGTGTGAACATTACAACTACACACTCATACATACAAATATTATGACTTGTTGCAACTCCCAAATTATTATTAAAAGACATAGTCCAAATAGCTACTTGCAGTAATCCTGTTTGTGCTTGAACTAATAAAAAATATTTGTATCTCCTACATTTACCAATAGTTTAAGTGGGGGAATCCACAGTTACATCATCAGTGCTTGTCAGCCAATAAGCGCTCGTGTAGATGGGTATTTCTCGTTTTCTTAGTGACAGAGAAACACCAATGCGATTGTTTACAAAATGGAAAAAAAATAGGCGTTTACCAATTTGTCTTGTTTCTGGAAAATCTAAAAGGACTAAACTTGTGAATCAAAAATTTAGGAAAGAGTATAGTGCAAAAAATCTGGTCATTGCATCAAAAGTTAGTGAAAGTCATGCGTTTTGTACAGTTTGTCACATTGATTTTTCTGTGGCGCATGGTGGGATAAACGATTGTTCCAGACATACAAAATCAGCATCTCACCCACAAAAGGCTGAGGTGAAGACAAAAATGATGCAGCTAATGACATTTATGAGTGAGAATTCAGAATAGAATTCAAAAGAATTTTTTAAAATTTATTTATTAAATACACAAAACACAGTCATAAATGTGCAATCTATAGCAGTAATAAATAATGATAGTTATTATAATAAAATAATAATAAACAGCTTAGAGATATTGGACAGGCTGAGTAGCCACAAACGATAAAGAGCTCTGTCTACAATCATTATACTCAGTCATTTAAAATAGTTGGCATCTCTGAAATATAAATGTTAGTATTTCAAAACCATTTGATTTGTCTATAATACTTTTATACCAGTTTATTTGTCATATAAACCTTCAATTTTCGTACTGTTAACTGTATGTTTCTTTCTAGGTTAATCCTTTTACATATCTTGTAAGGTGACAACTGGTAAACTCTGTGTGTGTTTTCAAATAACCAAAAATCAAAATGTATGGAGTAATACAGGAATTATGTAGTAAAAATAAGTTTTTTTTTTAGATAACTGGAAGGAAAATTTATGTACAAAAAAGCAAAAGGTTAAAATAGAGAATTCTTGACAGTGTTACTTTATTCTTGTACAGCCTTCAATAGTTCCTTTCCAAGCACATGCACAACAATACTTTAGTCTTTTGTCTTCTAGAAGAATAGCATGAAACTATTTTGAATAGATGGCAACTGTCTGTTGAAGAAACATCAGCATAGAGGACAATGTTTCAAAAGTCTCCCGCCTTTTGTCTCTAGATCTTTAAAATGAAAGGCAGAGGACGACGTTTAAAAAGTCATCCTCTACAGTTTTGTTTCTATAGCAGGCAGTTGTCATCCATTCAATAAAGTTTAATCATGAATACTCTACTTAAACAATCTATCAAAGAAAAATGTGTATGTTATTGAATTAACGTTTTCTAACTTTACATTAATGTTTAATATAGTCCTTACACTACACATTCATTCAGTTATAATTTCATACTATTAAGTACTTTTATATTTGCTGCATAATTTTATTCCCAATACACCAAAGTGTTAGACTTTACAAGCTTAATAAAAAATATATTAGCAGATATGCAAACTTGTGTTGCAAACTTAATGTGCAGACAGTCTTAAGACCCAAAAGGATCAATACTGGAAAGGTGCCAAAGTACACACTATAGTAATAAGCCTATGCTTTTCTCCCTCTACACTGGGGTAGCAATAGCCTAAATTCTCCTTAATCCACAATAAATTGTATATGTTAGAATAATAGCCCCCAAGTTCCTTTCCCTCCACACTAACTGATATATACTAGAGTAGTAACAGTCCCCTTCTCTCCACACTAAATGGTAAATTATACAGTAGTAATAGCTTATGCTATCTTATCTCAGCACTAAATGATATATGCCAGAGTACTAATAGCTTAATCTCCCCTCCAACTGCACTAAGTGGTAAATTCTACAGTAGTAGTAGCCTAGACTATCTTTCCTCCACACTAAATGATATATGCAAGTGTAGTAATAGCCGAAGCTCCACTCACATTGCACTAAATGCATAAAGTTCTTACCACAGCTCTCTACTATAATACAGTCAATGAAAATAATGATTAATCATAAATGCAGATTGTTTCTCATCAGTTTGCATATTACACAAATTCAGCTCAAATAATTGTTAACAGCTTTGAAATGTTCTATAAATAGAAGAGTTTACTGAGAGCATATGTATTGTGGAAAAAGATGTTTTAGTCAAATAAAAATCAACACTTCAATATTTTGCAATATTAAGGTACGTTGATATCACATGAATCATAATTAAATTTGTAATGAAAATATAATTCTAACCAAAATTAACATCAAAGGACCCTTCTTCAACTACTGACATCAGCTTGTTCTACCATCTTAAAAATAATGTTCACGCATGGGAACAACAAAGAAACAGTATTAAAAATTCTTCATAAATACAATATAAATATTACTCTGCCCCTACTTTAGCAACCTACTCACTGTTTTAATTGACAATACATTAACAGATACTAAAATCTCCGAAATGCACATAACAAACTCACACGCATACATCCTCACAAATTCAACAACCTGAAATACGTTCCTTACAAAAACTTACAAAACTTATATAAATAAAATGATGAAACACAATGCAGTTTTCAATTTCTTTTGTGTACAATATTGTTTAATTTATAATAATTGAACAAAATGAGTTTCCTAAACCTTAGTAATGAGAGATACAGATTTGTTGTCCACTGACATATTCCACTGCTTATTGCTATATTAACCAGTAAATGATCCTTAAAGCTACATAAAATATCAAAATCTTTCCTTTAAGTATGCTACAGTATTTTGTTGAAAATGCTCAAAATTTACTGAGACAAAAATGTTTGTAATATTTAAGATTTTTCAAGCTGTATTTAAGTTCAACCTTTTCCTTTGTCTGCGACAGCTTAGAATTATTTAATTATTTGAATCTGATTCATAAACATGTCATAGACTATTTTATGGTAAAGAGCATCTAGTGATACATGTACACACATATAATTATCATGCTATTTGGAACTTCAGTATCTATAGTTAGTGAAAAAGCTGTAGGTACTTGTAACAGATAAATTCCAGTCTCGTCATGCATACTATAATTTGACAATATTATTAAAAACCTTTATTTTACTTATTATTAAAAATAATATTCTCTACCAGAATAAGAATTAGAAAATATTTTTAAATCTTAACCAAACTCATATCCAACTTTAATGAGCTGATGAAAATTATCTATGGGTTTTTCACACAATTCTAAGTAATTTATAACTATGAATATTCTATTCACATATCTTAACTATTTAGCCACTTTCTACTCATTATTTCAATGTTGCTTCAATGGATAAATGGTTAAATTAGTATTCTTATGCCATAAGATAAAGGGAATTGTCTATAAAATACTCAAGTTGTTCTCCTGAAGTTTTAAAATTTGTATAAACATCATATCTTATAGGTAATTTTTTTTCATGTTACACATAAACAAAAGTTAAGTTACTAGCCTTTTAAAATACAAGGACACTACCTGGTCTACATTAAATTATGTACTATGTTTTACTTGTTATATGACCAGTGTTTTATTTGTGATCTTGTTAAAAACACAACACCATCTCTCTGGACTAATTATGTGTACAGTTTTAATACTATTATAAGTCACATCAATTTATTACATAATCAATATTGTGGTGATCACCCTGTACTATTAATACATGTATGATGGGGAAAAAGCATTACTTTTGAGATCTGTGACATCTGATATTCAATCACAGTAGAAATAAACAAACTACTGATTCTGTGCATCCACATAGACACGTATATACACATACAGAGGAACACACATACACATCCATTTTCTAAATAAAATTAAACACATTTAAGTGTTTAGATAATAAAACACAAAATAACAGTAAAAATCATGTGCAGTGCTCTGGATTGTAAAATGATCCACAGACATTTGTTACTTTGGTTTCTTGACGTAATAAAAAGCATTTAAAAAAAATTGCTATAAACTTACAAAATAGCAGAACAAAATAATGTTAAAAAACAGATTGATAAGTTGTTATAAATTAAAGTCATTCTAAAAACATTTATATTAGTGAAATAAAGTTTAAATCATTTTGTACAATATAAAGACACACACACACAATAATTCTACTTTACAATCTTAAACAATTTAATCACTAATAGTAATATGTCAAAGCAACAATTTCCCTTACACAAAATCAAATTTGTACCTTCTACTATCAATTCTCTAATCCACTTACTGTATAACAATCTGTTTTCATTATAAACAAACACATAAACACCACCAAAACTTGTAACAAAATAACAAGATTCTCATATTAATGATAATCTATGCCATACATATTGAGAAAAAATACAGCTTATTGTTTATCACTGCAAAAAAATTTGACTATTTCTAGTAAAGTTAAAATAACAAATTTAAAATTTTGCACATTTTTGTTAAATGATAAAACTCAAGACTGAAACAATACTGTATGTATCAAATAAAGACAATTTCTTGTGAACAATAAACAATATCACACCTACCTACGACTATGGTTCTTCCAACCTTGGCTAAGACAGCATGCTTTGGTTAATTGATGTTTACTTGTAAAATATTCTTTTCACTCTTCAAAATGAAAGTGTTTGATCACTCTTCTTTCACGGTAAAGCAGTACAGATTATGACTCAAGATAAAATGGATTATGTTCCTTTGTTTGATATCTATAGCTCAGAACTATATCATTACTACTTGCCAATAAAAGTTCCAAAGCTTTGCATTCTGTATAGTCTGATTTTAATCAAGTTTTCATAAAAGAATCACAATGGATGGGAATTCTTTTCTACATTACGTAATGTTCTATAGGTTTAGAATTAAGACAAAGTGGGTATTTTTTATATGTATTTACAACATGGAAACTTGTGAGTTTTGAATGACAACTTTAAATATAATTATTACCTTCACAATTCTTGTTAAAAATAATTGTGATATCCACCAATGTTTTTCTAATAAACTGTTAAAAAAAGAAAAACAAAATGTTAGACCTAAACTTTCCTAAAATGGCAGTAACTGTTACTGAACAAAATTTTCTGTCTTATTAGCAACAAAAATAAGAGATATAAGTTATGCAATGATAGATCTGTAAATTGGTTCTCTATCATAGTGATTTTAAAATTGCTTGCTTTGCTGAAATTCCATCAACAACCTTCTTGAGATATTCAATAACTGACAGAGATGAGATAGTTTCTTATGTATACTAAACTCGTGTGACTGAAGAGTTACCTTTACAAGATACTCCTCAGAGGAGGATGCATTTGCTACAAATATATGAAGGAACATCCACAGGTATCATATACACATCACACATCTAGGTAAAATAAATGTAACAAAGATTACATTAAATCTAGACTATTGATAAAGCAGGATGATGAACTACTAAAAAAATGTCAACATTGTATATAGTTCTCTAAAAAAAACATGATAAAATATGTAAAATATATACTGCATACATTATATATGTAAATCAGTAGAAAAAGTACACAAAATGTATAATGTTTGCATTGTTATGGATTGAAGTGGAAATATAAAGTACAGAAAATCTACACTACATACACTGCTATATACACCCACACAAATGCAAACATGTATACAAGTAAAACGTTTAAAAGATGATGATACATCTGAATATCTTATTCATTACTGGAATCAGAAAAACAGGCATGTGATGAAAATGGGCAAACAATATTCCTAAAATGCCAATGTTTAGGTTGGAATAATGGGTGTTCGCTCTTTTTATTATTTTTCAATATTAGGTAGGATGGACAGTAGATAAGTATTTACAAATGTTTCAATATGAAACTGACTGTGTTTTAGATTATATCTATTTAAATCCTAACAATAAATTGATTTATAACTGGATGGTGGTGTTTCTCATTACAGTAAAGTGGCTCAGGATTATAACGTGCTACATAATTAATGGATTAACCAGAAAGGGCTACATGAATAGCAGCCAAATTCTTCTCAAATTGCCCCACTCTACTTCTTGCAGGGACTTCTAAGAACCAAGATATACATCATGTCACAAAACAACACTAGAGAAATACAGATAAGAACAGTTGATAAATGCATATACATTACATTAGATCAGTAGAAAAAAGGTCATTATTTTTGTGATTGATTCACACAATGCCTTGAGGTTGATGGCACCCATTTTTGAGCATCTATTATAAACTAGCAAATTAATATGTATAAATAATGCTCCAAATTATCAAGCAGTTTTAGGGAGAAACCATGTGGTAAATGAATTCTATTACACCCTAAATATATATATATTTACATATATTGTATGAATATTGTATGTTGGAAAATCTTACAGTATCTCAAACCACACCCATGTCATTTACATATATATATGTCTGTTTATACATAGGGGTAACTGCACTTTCTAAGAATAAGTTAATGCAATGGTTGTATGTGTAAGCTATGACTACAGATGGCATGTCCAGCACCTATCTATTTGGCTTGCAGCAACTTCCTACCCATTCCACAAATCAATATGATGTAGGTGTGGTTTGAGATACTGTAACAGATTTTCCAACATACGGTACTCATACATGTTGTTGTTGTTGTTTTGAATTAAGCACAAAGCTACACAATGGGCTATCTGTGCTCTGCCCACCATGGGTATCGAAACACGGATTTTAGCGTGTAAGTCCGCAGACATACCGCTGAGCCACTGGGGGGCGGTACTCATACAATAAGGATGTTAAATAGTGTAAAACCAAGGATCTCAATATTTCAAAAAAAAAAGAAGTTTTTAATATGCTACAAAACATAGAAAAAGTTACAGAACTGTGTGTCTATGCTTAGACACCAATAGGCATCAGTATCACATCTCAAGCCGTTTTCTTATTGCAAAGCCACATAGGACTATTTGCCGAGCCCACTGAGAGGAATCGAACCCTTGATTTTAGCATTGTAAATCCTTAGACTCACCACTGTACTAGCGGGAGACTCAGCTCAAGCCAATCTGAAGCAATGTCCTCAATTGTAATGTACAGACTGATTACAAACAAGAACCTTCCCATTAATTTTCAGCTTTTCCTGAAAAGTAAATAAAATATTTTATGTTTTGCCAACTGTCTTCATCTTCATTATCATATTTCTACACTTACATTTTCCAAACAGTTTTTACAGAAAAAACATACATAACCACAATACCTTGTTCAACAAATATGATAGGAGAAAATATGAAAACATAAGGGAAAGAAACAGCAACATATGCCAGTATCTCAACAACATGGTTGATGGAATACTCAGTAAGGCAAAGATAACTTTTTGAGTGTTTTATACACCTCAAACTTTTTTCTCTGAGCTTGTACAAATTATTTTTAACAACTCTAATAAATGTACTTTCAGTTAACAAAATAATGTGAACCTACTGTAATATACATCTTTTTTTAAAATAAATACACAGCGTTTACCAACAATTCAGCAATTATTTGAAAGTAGAACTGACTATTAGATGAACTTACATAAATGTGTCAGATATGCAAAGAAGTTATCAATCAATTACAAGTAGAAGTTATTGGTAAAGACACTTTCCTAAGTGTGTCAAATATGTAAATAACTAAATTAGCAAACCTTAGCATACAGAATTGATTGTTAAAAGCACTTTAACAAGTGTCAGTTACTCAAACAAGCAAGTCAATAATCCCTTACAAGTAGAAATGACTGGGACAGACACTTACACAATTGTTTCAGATACGTAAAATTCTGCAAGACCAAAACAATAATTCCAACAAAACTTTATGGTCAAAATTTGGCTAAAAGTAAAAAATATACATTTCTCATAAATATGGAATCAAATACCCAAATACACATAAACCAAAAATTCTGAACAATGTTTCAAACTTTCAAGTAATGTACAAACTATAGTTCACAAAACATTAGTTACGAGTTCAACATTGGTGGATAACACAAAATGAAGCTGCAAGTAGTACTATTATAATATTAATATAATCCACTTTCACATCTAACTTCTTAATGAGGTAAATGTATTTTATAAGTTCAAGGAAATAATACATTTTTGAATTCATATTTAAGTTTCATTTTAAGTAATGATAAACAATGGAATTTTCCAAAACAACTAAAATTCCTTAAAGCTGAATGAAAAACACTGAATGCCCTTCTATTCCTTTATCTGTTTTTGTACTCATATTTACAATACTAGTATGTGACTGAATAACAATCCTTGCAGAAGCAAGGAAGTATGCAACATTTTTGGTGGCTTTTTGTCACTTTTTTCACTACACTATACACCCATTTTTAATGACTTACTAATACTAAAATGATAGCACCATCATATATAGCCATAATTTATATTATATTTTTTTCAAGTTAATATCAACTAATACCTAATATTGTTATCAAAATAATCCTTCAAAAAACAATAAACCCTCTTGCTATGGGTAGGTCAGACTGCATGTCACACATTTTAGTGGTATTCAAAATTTAATCAAACTACAAAATATAAAGAAATAAAGTTGGCATCAAAATATAATTACAAAAATAAACAAAATTACTAAACATTTTAATTTCTTAATGTTGTAAGGAAATATTTAAAAGAATAATCAACTTTCCCCAGTATGAGAACCATGACATTTGTTCGGCACATCTTCTCTCTTCCCTAATTTATCACCCATCTCTAAGTATGCAATGTAATGTAACTCACTTGTTATAATACAAATATCACAAAGAAAATGTCTAAATTTTATAGCCCTTAATTTTATTTGGTTTTGGAGCCATAAACCAGAAAATAGGGCCAACTTGACATTTATATCAATCACATCCTGTCTTCAACAAATTTCCAATATTCTCTCCAACATTTTA
Source organism: Carcinoscorpius rotundicauda (assembly GCA_011833715.1). NCBI lineage: Eukaryota > Metazoa > Arthropoda > Merostomata > Xiphosura > Limulidae > Carcinoscorpius > Carcinoscorpius rotundicauda. The sequence goes on from CM022398.1 coordinate 34,035,662, forward strand.
CACTACATTATTTACAATCAATTTGGTAATGTAAGCTACATGTATACTGAGTGGTTTACAACTTGTGTAACAGGCCCATTAGTTAGACATATCTCAAAGGAAAATAAAAGAATAAAATTAAGTATTAATAAATGTATACTGTTACAAACCTTATTCAGGATACACAAATGTAGGTTCCTGTTACAATCTGAAACCATTTTAGAAATTAAAAAAAAAGAATCTGTTGAATTTATTTTGGATATTATTGTGGTGGTTACAAGATTGTTCAACTCAAATGACTCCAAGCAGTTAGGATAGAGAAAATAACAGATAAAATTTAAAGTTTTAGAGAGAGAAACACAGATTTTTATATTTATTTAGAAAGTTTTGAAGTACTTTCAATATTATCTTGAAAATCATTTTGCAATCAAAGCAGCCAACACTCTTAACTCCACATATTCGCAAATAAATCTTTAGTAAAATTACTTAAGAAATCTGATTTTTTATGTGTACAAAAAAAACTGCTGTATTTTTTTTACTGAAAGCCTACCATATTTTCTGAAGACAACAAAAAAAAGAGACTAAAAATTATATTATGTAAACTCTGATAGTTAATTTGAGGTTTCAAGGTCACTCATTAACTAACCCAATATAGAAAGTGTTAATTAAATCACTTTTAAATGGAAATTATACTAATGTAAAAAGACCTCCACTCTCACAACCATACACCACAAACGTTTTAATATTATAAACTGATTTTCACATCATTATTTCTGGCCATACAATTTCCTAATGTAATATGACCACCATGATTCCTTGTATTTACATTTCACACCTTTTAAATTAAATGTTGCTACTAAAAAACTTCTACACCATCCTTTCATACTTACAATATTTTAAAATATTTATTAAAACAAAAAGTGGAATACACATTACCCACTTATAATAATTTACAATTACTAATAATTTTACATCAATATTTTTTTAAATGTTACATATTTAAAAATGCATATACAGGGTGGTCGCTAGAAAAGCGAAAAATTTGTCAAACAGCTATTTATTTTTACAAAGAATAACTTTTACAAAGTTTTTTAAAGGCATGTGTTATATTACACTCATTGATGCTCAAAATTATTAAAATCATGCATTTTATTCATGATGTAAAGAAATCAAAATAGAAATGAGTAAGCATGCATTTTATTCATGATCTCATCTGACCCTCAAATTTTCCGCTTTTCTAGCGACCACCCTGTATATTTTTATTGGAGTAAAAGTATTAATTTCCACAAAGAAAAAAAAACAGGCTAATCTCATGATGACCTTCTTTGTGTTCTATACAGGGATAGCAAGGAATTGCACACAACCCTAATAAGAACATTCATGATAAAAAGTACCTTAAGCAGTAATGATTCAGCTCAAATAACACTAAAACCATTACTACTGAGTGCTAAGGCTGTACGTTGTACACACATTAAAATACACAAAAAAGCATGCATATTAGACTTGCAAGGAAAAGAAAATCTATTCAAAATAACCTGTTTGTAATTATTACTATTATTATACTACAGCCTACAACAAAAATTACTTGAGGTATTAAAGAGTCAATTTATTTCCTCTGGATTTTAGATAAGTTAAAAAAAATCACTAGTTGAGGTTAAATAATAATATCAATATTCCCTGGAAGTTTTTGGTTTTTATTACATATTTTAAATGTTCTCTTAAAAAGTTTAAATACAAGGAAAAACAGAAATTAACAGCCAGTTACAGATAAATATTAGATGGCTCTAACATGCAGATACCAATGCTTTGTAAACTGCACAATCAATGTCTTTAGGGAGTTATCCCCTATTTTATATGCAAAAACAGCTCGTTTGGGTTGAGAAAATATTTCAAATAGAAGAGCGAACAACGTTTCGACCTTCTTCGGTCATTGTCACGTTCACAAAGAAAGAGGTAACTTACCGGAAGCTGACCACATGTTTGGAAGGGGTTGTGTAACTGAGTGTCGTAATGTAGAGGGCGGGGTTAGATGTTTGAATATATAATTTTATCTATAATATTAATATAGGTATAATGGCATTCCTTTATATTGGTTTATTTTGGGTTTAAGTTGTTGTATAAGTAAGGCTTCTTTAATTTTGCATTTGTTTCTTTATTTAGTATTTGAGTGTTTTCTATGGTTATGTTGTGTTTATTTGACTTACAGTGTTCGAAAACGTGTGAAGGTGACTTTTTATGTTCTTTGAATCTGGTTTCCATTTTTCTACTTGTTTCTCCAATATAGAAGTCGTGGCAGTTATCACATTGTATTTCATAAATAATGTTGGTGTGGTGTTTGTCAGTGTAGTTCTTACATAGTATAGACCTCAGTTTTGTGCCTGGTTTTTGAATAAATTTAGTATTAACTGGAATGTTATATTTTATTACTAGAAGCTAAACCTACTTTACCCAATAAGATTAAGGGATATTCAAAATGTAAGAGATAATAACAAAATTATCAATCTCAAAGGATGACAAGGTTATTTTAGATAACTGTTCCTTCCATCAGAAAAATGGAAGTATTGCTGAACAGTAATTTTCATTATAAACACCTGCAAAATTGGAATGGTTTGTTTTAAAATTTGTGTAAAGCTACTGAAGGTGCTAACTGCATTAGCCATACCTAACTAAAGGCAGATAGTCAACACCACTCACAGTTGACCCTTGGACTACTCTTTTACTAATTAATAGTTGTACTGAGTGTCACATTATAACATCCTCATGGCTGAAATGGCAAATGTATTCGATGACGGGAATTCAAAACTATGATCCTAAAATTGAAAGTTGAGCATCCTAACCACAGGGCCTTCTGCAAGATAACCAAACTAATTCTTGAGAAACCAAACAAGTTCTTACTTCAACAGAAAAAAACCTAAAGACATGTGATGCAATCTTTATCTCCTTGTGAAAACTAGTGATTCTAAAACTTCTTAAGTATATAGTTCACCTAAACTTCATAAAATAGACTGCCCACTGAAATTCATAATTTCTTCCTCCATGCCATTCAATTAGTACCTGCAGAAATTTCTAGCAGGGTTATTGCTCCACTATTAATACATGCAATCTCTCTTTAAAATGAAATTCTGAGAAACTTGTACAAAAATTTAAAATTTCTTGATCCTATAGTGGTTACAATGTTCTGTGATGTTCTCTGTTCACACTGGCACCAGTTGAATTTTATGTACACATTTTTATAACCCACCATCAGTAGCAATGCACCTAGATGTCCAAAAGACATTCCCATTAAATCCAACTTAATAAATGAGATTGAGTAAAATAAAATCTGTTTTACCCAACAAAACAACCCTCCAGGACAGTATTAATAAGACAACTGATATATTCTAATAAATATATTTCACTCTATTTCTTGCTACATGTATAAGGGTTAAACAATTTCATCACAAATTCAGAATTCTATTTGCAAAAGATACAATGTTAATTATAAAGTGAATTTTCCATCATAAACTGGTAGATTTCTTTCTAGCATTATATCTGTAACCCATGCATAACACTGCTTTATTTGTTAGGATGTCTTAAAAATACAGCTGTATTGAAAGTTCTGAGTGCTATATAAGTAAAACCGTCAGAAACTCTCATGAAATTGTTTGTTTGCAACTGAACATAAAACTACACAATGGACAATCTGTTCTCTGCCAGTCATGTATATTGAAACCCAGTTTTTAGCACTTAAGTCCACAGACATACCACTACGCCTCTGGAGAACACACATAAAAAATATAATTGCCATCCCTCACATATATTTGGATACTGTAGAAACAAATGACATATTTTCAGCAAGCAGTTAGTATTTTACAAAGAGATATGGATGACAAAAAAAAATAAATATTAAAAATTAATCAAAAGTTACACAATAAGCTATTTGTACTGTGCCAACCACAGGTATCAAAACAAAATTTTTAAAGCTACAAGTCTTCAGACCAAAAGGGCATTACAAATTATTATTGAATTTAAAATGTTCTACTTCACATACTAGAACAGAAAATAACCAACAACAGATTGTTTTTTGTTTACTTTAGTTAAAGTTACAAAAGAGCTATTTGCACTGGTCATCTCTAATTTTAACTGGATTAATTCTTTGGCTACACTATAACAGAATTTGACCTTCTCAAACAGTGCAACCACAATCCCATAATAATGAGAATAATTTTTTGTAACAGAATATAAACACAAATTATCAAATTTGCTGCCAGACCCACTAACACTAATGCCACAGACAGCTCATTTAACCAACTAAGTTGGGTAATCTTGAATATGCGACTGATTGCACAGATTTTCCAATACATCTCATACTGTGATTATGTGTAACAAAGTATGCTGTGTTAATTTAAAGAGTACCGATCACGTCCCTCAAGGAAAATCTGCAAACCTGTGTACTTTTTTGTCAAACATGTTGTAAGGAATAATCATGGGAAAAGAACTTCATTACAAATCATTTTTAAGTTATTTCTGGATTTGGTACTACATCATGACTATAAAAAAAACTTAACATTATCCATCTGAATACAACATTATGAAAATGTTGAGAAAAAACATCAGTAAAGATGATTTTAAGTCTTGTTTAAAAATTTTTTTAAATAAACTGAAAAAAAAAATTTGTCAAGTTCTCCATCCTGCTTAACTTTTACGACTTTTGTTAATGACGACATCTATTCTTACCACTTCAGTTGCTCAAAATATCTTTGCCAAGATAATATGTGTATATGTTGCATCCTTAAGTTCTTGATATATATCAAAATAGCATTTAAAAACTAATAAAAGGGCATTCAATGCTTTGTACATTCTTCTAAGTATAAGTTGGTGTGTTAGTTTATTGTGTTTGAAATATAATGCATAAAGCAAAATCATGTATGCTGATGATAGATGTTTCATAAAAACTAAAAAATAAATCATTTTAACATTTTCTTCTTATTTGAAGAGAAATACAGAATTCACTTGAAATATACAGAAAACAAACTACAGTAAGTTTAAAGACATGAGGGTTCTTGTCTGATACATCCATCATTTTAAATGATTAATAGTCAATCCTTCTCCAGAACAATCTTTCTCCTGATTTTCATTAAAATACTTCAGTGCTTGGTATCCAACATCATTCAAGAGTGAAATGTAATCTGACAGTCATCCAGCAAAGATTGAATAATCTTTTTTCTAGATTGAATGTCTTTGAAAATTCACAAAATTGATCATCTGCTTTTCTGCTTTTGATACTCGAATCTTTAGAGAGTAACTGAACACTGGTTTAAACAACCTATACATGGCACCCATGTATCCACACTATACCATTTAGTTATACACATCCCTTGTCAAAAAAGAAAAGTAACCAAATAACAGGTACAAGTAATACATGTGTAACTAAATAAAACAAATGTAACAGGATGATGAGAAACTAGCAGACAGAATTAGGATTTTCTCCTCTTCTTCATCATAGGTATTACGTTCTGTTCTATCCTATAAAACTATTCCTACCTTCCTAGGAAATTGACTGCTCAGCTTTTTCAAGGCGGAAGTAGAGATATATGTATCAAAGAAAGGTCAAGCATATGCCTAAAACAGAAAAAAAACAAACTAATAATTTAGGTACACATACAGTGTTTAAAAACAGAAATTGATAGCTCACTAACTTCACCATATCTTTTAACATTAAGAATACCACTAGAACAAATCTAAAATGGAAAACAAGTTCATCAGATGAAGAAACAACCTTGAACTGTTAGAGATTGAAAGCATTTCCTAAGAAGCTAATGCTCTTTAACTTATTAAAATAGGAGCATCTTTTGATCTTAAAGAATATCTTCATAATAGCCAAGTACATTTAATCTTGTACCATTGCAAACATCATTCAAACTCAAGAGTCCAGTTCAATTTAGATAACAAGAGCTTAAAAACCCATTTGTGAAATATTAGAAAATCAGCTGTGAAATTTTTTAATTTAGAGAATTTAATTTCATAAAAAATAGTTTTAAGCAACATTATGCTTTACCTTTTCTTAAAATAACTAACTGTTGTCAAGTTCAAGTTGATTTGAAATACAAAATATTACATGACTTGTCATAACAGCTTCTTACATACAATGAGATTTGTCTAAAAAAACTATGCTAGCTAATAGGTAGCTTTTTAATTTATAAAATAATAACGAATAAATAAAATAATAACTTAAATAACCTATACTTGTATAATTATAACCAGATGGCATTTATATATTGACTGAAGCATAAATAACAAAATATAAATATTAAAAAAAACAGTAGCAGGTACTATAATACATAAAAAACCATTTTCAGAGTTAAAATATATATTGCACACTTCATTCTATGTATCTTGTTTCTGTTCACCAAAAACTACCTTAAACATCTGAAAACATTGAGAGAAATGACTACAGAAAAATAGAATTGCTGAATATATTATTATTGTATTTTCTGTAGATAACTTTATGTTCATGATAATAATAAAAATAATAAAACTTTACCTTTGGTATTTTTTCTGAAACTGGAGAGCATGAAGAGGATTTCTAAACTTAATGGTAGCTTTCTTTTGTAGCTTCTCGAGTAAAATATCCTGTAAATTTAAAAGTCTTTATATACAAGTTGTAATGGTATAAAACAGAGTTTCATTCAATAAAGCTAAAGTATCCCTTGAAAAGGAAATGACCACAAGAGATCTATGTGACCTAAAAAAGAATTTTAACATTTTGTGATAAATTATTTTTTGAAGCTCTTATATTTAATAAAACATGATGCTTCTTCCACTCATGATTATCAGAAACTAAATACAGAATAGTAAATAAAAACAATAATAAACTTAATACAGCACATGTTGTGAATATATTATACATGAATGTTACTTTAATAAGCTAGATCAATACGTGGGAAAGCATTAAAATAGGTTCTTTTCATGAACAAGATAGTGAAAAACAATATAATTGCAATACATGCATGAGCAGTCCCTATGTATTGGGAATGTATAAAGATATTCAGAGATACCATAATCAAGAACTTGCTCTATGTCATAATGCCTGAAGCCTGAACCGAAGTAAAACAATTGATTATACTGCACAAAGTTTTTGAACACTGTTGGGTGTTCCTTGTAGATTTTTGGAAGTTGATCACAAAAATCACATCCAAATTTGCCCATCGCAAACTGTTTCATTGAAATATTCAGTTTTGTCATGTTTTTTCTTATATTTGTGTCCAAAAACTTTCATTTCTGTTTTAGACCTATGAACAATGTTTTGTGCAGTCTGGGCATGTCCAGGCATGAAATCAAGCCAGGTTGGAAACTGTTCTGTAGAAGTATGCAGCCCAGGCACACCTGGGCAGGTCGGAGCCAGCTTGACACTGCTCAGCAGGCTATTAAAGTGACTTGCATACACAGATGCTGATCATTGGATTAATATAGACCTTATAGTGTGTACGTATTGTTTCAGAATATAGCATTGCCTCTGTAGCATTGTTAGAAGTAAGTTAGATGTTACAAATGTTTTACAGAACAATTGGTGTTGGTCAATATGTCTAGTGAATGTTGTAATAGCCACAATACATTCTGCTACATTTGTGTTCTGTTACACTTGTTCATCAGAGACACTTAATGACTGCTCTTGTGAAAAAAGCATATCATCTGTAATTCAACTGTAAAATTGGTGATTAAGACCAGGAATGAGCACCTCACATTTCTTGTGTGACATGTACTGCCCATTTGAAAGCTTGGCTCAGAGGCGCTCGAAAGACAATGCTGTTTGCTGTCCCAATGATATGGCGAGAACAAAAAGACCATGTGACAGACTGTTATTTCTGTTTGACTAATGTGTCTGGTTTCTCTGCCAAAAACAAGAAGTCAATTGAATACCCTAATCTGCCTTCAGCAATGAGACCTGTGCCACATGATGACAGTCTTCCAATTCTGAAACCACCAGAAGAATGGACCTTAGACGAACAAGATGAAGAAACTGCAATGCAGGGAACTGGCAGTGACATTAATTCTGATTTTCAACCATGCTCCTCAGGCAATCAAAGGATTCTTCTTTGCTATGGGCTGTGATCATGACCCACAAGAGTAGCATCTCTTTATTGATTCATCACTGTCAAGCCTCAAAGCTGTTTTGTTACACAATGACAACATTCACCTTTCAATACCTGTTGGATATGCAGCACACATAAAAGAAACCTACGAGAACATGAAAATGTTGCTGAAGCACATCCAGTACAGCATATATCTGTGGAATATCTGTGGAGATTTGAAAGTCATTGCTCTGTTATTGGGACTGCAGCTCGGCTATACAAAGTACTGCTGTTTCATCTGTGAATAGGACAGTTGTACCAAAGAGTCACATTATTCAAGACAGAGCTGTCCACTCCGTAAAAAGTTAGTTCCAGGACAGAAAAATGTGGTGCATGAACTGCTAGTCGACCCAGCAAAGATTTTTTTGCTTCCTCTTCGCATAAAATTGGGACTTATGAAGAATTTCATGAAAGCAATGAACAAAGAAGGTGAAGTTTTTCATTATTTAAGGCAGATCTTCCCAATTATAACTGAGGCCAAGATCAGAGAGGGCATTTTTGTTGGCCCTCAGATCAGACATGTTATGAGTGACAAGCGGTTCAAAGACCTGTTAATTGGGCCAGAAAAGATTGCTTGGAAAGCCTTCAAAGATGTAATTACAGAGCCCCACATTACATTCAGCTGGTAGACAAACTTCTCAAAGCAAATAAAACAATGAAGTGCTACATGTCACTCAAGATTCATTTTCTCCACTCACACTTGGACTTCTTCCCCGTAAATTTTGGTGCTGTCAGTGATGATCATAGTGAAAGGTTTCACCAGGACGTTGCTACAATTGAAAAACGATATCAGGGCAACTGGAATCCATCAATGCTTACTGACTACTGTTGGACACTGCAACATGATTACAAATGAAAATCAGGAGCAAAACACTTATAATTATGTTGAACTTAATAGCGTATTAAAAACATACATGCAACTAAATACATTATTGCCAGTAAACAGTTAACTGTCTATTTCTCAGAGTTCCTACATGATGAAACAAAACCAAAACTATATTTGTGCATACCCACCAAGTACCTGTCACAATCAGCAAAAACTTTTCAGGAAGCAAAACTTTTAAAAAAATTGTTTTTGCAGTGTTATTTATGAAAATAGATCATATACAAAAAATTAATTTCACTAAAATCAAATGTCTGTATCCCCAGATATTCAAAAATTATTCTTTTCCATAATTCAGTACATATTTAGTACATGTCCAAACATGAAATTCTTAAACTTACTAAAGCTTTAGTTTTGTTCATCTGAAAATTACGATACATGTAAGTTTGAAGAAATATTTTATCCTTCTTATCTTTGGAAGATACAACCTTATAAAAAGACTTTAAAAAGTGGATGTACATAATTTTGTCAATCTCTAAAATGTTCAATTGCCTTTGAAGTCTCCTCACATATGCAAACAAAAAGATAAAAATATTCCACTCACCTCCACAGGGCCAACAGGTCTACATAAGTCTCGAATACTATTCTCTGTGGTTGAAGCAGCCAGGTTTTCCACTAGCACACACTGTGTTTTAGGAGCCAAAACAGTTCTCTGTGGGAAATAAGATAAGGACACAAAAAGTGAAACACACCTTAAAAACAAATGAAAAGGTTTGATATATCACTTGAAAATCAGAAATTAATTGAATTGATTAAAAAACAACAAAGTGGCTACCACCTTTTAGGATTCCTCAAAAGCCTATTGCATAGACATCTATTTCCTACAAGTAAATTTAAAACTTTGTTACAAACCATACTTCTAGCGTATCTCGGAACAGCTGGTATGGGTATTAACACTTTTACTGATAAACAAAGAAAAACGTTTTGACCTTCCTAGATCATCTTCAGGTTAACAAAGTGAATCATTCCAATGTTTTTTCTTATGATATGCTTACACAAAGAGGACCATAATTATGTTATCCTGACTCAAACAGTACATCCTTTTTTGTTATTTTTATTGTTATATTAACACATTTTTTTCATCATAACAAATGGCATACAAATATTTTTATTTGTGCTTTAACAGAAAAGCAAATCAATCACATTCTGAAGACCATAAATAACCCTCAAATATCCCACACATACACAGCTTAGCTGTCTGTTTACCACTGTGCAGAGGCTGGTCAAATTACTGTTCTACTTATTTGTTACAGTTTGACATTTGAAATAAGCCATTGATATTATACAATTTGACTGATTTTAGTGAATAAACAAATGAACAGATGGAGAATTTTATCACATTAGATAAATTAATAGTTTTACACTGGTGTTTGACGTGGTCATATCCTTCATTTTGCACAACAAAATAAGTTTAAAGTTCAGTAAATGCTTGGAAGGTCATATATACTGATAACTTAAAGGACAAGGTTCTCACACACAAAAATGTTTAAAATAACCTACCATTTCCAAGAAGCACACAGTTGAACAACAGTGAAATAAAAATACATTCACTGAATATCTACTGTTTATGAAGCACAGTTCTCTGAACATTTCTGATTGTATATTATATTATATGGCTAGATTCATATCTCACTAAAGCTTTTGCGACTAAAAGTAATTACTTTTAAAGTGGTAATTGGATAATCATTAAGGAAAATTAAAAACTTTCTTCAGGTTATTTATTTACTATTTGTTAGTTTCTTAAGTTACTATAACCTATAAATACTTGTGTGTGAGCATGTCAAGAATGTACAGAAAAAAATACAATTTATTTTTTGTACGTGTGTTTAAACTGTTATTTATTGATTTGAAATTTTTAGTAATTCATTAGAAAAAAAGCAACAGCATTCTTTGGCCAAAGTCTATGTAAGCTTCCCTTTATGTTTATTATAGTGCAGTGGGTTTCTAATACTAAACCAAATATTAACAGTGCTGCATTTAGGTGAAGACATGGCTGAGCATTTGATTAATAAAAAACAAAAGCCAACTGACCAATCAGTATTTACTCTTATTTTTATCATAACTACACATTCTGAATTTTACTTTAATGTGATGTAGTTAATAAAAGTAAAATAAAAATAACAAAAGCAACCAGTCCATGGTTTTTCTCTATTCTCCTAACAACAACAAAGCCAGTGCTATGTACATGACACGGTTACAAAACAAAAAGTGTTTGTACCCCTGTGTCCAGAGTGTTTATGATCATAACGTAAAAAGTATCACGAGTACACTAATACAAGTATAATGTATTATAAATATAATAATATAAATATAACAATAAGTATAATGTATTATCTAAAAAATTTGCAAAAGTTGAAGGCCTTCAGTAAAGAAGAATGAAAGAAAATACTAGTCGAGTACTGTCAAACAATCATGGAGGGCTATGAGAAGAGATTTCTCCAAGTTATTCACCTGAAAGGCTACACAACTGACCATTAAAGTAGATGGACAAACATTTTCTGCCCCTCCTATGATTGGTTATTTGTTTATAAACAGTTTATTTGTCATTCAATTTACATAAAAATTTATGTAGATGTTAATATTTATAATATACCATACTTTTACTATCCTAATTGTGATACTTTTTTATGTTATGAGGAAAACAATACTCACAATGCAGGGGTATGAAAACTTTTTGTCGTAACTGTACCAATTATTACACCAATATGCCATTATTATGGAGTTACACAACAAGCATTAAAAAAAAACAACATGGCAGAGCATAACATCACCCCTTGATAGAGGTGTCAGCAGATGAAAAGCAGAAACCCCAATAAATTTATACAATATACCAATATATATATATATAATTTACAAATTACATAAAAGAGATGTGAAATATTAGACTTTGGAACACTTAAATACAGATTTTTATTGTCTAAATTATTAGTACAAATGTAGTTCTAAGAGTTATTTGTAAGAAACAGATTTTTGAGACCTGCAAGTTAACCTTTTCACGATGGATCAAGGTGTCAAAGTACATGCCATCATGTTTGTTGACTTGCATTTAAAATTTTATTGAATTACTATTTTATGAATTTATGTCAATAAGTTTGGAATCAAAGTGTAAACTATAATTCAGACTTTAATATTACATATAAGTTAATTTTTTAACTTAAAAGTAAATATGAATAGAACACACCTAAATATAGATTTTAGTAAGCCATGTGGTATGTTCAATGTGGCACTGTTTAAAATTAGATATTTGTGATGTCAAAATACTAAGTCTATAGTTTCATACAAATTAGGAACTCAAATTACCAATGTTAACAAGACAGAATGTAAAATGAGGACCTCATACCTTTTTATTTTGCTGAGATATGGCTTACTTACTGAATCTATTTTTGGAAATGATATTTTACATACACTTACTTCAATATATGTCATGTTAATAACAAATCCACAGCTAAGAATGCCCTCCTAGTGGTTTTTCAGCCATTTTAATCTGTGAAAAGGCTCTCACGTACTTTTGATTCAAAATTTCAAGAAGGTAAGTTGCGTGTTTAGTCTGCTTAAAGTTTAATACTTTTTTAAAATCTAGATTAATCTTAGTTACAAAGTTTAATAACTTGTAGTGAAGTTCTATGGTATCAGTATAATAATTTGTGATTTTTTTTGTCTATTCAACTGCATATATATACATATATAATATTAAAAAACTTTTTGTTTGATATCCTCCATGTGAAAAATTTGACCAGCAGCAACCAAGCATAAAAGTCATAGCAAGAAAATATAATTGTTGTTTTACTTCTTTATTTATTTTTCTATATTTTAAGAAAAATAACTTTCACAATTTGTCTTAATAGCAATAATCTATATACACATATAATGCATAATAATTGTATGTTACAAAATACTAGTCCACTAAAACACAGCCAAGAGAGGAAAGACTAAAGATCAGTTTTTATACTACTGGATACGTAACATAAGTGCACATGCACTGCATCAGTGTAAGTTACACAATGTTATCTAAGCATGACTAGAAGGTCAATATAATAAATATATAGCATTATGAGACTTAAACTCCTTAGACTAAACATTTGTTTTTCATGTTATGATATGTAGTCATTCTAGCATGAAAAAAGCATAATTTACATTTATTTCCTAATTTTTTTTTATCACAGTTACAAAGTTGGTCAAGTGACAGACTCCATATAGTTTGAGTATATAAAATAACATAACATATAGTCTTACTGAAAACAAACATTTAAAATGTATATGGGATGTTTTAGAAATTATTTACATAATATGAGATTTTTGGGATACAAAATACTTTTTTAATCACAAATAACTCTTTAGCAAAAATATTTAACTAAAAAAATCTTATTTTTTTGTATACAAAATACTTATAATCTTTACTAAACATCTAAAAAATTTTGTGAAGATGCACATGCTCTATCAAAAGTTACAATGCAAATATTTAATGTGCAGATGTGTAGATGAACTCATCTATATCATACCAAACCCACATCTTGAAAGAGTTAATCAGAAATACTTAGCTAATATGCAAGTATTTATTACAATTAATATAGGTTTCCAATTATTTAACTGGTCAAAAAACAAATAAGCAATCAACCAACTTGTTAACTTTGGGTTCAGATGAAACCATAATGTTTCTAATATAATTGAAAAACTGAAAATTCTGTATTTGGTTATCAAAGAACAATGTACATTTTTCATATTGTTGCTCTTACATATAGCTATGTGAGAAAACAATGACATGCTTATATCCTTCTGAGACTCAGCAAATTATGATTTAAGACTGTTGTAACTTAAAACTGATTTCTTAATACAAAGTAGATGGAGCCACTTAATATTATACAAATGAAATTTTATATATTCTTACAGTTAACATATTCATATGCCAAACATGCAAGTTACGCCATTATCAGTAAAAGAAAGATGTACAAAAGATCTGCTATTAAGCATTGGGTTAAGAATCTCAATAGGTGTAAGCAAAGAATTGCTACACAGGTTAAATTAAGTGTAATCTCACCTGATTTGAAGGGCCCATCCTAACAACACGAACTGGCTGCTGCAAATTTCCTGCAACATTAGCTTGCTGAATTGATTTTTGGGTCAGTACTAATCTTTGGCCTTGTTGTTGAAGATCAAGCCAACGTGAGACATCACTGGTTTGCTCAGTTGCTCTCTGAGCCATTAGAGGACTTGGGCTTTGTTGCTGAAGTTTATTTGGTGCTGATAATACTATTTTCCTCCCCTCCTGAGCATCTTGTTGAGAGAATTTAGACTTTTTAAGCTGAATTATTTTTCTGTTTGGTTGGTTAGTTGTTTTGGTTTCTGCCCCTTCAGGAATCACTGATTTTGACTCTTGCTGAAATATGCTTTGCTGTTCAGAGTTTTGCTTCTCATCATTTTGCTGATTCAACTGTTTTGGTTGTTGAAGAGTTCCCTTTTGTTGACTCAGTCGTTGTTGGATACATCCTCCCTGTTGCCCTAATCTCTGCTTAAAACCTCCCATCTTTTGACCTGGTCGTTGATGAAGAGCTCCTCTTTGTTCACCTGTTAAAACCTGTTGAAAAGCAGGTTTTCTTTGACCAAAATGCTGAAATTTTCCTCTTTGATTGATTTGTGACTGATAAAAACCTCCCCTGTGTTGACTCTGTTGCTGATTATAACCACCTTTCTGCTGACCTTGTCTCTGAACCTGTAATTGAGTAAATGCTTGTTTCTGTAATTCTTCTTCTACAGCTAACATCTGGGAGCTGACAGGACCAGTCCTCATTCCACCTGACCTCTGGATATTTTTAAACACTTGATTAACCTGTCTTGGAGTGGCTTGAATGTTTGAATTTCTCTGACTAACTACACCTGGCTGGCCTTGGTTCAGAGTTTTACGATAGAAAATCGTACTACCATCCTTTCTAAGGACCTTTACTTGTTTTCCCATTTGATTTTGCTGAACATTTGCAAACTGTAAAATAATAATAATATACAATGGACCTGGCACTATTTAAAATTTTTCATTACCTAACACATATGTGTCCTTACTTTTAGGACAATGCTTTTTGAACATAATCTATTTTTCAAGTATGCTATGTAAGACACAAAATATATGTGCTGAGTAATTTTATATCTTTTTACCAAGATACATTCCTATAAATACTTGATAACATTTTCAATGGTAGCTTTATAATTATACCATGTAATTCCCATGTATGAAGTATACTTCAACTAAGGCCGCATTACAAACAAGTTAATTTTTTTTAAAAAAAATATGATAATAACAACAAAATTTTAGTTTTATTATACTTTGATTTATTGTAAATTAAAGTTTCAAAATATCCTGATTGTTTTCTCTTATAGCAAAGAAACACTGCATGGCCAAAAGAATGTTGATACCCAACCATCACACCGATATGTGCTTATTGAATGTCTCACTCCAAAATATTGGGCATTAATAAGAAGTTGGTGTCCCCTTTCCTGCTATAAATGCTTCTACTCTTCTTGAAAGGCTTTTCACTAGATTTTGGAAATTGGCTGAGGGGATTCGTTTCTATTCACCCACAAAAGCATTAGTGAGATTGGGCACTGATGTCGGGCAAGGTCTGTCTAGCAGTCAGCATTCCAGTTCATCCCAAAGTTGTTTGATGAGACTGAGGTCAGGAATCCGTGCAGACCAGTTAAGTTGTTCTACAGCACTTTTGGCAAACTATGTCTTTATGGACCCACTTTGTGCAGGGAGGCATTTTCATGCTTTTACAAAAAAATGGCCTTCCCAAAACTGTTGCCACAAAGTTGGAAGCACATAATTCTCTAGAATGTCATTGTATGCTTTGGCATTAAGGTTTCCCTTCACTGGAACTAAAGAGCCTAACCCAAACCATGAAAAACAGCTCCAGACCATTGTTCCTCCTCCACAAAACTTTACAGTTGGCTCTGTGCATGCAGACAGGTAGCATTCTCCTGGCATCCACCAAACCAAGATTAATTCATCAGACTGGCATGTAGTGAAACATGATTCATCATTCCAAAGAATGTGTTTTCACTGGACCAGAGTCCAATGACAGCGTGCTTTACACCATTCCATTCGACACTTGACATTGCACATGGTGATCTTAGGCTTGTGTGTGGCTGCTTGGCCATGGAAACCCATTTCATGAAGTTTCTGACGAACAGTTCTTGTGCTGACATTGCTTCCAGAGATAATTTGGAACTTGGTAGTGAGTGTTGCATTTGTGGACAGGCGATTTTTATGAGCCACATGCTTCAGCACTTGGTGGTCCTGTTCTGTGAACTTGTGTGGCCTACCACTTTGTGGCTGAGCTGTTGTTGCTCCCAAACATTTCCACTTTACAATAACAGCATATACAGTTAACTTGGGTAGCTCTAGCAGAACAGAAATTTGATGAACTGACTTGTTGGAAAGGTGGCATCCTATGATAGTGCGATGCTGAAAGTCACTGAGCTCTATGGAGATTGCATGGTTGTATGCTTGATTTTATGCACCTATTAGCAATGGATGTCGCTGAAATAGCCAAACTCACTGAGTAAAAGGGACATACAAATACTTTTGGCCATATAGTGTGCTATGAAAGGCTATTTTCCACTATCTCTAATTTTGATCTGTTAACCACAAAAAGGGCATCCAGCCAGTAACACCCACAACCTATTCTCTTGGGCTACATACTCTACATTTAAAAAAAAATTGTGACTAATAATCACATTTTAATACCACAATATATTCTGAAATAAGTAAAAATGTTGCAGACCTTAATCCTAAATGAAAAACAACTATACAAAGTACTGGTTTTATATATTATTTATTTGTGACAAATTTCTGGCTTAATTATAACCACTAATTAGACAAGATCAATAAAAAAAAAAACTTCATGTAACAATAAAATCCAACTTCATTATAAATGTGTAACAAATGCCAATAACCCAAACAAAAAATATTGGAGATATTATTGATAAAAATGTACAAGCGATAGTAGAGAAGAGTGTACAATAATTAGTCAACCACCTTATATATATCTAGACAAAATTAGGCCTTTTGTCTAATATTAAAAATAATTAGGAAATAGTTCTGCTTTCAACAAACAGCAGAATAAGACTTAGCTATGATCATTTTATTCAATATAATTACATAGCAATGAATAAAAAAAGTTGTTTATGTCAATGGTGAAAAGGTTGTACATATGTTTCTAACATAATAATCACTGTGCCAGCCACTGGACTGAAGGAGAAAAAAACTGTGGATACTGGCATTTTACCTATTTAGAGCAAATTTCATTGTAACAATACACTATAATCATTTGACATAGCAAGATTTGGCTGCATTAACCACACAAGATCAACTGTATCTTATAATGTACAATATTTAGTTTTAATACAAACCTTGCCCTGTGTATTTTTTTGTTGATTACCCATTTTTTTCACAATGAACACTTTCTTCTTTGGTGGAACTAAAGGAATATTTTGGTGATTCCCTTCAGTTTTCTGAACACCTACTGCAGATGAAGTTATATCTAGAAACAACAGAGAAAAAACAAACATGAAGAAAAGTCTACAGCATCACTCACATTAAAAACCACACATCAGTGAAAAACAGTGATTTTTACATTATAGTTATCCAACTCATTTAACTGTTTGTCAAACGGTTCTTGAAATTCAATTTAATCAATCAACAGACAACGATATATTTCACAGTTAAGTATCATAAAAGAAAAACACAATTTTGCAATACTTGGCACTGACTAGTTAGACCATTAAAAAATATTTCAAAAAAAGATTTAAACAGGCCAAAAGACATTTTAAATTTGGTTTTTCCATCATCTTTTCAAGAATATGCAACAAATGAATATATCAGGTACTTGGATTTATTTAAAATAAACTGTTGAAGATCTTTTGACCAAAATTTTGATCACATATTGATATTTTTCTTACAGCAACCATTCATATTTATTTTCCAATTTTATCATGCTGCAGTTGCATTTGTTTGTTATTCAAGACACTTGAAACATAACACACATTTATTATATAGAATAAAGGAAGTTTTCTTAATTCAACTTAACAGATCCAACGTAAACCAATACTCCGTGATTCCAAGATATCTATACCAAATGGTAAAGCAATCTCCAGTCATGTAATGTCTTTGTTTCACACTGTGTATATATTCATGTGTCTGTAAATTGCTTGTAGCTGAGAATGACAATCTTGTCAAAACATTGTACATTTATAACAGTTTTCTTCATTATCCAGTAAAGCCATCTCTAAGCTTTATAGCAGAACTAACTGAGCTAGTGAGCACACAAGGTTCAGTTTTTTTCCCTAAACTTACTTTATAGTTTTAAAATGAAAAATAAATTTCATACTGGAAGACTCACCTCTGTATGCCTTTTCTTGTTGTCAATGTCACATCACCTAAAGTTCTACACGTATTTAAATTAATGCAATACTTGGTTAATGCTTACTCATAGTTCTCCAGTTTCACACCTTACACAAATTATTTACACATATGAGGGGTTTAATTAAGTACTACCTTCCAGTTTAAATCCAAGTTCTTTTTTGCGGTAATTGTGATGTGAAACTGTAAATCTCACAATTGTAGAGAGGTGAGCATATATGTTTCAGAGGTAGATATCTTTTTGAATTTCATTTCAATTCAAAAAATGTAAAATTGAAATATGTAAACTTACCACACTAAAACACAGTTTGCCTGATTACACACAATCAAAGAAAGAAGTGAAAAATGTAACAGGTAATGGACAGTCAATCACTCTATCAATACCAGTTGATCACACGTGGAGAACAAGTAAACCTGAGGATAGGCTTTACAAATCAAGAAGAGTACAATGAAAATATTGTAGAAAATAACATGTATATTTTCAAGAGTGGAGCTAACAAACAACATGGAAATTCATATCAACAACCTATCAACTCTAAATAAATACTATACAAGGAAGATATGCACCTTTGAAGCATCTTGTACCACAAGAAGGCATCCTTTGTTCACAAACAAAGGGTGCCATCCTTTAATGGAGCTCCAACATAGAAAGTTGTATGGTTCAGAGACAAATGCAAAAGCTTCCTGTGAACATATATCTTGAGTGGACTATTCCAAACCACACAAGGAGACTAGCTATTAAAGATCATGACATCTTGTGTGTGTGTGTGTGTGTGTGTTGGTTTTTAAGTACACATACCTGTTTAAGAATCCACCAGGTTTGAAATACAATAATCAATAAGTGGAATACCAAAGCAAAAGAAACAGCAATATAATTTAAATAAAACTTTTTAAAATTTATTCCCAGTAGTCTATAAACATATCCACAGGATATCTTCCAAAGAATATCATAACAATGCCAAATGTTTAACCTAATACTTCTGTCTTAAGTGATAGAATACATTTATATAAGCACAATGAATCAGCTGAGAAATCCATTTTCTCAAAGAAGCAGGGACTAATTCTAAAAGGCAAGACTCATCATTAGGTATAATATAATTAACTTATGATTAAACTATGATAAAGCATTCTGTACATGCAGGGTAACATCTAAAAGCTAAAATAGGACAAAGAAAAGCACAATCAAAACAAAAAACAGGGTCCAAAAAAGTGGGTAAAAAACCAGGAAGAAAAACAGTGGTAACTAACTGCAATTATCTGTACACCAAGATGCAAAATTAATGATAGGCATAAATATCTGAAAAACACATTACTGAAGTCTCAAATTTTGAAGAAGTTATACAATACAAAACAAGACCCAAATTCAAAGTTAATGGTTTTAAGGCACATATGTTGAATATGAAACATTCAAAAGAGGTCTGTAAAACAAGTGACGTATAAATTATAAGCTATGGTCAAAATACTGAAAAATAGCCAGAAAAAAATCTGCAACTAGTAAAAAGAGGATGGAAGATGATTTTTTATATTAAATAGATGTGCAAAAAAGGATAAAGAAAACAGTGTTGACAATACCAGTAACAAAAAACAGTCCAAAGACAATAGAAAAAGAATAAAAGGCACCAGCATGACTACCCATTGGTCTGGAACAGTAGTAAGTCAATAATTGGGTCAAGCAATGTTACTACATTGTTTTACGTCAAGAAATTTGGTTAAAACAAAAAGGCTCCAAAGCAGAAGATACAGGAGTTAATGATGTAACACAGCAACAAGACTAAAACTGATGGCTGGAAGATAAAAAACTCAAAGAAAAGAATGAGATATTATTGCATTAACCAAATCCTACTGGCATATAGCGCCAGTAGATAACACAAGTTAGTTAAAAATACTTGCAATCATAAGCTACAATTACCAGGGAGATTAGTAATTCATTAAAATGTAGTATGAGTGATCATTCAAAGGTATATAATGTCCATGTCAACAAAGAAATTAAGTTTATAAGGATATTGACAAAGAAAACTGCCAAATGAAGAAAAAGAATTGGAAGATTGTGAACAGCCTTTGACTATAAGCTAGGCTGAAAAATTCAGTACCAAAATTAAACTCATCATTGATCAAAATGACAAAATTTGTTGAGAAGACAAAGAAGCCCACATAGACACTCTCCTTAATGATAAATTTGAAGTTCAAGTGACAGTGAAATTAAATGAGCCAAAATAAAAAATACTGCCAAAATACCTGTAGCATGATGAACAGAAGGGATGCAACAAGAATAAATGTTAAGAGTTATTGTTGAAAAAAATCAGTAATAACTCAGTATAAGGAGAAAATGGGAAAAAGTAAAGATCCTAAACCACATTCACTTAATGTAGGACCAGCACTTTAATTTATTAAAGTATTGGCTCAATACTTAAATAAACATATACCTTTGTTATAACCTAAATGAAATCAATGGAAATGCCATAAGAAAGATGGTCAGTTGATTGCTCCTGTCCTATAGAAACAAAAGGCAAAGAGCCCTGATCTAAAGACTGGGCTTTTACACCAACAGTAAGGTAACAGTGATGTTCCATCACAATGGCATCAAACTGGGCAGGAAATACGTGACTCAACATGTACCCATAGTAAAATACAGCTATAAAGTATTGATGAAAAGAGCAGAAAATCCCAAATTAGTTAAAGAATTAACACCAAGATTAAGAGTGAAGCCTCAATTCATAATAAATAAATAAAATTATTTGAACAACCCAACTGTCAACAAAAAATTTAGCTTTGGGCTGGAGCTTAAGTAGTCTATAATCATATAGAAGATGGAAGAGGAGAGAAAATAACTATGTGTAAGCAAGATGCAAGTACTGCACTACTTTAAGTACATTCAGAATTTTAGGTAATGTGAAACTGACAGATTGAGTTCTATTTCAATCTCTCACTATGGGCTCATTCAAATCACCCTAGTTTGACTTCATGTTGACCTTTAAAATTTTTTATACTATAACTTCTCTAATACGTTTTATGTACCTTCATAAAACTTTTTTCTTTCCTATTTACACTTAAAAGTGTTTAGCTTATTTTTTAATGCATTTAAATTTTTTGAAAATGGCAGGTTTAACTTGTGCCAAAAAGGTGTAAACAATATAAAAAAGACATAAGTGTGAGAGCAGTTAAGAAATGTTAACAAATTTTTATAAAGATAAAATTAAAAATAAAAATAATGGCAAAAGATGTTAAGAAATAGAGAAATGACAATGTGATGCACTATATAGGAAATAATAATAGCAAAGAGAAAATGAAATTGTGAATAATTGTAATACTATAAAATAAGTTTAATTATTAATTTAGTTTTAAAAATATTTTCAAATACAAATGAAAGTTGACAAACCCTTGTTCACAACTGATGCCATATGATTTATAGTATGTTGAACAGTGTTGTCCAGCAAACTTCTTTAATTTCCCCATTTCTGTTCACTGAAAAATTTGTCTCTTATACTCATTAGTTTAATGTCTTCAAGAGAGTGTCCAGGCATGTTAAAGTGTTTTGTGACCAGATGTTCTTTTGTTTGTTTTAACTGTTAATTTAAGGTTATTAAAATGTATCTCTATAGTTATTTTGGAAGTGGTATTTTTATCATTGTAGTAAGTAAATAATGTTTTCAGTACAGCAATTATGGGTTTGGTGATTCTGAGCTGCATTTGGTTATTTTATTGAAAAATCTTTTGTTTTCTGCAAGAATTTACAAGATTGACATTACTTGTTATTACAAGGATGATGTATAAATTGAAAGTTTCACAGTTTGTACTGTAATAACAGAGATAAAGAGAAGAGGAATTTCTTGTAAAAGGGTGTTCTAAAGCAATTAAACCAACCTTTATGGACTTGAAAAAGGAAACTATTTAAATTTCTGGATACAACTATGGTAACCAGCAGTTATAGTAGTGATTCTGAAATGTGTTTTAAAACTTGTATTCTAATAACAGAAACAGAGAAGAATAATTCATTTTTCAGTTAGGTTCTAAAGCAATTGAAACAGCCTATGTGAAATTTTGATAGAAAACAGAATTATTTAAAGCTATGTATAGAATTGTGGTAATTCACAAGGTAACATAACTGAGTTAATCACTGATTATATTGTGATAACAAATGAAAGAAATAATTCATCCTTTCAACTGGGTTCTGAAGTAAAAGAACCAATTTGAATGGACTTTTGATGAAAAAAAATTACTTACAGCTCTCTTTCATATCTTTGTTAATTATATTTACTTTATTATACAAAATGAAAAGGTCTGCACTCCATGTTTTAGTAAACACTTACAGTATTTGAATCAAAACATTCCACAACATTTATGTAAAAAGTGCCCCAAATTGTAACTTTCAGACAATTTCTGTGAATCAATTTTTACAAAAATGTGAGCTACGTAATAGCACTTTTAAATAAAAAATAGTTATCCAAGTCATCAGAGAAACTATAAAATAGTTAGTAATCATGTGTGTTTTGAATTACAAATATTTCTATACCAGTATGTGAGACACATGCTACACATTATATCAAATATACTCTTAAATTTATGCATTCCAAAAACTGCAAAGTTCTACATCCTCACATTACCTGTTCTTACAGTTACACTAGTATCAGCTACACCATCTTTATTTTGAACTTCTTGTTCACGTCGTTTCTGAACCTCTTTTAATCTTTCTGCAGCTTGCAATCTTCGGCGCTCTTCCTTCTTTTTAAGAAACTCCTCCCGTTTCTTCTTTTGTTCTTCAATTTTCTTCCGAAGTTCTTTAGTTTCTTCATCCTGTTGTCATAAAAGAATATTATTCAAAGTTCAGAACCAATACCTACCTCACAGAACTTTATTTGTCAAACATCTCAAACTGAGAATTAACTCTTACCTCTGTTCTTATTTTTTTAAATTTTTTATCTAAACTATTATAAAGGTAAGAACTTATAAATAGATTGTTTAATTAAAATAAAACATTTACTTCTTAATATATGTCTACAGTACTTCCCAATTTAAGTGGAATCAAGATAAAAATATGTAGCTAGAGAAAATAAAATAGACATACACTACATGGCCAAAAGTATGTGGACACATACATATGTGCTTGCTGAACATCTCATTCCATAATCATGTGCATTAATATGGAGTTGATCCCCCTTTTGCTCCTATAACAGTCTCCACTCTTCTGGGAAGGCTTTTAATTAGATTCTGGAACATGGCTGCAAGGATTTGCTCTTATCCAGCCAGAACAGCATTAGTGAGATTGGGCACTGATATCGGATGAGAAGGCCTAGCTCACAGTCAGCATTCCAATTCATCCCATAGGTGTTCCATGAGGTTGAGGTCAGGGCTCTGTGCAGACCAGTCAAGTTCTTCCACACCAACCTCAACACACCATGTCTTTATTGACCTTGCCTTGTGTACAGGGGCACTGTCATGCTCAAACAAAAAAAGACCTTCCCCTAACTGTTGCCACAAAGTTGGAAGCACATAATTCTCTAAAATGTCATTGTATACTGTAGCATTAAGGTTTCCCTTCACTGGAATTAAAGAGCCTAACCCAAACCATGAAAAACAGCTTCAGACCATTGTTCCTCCTCCACAAAAATTTACAGTTCACACGATGCATGCAGGCAGGTAGCATTCTCCTGGCATCCACCACACCAAGATTCATTCATTAGACTGCCATGTAGTGAAGCATGATTCATCACTCCAGAGAATGTGTTTCCACTGGTCCAGAGTCTAATGCCAGTGTACTTTACACCACTCCAGCCAATGCTTGGTATTGTGCATGGTGATCATAGGCTTATGTGTGAACTCAGCAGTGATGGTTGCATCTGCAGACAAACAATTTTTATGTGCTTCAGCACTCAACAGTCCTGTTCTGTGAGCTTGTGTGGCTGAGCTGTTGTTGCTCCTAAATGTTTCCACATCACAATAACAGCATTTACAGATGACTGGGGCAGCTCTAGCAGGGCAGATATTTGATGAACTGACTTGTTGAAAAGGTGGCATCTTATGACAGTGTTACATTAAAAGTCACTGAGCTCTTCAGTACGACCCATTCTACTGCTAATGTTAGTCTATGGAGATTGTATGGCTGTATGCGTTATTTTATGAACCTATTAGCAACAGGTAAGACTGAGCTAGCCAAATCAACTAATCAGAATGGGTGTCCATGTACTTTTGGCCATGTAGTGTAACTTCCAGCCTAGAATTATTTACTGTTTTAGAGTCCATAGTTGTAGGTTTGAAACTATAAACTTTGCACTTTGATGTAACTTGATTCCATATCATGTCAATAATCCCTATTCACTTTGTTAAAAATTCAGAAATTTTAATTATTTTGTTTCTTAAGTTTTTTATGTCTATTTACAGAAAATATATTTTAAATTACATATGTGCATATGCATTAAGTTGAATGTTACATGTTTTTCAACAGTTTACTGATTCATTGGCTTTTTACCATCCAACCATTATTTACTGAGCCAGGTAGTTTTTTTGTCTGAGGTTTTATACAAATATCTGTTTAAAAAGTATTAAACAGAAAGGAAGATACAACAATATTGCATATATTATGCATTTATAGCCAGGTAAATCAACTTTCTTGTAAAACAAATATAATAGGAATAATATTACTACGAACAAATGACTGAATTTTGAATTTTGTCTAACAATTGGAAAAATCACCTTTTTTGCAATTATCAATATTTTAGCATCCTTAATCATCAATGGCAACAAAATAGGTCTTGAATGTTGTTTCAAGAATAAGTCTGATTTTTAAGATGATTTTCATCCATATGTTTTATCAGAATTTTTGTGAAATTCCTGGGCAATCCCTATTATGAACAACTGTCATGGCTCAGGCAATATGAAAAGAGAGAAGCTATAGCTTTGTCATAAAAATTTCTTCTGAGCACTCACTAACATCAAAACTCATAACATCCCATGTATTATTTAGAACTCAGGAAGCTAACAACATGGGTCAGAACTACAATAATATGTAACCCATGATATAATGAAGTCAATCCAATATAAATAAAAAGTGACAATATTATATGCAATAAATCAATCTATGCTTGAATATTAGACTGAAGAAACTCATATTTACAAACCTCTTCAATCTCTGGTGGAAGTGTGTTCTTTACTGATTCTTCCACAGGAAGATTTTCTACAATTGGAACTTCTTTGATATTTGGATTTACAACAGGTTGTTTTTTTTGAGGCATCTCAGACTGAGAAAAGAAACAAGTGATGAGATAACCAGGTACAACACAATTCTGATGTACAAAAAAAGGTCTGGTGAAAAACTTTATTCAGATTAAGTACTCAACAACAAATTATGAAGAACTTGTGCACAAATAATACACAACTCCATGAAATTTGGTGAAAACTCTGAATCAAATTCACCTTGAGCATCTTTCTTTCACCTTCAACCAAAACAAAAAAATAAAATATTTTACCCACAACATTAACATCTATATTTAGGAGAAATTATCACACTATAAATTATTACTCTATAAAATGTCTGATTAATATTTATGTTTTATCACAAAGTATTCTTTCTTATACAATTAGTTTCAGCTGTAAAGTTTGTATTAGCTCATCCTTTTTTGAATAAGCTGAAAAATACATGTATAAAACTCATTAATATTTGTTAGGTATTACCAAATGAGGTATTGTTCTCATTTCTCATATGCATAGTGTTGGGTGTAAATTTAATATTAGTTCTTCTCGCAATTAGCTGAAAAGTATATGTACAAAATTCACCTCATAAAGACAAGTTATATTTCAAATACAACTTAATTCTCTCACAGACATACCCATAAAAAACAAATACATATTATTTTATACTACCAAATTATCATAATTTTGTAAATATAAATTAAAAAACAAAAATTGAAAACCAAAAACCATATACCCAAAACTAACAAACGCTTTCAAAAACATTCAAAATTATGCATCTAAATTTTAGTAATTTGTCAATAAGTTTTGAATCAAAGTGTTGATTATAATTCAAAGTTTAATACCGTACGAGTTAATTTATTAATTTAAAAGCAAATATTTAATTAACACACCTAAATATCGATTTTTGTGAGTTACAAGGTATCTTGAATGCAACACTGGTTAAAATTAGATGTTTGTCATGTTATAATAATAAATCTATAGTTTTGTATTAATTAGGAACTCAAATTGTCAATACTGACAAGATAGAATATAAAATAAAAACTTGTATATTTTTATTTCGCTTAGAAATGGCTTATGTGCTGAATCAAATACAGTGGTCCTGTTCACCTCTTTACATTTTTTAGAAAGAGTCCCTAATATACACTTACTTCAACATATGACATTTGAAAATTCGAATGACAGTTTAGAATGTCCTTCTAATAGTTTTCTCAGCCATTTTAATCTGCTAAAAGGCTACCACATTTTTTTGAACCAATACTTCAAGGTTATGTCTTTAGTCTGCTAAAGGTTGCCTTTTTTTTCTTTTTAAACATAAATACAACTTAGTTACTCAGTTTGATAAATTATAGTGGAATTCTACAGTACACATAAAATAATTTGTGATTTTCTGGTTACACTGCACGATAATTTGTTTGAAAAGTCTTGCTTCCTGAAAAGTTTTTGCTGATTGAAACAGGTACCTGGTGGGTACGCACAAAAAAAATTTTAGTTTTGCTTCATTACGTAGGAACTCTGAGAAATAGACAGTTGACTGTTTGCTGTCAATAACTCATTTAATTGCATTTATGTTTCTAATACCCTATTAAGTTCAAAATAATTAAAAGTGTTTTGCTCCTGATTTTGCATCATGCTGCAGTGTCCAACAGTAGTCAGCAAGCACTGATGGATTCCAGTTGCCCTGATATTGTTTTTCCCTTGTAGCAAAACTGAAAATTTTGATGAAATGGTAAGTGATTAGCAGATTTGGATGTGATTTTAGTGATCAGCAGCAAAAAATCTATAAGGAGCACCAACAGTGTTCAAGAAGCAAAAACTCTGTTGTGCTGTGTTATTCAACTGCATGTGTTAAACCTAACAAAAATATTTTGTTTCATATCCTCCACATCCAAAATTTGAAAAGGCTTAGCAACCTATGTCAAGCAGCAACCAAGTTCAAAGGCCACAGCTAGAAGACATACTTATTTACTCTACTTCTTTATTTTCCTGTATTTTATGAAAAATAAGGTTAATAGCTTATTTCCAAATAGCGATAATCTATATACGCACACAATGAACAATAACTGAAATGTAATGATATTTTACAAAATATCAGTCTGCTGAAACAACAGACCCAAGACAGGGTCACTTTGTAAATACTAAATAGGACCATGATTGTCAATGCAAGTTATGTAATGTCAGCCAAGCACAACTGGAAGATCAATATAACAGAAAATAATAAATATATAATGTTACGATACTTTAGTTACTTATATTAAACATTTTTCATATTACAATATGTAGTCACTCTATCAAGTAAAAAAAGCACAATTTATATTTACTTCCTTTTTTATGGTTTTAAGGTTGATCAAACTGACAGACTCAACATAGTGTAAAAAAACTAACAGACGAAATAAAACATCTAAGTGAAAATAAATCTTTAAAATGTATTTAGAAGGTTTTAGAGATTACACAAATAATATTAGTAATTTTGGGGGCAAAAATGGCTTTTTAAATCATACCACGAAATCACTTTGCACTGGGACTAGTATTGAAAAGACTTGATATTTTCATAAACAAATCTTTAATTAAAATATACTCTTCAAAACAATAAAAAAGGCAAAATTCGAGACACATTGTTAACAAGTTTATTCCAGGTAGTTCTGTATGACATGTGTGAAACTTTGCACATTCACTGCTGAACATCCAAAGTCTGCAAAGGCAAAGTCCACGCTCACAAGTTGAAGTTTAACGTCACTCAACGTCAATAACGAGTATGCCCCCCGTGAGCATTAATAACTGCTTGGCATCTCCTGCCCATGGAAGCAATAAGATGATGAATCACATCCTGTGGAATGGCTGTCCACTCAGGCTGCAAAGCTGCTGCAAGCTGAGGTAGAGTTTGTGGTTGAGGTTGTCACCGTCACAGACATCAGTCCAACTCGTTCCAAAGATGTTCGATGGGGTTTAAATCTCGCGATCTGGAGGACCAGGGAAGAACGTTGATGTTGTGGTGTCTCAAGAAGACAGTGGTAAGTCGGGCTATGTGTGAGGACGGGCGTTGTCTTGTTGAAAAACATCGTTGACATTCACCATGATGGGTTGCACATGGGGCCTAAGAATCTCGTCGATGGTTGAGTACTGTCTGATCAGAAATGCTATGCAGCCCTGGTATGGTTGAGGCAGTAGACATTGCAGTGGTGGTCCTATCCCGAAGGTGACATTACTGGATGTAGCAATCTTGTGCAGGCGTGGTTACACAAGGTTTGCCAGATTGTGGATGGTCACAAGTTGATCCATGTTGTTGGTGACGATTCCATAGCCTTGTGATGGTGCTTGGGTGGACATTCACAGCTCTGGCAACATCTGATCGAGATTTGCCTGCTTCCAAGCGACCAATGGTGTTGTTGCATTGTGCTTCAGTCAGTCTTGCCATAGCTGTATTGTGTGTCAGTGGCTTAACACTGAGCTATGGAAACTGAGAAACCATCACTTTTATAGGGATTTTGCACATGTTGCACTTGCAGAACATGCAGATCTCTCAAACAACTTTATTGGACACGAATATGTTTTGGTGAAAAATCTGAAGTTTTCCTCCGTTTTCAAAGTGCACAACTTTTATTGTCATTTTGGTCTGACAATCAGTGCCTTAACACGTATAACATCACATACTCTGAGCTTGTTATGTTGTTACATATATTCTCTTTAAAATAACAAAAATATCCCCTTTGCATTTCTTTTTTTGAAGAGTATACTTCATTAAAAAATCCGGTTTTTGCTGTACAAGAAACTTGTAGTCTTTAGCAAACATCTAAAAAACTTTATGAAGATACACATACTGCATCAATTGTTATTTTTCTGTATAAATATTTAATGTGTGTATATTTTTATACAAACTCGTATACATTACAATTATACTTCGCCAGTTGCATATTTATAACAGATAAAGTTCTTAAAAGTTAAAAAGAGTACAAAAGAATTAATAAATTAGTTAACCTACAAATTAAACATTAATTGATGTCAAAGGATCTACAAAAGTTTAATGGAGAAAGAGAAATGGTTTAATATCATAAAGACATAATGGAAAAGACATAAAAATGGAACTTTCAGTAAAATTATACCTTATTTCAAAATAACACTCAAACCTTTAATAGTTTTTTAAGTGCCATACGAGGCTGCTTGGTAAGAATAACATTTTGATTAGGAACTCGCTCTGTAGATGACCTTTTCTGTCGATACTGAGGATTGTAGAAGCTAGGTCTCAAAAACATCTCTTCACTATGATGAAACCTGCAAAAACAAATATATATATATATACAGATTTTGGTATTAAAACTGCTGTATTAAAAAAAAACAGGCTACACAAGAAGCCTATTTAGAAAAACTAAAAAGATTTTACCAATGAAAACTTCAATAAATTGTCACATTTATGTCAAACAATACTTATGAATACCATATGAACTGTTTCAGCTTGGCATTGTACTACCTTAATATTTCACAGAAACACTTATTACACTCAGGCTACTACATCTATGTAACTGAACAATTAATGAGTACACATACAAAGAAAGACTTTTTTGAACTTTATTAAACTACACAAGAATGAAATTAAGAATAAGGAAGTATGGTCAACATCATCATATGCATAAGGGAGTAGTGACTGTAGTAAAACTACAGATTGCAGTGGAAGGGTATCTGGAAAATGGGTGTCATCCCTCAGAGCCCCATCTAAAACAGCACTATTTGTGTTTTAAAGTTGTATGTGTGAATTTCCTCATTCATTTATAGATTATCGGTACTGTCTTCCTGTTGAGTTTTAATTCTTATATCTTATACCCAGGTTTTGAAAACTTTCACTAGATCTGGTGTCTCTTGGTATATAAATTAATTGGTTTATCATTTTTATCATCAGACCATTTTACTCAAAGTACCTTTTACACTAGAGATGTTTTGATGGGTAATACATGTTTTGGAATAGGTATAACTCACTTAAATTTAATCTTACAGCAACTATAAAGACCTGTAAGGCTATCAGACACACAAGTAGTCCACACAGATCTATTAACTGTTTCCACTACTTTATGCACACAACAGCATCTTTACAATTTATAAACTGTGTGTATTCAAATAAAAAAAAATATTACAAGCTAAAAAATGCTACATGCATGAAGCACAAGCTTCCCCGAGTCTTCTCGGAATGCAACTTATAAACGCGTGGAGCCTCTTTTTCATTTTTTTTTATATCTATTTTTTGTGTTACTGAAAAGTACATCAAATTACAAGTAACACTTTGTGTAATTTGTACCATATTCTGTATAAAGCAAATTTTTATGGCACCTTAAAGAAAATATTTTCAGATTATGGCCTTTAATTTTCCATTCACTGTATAATTTCTAAAGATTTATTATAAAATTTTGATATACAATAAGTTCCAATTTTCTACCTGTCCAACCAGCTAATAACAAATTTCTGTTTAAAAAGACTTAATTATCTAGTAACACCAATTTCTTTAATCTTATTGACAACTTTCCTTTGCATTTATAAGGTAATTTCCAGTCTTCTATCTCTTAAATAGAATATATAAAAAAAAATTTTGTTTCACTGCATTGTTCAGACAGGTGTGGAACACTTACAGCTGAAATTATCAACTTCTGAAAATAAATTTTACTTATCAACCTTAATGGTTTGTTTTTTTTCTTTCTCTCTCTCTCTCTCACTTCTGTTTCATACAAAGCAACTAATTATCCACAGCTATCTACAAGCAGAATAGTAACTTTAGATCTGAGATATTGTAGACTTAAGCAAGTATATTTTCAAGTTATAGTTTAACTTCCTATCTGAGGCTTCAAATAAATTTTCAATCTGATATGTGGCACTATTGTGCAAATTTGAATTTTGTGGATACCTCTTTTACTATTCCTATATTGTATTTTGAAGCCTAGTTTTATATGTTTATCTTACATGTGCAATGAAATACAATTTTTAAACAAGTTATATGAAATTTTACTGAGAATAGTTTTCATAATCAACTTTTATCTATCAGTGAATCATATTCTTATAACTGCAACTTGTTATACTGAGTCAAAGTAAACATTTTTATGTATAAAAAAAGATAAATAGTTAGTAGGTAATTACATTTCTTTATAAACAAGTAAACACATTTGAAAGACATTAACTGCACAAAAAAATTCATAATATTGCAGAAGGCAAAAAAAAAAATTTAAAGGAATTAGTTGTACTCCAAAAGAACAGAATCTCAAAATATCTATTTAAGCAGATTAAACACAAGAAAAAAAAAGATAACAGCTACATGGATGAACTATACAAATGCATTTCTTGTCATGAATAATTAGAAACGTTGTATTTTGTGTGTAAAAAATGGTAATTAAAAGCCCAGTTAAAACTCACTTTTCAGTATGAGGGAAGAGGGAATAATATACAGACAAAATATTACCTAAGGTTACAAATAAGACAAATTAATTGTCAAAATATCAAATACAAATTTCCACTCTGAAAAATCAAAACTTAGCATAAACAAACCTCTTTTTCTCAACTTGCAAAATATATCAGAAATATTGTTCATAACTACAAAAAAATTAAGATTTATGACACAAAAGTGTTTAGAAAAAGTATTTTCATTTTAGTATAACAGTTAAGTCTGACACTAGTACTTTAATATAAGAAGAATAAAATTATCATTTCGTGAATGAAAACTCAAAACTTTAAAAATGTATGTAGTGAAAGGACAAATTAACACTTCTCATAAATACTGAATTTTAAATTTTAGTGTATTTTTATAACTACAGAATAAAAATTATCCTGATCAGAAATACTTTAACAACAATGTTCACAACATATTTATTAGTTAATTAAAGGAACATCGATCTACTGATTAGATGAATGAAAACTAACATTTTTTTATACATATGCTCTCACCTGGACTGTTTGTGCTGTACAGACAATCTATTAGGTTCATTCTGGAACTGATTTCTCATAGGTTCCTATAGAATAACAAAATTTACTAATTTACTTAAGTCACTTGGTGTTATTAATACACATCTTGTGATATTCTGATGCATACCTTTTCATCAACACTTTTGCAATGGGTATCTTTTTCTGCATGAGATTTTAGTGACTTACATTCATAAGTTAATTAAACCACTTTTTATAATGGTATACGAATATCTTTGGTGTAAAAACATAGCTAATAATCCAAATTTTAAAAGCATACAAGTTTTAGTTCCAAATTTTATAAAATAACATTTAAAAAAATCCTGAATTTCCTTTAGTGTGAACATATTGACATTTTCTCTTTAAACATTCACTCTTATATAATTTATTTACCCCTCCCCCAAAAAGTATAAAATTTAACATAAATTACCCATCATAATGCTGTCTCCATACATTATTTTAGCCTTATATTATTATTTGGTAACAGATCCATTAAATAATAAAAAAAAAAAAATTAAACCCCTCTCTTGCCACAACCTCCTTTCACACCTTCTCTTTCAAAAATTGCTAATAGTTCTCTCAGAAGTATATTACTAATTATTTATAACTAATAAAAAGCCAATATTTTAATTATCAAATAATGTATTATACTATCTTGTTTTCTGTCAAGAGAATTGTCTATTTTGTTTCCAGTTTAAACATTACTCCCACACAAAACACATGAACAAGCTTAACCGAAATTTTTAACAGCGCTTGTGAGATGGTTAGAAGTCCAGAAAAATTGCAATAATTATGCAACATTGTCTGTTTTTTTGCATGTTATTATTCTGTGTTCTTTAGTACATTATTCAATTAAATAAAAAGTTACTTAGTGCAGTAGCATCATTAGTATAAAGAAGTAGCGTGAAGTATCATCAACAATCAACAGCAAAAAAGACCCAGTAAGTACTTTATTTCTTGTTTCTCATGTTTATTCTTTATTTATTAAAATGCAAAAAATAGAAACTTTTAAATCAGGTTTGGTAATATAAATAATAATAAATGTACCTGAGGTACACTCTTTAGTAGCCAGTTCATAATATCATTCAATAGTGTAATGTGAGATAAAAATTTGTCAAGTGATTTACAACTTGCATGGGGTGAATATTAATTAGATGTGGTTCAAAGGGCAATAAAACAATAAAATTCAAGTACAATCATAGTATTTACAAGTTTAAAGTTACTTAGGATAAGTAAATGCAGTTTCATGTTGCAATTTACAGCCATTCAACAAAGAAAAAAGTAATATAATTTTATTTTGTATCTTTTTATGGTGGTAATTTATAAAGAAAAACAGATAAAATACAAAGTTTCAGTGGGAAACAAATGAAATTTATTTAAATTTTAGATTAGGCAAATGAAATTTGAGATTTTACAGATGAAGAAAAATATTTTTAATATTAATATAAAAATCACTTTCCACTCAGAGCAGCCAACAATTTGACTTTAAATTTTTTAGAAAGAATACTTCATTAAATATTCTGATTTTTTTCTACAAATGATAAATCTTAATGATTATTGAAAGCTTGAAAAATTATGTGACAATACACAAAATATATTAGAAGTTATGGTATGAGAATTATAAAGATCAGTTTGGGGTCATAAACTCCTCTGATTTCAACAGAATACAAAAAAAAAATTTGGCATTTCTCTCAGTAATAGTGATATTACTTGATATTGCTATATTTTACGCTGTGAATAATCTAACTTAATGGCAGCATAAAGCTTTCCAATATATACCTCATACTGCAATGATAATAAGGTATCTAAATCAAGTTGAAGTAGCTAACAGATCACTGGAGAAGTTTGAACTTACTCTTTTCCTTATCTAAACAAAATTTTAATTTCTTTTAACTTATTTCTATACTAATCCAAAACTATAACCATATTAACTATGAGTGATACTTTTTTATTAGCTTATCAATGTTAATCACATTACCCCTTTAACAGCATGCCATCATGTTTTACACACTTATGTTAAAAAGTATTTTAAAGTACAATTTTATGAAAGTATGTCTACAAATATGAAATCAAATTATAGTTTATTGTTCAAATTTTAGTATTATACATTCATTACTCAATGAATATTACTCATTTCTATATATTAGAAAATAATATTGAAATTTTGTGTGTGCTCACACAGAACTTTACATACTTTTGCTCAGATCATATAATACACACATTACAAAAGGTAAAATCTAACAAATATTTGAGTTAATATTTTTTTACACTAAAAATATATTTCTCACAGATATTTATGTCTATTCACAGTCATAGCTATACTTGATTTGAATGTCCTCTAGTATGCAAATTTTCAATTGCTACTAGCCTTGAACTCCCACCTCATTCCATGTGTATACCATACTGCTTAACTGCATGTGACAACCCTCCTATTACAGCTGACTTCCTCCATGCAAATGAACCTACCCTTGAACTCCCACCTCATTCCATGTGTATACCATACTGCTTAACTGCATGTGACAACCCTCCTATTACAGCTGACTTCCTCCATGCAAATGAACCCAATTTTCACTTTAAGATTAGGCATGAAAAACAACACCAGATATGGAGAGGAGATAAGTAACTATTGGTAATATATTTTCAGTATAAAAATATATGAACTTCTGATACAATTACTTATCTCTACTCACAGTTACAGCTAGAATCCCACATTCAGCAGGTGAAGGGACTGGTGTAAAATTAAACATATAAGAGTGTTTTAAAACTAGTTGAAGAGTACCCATGGAATATGCCACCTCTATGTAGAGAAAATCTACCCATGGGAGACTGCACCACATCTGAATCAGGCATACTCTTCTACAAAGTAGAGCAATATGGTTTTGTGTTGCAGAGATTTGACAGAACAAAAGGAATATGTGTAAAGTGGGTGGGACATATCAGACTATAATAGACATATTAATTTCAGTCCAGACTAGTGTCACCAAAAAAAACTAAACCAATACATATAACAAATCCAACACAATCCAGAGCAACAAACCCCAGGAATGTACAATCACATGGCATTAAAATAGTGCAAATGCAATGTAGAGGATCAATTTCAGTTAAAACCAAATGGCACTGAGAATGTAACATTCAGTCTGTTATTAGAGGAAGTTCACAGCCCACTCAAAATTGAGTCCTTTTGTTGGTCCAACTCCAAACAAACCCAGTTACCCAGGGACTGAGATCCAGGCCACTAGTGGTAGAATCCAAGTGAGAGGGCAGAAATGAAAAAAAAAACAGGCAAAAAATCCAGTCCACATAAACAGTATTTGGAATAAAATATCAGACCCATGACAAAAAGACAGCAACACTTTTTAAACAAGCTGAAAGTCACCACTCTACTTTGGATTGAGTAGAACTGTTCTTACCCACAAGTAATCTTCTGAAACACTACCTCAATACTAAGCATAATAGACCTTATAGGTCTCACAATGCAGACATTGGATATCATTGTACTCAAATAAGCATCACTCACCACACAGCAAAACACATAACATGTTAATCTGCCTCCCCCAAAAAAAAATTAATAATAACTTGCCAACTCACAGTTGTAGCAATTAATTCTTGATGACAAGAAACACACTTGTAATAAAAATATATCTCAGAATGGCTGGTATGGGTATTAACAATTTTATTGATAAGCAGAGAACAATGTTTCAACATTCCTAGATCATCTTCAGGTTAACAAAAAGAAAGTTTGCAACTGATTGTTGCTGAGCACATCTTAGAAATGATAGTATAAATGAGTACAGGATTGAAGAGGTCATTGCAGTTGGTTGTTGCAGATACATTTTTATGACACAGATTGAATCTGAAGCAATTAATTCAGCCTTACACTCACCACTATACTGATACAGGTATGTTGATGAGAGAATTGCTGAATTCACATCTACAGAACACACATGGGTCACTTCATGTCATATCATTCAGGGGGCTGCAGGTGATCCAGACAGAATGCCTTGAAAAAATTCATCTACCGATATAATGAAAAATTGCTAAAGATTAGATCAATATCTAATAATTTATGATTTACAGCCCTGTAAAATTTAATTAACTTTTTGTATTTTTGACAAATTCATTTTCAGGCAACTTTGGTTGCTTAAAGCTGCAAGAGTAATGGTGGTAGAAGGCTGAAATTTGCTACACTGACTAAATTAATCCCACAGAATTTAAAAATGGTCTTAAACCAAGTTTATCTTTCTTAGGATTTGCATAGTGAGGCTGTAAAATCACCTGAAAACCCAAAATAGTAAAAAACATTGGTTTATTTAATAAGCCATAGCTCTAAAACTTGATACGATACAAAGTTAAATGTTTTTTTCAAATTTCCTATAACATATCAATTAATAAATCAGCAATTGTTGTGATTAAAAGACTGTTAGGTCTCCTGTAAAAAAATTTAGCTGCATGCAACTTTTTATGATTTCGCTAAAAATAGCCCTACTTCAGGCCACAGTTTGACCATGTCGCCAGTTATTCAGCCTTTTCAGATTTTTACCATTTATTTGTGCATATGATCCACAAATAAAATCAAGATGGTGTTCAACCTACTTTTTGAGTTATAATTTTTTAAAGTATCCTCTGACAATACAAATAATTGGTGTACACAACTGGTAAGAGTATGGGAAAAATATCCTGAGAAAGCAAACAGACAATGAATAAACATATGGGAACAAGAGCCATGAAAAGGGTGTTGTGTTCAAAACATAACAGTAAAGCAGAAACCAACCAGACAAAAGATAATTTGAATCAGGGGAAGAAAGTAACTACTGGAAAACAGAAGGAAAGGGAATAACTGGAGAAGATGATACATGGCAAAAATAAAAGGAGATGATAGGGCTACTCCATAACTTGCAATGAAAAAATAGAAATTTGAGAAAGAGAAGGACAGGAAAAGAAGAATCCATGCTGAATAGACTGACCAGTAACAGAATATTACTCACTTATGCTGATACAAAGATATGGATGAATGATGGACAGTGTGAGACAACAGATGCTACACCTGTGGATTATCCCATTCTCCTGGAAAGACACCTAACAAAACAAGTGTGGAAATAATTGGATGAGAAACCCCTAAGTGAGGATATCTCATAAAAGACCAGAAAAGGAAATGAAAGTTGTTCTTGGAGAAGAGGCAGAAACATTTTAGACAGCCAGAAAAAAGCTACAAGTAGAATCCTGGCTTAACATATCCACAGTCAAAGTTAAAAAATGTATAACTGCAGACTAAAAGAGAGGAAGCTTAGCATTCGACTGAAAAAAAAATGCACCCAGCCTGGAAGTATCCAACTGAAATAGAAAAATAAGGTGTTGATAGTGTCCTTCAGAGTTAAAAGTTCCGAGGACCACAGCAAAAGAGGAGAAGGTTGAGCTCAACTCACATGCAATTTGAAAAACACCCACAGATGAACAAGATATTGAGGGGAAAAAATAACAGGTTTCTCCCACTTAGAAAAACCAACCCACCTGATCAGCTTCTCTGAACAGAAGTTGGATTAGTGAGTAAGACTCTGTAATGGATGGAGCCAGTCATCCATAAAATAATGTAAACTGAGCCCATAAAAATAAAAAAACATAATATACCTGTAATATCAAGCCTAAAATTGGTTACTAAGGTAGGTGCTTTAACAGACTTATGCATAGTAAATGAAAGGGGTTGGAGGTGTCCAAACCTACATTATCCTGACTGAAGTTCTCATTTAATGGCAGAATTACCTGTAGATCAGAAAATCCTTCATTCTACATGAAAGAAGCCACTACCTAACAAAACATAGCCAACAATTCCTTTTCTATAATGCTATGCTTGCAGCTACTATTACAGATCATTTAACACTGGTACCATCAATAATAACTGTAATGGTAAAAGTAACATATGAATGCATAAATATTGAATCATTAGCAGCAACTGAGTGAGAAACAGAATTCACAATCGTGTAAATCAATCCAGCTCAATAGCAAATTATAAACATTACTTTGAAATGCAAAAATCAGCAAATGAATATTTTCAAACTGCACTAAACAAAAAAAAGTCTGAAAACAAGTACTAGTTCTTAGCATTGTCATTCCAAATTGAGAAATAAAGATTGAGTTCAACTGCACAGGGGGAATCAGCTGCAACAGAAGTCTTTTCATTAGACTACACTTATTTTATTTGAAATTTCTACACATTATAACAAAATTTAACATTTTTATAATTTTTTAAGTGCTCCTCTCGTAAACTGGTTAATAACTGTCTACATTTAACTATTACCTTTTATAACACATTTTACTTTAAATAATATTCTAATTTAAAAAAATAAGATATTAGTAAGTTTTATATTAACTTTTCACATTGTGACCAATGAATAAAAATGAAAACCTGATGAGATGGTGAGAAAATGCCTGTATTAGTTGGCTGTGGTCTCTGTTGAGTGTGAAAGGGAGGAGGGTGGTTTATGTCTGGTTGCTGTAACATGGGAACTCTTGGTTCAATCACTGAAGATGCTGAGTGAGAAGGTGAGAAGGGTGGAGGCTGTTGAAGATTAAACTGAAAACGATTTTGCACTGGAGGAGGCTGGTTTGTAGGAGGAAAAGGCGAGAGCCTAGGAGGAAGTTGATGCAATGGTAGAATACGAAACTCATTCCTAGGAAATCCATGCAGCAGGCCAACAGAAATTCTTGAGTCTGTTGAGAAAGTAACCAAAAATATCTATTAAAACAGCACTTGAAAATTTACTTTCAGTACTTTCCCCAGTATAAATAGGAATCTTAAAATACTCCTGATTTCATCAATTATGAATTTTTATTTAAAAAAAGACAAAAAGAAGATTGTTGTTCTCTGTAGTGCAAAGCTACACATTAGGCTATCTGCATTCTGTCCACCAAAAAGAATATAATCCTAGGTTTTAACTCTGTTGTAACTTCACAAATTTAGTCCTGGTCAAGAGAGAAACAAAAATAAAATTAATCAAACATAACTTAAGTATCATTAAATGAAATTTTCATCAAGCCTAATAAAATTACATGAAAATACACTATTAAAAATCTCAAAATCAATTTTTCCTTTACAATTACTGGAAAACATGTTTAAAATATAAAAAAGAACTTTCAGAAAAATATAAGAATTATCAATTTTGAGCAGTTAAT
This sequence comes from Carcinoscorpius rotundicauda, assembly GCA_011833715.1. NCBI lineage: Eukaryota > Metazoa > Arthropoda > Merostomata > Xiphosura > Limulidae > Carcinoscorpius > Carcinoscorpius rotundicauda. The sequence goes on from CM022398.1 coordinate 34,075,323, forward strand.
ACCAACAAATAAATTAATTTAACAGCTTTGTACATATAAACAAGCATGCACACCTGTCATTTTGCTTTTGTCAACAATAATTAATAAGTCAATGTTACAGGCTAACAACCGAGCTTACTTATACTTGCAAAATGACAATAATTACATATTAGTTCTAATAATTGAAACAAATAAGTTAAGCATAATAATGCCAATGTTAACTAAAATTTCACACACATTTTAATTGGTAAATTTAATACATTTACATGAAAAAGTTGTAAGAGGTTATTACTAGAAAAAATTTTAATCATTAATAATGAATCTGATAGTTCCAGTCTTAACACTTTCCACTTTGACTACTTTTTTATTAGTATGAAATGATATTGGAAATGTAAGATATTTCAAACATAAAGCATGAGAATCATTGAATACTTCCAAGTCTCAGTAAAATTTTCTTTGGTAAATTTACAATGTATAAAGAAACTAAAATCCCTACACAACATAACTGTATGACATTAGGCAAAACATCCATTATTATTAGTAATTACAATTAAAAAAGGGAGGCAAAAATCTGAAAAATGGTACATAAGCATACTATGTGTTTGCTATTTTTTAATTTTATTTTAGTTATCTGAGAAGGTGTACATGCAGTAGGGTAGTCCTTATTTTAAAACTTAAAATAGTTTTAGGAGGTTACCTCAGGATTTTATGAGAATTGGTGAAAAACTGATATGAACCAATTTTTTTACTGAAATACATTAAAAACTAGAAGTTGATACCAAGACTCCATGTTTTATTTCATGCTCTCTTGATGCTCTCTCTGCTTTATTAATGTCAATGTCTTCTGTTCACGAGTCCAAAAACAGAAAATTCCTGTATAATGTCTAGTTCTAAAGACTCAAAAGCTTCCATTAAAAAGAGATGTGATGGTTCTCTTTTATCACTTTCAATTAGCTGAAAAATAAAGGTTAATTCAAAAACCTTATCAGTTGCAGATTCAGTTATGGAGGTGAAGGGCAGACAAGATTCCAGCTCAGTTGAAAAAGAATACACTCCATAGGTGTCACAAAACTCTTTAATAAGTGAATTAAACTTAAAAAGAACAGACAATATGAGGTTTGTTTGTTTAAAATTAAACAAAAAAAGAATATGGAAACTATTCCACAGTTGTGTTGATGAATCCTCGATTATTCTGAGAACCTACACTGTAACTCTTAAATTAAATTAAATATCCAAAAATATCATAACAGCTGAGATTTTTTTAAAATTACTTTATCCAAAACAAATGTTAATAAAATATACACCAAAACAAAATCATAAATCTGAACATTTCAGTTATAGTTTTGCTTTATATGCCATTACTAGTGAAATATTTCACACAATTTTTTAAAATGCAATATCCTTTGCTATAAAAAAAGACTAGAATTGTAGTGCAAAGTATCACCTAGTTATGAAATATCATTTGACAATCTTTAACATTTAAAAAACCCGAAGAACTTAAACACTTCAGTTACTGTCACACAACAAAACAAAGAGGAAAACATTTAATAAACAATATGTACTTGTAAAGAGTCTGGAAAATATCTAGGAAATTACTTATTTTACCCCTTAAATGGAAGCCATCATCAATTAATGCTGCTACCTGCAACATTCCTGCTGTTTGAGGGTTAAATACATTAATTTTATCCATTGAAATTCCTTTTTTTTAAGAGTCAACAAACTATAAGATGTTGTTTTATCAATAAATAGGCTGTAAAATTCACATTCCTGAAAGCCCAGGTAGCATTTGTCTACACATGCATATCAAATATTTACTCAAGGTCATCACTAATTCTTGCAACTAATCCTTCTGATGGCTGTTCAGTTATAGTAATGGTTTTGCATACCTAAAATGGTGTTATGACAACTTTGGGCCAATACAATCTATAGGTAACTTAATAATTAACCTTTTCCAAACTGCAAAGCATGTTTCAAATGTTGAATACACACTGCAAATGAGTGCCATCAGTTATTTATAACTGCAAGTCAAATTTTAAAGTAACTCTATTTAACAATTTTTAACTAAAATACTTTGGTATTGAAATTTTATATTTCTTAATATTCATTTAACATAATTCACAAAGAAAATTGAAAACAATATTCAAATCTAACTTTCTGTACAGCCTAAAGAAGTATAAGATGCAAACAACATTTAATGTCTTTCTCAGGAATTTTTAATCCATCCCAAACTATAGGTTTTAATTTCTTTCTTAATGTGATACCTATTATTACAAGCCTTTAATTCAACCCTCCTATGATGTAACAACATATGATCAAAACAACTACTGTTGAAATTCAGCTTAAAAAATAGCTAAAAGTTAAAACATCATAGAAAAGGGCAGATTACAAATTATTTACATCAGTATAAACTGAATAAAGTGGTTCAATAAGTAGCATATGGTTTCATGGGAAAATTATTAGATATAACATAGTAGAACAACATAATATAATAGACAGTTTACAAGAAATGAAACAAACAGAATCCCTTGAATTTTAGTTTATAATTTACTTTTCTCCTTATTTTAGAAAATACTTTGTGAAAGCTATAGAAAATTTCTTCTTCTGCACATCACCAGTTAAGCTTACTTAAGTTTTGTGGGTGCAGTGGACAAGAGCAAAATATTCTGATAACTTCTTACTTCATGAATATTATTTTTGAGATTCTCCTATTCAAATAACCTATATAAATAAAATAACTTAGAAGTTATTCAAAAGAAGCTATATTTATTATTAGATATAATTAGAATATTGATACCCAGTCTCATAGTACATCATTTTAAAATTTAGGTACTAGGTCATTAATACATTTTTGCAATTGTCTGTAGTGTTATTTATAATCTATAGATAAAATATGCAATTGGCAAAATAATATACCAAACAAATATATTAATGAATATCAGTCAACTGAACAAATACGTAAAACTGAAATTCTAAAATGAAACGAAGAACTTTTTAATTTTTTTGTCTCAAAAGGTTTAACAAAAAGAACTGCATAAAAAAATTAAATAATATGCTTTTTAATCCAAAGTAACATACAATTATTTGTAAATTTAGTTCACATTCCATACAACTTTTTTAGGAAAAAAAACAAAACAAATCAGTTATCAGTGACAACTCCACAAGTCTGAATGAGTTAAAATTATATCTACACATTAACTAAGCATACCATGTGTTTACTAATTGAAAAAAAAAGCTCCAGAATACCTTACCTGGAACAGAAGTAGGTGCTCCAGGTGAGGGACCAGAATGGTGCTGCCATCTATCAGAACTAGGAGGCTAAATATGATAAAATATTTAAGCAAAAGAATGAGAGAAATAAATTAACTGATACATGTTTTATAGGTTAAATTCCAGTTTGACTCTTTTTCCAGAACAAATTCTGAAGTCAAAATCAACAAGAAATTCTAACAATATAAAATGTTTAAACAGTAAAATTTATGAATAATTAGTCTGACACACAAATATTCATCTACTTAAGCCTATTTCATAAATAAAACTAGTTGGTTTCTACTGTTTGTTTTTGAAATTCATGCAAAGCTAAACAAGGACTATCTGTGCTAGTCATCCCTAATTTGGCAGTGTAAGACTAGACAGAAGACAACTAGCCATCACACCACCCACTGCCAACTCTTCAGCTACTCTTTTACCGGTAAATAGTTGGATTGACCATCACATTATAATGCCCCACAGCTGATGGGACAAGCATAGTTTATATGAAAGCTAAAAAGAAATATGCACACAGCACTTACAAGATATATGCCACTAAACAGCCTTATGCACAATCGTTTTGTCATTGATGAATAAGTTACCGTGTAGATTTCTATGATTTACTCTCCTGAGCCAAGTAAGTGTAATTTGCTTAATACATATCCAAATGTTAAGTACATACTTTTCATTCTTACTGGAAAGAACAAGGAAACTAACAGATATAATTTCTAAAGTTTATTTCAGAAAATTTTTGTAAAACTCCACAAGGGTTATCTGCACATATCCATCCCAAATTTTGAGCTGATAGACAAAAGAGAAGTTAGGTAGTCAACAGTATCCACTACTAACTTTTGGGTTACTCTTGTGTGATCAAAGTTGGATCTGATCATGATTTTATCAGTCCACTCCCACCCAAAAAGAGAGCATACTGAAGATACAAAAGTAGATTTCCCAAGAGGGAGAAACAAAATTTGTCACAACCATGACAGAGGAACCTAACATGGGAGGGGAGAGATTACTACGAATATTTTTAATAAAAAAGAATTTCTTACATTATTCACTTGCCAGTCTTTCCTTGCACTGCCCCTTCTCCTTTTTTCAACAGAATTAGATGCTCATGGTTCAATATGAAATATCTACTACCCTTAAAGTTTGAAGCTAAAAATATTTCACAAGAGAATAAATTAAGACTTTAGATGAAAAAAATAAGAAAAAAATGAGTGAACTGTCCAAAAGGAATTCGAAAATATTTTCTGTAACTTACTCAGCTAGTGGCAGAACTGAAGAAAAATATCATAAAATTATTGATTTAGTGATGAAAATGAACATTCTGCTGATGAAGGAATGATGTGTGTGTTTTAGAACCAAGTCACATTTGTAAGTGAATTATAGATGGAATACTAAAGAGATAGAAACAGAGAAAGGTAATTTGTCTTGACAACTGAAGTTCTAAAGCAACAGAATAGGCCCTAATGGACTTTTAATAAGAAGAAAACTATATAATGTTTATGTTATGCTAACAAGTATAAAAATGTTCTTGTACATACATTTAACTAGTTCTGAATATGCACATTATTTTGAAGGTAAGTAGAGTGAGTGCTGTTCATTGATTTTTAAATTAATTGCCAACGAGTCACAGACACCTACATTAAAAGAATCATAAGTCCAACAACAATACAGTATTTATCTTTACTTTAAAAAGTATAAATAAAAGCCTTTAACTGATAATTGTTAAATACACACCTTTAATATCTGGCAACTTGTATTCACTGATTATTTTTCCAATAAAGTACAAATATCCTTATTGATAATAAAGTCCAATCATTCATCCCTAATTAATATCTACAAATGTATTAATACAAAAACAAAGTATAACATATTAACCTGAAAGGCATTCGATGAAAGAAGATCAGCACGATGAGATGGTGGTGGTGGTGCCTGTGTTTGAAACTGCGAAATTGGAGGTCTAGGAAACTGCTCTTGAGATAAAAGTGGAGGCTGAACTTGAGGACGATAAGCTGGTAAAGAATGAGGCATTGGCTGCTGTGGTCCAGAATTCTTTAAGTATTAAAGAGAAAAATATGTCAAAGACATAAACAAATGTGTTAAGCTAAAATTATTTTCCTGATCAAACTAGTTTTTTGTTGATAATGATACAGATCAAAGGTTTCATTGATACTCTGTGAAGATGATAATCAATTATGAGATATAAAACGTAAGCAACAGTTTCATACCATGTAAAGATCACTATTGCATTAAAATGCATATAAAAATATACTTATCTTTATGATTTAATATAAACTAATAAGAAGTTTAGCAATATTTAAAAAACAGCTTAAATTTTATTAAATACACATTTTTTGCATCTATATCATTAAGAAGTCTAAGTATGTTAATTCAAGTACAAATAACCCAAACACCTACCACTATTTTTTTAAATTCATATCAGTATGGTTTTACATCAACAATATGACAAACTGACTTCCAGAGACATCTTGCCTCTGGATATATATAATAGCATTAGAACTCGCTGAATGGTAAATAGAAATAATTATAAACTCTTTTTTTACAAAAATTTATATTAAACTCTAGCAAGTTTATAATAGCATGAAGATACTGCATTGTACTCAGTATTGTTGTTTGGTCAACAATTTTTGATAATATTCATATGCCAATATTGTAGCCTAATGTCTAGGATTTTTCTACTTGTTTTAAATTATAACAGACTGTCACTCAATGAGAATTGAAAATTTTCATATGATTTATTAGTAGGTTCTTTCATCCAAGCTTGTAGTATGCAAGTATAAAAATCAACATAAACTTACTATGACATAAAAACATTTTTACCTTATCAAAAATGGCATAGGTAAAAAACTTCACATGAAGGTTATGTGTGACAGCACATTATTTGTAAAGCAATCAATTATTTCTGTAAGTACTGGCATACATGTCACCATTATTATTTAGTTAACACTAATTTAGTATTATAAAAGGATATAAATGAGATAAAAGCAAAATAAAATTATCCTAGATAGACTTACAAATTAAATCATGCAACTGGTATTTTTCCTCACAAGTAGGCTATTCAAACATATAGTAATATGTAAACAATTATAAAAGTTGGATTTCTGGAAAAAAATAATAATTAATCCAAACAAGACCTTGATTCAAAAAAAGTATTTTAAACTATTCAGAGCTCCCTCCAGGAACAATTACTATAAAGACCATTAGTAAATTTTTTGCACTTATTAAACTAAATTCTGAACAAAACTAGCAATAAATTTATATTAGAGAATAGTTTTAATACTGGTCTTAACATTTAAAAAGTATATTTATTTTAAATTGTCACTTAAAATCATTATATAACTAACATTCATAGCTTAAAAATTTTAGTAAACATCAGGCATATAATAAACTGAAAATACTCAATACAAACCTGATTATAGGCATTAACTATTTGATCTCGAGATGGCAAAGGTCTTTCAGGACTAAATAAGTTAAATCCAGTGTTGGAAAGTGAGGAGTTGCTAAAAGCTGGAAGTCTGTTTTCTATTTGAGGGATATTATCAATATGTGATGGTGGATAGAAAGACTGGGGTTGTGATGGCATTAATGACTGACTTGCAGTCCTTGATAAGAACAATCGATTTTCTGGTGTTTGTTTATCTGAAAATGAAAGGAAACTACATTTCAAGATTCATTGTTTAATATAATAGATGACCTAAATATGCCCAAAGTGAGTAACATACAAATATTTTAACTATTTAAGCAAGAAACTTATTTTCATACAAGTTTCTCTGTAAACCAAAATTAAATTTATGACAAAAAATTATACAGCCCTGTAAACTAATGCATCTTACAATCAATTGTTTAAAAGTTGTTTTTTTATGGATTTATTTTTCATTTTGGAATGTTAAGAAAATTCCAGTTTTTCTAGAATGGCACAGAAAACATGGGCACAAACTTATTTCACATTTTATCACAGTAAAATTATTTTAAAATATGTCATTCCAATTTTTATAAAATAGACAAATAGAAATTTGTATTATTATATCAGTTGTTAACTGTGGCAACTTTTATATTTTATTTGACAAATAAGCTCATAAACTCAAATTTACAAAATGTGAAAATGATTACCCTGACTTGTTTCAACCTAAAACATCATTTTCAAGGGTATACAACAGTTATATATTATTGCATTCATCTGAAGCAGGCAGTTAATTGTAAGAAAATTTGTCCCTAATCAAACAAACAACACTGTAATGTTTAATGTTAATGAAAAAGAGTTTACTTAACACCACAATTTTCAACCTGTCTATTAAACCCAAAAATTAATCAAGGATTATAAAATCTGAACATCAAAGAAGAAATTTATATCCATACAACTTTTCTCAGTGGTTAAGTATTATCTGGACAAAGAGTGCATCTTAGCTTAGTTTTTTTTGTCTTAAAACACCCTGAGCACTTGATCCAACATGATCTACTTTGAATAACGTTTTCTCACAAAATTTCCTTGAGACTATAGCTCTAATTTTTAATAGTATATTTGTGAAATATATATCAATGAAATTTTATTGTTTGTATGTAGATAACTTTCATGACATTGCTCAATATACTCTGGTATAAAAAAAACTGTCACCTCAAAGCAACCACAGAAGATTTAAACTATACAAACACTCCTTTACTGATTTGAAAGTTTAATGCGATTAACCAGTGGCAAACAGAAATATGAGAAGATTTTGCTTATAGTTAAATTTAATAATTTCTGCAAGCTTGAAAATACTTCTACTTTCATACACACAAACACCTCATAATCAATATTTAACTTGTACAAGTTCAAAAAAGCAGCTGTATTTGTTTAGTCACAATAGTTGGTTGCAAGTGAAAATTTTGAAGATACATATCTGAAATGGTTCAATTATTTCTTTTAAAAACTTTAATAATAAATTATGTTTAAGCATAATAACACTTTCATTTCTTTTACCTGCATTCAATAAATAATTGTCAAATGAATTCTTAAATCATTGAACAATATTTTTAGCTTTATACACTAAAAAAAAAAGTTAGTTTTTGTAGTTTGATTCATTAACCTGCATGCTTTTTATCTTTTCTTATGAAGTAAACAAGATATTAGATTTCTTGAAGAATTTTTTTCATAAGAGCAATTCAAAAAAAAAATTAATTTCATAATTGAATTATCACCCATCCTCTGTTTCAAAAGATAGCATTTTATCTTTTGTATTTGTTTACTGACTTTTATTAAATCTCTCAATATGGATCCTGTCAATTCTTTCTATCCATTTAAAGACTTTACAGATTTAATACTTCTAACCTTCAATACAGTGTATACATCTTTACACAACCTAGCAGTCCTTCAGTTAATACTAAGTTTTTCACACACAAAAAAATCATATTTTTAAGTGAAGGTAATTTTAATCAACTAAAATAAAGGTTTGTCCTCAAATATATTGAATATTTGTTTTGAATAGTCTGTGTGAAAAGTAATTTTCATGTTAAGATTAAAAGTACTTTCCTCATAGCCAAAACCTCAAATTTCCTTTGTGTAATCCCTAAATCCTTCTAAATATATTTCAAATGTTTTTTTGGGTAAAACTTTATATTTCGTCTGTTATTTTCTTCATCTTATATCAAAATAGTAAATTATCAATTTGACTGACCTTGTAACTACTAAACCAAAATAAATCTAAATTACCTCTTTTTCTTTCTATGATGACTTCAAATTATAACATAGAACAACATTAATTTATACTAAGTAGCTTTAAGCTCATAACAATACACATCCATTTACAATTAAACTTTATTGTTATATTGTCCTTTGAACAATGTCTAAATACTATTTCTGCACCATTATAACTTGTAACTCACTCAGGGTAGGTGTAGCTCACATGTAAGCTATCAAATTAATTTAACAACAAGCTACGAGCTACTCACATAAAACATTTTTATTTTCTATTTGATAGCTCTATAGCCATACAAAACTGAAGGCTATAAAAATAATGATTTGTCTGAGCAATGGTGAATAATTTTATAGTGAATAATTTCTTTTGAATTTTGTACTTTTATAGGTGGTGGATAAAATAGAGAAGACTCGATGCTCAGAGAAAATGTGCCACATGTATCACACTAGAAGAAATTCAGTCTTTTTTTCTTGTAACAATGATTTGTAGAATGAAGAAAGGCACTATCTTATATGCAAAAACGGCTAGTTTGGGTTGAGAAAATATTTTAAATAGAAGAGCAACAACGTTTCGACCTTCTTTGGTCATCGTCATGTTCACGAAGACCAAAGAAGGTCGAAACGTTGTTCGCTCTTCTATTTAAAATATTTTCTCAACCAAACGAGCCGTTTTTGCATATAAAATTCTCAACAAGTGGGTTTCTCGACATCACTGAAAGGCACTATCTCATCATTTGAGAAAAGAACACATGGATTAAATTACTTAAATTTTGAAAATATGACAGCAAGTGTACTTTGAAATAATTTTATATATATAAAAATACAATACACTGTAGACAAATAGCAATTGACAGTTCCTTTCTTTGGTAAAGAATATTTCATACTTTACTAAACATTACAATTTTCCAAAAACAGATTTTCTTAATTAAGCATTTTTACTAAAGGTTTATTAATGAATGTTCAATCCAAGATGATTTTCATGTTAAAAATACAAATTCTTCATTTTTCATCTTTCACTTGCGTAAACTCTAGAACGTCCTAAATAAATACCAGGTTTGTTTGTTTTTTGTTTTCTGTAACACTTTATGCTTTATCTATTATTTTCTTCACCTTAACTTTGTTTACAGGCAAAGTCTATACCACTAACCTTGTAACCACTATGTAACAACAAATTTGAATTAAATGTAAAATACCTTTTTTTTTACTTTCTAGAATAAGTATAACCTAATAAATATATTGTACCATACTATTAAAAATTCCTTACTTTCACAGACAATTTTTTTTATTACTTATTTATTTAAAGAGTTGCTCTTAGACTCTCCCAGAGTACTGTGATAACTATTTATTATGGAGGGCAACTTTGTGTAAACAAAGAATCCAATTACAAGTACACTCATAAAATAGACAATTATTCTCAAAATCTGCACATATCATGATGAGTATTTTTTCATTTACTTTCACTTAAGACTTATTTAACCTAACAAGTTTCTAATTTTTACATTTTAGTCACTTCTACTAAAATAAATAAATAAAATATATACATTAAAACAAGAACTTTAGCACTTACACCTAAAATATTATCCTTTCTGTCTCATACAATAAAAATTCACATCAAACACTAGGATTGCAACTTTGTAATAATAGTATGATTTCAGAATCTTTTTTGCTTTACATTCAAATACACAATTTAGAATACAAAATAATTACACATAAAACAGAATGTCCTAAAATTAATGTAATTCATCTAGCTTCCTGGTTAAGCTACAAACAGGTTAAATATTTCCAACACTGGCAAAAAATTAAAATAATGGTACATTTTTAAAATCTGTTACCTCAACAGTTTCCAGCCCCACATTTAGTACACTGAAATATTCACTTTCTATTGGTTATGAATAACCTAATAGCTAAAATTATATTAAAAAAAAGATGCTGACATTTTTTGAAAACAAGATGTGCTGTGAGGGGTATGGCATATGGGTTTCATTTTATTGCTAGTATCTTAGCAAACAAGAAGACTGGAAGCTACAAGTTGACATTTTTGCTCAGAAAAAATAAATAACAACCTACATTTTTACAAGTCTATTAACATACACTGGAGATAAGTTGTTCAATTTATTTTGAATGTAACTTTGTACTTTCATGACATGCAGATTTATCAATCAAAAATGACCAAGCCAATATAAATAGAGTAAAGTCTACTACAGCTCTCTTTATAATATCAAGAGTGTTCATAGCATATATGTTACGTATAAATGAAAGAAATGAAATTTACTGTCAGATACTGGAGTACGAGGACCTCTGAAATGTGGATTTACAAGAATTTTTCTGGATCCTGCTAATGATTCATGTTGAGAAGGCTCTTCTACTAGTGGAGGTTTGTCAAAGACCTTTGGCTGGTGTTGGTACTGTTTCATCAGTGGTTCTGTCCAAGAATGTTGAAACTCCATTATCTGGAAAGGATATTCCAAATATGACTTAGAATTGTAACAATGAAACATAGGTTGTTGTTTTTTAAATAAATGCAGTTAAGAAAATTAAAAGTGTAATATTTTTTTAAAAATACACACTTACATTTAATAATTTTCTATGCATTTATAATAAATTTATACTTTGGAAGTTTTAAGTCATCCATAAAAGAAATTTTCACTGACAATGCCAAGTGAAATTCATGAAAGTTACAAATAGAAAGCAAAACTGCAGGACTAATCCTTTACATTATGTTCTATCTTAAAGCACTGATTACACCAATACTTTGTTGTTTTTTTTATCAACAGATTTCCCTCCATCTAAAACTTAAAAAGCAAAAATATATAGTATCATTCTGAGGCCATTTTGATTCAAATTAAAACAATAGAAAAAGACCTAGGCAACAAAGATATGTTAACAGAATTCTAATACGCCTCAAAAAATGTTTAACATTTTGCGATTCTTAAAATCTGATACTTGTACAAGTTCCCAAATAACACTTCAAATGCTGATAATGTTAATCTTACTTTTAACCTATATAACAAGTGTAATGCATTTTATAAAATATATCTGCTATGTAAATATTCCGGTATTTACATTTTAGCTAATTTATGGAACTCGTTTTTGTTATAAAATTTGCTGGGTAAATACTACTTTAAAGTATATCTGTAGTTAGGAGCAAAAGAGCAGCCAAATTAGACTTAATTTTTAGACTCTGAAACTCAGTAAAAACTATCACAGTATTTATAAACTAAAATCTATATCTGCAAAATCTTGTTATACAACAATTCAGGAACTTTAGCTGCACAAGTGTCCCACTACATATTTATATTTTGCCTATGGGCTGACTGGCTAAAGTATAATCAAACTCTTGAGAGGCATTTAAGAAATTTATATTACTCTGTGAAAAAAAAAACAAATTGAATCATAATCCTGATTTTCTAAAGTTTAAAACTGAACTAGCAGCAGCCAACTGTAGTGAAATAAAGTGGGTGGACACTGCCACACTATACAGAGAAGAAAGAAAGCAATTTGTCATTGAACATCAGAAATCATTAGAAAGTAGAATATAAAACAACAACCAAAAGTTTCATACACAAAACATGATTGTGAAAATATTTCAAAATAGCTTCTATGTGAAATCCATTCCACTTTTTATAAAGAATTATTTTAAAAAAGAAAAAAGAATAATGCAGTAATGTTTGGTATTATTGTCCTTCATATCTTATGCAAACATAATCTGCATGAGTGGTCTAATTACACTGTGTAAAAAAGGCAGAAAAAATTTACTTCTACAAGAGTAAAATCACTGAAACTGAGTGGCATAGTGAATAAATTAGAGAACACTTAATACAAACTGTCGCATAGCTTTTTTAAAAAAGTCATTTCACCACAATTAATACATTTCAACCATTTAAAAATTGTTTAATTAATCATGAAATTCTGAATTGGCAATTTCATAAATAATATGAATAATAAAATAAATTATTATAAATAAAATAATGAACTCCACCTAAGACACTGCAGTTCCATAAAGTTGAATCTAGCACATACTCAACAGATATTACAAACAGCTGTATTCAGACTTGAAGTTATGTTTACCTGTATTAAGTAAACAACATCGTATCAAGAAAAAACGTGGAGATAGAAAATTTTCACATCTCCCCAAAAAGTTAATTTTTTTAATTTCTTGTTTTTTAAATTTATATTTTATTCACAACTTTTGCTACACCCATAGATGAGACTTTACTTCTGCTTTAGCAATCAATGTTATAAAGTTAATTACTGATGTGACAAAAGGACTATGTATATGAATTCAGAATAAAGATACAATTATCTGCTGCATAGGCATTTCAGCACTGAATTTATTATCAAACTGTTACTGAAGTTATGCTTTAAAATAAAATGTGCAATTAACCTTTTTGTATATGCATTAAGCAGAGAATAGTGTAACTTTTAACAAAGTAATGCAAGTATTTCTAAAGAGTATCCCATTTTCTTATTTTTTATAATTTAAACAATTTATTACAAAATAATTATCATTATGTATGAAAATACATATCTAATTAAAAACTGATATTAAAAAGTTAATAATTTCAAGCCAATTAAAGAAATATAATGTTTTACATTTTAAGTGATTATTTACAGCTATTTACCAAAGTGTTATCTTTTTCTAATGAGTGAAATAAATAACAGCTCTCAATTTTATGGTACAATGCATGTTAAAATTTTGTTAATTTGAATGCATTAATATCTAAGTTCTGAATTATAGAGACACCCAACATCTAAACAGTTGAATCAATCACTTTGAATGCAATGGACACAATACTAATAGAATGTGTCATTGATCAACAACTGTATGGGTGCAAACTAGTAAGAAAGAACAACCAACTAGTGAGCAAAAGCAGCTGTACACAGTAAATTTCAGATCCTCATTTTATGTGATCAATAATTTAAAAAATACATAACAAAAGCAGCATATTATGCCAATATCTTCAGTATATTATTTTGTTCAAACTGACTTATTCATAGAGTATAAAATGCATAGTTTACGTATTGCTTCTTTGTTTTGAAAAATCTTTTACTGTTGCTGATTTTTTGTCTTTAATTTAGAGCATTGTAATTTGAAATGACTGTAGAATAAACTGTTCTGATGACTACTCGATATCTATTTATAAGTTACATGTATAACCCTACATTCATCAAGTGGTACCCAGTGTGAGTGCAAGTATTTTGCAGTCAGTAATTAATGCTTCATTTCCTATTCTGATCAAGCTCTACCTGGAGTCATGTACAGATTACTGAATTACTTGATCATAGCAAATACATGCTTGTTGTAATAAAAACCTACTCATATTCAGAAGGCAAATAACTATACAGATAACTGATTAACTGTTGTGACAGTTTGTCTGCATTAAGCAATACCCAGATTGTGGATCATCAGGATTGTTGATGTTTTGGCTAATGAGGGTTCACTGTAAAAAATTATTCTGTTTAACGGTTTGTTTACAAAAAATAATTCTTGTAACAAAACGATTTAATGTAACAATTATAATTAATATTCATAACAAAACTAACAATAATATATTATTTGAAAATATCAAAATATGTTGATATAATTTCTTAATGTAAAAGTTTTCTACATTTAAATGTTAGAATACAGATGTGAAACTTAAAGCTATAAGATAAAACATATATAAAATTGTTTTTTTTTCTGTTTTGTTTTTTTCATAGTGGACAAACATCACTTTTTGTTAAATATACGCAGAGGTTGGACTACACTACTGGAAATGGTGAAAATTATCTCCATGAGTACACGCCAAAATTGTCTGTTGTAAAAATAGTGATTTTAATTTACATATTAGCATTATCCTTCTAGTTGAGAAGGAAACCAAACAGAAATCATGTTACAGTCCTACAATTTCATTTAAAATTATTTGTTTTTTCTGGAAAAAAATGTCTCAGCCACTGAATGAGTTTCTAACAAACTCCAAGTTAAAACTCAATTTATCTGAAAGAATTAGAAATTTAAGTTTAAACTTGGGCTTTTTGAACAACGTAAACATCTATGTAAAAACTTATCTATTAATTCTTTTCAAGAATATAGCAAATTTTACAAGTGAATTAATCTCTTTTACTCATAGAAAAAAAGCTAAATAGTTTAATACTTGAGCCATCAGGGTTTCACTCATACCTATAACTGCTATAATGTTGTTTCGAGTACTCAGTATTTCAACGTCAGTATTAAAATGAAGGCCAAATTACTGCATACAACTTAAAAGTTTTATTCTGAAACATCATATCAAATATAACTACAGCCAAAACATTAAAATGAATAGTTGCAACAAAACAAAAAAACAAAAGGCACTTCAGTAAATTAAGTTTTAAAATATCAAAAGAAAAGTTTGTAAGCAGGTATAAAAAACTTATTTTAAACAAAACTAAACACAAACTAGTATGTGAACTATTCTAAACAATATATGATCATAAAAAAGAAACTAAGAAAATTACACAGCTCCAATTACAATCTAATTTAACTGACACAATCCATCCAGGTGAAATGCTTTTCAACTTTCACTATGCATTTACCAAACACAAATCTTTCACACAGGGCATATTTATCTGAAGTTCTGTTTTTACTGCATTGAGCTTCCTAGCATTGTTTTCTTTTACGTGTTTCTCTGGGAATGAAATTAGATTTAAGCTAAGATGCTTGGTACTTTGCAGTTTTCTCAAACATGTTTTTTTTCAGAGCTATGAATGCTGGCATCAAGACAAAATACCACCTACTTATCCTTTAACTAATGCATACTGGAACTAATAGCTGTCACATTCAGGCCATTGTAAAATATAGCAAATGGCCAATAACAATAACAAGCTTATACTGACTACTGATGTGCCTTCTGGTCTGTAGTATCCACGTCGTACTTTCATTTTAAAAAAACACTGACTCAATTTCTCTTTTCTCAGTAGTGTTAATGCCAACTGACAAGTGATCAAAGCTGAGAATGCAGATATTCATCTTTGGCTTGCTATTATAAACAGCATGTAGAAAGGTTATGGTATTTCAATACTGTGCTGGTATACAGCTCTGGTTGTACAATTAGAGTAGATGGTGGAATATCTCTTCTTGATTTGTTGACTGTTACAACCAGGCTGTTGTTTTTAACTTTTTTGCCAATTCAAGTAAAGTAAAATCATGTCTGTTGTCGTATTCTTACTTTTTCCTAAGTACAGTGCAATCAACCTGAAAACCACACTGTCTGCCAGTCTTTGACTAGCTGGGCAAGTTTCATTACTAGGTAGGGTAAAACATTCAGAATGTATTTTGATGCAACATCTAAGGCAACCAAAATTATATCCCAAATCCGTCCAGTTTATTTGCCATATATTGTGTCTAGCAACTCCATACTTTTGTGGAACCCATCTACTCATCCACAGTAATATTCTCTCCTAGTTTGTTTTCAACTAAGTCATTTCAAATTTTATGTAAAGCAAAATTTCTCTTTTTGAAATCAGGCACTCTTGTTGCTCTCAAGTCAAAATGCAAAAATCTCAATATTTCTCAAATTGATCTCTTGGTTTCTTTTCTTTGATTTCTTTTATCACCACAGTCCCTACAAATATTTAGTGTAATAAATGCTTCCAACTCCTCAAGAGATATTTTCCAAAAATTACCACTTTTGCTTCATTACATTGTTGGATATACTGTAGCATTCGCATATTAATCAATAAGTAAAAAGTACTAAAAAGCTATCAGTGTAGCATTTTGTGGGACCTAAAATTTCTGTAAGAACATTCTGTGCCTCAAAACCAGAATTTATAATTTTTCAAATTGTTCCGTCCTTTCCAAACTCCTACATACCAGTTCACTCTGGTCATCCAGCTGGAATCACTATGGGTGGTACTGTAACAGGTGAAGTAACTTGCAAAGATGGAGGAACTGCAGCAGGAAATGACACAGATAAAGCAACTGGCACTGTAGAGGATTGTCCAGGACTGCTACTTCTGCTTCTGACTCTGTCTGTCAGTCTCTCTGTTACTATATATATACACTCAAATCAACAGACAAGCAGACATCATTTCTCTGAGCACAATGGTAATAGGATCTCTAGACACAAACACATCCAATATTACAAAATATTGAAACTCATAACTTACACCTACCCTGTTCAAACTCTCAGTTCTAAAAAACTCACTGATCTTCAACTAAAATTTCAGTGCAGTTAAATAATAGTTGTAAACATGCATTTGCCAAAAGCCTTATCTCTCTTCCATCTTCTATATTAATTGATAATTTTTACCCTTTAGAAGCAGCTTACAAATCCCTAAAAGCTTTTCATCTTTTTAATAAACTTCTTGCACAGAATTAAAACTCAATTTTAAACTGAAATTGAACTACTAAAATTTGAGCTTTTACACCTGCAATACCCTTAAAGTTGTCTCTTTTCTCATCTAATAATGAATTAAATGCCTTACAAGATCTTTCAAAATAACCCAATTTTCTTCCCATTCAACCCAGCATAGGTGATAGAATTGTTAAATTAGACAAAATAAATATCTGAGCAAAATTAAAACAATTCTTAATGATTCTTCCATGTTCATTAACATTAACAGCAACTGCCTGTGGCTCAAAACCTTGGATTCTCTGAAGCCTTTCCAAGGTTCATAAAAGTAACAATAACCCAGAGTCTATTTGTTATCCACTGGTTCTCTCTCTTACAATTTAGTCAACTTTCTTGTCTCAGCACTTAAATTAATTCATTATTAATAATCATTCTAAATTTGAGCAGGAAATAAATACCATACCTTCACTTTGAAAATATTACATGGATAGCTTTTATATATTTTCCTCTTTGCCACTATTCCTATCCAAGAAACTATTAATGTGTGTGTATCAAGTCTTTTTAAAAACAACCTTTCACTCCTTACCTCTCTTATTATAGGCCTGGCCAATATGATCTCAAAAAAACTTACCTCAAGTTGACTTTTAGAGTTTCCATACAATAACTTCTATTACTTTTTGTGTGTCTCCATGTAATTGTGCAAGCTTTCAGTAAACATTAAAAATCATTTGTAGGCAAAAAAAAAAAAAAAAATCATTTGTCTATGACAGCATGAAGTGTTTACTGCTTTGAGTGAAAAGTGATTTTTGTGTTATAGTCGCATTAAAAATAATTTTCTTTAGTAACATGAAACTACATTTGTTTATCCTAAATATAGGAATATACAGGAATATACATTTGTTTTTACTTGAATTTTACTGCCCTTTGAAATGGGTCCAAAATATTTCCACGACACAAATTAAAAATCACTTGGCAAACACATAGTTCACAGTACTCAATTAAGTTACATATAGCCACACGATTTGCAGCATACTTGATCAAATTTGTATATTAGTTAATAGTAATATTCTTTAATTTACTTAATCTAACTATCATCTTATCTAATCTAAAAAGATTTATAATTTTACATTCTAGTTACTTTAAAATAAATAAAGAATACAAATGAAAAACAAGAAAAAAAGAGTACTTAACTGGGTATCTATTTTTCATTTTTTTTATTATCAACTATTGATTAAACATAAAACTGAATTTTTTTAAACTAACTTTACTACTACAGAGATGCCAAAATAAATGAGCCAAAAAACACAGAATAATGAAAAACATAAGCATAAAATGTCTTATAATTGTCATAATTTTTTCCAATTTCCTGACTAAGAAATGAGCCATTAAAAGCTCAGTTAATCCTATCAATGTGTTTCACATGGTAATACAACTTGAACTGCAAGAGTGATGGACAATCATCTGTATACAAAACAATAATGTATAATATATCATTTAATAAATTAAAACTTTTGTTTTCTATTAATTATAAATAATATAGTATTAAATGTCAGCAAGGACTATGGGTAATTTTAAAAGATATGTGACATGTGGCCAAGGCAAGTGGGGTCTAAATTTCTATTTTATAGCTCTGTAACCAAATAAGGTTGAAGGCTATAACAATTATGCTTTGCTGCAGCAATGATATTATACAGAATAATTTATGTTAAATTTCATACTTCTTAAAAGGACTGTAAATAAATTAAAGAAGAGGGGATACCTAGAAAACAAATGTCACAATTTCCATACTAAGGGAAATTCAGAATTTTTTAAACAGTTTTATAAAATTAAGAACATAAAACTTGTATATTGTTAAAAGTTGTATTATTAGCTACATTTTTATGCCAAGTTTATTTATATACCATAATAAGAAAGTAGTTTAATAAAATTTTGAATACAACTTACTTAAATCTCCTGACATGCACACAAAATGATGCCAATTCTGAGAGTTAAAACCTTCAAGTTTAACATGATTATTTGGATGAAGCATTTTTTGCACAATTTGCATGTAACCACATAATCACTGCATAGATAAATTCTGAATCTCCAGTCTTGGTAAAGTTAAGTATAGGTGTATGTTACTACTTTTATAAATTTTATAATTTTGTTTTTTGTTGCTCAGCCAACAAGTGATGTCTGCTGGATAGACAATCTGATGAATAGGTTCACAACTAAGTCTGGTGCTGTTATTTCACAAGAGTATTAAATTGATACTGATGAAGAATTACATCAAGTATGTCTAACATCTTTTTTAAATATTATTCTTTCAAGCTGTTTTTACATTAATTGAAAGATTGTATAATTCTAAACAATATGAAGTATGTCTAAAATATTTTTTTAAATATTATAGTTTTAAGCTGTTTTTATTCTAATTGAAAGATTGTATAATTCTAAATTTTGCTCCATAATCTTAATGTTCTTCCACAATCACTGCATAAACAACATTTTTGTAGTCTATCCTTTCAAAATGTTAATTCTAATATTTTTTTTTTTGCTCAACAAAATTCGTGGCCCTGTATTAAAAACAATAGACTTACAAACTATAATGTTTTCACCATGCTCTAATTTTATTTCTAACCTACCCCCATATCTCCCCTGCCATAACGTTGCCGATAATGCCCAATTCCACATCCACGACCCCTCAATCCTTTCTTTTTCATCTTTTGTTCTCTACTTTTAGCTAATACTTCATCAAGTTTTGCAGCTTCTTCTTTACTAATTACAGATTCTGTGTAAGAAAAAGTGTTTGGGAACAAAGAATTACAAATAATATATATAAACACACATATAAAAAAAAACATAATATAATGACATCCCCAAAATTAAATTTAAAACTTATTCAATATGACAGCATACTTCAAGGAAAATACACAGGTAAATATTATATAGACATCAATGAAAAGCTCTTAAATATAACTTTAAAGGTTAACACCATGTATTAATATACTTTTAAAAATCTTAATCTTTCACACTAATTTAATTTTTAGAAACTGACATATAACTATAATCAACTTAAAATTTCTTCATCTCCTTGGTTAATTTTTCAAAAAAAAAAAGTAAAATATTCAAATTAAAATTTACCATGTTGGACCTATCAAATCTAAAAGTTAATGAAACTTTAAGTTTTATAAAGACAGTTTATCAATATACTGCTAATGTGTCACTTTAATGCAATGGTTGATTTGGTCTTATCTGAAGAAACTGTAAGAATTAGCTTCAACTGCCATCAGTCTTACATTTTTTTATCTTGTTTTCTCTTCTCCATAAATCTCAATAAAACCATTACAAATAAAAATACTTAGACTTCCAACTTTTTACAAGAATATTTCTGAAAAGATAAATTTAAATTCTTTTTAAAAATTACATGTAACATATGGATTGTTAATATTTCTGTTAAAGTAATATTCAACTCATGTAAACCTCAATGCTTGAAACCCACTGAAATTCACATCATTCAACACTTAATAAATTTCTATATATTACAAATATCCTAAAAAGAAAATCTACTTAGAAAAATTAATCTACCCAGATTATCAGGAATATTTTCTCTTTTTCTTGAGGCTGATAAAGACACTAGTGTGGGGCGCTCGGAATGGAAGCGGCCCCTTCTATCTTCTTTTTCTTCTTGATTTTCTTCTTCACTTTCTTCTTCCAGTAATTCACAAGATTCTACTTTCTGATCTGTAGGTACATCTTCTAACTTTATTTCAACCAACTCGTGTTTCTCAGTTTCATCATACATTTTCTGGTCATCTCCATATTGCAGAGTACTAACAGAGTAGTTATCAACAAAATCTCCTTCCACTTTACGAGAATTTACAGTAGCTTCAAAACTTGCATTGTCATATACCTTAAAAATAATTGTCTATTATTGTATCTACAACTTTAATTTATGCAGAATATGTAATACAGATTTAATGAAACATACTTTTAACAGTTTAAAGAAGGAAAAAATTATAATTTTTCTATACTGAAAACGTATTATTATTAGCTCTTCATATTCAGTGCTGCCATTTATATGCAAATGTCTTCTTTAGGCATGCAACAAAACTATGCTCATTGGAAATAGTATATTCCAATGTGTTTCTCATGTGAATCATCATGTGTCATCCTTTTGCCAATAATACAACAGAATGCTCATGTGATATGCAACTCCCTCTACACTATTATTTTAAACCTTCACTTTAAAGTTTGGCAGAAAGTTTGAACACTGTAAAAGTAGGGAGGAGGGGTAGGAAGTGCGAGAGAGGTGTAAGTGTACTTTTCTGACAACATAAGAAAATTATAATTTCCAATACAGTACTTACCTCATCTCACAAGATTAACTAGAATCCCACACTGAGAAAGAGTAAAACTGATGCAAGGGAATAACAAAAGCCCCTTAAAGGTATTCAAAGGATACCCCTTACCATTACAGAAAGAGATCTGGAGACCAAGGGAAGGAAACCACATCACTTCTGAACCAGGTATACTCTTGATTGTGTGCATAATTCATAAAACGCAAGAACAGAAATCAAAAGTTGCAGAGTAGTTAGGGTACATCAAACTGTAATTGGCAAGTCAATTGCATTCAAAACCTCCTCTACAAAGAACTGACACCCTGCAAGGATCAGATGAGAATCAAAGTGTCTTCACCTCCAACCCAGTAATTAGGGATTAAGACCCACTCCAAGTACTGCACACTACACAAGGATCAACACCATACAACAATCCAGGACTGATCATCCAGTATACAGAGGATGGATTCAACTTGTGCAAGAATGCATGTTGACTGGTTCACTCAAATTAAATATCTCAATGCTGGGAACCAATGTCCACATGAAGGTAGGATAAGGACTGCCAATCAAAAGGGGTGAATTGCATTTGCAACAGGTCAATACCAAATGGTAAGGAATATGTAACAGAAGGCCATGTCAGCCAGTAAAGTGATAGATCAACTCCATAACATTGGCAATGGTATAAAGTCACATCATCTCTGAAGATGACAGATCAACTCCACAGGTTGTGGATACTGTTGAATGTGTAAATAAGTATAATGAGGCCAAGTCATCTAGTAAGTTGATAAACAACTTTCTGTAATTGTGGAAATTGTTGAATATTTGAATAATATAAGGATACCACATCATCCAGAAAGAAGACAGATCAACTCCTGTGATTGCATTACTAGATTCAGAAAGACTTGTCCATCAGCATGGGGACAGATCAATGCTTGTGGAGGTCATACTACATCTCCACCTGCCTTACTCTCAAGTGAATGATTATAGCTAACATTTTTATGAAATCCATTTAGGAGAACACATCCGTGGTCAACCTCCCTTGCAGCAGCTTAGAACTAGAAAGTGACAAGGACTCTCAAACTCCACTTAGAGAAGGAGGGTGAGAATGCATTGAATTGTCCATAGGAATGTCATCACAAAAGACAGTGCAATGAGCAACCACAAAACCCTATTTTGAATAATAGACCATACTGAATTATTTACACAAGACATGGCAGAGATGGGCAGTAATCCCCATCTCTTTACCCATGCAGTCCATGGCTAGTATGATCCAGAACAGACATGTTTATGAAGCAGTTACTGCAAGACACAACTTCCTAGCAATCTTGTGGAATATTCCACTTTATGTTGAGCGTGTGGAGCCATGAACGATAGAGAGAGAGTATACATGACTTACAGAGTGTACTTGAAGTTAAAGAATGACTGGTCAGGCACAACTCACAACAGAGCAGAATCCATATGATAAAAGGGAATAAAAAAAAAAAGACCCTTGAAAAAGTACAAAATGAACAATACTTACCAGTTAAAGTCACACTGAAGTCTGGAGCATAGTTATAGATAGAAGAAAACCCCATTGAGTACAAAAGGAAAATGAGATGAAGATAGCAGGAGATGAACATACTGGGTGTGATCCATATGTCAGCAGGCAAAATATCCCCTCACAGACAACATAAACAAAAAGCAGGGAAAATGTGATAAGACAGAGTGAATGGAAGTAAACATGAAATAAGGTATGGAACAAAGAAAGGAGAGAGGAGTAGGCCAAATGAACCACAAAGCAAGGGAATACAAAGATAGTTATGGATACCCTTGAATGTACCCATATGTGCCATATCACATCTGAGGTCCCTGTCAGCATACACAGTCTGTCAAAGTCTGGACAAGGGTTAAAACAGGAAATAGAAGATAAGATGTAGGAGAAAGGGAGGAAAACCTTCCCAAGACACTGCAGATATGTGGAGAAAGGAGAATATAGAAAGGGTGATAACAGGTATGCAGAATGTAAACAACAAAAAAGACTAAGAATGTCAACATGCCAAAATAAAGGAAATATATCTTAAGGGACAAAAGAAGCATGAAGAAAGTGGTTCAAATGGAGAAGTTAAAACATGGAAGACCAATCAAGAAGAGGAAGATTCCAGGAGGCTTCTGAAACTTGAAGAAATCTGTGAACATAGTGGGAATAGGGGAAGTATAAGCCCTATTGGAATTGGAAAAGGGAAGGTATGTGAGAAAGATGGTTGAAAAACCAGGGCACAATTCACAGCATAAATTTGCATCATCCAACAGAAGAAAACGTCACTTTTCTTCTGAAACATCATAATGCTTCTTCACTATCTTCACAAAGAAGACTCACTTATAAATTTTGCATTACAGTCTCTTTAACCCTACTCTAAAAGTTACTTACAAAACTGATTTCACTGATTATAATAAATGTACAAAATTAATGTGTCTTATTAAAAAGAACAAATATATCATTTCTCTAATAAAGAAACAATTGCAGAAAAATGTTATAGGGTCCTATTATTTTATTAATTTTAACAAGGATCTATTTCATAGCTATCTTTCATTTTGATGCAATATATAGCTGTTATTGACTTATTTCTTTAAAATGTGGGCAAATGCACTAAATTTTGTTTTTAATAAGAGATCCAACTGTAATAAAACTTTGTTAGGAACTTCACCATACAATGATGAAAATTTTGCAAAACTGCATCCAAGTCTCATTTAAACAGTGATAGATGTTTAGGTGGGAAGGTAAGTTTCGCGTTTTATGATACAAAGCAACTAGGCTATGTGCCCCAAACATCCAATAAAAATTTAAAAGTAAAAATATTAAAATTCATAAAAAGAAATCAAGGTAAAACAAGAAAAAGTTTAATTTTTGAATTAAAAACTTAAACAGCATGAAATCCAATTTCTATATCTAGTTACAGCAGTAGGAGAGAAATTACAGTAATACTAGTTTTAAAAGACATTCTGTAGCATAAGTTGAATGGTTATAACTTGCCAGGATGACTAACAAGGTAATTATAAACATCAACGTTAGTCACCGAAAGTTAGCCTTTCCAGTCCTGGTTTTGAGTTATGTGATGTTATGGCCATGTTCAGAAAGTAAAGTAATTGAAGTTGTAAAAGACTTTCTATAGTATAATCTTAATTATTGTAACTTGCCAGGATGATTAATGGGTAAATTCAAGCATCAGTGTTACTCACCTGAAGTTGGCCTTTCCAATTCTGGTTTCAAGTTATTTGACATTACTAATCTTCCATTTTCTAATTTCATATCGAACTAGACGTACTTCAGAAAAAAATCATAAAAACTAAAAACATTTGTAAGATAGACAGTATCACAATTGCCAATGACACTGTCCAATGTTATGGGTAAACCTTGAGACAAAACAAGTCTAAAATGATGCCATTATTAAGAGACGTAACGACAGCAAGACCATAAAATGTGGCTTATTGTGACCTGAGTGTCACACAGATAACACAATGCAGCATCAGTTCCAGATGAAAGAAAACAATAAATTAAAAAAATGTGTAGTAAGGATTCTGTGTACAACAACCGAATCATAGCAAACAGTGGCAGAGCCCAGAGTCATCTGATTTCAAACCATCTATATAAATGGGAATGAAAGAATGATTTAAAAGACGTTTGGCAAATAGAAGGTGATACTTTCAATCAAGAGTATTTCTCTTCTTCAGATGACTCAAATAAAGGTCGCATTTGAGGATAGTAATTAGCCATGGTGGGATGAGCTGATTGATCTGTTGATACCACTATGTCATCGAAAGACAGACCCAATTCATCCAACTGCACCTGGAGACGAAGTCTTAAAAGAACAGTGGCAAACTGTCTATTATGAAAGTGTGGCCCACTGATGAAGGAAAACACAACCCCATGTGGAATGCTGTGGTAAAGATCAAAGTTTTGAAGCATATATTATAGACAACTGGAAATGATGAAGGTGTAAAGGGGTTCATGGGACTGAGGAAGGAAAAGACAACCCCATGTTGGATGTTGTGGTAAAGATCCAAGTTTTAAAGCATACATTAAAGACAGTTGCAAGCATTGAAGGTGTAGAAAGGGTTCATTGGACTCTGTCTGTAAACTCTGGACTGGAGAAGTGCAGAAGGCCCCTGTGCAGAGCCAAAGTCCATGACAGAAGTCCTGGCAGAAACATAAACTAGAGACCCGTAGTCTAGTTTTGATTAAGGGCACAATAGATTTTTAGCATGGAACATCAATCTGCCTCCCAAGAGGTAAAAGAGAGGACACAGAGGATGTTCAGTGCCCTTGTACACTTGAGACATAGCTGTTTGATGTGTGGAATAAAGGTCAGCTTACAGTCAATTATATGTCCCAAGAACTTTGCCTCAGGGGCCATGGGAAGAGCAGCTCCACTAATACAAAGTTCGGGATCAAGGTGAATACCCCATCAATGGCAAAAATACATGCAAACAGTTTTGGAAAGAGAAAGGTTGAAACCGTTTGCTGTGATCCACATCAGTAAATGAGTCTGTAGCTGCCACTCAATATACCTTATATTTGACAACTGACACAAAATATGAAAGTCATTGACAAAGAGACTGTTTGCAACTGTAGGAGGTAGTTGTCCACTAATGCCATTAATTTTTATAATGAAAAGTGTGACACTCAAGACACAGCCCTGAGGGACTCCAAGTTCCTGTGGAAAAGAATGTAAAAGTGTCGAACCCACACAGACCTGAAATTACTGATTCTTTAAAAAATGTGTAATAAAAATCAGTAAACTGTCACACAACCCATACAAGTGGAGGTCTTGTAAGATACTACACCTCCACATTGTAACATAAGCTTTCTCTAAGTCAAAAAATACAGAAACAAAATGTTGTCACTTGAGAAAGATTTCCCTGATTGATGTTTCAAGTCAAATCAGGTGGTCCTTGATGGAACACTGTCTTTAGAGCCCACACTGATTAGGTGTGAAGAGGTTGTTTGATTCAAGGAACCAAACGAGATGAGCATTAACCATCCTCTCTAAGATCTTGCAGAGACAGCTCATCAAAGCAATTAGACGATAATTTAAAGGAATCTTGGGATCCTTCTCATGTTTAGGAAAAGGGAGTACAATAGCATGATGCCAAACATTGAGAAAAACATTTTCCTGCCGATTCTGGTTTAAAACAATCAGAAGCAAGAGAGGCAGGAGAGAGAAGGAGCACCATCTTGTAACAAATATTATCAGATCCAACTGATATATTGCCAGACCAATGAAGAGTCAGTTTAAGTTCCACCAGTCTAAGGGGGTGATTACAGTTATGGAGACAATCAGCTTGAAAGGAAAAAGACAATCATTCTGCCTAAGTTCTGATAGCTAAGAATATGGGAGACAAAGCAGAAGTGCCAGATGCATGAGAAAAACTTTTGCTGAGAGTATTGGTGATGCTCTGGGTATCAGCAATTTCTTGGCCACCAAAGAACCTAATTGAAAAGGGGACAGAAGGATACTAGCCACTAAATTTTTGAATTTTGTCCAATATATGACTTTGGAATTGGTGGCAGAAGAAATGCTAGAGGGGTATTTAATCCAAGATTCCTTCTGGCTTTGATGTCTGACCTACTGAGAATGTGCATGGGCCTGCTGAAATGCAATGAGGTTTAAAAGCATGGGATACCTACAAAAAGTATCCCAAGCCTGTTTTTGAGGTTTTCTTGTCATGTGGCAGGCAGGTTTCCAACAAGAACAAGGCTACTGTAGGAAACGTGTTGAGATTTTAGGAATACATTGAGAAATTACCTGAACAATACAGTTGCTGCTGACACACAGTCATCTATCAATTGCTTACACATGATGGCAGGATCAAGTTCTGAGAGAGTGGTGATAAATGGTCAGTTAGCCTGGTCCAACTTCCAATGAGGCATGAATGTCTGATGGCATCGAATACAACCAGTTTTTCTCAAATTGACAGGAAAATAATCACTTCCCTGTGGATTACCATCGACTCTCCAAAAAAGTAAGTGAAAAGTAGAGGGGAGTAGATAGAAAGATCTATAGCAGTAAAAGACTGTCTAGATGCATGAAAATAAGTATAAGAATCAGTATTGAAAAACGATTGTGGTCCCTCCCATCAATACTAGCACCACCCAAAAGGAGATTATGTTTGTTAAAATCCTCCAATAGCAAAAAGGGTGGTGGTAACTGCTCAATGAGGGCATTAAAGTCTGACTGATTATAGATCTCTTCAGGAGGCAGGTAGAGAGGACAAATATTGATGGTACAACCCAAAGAAACATGGAAGGCTATAGTCTCTAAGGGTGTATCAAGTGACAAAGACAGTCATCCATGCATGGTAATTTTCCAATAATCTGTTTTTTTTCAATTCCTTCAATTTTATTTGTTTAGTTAGAGAGAGGGATATCCATTACAAAGAAGATACACTTTGGTGCTCACTGACCCCACCCACCATGGAGGCCTATGAGGGGATGCACTACAATGCCAAATAAGGACACTGCAGCAATGTTAGGATTTTGTGAGAAACTATACCCAAACACCAGTATAAGATACAACGTCTACAACACCTGTTGAGAGCACCAACACTGGTACTTGGTTGGCCCTAACCCAAGTGGACCAGCTGACTGACCCTAAGGGAGGAGCACCACAAAGCTAGCTGTCTACAGGAATAAGGCCAAAGTGATGTGTTAGAGTTGGACCCCTCAACCACCAGAATCCTTTCCTTCCCTTTACAAGTCACCATGCACAGCAAACATGTGGGTGGATGTTTAAATCCCAGAAAAAGTAAACTGAAAGAACAGAGCTTTCCCTGGTAGGTCCCCTTGCCACGTACAAGAATCCATACCGAGAGGAAGAGGTGTTTGGAAAACAGACAGATATTATCCTCTTATATAAACACTGATTGTTTCAGTTACTGAAACTACTATTAGAAAGGTAACTTTTAAATATACTGACAAGAAAAATATTGCTGAATGATCTACATGTTGGCAATAAAGTAAATACACAAAGTTTCAAACTTTTGTTAAGAGGAAAAAGCTTCACCCTTACAGTCTGACAGCTTATGCTTTTTAATAGGATAAATAATACCAAAATTTTTAAAATTCCTGTCTGATCTCTCCCTACAAAATAAAATCATAATTAAATGTTTGAAATTAGAATTTTGTCCAACCTAGATTGTACTGGCATTTATTTTGAATACATAGTAAAAAATTTAAAAAAAAAACTGTAAACCATAATTTTGGAATATTTTTCACTTACATTTCTAATTTTTGTGTCTTAAAATGCACATCAAGGATTTCAAAAGAGTTGTTCAGTTTTCATAAAACTAAAGATTCTAATAAGGGACAAATCAATAAATCCTAAATACAAAAACAATTCACAACCTTAAACTACCTTAAAAAAATGATTTTTCAAGTTCAAGTTTTCATGTTTTGGATCATTTTTTTAAGTATACTGAAATTCTATTTAGGTTGTAGGTTTATACTTATGCATATTATAAAGCTCTATTATTATTATTATTTTCCAATAAATGTTTAACATATGTTATTTAAAAAAACATTTTTTTTTTAAGTTTCAATTTTTCTAGTCATTTACTTCTTAATTACACAAAACTGTGAGAGAAATCCGTACCAAAAATTTGTATTTTTGATTAACTTGGATTGTTGAACATATAAACATCTGCCAAAAATGTTGAATGATTGTTGTATAAACCAACAAATTATTTTTTAAACCTAATCACAAATTAATATTTAATTTTCCAAACATTTTTTTCTGCAAAACAACACACTAAATCTATCATGAAATTACCTACACTTTAATCAAATACAACTGAAAGCAAACCTTATGAAAAAACTCTTGATGGTCAACTCAGACAGGGTACCCTCAACAAATCTGATTTAGTAAATGTTTACCATGTTCTCTCATTGTATATATTTACATAACCATAACTCCTCACAAAATTAATATGGAAATTTATGCACTACTTAAGGCTTAAATAGTTCCTAGTTTGGGTTTTCACAAACAGTAAAATAAGAGTTTAATTCTCACAAACCTCTGAGGAAAGTATGACAGAATCACTGATTGGGTCAAGCTCAGCATCTACTTCCACCTCTAATATGTCCTCCTCTCTATAATGAAAAACAAACTTCAACAAGTGTTTTGGACCTTACTTTCATATTTTTTAATGAACACACACAGTAGCAAACACTAAAGAGAAGTTGATAATTTTTGTAGCTATTTTCTATTTTTACTTACAATAATGCATGCAGATGATTAGGGTGTAATGTAAAGACATATACTTCACTTGTTTACTATAGAATATATGACTAAGAGCTTATAAAACAAATATTGTCATTGGAAGAAAATCATAACTATATGCAGACAACTTTCATACTGGGTTTGCATATCTTTCTTTACCTACAATAAAAACATTAAAATATTCTAAACAGTTCAGTAATTAGTATTCAGGCCACTTTTGACATTCTTAACATAATTAAATCTAGTAAGTTTTGAAATGTTTGCTCTGAATTCAAAGAAATAGTCTGCCAATGTTTAACCAATTTGGAAAAAAAATAATACACACAAAACATATTCCTGCCATGCTTATTAAAAACATTATTATGAGAATAATTAATTTGAAAAATATATCAAGTTTTACTTGAACATACATACTATATAGATAACTGTCTGCACTAACTGTATCTGAAATGTGGATACTAGGTTACAAATCCATTAATTAAAACATGACTATTCATCCTGTGAATAGAATAACCACTGAATAAAAACATTTATTTATTCATATTTCAGAAAAGTGTACTTATGATTTTATACATTTACATTAATCACATGCAATGGAATAATTTCTAACATTTATTAATTCTGTCACTCTATTTACACTTCTCATCATTTTCATCTATTTTGTTATTACATTTGTTAAAAGAAAATATATATGTAAAAATTTCACAATGACTTGCTGATGTGTTGAGTTAAATTAAAGACTGTTTTTCATTTAAACTGGTCAATAAGCTTGATAACGGCTAAGCTTCTGCAGCTGCTTGCACCAACAGGATTTTAATTACTTCTTTATTTATGATCTTCCTACAATGGCTGCTGTAGTGAAGGTATCAATCACAAATTCAATTTAATAGACTAATATGATGACAGCAGACAGTGAGAGCTGAGAAGAGACAAAATATTTAAAATCTAAAAATGGACACACACTTCTAGGTTTTATTACAACATGTACAACTACAAGTAAAGTTCTGACATTAAGCTTGATATCAGATCATCAGACATTTTATTCCCAGATTGCCTCTGAAGAAGATCCACCTTTCGAAAGAGCTTGGGTTACAAGAGCTTCTATTTCAGGTTTGTCCCTATTAATATTATGTTATAGGATAATATAAAGCTATTAAACATCAGAATTAAGGAAGTTGGTAGCAAAGATATGCAATTCATATGTAGCGTTTGTTGGTTTGAGAAAAATTGGAGGTTATACTAAATATGACAGAGGCAAAATATAAAGACAAAAGGTAAACTGTGAGAATTGGCAGCAGGATTTAAAAATGCATTTAAGATTTTGCATGCAAAGGGTACAGTCACTAATTTTTCCATAAGGCATGTATACAACTAGCTTGTGTTTTACATTATTCAATACCATTAGTTAAAGCTATGCATTTGCTGTGTGATTTATAGGTTATAATAAGGTGCATAGCAACTGCCAGAGCAGACCTCACAGTGTGAAAGCCAACACTAATGCTATAATAAATTAGATATGAAGAAGACCAAATGACATAATACAGAGAGAGAGGGAGAGGGTTTATACATCCTGTGCTACACTTCTGGTTATAATGCAAGGTCATTAATCAAACATACTTTAAAAACAAATAAAATTAAATATAAACAGATTTAAATTGTGACAAGCCTTAAGCTATTTAGGACAAATAACTAATTCTTTTTTTCAAATATGCAGTCATTCTATAAAGGAAAAAAGTAATTTAGATTAATTTTGTATGTTTTTCAAGTGATTATAGGTTGACCAAATTAACTGTCCATAAAGTGTTAAAGTTGAGAAAATAACAGAAAATACTAGTTGCGATGAGCAAAAATGTTTTATATTAATTTAAAAAATTTCAGAAGTTATGAAGATGAAATCAGATAACTTCAAGGTGAAAAAGACATTCTGTCATTTTAACACGAAAATCACCTTGTATTCAAACTGGTGAGAGTCACAAGTTTACTTGTAACATTTATTTAAAGCTTGTCAAATTTTGTGAAGATACACTAACTACACTAAAAAATAATTGTGAGGTTACTTTCAATCACTTGTTGGTTAGAAGACTAATCAAAATGACAAATCCTGTGCCAGTACAATTAATATATCCAAGCAATACGTATTTGTTAGTGGGATGACAAACAGGCTACTAGATTGTATCTATAGGAATACTGAATACAAGTCTGAAGAGATTAAAACGTCATTGTACAAATCATTGGTTAGGCTAAATCTGGAAAACCATATTCATTTCTGAACAGGATTCAGAAAAGAACTACAAGAATAATACCTGGTATGGGAAGATAATCATACAAGTAGAGTTTATGTTCTTTGAAATTATCTTCTCTTGAAAGTTATATTTTTCCAATACTAAAAATATATTTCTAATAGGTGCTTACCTCCCCTAACACACACACACACACACACATATATATATATATACACACACACACACACATTCTCATTCAGTGTTGCTTTCCATATGTAAAACATTTCATTTATAAGCCTTGCACTCCCACATAAAACATGATCATTATGGTTTAACTGCATATCTCTAATGCAAAAATTTTCAACCAACAGAAGTGTAATACACCATCCTTTTGATGCAACTGACTCCCTCCATTCAGTTCTACTGAACTATCGCTTTGAGTTTAGGAAGAAAAGAAGCACTGGTTTTTCAGTAGGGAGGAAAGTTGAGAAGTGTGATAAAAAATAAGTACCTTCAGGAAAAACATTTTCAATATAGGAAAATTTTAACTTCTGACACAGTAAATTTCCTCCACTCACATATAGAGATGGTATTCCACATTGAATGTGTGAGGTGACTAGTGTGAGGGATAGAAACAAGCATCTTCCAAAAGTTTCTCAACAGCACCTAGAATTGTGGTCCTTGTAGAACAGTATCATACGTGGAAAACTGCACCACTTTTGTACCAGGAATGGAAAGAAGTGTCACATACACAGGGAGAGTAAGTAAGGAGCACAATCAAAAAATAAAAACAAATGATTGAATTAGATTTCGAACCACAGTATGCCATAATCTCAATCCTATTGGAGAAAGAGAACACAAGAAACATCTACAAACAGTAATGTAGAGGAAAGCTAAAATGGATGTGTTCAGATTAATATATGAGGTGTAGTCCACGTGCCTAATTAAAGAATTTCCTCCAACAGATGATAGAGGTAAACTTCATGGAAATGATAAGGTGTCTCATGTAATGCAACAACACTTATAAAAAGTTCAGGAAGAAAGAGAAAGTGATGAGTGAATCAAACAAATCAAAAGCCAAATCCATATGGTAAGGGTTGAAGGTGAAAGATCACAAACAGAGGAATGTTACCAGGGGATATACACCATAGAATGAATTTGTTTTGTTTGTTTGAGAAATTCGCACAAAGCTACTCGAGGGCTATCTGTGCTAGCCGTCCCTAATTTTGCAGTGTAAGACTAGAGGGAAGGCAGCTAGTCATCACCACCCACCACCAACTCTTGAGCTACTCTTTTACCAACAAATAGTGGGATTGACCGTCACATTATACACCCCCATGGCTGGGAGGGTGAGCATGTTTTAGCGTGAACCCGCAACCCTCGGATTATGAGTGCACGCCTTAACGTGCTCGGCCATGCCAGGCCTCCATAGAATGAAGCTACACAAGCAATATAACAATATAAGTGGATCAGACCAGGAATAAAGGTGGAAGGCAGTAGGTAGTGAAATTAGCAAGATGGAAGAAGTTTTCTTATGAGCCATCAAATTTTTGAGGAGGAACAGTCTTTCTGAAAAAAAAAGGAAACCATGAGTGAAATGCCACAGAATGCATGAAACACTGGTGGCAAAACTGATGATGTTCACAAGTTAACACAGAAAGGAGATAAGGGGTAAGGAACAAATGAAACAAAGAACAGGAGGACAAAGGTTCAAATGAAGGTAAAGGCAGTGAAGAATCACAACGACATCCAAATCTGCAGGGACTGCCTGGCAAGAAGGTCTACAAATCCAAAAGGAACACAACAAAAAGATAAGAGGAGGGGAGGTAAACACTAAACAGTACCAGAAAAAAACCATGGATAGACAAGACTGAAGTGCTATGATCAAACAGCCAAGTGAGGAAATCTTTAATAAAAGGAACAGGGTTAAATAAGGCCAAGAGCAGACAATGGACCATTTACATAGACTTCCACCAAGGAAAAGTGAATGGAATGTATTAAAAAAGAATTGACTTGTTAAGACAATCCAGATCTCCTTACTAAAGAACTGAAAAATACCAGGAATGAAGACAGAGGATAGGAAAGGCAGGATGAATCACCAGTGATCAAAGTTGATATAGAAGGGAAGAAGTGAGAAGAACAGGCATGGATGAGGCAGTTTAGAACCAAAGTATACAAGGAAACCATGGTTGTTTTTGGCAGTAAGGAGCATTCAGAAATATCTGTTGTGAATAATCTACATCACATAGGAAAAAAAAATCACATGAGAGTATAGACATAAAGTACTAATTGGTCCAACCCTGGCTGAGCACATTGAGAGCTAGCAGATATAGAATAAATAAAGCTTCAGGTGAAGATGATATGTGGTAAATGTGAACAAGGTCACAAACAGGTTTTGAGAAAAAGCATATAATGAAACCTTAATATAGCAGTTAAGTAACTGAAATGGCTTTTTAGGACAAAGGACATAAAATGACTTGAATCTGATGGGTAGTGGAGACTCAAAAAAACTTTTTTCTATTGAATAATCAGTAATGCTGGCTGATACAAGGCAAATGTGCAAGATACAAAACCTTTGCCAAAGAGTCAGGTGAAAAATGAAATTATGGTTGATGCTTCTGATAAAAGTGGGTTGAAACCTGTAGTACCCAAGGGTGAGGTTAAGATTACTACACATCCAAAAATACTCAAAAACAGGCCCTCAAAGACCCCAAAGGCATACAGTAATCACTAGTGACATTTCTACCAGAAAGCAGAACTCCTGAATATGGACAAAATCTATCCTAGGTACCAATAAATGAATGTCAGAAATCAAGACCCATGAATAAGTATGAAACTATGACCTGTAGAAGCCAATATAATCAAACAAATGTGCATGCTGACAATAGCCCCAGCTCATCATTAATGATACTGGTGACTTTACAGTTTCCCAACAAAGTTTCATATTAGGAAAACATGTTGAATTTTGGAATTGTAAGTACATAAACTTATTGCTGTGCCATCAGGGGATGTTAATCTATTCATGTTAACTTCAAACTCTGCATTGGAACTCCTGATTTCAAAAAGTAGATGAATTATTTGTCAATTGGAAAATTCTTCCACCTGGTGGTGGTAGGCTAAATCATGTAGTTCCAACAACTTCTCTCCAGAATGCCTAGGATCACCCTCATAAAGGATATACTGAGATTCTCAAAGTATTTCCAACTGATAAAAGCACTGAGAAACCCATTAGTCATATTTTATCAAGAAAAACTGAAACATTATTTTAATGGAAATAGTACCAGAATAGAGGGCACATTGATGCAGGTGGAGAGTGTCACAAAACAAATGTCACCAAGATAAGGTGTAGTTGACCCTTCACATAACTGAACAGTAAACCTCCCTGCATGAAGCACAATATCCATGGATAGAGAAAAAACTAACTACTTGCTTCCAGACCTTTCAGCTGTCAAGTAAGATGCTAGCTCTAAGGCAACTGTTAAAAGACCCAAATTATTACACTCTTGATGAATTATCTATTTTATTCTTTCAGAGGCAGATTATTCCAAAGTGGCCTCCTTTTTTAGTTCTTTTACAGACTCTTATTACCATTGCTTGGAACAACATTCTATCAGACAAGTTTGTTTTGTCAAAGAAACATTTGGTTAATTACTGTGCCCAATACAGGGAATTATACCACAAAATCCAGCACTATTAGTCTGTAAACTTACCACTGTGTTCCACAAAAGGACTAAAAAGCCAACAGAATAAGAGGAGGAGCAAATCTAACTTCTCTCCAGAGTGCCTGGGATCACCCTCATAAAGGATATACTGAGAATTCTCAAAGTATTTCCAACTGATAAAAGCACTGAGAAACCCATTAGTCATATTTTATCAAGAAAAACTGAAACATTATTTTAATGGAAATAGTACCAGAATAGAGGGCACATTGATGCAGGTGGAGAGTGTCACAAAACAAATGTCACCAAGGGCAATTAAAAAGGGTATAAAAGACTGGAACATGCAAGAAAAAATCAAATCAATACTTAAATTGGCAAACGAAGAAAACCTGGAAGTTTAATAATAGCTGTAGTGTGAGAGGATGTATGTTTTGGAAAAAATTGCTTGAAGACAGCACAAACAGTAAACGTCTGTATAACAGCACTGACAAATAAGTGATAGTTTGGTAAAATTTAATAGTGGGAGTCACATACATTAGGAGGATGCATGTTACACTCTTAATGGTGGAGGGTTTTTGCATGATGACACAGTTCAACCACAATAAACATGGAGTACGTGAGAGTACAAGACTTATGGTATGCAAAACAAATTTGTTGTATACAGAAAGCAGGACCGAATGAAAATAGATATATATATATGTGAGAAGAGTTACAGTGGATATGACTGAGATATTTAAAATTGATAAGGAATTTATAATGTTGATGCATCATCTTTTACACTTAAAGATGAGAAATGGTAAAATTTATAATTTTGTCTTATAGACAAACAGAAAATTTGCCATGGTAATAATCATCTTCAGCAAATACAGCTTAGTTTCTATTAGTATGAGTT
Organism: Carcinoscorpius rotundicauda; assembly: GCA_011833715.1. NCBI lineage: Eukaryota > Metazoa > Arthropoda > Merostomata > Xiphosura > Limulidae > Carcinoscorpius > Carcinoscorpius rotundicauda. The sequence continues at coordinate 34,111,902 of CM022398.1, forward strand.
ACCTTCAAAAGTAGTTAATTTATGGGAATTTAAGTAAAATTTTGATATATATTTGAAACAAAGACTCATTTTAAGTTTTATTATAATAGTAAATGCTTAAACAGATCAACAGAATTTCCATACATATGTAAAAAATCTCAAACCTAAAGTGAGTTGAAAACATCCAAACAATATCCACTCTTATGTGATCCTTTAACTCTTATATGCACCTGTTGTAGATTTGTTTTAATGCAGTACAAAACATACTGAATGAAATAATTCGAAGAAACAAAAAGAAAAAAAAAAACTTAAGTTATTTCACTGTTTAAAATTATTAGCTTAAAATAAATGTTTTTATAATCCTAAAATAATTAACAAGCAAATTATTTTGGTATTGTTAATCAGAAGATTACACTTAATATACTTAAGGTTTCAAATTATTTTGTATTAATTATATATTTTTAAGATTTCTTTTATGAATTTCTTTGCCTTTTCAACTGGTACTTAAATGTAATATATATTCTACATCTAATACTTACCCAAACGTTTCTTCTGTATAAGTTTCAGTAACCTCTACCAGTTCTATATTTTCATCTTCATCAATCTGCACTGGATTTCCTTCCTCATCAACATATTCAACATCTCCTTCTGTTTAATAAAAATTAAATATAAAATATTTACTCTCATAAATGACATAATAGGTATTTTACAATTACCAAAACAGATAGGTATCAAGACCAAGGTGCTTCCCCTGCATTTCTTTTCCCAGGAATACCACACTTATTGATCACAATATCTTACACAAGGCATTTCCACTGGATTTTCTGCCTTGATGGACCACACTTGACATACTCTAGGCCTTCCATGTTTATCCATACCATACTGTTTCAAGTCATAATTATAAAATACATCTCTAAGGATTTGGTGCTTTATGTCTCTTTCATGAATACATTGGTACCTACCAATTCCATTCCACCCTTGTTACATAAACTGTGTTAATTGCTGAGTGAAAAGTATGCCTGTTCCTGAAGTTGTGCTATTTCCAAAGATGTCTTTATTTTCATATTCTTGCATACTTCTTCTTCTAGTTTGGTCACTTTCAATATTGATGCACCTTTACCAGATTTTGCATCATGGTAAAACCATTTCAGAAGTTAACATTTTCTTACACCAAAAATGTACTTCAAACAGGCACCTACCTCCTCTCAGCCATTATCCCACCACTTCTCCCCACAGATATGTTGGTTTTCTGAATGATTCTTATCTGCCAACTCTTAAAAGTGAGGATTATTCTAAAATAGTGTATGATCTAACTATACTAGTATAGATAGCACAGCATGAATGAAAAAGGACAGTAACACAATCAGTATGTTCTAAAATGGCACATAACTGGCTGATGAACTGACAGCAAAAACATTTTCAACAATCCTTAGAGAGCAAACCAGGATCAAGATAGCATTTGGTAAAAGGAGACGAAACGGTTTCAAAATTACCATTTCATCTCTATAGTATGACTGCAAAATGTAAATGGAAACTGCAACTATTTATCCTAAATAGCTTAAGCATTGTAACAGTATACATCTGTTTCTACTTAAATTTAATTATTCTTTGAGTCATGTCTAATTAACAATCCCACTACATTGAAATCTCTCAGCAAACATGTAGCTCATGTTACCCTATTAAATTAAAAATGTACAAGCTGCTCAAGACCTGCTCACAAGCATATCTCAAGAAAAATATTTATTTTTTATTTATTTTACCTAATACAATCAAACAAGTTTTACATTTTGGTAACCTTAATATGAAAGAATGAATACACATGAAATATGAGAAATATTGTACATAACTGAGTATTCTTTTTGGTTTGTTTTGCTGTTCACTGTTGATGAAACTTAACCCGGCTTTTTATATTAATGATACTACTTCACTAAACAATTTATTCAATTAAATACAGCACATAACAACACAGAATAACATGTAAAAAACAAAGAATATCTTACAATCATCTTAATTTTTCTGGTTTTCTAAGTATTCAATAAGCCTTAAAAAATTCAGCTAAGCTCCTTGATATGCTTTCTGTGGGAACAAAGCTTAAACTGTAAGTAAAACAGACAATTCTTCTGTGCATAAAACAATGTGACATAATACATTATTAGAGTAAAGCACTAGATTTGTGTTAATTATAAATAATACAGCATTAAATGTCTAAGACAACTATTTGCAATTTGCATAAAAAAGGATGTGGCATATGGATGTGGTAAGAGGGGTATAATTTTCTAGCTTATGGCTCTGTAACAAAATAAAATGAAGGCTATAATAATTATGCTTTGCTTGAATAATAACTATATTACAATAATTAATTTGCATAAAATTCTGTATACAATGAAGGAGGGATAAATAAATTATAGAAGAAAAAACCTTAAAAGCAAGTGTCACAATTTTCATACTAGGGGAGTTTCAGGATTTCATTGATATTTACATAGAAGATTAAGAATTGAAAATTTATATAATATTAAAAGTGATTTGTAAGCTATGTTTGGTATCAAGTTTATTTGTAGACATTGATAATGAAGTAATTTAATTCTAAATGTAACTCTATAAAACTGTGACATGCACTTTGACCTAACCAATGTGAAAGGGTATACCTCATTTGATGATCTACATACAACTACTAAATACAATAGCACTTAGCTCATTATGATTGGCACCACCTCTCTCACATAATACCACTGATGACCTTTGTTATTCAGAAAACTTCCTTGCAGTGCAGGTGTTAGTACACATCATATATTTATACTTTGGAATGTTATAAATATTGACTAAGGAGTGTTCTCTTATTCAAAACAATATGTAAAATGCCAACCACTTTCTTTACAAGTGCAAGTAATCTATCCAGTGGAAGAGTTCAACTGTGGCATTTAATACCAAACCTGAAAATAACGTGTTGCACATAAAAAGTTTGAAAACTTGAGAATTATATTTTGTGACAGAAGTAACTTGTTAAAATTTGTTGCCTATTGCATTTAAAAATTTGGGGTTTATCTAATGGATAATATTAATGTATTCAAAATTTGTAATTGTATGCACTTTTCAAAAAGGTTGCTTCTATCACTATAATTCTAAAAGTACATAAAATCAACATTGCCTACATACTACTGAGGAGCAAATAAAGGAGCATCACACAATTTTTAAATTATCAGTTTAATTCAGTTAAATAAAAAAAGATCTCATAAGCATTTGGGGGGGACTTATAAAGTGGAGGAAAAGGAACGACCATGTTATATGACATTAATTGATCCACCATGACAGCAGGAGGTGAAAAAAATGGATGGAAAAGAACTAAAGATAACAGAAAATCTCTGGACATATCCTACTGATTGACCTAGTTCCACTGAAGGAGATATCACTGGCACATCTAAAAAGAACAATAGAACTGACTGAGCAAAGCCAGATCCCTCAAAAGAAATAAAATCTCTCACCAGGAAGATCCACATCTTGAAGACATAATAACATGACTGAGTTAGCAGTGTGTGCAAGTTGAAGCAGACTCTGAGTTAAACAAATTTCTCAACAGGAAACAAGTCGGACTTAGGGAATTTGACAAGCCAATGCAGAACAGATGCTTCCCAAAAAAATTGGTTAGTTGGTTGGTTTGATGTTTTATGGCACAGAGCAACTAGGCTATCTGCACCAAACACCAAGTAAAAAGATAAATCAAAATTAGTAAAATTCATAAAAGCAAATTAATGTTAAAAAAAGTTTAATTTTTGAATTAAAAAACAAATAGCATTAAAACTAATTTTTACATCTAATCTACAGCAGTAAGAGAAAAACTACAGTAATACAGATTGTAAAGGACTTTCTGTAAAATAATTGAAATTATCATAACTCACCAGGAAGACTAACAGGTAAGTTCAAAAACCCCCATTTGTCACCTGAAGTTGGGCTTTCCAGTTCTGGTTCTGAGTCTGAGTTATATAACATTATGGCCATTTTCAGAAAGTAAAGTAATAAAAGTCTTAAAAGACTTGTAGCAAAATTTTAATTATAACTCACCAGGATGACTAACAGGTAGTTCAAACAGCAGCACTAGTTATCTGAAGTTGACTTTTCTAGTCTTGGTTTCGACTTATTTGATGTCATAGCCATTTTCAAACTTCATTACAAACTAGATGGACTTTTATTCTTAAAAGGAAATCACATTAAAAAAGGTCAAATGTATAAATTAAAAAACTTAAATGGCATTAAAAAGATTAATAGCCTTAAAAAACAAACAACATTTCCAAGGTGGACAGCATCATCATCACTAGTAACACTAACGTTACAGCTAAATCTTGGGACAGAACTTGTTTAAAATGATGCCATCATTGAGAGTCATAATGATGGCAAGACAGCAAAATGTGGCTTATTGTGACCTGAGTGTTACACAGATAATATATTGGTGCATCAGTCCCAAATAAAAGAAAATGATGAGTTAAAAAACTGTAACCAATGCATAGTCTAATTAGAACAACTTCCTCTTTCCAATCCTTATGGAGGGTTTTATTTGGAAAAGCTTGTTTTCAGATTGCTCACTCCAAGTTGACTGCCAATTGGAACAGAGCTGAGCCTTGAATACAGGACCATAGCCCATGTAAGGAACAAGCATAGCAGTGATAGTGCCAGAGCAGGCAGAAAAGCTCTGGTGTCAGCGATCTCATTCCCACAAATACCAACGTGGCCCGATATCCAAAAAAACTGGATAAAAGTAGATGTTAAAGTGATATGGGCAGTAGATTTTGAATATCAAAACTCATGTGAAACATTTCCAAGGCCAGTAGAGAACTCAGCAAGTCAGTATAAATAGTACAATTTGAATACTGCTTAGCTTCTACATGAATCATGGTAAGAGAAATGGCATACAGTTCAGGGGGGATTCTGCACACAACCATTGAACCACAACAAACCACGGCAGAGCCCACACAGTCACCTGATTTCGAACCATTTGGCCCACAAAGGAAGGAAAACACATCCATCCCTAAGTGGGATGCTTTGATAAGAAATGAAGTTTTGAAGCATGCAGTAAAGACAGTTGCAATCAGCAGAAATTAAAAGAAGGTTCATAAGACTATGTATAAGCTTATCTAAACTGGGGAAAAACAGAAAGCCCTAGCGCAGAGCCAAAATCCTTGATGATGAATGGGGTCCAGCATCTAAAAGGCCAAGGTCCTGGAAGAGCCATAGACCAACGATCCATAATCAAGTTTCAATCAAATAAGAGTATATATTTAGCATAGAACATCGATCTGTTTCCCAAGTGGTGAAAGAGATGACACGGAGGATGTTGAGTGCTCTTGTACATTTGACCCGTAGCTGCTTGATGTGTGGTATAAAGATCAGCTTATAATTAAAGATAAGCCTCAATAACTTTGTCTCAGGAACTACAGATGGCACAACTTCACCAATACGGAGTTCATGATCAAAGTAAATTCCCCATTGGTCGCAAAAGTGCATGCAAACAGTTTTAGAGAGTGAGAAGATTAAGCCATTTGCTGTGGTCCACTTCAGAAATGATTGAGGGCAGTCTGTAGCTGCTGCTCAATATACCTCATGTTTGATGACTGATATGAGATAAGTCATGGTCATAGAGTCCATTTGCAAGAGAAAGAGGGAGTTGTTCAGTGATGGCATTAATTTTTATAGTGAAAAGTGTGACACTCAAAACACAGCCCTGAGGGACTTCAAGTTCCTGTAGAAAAGAATGGGAAAGTGTTGAACCCACACGAACTTGGAAATGTCTTATTAAAAAATTAATAAAAATGGGCAAATAGCCAAGTAACCCATATATATGAGGATCTCGCAAAATGCCATCTCTCCACATTGTATCATAAGCCTTATCAATGTGAAAGAATACTGATACAAGATGTTGTTCTTTGAGAAAGGCTTCTCTGATTGATATTTCAAGTTGAATCAGATGGTCCATGGTAAAGCGCTATCATTGGAACCCAACTGGGTGGGCAAGAGGATGTTGTTTAAATCAAGGAACCAGACAAGACGAGCATTAACCATCCTCTCTAAGGTTTTAGAGAAACAGCTCGTCAAAGCAACTGGATGGTAGTTTGAAGGAATCTTGGGATCCTTCCCAGGCTTAGAGAAAGGTACGACAATAGCCTGGCACCAGGCATCAGGAAAACATTCTCCTGCCAGATCCAGTTAAAAACAATCAAAAGAATAGCAAGACAAGCAGGAGATAGATGGCACAGGATTTCATAGTGTAGTTCATCAGGTCCAACCAATGAAGAGCCAGTTTCAGTTCCACCAGTGTAAAGGGACAATTATAGTCATAGAGAAGATCAGCTCAAAAAGAAAGAGGTGATCGCTCTTCCCAAGTCTTGGTGGCGAAGAAGATAGAGGAAAAAGCAGAAGTGCCAGATATCCTACAGTATCAGCGATTCTCTGGGTATCAGCTACTTCCTGGCCATCACAGAGCAAGATCAAGAGGGGGACAGAATTATATTGCACACTAACCTCTAGAATCTTGTCCCATATAAATTTGGAAATGGTGGAAGAAGATATGCTAGTTGTAAACTTAATCCAAGATTCCTTCTGGCTCTGAAGTCTTATCCACCAAGCAGGTGCTTGGGCCTGCTGGAAAGTGATGCAGTGTGAGTGTGGAATACCTACGAAAAGTAGGTTTTTGAGCCTTCTGTGTCATGTGGTGGATATAGTGAAAAACATGTCAAGGTTTTAGGAATACATTGAGCAGCTGCCTGTATAATACAGCCAGTAAGCTTGATCTAACTTCCAACAGTGCATGTAAATCGAGTAGCATTGACCACAGCCAGTATCTCTCAAAATTAGAGGAAAATCATCACTGTTTCATAGATTATTGTTAACCCTCCATGAAAAGTAGGAGAATAGTGAAGGGGAGCAAAATGAGAGATCAATAGCAATGAAGGACAGATTAGGGGCATGGAAATAAGTAGAAAAACCAGTATTGAAAAGAGAAAAGCTGTGATCAGAGAGCATATGCTCTAGAGAGAGACCACTCCTATCAATATTAGCACTTCCCCAGAGGGGATGATGTCCATTAAAGTCCCCCAGGATGAAAAAGGGAGACAGCAACTGTTCAATAAGAACATCAAGGTCTAATCGATCATAGGTCTCTCCAGGCAACAGGTAGAGAGAACAAACAGTGATAGTATGCAACATGGATTGTTACAGCTTCCAAGAGTGTATTGAGTGGCAAAAACAGGGTAGGCACATACTGAGCAATCAACAGTTCAACCCTTCCATGCACTTGTCTATCACACAGCCTGTCATTTCTGTACAAAGAAAACTACTGAAAGGTGACTGTACTGGCAGGTTTCAAAAATGTTTCCTTAAAGGAAAGACATACAGGATGATAGGAAACAATCAGTGCTTTGAAGTCATCCAAATTAGAATGTAAACATCAACAGTTCCATTGTATTAAGATGGCCATTTTTACTTATGTGTAGGCAAACTGTGTGGAGAGCCTTTCTGTTTGAGATGTCGTTTTTCCTTTACTGTCTTTATTCAAGGGAGGTCTATCAGCCTCCATGAATTGTGTCCTGGGTCGATTGGGTTGGTCTTTGCAGTTGGAAGAGAATTCCAGTGACTGAGGACATAAACGAATGATCATTTTACATCTTAGGGTGGGAGAAGAAGTACTCAAGGAAAGCCCATACCCAAAACCAAAAGAAGTGGATCTTGAAGTTTGCTGGAATGTCTGTTAGAAGCAGAGATAAGTGTTGAAGTTCATTCATCAACTTTTTTTAACTACAAAGGTCAAAAAAATTTTAATTTGTTTGGAGAACAATTCATTTGGAAACACAGAAAGATCTGTCTGCACTCCCACTGTAGTTGTGAAATGAAGCGCAGCAGCATACGTCTGAGATGAGATAGTGGACAGCAATTTGAGACTCAAGATAAGTAATGTTATGAACCATTTTAAAATGCTGCACCTCTTTTTCTTCCAACCATATAGGGAAAAAAACAAAGCTAGGATGAATGAGAGCCATTGCAATTGATGCAATCAAAGTCAATTTCACACTCGTAGGCATTATGCTCGTTGCTACTGCAATGAGCACATGTCAAGGAACCACTACATGATGTCTTTGAGTGACTGAACCACTGAGACTGGAAAAAAATCGGAGAGGGTTTGAAATGTATGGCCATACTTTGCAATCAAAATAACTTGTCTTGATGGTGGCAGGCAAACGTGGTTGCGTAGATATGAGAATGAAAACATTGATCAGCATCATAATTCCATCTTTGCAAGTGAATATACACTTCACTGCAGAAATTTCTTGGGTGGAGAAACCAGTGAAAATCTCTGACTCTGGGATGTTCTTCCAATCCCCATCAACAATAAGTCCTTGTGATGAATTCAAAGTAGCATGAGGTGTACCCTCAATAGGTACATCCCCAATTACCTTTGAATGCAAGAAGAGTTTACTGTGTTGAGAAGTGGATGTTTCTGTGAATATGTCACCAGATCGAAGCTTCTTTACAAACTTTGGATAGCCAGCAAGTCTCTCTAGTCCCTTCTGAATGAAAAAGAAAGACATTTGCCATAAAGGTTTGTCTGAAAGTGAATGCAATATAAGAAAATGAGGTACAGCAGCTGGTACAGATGGTGAGGATTACTGCTTAGAATCTTGATGATGTGGTCATTTACCTATAGACTGTTCTTTCACTATTTCATTAAGATTTTTAATTGGAGTATCCATAATAAAAAAGGGAAATTTGGGTGCCCACTGACCCTATCTACCACTAGGGGATGCACTACAATGTCAAACAAGGACACTGCAACAATGCCAGGGTTTCGTGAACACTATACCCAAACACCAGTATCAGATACAATGTCCACAACACCTGTTGAGAACATCCAACACTGGTACTTGGTTGATCCTAGCCCAAGTGGACCAGCTGACTGACCCATGGGGGGCCACCTCAAGGCTGCCCTTCTACAGGAATTCAAGGTGAAAGTGGTGTGGTGTCAGGACTGGACTCCTCAACCACCAGAATCCTCTCCACCCATTCACGGGTCACAATGCATGGCAAACACATGGGTAAATGTTTAGATCCCAGAGGATGTAAACTGAAAGAACAGAACCTTCTCTGAGAGGTCCCCTCACCATGTACAGGAATCCACACCAAGGGGCTCAAAAGAGGGAAAATGTTATTGCTGTGGAAACTTCTTTGTACAAACCAAAATGGATTATCTACATAGTAATGGAAATGAAAGCTCAAAAAATTTATTTGCCTTAAAAATATCTACATGATCCAAATGAAAATGTACAGTTTTTTAGGCTAACCTAAAGGGAAGGGGATGGACCTGAAAAAAATTCATCGTCGTTGATGAACCTGAGAAAGATATGGACAAATCAAAATGCAGAGAAAAGCACTAGAAACATAAAGTTAGGTCATACATAAACTGAAAGAGAACATCCATTTCAGATCAAGAAAAATGTTGATCTTTAACTGTGGAATTACAAGACATTGGTTCAGGAATAAGAGATCCATAACAGGTTGCCAATCACCTGTCTTCTTGAGAATGAGAAAAATGTTATGTATAAAAAAACACAGAAAATCTGCAAGAGAGCACCTTTGTGACCCAATAATTGTATACAAAGAGGTACAGTTGACCTTCCACCAGATAACAGCCGAGATTATAAGTAAATCACCTCAGCAGTCCACAACACTTAGTACTCTACAGTGTGGGTGAAGGTGGAGTTACACTGAGAAAGAGAAACAGAATGATGAAAAAAAGAGAGAGACAGTAACCTCACAAAACTACTTGAGCCAAAAAAACCTGTGGGATTCCTGAAATTGACAAACACAAAAAAATCAAAATAATTGAAGAAGAATGCTGATAAGCAGTCTCAGCTTTCCAGAGTGTAAAAAAAAACTTGATAAAAGTGAAGGAGTCAAACAGAGGTCCCTGAGTTGAGATGAGGAAGAACAACACCTGAAGGTAAAGCATTTCAACCAAACAAGTTCCAGTAATAAAGAAACTGAGTCAATTGGAACACTGCATAAGAAGAAGAGATGCCATCAGTGAAACTGTTAGGTCTTGATTGAGAGCTTCTGAGAGTAGACAAAGAGAAAAGGTACTGAGAAAGAGCAATAGGAAGACAAACAAGAGACCAAGTACAAGTAGGATACCTTAGCAAGAAGGAGAGATTCAAAAGAATGAATTTCAAGGAAGGTAGAAAACAGGCTATAAGAAAAGTGTCACAAAGTCAAGAAGAGCAAGGTTGCTGGCAGGTTGGTGCAAAGTTCGAACAAAAAGATATCAGCCACCACATCAGAAATACAAGGTCGAGAAACCTGGATCGAAGATTTAAAAAAAAAGAAAAAAGTACAATAACCCCATCCACCTGGTGCACAATGGCAGTAACAATGCTGATCATCAGTGTCTCCAGTCATCATTGAAATAGCAAAAGTGGGTTCCTAAAGTGGAATGTTATAACTTGAAGTTAACTCATAACATAAATGCATCTCTGGAAATCTGTTGTCAAAAGTGTTATACATACGTACCTATGTATATAGAGAGAGAGAGAAAGAGAGAAATATATAGAGCATAATAGAAAGTTAAGCTGACAACAAATATACTTGACTACAAACACAATGAAGGAGACAATATGGTTTACCTAAGAGTTAAAGAACAGACACAGCAGATAAATTTCAGAATTCCAAAAACAAAGAAAAAATTTGAATATGTCTGAAGTAATGCTGAGAAAAGAACAAGTCTGTGTTCAATTACTTATACTCATTGTTTTCTCTTTCCTATTAGTGGATGGAGTCTAAAGATGATTACATCATAGGCTGGCTCAATGCTATAACATAAACAGAGACAAGAACTACATTTAAAGTAACTACTTGAATGTGCAAAAATATTTCACAAATGGCTCTTTGCTGTTCAAAAGTGGTAAATGAATTTTATGAATTATGATTCCACAAGAAAGTTTCCAATTCAAGTAAAAGTGTGCACATTAAATTATATCTATTTGACTGCTACACAAATTTTCTTTGGTGAAAAGACATCAGGTAAACTTTAGTTTGGTTTAGAGATTACAGTAGTGACTGCAAAATATTCTCATAATTCAAATCTTTTTTTACTAAATACTATTTCTTATGTTTATGGTATCCAAACAAAATACAGAAATAAATTAGCTTAATAATTTTTAACTGCAATCATGACATGTTAATTTAACATTATTACCATTATCAATGATAGTAAAACATTTCCATTATTGGATTTACACACATAAATGGGGATTTACTACTTATTTTAAAGATGTATAAAATGACAACCAGTTTTGTCATTTATAAATGTATGTACAACTATCTCATGAACAATCAATAAGTTTACTAAACCAATTAAATATGGAGTAAAATTTATGCTTTTCAAACAAAACATTTTTCTTTTGTATTTTATAACTTAATGCACAAAGTTTACACACTGTAAAGGCAATACTACACACTTAAAGTAACTAAAACAATCCCATTACCTACCCATGCTACTAATGCAAAATGTTAGATACATAAGAGATCTGAAAGAACTCAGCCATACAAGGCTTCTCAATAACTGCAAGGTTCAACTTATTTCACAATAAGTACCACTCTCCAAACAGTCAAGTACAAATTATATTTTAGGCCAAATGTTCTGACTAATTATGGCAAACAGGTCAATTTATCTAGTAAGAGATGCCAGATCTACATAGAGTAGCACTGTCATAAACCTAAGTATCAAGGGCCATATTAAAACTCAACAGGATGATAGTAATGGTACTCTCAATTGCTATAAACTAATAAAAAAAAACACAAGTGCTGTTGTCTAAAATGAGGCTCTGAGGGATGACAGATCATTTCTCTACAATGCATAGTAGTATCTATATTCATTCATCCCTCCTGAATATGGTGATGAGCTCAATACTTCTCTACCCTTAATCTCATTTTTGCATAATTTAAAAAACTTTAAAAAATCTCCCAGATACACATGCATGCTCAGTATTCTTTTAGTTGTACATATAGATAAGTCTGATGATTAATATAATACTTGGATGGCCAGCCAGTTCTAACCATATAGCTTCAAAAATCACTAATTGTAGTATACTGTATTTAAAAAGAACCACAGTTACTAAAATACCTCGGTAAGATTCCAAAGTTGAGAACTCCTCATCATCCTCTGTAATTTCCAACAATGCATCTTCTGCTTCAACGTCTAAATCATCAAAATCATTATCCTGCATTTGTGGAAAAGAAACTGTTTAAATAAAACATTAAGAAAAAAACCTTTTAACTGAAAACATCATTATAAAGGTATGCATACTATTAAACTTGTAAGTTAATTAAGACAAGATTATATTTTTGCTTCTGAGGTACTCATTTTTAAGGATTGTTAGACTAAAATTGGAAGTCATTTTACACCTTTTTGTTTCCCAAAAGCTGTGCTTCCAACAATGAAACAACATGAACTGTTGAAATCTGTTTTAAAATGCCATACCAAATGTCAAAATTTTACTCATGCATGCAGCTAGGTAATGCTCATATTCACTGCATTTTTATTATAATTTTTTAAAATGCTTAAAAGTACATTATTGTTACAACTTCTTGTAAATTAGCTGCAGATCACATATTACAGATGAAGTCAATATTAAAACGTAGCTTGTTTACTCTTTATCAACCCTGCTGAATTCAGTGCGAGTACATAAGATAAGACTAAAGTAATACAATAAAAAGGACTATTTAAAAACAAGAATATTCGGTCATGATTGATAATGTTGATTATTTTGTTTTGACACTGAAGGATCTCAAGATATTATTGTTTAGATATAATAAAGTTTAAATAAAAAATACAACCCACACTGTTGATCTGATAAACAATTTTACTATTCAAGTCACAAGTTACAGAAATATCTGTTTACATAACATTTTTTATCTCTCTCTTTTCATTTCTTTCTCCACCTAACATTTTAAAACAGCTTACTTACTTCCCAATTAAAATCATTGCAAACTTAAAATCATATATATGCATACAAATATATATATATATATATATATAATCACATACTTGTTTACATAACATACCTTCAGCTGAACATCATCTTCAAGGATATCATCATCCATAGTTCTAGTAAAATATTAATATCTTGTTTGAACAAAAAATGCAGTGAATAAACACAAGAAAAACAGAACTTGATAAAGTATTTAATCTTGCAAAAAAACCTCACACTAAGTAACAAAAAATAAAAATATTTGGGAAATATTTCGAGATGACAATACACGTACAGAATATAACTTCTTTGAACCTAATATTTCAACATTAAACTATTTCTGTGAATGAGGAAACATTAATTAACAATAGTAAGAAGTAAGAAGTACATTACAAAGCATAATGAATAAATGCAATTAAACTTAGTATTGTAGATTACTTTCAACATATGGCTAACGTTTTTAAAAGATTCATACTTTCAAAAATTTTCTCAAATAAGAATACTGATACAGTTCCGTTCAAGAATTCAAAGTAATAATTTTCCTGTACTAAAATATGTTTTTCAGATAAATACTTACCTCTACTCATATTAAGTTACTTTTGTTCAGTGCTGCCCTCTATATAGTAAATAATTTTTTCAACATGTCACAAATCTTTTACTCCTCACCATTGAAATCTACTGATTCCAATGCATCTCTCATGCAAATCATCATGTGAAAATCATCCATCAATAAGTGACACACTATCATTATGCATGTGACTCTTTCTGTTCAATTGTAACAAATATCATTAGGACGTTTGTCAGAAATTGAAAGCACTGATATTCAGTGGGGAGGAAGGGTAGAATGTGTTAATGAGTGGTAAGTAACTATCAGAAATACATTTTCATTATAAGAAAGTTATAACTTTACTATAATACTTTATAGTGTATTACCTCCTGTCACATATATAGCTAAAACTAAATGGACTGATGCAAATGAATGAAAAAAGCATCATTTGAATGAATCCTAAAGACACTCCTTGAGATGAGAGAGTCAGATTCAAAGATCTGATGTAAGAGACTGCACAACTTCTGAAACAGGTACACTCTTCACCAATCTGAGAAAGGTATCATATTTACTAATGGAAAAACAGAGAATATGCATACAAACAGGAAAGAACTACTGCTGGATAATGATCCTAACCATGCAATATGTATGAAACTCAATCCTTTAAAATATAAAAGAGGATAAAAACAATAGATGCATCACTAAGTGTACAGTGGTCAGAACACAACAGACTTTACACAGTAAATCAACTCTATCCACAATTCATGCAGCTGGAAACCAACATGAATGCATGGGAAGGACGAGAATCATACTGTCAGTAAGTCAACTACAATCCAAAACCCAACCATCTCGTTGAGCAGGAAAGAGGATCATACAGTCTTAACCTCAAGTTCATGAGACTGGAGTGAACTGGAATCTTATACCACCAAACCTATAAATGGGCACATGATAACAATGTGAAATATTAAATGATCAATCTATGAACTCTACATCCATCATAAAAAAAAAAATTGCATAATGTAAACCATCTTACCCAAATATATAATGACCAGAACTGCCCCAAGTGCAATAACACCCTTTGATTAAGATTCATCAAGGGAACAGAAGTGAAAGAACCATGACAATCCCCATTACCTTCAATGTAACCTACAGCATTGATGGAATGTAACTGCAAAAAGAGTATAGCTATCCCCAATACATATGCAAGAACTTGTATTAATTGGTTCTACTCTAAATCCAAAACCCAATCATTGGGAAGCAACTTTCATATAGGAGTAAAATGAGGAATTCCAAAAGAGGGTAAACTGCCATTTTGATGTCTCACTCCCTTGTTTTTTATGTTTAATATTTGAGGAAATCACATCATCTACACCTGTAAAACACCACTACCCTACTCTCAGCTAAATGGTTTTATAATAATTTCAATATACTGTTTATATTTCACTATCACACTCAGCAGGATGCCTCCATGGTCCACCACCACAGCAGCTTACAAGTTAAGTGTTCAGGACTCTCTTACTCTACTATAAAAAAAGAGGGGTTAAACAAAGTAGAGTTTGGAGGAATGTCAACACCTAAGATAGTGCAATGGGTAACCACTCAACCCTGTTTTAAAAAGCATACCATGTCAATCTATTCCAAATAAAGTATGGTCTGAGACAGGCAAACTTATGAAGCCATTTTTATCATGAAGATAAACCTACCAGCAATCTTGTGGAACACCTCATCTTAGGTGTGTGTTGCATGGTCATGTAATTATAATGTGCAAAATGACATGGCTTAACAGTATGGATTAGAATGGTTAAAGAATACCTGGCCAGCCACCACTCACCACAGGTCAAGATTTAAATGATAAGGAATAATAATAAAAGGGGAAGTAAGACCCCTGAAAATAAAAAAAGAATAAAAATAACTTACACAAACAAAGTTGCACAAAAGTATGAAAAATGGAAAACAATAGCCTGAAGAGGAAGAACCAACATTCCAATACATAGAGTGAGAGTAAACATATCAGGAGTAATCCACATGCCCAACTGAGGAATTTTCTCTAATGGACAAAGAAGATGAGATGCTATAGAAAAAGTAAGGTGTCAAATTTGATGAAAAAGACATCAAGAACAAAGTACAGGAGGAAAATGATAGACAGGAATAAGTTAATTGAATCAAATGGAGTACCAAAATGATGAGGATGGAAGGAGATAGATCACAAACAGAAGATAATAGCCACAGAGTGGAGGCAGGAATGAGTGCTGCACAAGGAAGCTGTGCAGGCAATACAACAGTGAAGAGCATATACAAGACATAAAAGTCCATCCAAATCAAGCTAAATATAGAGACTGGACATAGTAGCAAGAGAAATTGGTGAAAAAAGAACAGTTACCTTCCCTAGTCACCAAAATTTAAAAAGAAAAATCGATCTGGATAAAGGAAAATTAATGCAGATGTATAAAGAGCACATGAAACACTGATGACAAATAAATAAGATTTGTGACATCCACAGACTAAGAGGAGAAGGAAATGAGTCTTGAGGAAAAGGTGAAACAAGAACCATATGGAAAGTGATTTGAAACAGAAATAAAATTATGTAGTGAAGAACCACATTAACATCCCAGACTGGAAGGAGAGCCCATCATGGAGGATGGCAAACCTAGAAGAAATGCACCAACAGAGAAAGTATAAGAAAGGTAATTACACTACATTACTGAGAAAAAGAAAGGTGTGGGACAAGGCTACCCAATATACCAAAATCATGGAGAGGTGTTCTACCTATGATTGAAAAGCTGCAACACAAGAAACAGTGGACCAATCAGCTAAAAACCCTCAGCCCAGGAAACAGCAACAAAAATATTCTACTTGTGCTAATAAACTTTCCTGAGGGAAGAGTGAACAAAACAAGCTAGAAACAAACTACTTGTTGAGACAAACCTGATCTCCTCAACAAGAAACAAAAAAAAAAAAGCATGAAGACAGAAGATAGGAAGAGCTAGATGAAGCAACAGTGACCAAGGTTGATGAAGAAGGGAAGAAGACAGAGGAAGAGGTAGCAAAGGGGTAAGCTAAAACTAAAGAAGGTTCAGAAACTATGACTAAGCCACCAGTCAGTAAGCAACAATCAGACAGACTCAACATGGAGCAATATGAAAGATTGAAATCACCCAATGAAGAAGTCAAAAAGGAGAATAAATATACAGGTATTTGTTGCTCCATTCCTGACTGAAAGCATAGACAGCCAAAGCAAGGTAATGAGGTGCATCACAAAAGCAACTATGTGAGTACCCCACTAAAAGCAAAGCCACTGGAAAATAAGAGGATAAAAAATCACTCAGTCAAATAGATTTTGTCTGGACAGGAAAAATAACCCATGACAAGACTGAAAGCACCCAAAATATGGCATGCAATAACATAAATATCTTGCATGTGGACCCAACAAAAAATATCTAAAATATGAACAGATAGGGGTCAAGAACAGATGCCACCATGGTAACTGAAATAAACAGCCACTGTATAACTGTCAGAATGAATCATCACCAGAGAATGTATGATGAGATAGAGGAAATGAGCCAAAGCCCAACATACAGCTAGAAACTCTAGGTTATTGATATAAGACTTCCCAGCAACATATTTAATCCATACCTGAAGTGATATATTCACAAAAATGTATATTTAGACAAGGGAAAGAAAATGGGACACCTGCTGATGCGAATCCTGGCCAACAAACATTGCAGATCAACTAGGGTAAATGGAAGAGTAATAAGAGCCTCCAAAAGATCCCATGTAAAGTTCCAGTAATCACAAAGAGCCTGCAAATGAGTATGACCCAAGGGGATGATAAGTGCTTAGAAGACCACATTCCCAAAACAACACAACCTTACAAGATATAATAGAGGGAGCAGTAAGAGCATGGAGAACTGAAAGCTCCATCAAATAAAGTCAATGAGGAGAAGGTTATTAAATAAAAACACCCAAATGGGTCAAATATAGAAGAAACTGAAGAGAATTTCTCCAATCTGATCAATCAACCAAATCCTGTCACCTCCAAGAGCAACTAATGAGTGTGGCAGACAGATTCCTGCTCAGAACAAGCTAACAACAGCCATTCTTCCACATAATAATGAAAGTGCAGAACAACCAAATGTGGGTGACAAGTAAATACTTAAAAACATATTGACATATATGGCAAAAACACATAAGGACAAAGTAAATCTGAAAGGTAGTGAGTGAAACTCAATCACCCTCCCATAAATAAATCGAAGATCTGGTTACAACTGAGATATTGGGATGTGCAAGAAGGCATTTGTGACATTCATCTTTCACAAACCTGGAGAAAAACCCACCTTCAGAAATGCTTTCATGATAAAACAGAAGAAACTGAGAAATGACTGAGGCTAGAGATCTCTGATTTTCTTGGGAATAACAAATAGCCTAGTATGAAAACCTGAAGAAAGATAATGAACAGTTTCAATGACCTGTTGATACAAAAGGTCTCATAATGCCTCTGACAGATGTTGGCCAGAGATGGGATACAAAGTCCAAAGAAAGGAAATGGAGCCCAAGACAAGGGAGATGGGGAAAGAAACTGAAGGACAATACCCTCAAATAAAACGTGAATAACCCACTGATCTATAGCATAAAAATCACCAAAAGGGAAGAAATTTACACTCAAACCCACAAGGCAGTCACTAGTACTTTTGACATCATTCCCAACTATGCCAATTAAAACAATGAAACGAGGAACACTTGGAAGGAAGAACAGATAATAGCTGAAGAGGATTAGGACAGGAAACAAGAATTGGCATTTGTAGTGGTTCCAACTAAGATAAATGAGCTACAGAGGAGAAATGGATACAGTATTGACACAAGTTTCAAGTACATAGTCAAAACCATACCACAAAGGAAAAGGGGCCATACATAAATTTCTGAAATAGGTGGATGGCAAATGAACCTACAGCACAGCTGCATCCCAACCCAGAAGATCCCAATAATATAGAAACCATGTGTGTAAGCAAAGAACCAAAGACAACAAGCTTGAAACAAGTTTTGAAAAACCTTCAGAAGTTTGGTGTATTGCACTGGAAAGGAAATGGATGGTAAATAAATATTATAAAGTGTAATAAAGGTAAGATGATGGTGAAAATATTAGGCATGTATTAAATGCAGAGTAAAATCAGGGACCACTTCCAAAAACAGATATAATAAACTGAAACTGATGAAATTTTGAAGTAGACAGTCCATTTGATTGTAAGCCAAAGCAAACTGATCAGTAGCCCATTGGGAGTGAGACATGCTGGCAACCTCAACCAATTGTGAAGCAAAATGCCTAGCATGAGCCTTAATATACAGGGAGAGTGGGAAAACTAAATAAGGAAAGAACTATCATGTAACAAATGACATGGATCAAAGGATATTGAGCAAATGGATTAAACATCACATGCCTGAAAAAACATGTTTGAAAATGCCATATTAGGCCTATTTAATTCTGCAGGTGGGGGCACAGGAAGACACAGCAAAATCCAGTGGTGGAAAAATTTATCAAAATCTTCATCAGCCCTAACAGATTTGGCTTACTTTGGCAAAGGTAGTTGACCCATGTAATGATCACTCTCTAAGCAGATAATCACCACTACATATAACAATGGATCATCCCACCTGCATCCTATGAAAATGTACTTGTAAGTGTGATACTGGAAGGGGAAACATTAACCTTAGAATTCATTTCAAATTATGAATAAAACAAAAATGTTTGCTCGATAAATGCAAATGTGCGAGAAAAAAATTAATAAAGAACAGAAAATCAATTTAAAGTAAAAGTCATCAGCAATATAACCATGAATTACCAATAAAGATAACCATTTATTAATCAGAACTATTAAATTTACAATTATAGAGTGCAAAAAACATTTGTTCATAAGCACTGCCAAACAAGAAGTGGTAAATAGAATTGAATAGAGGGAGTCACATGAATAATAACAATGTGTTGAATTCTCATTGGTTGAGGACTGATGCATAATGATTTGCATAATAGATGCATTAGAATCAGTCAATTCCAATGAAGGGAAGATAAAAGGCTTGTAACATGAAAAATGTTTTTGTACATAGAGGGCAGCACCTAGCAATAGCTATTTGTGTGCGTGTTTTTTCATAGCAAAGTCACATCAGGCCATCTGCTGAGCCCACCGAGGGGAATCAAACCCCTGATTTTAGTGTTGTAAATCAAATACTGCTGTACTAGTGGGGGCAGCTATTTGTGAGAAGAGATAATGTACTGTACCAGAAACAAACATGTTATAAAAAACATTTTCATATTCTGTGTCTTGAGTAAATAAACACATTAGATTCCCATAAATATATTGAAAAGTATCCAAAAAGTATCAAAAGTTAACATAATGTTAAAATAAATACATACTTGAGTAAGGAAGCACATGATACTAATAATAGGTAAACAAACATTAATTTTATAAACATAAAAAAAGTTTTAAAGAGAGTGAAATATGCATATCAAAATGTTATAAATTACAATGTAAAAATATTTTACACTTCATTTTATCCCAAAAAAGTCCAACAGCTGGCAGTGGGTACTCCCAGCCAGTTGCCATCCCTCTATTCAACACAAAATTTGGAATGGTTGTATGCAGTCTTAGTAGCTTTACCATGGCTCAAAAACAAACATACATAAAACTCCTCAAGACTTTGTATGAAGTAATTCTGTTGCCACAAAGCTAGTCCCCAGGCTGTGCTTGTCCAAAGTTGAATAAACTTAAATTAAAAAAAAAGGGTAATCCTATAAACTGGGTTTTGATACCTGCAAAAGACATAGCACAGGCATTCCACTGTTCAACTTTCTTCTTGACAAGAAAGAAACATAAAAGTAATATTTTAATGGCATAATTGTTGGAATACTCAAAAATAGTAATAATCTGAATCCTTATTTTAATTAATTTACTATTTTCATAACAACAATTGATTTAGTCACAAGTTTGGTTACTAAATGGTTGGAAAAAAAGTAACAAACAAAACACCAGTTAATTATTTTATAATATTAATTATTACTTTGATTAATCAATCATTTAGCATTACATTAATTAATATAACCAATGCTCAATTTAATCATTCAGCTCTACCTCTATTACCAACAACCATAAACTTGAAAGTCATATTTCATACACATCACAGGCTTAATGACATAATACCTTTGACTACTTTGTTGGCATAAATGGTGCAATAAAAAAAAATCCATCTGAAGCATTAAAACTAATAAATGCATAGCATTGATGTCACAACATTTTATGCATAAAACTTATCCATTTTTAATTTACTGATTTATATATACGAGAAAAAAACAACACAGTATTTATGTAACACAAGTGTCAAATATGATGCTAAATATTGAACATTTACAACTGCCTTGAATTACAAAACTTAAGTTCTTATAAACTCAGTTAACTGCCAAGGCAATTACTTCAATAAAATGAACAAAGAGGGAAACTATTAAGTTACAACCTTTTCATAACATACAAATAATTGAAAACCATTACTAACTTATTGGAATATATATGCAAAAATGGCTCGTTTGGGTTGAGAAAATATTTTACATAGAAGAGCAAACAACATTTCAACCTTCTTCAGTCATCGTCAGTTTCACAAAGAAAGAGGTAACTGACCGGAAGCTGACCACATGTTTGAAAAGAGTTGTGTAACTGAGTGTCTGAATGTAGAGGGCGGTGTTAGATGTTTTAATATAAAAATTTATTTTATTATATTAATATAGGTATAAAGGCATTCCTTTATATTGGTTTATTTTGGGTTTAAGTTGTGTAAGTAAGGCTTCTTTAATTTTGCATTTGTTTATGTTTGTTTCTTTATTTCGTATTTGAGTGTTTTCTATGGTTACATTGTGTTTATTTGACTTGCAGTGTTTGAAAACATGTGAAGGTGACTTTTTATGTTCTTTGAATCTGGTTTCCATTTTTCTACTTGTTTCTCCACTATAGAAGTCGTGGCAGTTATCACGTATTTTATAAATAATGTTGATGTAGTGTTTGTCAGTGTAGTTTTTACATTGTATAGACCTCAGTTTTGTGCCTGGTTTTTGAATAAATTTGGTTTTAACTGGAATGTCATATTTTGTTACTAGTTTTTGCCAAATGTTGGTTATTTGTCTGCTGATGTCAGGAATATATGGTATACAGCAGTATATGGTTTCGTGATTTTTTAATTCGTGAGATATATTTACTTTTGTTGGTTGATTTTGCTTTCTGTCTAGGTGTGTGCATATAATGTTTTCTACGGTTTGTGGAGGAAACTAATTGATGTTGACGAAGAATTGTTTTATTTTGTCTAATTCATTGTTAATTTTATCTGGTGAGCATAGTTTATGGCTGTGTTTATTTGGTTTCTTAGTATTTTGAGTTTTTGTTTTGTTTCATGTGCCGAGTCCTAAGGAATGTAGAGTCCAGTAAAGTTAATGTTCAAATGTATAAAGTTAATGTTGATTGTGTCTGTAGATGTGAATCCCACAACCGTATCATCTACATATCTGTAATAGTATAGTGGTGGATGTAATGCTGTGTTAATTGTTTGTGTTTGAACTTGTGTCATAAAAATATTGACTAGAACTGGTGATACTGGGTTGCCCATGCTTAGACCATTTGTTTGTTGAAAATGAAGTTTGTTTTTATTGTGGTGAATTCTATGAGGGTTGCTAAATGGTTACTGGGAATGTCTGGGTTAGGGTCTCGGATATAGAGTTCTAAGGCTATCTTGCAGGCTTCAGTGTTGGAACTTCTGTAAAGAGGGATATAACATCGAAACTGACCATTAAGGCTTCATGATTAAGTTGATTTAGATTAGCTCTTCCATGTAAAATATTTTCTCAACCCAAACGAGCCGTTTTTGTACATATATTTCTCTACAAATGGGTTTCTCGACATCACTAATTTATTGGAAAAAAGCCTTGCATAACCCTGAGGCACTTTAAAACAAAATAAGTTTTCAAAGTCTGAAATATAATTAACAAAAAAGAAAGTGAGCTCTACAACATGTACATTGTAAGAAATAAAAATAATCTCATCTTTCAGACATATTTGTTTTTAGTTTTTTAGCTTCAGAAACTTTAATATAAAAATAAAACAAATGGATATTTGAATTTTACAATTCCTAATATCATTAGTTTCAGAAAGTTAATGTTTTCAAATTATGAGATATAAAAAGTCTTAAAAAGTGTAAAGTTTATTGATATGTCAGTTTTGTACACTGAAAAGTTGTTTGTATGCAGTTGGGAAACTCCAACAAGTTATTAGTAATTACAACAGAAAATAAAAAATTAGGACTAGCAGTTTCAATTTCTTTTAATTATATTACCTAAAACAAATGCACACCAAAATATTTCCACTTTAGATGTAATTATTTTTTGGAAGTAATTTAATTTGAAGAGATACATCATACATAATTTTTCAAAATTTGATACTGCCCATTCACAATCAAGTTCGCAAATTTCAAACATATTCTCCTGGCAACTATTTCACACTATAAATACCATGCCACTTACCCCTTAACTATTTCTAACCATATTAATATTAACTAGTCTTAGTATTTTATTTTTGAGTTACCCACCCAATAGTTGTAGATTTAATTAAAATTATACTATTTCACCATTTACAGAGTAATTTAAACATTAAAATATCCTATTCATTAATAATATTACTTATTTGTTACTAAGATTGTTTGGAGAATTAGTAGGATAACAACTTTTCAGTTTCTTTGTGCATTATTCTGAAGACCATAATAGAACAAAAATTTAAGGTATGGATAAGATAGGCTTCAGTTAAGACAATTTTTCTAACATTAACAGACTTGTTTTCTCAAGAAATAAGTACCAATGGTTATGGCCTACAATTTACAAGCTTAAAAGTGTCACTGATAACTTCTGAAAAATGAAGGATAAGTTGTTTAAGTTTCTACTTCTCAAAGGTGGATGTAAAGAAACAGGTTTGAAGGACCAAGTTGGTCCTTTTTATCCATCAGTAACTTACAACTAATAAGCTACTATTTAGCTTTACATAATAACTTTATACATAACTAGACCTGAGGTAATTAAATGTGTCCAGTCATGACAAAAAT
Source organism: Carcinoscorpius rotundicauda (assembly GCA_011833715.1). NCBI lineage: Eukaryota > Metazoa > Arthropoda > Merostomata > Xiphosura > Limulidae > Carcinoscorpius > Carcinoscorpius rotundicauda. The sequence continues at coordinate 34,135,548 of CM022398.1, forward strand.
TAATTTTAAATAATACTTTTCTTCTCCATAAAAACCATTTCTAATTTCTCTGTATCAGAGCTCAAAAATATTGTTCCTTACTCCCAACAGCTCACTCTGTTATCACATCCATGTTATTCACAACACTTATATTTTTTTCACACAAAAACAATGAAATCCATATCCTAAATATATCACTCAGCACTTTTCAAAGTTGAAACTTACTTCCCACAGATTTGCGCACTCAGAAAAATTGTCAACATCCTTATTCATCAATAAAATAAATTCAACAAAAAAAACTTAGCCTTACTCAGCAATTTAATACAGATAAATTCAAAAATCCAACAGCCTATTATAGTGGTTTCCAAACTGTATGTCACAACATACTAGTTTTTTTGTGGCAAGTTACATGGGATATTACAAGATTTTCAACAAACGACAATTTAGAGCATAAAAAACAATAAACTCAACAAAAATATAGCACTGGAAACTAGGAGTGCCACATAAATCAAGGTAACTGGATTGGAGTGATTTCAGTAAAAACATCTGGAAACCATTAGATTATGAAAAAAAAAATTGGTAAGAAAGCAATTTCTTTAAAAGTGATAAGAAACTAAGTTTGTAATTTTGTTATTAAAAAAGTTGAAATGTCTTTTGAATAAAACAGAAGTTCTGCAAATATTGTTTTTAAAAGTTTGAAAATGTTGAATGTTAAAAAATGCAAAATTAGCTATTAAATTAATAATAAAATTTAGAACCATTTTCTCAGTAGCATAATAGGCAAGTTCACTCAAAATCCAAAATGTTCACTAAGGAGTACGAGTCATTTATAGTGGTGAATAATGGAAAGAAATTTTATTTTTGTAGAAGACCTAAATAACCCAAAAAAAAATGCTTTAAGGGAATATACTGTATCAGATTCAATACAGTAACTTTTCTTGTCAGCTTCATCATTTACCTTTATTCCTTAAATGGCTTGTTATGTACATCAGGTGACAGGCTGACCATGCAGTACTTTGCTTTCCAGCTAGAGGAACAACCAACATTGAATTTGTATGCATTACAGTCTATGAATCATTTGAAAATATTTTAGGCCAATTGTTTTCCAGCATCTTTCCAACTTTTGGCATTTATCCTGGAACTTTAAAAATCATTATGGTGATGGCATTCACTGTCTACAGTTCATTGTTTTCATCAATACATGGAAAAGCTAGCCTTTATGACTTAGAGCATCATCTTTGAGCTGTTTATGAAAGACATGAATACTACACCAGTCTAATGCTGAATTTTGTTGTTCCATGATATAATGAATGTCCAACCACCTCTCACTATATGTGGTGTTGCAACCATTTGTTGCTATAATAACAGATAACTGTCCATTTAGGTCATCAACTAGCTGCTGACAGGCTTTTCTGTTACACTTTCTTCCCAATCTCTACACGTTTTGTTCAGTCTAATTTCCACAGATGTTTCTTCCACATAAGAGTACCTGAGATCTAGTGTGAGCCTATCACTTTAGTGATGGCTGTACAGCAACTGTTCATGTATGATCATCTCTTGAGACACCTTTCAAATAAATCCCTTCTTGGTTAGTGTCTGCATGCTCATTGTTAAATTAGATTGTCCTAATCAAAAAAGTGTAGTAGCAACCTAAAGGAATGCAAATTATTTGTGCTGCAAGACCCTAGTAAAAACCTCCACTAGTAAGTGCTTTGATACTTATAAAATATAATAGGGCCTTCACAAGGTAGCTAAAGCACATTCCACGGTCAGTCTTATAAGATGTTCTGTAAATTTTCAATCTTATATAGCTTCATAGCACTCATACTGACCAGTGTTGCATTATTCAGGACAGAACACCCAAGACTTTGGCAGAGAATAAGAAAGTGACATTCTTCAAATCTACTTCCTGCTGAAACCTTTCACTGTTGCCTTTGACAGTTTTGGTTACTCTAATGTTAATGTAGGTGGTGGAGTTAAATTGTCTGTAAAACAAGTTACAATCAGATACTTTCTTGTTCTGTTCCAAAGTTCGTAGTGCCTGCAAATGAAGCTGATAGTTTCTCTTCATCAACATGTTTATTTCTGAGTATGCTGAAAATGGTTTTGGCAGGATTTATGACAATTCCCATGTTACTCACCCTATGAGGTGGTTGCATTTTGTTTTAAATTTAATCTTTGGTAAAACTTTTGTTGTACACCAGAATGCATGTACATTGCAAAGCAACCTAGATGATAAATCTAAGATATAGATAATAAATAAAATAAATGATGTCAACAACAACTGCCAAGACCAACTGACAACTGACGTGATAATGCTCGAGACAGATTGGTATGGATAGTACTACATTTAGTATCAGAATACCTCAAGGGATACATAAGGGCCTTACAAAATAAAAAATCTACCGACATTTATTTATCAATCATATTAAATAAGTACTACTCATTATTACTACAGAAAACATACAGAAGCTAATCTAAATGATACTGATACTCTAGCACAAACTAGAAATACAAATCATAGTCGCACAACTTACGAAATGTCATAGTACCATGATTTGAATATTATGGAACATTAAACCTAACTTCTTAGGTAATGGTAAAGTAATTAGTTATATCTGCATTTTTTTAAACTATTGGTATTACTATAATTCCTAACACTCTTACCATAGCCGGGATGCTAACTAGTAAAATTACCTGCGAGTACGTCTCTGTCAGGCCTAATTTCAAACAAAAACGAAATATTTTCAGTTGATGAATGCAAACTAACAAATAACGAATTTGAAACAGTAAATATGTATCTCTTGATCACAAATAATATTTAATATATTGAAAATTGTATTCGATACCCCTTTTCTTTTCTTCAATACCTTATTTCAAAAAGTTAAGACATACGCTTAACTTACACTCACCTTATATTAAAACCCCTTCTCCAAAACCTGAGACGGGTTCTTGTCATATAAAATTTAAAATAGAAATAAAAAAAATTATAAATTGTAAGTATGCGAAGCAACGGAAATTGGTAATATTTATACATAATACTATTTTTTAATCTTCAAGAATGTACATTTCAATAATAGATTATAAAACTTTATTGGTAAATTTAAGAAGTATCAGAAACGTCATCATTATTATCAGGAAATCGAATCAAATTGGATAATATAAAGAGGGCATCCATAATATTTTACTATTGTGTTGCGAAAGGGTTACTAAACCGTAATATATTTGGACTCCTTTCTAATAAAGATAAGGTTTAAAGGTAAATTTAAAAATTAACCCAGGACATAAATTCAAAAAAAGTATTCCAATAACTTTTGTCTTGTGCGTTTTATCTAATATACGTAGATATTTCTGGTCACATTAAGCAGATTTGAACAATAAATTACCAACAGAGTATCGATTTATTGATTGGGATTAAGCACAAAGTTACACAATGGGCTATCTGTATTCTTTCTATCACGAATATCGAAACCCGGTTTCTGAGAGTGGGAGTCCGCAGACACAGCGCTGTGCCACTGGAGGGCCTATGTGTTGTGTTGCTTTGTTTGTAAAGGGCAGATATCATACAGCACATCACAGAGGTTTAATATAAAACTAACACAAATATATAAAATTATATTACTTATGGCCAACAAAACCAAAAATCTGAGTTCAGCGCCCTACCTTTTATTAATATGCCATGACTCATATCTCTTTTTCTTAACTTTACTCATAACTTAATGTGCAGGGGAATATTTTGTGGTATCGCACAGATTCAAAGCCAAGAATCGTATTGAAAATTAAGACGAAAATTATAAAATGCTTTTGATTTCTACTGTTTAAACTGCTTCCAGCCTATAGTTTTATCATGTATTTTAAACAAGTATTTGACTCTAGTGGGGGGCCTGGCATGGCCGAGCGCGTTAAAGCGTGCATTCGTAATCCGAGGGTCGCGGGTTCGTGCCCGCGTCGCGCTAAACATGCTCGCTCTCCCAGCCGTGGGGGTGTATAATGTGACGGTTAATCCCACTATTCGTTGGTAAAAGAGTAGTCCAAGAGTTGGCGGTGGGTGGTGATGACTAGCTGCCTTCACTCTAGTCTTACACCGCAAAATTAGGGACGGCTAGCACAGATAGCCCTCGAGTAGCTTTGTGCGAATTTCCAAAACAAACAAACAGACTCTAGTGTGAATAATCAATATTATTTTACACATAACTGAATATTTCCTGTTACATTTAATATATTGTTGGCTCGAGGTAGACTTTGTTGTAAGTTATTATTTTCTATTGCTTTGCTTTAAAAACTCTTTGTTGCTATATAGTTATAAAAAGTGACAGAATATGATTTTAGATAAGTGCTGTATGAACAATTTGTAAACGATTCATTCGAATACATTTAGACTAGTTACCATTTAAAAGAATCTTTATCTATTTTCGATATTCGCGCAAAACTGTTCAAGGACTACCTAAACTAGTCGTCCTTAATTTTGAAATAATAGATTAGAGGGAATTTAGTCAGTCAACAACACTTGCTACCAACTCTAGGGCTACATTTGTCTGATCGAATAATACAAGTTTGTTATAACGGATTCACATCTCCAAAGTGGTTTGCATAATGGTTTTCTTTTTTCGCTGTAACAGGACACGAACATAAGAACAAGGTATTTACGGACCACTGTGTTGATCTTTGGTCCACATGTTTCAGGAGTGTTTTTGAGGGTTAACAGTCAAACTTTTTTTGCTTATTTCATGATGTTTCACTGAGTTTATCTTGCACAATCATGTGATTTACAGGAGAAAATTAAAAATAAACAAATTTAAACTAAGGGAAAGCATGAGAGAATAAAAATAATATATGATAAATGATAAATTTAATTTAAATGTAGCTTGTTTGTTTGTTTTGTTTGTTTTTTGGAATTTCACACAAAGCTACTCAAGGGCTATCTGTGCTAGCCGTCCCTAATTTTGCAGTGTAAGACTAGAGGGAAGGCAGCTAGTCATCACCACCCACCGCCAACTCTTGGGCTACTCTTTTACCAACGAATAGTGGGATTGACCGTCACATTATACACCCCCAGGCTGGGAGGGCGAGCATGTTTAGCGCGACGCAGGCGCGAACCCGCGACCCTCAGATTACGCACTCGGCCATGCCAGGCCTTTTAAATGTAGCAATATACTTATTAAATTTGTATAAATAAATAATATATAATTTGTGTGTATTCTTATGGTAAAGTCACATTGCTAAGTCAACCGAGTGGAATCTAACCCCTAATATATAATGACAAATTATATAAAATTAATACATTATTTACAGTTGAAATATGTAAAAACGGTTAATCGTTTGCAAGAAAACATGTCTAAACTAATAAAAATCTACCTGCTTGTGTCTACAATATATGAGTTCTCATAGTTTATTCATTTGAATTCTTACACAATTTTTAACGTATCTTTTTCATCACACACTTTAGATAAAAATTAACCAGATTTATACAGGGTAGAAATGTAAAACAAACTCTGCTATTAGTTTTATATTCGTGACTGCTTCACATTTATACAAGTTGGTCAGTTTTATAACAAATGTTGAATCAAGTTCTTTAACTGGTGGAAGGTTTGGGGATTAAGAGTATAACAAAATATTATGAGCTGCATTTAGAAGTTTGTTTTGTTTTTATCAGCTCATGATTCGTTATTAAAGGATGTAGTTACATATTTAATAACATTAAAAGAATCGTTGTTGTTTTGAATTGAGCACAAGGCTACACAATGGTCCATCTGTGCTCTGCCCACCACGGGTATCGAAACCCGGATTTTAACGTGGAAGTCCGCAGACATACCGCTGAGCCACTGGGAGGCCGTTAAAAGAAAAGCAATTCTGCATACAAAATTTAAATCTAAGGTTATTTTTAGTGTTAAAATATTTGAGCTTGTATCTTAAGTTGTTGATTTTTCTAAGGGTTACAGTTTGTAATGTTTACAACGTAAAACACAGTGTACGTGAGTTACTAAGAAGCACGATACCTTATCTTTTTCGAAACATAAAGTCATTCTAACTTTATTATCAAAAATATCGGATTCTATAGATTTCTATGAAGAGATATATAGACATACATTTACATTATAATTTGTAAATTACGCTTTCTAAGGATTTTCTTGAATTCACTATTAAGCTTGAGTTTTTTTATATATTTTTTTAGTTTTGGCAAATTCAGAAAGCATGCAATTATCACTTGTAAATATGATTTTAGTTGTGTCACTTCCAGCTTTCTCATTGGTCAGTCCGGCAACTCACACTTGTGTAATCCCGGTCTGAAAGTCTTTTGAGATGAATCTCAATCAGTGATGTCGAGAAACCCACTTGTTGAGAATTTTATATGCAAAAACGGCTTGTTTGGGTTGAGAAAATATTTTAAATAGAAGGTCGAAACGTTGTTCGCTCTTCTATTTAAAATATTTTCTCAACCCAAACGAGCCGTTTTTGCATATAAGATGAGAGATCTGTAACTCAGTTATTTAATATGATTGTATTTTGGGCGTTGCTCAGTACTTTGATATCTTTTACAGTGAAATGATATAGTGTAATTGCATAGCCTGTTATTAGCAGTTCTTGTGAATTTCGAGCTAACTTAAATATTATAATTTCGTTGCTCAAAATTGGCATCGATATCTTTCTGTAGCATTTTTCCTCTTTAAACGCGGTGTGTTAGTGGTAAGTCTACGGCCTTACAACACTAAAATCCTGGATTCGATTTCTCACAGTGACTGCAATAAAGCAAACTTCGTTACACCACTTTAAACACGTATATATAATATCGTATATTCGAACCTTGTAGTGTTTTTTATATGCAAAAACGGATCGTTTTGGTTGAGAAAATATTTTAAATAGAAGAGCGAACAACGGTCATCGTCAGGTTCACAAAGAAAGAGGTAACTGACCGGAAGCTGACCACATGTTTGGAAGGGGCTGTGTAACTGAGTGTCGCAATGTAGAGGGCGGGGTTAGATGTTTGAATATATAATTTTATCTATAATATTAATATAGGTATGATGGCGTTCTTTTATATTGGTTTATTTTGGGTTTAAGTTGTTGTATAAGTAAGGCTTCTTTAATTTTGCGTTTGTTTATGTTTGTTTCTTTATTTAGTATTTGTGTGTTTTCTATGGTTACGTTGTGTTTATTTGACTTGCAGTGTATGAAAACATGTGAAGGTGACTTTTTATGTTCTTTGAATCTGGCTTCCATTTTTCTACTTGTTTCTCCAATATAGAAGTCATGGCAGTTATCACGTATTTTATATATAATGTTGATGTAGTGTTTGTCAGTGTAGTTATTACATTGTATAGACCTCAGTTTTGTGCCTGGTTTTAGAATAAATTTAGTATTAACTGGAATGTCATATTTTGTTACTAGTTTTTGCCAAATGTTGGTTATTTGTCTGCTGATGTCAGGAATATATGGTATACAGCAGTATATGGTTTCGTGATTTTTTGATTCGTGAGATATATTTACTTTTGTTGGTTGATTTTGCTTTCTGTTTAGGCGTGTGCGTATAATGTTTTCTACGGTTTGTGGAAGAAACTTATTGATGTTGATGAAGTATTGTTTTATTTTGTCTATATGACATTCCAGTTAATACTAAATTTATTCTAAAACCAGGCACAAAACTGAGATCGAAACAATGTAAGAACTACACTGACAAACACCACACCAACACTATTTATAAAATACAATGAGATAACTTCCACGACTTCTATGTTGGAGAAACAAGTAGAAAAATGGAAACCAGATTCAAAGAACATAAAAAGTCACCTTCACACGTTTTCGAACACTGTAAGTCAAATAAACACAACATAACCATAGAAAACACTCAAATACGAAATAAAGAAACAAACATAAACAAACGCAAAATTAAAAAAGCCTTACATATACAACAACTTAAACCCAAAATAAACCAATATAAAGGAACGCCATTATACCTATATTAATATTTTATAGATAAAATTATACATTTAAACATCTAACCCCGCCCTCTACATTGCGACACTCAGTTACACAACCCCTTCCAAACATGTGGTCAGCTTCCGGTCAGTTACCTCTTTCTTTGTGAACCTGACGATGACCGAAGAAGGTCGAAACGTTGTTCGCTCTTCTATTTAAAATATTTTCTGAACCCAAACGAGCCGTTTTTGCATATAAAATTCTCAACAAGTGGGTTTCTCGACATCACTGATTCTTGTAGTGTTTTAGCTTTAAGTTGGTAAGAAAGGTATGTAAAAGCTCCTGATTCCACCATATGTTATGTATGACTTGGAGTTTTCTGTCACAGTTCCGTATCATTTGATAGTAACTAAAATGGTTTTGTTTTCATATAATATTTTCCCACTGTAATATACTCACATAAATTTTATTTTCATTTCCAGAACTTGTCTCTCTGTATTTAATTTTTCTCCGTTTTCCATGGTGTGACCAAGGTTTGCAACGTTGTCACAAAACCAAACCGATAACATGCACACTTCAGATCTGTGGGAACAAAAACAAACTTCTATTACTTTTCATTTATCGTTTATTTCATTTATATTAATTTGTTTAAAACGTGATTTTCTCAAATTGTAGTTGTCTATCAACTATTAAGGTTAATGCGAAACCACGTGACTTTCTTGTTTTAGAGCTACAGAACATCATCCATGGTTGCATATCTCAGTGTATTTGAGGTCGAATCACCTAAAAGTGAAAACACAAGTGCATATACCCAAAATTTCAAATAACAGGTTGCTGTAGCATGTACTCACAAAATTATTAGACTATTTTAGCAGTGATGCCATAAACGTTAACAATGCACAAAGGATGACATTTTAATTCTCTAGAGTAAATCAGTTTTTAATAAATCAAAGAAGAACAATATAATAGCTTAAATGTAACAACTATGTTCAAATAAAAAGAGATTTTTTTCAAACTTTAAGTCTACAGTAAAGCACTAAATTACAATTAGAACAACATTCGTTATTATGTGAACGCCTTTTGGTGATGAAATGTAAAAACAATCAATTACATTTTTTGTACTACATTAGTTTTAGTCTTATTGTATTTCTAAATGCTGTGTTATTTATTCGGTCCCTTAGTATTTCTCCGAGAAGAAGAGTATATAAGAGATTTAAACCCCACCATGTTTATCATATGTATTGTCGACGACGCTTTTTTACTCAATGCCAAATATCATTAGTCTATGATACAACAGATATAATAATAGTCGAAACGCTATTTATAGAAACCATTTGCCAGAATGACAAGTTTTGTAAACGACCACTACTTTTAGGCGAAGCATATCGTCCTAGCATCCTTAATGGATATGAAAACATGACATAAAACAGTTGAAATACTATTATTTTATATACTATTCTTCTTGAAAACAAAACAAAAACACAAAAGTCAAAATAAAGAATGTGTGTATTATTTAAAAATAATATGAGCTGAATACCTCTGTCTATTCTGTGATAAATATTACCGATTATAATTAAAATAGTTTGTTCTGAAGGCAGCCACATTTGCAAGTCCTAATTTGGACAAATTGATCATTACAAAGTCAATCAATCGTAAGAGAAATTTATTAAGCATACCAGACTTTAACAATAAATATGACGGAAAACAAAAATTAGAGGTCTATAACACGGCCACAGTGTAAGCAGTGGCCAATTAATATCATGTGATAAAGCACACGCAAAAGATTTAGAATATGTCAGTTTCTCTCATATGTTCGTTCTATGTGTCATACTCTTTGGTACAAGTTAATAATCTAAGATATTTTTTGCAAAAATATGTTCAAAACGAGATTTTAGTCTTTCCTAAGTTCCCGAAGTCCATAATCAACTTTATGTAAATGTTATTTTTAATTTCGTTCACAATGGCAAACTGGTCAATCTTTTCAAACCGAGTCTTCTTAATTAAAATATGTGTGATGTCATCTGCCAAGAAATATGACATCTCTTCACACTCTTTCAATTTGATAAATTTAAACTGTAGCTTGAAAGATTCGTTTGTTTTCAAATTTCGCGCAAAGCTACACGAGAGCTATCAGCACTAGCTTGAAAGAACACTACTTTTTAATGTATTAATTTGTGTGTGTGTATACGTATGTTTTATCACGTCCCAGGTGATGTAGCACGATTTATATTAGGTTATAAAGTACACTCTTCAATTAGTAATATTTATCGAACCGCTCATGAGTGGTAATCTAGAAATTTACCAGATCGTTCACTGCAAAATACTTAATTGGTGTTGCTTCATTCTTACTCTTAAAAAGCTCAATAGATAACGCAACGATTACTACTGAAGTGTTAGCGAATGACGTATTAATAAATCAATTGTTTTCGCATTACGTTTTTACGTCTCAAAAGAATAGCCTCAGTATCAAATTGTTAACAACAACAACAAACAACAGAGGATTTTAGCCCATTCTAGTGTGAATATGGCATTTTCAGCTCAAATCTACCATTGTTATATTTACCAATTAACGATCAAGATTATGCGTTAGAAGTTAGAATATTTTATATATTATATAAAATAAGATTTTTTTTCCATTTCTAAACTGACATAGTGTCTTTGCTGCGATTTAAAATTAAAATATTCCATAAAAAGATTTATCAATTTTGTTTGTTGTTAATCACGAAACTATAAAATGTTATATTTAACTCGAGTATCGAAACCCGGTTTTTAATGTTATAAGCCTTCCGACTTACCCCAGAACCACCGTAGACATTACGGTATGTTTTTCCTAACTAAGAAGAATAACATCTAAATATTAAGTAAATACAAAATAAATATTTGTGGGAAACAAAACAAAAATTAAGAACACTGGACTTTTTGTAACAACAATAAAAAAAGATGAATGAACTTTTTATTTCTAGATTAACATAATGCATTTTTTTATACATTCAAACCCTCTAAAATTCGTATGTTATGAAATTATTATCGTTTTCTTTTTAATACTTGTGAGGCATGGCCAGGTAGTTAGGCCTCTCGACTTGCAATTGAATCCCTGCCATACCAAATATTCCCGCTCTTTCAGCTGTGGGGGCATTATAATGTGACTATTGGTCCTACTGTTCGTTTGTAAAAGAGTAGTCCAAAGGCTACTGGAAATGTCAATGACATTTACAGTCATCATCATGACTGGTGATGACTAACTGCCTTCCTTTTAGCATTTCACTGCTAAATTAGGGACGGCTAGCGCAGAAAGCCCTCTTGTAGTTTTGCGAAAAATTCAAACTAAATAATACTCGTAACAGAAAAAAAATGTAAAGTATTAACTTTTATAAGAGTGCTTGAAGCATGAAAAAGAACTCGACTTCAATCTTTCACAGCGCATGCTTTTATAATAATCTGGTTAGAAAACAATGAATTATTTATTTAATTTCGTGCAAGGCCTGGCATGGCCGAGCGCGTTAAGACATGCGCTCGTAATCTGAGGGTCGCGGGTTCGCATCCGAGTCGCGCTAATCTTGCTCGCCCTCCCAGTCGTGGGGGCGTTATAATGTGACGGTCAATCCCACTATTCGTTGGTAAAAAGAGTAGCCCAAGAGTTGGCGGTGGGTCATGATGGCTAGCTGCCTTCCCTCTAGTCTCACACTGCTAAATTAGGGACGGCTAGCACAGATAGCCCTCTAGTAGCTTTGTGCGAAATTCCGAAACAAACAAACACAAGGCAGACGATATATTTCTATTGTACGTGTCCTTACCTGTAGAATAGATGGAATATTCTTTACAGTTGTTTGTGTTCCAACTAATCAAATAAGACAGAAAAAATATTTTATTCCACTGCCTAAGTTCTAAACTTCCAAATATGTTTTTAAATGTATTCTAAATTTTGGAAACAACACAGTTCTATAACAGGTTTATGCTTTAACATGTGAAAAGATAGATTATGTTGTGAAATATCTGATTTAACTAGTAAAACAGGATTAGATATTATTCTATGGTCTTTTTTTTCCTAATCAATAAAAAGTAAAGTATATTTCACCGTAATATATGTTTTAACATGGGTCACACTAATATAACAGAATCAAAGATTTTGCTCTATGGTCTTTTTTCTAACCAATAAAACGAGATATATTTCCCAATGACATATTTTCTAACCTGTAGAATGGACAATAGATCCTCCACAATGGTCTATTTCCAACCATTACAAGCGGGTACGAAGTCTTATTTCGCAATATTTGTTCTATACTGTAGAGTGAGGTAGTGGAGCTTCCACCATGGTCTATGTTCTGTTTTGCGAAAGAAGACGATATATCTTATATACGTGTTTTGATTTGCTCAACAAGGATGTAGTTTCTCTACTGTTGGGTGGATTCTACACCCAAACATATGTTGCTGCTGTTTTTCTGACTTATATGTATAATACTCTCAAAACTATTTCCCATAACATCACCCAACAACTAGACGATTTATCTACGCATGAGCAGAAATTATGTAGCTCTGTGGGACTTGGATATAAAAGATAAGATTAGTTAAAATGGAACATTCAACGTTATTTTTATTCTGTGAGCACGAGAGATTAATGTAGCTTTGCCCTTCTCATAACTTCTTTCCAGGTTTCCATCTTTAGAAAAATGGTTAGTATATTTTTTAATCTATATGACTATCCGATAAAAAACGAAATAATATTCATATGTATATTCTTCTAGTCCGAAATCTTTTTCTGTAGTGGTAGGAATGTTCCTTACTTTCAGCATTTTATCTCATATAGAATTTGAGGGATACAAAGTAGGCCACAATAATGTCGAAAGATTTTACTTTAATAGACCGGCGCTGATAATCCACGGTGCGTGTGATTTGTCACCAGCAGTGTATGACGTACACGCGACAATCACGACTGCAGCGGTTTTGTGTTTCGGATAAATCCGGAGCTTGTGTAATAGACCTTTATACACTCTTACTTTGTGATTTCTCGCATTGCGGATTATATTGAGATGAGTTAAATTCACTCACAACATACGTAACAATATAGTTGAGCTCAACCCGGCGCCCGTCTAGAAGGTATGTAATAAACTGTGTCAATAGAGCTCTTAAAACGAACCACTAAATCCGAACTGAAGCATGGTCCTTCTTCTAACAGACGCAGATTGGTTAAAAATTAGAAGATTAAAGCACGTTCTCATACTTTTTTAAACTCCCTATACAAATATTTTAGTTTTGTCCCATAACATATAACTAAGTGTTATTTAGGAGTAACTAACTATCTAGCATAAAATGATTAAAATAAACTCAGAGTGAGAAATGTTTGAACGCGGGTTGAGGACTCAAGTTTTGTAAGTGACAACATGATTAAGAGGGTTAAAGCAAGAAACAACATATGTTAACTAAAACTTCACATCCTCTTACGACAAATGGTAAAATGTTTTCGTTATTTACTAAAGTGGTTAAAGAAAAGAGAGTTTGTTTGTTTTTTAACTTCGCGCAAAGCTACACGAGGGCTATCTGCGCTAGCCGTCCCTAATTTCGCAGTGTAAGATTAGAGGGAAAGCAACTAGTCGTCACCACCAACCACCAACTCTTGGGCTACTGTTTTACCAACAAATAGTGAGATTGACCGTCGCATTATAATGCCCCCATGGCTGAAAGGGCGAGCATGTTTGGTGCGACGGAGGATTCGAACCCGCGACCCTCAGATTACGACTCGAACACCCTAACCCATCTGACCATGCCCGGCCTTAAGAAAAGAGAGAGGTATATAATTATGTTTATGCAATTATACGAACCTATACGTTCAAGATCGGTATCTGTTAATTCTTATGGCCCCATAAACGATCTATTTTCTAGCAAACAATAACATAGATTTACTACAATCCTGGCCCGTCATGGTGAAATGGTTAAGGCGCTCGACTGAGGATTGCCGGTTTGTATCCCCGTCGCACCAAACATACTCGCCTCTTCAGCCGTGGGGGCATTGTAATGTGACGGTCAATCCCACTATTTGTTGGCAAAAGAGTAGCCCAACAGTTGTCGGTGGGTGGCGATGACTAGCCGCCTTCCCTCTAATCTTAAAATGCAAAATTAAGGACGTCTAGCGAAAATAGCCATCTTGTAGTTTTGCGCGAAATTCAAAAGCAAACAAACAGTATTACAATTTATAGTCAAGGACACAGGGTGTTCAATAAATCACCAACACTCTTCAAAATGTTTTAAATTCAATATTCTGTCGAATAAACGCATTAAAGTAAGCGGTAAAAGTAAAGCTACAGATTGGCTTGGAAATAAACACCTGTAACTGTTGAAGTTTGGTCTTCATGCTTACAAGGTTCAATAACAGTTGGTAACAAAATATCACTTTCTTGACATCCCTGCTGGAAAACTTTAACAAACGAGAAGGTGTCTACTAAAAATAAACCTTCGAGGCAAACTTAAGATATTGCTTGAGTATATTAGACCAAATACAAATACATTCAAAATTCTGAACAAATATCGATTCTACTATACCAACGTTATCAAAAGGTTTATTTTTGATCTAACATATAACAGCAAAGACTTTCTCGTATATATATATATATTCCAAAATCAGTAAAACTCAAATTGATTGAATATTGTTTTCAATACTGCCAGTGTAACAGTGTAACAGTTTGAGAGGGTCGAGAAATTGAAGTGCACAGTGGTTGGATAAAATAAAAGGCTCAAATAAAATGAAGTTCAGTTTGGACAGTTATTACTAGTGTAGTACCTTAAGACCAGTACTTCGACGTATTTTTTTTCTTATTTACTTCAGTGAAGAAGAAAGGTTTACCTTTCGTAAGTGCTCGGGATATGTGGTTTTTAATCATTTTGTATTAAGACATATTAAATCCACTCGTTTTTCATACATCACAAATTGTAAATTAGTAAGTTTTCTGATGCATTAAACAATTGAATATTTTAAACTATATTGAGCATGTTGAGGTACCACCTGCAGAATGCCTTGTGTCATTTGTTAAATTGTAAAAAATATATATTTGAAAAATCACCTTTCATTACAGAAGCGAAAGGTAATAAATTTGGTTTATCATAACTTATTTTAAATGGCAAGGATTCTAAAGCACTTGACTCGTAATCGAGGGTTGTGGGTTCGAGTCCTCGTCACACCAAACCTTTCAGTCTTGGGTGCGTTATAATGTTACAGTCAATCACACTATTCGTTGGTAAAAGAGTAGCCCAAGAGTTGGCGGTTGATGGTGATGACTAGCTGCCTTCCTTCTTGTCCTACATTGCTAAATTAGGGACGGCTAGCGCAGACATCCCTCGTGTAGCTTTGCGCAAAATTCAAAATAAACGAACAAACACATGTTACGTTTATTCTGTGGTAAGCCACTCAGTTACATGAAAAAGTAAAAAGGATTTTGTCATAGTGGTAGATATATCACTCACTTCAGCAAAACGATGCTCTGTTGTTACTATTGAAGCTAAAGGAATTTTAGTGTGTATTCATATTCATACATATAGTGATTCCAAACCTAAAAGAAGTACTTTTGAGTGTACAGAAATTAATAGTTAGACCTCCCTTGAAATGCTGTACAAAGCTATCAGGGTGACTAGGGATGAAATGGTTATCTTACAGAAATCAGTTGAAATCTACTAATTTATTTTTGCTTGAGAAAAGAAGCAAGAAGCGGCTATATTGAAGTTTATAGAATTTCTAAGAAACACTCACATGCCTGTATTGGTTCAATGGAACTGACCCACGACACCAACAGTTATGGCATACAGATATTCAACAGTAGGAACAACAAATACGCTGATAACTGCTCTATATTTCCTTGTAATTTCTTACGAAACGTTCAGAGATAAACATTCAAAACTCGCAAGAAATTTACTACAGTTGTTTATGTTAATTAAACACAGAGCTACACAACGGACAACGGACTGTCTCTGTTTTGCCCTCCGCGGGTTTCAAAACCAGCGTTTAAGAGTTACAAGTACTTAGACTCACTGCTGAAATACTGTGGGGGAGGGGCTGTACAGTTACATGAGTCTTTGAGTCGGTAGGCGCAACTCGATCGATAAAACTTTGATTCTAAGATTTGCCTGTCTCAATAACAAAACTAAATGACGAATCGACTTTTTCAATCCGCCATGACAGACATATAAAAATGCATGCACTGAAGTTGTTTTTTTATTCGAAGAGCATGAATATATCGATTAAGCATTATTGTAATTTATTCGCAAGAATACGTTACTCTCAAAAGTTTACAAAGAAAAGAACAAACCTTCACACTTTTTAAAACATGAAGATTTATTTTTCGTGCTACGAGAAATATTTATGTTTAATAGTTGTTGCTACCCATATAGAGAGATGTTCGGGATGACAGATGGTTAAGGTACTCAACTCGTAACCTGAGTATCCCGGGTTCGAATCCCTGTCATATCAAACATGCCCGTCCTTTCAGCTGTGGGTGTGTTACAATGTGAAGGTAAATTTCGTAGTGTTCCCATTTTCTCTATAAATGCTAAAAAGTTTTTTATTTTTTCCCTTTTTTTATTTTCATCTTTCGAAGGTCTACTCAAATAAGTAGTTGAGTCTAACAACGTAAAATGCATATATTTCCTTTATGTTCATTGGCCTTAAGATTTTTACCAGCAGTGTATATGTGAGCGTTTTATGCATGAATAAAATTAATACGTAACAAACAGAATAACATATTAATGTCATTTTCAAGCAAAAATATGCTACACTTACACACATACACACGCGTAATATATTTATGGAGGATGGGTCATAAGTCAGTTGACCCAATTAATGAGCTAAAGATTTCTTCATTCTTGTGTGTAATACATGACATTATTTGTTTTGACTCCAACCACACAAATACAACTAAATGATTTTTATTTTACTTCCCAAAATTTTTCTTTTCTTAAAGCATCTGTTAAAAACGTTTGTTTTCCTAACTTGCTTAGAATTCATACAACCGAATAATAAAGAGCTAGATATTTTTTCCGCACTCTGTGCATAAGGATTTGTAGGTTCATCTTCAATATAAGTTTTTGTCGTCTTACTGCCTGCATATACTTATATACTTTCAAAATCTATGAAGGTTCATTGTGCTGTACCGATTGTTAAGAAATAGTACTTTCAAATTCGGTACATTCTTAGTTATTATCAGATTTGAATGTCGCTGTCGAGTTATTGTAACTTTCTCAGATTATTTGTCCAACGTTCACAGAGGAATGCAAAACAATTGTCTAATAATAGCTTGATTTTAATTGTATATATATATGTTTATCAAGCATCTCTCTAACTTCTATTTTGCCCCTTTTCTTTGTTTTGGTACAGTAAATAAAAAGAAACAGAAAAGTGTTTTCCATCTATGTCATTGAGTGAGTCAAGTGTTCTTTCTGTCCGGTACTGTTGAAGTTTATGTCAAGTGTTCTTTCTGTCCAGTACTGTTGAAATATTTTACACTTGCTTTTATAATTGTCATCATATCTTTTTTTAATATTTGCATTCTGTGAATTATAACACTGTACCACAAAACATTTACTACTAATGAAAACTTAAGTGATTCGGGTTACTTTGATGGTACCGACTTCAAAAATGTAAGAATTTGTTCATCACCTCTAGAATTTAAGTTATTATAATATATGAATATTTTATCAGCACTATGTGAAATATAATGCAATTAATTCAATACAATAGATTTATGCTGTGTAAATTTAAGTTTACTTAGACAGTGTAATGGTTAAAAGATATGCATTTTGATAACATCAAACACTGACTGTTATCATGATATAAAAGAAATATAATATGATGTTTAGTGTAAGTATTATTGTTTGTTTGTTTGTTTTTGTGAGTGAACATTTCATGACTGTTTAGTTTTCCTAACAAGACAATCAAGATGAATTATTGTAAAGTAAATGTTAGACAAGTTTAGTTACGTACCTCGGTAAGAATCGTAAGTTGAATTTATAATTCATTGATGTTAAAAGTATTGAACGTCGCATGAAATGTACTGATGTCGAGGATATAGAGTTTTTTAGAAGACGAGCAGACGATTAAGTGATAAATATATAAATTGTGTGAGTTTGTGTGTGTGTTTTCTTATAATAAAGCCACATTGGGCTATCTGCTGATACCACTGAGGGGAATCGAACATCTGATTTTGGCATTATAAATCCTTAGACTTATCGCTGTACCGGGGGGACAAATTGTGTGAGACAAGCAGGAAAAGCATACAAACAAAGGAGGGAAAAAGTAACGTCACGGGAAATAGAAGTTTCTGCCAAATAAAAGTTAAATGTAAAGTTAATTGTTTTAGGAATAAAAGACTTAACGATTAATAGGTTAGAGTAAAACTAACCATTTCAAAAGATAAAAAGATATAGCTTATTCCGTCAAAGTGAGTTCTAAAGTAATTGAAACAAAAGTGCACTTTAGCGAAAGAAACGGATAATATCTGAAGTACGAGAACCAAAAAAATTACTGGAAAAGCAGTGAACAATGCACGAAATACTAGTGCAATAGAAATAGAGAAAGATGATTCAGCTTGTCAACTGAAATTCTAAAACAACTAAATAAGCCTAAGTGGACTTTTGACAAGAAGACGATAACTATAAATAGTATTTGTGATATGTCTATGATTTCTGTAGTGTAAGCTAGTTCAAATGTACATATTATTTTGGAAACAAGTGGAGTACATGCTATTCCTTTATTTTTGAATTTATCGCCAACAAGTCACAGACACCTACGGTAGAAAAATCCTTAGCCCAACACACCCATATATTAACTTAATATATCAGGTCATCCCTTAACTAATGTCCGATTTTAGTTTCAGAAAAAGAGAAAGGATTTCAAACGGTTTTAATGTTATTTAATCAATAACGTGTGTTCGAATATTATTGATTACTTCATGTGTTCCCAGCTCTTTCCATCAAGATAGTTTTGCAAACTTCGAAACAGACGATAATTGGATGGGGAAAGGTCTGTAGAATAAAGAGAGTGTAGAAGTTTTTTCCTTTCTAGCTCTTCAGTTGTTGCAGATGTGATCCTTACTGTATGGGGCTGTGCATTATCCTGGTGTAACACAACATCTATGCAATTGATCAAAGCAGGTCTCTTTTCTTTCATTGCAACATACAAGCGCTTTAACTGTTAAGAATAAAAGTCTAGTGTAATTGTTACATTAAGTGGCAGCAACTCAAATTGAATCACATCAACAATAATATCCCACCAGTCCCAAAAAGGTGAGTCACATTCACGAGAGTGCAGAGAAGTGCAAATGTCCACTCTTGCTCGAAGGTTGGCTTGTGTCTAATCATGAAGGAGTCCATTTTCCAAGTTTTGACATCTTTCCAAGCTGTTGTAAATGACAGAGAACCGTTAAATGAGTTGAATCAAGCTATTGTCCTAGTTCTTCAACTATTACAGCACAATCTTCATCAAGTGCAACCAGCAGCGAGTCATCGTTAAACTCAACAGGACAACCTGAGGGTGAAGCATCACTTTAGCTGTAGTCACCTGATCTGACCTTCTGAATCCAACTTCGACATTGTCTTTCATTGAGAGACTCTGCACCATAAACACCTTGAATGTTTCGTGTATTTTCTGCTGCACAACTGCCTCTTTTAAACTTTTAAAGCACTATATGCTTAATGTGCTCTTCAGATATATCCATCTTTGTATGGGTTTATTTGATTAATGATCTAAAAAAGTGGAGTTGGGTTAGTTTCTTTTATTTTTCTGAATATTTTTATACATGTCCAACTATATATTTTAGTCATTAAAGACTTCTACAAAGATAGAAATGATGATCTACTTTCTGTATTAAATTTTCGGACATTACTTGTAGTATGGTCTGATATATTGATTCAAAAGCAAGTTGATTGACAAATGTACTGAACTTGTGTAAAATTCCAAATATATTATTCATATGTGCCATTTGTTCTCGATAAAACTGTAGCGAATTGCACCATTTTGCTTCATTCCCACACTCGTCTGCTCTGCTCCGGAATCACGAAATTCTCATATGTTCAGTTTGTTACAACATTTGAGAAGTCCCTTGAAAGGCAGAGTCAAATGCCTCTTTCTCACTCAGTTGGTCACTTCGCTTCGCTCCGCACGTGGTCAAAACAAAGTCTGATACTCTTCCTCGCATCATACCCGTGATATAATCAAATTTGCAAAACTTTGTCTTAAGATCTTTTAAACTCTAGTTCTGTAAACACAAATTACTTTATACCTCGAGGAAATCATTTGAAATGCAAGCTGCTTCCCGTTCAAGTAAAGTCCGAAAGTACAAAATCACCCAAAACATTTTTGCTATATTTCCATATATCATGGAAAGTATAAGATATTACAGTTTTACAAAGGAAAAATATCAAACTAAAGATAAAGTTAGCTTATTATCACTATTTTGTGTGTAAATTTTATGATCAAGAAAAGCAACCCTTGGAATACGTGTCGAGTGCCTTAACCACCTGTCCATGCTGAACAACAAACAAATACAGTTTTTACCTCTTTTTTTATTTCAGTTGGTGTATTAGATGCCAGTTAAACCACTGTACCCTCTGTTAACTGGAATATTAACGTACTTGCAGGATAGTGTTATTGAAACCATCGAGAGGAATTACAGGTTTGATAGTACAACACTTCAAAGGTTGATGTTAGCCAGAAGTTCTGTTGGAACATAACAAGCATTCACCTGTTGTAGATTCTGAAAGAGAGGCAGAAATTATCTGTGCAGTCACTAGTTTATGTCGACGTTATTAATTCAATTGTTGCCATTGGTGAAAGGAATCATTTATTAGGCCTATGGCAATGTATTCTTTTCATACTTGTTGATCTTTCGGAAGGTCTGGGATACATAAGTGTTGCAACATCCGTAAGAATACTTGCCTCACTACTGTGCAGTAATAAAAGCTTCAAAAAAATCTCAAAGATCACATTTCCATGGTCTTAACAGTGTGTTTGATCAGCTGTTCAAACTGTTGCCTAGTGGTTAGGGCGCTCTATTCATGAATTCAAATCTTATCATTGGGCATGGTCGTCTTCTCAGCTGTAGAGATGATGGTATAAGGTGACGGTGATTTCCAGTTTTCATTGGTAAAGAGTGGTCCAAGAGTTAGCGAAAGGTAGTGTTGATTTGCTTCCTTCAGTCTAATCTATAACTTGTAAATTATGGATCGCTAGCGCAAAAAGCCCTCAAGCAGCTTTGCGCGAAATTGAACAAATAAACCAGTTTGCTATGTCCACAAAAGAACATACTTCTCATACTTGGTTTCATTAATACTAAGTATATGCTTATGTGTGTCAAGTGAAATCTTCTTGAGGATTCTATACTGATTATTACAATTCGTTGTTCGAATGTTTCTGTAGACTATCTCAGCTAACTGTTCATAGGTTTGTGTAGGTTATCTCTATCAACTGTTCCAAAGCTTGTGTAGAATATTTCTACCAACTGTCCAAAGATTTGCTATATATACTATCTCTACTAACTGTCAAAAGGTTTGTATATACTATCTCTACTAACTATATATGCAAAAACGGCTCATTTGGGTTGAGAAAATATTTTACTTAGAGGGGCGTACAACGTTTTGACCTTCTTCGGTTATCGTCAGGTTCTCAACCCAAACGAGCCGTTTTTTACATGCATATTTTTCTCTACAAGTGGGTTTTCATCTATATCACTGATTATAATTATCTCTAGTAACTGTCCAAAAGTTTGTGTAGACTATCTCTACTAACTGTCCAAAGTTTTGCGTACGCTATCTGTACTAATTCTCCAAGGTTTTGCATAGACTATCTCTACCAACTGTCCAATGTTTGATGTAGGCTATCTCTATTAATTGTTTAAAGTTTTGTGTAGGCTACGTCTACTAATTCTTCAAGGTTTTCTGTTGGCTATCTCTATTCAATGTTTATAGGTTAATTTAAATTATTAAATATTTTTATGCTTCGTACGCTATCCTAGATATGTTTTCTCTTTGTTCTTGTAAATCCATGCTCATGAAACGCTAACACATTAGATTATAAATTCAATACACGTAAAGTTGAGAAATAATAGAAAATAAAAAAGGTTGGTTTAATCTCGGCAAGAGGATGAAGAAACTCTATTTATATTGCTTTGTCATACAGTTTGTAACTCAAATTAAGAAAACAATAATGGAAATATTATCTTATATTCATTTATAATGCTAACTTAGAAGAAGAAAAAAAGAATGAAAAGATCACGTTACAGACATTGTATCAAAATGAATGGAAGTAAATTCAAATTGCCTAATTATTTTAGTAATAAGAACTTATTCAAAAGAATAAAAATATATTATGTAACTCTTTTTATCACAAAGTTACGGGAAAATAGAATGGAAATATCATTTATGCTACGATTTTGCAACATTTGTCAATCTAGAAGTGTTAAAACTTGGGTTACTTGGGTTGGCCCGTGGGCATCTTGGAAGGTGTATCGAGCGAGTCACAAATCCTCTCCTCCTTGACCCTTTTGATCAATAGGAGGTAGAGTGTACTTCTGTTTATGTTGCCGGTAATCAACTGATTCCTATGACATCTGTCCGGGCCTTTGTTTTGGCTGTCATGAGAGATGCCACAAGGAGTCCTGAGGTTAAGAATTTTATCTCCCTCTTCTGAATGCAAAGAGACTCTCTAATGCTCTGGCTTGTTGATTGTTGGCACAAAAATGTTATATCTTGAGGAAAGAGTGACATCTGGTCTGTTGGTTCTGCTGCTGCTGCAAGTTGGCCAGCCTTTTCATTATACTTGACACCAGCGTGGCCTGGGGCATACACAAAGATGGGAGATTTATCATGGAGATAAGGTGCAGTCTTTCTCTACCCATCAGGTAGCCCGCCATTCTGGATTCTCTGCAACACTGCAGAGTCGATAACAAACACAACTGTGGTGACATCAGTGGATTCTCGGACAAGCTATCCAAGAGCCTTGACAGCCTCAAGTTCCATCCTAGTGTTACTTGCGTACAGGGTGCATGCTTCAGACTTCTCAGTTATGGGTTTGCCATTCAGAAACGTAGCAAATCCCCAATCTGCTCTCATGTTGCAATGATGAGATTTCCCTTCTGGCCAAGTTCCTGGAACATCTCCTGGCATGCCACTTGCGCTGCACCTTGTGGCCACTCTTTACAATCTCTGTTTAACTTGACAATTACTGCAAGTTGCACGGCCATTCCTCTTCTGCAAACCAAAACCATGGAGGTTGGTTGGAAAGGGAATACAAATTGCAAATCTTCTTGCAAGTCAGTGCAGCTTCTTTCCATTTAGATAAGACCTAAGTGCTACTTCAAGTCTTGTGTGGCGTGGAAAACGCCTTTGTTGGTTGGATGGTTCAGCAGTGAAAGAGTACTTCCTTGTAAAGATGTGAAGTTCATGCCTTTGATTTTGCCAAGCCTTGGCAAACAATATGGCTCTTTGTGATGTTTGCCTGTCCTTGATACTTGGGAATCCAGTGAGATGATGGAGTACTGGCACTGGAGTTGATTTGGTGCAACCTGTGATGATTCTGAGACATGCGTTCTGCAACTTTTCCAGCTTTTCAAGTTGGTTGTCGCTGTGTTGTGCCAAGGACAGTGCATAATCAACCACTGAAAGCACAAGGCTTCTGTACAGCATGTTCAAGTGACATTTTTCAGCATGTTTGCCTGCTGCAGCTCGAAGGGCATTCATTCATATTGTGACCTTGATAATGAGCTTATCCACATGCTTGGAGAAGTTCAGTTTCCTGTCAAACACAATGCCCAGATTTCTCCCGGTGAGGGCAGTGATTGAATTGTGTACGGATGCTGACCCTTTGGCCAATGTCCGCACAATTGTTTCACACTTTACTATGCTCAAGCAGGCGTTACCTGTGGACTGGTTGGAGTTTTTGTCCACCCAGCCCGCTCCTCTACCATCAACCGTACGTGTCGTTAACCTATACTTTCTGGACCAATCCGATAACCGTGTCCATTTTCAGGGGTTATCCCTGAAGCAGTTGGTATTTTATTTACAGTGTTCACTTGCTGTTCATGTTCCTGCTCCATTCTACTGGGGGGATATTGTTTCTCCTGGAGATTGGAAACTTATTCGACAAAGTACTTATTCTTCTTTTGTAGGTTTTCATGTTTGTGATGTCGATTATTTACTGTGGTTGCGGGCGATAACCACTAATGTGAAGCTGGTTCATATGGACAGACATCCCACGGGGTTGTGCACTTTGTGTTCAAAGGCGCGGGAAACCATTGATCATCTATTTTTCCACTGTTCATTGGTACAGCCTTTGTGGTCCTATGTATATAAATTATTGGAGTTTTATTTTGGTTGTCCTCTATCTAACTGGGTATGGAGGAGATGCCAATTAGTGGTATCACATCCTTCGTTACCTAGGAGATGCTGCAACATATTCCATTTGCTTACCAGTTTGGCACGACAGGTTATATGTTCTGCTCGTTCAGTATATTTAGCAAGCCATCGCAAAATTCATTTAATTTCCATGTTCAAAGTGCGTGTACGTAAACATATTTATCTCCATTACCATAGGTGTTTGTTACATAACTCATTAGGTGTTTTTTATTATACGTATTCTTATGTTGGTACCTTGGCAAACCAAGGTGCTCAAGGTTATTACTTGTGTACTTTATTAAGATAAGTTGTAATTTCTTTATTTGCATTGTCTTTTTAATTTTGTTGCCAATAACAGATCTATTGGTTTCTTGTTTTGATACGTAAACTATATTATTTGAATAACTGCTGTTCAAAATGACATCTTTTATATATTTTTTGTTTCTAATTTATTAGCTTTGTGGTAATTTTCAGCATGATAATCTGTAGAGTTATTGATACATGATAATTTATTAACTTGTGTTTCAATTGTTGTATTTCTGTGGATACCCCCTCGTTGAGATGGGATAAATAAAGAGAAAAAAACAAAAAAAACAATGCCCAGATTGCACAATGAGCCCCCTTGTGTAATTTCTGTTCCTCCGAAGGTAGAAACAGGAATATCTGATGTGTCAGAAATTTAATTAGTGTAGCATGTTTGATGGTTTAAAATGTTAAACGTAGCATAAGAACAAAATACGTTTAATTCTGTATTTTTTTAGTTTTATTCTAGTTTCCTCATAGTGATTGAGCAAAAACAGTTATTTTCTAAAACACACATGAACTATTTATAAAATACTGTGGAAAGGAATATTTTTAAATAAGTTTTAAAAGCCACCATCATAAGTATATAATCCAGCATTTACAACTGTTCACAAAGGGTGAAAAATTTTGAAGATTACTTACAACACTTATTTGTTTGTTTGTTTTGAATTTCGCGCAAAGCTACATGAGGGCAATCTGCATTAACCGTTCCTAATTTAGCGTGTAAGACTATAGGGAAGGCAGCCAGTCGTCACCACCCACCACTAACTCTTTTACCAACGAATAGTGAAATTAACTGCACATTATAACGCCCCCACAGCGGAAAGGGTGAACAAATTTGGTGTGACGGGTATTCGAACCCACGGTTCTCAAATTACGAATTGAGGGCCCTAATCACATTGCTATGCCGAGTTTACTTACAATACAGCAGCAAAGTAAATAGTCGCTTACTTGCGAATACATTTACTAGTTTATTTGCAAATATTTGTGAGTATCATCTGGAAACTTGTAATCGTAAATGTAAATATGCAGTCACATATGGGTATACTTATATAATTAAAATTACATAGTTGTGTAAGTATTGGCATGGTTGCGTCTCTATATTTAAAAAGTTAATAGTGTCATCTTCTTGCGACTAAAGAAATACTTTTGTAGCTACATTGATTTTGATACGTAAGTCTAAACTCATGGCTCTAACCAAGCATTTGTAAAGCCTATGTTGTTTTCTAGCTACATCATTTATTTTGTTCCATGTTCAAAAATCTTCATCTGGATCCCATGAGCTTTTGTATAAACCATCAAACCGCATGGCACGTGGCAAGGTTGCTTTCAAAACTTGTCGCCACGTGCATTTCCCCGCACGAGTCTAAGGTTCATGAGAGCAGTGTCCGCATTTGCTAAGCACCAAACGAGTAATGATGACATTTTGTCTAGTTCACGTGCGCTTCTGCATGCTTTTGAGCAAAAGAAGCAATCTTCGTTCACCAGAATTGTAAAGATCGAAAGTCGTTGTTGATTGGCTGGAGTCGCTGGTTGCGCCGAAATATATGTAAGCGTTTTGAAAGAAAGAGTCGATGATAATGTTGATTAGATCCCGGTGAATGCTGTAGTTGGATTGGTCAGGTGGGCTTGACAAGTCAGATGCAGTTTCTATAAATGAGAAATGTCGAGGCACAAGAAGCCCTGCCTGAAACCCGATTTCTGTCAAGCGCAGCCTCTCGCCTGAGTCCCTGTCTCTTGTTCTAAGTTTACAAGAGTCAGCTTGTACTGATAGGAGGCCCTAGTTAGCACTTGTGTTCCCAGCGGCCTAGCGTACTACCTGTTATATTACCTTCCATTTTCATAATTTCGATCTCTAAAATACATTCTACTATCTTGCCGAAGGCCACCGTAGACTTAGGAGTGGAATATAAAAGCGTTACTAATAAACCATACATGATGTCAGCACCAGGTCTCACTTACGGTTTCACGGGTAGAACCAGCGACGATTTTCCTCCTTCTGAGTTTAGTTACCCGGACTTGGTGTCCCCACAGTCTTACGGCAATCACGGCCAGTCAGCTCCGTACACAGTCGACGTTCCATCCCACCTGGCCTCTTATCCTGCCGAGCGTGTACAAGTAGATAACCCTCCCACTGCTGCCATGCCACCTCGGCCTTGCCGCTACGAAGAATCTTCCTGTACGAGAGACAGTCCACTTAATGCGGCTCCTGCGCCACACGATATAGGAGACCGTCCTTCGTGTGAATATGCGTCTCAGGGTTTGACTTCTTTGCAATACACCTCGTGTATGACAGGTAAGACATTTACACACGTATAGACAATTACATCTACTTTGTGATCTTGAGTTTTGTGTCGCTCACGTCAGTTTCATACATAGTAGAAAAGTGGAAAATGTTTATGGTAACTGAAGCGTTATACATTGAAAAATAATTGAGCTTTTCTGCAACATCTGTGTCTAAATCCTTTAATGAAACTCGAGTTCGTTTCGTCATTTCTTCTTTTCATTTAATTGGTTTGTTAAAAATAAGAAAAAAAACGTTTTAACCGATGCTATTTTTTTCCTATCCCGTTACAGTTCTATAATTTTCAGAAACTAAAAACACTGCCTCTTCTTATTATATTTCTGAATATTTTGCGCATACCTAAAGAAAACACGCTAAACTTTCCATTTATAAATCATTGTTACCTCTTTAAGATACACTGAAGTCTTTTTCCCAGTGGAACTCCCCTTTAGAAGGAAATATTTTCCGGCATCTAACGAGTTAAATCTGTTACAAAATCACCTGCTTGATGAAAGCTTTGCACATTTCTTGAAGTTTCGTAATTTTAAAATGCAATTTGCAACAACAGCGTTAAAACGCAAAACTATATTTAAATATCCTTGATATATTAAACGTTCCTCAAAACAAAGAGCAAATATAATTTCTCAACACTTTATAGAAATATGTATCATGTCTTTGTAACGTTTTAGCTTTTTCCTATCTCTTGCGCTCTAAGCTGATATTTTAGACTATATTCCAAATCTTTTTATCTGATTTTTATTGTTTCTTTGCATATTAAGCTCCAATAAAAGTGTCGTGAGAGAATTTTTATATCCCCGGAACAACTCGCACGCCAAGCGAGCGTTGAACTAATTCAACAAAAAGATTCATTCCCTAGCGTCCCCGATGGGACACAGGTCATTCTACAGACTTGCAACGCAAAAATCACGGGTTTGATTTCCCTCGGAAAACAGAACACAAATATCCCGTTATGTCTAGATTTGCACTTTTTTTCATAGGAAAAACAATGATTTTCTAGGTTTTGCGAGTAAATTTTGTAAAAACAGGAATTACACATCTACCATTACACGGAGCGAAAGAGAAAATTATTTAGTCTTTAGTCAGTAATTTTCTCTTTTCGAGATGATATAACGATTTAAACGTTTCAATACTTACAATGTTTTAAATTTATAAAGTATAGGTCAATGGAACTTAAGCCTTTTAAAACAAATTCTGACGCTTCATTTATCTCTTTTTGCTTTATCATCATCAATGCTCATAGAATTTAATAATACAAATGACGTTTCAGCCACTACGATGTCAGTTATAATCTAGTCGGCTTGTTACCTGTGGTAATAGTATTGGCGAAGTGCCTAATAGGTAACGGATACTACGGATGTAGTATGGTGTATATACTGTAATGCATTCATTGTTTTTACTCTTAAGATCTTCGAGTTAACGTGTAATGTTCAACTTACTTGTGAAAAGCTAAAAATTACAAATTTTAACTTTAAAACGTGACCTTACAACCCCTTTCGTCCCGGCGCCATATACAGTTGTAACTCAGGTTTTAGTAGCTAATTTGAATAAGTACACCAAGCCAGGCTTGGCTTAGCGATTAACTTGGCAGGCAACGGATCAGAGAGTCCGAGGTTTGAGATATGATACTGCTGAATACGCTTTGCATTTTCATATATGGACACGCAATAAAAGTGGCAGTCAGTTTCATTATTCGGTAGAAAGAGCTAAACAAAGCTCTTGTAGCAGTGGGTTCTGCTAACTTTCCTCTGGTTAGTAGTTCAAAATGAGAGAAATTTATACCTAAGCCCTAGAGGTTTTTGACTTGGCTATTTTGCCTATGTGCGCATAAATCGCTGTTGAAAGTACCAGTTTTAATATACGTTTTTTTACAGCTCCAAATAAAATATCATTATTTTTTACTGCTAGCATACGTACTTTAATTGTTTATCGTACTTCAGCACTTAAGAATTTCTAAATGTATGAGCAATTTGGGCGCGAAATTTTTTCTCTACACTGCGTTTCTTTTAAGATCATTTAACCCGTTTTATTTACTAACCTTTTGTTTGATCTTTTTAATGAATTTACTGTGTACAATTATTTTAACATCTATGTTTTTTTCAGTTTAATATATATATTTATAAATTCATGTAATTTATATTGTTAAATGTGTATTACGTAGTCCCACCTGTTCTTTAAATTTGTAAAAGATTCTCGAGTGAAAAAATCAACAATATATATTTTACAAAAGCACAAGCGTATATTTGAATATTTTGCCATGTGTATTTTCGAAAATCTTGTCTAATTAGTGTGAAAGGTAGCTATCACAAGACGCGGAGAAGCTAAAATATTGTTGGCCGATACAGTCGGTATGGTATGCTGTAAACCTCAGAAGCTATAATTGTGCTAAACGCTTATTAATAGGAAAACTACAGCTATCTGACCAGGAACGTTTAGAAATTTCGAACATTACAAACCGTTTAAATTCAGAAAATTAAAATCCGATGTTAGCATTTCTACAAGGACATTATATACCTATCTTCTTATTTGAAAAATAAGCCTGTAAACCGCGTTAGGCCAAACAAGATTAGAGCTAGCTAGCGGTCCCGTCAAACTATGTGTATCTGTGTATCAACATAAAATTAATTCGTTGTGTACCTGGATCATCTGTATATTGTTCAGTTCCAGACAAGACAGAAGACTGAATATTGTTTGTAAAATATTTGTATATAAATCATTATTTGTAATAATCGTTACTATAAATTGTATTGTTGTTTGTATATTAAAATGTATTTATATTGAGAAAGAAAATTGTGTGTATCAGTTTTGTTGGCAAATATAACTTTGATACGTATCGACATTTAATTAACTTCGAAATACAAGTTCAAATTTCAGGCTATTTGAAATCGTAAAAGGTAGCACAAGTAACATAAGAAATCGAAAACTCATCAGAGATAAATTAATAATACGTAACATCCTGAATTCCTGAACTAGATTAACTTGTTTATAATGCACTGATTTTCTGTGAGTAAAATACATTATGGATTTTATCTCAGAAAGGGCAGCTCTTCGTCAGATATAGTTGTTAAACTATTCCAACCAAACAAACAAACAAACCAATACTTATATAGTTGTACCAGACATCTTTTTTCTGTTAAAAAAAGTTTCGTTTGACTTGTTTTGAATTTCGTATAAAGCTGCATGAGAACTATTTGCGCTAGCTGTCCTTATATTAGCAGTGAAAGGAAGCGACGAGTTAACACTACTATCTCTTGGACTACTTTTTACCAACAAAAGGTAGGATTCACCTTCACGTTACACTTCCCCCTCTCCCACACACATACACATCTCCACTGCTGAAAAGGCGAACATGAAAATGAAACGCGATACCTAAAAGTTTTATTTTATCAAAATAGTTAATTCAACATTCGCTCTTTTTAAAATCTTTACAAATCATTCTTAAAATATTTTGGTGTCTTGTAATATTTAATTCCAAACGCACAACACTTCAGTTTAATATAACTGAATTTCAAAAATTTAATATTCAGAAATATATTTAGCAACTGTGGGTTTTGATCTCCTAGTTGTTGTTGTTCTTTGTAACTGAGCACAAAGCAACACCTATTACCACACCAGATTTATAGCATTGTAATTCCGTAGACATATCCAGTGGCACAGCAGTATGTATGAGGACTCGCACTACTAGAAACTGGGCTTCGATACCCGTGGTAGGCAGAGCACAGATATCCCATGGTGTAGCTTTATGTTTAACAACAAATAAGCGTTTTTGTTTTACTCTTGAGAGTATTATTTAACATTATCGATCAATAATAACCAAGCTAAGGTTTGATACAAGGATTTCAACTGAAATAATTTTAAATTAATTCATAGGCAGGTTGAAAAAACTCAAATTAATCTAAAAAACGTAATAACTATTGCCCTGTTAAGATTAAGGCACTCGACTCGTAATCCGAGGAACGTGGGTTCGAATACTCGTCACACCAAACTACTCGTCCTTTCAACCGTGGGGGCGTTATAATGTGACGTCAATCCCACTATTCCTCCCTCAAAAGTAGCCCAAGAGTTGGCGGTGGGTGGTGATGACTAGCTGCCTTCCCTCTAGTCTCATACTGCTAAATTAGCGACGGCTGGTGCAGTTAGCCCTCGTGTAGCTTTGCGCGAAATTTAAAACAAACAAAACTATACTAACTGAAATTTTAAAAATTAATTTCTGTAAATGTTTCTACGTCCAGTAGAATAACTTGCTGAAGTTTAGTTTATTTCAAGAGATCATTATTCACACTAAGCGTATATGCAGTTGCACATAATGTTTATAACTTAATAACAAAATCTCCTACAACTTTACATGCCTTATATTGAACATTAAACCTTACACAATCTAAATTCTTTTATCTCTAACTTCAAAATGTCTATTTTGGTAGACAAAAGTTACTTCTGTGCTCTAGAAAAATTCATACCAGATTCTTGGTTGCATCAATCAAAATGATATATCAACAATGACACTGTATCGGTCAAACGTGTAACATATGCAAAGCCGCAAAATACTATCTACAAATGTTTTTAATGCAAGACAACATAATACATTGAAAACATGTTAGAAGGAAAGGTTAATCAAATAACAGCAACACTTCTCTGCATAACACTACACAGAGAATTAATCGCAGGTGGTTACAATAGAAACTGCAGTATCAGACAAGAGTGTTTAATCTTGACCATGATCCACAAGGGAGAAACTAGTTCAAAGAACAGCCCAGGGTGTGCAGAGTCATTCTTATAACGTGCGATAGACATTCCATTTATTTGTTTGTTTGTTTGTTTTAGTGCAAAAGTGCATAATAGAATATCTGCGAAATCTCTGCCGTAGCGATTCGAGCCACGGATTTTGGCTTATAAGTAAGTAAATACACCACTTACACAGTGAGATAGTAATATATGGAAATCTTTTAAAAGGTGCTTCACATACGTAAATTTAAAATCATACTTTTATGACATTTCATGTTATGTTGATTCAGTTAATACTTGAAATTAAAAAACTGATACAAGTAAAATTGTATTGTTCGATCAGTGATTCAAGATGTGATGCCACTGTATATGCTCCGCACTTTCATCCATGGACGTGTTACAAAAGTGACAGGCCATACCATCGTCTAGTTCAAATAACTGCAAAGCTACACGAAGGCTATCTGCGACAGCTGTCCCTAGTTTTGCAGTGAAAAACTAGACAAAAGACAGCTCACTCATCTCCACCTACCGCCAACTCATGTATTCCTCTCTTACCACATAATAGTTGGACTTATAACGCCCCAACGGAAGAAAGGACAAGGAGGCTTGGTAGGATGGAGATTCGAACCAGTAACCCTTAGATTACCAGTAAAGCATCCCTTAGTACCTTCAGGTTATGAGATATTATACATAAAACTTACATAACAGCCTCTGACCTCAGAACTTAGCTCACACATGAATAAGATTGTTTGTTTATTTGTTTTTGAATTTCGCGCAAAACTACACGAAGGCTACCTGCGCTAGCCGTCCCCAATTTATCAGTGAAGACTAGAGGGAAGACAGTAGTCATCACCGCCCACAGCCAACTCTTGGACTATTATTTTACTGACGAATAGCGGGATTAACTGTAACTTTATAACGCCCTCATGCATGAAAGGGCGAGCATGTTTGGTGCGACAAGGACTCGAACCCGCGACCCTCAGATTACGAGTCGAGCATCTGGCCATGCTGGCCTGAATAATAAGGGTGAAAATTCAATTTTCATAAATTGGTATACATTTGTATATATTTAAATAATTTAATAAATGCTTCAGTAATCTCAGTTATACAAAGTTTCTTTTAAGAGCATGTAGATTATGAAGCGAACTCAAAAAATAAAAAAGTCGTAGTATTGACAAGAGTAGCAATTTATTTTTTAAAAAATATTCACATGTTAATTTACTAGATCTAAGCCAATGAAGACTGGAATGTGGGTGTAGCCCGGCATAGCCAAGCATGTTAAAGCATTCGACTCATAATCTGAGGGTCGCGGATTCGAATCCCTGTCGTACCAGACATGCTCGCCCTTTCAGCCGTGGGAGCATTATAATGTGACGGTCAATCCCACTATTCGTTGGTAAAAGAGTAGCCCAGGAGTTGGCGGTGGGTTGTGATAACTAGCTGCCTTCCTTCTAGTCTTACACTGGTAAATTAGGGACGGCTAGCGCAGTAACTCTTGAGGAGCTTTGCGCAAAATTAAAAAACAAACAAACAATGTGGGTGTAAATAACAAAATAATATTTTGTTTCCAGAATTTCATAGTTCGTAATAGAAAAAAAGAGCAATTATCAAAACAGATAAAGTATAAA
This sequence comes from Carcinoscorpius rotundicauda, assembly GCA_011833715.1. NCBI lineage: Eukaryota > Metazoa > Arthropoda > Merostomata > Xiphosura > Limulidae > Carcinoscorpius > Carcinoscorpius rotundicauda. Next base: position 34,168,761 of record CM022398.1, read on the forward strand.
AGCCAATATTCTCTTCATATTCAATAAGGTCCTCAGATTACAGTAGATTTCAAGAAGGAATGATATTCACGATAGAAGAAAAGGGCATAAGTTACGAAATATGCACTTCAGAAGGATAGGTACTTCACGTGTATCAGTTTGAGACTTTTGTGTGAGAAAAATGTATTGAAGCCCAGTAAGCTATGACAATGTAATTTCTAAATTAGTAATTTTGTTCACAATTATTAAAGTTTTACAGGTAATTTTTAGACAGCTAGACATACTCTTTGACGTGGTGTAAACTGTGTTATTTCGTGCTCTCTGTGGCTCAAAACAGTATTAAAAATTACTCCTTGTAACACTTACTTATGTAGTCAATAGAGAGTTCTCTATCACGTTTATTGTGATTTTTTTCTTTACATTTTTTTACCTTTAACATCTGAAAAAAACGAAAACAGAAACATAAATTCCAAAGAAGTGTGATTTAGTCTTTGGGTGTTAACGCTAGGTGACTTTGTGCACAGTCTTATTTAGATAGGTAGAAACAGAAAGAAATGACAGACTAAAAAGCCATGACTTTACATAACGTTTGTACGTTACTTTCAATCCTGTAAAATGGCAAGAAAATTACAAATGTAATATATATATATTTTCGGTTGGGGAACTTTGCGTAAGATGTTTTTACAAAAGTTCTTACCTCGATTGATTGAAACTGAGAAAAAAAATAGCAGGGTAAAAAGTCTAATTTGTCAATTTGCTTTTAACTATGAACGCTGAAAATAAATGTGTGACAAATCCCTCACCTGCCTGTAGGGTTGTCAGTTCATATCAATTCCCATTGCAAGTGATTGAAATATGAGAGAAATGCAGGCCAAGTTACGTGTCTTTGTAAGGCTTCAGCTATGACCACGTAAAATAGGAAAATGACCCAAAAATATATAGGAAGCCCACATAAATATGTATTATTTTGTAACGTTATTCTACACCTTCGAGATATGTGACCTATATCCGTCATCTCACAAATATAGGTATACGTTGTTTTACACACTTTTCAATTAATCGCTAATTGCATAGGTCAAAAACCTGTAGGCGGTTTTCTCATTGCATATTTTTGTAAATTTTATTATCAGTGGCTTAACGTACGTCGCTGAACATAGTGCTAGGATTTCTAATGGTGAAAGGCTGTAATATATTTTAAGAAACTTTATTTTTAATTTTCTTATTACTTATTATTTTCTTACTCATTTCTTTTCTATTTTCATTTCTAACTGGAATTTGCATATATTTTTTAGACAATAAATTAATTTTACTGGCATTTATATTAAGGTTATTATTTTGACTTTCTTACCTTCTTCTATTTGCACTAAAATGACAACTTTTATTTGAGTTCGATAATTTTCTTTTCCACATTATGAATAACTATTGAATATTGTTTTCCTGGATCACTAATCTGTGACTATTTTATGCATATTACGTTGACAACGGTGACAGGACAGGCTATTGTTAAATATTTTAAGCGTTGAATAACTAAACACGTTCCACCTTTTCTAAATCTGACGAATATCACATACGTTACGAAGTCGTTCAGGTAGTTGAATTTTTAATGCTGATTTTTCTATTATTTATGTAGTCCGACTTGATAAGTAATAAAATTTCTTAAAACAACAGCTTCGCTTGTTGTGTTTGTGTACTTACTACTTTTGTCACACAAGAGTGGATTAGTCCTGAATAAAATTATAGGCTACTCCTCACAGCCAATGATTACTACTGTGGATCGGATTCTGATTCCACATTGTTATAAACCATGCTTTTCTCATTCTCATTTCTTTTGTTTTTCTTCCAACTCTGTGGAGAGTGTTCTTTTTTGTTTTTAATCAGGAATGGATTCCTATCAGATATTAAAATAACAAATTTCTGTTTATCACTGTGTCAATAACACAAACATTTAGATTGGGTTTTATTTCTTACTGGAAGCATTTTTTCTTCTCAGCACTTTTCTTTTATGATTCTTTCTCAAAACCACACCAACATGTCCCTTTCTCTACAAAGATCCGCACGTTTTCCATTATTATCATTTTTACGTTCATAGTCGGGGAGGTTCCGTAAGTTCCATACTAACTAAATAAGAATGGCGGCGATCTCAAACCACTTTATTGCTGTAATCCCTTAATCCTTTAGATGGCCGCTTTCTCACCTCTCTCGGCTCCAACCGATTCTTACACCGAATTTCTTAACAATTACTTCTGCAGAACATTGATAGTTATGTCATACAACCATAGTTTATTGATTCAAAATTATTGTATGATTCTCACATTCAATAAATCCTCCAAAATGAAATTGTAAGCTACGTCATACAGCCGCGTATTAAAGATGCTTTAAAGTATGATTTAATCCTATAAATCAAGATTCCTACTGGATAATACGATATTTTCATACCACAGTCATACTGTTGCTTAAAAGTACAATTTCTCTAATCCATGAACTCCTTCTGCGTACAACAATTACTTACGTAACACACTTACAGACGTTTTTTGTTATTTTTTTGCTTGATCGGTATAATTTCTTTCATACCACAAATGGGCTCGGCATGGCCAAGCGTGTTAAGGCGTTCGACTCGTAATCCGAGGATCGCGGGTTCGAATCCCGGTCGCATCAAACATGCTCGCTCTCCCAACTGTGGAGACGTTATAATGTGACGGTCAATCTCACTATTCATTGGTAAAAGAGTAGCCCAAGAGTTGGCGGTGGGTGGTGATGACTAGCTGCCTTCCCTCTAGCCTTACACTGCTAAATTAGGGGCGGCTAGCGCAGATATCCCTCGAGTAGCTTTGCGCGAAATCCAAAAAAACAAACAAACATACCACAAAGAGGTTAATTTATGAACCGAATTGCTTTAAGAAAGCTAATTTTCACACGTAAATGTATTATCACTTGTTATTTTGATAAGCTCTTTACATTCTAACAGTAGGCCAACAAAAACAATTTTGTGTGTGCAAAATCTCCTTCAAGTACCGCAATAACCAAAAGACATCATAAAATTCTGACGTCAATAGAGGGCGCACGCTGTTCAACGAAACAGAATAGAATTCCGCCTATAATACGGGTGAAGATATAGAAACTTCGTCTATTGGTTGAACCTAACGATAGTCACGCCTTCTACTGAACATAATTACATAAAAGATAAGGTTCCCATAAATCAAGGCACTTATCATACAAAAGACCAATTTCTTTAATTTTACGTGTTTTCCATACCAATTTATTTCATCTTATGTGTTTGCCTATAACAGTTTTTTGTGTTTTTTTTCTTAAATGAGTACAGTTTTTCCCGGTAGAATAACGGCAAGTCTACAGACTTATAAGCACTAAAATCCAGTATTCGACTTTTCGCAGTGGACACACGAATATCCTAATTCGATTTTGCGTTAAAACTAACAAAATTACTACCTAATTAAAAATAATAAATAAAAGGGATTTTTATATATGCGTATATATTAAGCAGAGTATTAATTACATAAATACTATTATCTAAAGAATGACTAAATATGGCAAAATGTTATTTATTAAGATACTTAAATACTTTCAGAATGAATTTTACAAATGCTTAAAAAATTCAAATTTAGCTATTCTATACTGTTGCTTTCTAAATTGTAATAGTTATTAATTTTGAAAATTATCTTTATACTAAGAATGTGCTTATAGAGACGAAAATAATCATTTTTTTACTTTTTTATATTCGTTAGTGTGATTAAACCTAGCAAACTAATCAATGGAAAATCAATTAATACAATCCTTAGCATAATTACACGTCTCTTTGATATTACTTGTTGAATAAGCTGCTGTTGCCCTTAATGGTGTGATTATATTTGTTGAGTCGACAGTATATTTCACGAAAAACATTACAAGTTACAATGGCATGATTATATTTGTTGAGTCGACAGTATATTTCACGAAAAACATTACAAGTTACAATGGCATGATTATATTTGTTGAGTCGACAGTATATTTCACGATAAACATTACAAGTTACAATGCAAACAATTCTACTGATTTGTTTACTTGATGAATTTTGATCAAATCTATACGAGGACTATTTAGGGTTACAGGTCAGAAAGAATGTAACATGACAATATCACTCGTCGCTAACTTAGGCAACTGTTTTATCGTTGTAAATGGGATTGACTATCACATTATAACGTTTTCACGGCTGAAAAGGGAGAGTATTTTCGGCAAAAGGATTCAAATCCGCGTATTGAGCGACCTAATCACCACTACTCCATGCCACCCAAGTACTATTTATCAAATGATAAATATCACACAGCGCTAAAGTAGGTACACAATTTTTAAAACAAATTAATCAAGGTTAATATATAACTACTAAAAAGTAGACTCTACATGTTCCGACGTTGCAACGTCATCCTCAGAAGTGGGCTACAAGAAATAATTGTCTTATTTATACTTTTTTGTTTTTGGTTAAATAGATTGTATGACCTATGTACAGGTTTACGATTCACGCATGAACATTATGGAGAAGGTAACCTCATGCCCCCTAGTGGCACAGTGGTTGCGGAGTTGCAACTCTAGAAACAGGGTGGGCAGAGCACAGATAGCCCAATGTGTAGTTTTGTACTTAACTAAAAACAAACAAAGTCAACCCATATTTTTGTGTAAGTATTCACCAGATTTTCATCTTTATTTAATAATTCATGATTTTTTAAATAGCTAATTATTTCCAAAGATTCTCAAATATTATTAGCTATAATACTTTTTGGTTTTACTATTTTCCCATGTTGTGTTTCATCTCCATATTCTGCTGTGACTGAATTTTCAATATTTTTTTATTTCTTACGCATCCTTTAAAGATATTTTAAGTTATGTCTAGTCTGACCAATATAAATATCTTCACACTCACATTTGATTTTATAATTCCCGATTTTAAATAATACATTACATTAAATAGTCTACTAAATAAACGGTTATATTTGTTGTATATGAGCCTACAATAAATACAATGTGCAGACAAAACTGGTGGGTCAGTATTTTTTTTTCCATGATATACAACATAAACAAGTCAAAGTCGACTGAATTATTTGCATCTTCTCCTGTAATAAACAGTACAAACGAGTCTGTTTCATCAACAATTGTGTTTTTTTATGATAAATAAAACAAGAAACCCTGTTTGATCCGTGTTTGTTTACTTTATATTGAAAAACATATGTTCTATCAGACCAACAGTTTCCCCGAAATGGGTCTAAGTCTTCCTTGATGGATCACTTGTGTTAATTATTCACGCCACTTTAAAGTAATGTGTTGTCTTAAATCAGTCAGTAGATAGTAAAATGGCATACATAAAAAGATAAGTAACATTGCAATTTGCACTGTTGTGATGTCAGTAAAACGTGTACACGTCGTGATTGACGAGAAGAATTATGCACTCTGTAGGCTACATTACGGTATGATATACAAACTTCAAGAACAATACAGAAATATTTGCTACTCTTAATTTTGGTTATATTTACTTTTCGAACAGAAATATTTCGGGCACCCTGCGGAAAGTACACCTAGTTTTATACTTTATATTAAGCACTACAAACAAAATGATTGGATCAGAGGTGTTATAACTTTGTAATATGCTTCATCAGAACAATAGTTTCACACTTTATACTAAACACTACTAGCAAAACTACTGAATCAGAGATATTTTAGCTCACTGTAATCAATATAACCGTATAAGTAATCCCGTTGTAACCTGATGCTCGTACTAAATAACACTGAATAGCTTTTTGGGTTAAATATTCCTCTCCTTTGTAACAAACATTTAGAACAAGTTTGTTGGTCAGTGCTTAGTTTGAATTTTGCCCAAAGCTACACGAGGACTATCTGCCATCCCTAATTTAGCAGTCTAAGACTAGACGGAAGTGAGCTAGACATCATCATCCACCGTCAGCTGTTGGGCTACTCTTTTACCAACAAATAGTGGGATTGACCTAAATTATAATGTACCCACGACTCAAAAGGCGAGCATGTTTGTTTTGACAGGGATTCGAACCCCAACCCTCAGTCAAGCGGCCTAACCACCTGGCCATATGTCTGTTGGATTACATTCTTCTTCTTTATAATAACTAAAATTATTGAAAATGTACAGTATTCAACAGTTATTACTGAAATGGGCAGTGAAACAGAGTTATCGATTTTATTCAACAATCAGACATTACCACAGCTATCACCAAACATTTCTCTTATCATACATACAGGACAAACTGATTCAATGTGAACTTGTATAAGCAGCCTTCAGTAATCACAGATAAACATTGTTTAAGTGAGACCATTAGGGTTTATGTACAATTACAAGATAAATACCCGTCTGTACTCATCCAAGCCTAAAAAAGCAAAAACAAATTTGGGCAACTTCTTTAAATTAAAAACCATATACTTTTATTGTTACAACGATTTTTACAGTAAATTGCTCATATAAATTGTAACGTAACTTAAGCTGCTCATATTTTGTGTTTCGATTTGTATTAAACTTGATACGATTTCATCACTAATGACTTACTTTGTGTGCTTGAGGATTTTTTGAAGATTCCCTTATTATTCCAAATGTTTAAATAGTACAACGTCACAGTTTTCTGTGGAGATAAAGTTATACATAACTATATCATTTTCATTTAATTATCTATCCAAGGTACTACCCAGGGAGAGACTTACGACTATGGCGCTATATATTTCACAGGACCAGCAGGGCCCTACAAAGTCCAACGTCATGCAGCAAATGTGAGGGAAAGAAAACGCATGATGAGTATCAACAGTGCATTCGAGGAACTGCGTTATCACGTTCCCACTTTTCCCTTCGAGAAAAGACTCTCCAAGATTGATACTTTAAGACTGGCCATCTCTTACATTGCTCTCTTGAGAGAGATCCTTGTTTCGGAATATGATCCCATGACACACATTGAGAAATGCCTAAAGGGAGAGATGAAAGGAGAGAATTCAGGATTGTGGAATACGAGTGGTGAGCTATACCATCTTATTACTTTGCATAACCGTATATCATAGGATACTTAAGATCCTTACTTTATACTTTTATCACTTTCAAAGTGCTAACTTACTTGAAGAAGCTCCGTGATGGATTGTTATTGGACCTGAATGTATCTTGCTCTCTGCTACATACTAAGTTACGTCCGACCCATAACCCAACTATGATGACCTTTCTTATGCAGATTTTATATACATTTGTTCATTAACAGCTAGAATTCAGTAGAGATACAAAGTTTGCCGCGTACCACTTAAAATAATATAACTACAAAATATAAACTTATACTTTTGAAACGATGATACTTAATCTTATCGCAGTTCATATTTTTTTTAATTGAGCGCAAAGCCATTGCATGGGCTGTCTGTGTTCTACCCACTATGGGTACCAAAACCCGGTTTAAAGGTTGTAAATATGCAGACATGCCAGCAGCTGTCATTGGGGGTGGGATGTTGCAGTTGAAAACGAGTCTATGACTTTCTTCACACGCCTCTCATTTAATGTTAGAAATATGTACAAGAAGAATGTTAACGTAGTTGTGTTACTTACAATGTTCTACAACATGCTCTAGTTTTGACTTACGCGTTGATGAATAAAATATATAGATTATCAGTGAAATAATTCTTTTTTCTCTCTCTTTCCCTCCTTGCTAGATCTCACAGCAAGACTTTCCTGGATAAACTGGGAAAACCTAGGTGTTAACCCTAATCGCCGAAGTGTGCTTACTACACTATCTCTGACTACTGATTCGGTGGCGTGTCACAACGGCACGTGACGCTACAATGCTGTTATTCGCTCGTAACGTGCAATGTTCAGTTTCATTATTTTGATCTAAAACTTTTGTTGAATGCATGTATATAAACAAACGTGAGTACAAATAGTAATAAAGAATATTCATTAAATAATTTTAAAATATAACCTCTACATATATATATATAACCGAAAATCTTTGTCAATTTCAGTTGTGGCTCCGATTAATCTTGTACATACATATTAATATATATATATACATAAAATCGACTTAAAATTATTTATTTAGTAGGAGAAATAAAATTCTAATTCTTCTCTCATGTAACTTCTCTTTCTTTTATTGCAAAATGTAGTTGATTAACATATTACACATGAAACAAAGAATAATTATGCACGTATTGTGTATCACTAGCATCACAGTATGTTATATCGCACGTTCTTTAATGGAAACGTAGTAATTTGTTCGCTTACGTTCTGAATTTCCGAAATAAGTTATTCAACACTGAGAAATATCACTGTCCTTTTTTGTATATATATATATAAGCCAGAAAAATAGTTAATATAATGAGATTTGAAATAGCGATAGTGAGGCGTATGTATATACACGTAGTAAGGTTTCAAAGATGGCGAAATCCCAAGTCTTCACACTTGCCGTGATTAGATAAGTAAGTCACAGCATATTACATACCTACAACATTTATGAATCATAAACGACATTTCTAACTGAGTAACATCAAATTAGCAGACGCTATTAAAACACATAGTGAATCAGATTAGTTATAAAAAATATTAACAGGCAACACACATTAAAGTTTTTAAAGAAATATCTGTATACATATAAAACCAAAACTGAGATTTCTATTATAAGATTTTAACCTAAGGAAAAAAATAACGTAAAACGTTTTGTCCATCGCCATTCTCGTCAGTTTTCATAAACGGAAAATATTTGTGACCATAGCAACCATAGGCAAGATCCAAACGCAAACGTCAAACTAGTTAGTTGTCATGGATTGCTTGCTTGTCCCCCCCCCAGTGGCTCAGCGGTATGTCTGCGGACTTACACGCTGAAATCCGGGTTTCGATACCCGTGTTGGGCAGAGCACAGATAGCCCATTGTGTAGCTTTGTGCTTAATTCAAAACAACAAAAACGACTTGAAATTAATTGAGTTTCAGAAGTAAAATTGAACAGTAAACAAGGAAACAGAATGTTTTAGTCCCCCAGTGGCTCACCGGTATGTCTGCGGACTTACACGCTAAAATCCGGGTTTCGATACCCGTGGTGGACAGAGCACAGATAGCCCATTGTGTAGCTTTGTGCTTAATTCAAAACAACAACAACAAAAAACAACTGCTTGCTTGTTTGTTTGTTTTTGAATTTCGCGCAAAGCTACACGAGGGCTATCTGAACTAGCCGTCCCTAATTTTGCGGTGTAAGACTAGAGGAAAGGCAGCTAGTCATCACCGCTCACCGCCAACTCTTGGGCTACTCTTTTACCAGCGAATAATGGGATTGACCGTCTTATTATACGGTCCCCACAGCTGAAAGGGCGAGCATGTTTGGTGTGACCGGGATTCGAACCAGCAACCCTAGTTGTCGCGGAAGATCAAATTAAGGGTTAGGAGTTGAGTGCTTTGATCCAAAATGTCTCACTTGCCTTTCGCTGTCTGCTTCCCGTTGTTGAAAGTCGGTCACCCTTAAAATTTGACATAAAATGCAGTTATTAAAACAACCTTATAGTAGAAACAAAACACCATATATTTCTACATTTATGTGCCTCCCGACCTTCACCTGATAGAAGGCGCAACTCCACCGCTATGTAAGTCTCATTACAACAGACATCTTTAAAAATCAGGAGACATATTGTACTTCACATGTCGTCTGTGCCACGGTGATATTATTTGTTACGCAGCGTTACAAGTTTATTGAGGATTTGTTATACATATATTATATTTTATCATACATTGGACTTTTTTAACGCAGTCCTTCCTTTTAATGTATATATTAACATTAACTGTTCAAAAATATTTATATTTACATCATATATATATATGTGTGTGTGTGTGAAGCTATTAATAGGATTAAGCGATAAAAATGCCTTACTTGTAAAACTTTTGAATAACAAACAGTTACACTGGAACATTGTTTAGAAACATCGTGTTATGTCCATATGCACGAACTCATAAATAGTGAACCATTTTTTTTACTGATTTGATCCCGAATATCACGTGTTTATCACTTATAAACGTCTACAATCAAATAAAAATCAGATGCGTTTGTTAGTCTGATTGCATTTCATTTCGTGTTGAAATACTTATATCATCTTTTGCTCTATAAGACAGAGCTCGACTGTATGTGTAGGTCCAGTGTAGTCCAGAAGTTCATTGAAATGCAATTACTTCAGAAATTGAAAGATGTAGAAAAATAATTCTTAGTTATATGGAATGAGGTGTTGAATATGCATTATACATCCAAAACGTCAAAGGTACAGAAAATAACAAATGAAATATTATAAACCAAAATTTTTGCAAAACCTGCTCTACAAAAACAACAGTTTAATGTGCCTCTTTCATGCCCAGAGAGTTGTGAGACAGAAGACAAAAGTCTGTCTATAGCAAAGATTGTTTGTTATACATCCTAGGTTTGAAATTCAAGGTTCAGAATTTTGCAAGTGCAGGTCATTGCACCTTTGAAGGATTCAAAATGTTAAAATGTACTTTAAAAACTTACACAAAGTACTACACAAGCAAAGTGACACAGATGCTCCAAAATCATATAAATATTGAAACAGAATTCGGTTGAAGAATAGTTTGACATGGATCAGCTGTGTGTAAAGTGGCATCAGGATGCCCGGGCTACTTAAAAATGGTATAAAGAACGGTTTTTAGATCAGAGTCATCCTTCACATCAAAAGATAGAAAATGTGTGTATCAGCAGATGCGTACTTACATGATCTTTTATGGAGAAAAAAGTCGGACGAGCAGACTAAGAACAACAACAAATATTGACATTTGGCATAACTATTTAATGTTTGTCGCCCTTTCGTAATACTGTTAGAATGTCCACATGTTGTGCATTAATTTATGCTGATATCTGTTATTTTTGTCGAATAATTTGGGAAATGTTTTGTTTCAAAATGTCATTTATTCTTGTCTACAACTGTTCATAAATTTGGTGTATTACGAATATGAATAAATTTTCGAAGGGCATGACCTTGGAAGTGACCTTAAATGACCTTAATAACAGTGCCAAAGAGTAAGCTTACAAAATCTCATTTCGTGTAACTAACAATTGGTTTCCCTTACCTCTCAATTTATGATTTATTTGTCTGTCAATAAAATCCTGAAATATTCAGTTAACTTATTAGTGTATTAACAATTAGTATTTACACATCTATACAATAGTTTTAGAACTACTTATTATGCTAATAGTTACAGATATTCAAATAACATATCTTAAGTTTTGTTTTCAAGCTTATTGTTGATTATTCACATACAAAATTAAAATTGGCCAAATTATTACTATGTATATAACGTTACGAATATATTAGATGATACATGTTTCTTCATAATGATATACCCATTAAAACAAAATTAGATAATGATTTATAACATAGTAAAACATTCCAGAATGGTAAATATTTGGGAGGTTATTTATCTAAATGTTTTGTTGATGTAAAAAACGTTTTTCTGATGGTGAATTTAATCTTTTTGAACAAGGTAAAATATAAGTGATTCAATAAAAGTAGCATTTTCAGGGGCCTTATATAATACTTGAAATATAGTAACGTTGCACAGTACCCGAGAGTATATATCAAAGTTGTTTTGATCTTTCACTTGAGTAATTGCAGAGAATCAATATACACTAGCGTCAAATTACTTGTGACAGAAGACTAGAATGGAACATTGCAACACTGACTAGGTACTACTAGAAACACACACACATATGCATATATATGTTTATATACATAGATGTTAAAGTCATTATACGGATTTTTTACATATCAAACAGAACCTCAAAGGTGACAATTCTGTGTATAACATAGACGAATGATAATGATAAAGAATAAACTACATGAAACTACATAGCTACATTAATTGTGTCTTAAAGTTACCAATGCTTTGATTTCGTAACTTGTTTTTTTTTAGCTAATTTTGTATCATTCCACGTCTATTTTATTCAAAATTTCATAAAATATTAATCAAATTCTTAGAATAATAATGCGAACCACAGACAGTTGGTGTTTCTTTTCACAAATTTATAATTTTATGAACTTGGTTTTAACTTGATTAGTGAACTGTAATTAACAAGATTAAACAAATTTTTAAATTACTTTGTCTACTAAATGAAAATAAAAGTCCAACTGCTATCGATTGACAACTATAATGGTTTGTAACATAGAGTGAGTTTCCTTTTTTATTGTTCGATGTAAAATCAAGCTAACCAACATATGGTTTAGCATGCTAATTGAAAACATAAGCATTTTCTGTCAAAGTTTTGTTCCTTATCACTTGTCAAATTCTCATTACGTGTGTATTTAAACCTTTCTTGAAGCGGTATGTTGTTCTTGCGCGGTATTTTGACCATTCGTCTCTTTTTGAACTGATTGAACTCAAATGATGGTAAAGCTGTTTATCATTTCGTTTTTCGTGATATGAAATGTGTTCTTTAAAACTAGGTGATGCTAATTTATGTGCGAAACGTTTATGACGTTTAAATTTTCATAAAGCATATTATAAAGGCTCATTTTTTACAGATTATATATAATAGAGCAGAGAAATATATACTGTAATATAATTTAACCATTATCAACGACACTGTTATGGTTTCACCTTAGCTTAGGAAAGTAATCTTAAACCAAATAAGCTGGATTTTTTTTTTCGAGATCTCACTTATTCTTTACTTTGTTATCGAACGCTATCTTTTCAAACCTCCAAGAATATATTTTCTTCTACCTATTTTTAATAACCTTTGGATAACCGAATATTGAAAATTCCAATCAGTTTGCATAGCTCATAAGCAGTCAGAGTATTGGAGTAGTAAATCACTTTGTTTGCTTTGACACCTTTTGTGATGCATACTTTTACAGTGAGCAACATGAGGAACATGTCTGTCTACAAACAGGTCATGATACTCAGTATTTAATTTATCAGCAAGAAGAAAAGCATGTTACTCGGCGTTGTCTTAACCAGGAGAAAATGTCATATTACTCAATATGGCCTTAGAGCAAAAAAGATTCGAAAAATAGAATAACGTTTTAACCAAAAAATGTGTAATAATATTCATATTATTCGTAAAAACAGAAAATAATAGTAATAAATCACATTGTTTTTAACCAAGGAGAATAGCTAAAAACTAAAAATATATTGACTTTCTGTGTAACTAAGTTGCATCAGATCATAATAACAAAGAATGTTCTAATCACAGTTAAGATTTTGTTGAAACATTTGAAAGAATAAGAGTGAAGGTCAGTTATTGATTTATCTTTCCGCCATTACCATTCAGCTCTCGTACAGCTTGTAAATTATCTGCTGTCAAGAGCAGCAGTCAGCCAATAGAGTTAAGCAGCGGTAGATGTGACGTCATAATTGCTTCTGTCAAACACACTCCTCTCTTAAGATAGAAAATAAAAGCATTGCTGCATTGATACCAGTGTATTCACCTTGGTAGACGAAAGAAAACTCAGCTATATGTTCTGTTAACATAGATTATAACTTTTAGTTCTTCAGTTCACACTCCATTACGTAAAAACTAATACAACACATTCTATAATCACCTTTGTCGTTTTTTTATTTAAGCATATTTTTTATATTATATCATCATCCATAAACGGATGTTATTCATGAAAGATGGAAAAAATACGATATTTTATTTCAACTTCAAAGACAGTATCAAATAATTACAACTATAACTATTATTGTAGCTATGCGGAAGGTAACCAGAGAAAAGTTTACCCCTTTGATAAATTTTGAAAACGTTCTTATTGAATGGTTTCGTACTGTTCTCGAGCTTATAACTTTCCCGAAATAAGAGCAACTTTAAAAACAAACAAACCAGGAACATCCGCCTTGTGTAGATGTTTGAAACAGGTATTGTGTTGAGTACAGAACAGTTGCACAATAACGAAAGTAAGTGATTTAACAAAAAAGGTTAAAAAACGTCAGTAATGTGATCTTTATAACTTGACTAGTGAAACTAGTCTGGTAAATACATGGAAAATAGCATTCATAAACTTAATAATAATAATAGTAATAACTTTTCTAACAATCCATTAATCAAGACTGGTCTAATAGAAGGAAAGGGATTAGTTACAAATAGTCACATATGTTTTGTAAAAATGCATCTGGTTCACGATCGAAAGTCTCAAACTGATTAATACAGAAAATTATTTTTAAAAGTGATAAAGTCAATTTTTCAGCGACACAAAAATCTAACTCATTGTATGCTCTACTAATTTCTCACTTGTCATCCCAGAGGTAGGATAAAGTAAACAGCGCAAAAGCTATTTAAAAACGAGAGATGAGTTTTAGGTGATACATGTACTTTTAAAAAACGGAAATTTATATATATAAATATTAAAAATGATCTCTTCTCTGTCAGTCATATCAATCAGTATAGACTCAAACTAACCCTTTTCTTTGTGGTTACGTTAATTGATCGTTGACCCATTCTGGTGACACATTTTTCAAGACATTTTCTAGATTACTTTTCCCCTTCACAGCTTATGAACGAATTGTAAATGTGCTACTATGTCGGTTTTCTTGTGAGATTACATCTATCATAATAGGGATCGCCCATTTTTTTCTTATTTATTATTATTTAATATTGCTTTACCATCCTTCAGCAAAAATTGCTGCATTTTAATAAAATCTGGGCAGTATTATTTAATGGATCTTTGCGCATTATCTAGAGTACTTCTAAGTTTATTTAACTATCTAACAAATAATTGCGGCTGTATAACAGTTCACATTCAATCAGATTAATGTAGTTTGGGGTTCATATGGAGCCTCATAATTACATACATAGCTGTGTGCATACCGTGAAAACTAAAACTAAACTAACGTGGCAGGGGTTCAGTTTAGAGAGAGAGAAATCAGAAGAGTTCTCTCCCCAACCGGGGTGTTCAGGAACGTTGTGGTTCCTCTTCGTCCCCTTTCGTGGATTGTTATTAAGATTAAGTGGTGTTTTTTTTTGTTTTTGTCTTTTTAATAAATTAATTATTATTATTATTATTGACTTTTTGGGTGGAGGATGTCTCTCTAAATGTTGTCTTGGGTGGAGGCAAAGGCAGCAGCGGAAAGAAAGGCGGGACCTGTTCCGAAAGGAAGAAGTTGAGCAGATGTGAACATGAATATATTTCAAATCCAGATCAAGTCAAACGGCACGATTCAGGGTCTGGCAAAAGAGTTGCCTGGGCTGGGATCTAGAAATCCAATGCCTAAAGATTTTGATGTGGGGGGAAACAGGAGTGCTCCGAGAAAACCCACTTTTACAGGACAGGCGCCGAAAGTTTTGCCTGTCGTGTGCCCTGTATCTGAAAAAAAAAAAAAGGAATTCATGTTAATGACATGGATTTTATTTATTTAGATTCTTTGTTGAGTAGATTGTGATTCTTGAAATATGTTGTAAGGTGAAATGTATTTTGTTGGTGCACTGGATAATTTGTGTAGTGATGCCGTTAGTTTGTTTCTATTTTCTGCTTTTAGATAATATTTGAGAGAAAGTTCTGTTATTCTATCTCTTATAGTTGGTAAATTGCTGATTTGGTGTAGATAATTTGTTGGCGTAAATGATGGTAGGCTGAATGCAGATTTTAATATTCTGTTTTGTTGCACTTGGATTTTCTGGAGTGTGTTGTTTGACATATTGTATGTTACTTGACATCCGTACTCTATGAGTGGACGAATGTAAGCCTTGTATATTTGTATAATGGTGTTCGGTGCGCATTTCTATTGTTTACCAGTTATGGTCTTTAGATATGAAATCCTTTCTCTGATTGATGAGTGTATATTGTTTATATGTTTTTTCCATGTTAGTTTTGTGTCAAAAGTAACGCCAAGGAATGTGATGTTTTTGCTCATGTTAATGGTTGTATTTCCAAGTGATAGTTTTATTTTTTCTAGATTTTTTCTTTGCTTCTTTAGTTTCCTATAGAAGGTGATTTCTTGTGTTTTTGTTGGATTTAACACGACTCTCCACTTGTTGCTCCATGTTGAGACGTTGTTTAGTGATTCTTGTACACGAGACATGACCATTACTGGGTTTCTGGAGGTGCTCCAGATTGCAATGTCGTCTGCGTATTGTGAATTGTGTGTGTATGTTAGATTTGGAAAAGATATGTCACTGACGAAAATTATGTACAGAAGTGGAGAGAGGACTGATCCTTGGGGCACTCCTGCCGTTATATTAAATGATTTGGATATAGTTTTATTGACTTTTACTTGTGCTGTTCTATTGGTTAAAAAATTTGAAATCCATTTGACTATCGTGGGATTTATTTGAAGGTGATTTAGTTTGTATATGATGGCGTTGTGCCATACACTGTCGAATGCTTTTTTGACATCTAGGAATACCCCGATGATTACTTGATTGTTGTTGTAAGCTTTGTAGATTGATTCGGTGAGTCGTGTGAGGTGATCTGTTGTTTGTCTATTTTTTCTGGAGGCATTTTGAGATTCTGGAAGGATGTTATTCGATTCGCAAAAATGGAGGAGACGGTTGGAGATAATTCTCTCCATCAGTTTGCCAAGGCAGCTTAACAGACTGTTGGGGCGGAAATTATCTGGATTTGTTCTATTATTTTGTTTCTTGGGGATCAACTCAAGTCCGGAAAAGCTGCTACCCGTCCACTCTACCGGCTGAATCCTCCTGCCATCGGCTTTCGAGGGCCCACCCGTTTACCTCTAAGTGCATACCGTGGATGTAATTTAACGTTTATATGGTAGGCAAGACACATGTCCCATAGCGATTATTAACTTATTGTTGCACTGCGTTTGTTTATGTATAAGGTTTTTGACCTTTCGGACACAACATTGCAGATATGATCACAGTTTTTTTACCTTGTATGACCGATTTCAGTCCTGTAACAGAAACATCTAAAAAGTTTAAAATATGTAGGCTGTCTCACGCAACAAAAATCTTTAATCTGTAGTTTATAAAAACAGTACCAACCACAACTTCCAGCATCGGATCAGCAGTCACATTAATGGCTGATAATGTGTGTTGGATTATAGTCAAAACTACGAATTTTATAGCCACTGCAGATACAGTAGCCATCCTTGAAGATGGTTATAAGGAGTGGCAAAAATCGTGCAAACAGGTGATGGTAAAAATTATGGCAATTCTAGGCGAAAATTAGGCATAAGTTTTGTAGTTACATATTTTATTCAGAAAATATTTAGTTTCAAATAAAGTATGCAGCAGAGACGGCCCACAAGAGTCGTAGAAGTGTCCATCAGAAATGGAGGAGTGAAAGATATATTATTATAATCAATTCATAATTGTTAATTATCACGTTTTGGACTTCATTCTACGAGATAATCTTCCTAGTTGCACCAAAAACCGTGACTGGTCTTACTATGGCGAACAGAAAGAAGGAAAAGTAGAGGCAAAATATAAGACATATGAACAATGCTTATTTGCATAGATGTGATACTTGCATTGACTATATATACACAAACATCCATTTAACTTGAAAAACTAATATGGCTATTTATGTGTACGGTTTTATAACTTAAAAACTAATAAACCTGTCTGTATTTATGTATAAGTTATAGCCAACGTGCCTTACGGGTGAGTGCATCTAAAACACTCAGGCAGTTACAACTGCCCTGTACCATCATTCCATTACAGTCCCTACAACCCAGATTTACATATTTCCAGTCTAGTTACAGGATATACAGTAGTTTTATGTACTTCATATACATAACGAGGGGTATGTTAATCACCATGCAACTCAGTGATCATACATGCAGTACCACCAGAACTAAGACAGAGCTGGAAGGAGGCGCAGTCTGAGCATTAAGCATGTTATTCAATAATGTTTGCAAAACTATACATTCAGAAAAACTTATTATTTGAGCCTATCATCTGCTTTAAGCAAAATAACTTACTCTGTTTAGTATGGTTTGATTTAAGTTCCTGCATTCACCACTTGTTTTTCCAACTACGTTGTCTCGTTCCTAAGTTATAACATATGTCATAATTACTTTTATATTTTCCAGTGCTCTGATATTTATCATCTCATTTAGCTCCATGCTTTTTCCGTATTGTCTGCATATTTTTTTATAAAAAGGAAAAATAGAGCTTGAGAAATATCACATCCAATATTCCGGGACATGCTACAATCCTGCTGTCTACCAAATATTGCAAAAGACGTGCTCTACAGGGCAATCGAGATTTTATTGTATCTGTCATTGCTACAAAGTAAAGTGAAAACTGAGATTTATTGCAATTAAATGTGAAACATGGAATTCTTCTGTAAGTTATTCATGTCCTAGTAATTATCTTTAAAATATACTTGTTAACTATCCTACTTTATGAAAGTACTTGGTTTTGATGTATCAGCAACCATGAATAACAAATTTATTCTACAAGGATGTGTGTCATGAAAATGTAAGGCAGACCCAAAGTTCAATACATCATATGGAACCTCCACAGTTCATGAAGAAAAAAGGGGCGGGCATCAGTTCGTGAAAATTGTCCATAGCAAAAAAATGTCTGACTACGACTCCAAGTGCTACTATCGATAATAACATTGTGACAATCATATCATGAGCAATGCTCATCAAATCTGAATGAAGCCAATTCGTGCATTGTTATTGTTTCTCCGAAAGCATCACACACCAATTACGTATTTCATTAATCTAAAATCTTTCAAATATGACAGTATTTCTATTGTACATATTTATGTCCATGATGAACATGAAAAAACTAAAAATACAAGATTATTAAAATTTGTTAATGTAAAAGAAGGAGGGAATAGGGTTTGGTTGGTTAATATCAAGCACAAAACTACACGGAAATAGGGATCTTCAAAAAATACAGAAACAAGATAATTAGATTAAATTAAAAATGCAATTGCAAAAAGTAAACAAACAAACTTAAGGTTTGAGACTGTTACGTATTTTTTAAATGTTTTAAGTTCTTCGTAGATTAAACGCAACAGAAAAACACAGATAACAGCTTGTATAATTTATTACACTAAACTATTAACAAACATAACAGATATAACATGAATTATATAATAATAGTGACAGATATTAAGTTACAACATTCGAAATTAATTACAAAACAAAATCATATTAGTTCAAACTTCAAAATAAATCACAACACAAAACGGTACTGGCCTGTATCTAATGTAATGATCTAAAATTAAAGTCTCAAATTCCAGTCTAGGGTGTGAATTTGGTCCCACGAAGAGATTCCGAAACAGTTCACAGTTCAATGAAATCGCCGTCTCTCAGCTCAAGCAGTAATTCAGATGTATCGTAGAGATTGACGAAATAAAATCACAGCTTCCGTAGATCTAATTTCAATCACAAATCCACGTTGAATATTCACAGCAAACACTTAATCTTTCTCAAATAACTAACTCTCTTCTTTTGAAATAAAACTAATGTCTGAATCTCACTCTTTTTCTTCTAATAAAACTAATGACTGAATCTCTCTCACTCGAATGATGACTGATGACTGAATATCTCTCACGTCACCGTCTTTTTTATACCGATAGGCCTATTTCTCGAACAATCTCGCAATTTCCATACAACTCCAGAGCTATCCACGCATATCCGTTCTTGCACGAGACTACACTTCTAGACAGGAAGTCACCAGCACTTATTTACAAACATGTGATTGGTCTACTTAATTCGAGAAAGTTCTAAAACGTTACCCTAAATAAATAACATATTTTAGTTTAAACTTCGAAACAATAATATCAATATGGAAAAATGAATAATACAAATGAAAATTCAAACACAATACGACATGTTGTCGTTTACAAAATATTTATACATATACATAACACTCTCCCCCTTAAAAGTAAAAAAAAAGTTTGAACTTGTGAAAACTTTTTTTTGTTTTGCTTATTTGTCTTTTTAAACCAACTTAAAAGGGTTAAATCCAGTAGATTCTGAAATAACCTCGCGAACTTCAAGCAGTAACAAGGGAACACCCTCAACCCAGTTCTTTGAGTGTTTGTGGCAGTAATTTGGTGGAAACGATCAAGAACACCTTGTGACTCAGGATGGTAGGCACTGGATGACATTTGATGGACCCTTAATTCATGTATGGCTTGTTCAAATAGCTTGGACATAAAATTTGTATCTTGATCTGATTGCACAACTTTTGGAATTCCGAACATGGTAAAGGATTTGACAAGAGCCTTGACGATGTTGGGAGAAGTGATTTTTCTCAAAGGGATTGCCTCAGGAAAACGTGTAGAAGCACACATGATCGTCAAGAGGTATTCATTTCCTGCTTTGCTTTTTGGCATTGGGCCAACACAGTCGATAATGACCCTTGAGAACGGTTCTTCAAAGGCAGGAATAGGCTGCAGTGGTGCTTTTGGAATCCCCTGATTTGGTTTTCCTGTCATTTGGCAAGAATGGCAGGTCTTACAAAAGTCAACAACATCTTGGCGCATCTTTGGCCAATAGAAATGTCGTCGGATACGATCTAGGGTCTTTCTTACACCTAGGTGTCCCGACAATACATGGTCATGAGCAAGACTAAGAATATCATTCCGATAGCATTTTGGAATGACGATTTGGTGAATAACATTCCACTCTTCATCAGCAGCAACGTCAGGAGGTCTGTATTTTCTCATTAGCACACCTGACTTCTGGTAGTAACAAATAGGGACAGTTCCTATTTCATTTTCATCAACAGCCAGTTGTAGAAGAGATAGAGTTTCAGGATCATTGTCCTGTTCCTCAATAAGTTTGTTTCGATGAAGAGAGTCGAAAAATGTCTTAGTGTCATCAGTAGAACTTAAAGTTGAGTCAGAAATCTCATCGATGTGAGACATGAACGTATCAGATAAAGAGAAATCCTCTTTGGATTCCTGAGAACGTGTCTGAGAACGAGTAACAGCACAGGCGGGAAAAACATCAGGAAACTCTTCAACGAGTTGCTCTGTACTGGGGCTAATAACAGGTGCTTCAACAACACGAACCTCTGGTACCACCTTACTACCAGCCAAATCATTCCCCAAAAGCATAGAAACACCTTCAACAGGCAATGAGGCTTTAATACCCACAGTCACTGGGCCTGAGACTAAGTCCGAATGTAAATCTAATCTATGAAGAGGAATAGAAACGACGCCACCTTCTACACCAGAAATGAGCACATTGACCCCAACGGATGACTTTTCAGAAAACGGAAGTACACTTTCCAAAATCAAACTCTGAAAAGCTCCAGTATCCCGCAGGATTTTAATTGGTTGTAGATGTGAATCGCCAACAAAAGAAACAAAACCTTCAGTCATGAAAGGCTTAAATTTGTCCTCAACAATATCTTCAGGTACATCAATAATATTGGGCTTAGAATCCACAGTGGACTGAACAGGGTCAAAATCATTGGTAACCAATGATGTATCCAACGAGGGCGAAATGAAACTATGAGGTGATGGCTTGTTTTTTACCTTATAGCACTCAGAAATCAGATGGCCAGGTTTCTTACAATAAGCACATGTTTTGGATGAGAATGACACGTTTTGGGTAGATGACGAGCTTTGAGAGTAAGATGGAGTCTTCGTTTGAGAATTGGAAGTTTGCTCTTTTTTGTCTCCGTCGACATTTGCATAATATTAGAATGAGTCATTGGGTTTCTTTTTTGTGTGATTTATTTTGCTTTTGTATGAGAAATCTTTGTGAGTCAAAGCATACTCGTCTGCCAAGACAGCAGCATCATGAATTTTGGAAGCTTTTTGTTCATCAATATAAGTTTTTAGCTCTACGGGAATACATCTTTTAAACTCTTCGACTAACATGAGTTCTCTGAGTTTCGTATAATCATCTTTAATTTCTCTGGAATCACACCACCTGTCGAACAGAGTTTCTTTTTCACGAGCAAATTCGACATAAGTTTGGCTGTCAAACTTTTTGTAACCACGAAATTTTTGTCTGTATGCCTCTGGCACCAATTCATATGCATTCAAAATGAATTTTTTGACGTGCTCGTAATCATAACTTTGCTCGGCTGTGAGCTTGGAAAATACTTCCTGAGCTTTACCTTTGAGAACACTCTGAAGTAGTACTGTCCAATATTCGGTAGGCCATTTTAGCCTAAGGGCCAATTTTTAAAATTGCTGAAAATATGTATCTACAGCTTTTTCATTGAATGGAAGTACTAAACGAATCTGTTTGGAAGCATCAAAATTATCCAACCGCATTTGGACAACCTTTTCTTCTGTCTGTGCCTTTCTCATATTGATTTCTTTATCAGCTTTAATGCGTTCCATTTGTATTTCGGCATCAAGGCGTTTGTTATCTTGTTCTGCCTCAAGAACAAGGCGTCTGTTTTCCTGTTCTGCCTCAATACGTTTTTGTTCTGCCTCAAGTCGTTTGGTTTCTTTTTCTGCCTCAAGTCGTTTAGTTTCTATTTCTAAACGAAATTTCATTTCCATTTCCATTTTTTTTAATTCGAAATCTGGGTCAAAATGAGCGACAGGCAATTGTTGTGCAACTGTTTGAGGTAATACCTTTTGGGTGACCAAATGTTCAACAATAATTTGTTTAATATCTGCTCTCTTCATTGATTGCTTCACTTCTAAATTAAAATGTTTACCAACATCAAGTAATTCAGATTTTTTTAATTCACTGATTAATTCGAAAGAGGGATTCCGATTAAATTCGATAATAAAATCTTCAAGTTCGAATGCCATTTTAAATATACAAGCTGTCTATCTGTATAGAATATAAATCTTATTTTATAATAAAATTAAATTGTTTGTTCGATATCCCGGACGAGCCCCCAATTTTCTGTTACGTATTTTTTAAATGTTTTAAGTTCTTCGTAGATTAAACGCAACAGAAAAACACAGATAACAGCTTGTATAATTTATTACACTAAACTATTAACAAACATAACAGATATAACATGAATTATATAATAATAGTGACAGATATTAAGTTACAACATTCGAAATTAATTACAAAACAAAATAATATTAGTTCAAACTTCAAAATAAATCACAACACAAAACGGTACTGGCCTGTATCTAATGTAATGATCTAAAATTAAAGTCTCAAATTCCAGTCTAGGGTGTGAATTTGGTCCCACGAAGAGATTCCGAAACAGTTCACGGTTCAATAAATTCGCCGACTCTCAGCACAAGCAGTAATTCAGATGTATCGTAGAGATTGACGAAATAAAATCATAGCTTCCGTAGATCTAATTTCAATCACAAATCCACGTTGAATATTCACAGCAAACACTTAATCTTTCTCAAATAACTAACTCTCTTCTTTTGAAATAAAACTGATGTCTGAATCTCACTCTTTTTCTTCTAATAAAACTAATGACTGAATCTCTCTCACTCGAATGATGACTGATGACTGAATATCTCTCACGTCACCGTCTTTTTTATACCGATAGGCCTATTTCTCGAACAATCTCGCAATTTCCATACAACTCCAGAGCTATCCACGCATATCCGTTCTTGCACGAGACTACACTTCTAGACAGGAAGTCACCAGCACTTATTTACAAACATGTGATTGGTCTACTTAATTCGAGAAAGTTCTAAAACGTTACCCTAAATAAATAACATATTTTAGTTTAAACTTCGAAACAATAATATCAATATGGAAAAATGAATAATACAAATGAAAATTCAAACACAATACGACATGTTGTCGTTTACAAAATATTTATACATATACATAACAGAGACATAGTGTTGATATTATTTACTCAAACTACAAACCCTATTTTGACTCTCCAAAGTACTACAGCTTGTAGACATGGATTCAAACTAAGAATTTTGAGCTTGATGAACTAATGTTACTACTATGTTTAAAACGTTAAGCTTGTTTGTTTACTTTTCTGCGATTGTATTTTCACTTGAATCTTGTTTCAGTATTTTTTAAAGATCTCTGTTTCACCTTTTTAAAATAAACTTCAAATTTACATTAGTTAACAACCAGAAATTTCGAACAATAGAAATCTATAAGTTTTCCTAGCCATCTGAGATGTCTACATCAAAGTTTTATCTAGTAAAAATATCCCATCTGTCTAACCTAGATTATTAGGTTTAGATGTGCGTGTTAACCTCATAACGTTTCACATATACTCGTTAAAATTCCATTTTTTAATGTATAGAGCTATACAGTTCGTAATCTTGATGCAATAAAAGAGTGTTAATTTTTTCAGAGATATAAACGCTAACAGAATTTTATCTAAACGGTAACAAAATAAAGTTCGCTTGAAGGAAACAACTGGATTTTATGTGTCTGGTAAGTTCTATTCTTTCTGCGTTGTTAGTTTCATTAACAATAATAGTGTGAGTTAAATATACAATACGTATTTTTGTAACGTTTCACTAATTAAATATATGCTCTCCAGTGGTACAGCGGTATGTCTCTGCTAGAAACCGGATTTCAACATTCGTGGTGAGAGGAGAATAGATAGCCCACTGTGTAGTTTCGTGCTTGATTAAAACAATTATATGTATTAATATGTTATAACCAAAAACAATCCGAAACAAAAAAATAAAATAAAAACGGCTGCACTAATTTGAAGGATCCCAGGTTACATGATATAATGTGGGACATAAATTGTACCCTAGGTTTTGGAGTTGAATGAAGAAGACAAACATTGTAGTTGGGATATACCATCTATCAGTCTTATTTTGTAGTATTATCTTAGTACAGCCCCAGAGGCACAACGGTATGTCTACGGATTTACAATGCTAGAAACCTGAGTTCGATAACCGTGGTGGTCAGAACGCAAAAAAACATTGTGTAGGTTTCAGCTTAACAACAAACAAACAAAAGGTCAGTATACACGGGAATCATTATAAGCTTGTCGAACTACAGAAGGTTGTATTAGGATTACGTCCAAAAATACTGATAACAGGAAGGACGCTCAATCAAGGAATTAGTGCAATCTAACTATTCTAGTTTTTGTTTATTGGCTTTGCACACTCCTAATTAGATTAGTTATACATTACTTACTAGGTTAAGTTGTAGTCCTTATCTGTGTTGCTATCCTCCTTTGATCAGACTTTAACAATAACAAATTAAAACGTTTAAAATATTTTCGTATATACGATTGTCGTCATATGTTGTTAAAATGTTAAATAGGTTTACTACACAACTAGCTTTATATTTATATAACTTAATTAGGCAGTCGTATCTGTTGGAATACGTATGAGGTCCACGAATTTCACAATGTGTATGAGGAACTTAATAAATCGTTATCCAAAAATGGAAAAAAAAAGTTTTAAGTAACCGCTTTGATAAGCATACATTTGAGTCCAGTTTATAATGAATGTTAATTAAGTTTCTGATAAAGGATTATAGAAATTTTGGTAACGTTATTATCAAGTAAAATTATTGTATCAAACGATTTCGCGGTTTCAAGTATAAATTCACAACAACAGCAACAAAAATGTGATGAGTGTTTATCAGTTTGCAAACGTTGCCAAGTTATAGAATTTTGCAGACTGATTCAGTGAAATATAGTTAACCATAACTTCTAAAATGTTCTGCTTATATTATAAATAAAGTAATTCCAAAGACTAACTATGCATTTTCCTGTACCATAAGCGTCAGACTGGAAAAATAAAAATAAGAAGTTTGTAAAAGTATTGTCTCTCTGGTTTCTATGTCGTAAAGTTCCGAGATTACTGCTACACGAGCTTGAGCTTTTGTAAATACAAGAACTTTCACACCACCACGAATTTCAAAGGTGTTTGAAATATTTATTACTGATATCACGTTCTGATATTATAACAGGATCATCCACACGGTCTTTCAAAGTCAATAACATACCTAAACAATCATTATATCAGAGAGAAAGAGAGGGTTCTTCACAAACCAAATTATCGTAAGGGCGGAACTTTTAAACATCGCATATATGGTATGTGTGTCTTGTATGTAATAAAACTAATTTTAGAAGAGAAATTTTTACACTCTAAAGAAACACCAGAAAAGAACTAGAAATTATGAACCAATAATCTGTCAAAAATGACTGTGTTAGAAAATAAAAATAAAAACAGAAAAACGAGTTATTTCGTGGAAGGCAAAATACAAACATGTACAGCAACTATAAATGTAGATAACTAGAAAAGCAAACAACAGACAGCTAGGTCAAAAAACAACATACGAGTATATCTACGTAAACAAACAATATGTAACTAGTGGTTAAAAACAACAGGTGAACTGGTAACGGATACTAGTGGTGAAACACACAATAGACAAATAAGTGGCAAAACATGAAGTATATTACTGGTGGTAAAACAAACTACAAATAATTAGAAGTTAAATAGAAAGAGGCAACTTATGGTAAATGGATAGCAGAAAATTAATCATAACTAACAATGCATGACTAGTGGTCGAACAGAAAAATAGATAAATAATTGGTAAAACAAACAACAGATAACTAGTGATAAAACAACAACAGATAAATAGTGATGAATAAACAACGGACAGTTAAATAGACAAAAAGTAACTAGGTAAGAAACAACAGCAAATAACTGGTAGTTAGTATAAACATTTAATAAATAGCCAGGTAGCTAAACACACAGAGATATTTATCGAGATAAAAACAAACTATTTGACTGTCTGACAAACGAAATAAATCTGAATAACCAAACAGACAGATCATAAACAAGTAACATATAAATAACCAAACGAAAAGACAAACAATACATCCTATAGGTAATCAAACAGATAGACGAAAATATTGTAGACGATACAGAATATCGAGATTTTCACAGATGATCAACATAGGAACCAAAACATTAATGAATATATTGCATATACAAAGAAAACACATTAATATAGTAGCAGATGAGCGAGATAGAGACAATAACTTTGATAAATGAAATACTACAGACGAACAAAAATATCAAATAATTCACAGATGAGCAACATAAGACTAAAGCATTCTTATGGTTCTATGTGGTAAGATTATTTTAACTTATAGAATTTTCTGGTTACGTATGGACATAATGGATGTGTAATTAGTAGTAAATAGTTTATCGTTTTTTTAGATTCATAAAGTAAATCAGAATGCTTTTAAAATTGGTATATGACAATACACGATAACAGAAACTTTTGAGCGTTAGATTTTTAAATGAAAATAATATTTAAATGAATAATTAAGCTGCACTTAAGACATGCTGCTTACCAAGCATCTCGAATTAACTAACACGTTATTGATATGTTTAGATACAGAGATATGATATTATTGATTATTACTACTTAAAATATTCACTCTAGTAGCTCAGAAGAAAATCTAAGAGTTTACATCACTAAAAACCTGGTTTCAATATTCGTGCAGCTTTGTGCTTAACAATAAACATATCTTAAAATTCACTGTCTATTAATGAGATTGCTAAGTTTTTACGATACTTAACCTGTACAAGAAATCATTCGCGTTCCAACCAGACCAACAACATGTGTAATATATTTGACCATTGATGTTAAGCCTAATCTCAATGGGTTTATTTCGACCAACCATGTGTAGATGTACGCGCATCGGTCAGAAACGTTGTATGTATTTTAATGTTCACAAAACATGAATGAAAGCTAAATTTGCAGTTTTCTAATGATAAAACAGTTTTTTAGAAACAGAGTAAAGAAGTTCGTAAAATAAAAAACAATATCTAGTTACTTTTGTTTTACTAATTAAATTATGTACCGTGTAAACGAACACCAAGTACTTTATTTTTATATAGCACAAAAGTTTCTTTTAAACTCTTGTGTTTACAAACGTACCTGCAAAAATGAAAGATTTCCTTTGTTGTGATTTATTTTGTATATGCAATAGATAATTGTAGGTGGTAAATTAAAAGCGTTTGTGTGGGCAAGGTTTATTTGACCTAGAAAAGTGAGACCGTTTTTGTATTTCGCGTAAAGCTACAAGAGGGCTATATGCTCTAGCAGTCCCTAATTTAGCAATGTAAGACTAGAGGGAAATCAGTTAGTCATCACTACCCACCGCCAACTCCTGAGTTACTCCTTTACCAACGAACAGTGGGATTGACCGAACCATATAACACATTAATGGCTGAAAGGACGAGCAAGTTTGATGTGGTGGGCGATTCAAACCCGTGACACTCAGATTGGGAATCGAGCGCCCTTACCACCTGACCATGACGGCCGAGAAGCGAGCAAATGTGTGCCATTACAGACGGTGTTCTAAAGTTCGCCTTAAGACCCTGAAAGCTATTGCATTTTGGAGTAAATTTGTCCATTATTCTACTTTTCCTCATGAAAGTTCCTTAATTTTGATGCATTATTTACTGGAACAGCTTGAAAAGTGGGGAGACCCATACACCCTTGCTTCCTACGTTACTTCAATTCATAATACTCAAACATTGCTTGTTACTTTTACCAATATATCAGATATTGTTAGCAACCTTTCTGTTACTCGGGTTAAATTGTATAATACTCGATGGTGCAAACTGTAGACTATTTGCTCTTGCAGTATGAATTTCTAAAACTTAGACAGAATTAATTTATATCATGCTTTTGATTATTTAACAGCTTTAATTTGAACAAGGTCACGTTCGCTAGGCTTTGAATTATCTTGTAACATTTCATCGAGCCTTCACTTTAACTTCATTTTTAACTTTTAAATACACAATAAGGTACATGTCTTTCATTGAGTATGAAAATGCATGAATTGAAAGATAAACAAACAAATAAAAAGCAGTCAAAGGAAAACATTCAATTGTTTATTTCACAATTTTGCACAAAACTACACAAGGGTATACAAGGGTACACAATGCGTATAGCTGTCCATAATATTCAAATGGGCTACTCTAATCTGATCGAATTGTAGGATGTAACATTCACTCTCATAGTGCAAACACGACCTCAAAGTACTAAGTGCATTTTTGTAGCAACCTTTTGAGCACCATGAACCCTTGAAATGACAGTTCGGGATAGCTTACGATTGGCCACATCTAACCCCAAAGAGTAATAGCAACCTGAACATGCCCAACTATGACTCAGTTGAAATAATTGAAGCTATAATTCAACTCATGCCACCAAATTAAAGAGAGATGATACGCACAGACTACAAAACAAGACAATATTCCACATTTGTCTGATAGCATTAGTGCCTTGTGTAAAGTAACGACCAAAGAAAATTATTTTAAGTTTTTAGCCTCACACATTACAACAAAACAAAGCACAAAAGAAGGTTATAAGCATTTCTTTAGCTACAATGTTTAAAGCTCCCTTTTACCTTTTATGACTGGCCAAATAAAGTAGCTCTATTTTCGTGTTCATCCTTATTGCCTATCTCTATGAGAAGACACAGGAGAAGCAATAGCAGTGTATCCTAAACGTTTTTAATACGAGGTGCACTTGCACAATGTCCCTGAAAGTGTTCTACTTTAAAAAAATGATTAAAACCAAAATTAAGAGTAACAAATATTTTTATTACTTGCTTTTGAAGTTCATATGTCATGTTGTGTTGTAGCTTTCAGAGTGCATAATTCTTCTCGTGATTTATAGCATGCACACCTTTTTCTGATGTCACAACAGTACAAATTCCAAGGTTCCTTGTTCCTTATGTGATGTGATTTTAGTTCCTACTTATTGACTAACAGATAACATATTACTCTACATCGTAATTCCAGTGGTTAAACCATATAATCTCTCTAGGTGGTCTTCGGCCTCTTTTCAGGGAAATTATGGCTTGTAATGTATTGCAAACATTGAGTGTACAATGTATGCCACGTACAGCTATTTATAAATCATAACAAGTAACCTGTTTGTTTACCAATAGTCTCCATTTTAATAACTTATCTATACGTATACATCACAAACAATCTGTGTGTCTGTTTGTTTGTCCGTTATAAAATTAATCCTAGGTCGCTGAGCTAATCGCAACCAAACTTTGCGAGATGATACTTTGAAACAAGAGCGATTAATAGTTCTCTTCACTTTTCATTAGTAATGTTATTAAGCATTTATTATATTTGACGCAAGTTAACGTGAACTACATATTTCAAAGATGGCACTAAACCCTTTCACCAAAAAACACTAACTTAATTTTTCTAGAACACGACATACATAGAGTGTGAGGGGAGCGTTTATATATCTCAGAGAATATTCCAGCGCTCTGTGTGGAAGAATGCAAGGTGAAAAATGTCCACCATTACTTCAATAAAGCGTAAACTCTCATAAATTTTTTACTCTAAAGGCCACCATAAGGTTGTTATGAATAGCCTTTTTTTTTTAGTTATACCTACATCATACTTTGATCCATGTCTGTGGTCAATGATCATCAACTGATTAGCAACGTAAAAGAGTGTGGACGGACATTAAGAACTTGGTGCTGAAAACGGGTAACAGCCCTACCGCTACTACTTTTTCGCTAACTCTTCTTACAAAGATACCTTGACCCTCGCAGAGAGTATACCATGTTTTAAGTATATAAAAGGACTGCGCAAAGATGTTAGGACAAGAGAATATTATGTTATTATTTCCATTTTATGTTGCTAATTCTTTCATGCTATTACGGAATGTAAATTTCAAAACTATGGTAATGCTTCACTGATCCATGTTGATAACTGGATGAACCAGTGTGAAAATACTTACGATTCTTTAGAATTCATATATACTTGTATTAATGGAATGTCATAAGAGTTCTTTTTGAATTAACATTATGACAAAATTTAAAATCTGAAATAATTGTCAATTTTCCCCATGCTGTGTCTTAACTATTTTGGTATAAGGTAGCGAGGAGCTAACATATTTGACCAGAATATGTCAGAAGAAATCAGTGTAATAGCACTCCACAAGTAAACCTTGATAAAAACTATATATTAAGTTTTGTTGTGGTGCCACAGGCCAAAAAAAAGCGTACGTAGTTGTCAGTAGAGCAAAGAGTTCACATAAAAGCTTTACGTGATGTTAATTGGACTACAAAAATTACTGCAGACTTGAAATGCTTCCAAAACATTGTGAAGTACACCATAGATCGTGAGATTGAGACAGAAAAGGAAGGGGAAGAACACCTAAACTCAATGACACTAATGTTAAGTATCTTCTCTTATGCAGCCTTCCCGGACAGAAGTAAGACTGCAACTGATCACAACCAATACTCCCTGTGATCTCAAGCATGAGATATACGACCATGTACCAAATGAGAGAAAAGTGTGCAGATCTATAGTATCAAGAAGACTCGACGACAATAAAATATTCGCTCGTGTAACAGTTAAAAACACTTTTACTTCGATATCCAAATATTGTCAAGAGACTTAAATATGCTCAAAAGTGCAAAAAACTGGATTGTTGATGACTGGAAAAAGAGTGTTATGAAAGGATGAATACAAGTTTGAAATGCGTTCAATGCGTATGTTGTACGTCCGGAGGAAAAGGTGAAATATACCTACCTCACTGCATAGTCACCAGCATGAAGCATGTGGTAGGCAGTGTGATGGTTTGCGTGTGTGTTTCTGCTTAGGCAACAGGGGATATTTGCAAAGTGGATGAAATAATGGACCAGCGCAAGTACTATCAGATACTGACCCGCCGTAGTATACCTAGTGGTTTGTGTATTATTGGTAAAGGATTCTACAACCAAATCATAATGACCCAAAACACTAATCTAACCTATGCTGAAATTACTTAGCGAAGAAAGAAGTTGCTGTAGTAATTTAACTGATGAAGTAGTCCCCACAAAGTCCCGATCTCAACCCAATTAAGCGGATATGAGATTTGATAGATCAAAAACTTGACAAATCAATAGTTACTTCCAAAGAAACTTTATTGGGGAATATTCGAGACATTTAGAGTAAAATTAAATACGTTGTAAGAATGCGTGAAAGACTGTCTGCAGTTATTGAAACAAAAGAGATACACATACAGTAATTGTTTGCTGAAATCAAGTACTTCCATTGAGTTTATGCTCAGTAAATAAGAAGATTATTGAAATTGTGATGTTTCACATGTGATTCACATTTCATTGTTCTTTGAAAGTAGCCTGAAATCTAATTTTTGTCTTTGTCCGAAAACTTTTGCAAAGGAATATATATATTGTGTTCTTAAAGCTTATACAAAGATTTTGGTGAGGCAAAAATGAATATTGTAACAATACAGTTGCGACAGAAAGTGCGTCGTGAGTAATTTTTTCCTCATAACATAAAAAGTATCACGATTAGGATAATGAACGTAAAGTATGTTATAAATATTATACTAACACACATCAAAAAGTTTTTTATGTAAATTGAACAACAAATAAACTGTTTATAAGCAAATAATCAAACCTAGGAAGGGCAGAAAGTGTTCGTGCGTCTACTTTAATGGTCAGCTGTGTAGCCTTTCAGGTGAATTACTTGGCGCAATCTCTCCTCATAGCCCTCCATGATTGTTTGACAATACTCGACTGGTATTTTCTTCCATTCTTCTTTACAGAAGGCCTCCAACTCTTGCAAGATTTTCGGATGACGCTGATGAGCCCTGGTCTTCAACTCATGCCAAACGTTTTCAATTAAGTTGAGATCGAGTGACTGCGATGGCCACTCCAGAACGCTTATATGGCTCTTTTGCAACACATATTTCGATGTGTGCTTAGGGTCATTGTCGTGCAGGAAGATCCAACGACGCCCAAGCCGCAAGTTTCGAATATTATTCTAGATGTAAGTACCTAATATGTCAACGTACTCTTCTTTTTTTATGATTCCGTTGACGCGGTGAAGGCTACCTACACCAGAAGAGCTGAAAGAACCCCATAGCATGATCGAGCCACTTCCGTGTTTAATTGTAGGGACGGTGTTCCTTGGAAGATTTCGTTCTCCCTTCTAGCGAAAATCATTGTGGCCGAAAAACTCTATTTTAGTCTCATCTGACCAAAGAATATTCTTCCAATAGGTAAAGGGTTTATCTACATGCTTTCTTGCATATCTCAATCGTGCTTTTAAATAAACAGGCTTTAAATATGGAGTTCTACGAGGACAGCGTGCTTTGAACCCAGAAGAGCGTAATATGTGCGTAACTTTTTAACGCGAATAGCAGAATACAAAATACGAGATATGTAACTACAGTGAGTGTATCCAAATATGTTTTATATGATGTTCCATTTCTATAAGTAATAGTTTAATCAAAAGACCTCGTTTCAAGTTGAAGTGACTCGCTTGTTGCTAGTACTAGGAATAGTTTGAAAATTTCTATTGTTTGTCTGTGTGTATATTTATGATAAACAAAACAAGCCTTCAGAGTCTTGTCCACCCTTAGGCTGGTTTGACCCTCTCAAACAATAATATTTTTGTTTTCCTACCCAAGCAGTCAAACACAAAAGAACTATTCTTGAGCTGACCCCACTTATTAGAAAGTAATGGTTTGCATAATGTTCTTTTGAATCCTTTCCCCTCCGTTTCGTAATGAATTTCCGCTCATGTTTCTTATGTTCTCTTTCACACCAGACCAGGGAATTTTCCTGAAAAAGCTCGGAACGCGTGGCACACTCGCCTATTCCATTCGTGCACGTGTCTGTTGAGGAATGAAAAAAAGAGAGAGAGAGCGTAGGTGGTTACTTTTTTATATCTGGCATATTGCAACTTCACTGTTTTTTGAAATATTATTTTTTGTGTGTAAATAAATATATGTTTGTGGCAAACCTATTCTTTTTTTGATTAGTTCATAAGTTTAGTCCTTCATACTATTCAATACAATTTTAACAATTTGTGGGGAAAACATACTATGGTCAATAAAGCTGTGTCATACAAGATATAATTAAGATCAAACAGAATCTAGCATAGATAAATTAATTTTTGAATATTATGATAACAGGACGACTTCAGTGATATTAAATTACCATACCTCAGTCGACCCCCAATAACGCTCTCAAGTGGAACAGCGATATGTCTGCGGACTTACAAAGCTAGAAACCGGTTTTCGATACCAGTGGTGGGCAGAGCACAGACATCCCATTGTGTTTTTTGTGCTTTGCTTTAAACAAACCTCTAATCACTTGCGTTTCTCTCAAAAAGACATTTTGCTAATCTAGATTAGTATTATTACATTCAAACTCGTGTTATAATATTTAAAACATAAGATCTTCTTTAATGATTTCTTTATTAGTTGTTATTCTAAAACAGAAACACAACTCTAACAGTTCTACTTTATGATCAGCAGTATTCCAAAACACATCTCAAATTACTTATTAAAATAGTAAAACTGTAAGAGTTGTGAGTTTGTATAATTGCTATTAGAAGATATGGTTTTGATAATATTTTTATCAGTATTAAATGAAAGAGAAACTCTTATAGTGTTAATGGTTTATTAAGTATTCTTTCGAAGATATGGCTCTAGTAGCTGTACTTGTTTATGAATATTAATTCAAAGACACAGTTCTGATATCTTTTCTCTTTCTATCAGTATTCACTCAAAGACGCAACTCTTGCAGATTTTCTGTTTTTATCAGCATCCACTCAAAGACACAGCTTTGATAGTTTTTCTGTTTTTATTAGCATCCACTCAAAGTCACAGCTTTGATGGGTTTTTTTCTGCTTTTATCAGTATCCACTCAAAGGCACAACTCTGGTAGCTCTACTGTTTTATTAGTATTTATTCAAAAATATAGCTCTGATAGTTTTACGGTTTTTATCAGTATTCGCTCAAAGACACAACTCTGGTAGCTTTACTGTTTTTATCAGTATTCAATTAGACACAACTCTGGTAGCTTTACTGTTTTAATCAGTATTCATCCAAAGACATAGCTCTGGTAGCTCTATATTATTTTTATCTGTATTTATTCAAAGACACAGTTCTAATACTTTTACGGTTTTCATCAGTATTTCTTCATTAACTTTACTTATTTATCAGTAGTGATTTAAGGACATAGCCCTTATAGCTTTACTGTTTTAAAATATTAATTCAAAGGCAGAGTTCTGATTTTTATCAATAATTTTCAAATATACAGTTCTGATAGTTTTTACTCATTTATTATCTTTTCTTCAGACACACAACACATAGATTTTCTGTTTTTATCATAATTTCTTCAAAAACAATTTTTTAGCTTTACTGCCGGTTTTGTAAAAATTCATTCAAAGACATTGGTTTGTTGACTTTTGTAATTATTAATGCAAAGAAACAACTTCTGTAGCTTTACTTTTACATCAGTATTTATCCAAAGACATACCCCTGGTAACTTTAATGTTTCGAGCAGAAAAACAATTATAAGAGCTTCACTATTTTTATCAGTATTTATTCAAAAACAAATTCCCTACAACTTTACTATTTCTTACTATAATCAATAGCTTTCCAACACACAACTTTAACAACCTTGCTATTTATTTTTTACTGAAGCTGATTAAAAATATAAGTATTTGAATTTGTTCATAGTACACAACTATGATGATTGTTTTTTTACTTTTTTTTTTACCTTCGGTGTAATTTTAGTGTTGGTGTTATTTCTTAGCATATACGCGGTGCCTGAGTGTTCTTAACTAATATGTAAATACATTAAAAGATCCTGAGTGGCTTAGCAATAATTCTTAAGGCTTATAGTGTTAAAAACTGGGTTCCGATATCCGTGATGAATACAGCACGGATAATCCATTGTGTAGCTTTACACTTCAAAATAAAGAAAAATTAATATGTCATAAGCCTTCAACAGGTGTTACAAAATAGAAAATAACCTAATTCGTTAATACAACTGAGGTTTTTTTTCTTCACGATAATAGTAAATGAAAAACAGTTTCATGACCATAATTCTTTTTCTACTGAAATTGTGTTAAATAAATATAATCATATACCCTTCCCATTTTTCTATTATCTTACTTTTACTTTTGAACTAAAAAGTAATTATTATTATTAATCTTTTGGTATTTTAACCTTTCTTTATGTTTCCAAGCAGTTGACAAAATTTGATTTAGTTGATTTCTTATTTTCTGAAGAAATAAACTGGTAACGAAACTATTTACTTAGTTCAGATATCACAACTATATATAAACATGTATGTGATAGTTGTTGGCATTTAATCATGCTTATGTTCTCCATTTTTTCCTATATTGTGAGTTATTATTGTCGTGGGTATCTTTTATACCAGTTACAGATGTATATCTCAACATCTTTAACACAGTACTTCAGAAACAGTCTATTTTTATGCTATGCATACGGATAAATAATTGTTAATATGCACATCCTTAGATTTTCAAGAATATATTTGAAATTCCAAAATCACAGTCATTATAACGTTTTATACTAATTTTTTTTGGGGGGGAGCTTGTTTTCTTAACATATCCATATACTTCATCTAATACGCCATTTAGTGGTATTTATTTTTTAATATTTGTAAGGTAACTTCCTGGAAGGTAAAATTCATTCTTTATGGATTTCACCCAGTACTACGGACGAACTTCTTCAGAACTATATGATATACCCTTAACTTATCCATTCTATATTCTTTCTTTACATACATTAAATAAACTTTAAATGTACGTAAGAAGAATTGTCTTAGCTTCACCACGATCACCTAACATTTAACTACAGCAGTGAGTTGCTTATTCTTTCAAACTTTTTACAATAAAAAATCAAGCATCAGCCGTTACTACGCGACTGAAAGTTACAGAGAGATAATTCGTGTTGAAGACACATCTGTGAGTTTTCTTTCGTGTCATGCGGCTTTCCACGAAAACAACACATTTCGAAATCCATTTGCGTAAAATGTTGTAACTTACAAAGATCAAACTGCGTTACGAATAGTGTCGATTTAAGTCGATTCCTAAAAAAAAAAATAATATAAACCACTTTAGCAACATTGAAGTTAAAAACAAAAACATTATATGGACCACAACCTGAAAATAGTTCAATGTCAGTTTTATCTTATATATTTACACTATTACTCATTACACGTGTGTAGAACTAGTGTGTTGTTACATTTGCTATGGAGAGTCCAGTCAGTATCAGTAGGCTTAACGGTGTTATACATGTAGCTGTCATTTACTGAAAAGCAGACTAAACAGAGCTATATATTTTAGTTTTTAGATTCGTGGTTATCTTTAACCTGTTATACGGAATATTTTCTACAAGACAATAAGTCCCGGAGGTTCATTTTAGTTTTTTGTTGGGTTTTTTTTTACTATGCTTATCAATACTAAGTAAACGGTGCTTGAAATTAATCAAAAAACTAAAAATTTAATTTATGAAAATCCTTTTACAAAATAAGAAAATCGCAAAATAAACCTGACACCATAAAATAAAAGCTAACAAAACTGTGTACACAGTAACTCGAGTGCACATAACGTGTAAAGAGTTATCTCAGACCTAAACTAATACAGTGGTTCTGCCGTTGAGATAGCGGGAATTTACAGAGTTACAACTCTAAAATCTGAAGTTCGATTCCCCGTGGTGATATAACAGATAACCGAACTTGGTTTTGCTCTAAACGAAAAAACAAACAAACTAATTAATGCAAATTGAGCTTCAAATATGCCTGTGGAAATCCAAATCCTACCCATACAACATGTATAGCATACTTCACTTAATATAGTCAATTAAGAATTAGGTTATTAAATATTGCTATTGTTACGTATTTTTTAATGTTTTATGTTCTTCGTAGACTAAACGCAACAGAAAAACAGATAACAGCTTGTATAATTTATTACACTAAATTATTAACAAATATAACAGATATAACACAAATTATATATAATAACAGTGACAGATATTAAGTTATAACATTCGAAATTAATTACAAAACAAAATAATATTAGTTTCAAACTTCACAATTAATCACAATACAAAACGGTACCGGCCTGTATCTAATACAATGATCTAAAATGAAAGTCTCAAATTCCAGTCTAGGGTGTGAATTTGGTCCCACGAAGAGATTCCGAAACAGTTCACAGTTCAATAAATTCGCCGACTCTCAGCACAAGCAGTAATTCAGATGTATCGTAGAGATTGACGAAATAAAATCACAGCTTCCGTAGATCTAACTTTTGTCACAAATCCAAGTTGAATAATCACAGCAAACACTTAATCTTTCTCAAATAACTAAAACTGATGCCTGAATCTCACTCTTATTCTTCGAATAAAACTAATGACTGAATCTATCTTCTTTTTTCGAATAAAAACTGATGACTGAATCTCTATCTTTTTCTTCGAATAAAAACTGATGACTGAATATCTCTCACGTCACCGTCTTTTATACCGATAGGCCTATTTCTCGAACAATCTCGCAATTTCCATAAAACTAGAGCGATCCGCGCGTGTTCGTTCTTGCACGAGACTACACGTCTAGACACGAAGTCACCAGCACTCATTAACAAACATATGATTGGTTTACTTAATTCAAGAAAGTTCTAAAATGTTACCCTAAATGAATAACAAAATATTAGTTTAAACCTCGAAACAACAATATCAACATGGAAAAATGAACAATACAAACGAAAACTCAAACACAACACGACATGTTGTCGTTTACAAAATATTTACACATATACATAACACTATACACCAGTGAAACAATATAACTAACATATAGATCATGACGTAATATATATATTTTTATGTAATATTTCGCATGTGAATCGTCGTTTTAGATATTTATTTAAATTTGTGACTGTCTTTTATGTCAAAAGTGTAAATCATATCATAAAAGGTCAGAGAGCCAACACGATTTTATAATTCTTTTATAAAGTCTACAAGAATAGTACGTATTTAAAATGAATATTTCTATATATAACTCAGGTTTACAAGCATTATTATGTTAATATTATGTTTGAAGACATTCATTCATGAAAAACATGAGCAATGTAAAATTCAATCAGTAAATTAATAATGAGTTTTATGTCATCAGATTTTCGGACATTTATTGGTCAAGTAGGCATTTGTGTTATTACTGGTGTTATTACTGCAATAACACCTTCGGAGTTTGGAGTAGGACAGAAACTCACTCCGTTGCCAGCACTTTGTCTCCGCTGACTGTTTAATCCATATTCCACTCTTTGGTGTGACGCGAAACTTAGTGCTACGTTATTAGCTTTTATATTATACAATTAACATGTGAAAACACTTTGTTACATGTTGACAGAAGACTAGAGTTGTTGCTTACTCAGCTTTCTCGTTTATGTTATTAGAAACAAAACTATGTTTACAGTGCACTTACTTTAATTTCTGTACCAAAAAAAGTTACTAAAAGAGGCCCTCATTGATACTTATATATTGTTCATTAACCGTTAAGCCTAAAGATGTACGTATCAGTATCTGTTAACTGATTTTGGTGGATTAAAACTGGTGAATTTTGTTCAAGTGTGAACTAAAACAACTTAAAATTGTAAGAACAACGTTGGCTGCAAGAACTTTCCATAAAAGAAAGCCTTTGTTATTACAGATTATAAAGTGTCAGTGCTTTAGCTTGATGATGGTCGCATAGTTGGTCAAAACAATATACTCTCTCTTTATTAATAAAAATCCCGGCATGACCAGATGGTTAAGGCACTCGACTCGCAATCCGAGGGTCGCGGGTTCGAATCCCAGTCACATGCTCGCCCTTTCAGCTGTGGGGGCGTTATAACGTATCGGTCAATCCCACTATTCGTTGGTAAAAGAATAGCCCAATAGTTGGCTGTGGGTGTGACTAGCTGCCTTGCCTCTAGTCTTACACTAATAAATTAGGAACGGTTAGCGCAGATAGCCCTCGTGTAGCTTCTCGCGAAATTCCAAAAAAAGTTAATAAAATAATTTTACCCACTTTCTGCTGATTTATGGTGGAACATTCTTTATATTATTAGTTAGTTGTATGTAATCATAATTCTCTCTTGCAAATGTGTATCAGAATATCTTGTAATAATTATATTACAATATACCAATTTCTGACGACATAGTATAACGTAAACGGT
Organism: Carcinoscorpius rotundicauda; assembly: GCA_011833715.1. Lineage (NCBI taxonomy): Eukaryota > Metazoa > Arthropoda > Merostomata > Xiphosura > Limulidae > Carcinoscorpius > Carcinoscorpius rotundicauda. The sequence goes on from CM022398.1 coordinate 34,208,551, forward strand.
TTATGATGCCTATCCTCTTTTCAGTTATTTATTATTATTCTAACAACAAGAACAAATCGCTTCCCAAGGATCCCATGCAAATTTATAAACACCTCAGTATTTGATGCCTAAAGCTTATTTCAAAATCAGTCAGAACTGATTATTCACGCGCTGCTTCAACTTAATTTACGGCCACCCACTCAGTCACCTTTTATCGTCGGCACGCGCTTGCTAGCGGTCTTGAGTGCACAGAAAGTTTTCTCGTTTTCTGTCGCAGCATGCGGTGGCTTTTCCGTTGAGCTTACCAATTTAGACTTTGGTTGCCGCAGCTTTCTGCGTCTAAAAGGGCCTACTACGCCGCCATGTGTTGCATTAACAACAGTTGCTTCTTTTCGAAGTAAAATCTCGTCTAGATTGCCAAGTTCGTCTTTTATCTTCGAGACTGGGAGGGGGGTATCATCTACGTGATACATAGTCTGCCAAAAGTTTTATTCAGTATAAAATGTGATTCGAACAAAGCGAGCAGTAGAGCACTTCTGATTGAATGTCAAGCGTTTGCGGTTTCGCGTGACTTACAAATGAAGTGATGAAATATAGTGCAGAACCTATATTATGTTTCAACGATATTTCTTCACGATGTATTCTTTACTTCATTTTTCGTAATGTTTATCTGGTGGGAAGTTTTATAAACGTTATTTATATATTTAACTTAAAATCGGGTAAACCAAGAAGAATGAACATTATTGTTTTATATTAAAGCTACACTAGGGCTAACCGTCCCTAACTTAGCAGTGAAAGAATAGAAGGTAGGCAGCTAGTCATCACCATCTGTCACCAACTCTTAGGCTACTCTTTCACGAAGAAATAGCTGGATTGACAGTAACATTATAACGTCCCCACAGCTAAAAAGGCGAACATGTTCAGTGTGATGGGGGTTCGAAACCGCGTCCCACCAAGTGCGAAACGAGCGCTCCAACCACCTGGCGATGCTGACTCTTATATCAAAGTATATGTATTATACTTCTTATCAATACTAAAATTTCCATTTCTTTAAGGGGCCTGGCATGGCCGAGCGCGTTAAGGCGTGCGCTCGTAATCCGAGGGTCGCGCTAAACATGCTCGCCCTCCCAGCCGTGGGGGTGTATAATGTGACGGTCAATCCCACTATTCGTTGGTAAAAGAGTAGCCCAAGAGTTGGCGGTGGGTGGTGATGACTAGCTGCCTTCCCTCTAGTCTTACACTGCTAAATTAGGGACGGCTAGCACAGATAGCCCTCGAGTAGCTTTGTGCGAAATTCCAAAAAAAAACAAACAAAACCATTTCTTTAAAACAGTACATAATATGCCAAATTAAAACCTTTGTTAATACCGTCAGATGGAGCTTTTTATTACATACTTTGAGAACACTTCATTTTCCTACTATTTTTAAGTGGGAAGTTGAACACTTTAAACCAAGTTTTGAAACATACTTTTCCTGGATTTAAAACAAATGTTTATTAATAACAATATTACTTTTACTTCAATTACATAACGATTATTATGTAATTGTGGCAGAAGGAAATTATAAAGTATTTAATACAATAATGTATACATGCGACGTTATGCAATACAATTTTCATAGGTTATCATTTGGTAATTATAATAAATGAATCCATGAAACAAATATATTAGAAATACAAAAACGACATAATTTTGTGTTTGAATTAAATGTGGTAATAATTTATGTTATGGCCCTAATTAATCCTAAATTATGTATACATTAATCACATACTAAGAAATAATATATAAGTTGTCCGTTTTACATCTCTAAATATACACGTATATCTTGTATCATACACAGAAATCGAAATATAGTATGACGTAGAAGCTAGATAACGGATCACGTACAATGTTTAAGAACGGTAGACGTTTGTTGTTGTTTTAAATATGTATATAATATGATGTTCATAAGTCAACTTTAAATCATGTTCAATAATTATTAGACAAAACTCTAAATATATTTTTAATGATTTTTATATTTTCACACTGACAAGTATGTGAACGTATTTTCTTATAGCAAAGCCACATCTGGGTATCTACTGAATTCAACGAGGGAAATCGAACTCCTGTTTTTAGGCGTTGTAAATTCGTAGACTTATCGTTGTACCGGCAAGGAAACCACACTGACAACGATTATTTTATATTTTGAATTGTTCGCTTAGTATATCGATCAAGTATTATATATTGAACGAAACCTACTAAGATTTTATTGGAATTATGAGCGTTCCCAACTTAATATCTAATGTAGCTTAACTATTTTATATTGTAATTTTCTTTTGTATTAATTTAGAAGATTATGTGCCTACTATTACTTCTAGTTGGTTTATGTTGCAAGTTACTTTTCAGCTGTGATCTCTATGGGTAGCTACATTATACACCTTCTAGTGCTTCTAGTTACTTTGTGTTGTAAGTTGCTTTTTAGTTCTAATCTCTATGAGTAGCTACATTATGTACCTACTATTACTTCTAGTTGGTTTGTTGTAAGTTACTTTTTAAGCTGTGATCTCTATGGGTAGCTACATTATACATCTGTTGATACTTCTAGTTGGTTTATGTTGGAAGTTACTTTTTAGAAATTCTTAATGACAGACAAAGAGATTTTCTAAATATTATTTCACAGCCATTACTGAACGCAATTTTAGTTCTTCATGTACCAAGGATATCAAAGAAATATCTGTAATATAATATTTTACATCGTGACTGACTTAAAAATCATCGGTTAATAAGTATTTTAATGTTTAATTTGTGGAAAACATAAAAAAACCCTGAAACACGATATCTCACACCGTGACCTATTAAAAATGGCCAGTACTTGTATTTTAATGCCTAACATGTCGAGGACATCAAAGAAGATTCTATAACATGACATCTTACATTGCAAATGTATTATTTAAAATCACCATAGTATTAGCCTGCTTCCAGTGAGCTTTTTTAAAACGTATAGTTTTTATGGGTATATATAGATTTTTTTTAAAACATGAGAAGTGTTAAGTGCCAAAAGCTTAGCTTGCATGATAAAGAAAAATGTTTGCTAAATATTATTGATAATTTTTTTTACTTTGTGTAAAGTTGTGGAATGTACTATCTGCGTTCTATCCAGCGCGGGAAATCGAATCCCAAATTTTAGTGTTTCAAGTCCGTAAACCTATTGCTGGCTTTGCTGAAAAACATTCTATTTCTATAGAAGCACACATACACAAAATGAAACACAATTAAGATTGCGATAAGAAAGAGTGTACAAAAAAACAAAAACGCAATCACACGCAACTGGGGTTGAACTTTATACGAAATTGAAAAAAACATATATTCTATTTTTATAGCAAGTGAATAGAATGAATGTCACTAGTTTGATTGAGAGCAAAGCTACATTGGGCTATCTGCTGTGTCTATCGCGAGGAATTGAGCCCCAAATTTTAGCATTGCAATTGCGTAAACTTATTACTGTTCCACCGAGAAACGTATTCTATGTTAGTCACATGTATCAAAACCCATTTTCTAACGTTATTAGATTTCGAACTCACCGCTGAACCACTGGGGCCAAATGGCATGCAAATCATACCCTAGAGAACACATTAATAACAAGAAAGGGAAAGAAAACTAAAATAATATGTAACATCCAAGAAAAGTGTGCTGAAAAGCCGAAATGACGCGAATTTTAGTACAAAAAAAAATCTGAGATTTCGCAAAAAAAAACAATAATGGTCCACTAGTGTACACCTTGAGTACCAAGCTTTTATAGTCAATATGACTGAGCTCATATAAGAGGAAACTGTATAAACTGCATAGATTTCAAACTTCGATTTTTCTTTCCTGGAGGCCCCCCAGTGGCTCAGCGGTATGTCTGCGGACTTACACGCTAAAATCCGGGTTTCGATACCCGTGGTGGGCAGAGCACAGATAGCCCATTGTGTAGCTTTGTGCTTAATTCAAAAAAACAAAAAACAAACTTTCCTGGAGAATGGCAAACAACTATTACGTCCAATATTAAACTTTTTTCAAAGATTATCCAGAAGAGCTCTCTGTACTAGGTATGACCTAGTGATGAAACGTTGTATTAGCCACCAAGAGACCCAAGACCAGGAGAAGAAATGATAACATTGTTTTTTAATAACGCTTATATACCTAACTCGCATGGCACAGCAGCAGGTAAGTGGACTTATAACGATAGAAATTGTGTTTCGATACACGTTGTAGGAAATCCCATTGTATAGTTTCGTACTTAACTACAAACAAGCAAATATAACTTATAAAATCTTAGCTTTTTATGTCTTTTAGTTCAAAATTATATGAACTGACCACTAATTGTCAAGAATGACATAGTGCACCAAACAACATAAAATTACCATTGTACACTCATCTGAGACACCAATTATTTTCAATTCTTAAGCGTCAAAGCCAATGAATAAAAAAGCTAAAGTGATTCCTTTTAAAGATAGGTTTTCACTCTTACTACCAGGCGGAAAATGTAGAATTTCGTGATGTTGAATCAAGGAAAGTTTTCTGTGAGTTAAATCCCAATTTTCTAATAATTTAGTTGTTTTACTGTCACATTATCAAAAAAATAAACGATTTAATTTCGACTGAGTACCACACAATTGTTTGTATCAGTTAAAACAAAGCTTATCAACTGTAATAACGAGTAATACCTTTCAGAATAAGTTAGTATGTTGCAAGAGAAAATTACACCACTGTTTTTTGTACAAATGTAATAATTAGATATAACTTCTAAAGTAGAAATAGATAGGGGATAAAAAATAACTTTACACAGTTATTACGTCTTCAGTACTGATCTTACACAGGACATTGTTTTCATAATTATAGGCCCTACCTGAGCACTTGAATCTGTTAGTCCAAACGAGATTATAATCTTTAGTTCAATTTATTGATAGCAACAAAATCGAGGAACGATATCAAATTCTCTCTGTCAATTTGCAACCAGTTTATTATTAAGCATGCATATACGATGTTGGGGTAAAGCAAAACACGAGAGTCATTGAGAGAAACTATAAGAATAGAATACGATTTTTGTTTGTATTCAAATCTTTACACAAATAAGGGCTATCAACGCTAGCACTTTGTGATTTTGAACTAATAAGCTACCAGCTCTTGAACTACTTTTGTTTGACCAAATATCAGGTTTCACTGCCGCCTCTATAACCCACTCATAGCTCCAAAGTAAGGAGCGCAGTTTTAATTTTTTCGCCATAACAAGAAGCAAACGATGGTCCCACAGATCCATATTTCAGCAGACAAATAAAGACATTATTACAACTTGTTACAGTTGTACCAATAAGGCCATAATTATTAAATATTTTGGAATGAAAAGAGCGCAACATGAAAAGGCTTAGTCATCGCATTACCAAAGCCCCAGAGATATATTTTCACTTACACAAAAATTGATTACCTGTAGAATATTTTAAAAGTCTGCCCACAGTGGGTTAGTGCTAAGTTTACTGACTTGCAATGCCAGAAACCATGGTTCGATTCCCAGCGGTGGGCACAGTGTAGGCAGTAAAATACGTGACTTTGCGATAAAAGCAAGTAAATATATATATATTGGTTCTTTAGAAACGACTAGAAATATTCGCCGCAGCTGGCTCAGCAGTATGCCTGAGAATTTACAAAGCTAAGAATCAGAATTCGATACCTACGACGAGAAGAGAAGAGATATCTCATTGTGTAGCTTTGTGCTAGATAATGCATAAACAACAATTAACCGTCAAATATATGCTACATTAAAGTTGTTACTATCAGTATTGGACTCATTTAGATAGGCTTGAAGAAACATGTATAAATAGAATATTTGTTGGCGTGTGTTTTTATCCTGTAGCAAAGCCACATCAGACTATTTGCTGTGTCCACCGACGGGAATCGAACCTCTGATTTTAGCGGTATGAGTTAGTAAGCTTACTGCTGTCCCTGGGGAGGACAAATACTTATTTGTAAGACGTGCCTCAGCTAAGATCGTGTGTTACATAAATATTATCCACAGAATTTTTATCTGAAAATCCAAAGTTCTTCAATAAAATCTTATATTCAGAAAGTTCAGTAAACCAAATGATGTATAGCTGGCTGTGGTAAAATGGAACTGAATCTAACCAATGGTAATTGATTGGATAATTACAATAATTTCGATCGTGAAAAATAGAAAGAAACATTTGTTTAGACTTTAATTTGTGTCAAAGTCAAGCCAAATATATTTGATAAATGTTTTGTACAAATATTATTAATTTAAAATTTAACTTATCTTAACTGAAACTTAATGTACAGTATAACAATAGTATCCAACTTCTAGAATGACACGTTATTATAAATAATTATCGATGTTAAGTCACATTCAGCAGTGTAGTATAACTTAGCATGTAAAGTATAACAACAGTTCGACATGAAATTACTATTTGCTGTTTTAAACATCTCTAATTATTAAAGCGAGAAGTAAATAATAGTTGTTTTATTCGGAAAGGTAAAATGACCATTAAAAATACATTTTGGTATTAATAGTCTATTGAGACCAACAATAGCCAAATATTCCTGATTAGTGATTGTAACTGTCACCTGTGTCAGTCACACTTTTTTTTAGAAGGGATGAGGGGTTTTCAGTCGATGATGTCATTGGCACGCCCCTACGAGCTTGCGTCTTACTGGACGTTGATGAGATATCTTTTGTGACTTATCGCGTGTAGTGAAATTCCCAGGTGATTAAACACTTTTAAGTAATCTTATTCAAATAAAACTTTCTGAACGTGTGTTAAAGTTGGTTTACTAAAATCAACAAACAATTTCAAAAACACCATAACAAAGGTCAATAAGGTGAAATTAACATCAACTGGAAAACGTGATGACATTCCTTTTTAGAAACAATTATAAAACTGTTCCGTGATTGTTTATTACACGGCGCTTTATGTATTATTTTTATCTTCTCTTGCGCTTTTGCATCTACAGACAGAAAATATAGTTTTACGGGGATCCGGAAGTAGCCAAGAAATTAGCGTTCCGGGCTGCGGATCGAAAGCCCAAGATTCAAGTGGTGATACTCCTGAACACACAGCTGTAGAGAAGAAAAGTTTTAAATATATTTGTCTATTGTGACAGGTGCTTGGTTAATAGATTACTGAACAATATATTTTGAAATAAAACAAAATATTATTATTTATTTCCATTTTATGTTTCTATAAGATACATCTTACTATTTTCGTTATTTCGTGTTTGGCTCTTAGCATTTTATCACATATTTTGTGAAACCGTTTTAAAAAACAATAATACGTGAAATACTTTCGCTCTATTCGCGGTGAGAATCAAACCCACGGATTCAGCGTTGGAATTCTGGAAACTTACCGTTGATCCATCAGGGGAACCAAGAGAACCTTTTTCTCATTAGCAAATAAATAAATAAACTTAGTATTTTTACTATTTTGTTCAACGTTTCAACTTCAAGCCTTTCTGTAGTTATGTTTTGATTCAAATTAGCGTTTATAATTTTAAAAACAAAATGTTAGCTAGAAAAAGAAAGTCATGCCCTTGTAGCATGTGTGAGTTGAAGTACAAGTCAGTTACCGTACATTCGACGGCACATAATGTAGACAATAAGTAGTTCCAATAAACGATCTGAGTATTGAATCTTCGCGTTTGTTTATCGCTTCACAAAGTGAATAGCTTTCTATGCATGGGTTATGACCAATCGACCACTGGCTTGTGTCCGACTATTTTCCCACATTTGTATACTTTAGTTGGAAAAGTGACCAGAAAATGATACATGCTAAATCGCCTGAACATATTTAGTCGTTAAATTTGGCGTGAATATCTGACATTACTGCGTACTTGAGGCGTGAAGAGGGGCACTCAATCTTGCGTTCACTGTCAATGACACTGTTTGTGAAAGGGACGCCTTTAGAGGCTTCTGGTTTCCTGGCTGAACACAGTGCGGCTGATGCTACACCATTCTCTCTCGTTGTGGGAGCTTTCGTCGGTTTGAAAATCCTATTACCCGCTCCAGTGAATTTCAAGTTGGTCGCTCCGGCAATGGATATCAATTCTAGTAAGTTCCAGTTGTGGTCACGTGACATATTCTTGTGGCTGCGCGTGACCTACTTGTGGCGTGAAATAGATACTTTATCGTGTTTTTATATGACTTTGTGCCAATTTACGAGATTTCTTACAATGCAGAGATTACAGAAAAGTCGGAATAGTGACACACTCATCTTTTAAATCCTAGGAAGAAATTGAGAGCTATTAAAATGAAACTAGCCCCAAAACATTTTGAGGGAATAAAATTTGATAGTGATTTGTCTCTCAACGTTTATTTATAACACAATTCTAGATTAGTCTTTTCTCGTGATTCAATTTTTTATAAATATATTTTTTAAAATGTACAATATTTTCCCTCTTGTTTGGGAGATAAAGTTTATGATAATTTAAAGGTCATTAATAACTGCAAACAAAACTAGGGTATGAAGTCATTCATAAATTAATCCATACCATAAAAACAGTCGGTTCTTTGGTTCATTATTTTAAACCGAAGCCACATTAAGCTATTTGTTATGTCTACCACGAGGAATTAGGCCCTGGATTTTAGCGTTGTTTTTGTTTTGTTTGAATTTTGCGCTCGCTTCTCAAATTTAGGAGTGTAAAACTAGAGGGAAGATAGCTAGCTAGTCATCTCCACCATTGCTGACTCTTTGACTACTCTTTTACCAACGAATAGTGGGATTGACCATCACTTTATAACGCCCCACAGCTAAAAGGGCGAGTATATTTGGTGTAATAGGAATTCGAAACCGCGACCCTCAGATTACAAGTCGAGCGCCTTAAGCATTTGGCCATGCCGGGTCCTTTAGTCCATAAAATTATAGTTGTCTCACTGGAGGACCTGCAAAAATATATTTTCTAAATTTTCAAAACTTCACTTAGAAACCTATTTTTCCTCATCTTTTTTTCAATGAAAGTCTCTTTCACACCTATTTTTTTTCTTTTTACCGTGACAAAGTTGTATTCATTCACAGAGTCTATTTCACCCTGATTTTTTTCCTCAGTTTATTCACCGTAACAAAATTTTATTTATTCACGGCTAACCAGAACTTCTATTTTCTTAACATGTTAAAAAAAAAGAGTCGCATTGAGGTTTTCTCATCTGTCAGGAATAACTTTCCCACGCCCAACCAGGTCCAATATCCTAGCTGCTATCGTTACGTCATGTGATATTGTAGAGTGTCAGTTACAGTTGTTCTATTTGTCCGTTTAAGAATAAGACAGCCACAAAAAAAGAAAACAGTTTTACTAACAAAAAAATTAAATGCTACAAGATGTTGAAACATTTCTTATTAATCTCAGTTTAATATAATTAACTGAGTTAATATATTTTCTAGTAATTAAACAAGACGTGGTTCCTTTGGTCAATATAAAGTTATTTGCTCATGTTAACCTTTTATGCTATAAACTATCGAATGCACATAAACATTTTTTCTACTTATCATACACATATTTTCAATGGACTATCCTAGACCGCAATTATTTTGCCTGCTGTGGATGCACAGGTAACACCGGGATTAAATAAGATTATTATCCTTATCCCAACATACAACAAGAACCGGGCCCGACATGGCCAGGTGGGTTAAGGCGTTTGACTCGTGATCTGAGGGTCGAGGGTTCGAATCCTCGTCGTACCAAACATGCTCGCCCTTTCAGCCGTGGGGGCGTTATAATGTGATGGTCAATCCCACTATTCGTTGATAAAAAAAGTAGTCCAAGAACTGGCGGTGGGTGGTGATGACTAGCTGCCTTCCCTCTAGTCTTACACTGCTAAATTAGAGACGGCTAGCACAGATAGCCCTCGAGTACCTTTGTGCGAAATTCAAAACAAACAAATAAACAATCCATTCTAGGTGGAACTTTTGAGATTATAAATGTATTTCGATGTGATTTATCTTAATGTAAGCTCTTTGTTTAAGATTGCTTCTTGGTTTGGTTCGTTTGAAGTTAAGCATAAAGCACACAATGGGCTATCTGTGCTTTGCCTACCAAGGGTATCAAAAGCCGGGTTCTAGCGTTGTAAGTTTGCAGACGTATCGCCCTGACACTAGAAGGCTTGCTTCTTGTGCAAGCATGTATAACTAGTAGCGATTGGCCGGTAAAATGTCAAATAAAAATGAAGAGAAGGTGAAAAATACGATGACTACTATTAAAAGCAAACAGCGAAAATCATATTTGACCTTTTGTTAAGAAACAGTGAAACGACCAATTACTTCAGAGCTGTGAGTAAATTTCTCTTTTGATAAAAAATCTTATTCCGATATTCAACGAATTATCGCAGTGCAAATTCCCAATGTCAACGTGTACGTTCTGTATGTTGTGGTGTTAAAAACGTGTCAACACCCCTACCACTACTATCTCTAGGAGGTCGCGAAAATCAAGTACTTTCACAATCTGAATAGAAACTTCAACTGCTCAGACGCCGCATTCGTTATTTCTCACAAAGAAAGTTTCCCAGTCGAGCCAAAGAAGGTAGGTGTTCTGATTGGGTGTAAACATTTCTGTGGCGACTCAAGAAAAGACACCACTACTTAAAGAGGTTCCGAAACGCATTACAGAATGATTTCTCACCAACCAATACACGTGTAGTTGCTGCTAATATGGCAGTGTTTACTACACTAAATACTGTTTTCTGTTAATTTAATTAAATCATCAAATGCGTAAAATACATCTGTCGAAAAAAAACTTGCTATATTATAAAATTAAATAGTATCAATACAAGTAAACAAGTGTATGTGTGTTTTTCGTATAGGAAAGCCACAAAGGGCTATCTGCTCAGCCCACCAAGGGGAATCGAAACCCTGATTTTAGCATTGTAAATCCGGAGACATACCGCTGTACTAGCGGTGGGCTTCAAGTAAACAAAATTATAAAAGAGAGCTTGCAATAAACAAAAGAAAATTATAAGAGTCAGACTGACAACACCACATCTACAACCCTATCTACAGTAGCGCACTTTAGTAACACCACGTTGGGAAATATATTCTAAAATAAAAAAAATTGGCAAGTTTATCCTGAAATATTAAAAAAAAATTTTCTTGTGAAACATTAAAAGTGCACATTGAACATAGGTATGAAATAGTTTTACGCTCAAAATATTACCGCTATCTAGGATTTTTATCCTATTCTTAGATTACATCTGTTGGAATAATTATTCGTGATTACCGAGCTACAAAAGCAGTTATCGACCTCAATTATAATGCTAAAATAATTTAATAACAAAATATCTGTTGTCAAAAATTATTTTCACTGGTTCAAATTATGTAATTATACATTTCCTAAGATGCGTAAATATTCTGATTATAAACTGCGAACCGTTTGTGATGAACAAATTCTATGTACCATTACCACACTCAAAGAACCATTAAGTAGAAGTACCCATAATACTGTCCAAGAACTTTTTATTGCGGAGTATGAAATCAGTTACATACTTCCGTTTCCCGTCTAAAAGTCATTTCTTAAAATTATCGAATCCCCATCGCACCAAACATGCTCACCCTTCAGCCGTAGGGGCATTTAAATGTTCGGTCAATCCCACTATTCGTTGGCAAAAGGGTAGTCCAAGAGTTGGCATTTGGTGGTGATGACCAGTTGCCTTCCCTCTAGTTTTAAAATGCAAAATTAGGGACGGCTAGCGCAGGTAACCCTTGTGTAGCTTTGCGCGAAATTCAAACCAAACCAAACCTTGTAAAACTAGCTCCAGTAATAGTATATAATTACGTTGAAATGGGCTACATTCTTTGATTGGCTGAGTTGAATAACTATTAGCAAAATGACGAATGTTTCGAGTCCATTTCAACGTTATCACCAGTCTTTAAAAACTTTATAAACTGTTTTTTTCTTAAGTAATTGTATTCTAAATTAAAGAATAGTTTAGGAAATGTAGCTTTTTTTATGATACCCCTAAGACTGATATATTGTCAATATATATATATTGACTGATTATTCAAGACTAAAGAAGTTCAAAAGGTTGATGTCGTATACATGGAAACTCTTGGCAAAAAATCAACACAACAGGTTCAAATACATGTTCAATGTACATTGAAAGCCCACAACACCGTCTAACTTAATTCATTCTTCTGTAAATAGTAGAGATTGAACCATCACATTATAACTCCCCATTCTCGCCTTTTCAGGCGTGGAGACATTACAACGTGCCGATAAATCCTAATGTTCATGATACAAACCATTTAGTATATATCCGAAACACAAATACATTGTCAAGGAAAAGAGAAGTCTTCACTCGCAAAGAAATAGAGAGTTGTTTATAGCGGCATCTATTGAGCTGCTTTCCCTCTAGTCTTACACTGCTAAATTAGGGACGGCTAGCACAGATAGCCCTCGAGTAGCTTTGTGCGAAATTCCAAAACAAACAAACAAATTGTTACTATAGTTTAGGATGGCCATCAAACTGCATACAGATATCAACACGTTTGAGTTTACTTCATCATTTATATGCTTAATTTGTTCTGAAGAGTTTTTATCATATATGGTCTTTAGGTTTCATAACTAAAATTACAACACAATTGTATTTCTAAGCATTGCATAACAGTTGTTGAAAATCTGGACAAAATATTTCAATTTTGTTGTTTCTATTATTTTCACAATAAATATTTTGCAACCGAACCTTTATATATAAATAAACTTATTTATAGTTTTCATTTCTATATTTAATTTCCCACATTTTTCAAAAATTATCTGATGATTTATATGTAAAATTCATAACTTTCCGATTTTATAATTAATAAATCATAAAATAATGTGTCCTAAAAATAATTAAACTAAGAGAAGAAGTTGATAGGGTTAGAGTTCAAAGTTCAATAGGCAGAAAATACAATTTTATCAAAATAACGCTTGAATAGATCAAATATAATATAATAATATATGTCGTTATTTATAATTGCACATCCATAAATAAGATACATTATACTTAATATTGAAACGAATTATTTTGAATGTTCCATAAAATTTTAAAATTAACCGTAATGAAATAACGTCACAGACATTGGATTTCTACATAAATTCAAAGTAGTAAAAATAACCTTTTGTGATATATTAGATTCCATGAATTGGTTACTCACGTTTCTAACAAATGTGTTTAAAACTCTAATACAAATCGCTGTACGTTTTCGTGTATCATAGATGAAACAAACGTTTTATGACACTATAAGTTAATAGAGATCCGTGTGATAATATTATAATGTTTTATAATCTTATTATATTTCTGTTAATGCAATGAACTTTACAAATTTTATCAAATCTTTTAACTATTTTGTTTATATGTAAAAACACAAATTATATTATTATTTGCAAGGTATGAATATTAATAAATTATAATAAGCATGGTTTAAACAGATTATAAGCCTTTAAACAATGGTTTCTGAAGATAAATAATTAACCTAGATTAACGTTGGCGAATATCTGGCATATTTTTTGCCTGAATGTATATGAAGCGCTTTATAAACTGGTTTCATGAAAAAGGTTAAGTATGTCGTTTCTTGTAAACCATATTTTTCGTCGCGATGGAGTAAAACGTAGAAGTATATCACTGCATTTCTCACGAAACGAGGTTTTTCTTACAATATGTTAAGCGCAAAATTCATTTAATTTTGTACACAATTCAATAACATTATTGCTTTTAACTACAGGTCAGGTGGTTAAGGTGCTCGACTCGTAACCTGCGGGTCGCGGGTTCGAATCCTCGTCGGATCAAACGTACCCTCCCTTTCAGCCGTGGGGGCGTTATAATGTTGCGGTCAATCTCACTCTTCGTTGGTAAAATAGTAGCTCAAGAGCGATGGTGGTAACTTGCTACCTTCCCTCCAGTCTTTAACTGTTAAATTAGGGACGGCTTGCGCAGATAACTCTCGTGTAGCTTTGCGGTAACTTTCAAACCTGATATAACGCCGGTACCAACTATTACGTATTATAATTTATCTTGGACAAGTATCCGATTTATTATGTTACATAAGTTATGCATAACGATTTTAAATAGCTGGAATTTTTAATTTCAGTTTAAAAGTTAACTGAATGCCAATATATATCAAATTCATTGCATTTGCCAGCAAGACTGATGCACACAATTTTCTTTCTTAATACAAATATATTTTAATATACAAATAGCAACACGGTCAACTCTTGAGGTATTCTGTTACCAACGCTCCAACGGCTGAATGGGCAAGCATGTTTAGTGGGATGGAGATTTCAACTTGTGACCCAAAGGTTGTAAGTAGAACGTCTAAAGCAAATGGCTATATAGTGACAGAAGCCTGCGTTCAAAATAATATTGATTAATCCTTGAACATAACGACTTGTTTTCATGACGTCATTATTGGATCCACATTATGCATCGTATTAAGTAATTTAATAGTTATATCAATTACAACATTCATTATAACTTAGATAGAAAATTACTCATTTTCTACGAAAGACAGATAGGGGAATCCAACAATGATTGGTGGGATTAATTAGAATGATGATAATATTTTTGTTTGGACGTTTATGTCACCTCCATGCTATTAGAAAGTATGCAACCAACAAAGACCCACAAGCAAGTTGGTGCATCAATCAAATCAAATGCCACCCGATTCCTAAAGAAACATAGGGCCGCAATTTCTGTGGTTACTTTAACAGGCAGATTTTGAAGTAAGTAGGTTGTTAGCCTACTGCACAACCCCCAACCAGGAGGATAATGTCTCAGTCCACTGAGGGGAATCGAACCCCTGATGACTAGCTGCCTTCCCTCTAGTCTTATACTGCTAAACTATGGACGGTTCGTGTAGATAGCCATCAAGTAGCTTTGCCTGAAATTCAAACAAACAAACAATCGTCTCGCTCAAAACTTTAAAATTTTTCAACTTTGTTTTTCATATTATTTGACTCCAGGGTTGGTCAGTGGTAAATTTCCGGACTTACAATACTAAAATGTAGGATTCGATACAGCAATAAAAACCATAATATTTGACAGTTATTAAAAATAGTTTTATTTGTGTTCGCTAGATGGCAATATTAACAAGAATTTTCTTAAATCTGTAGCTGGATTCCAGTTCATAAATAGTACTGTATGAGGATACTAGATGGCAGGGCAAACTTGAAAATATTGATTTGGGTTATATTGTTTCTGGATGTGATTGTAAAGAACATCAAAATATGACAAAATTAAAATACTTATTATCTAGTTTGATATCAAAACCTATTATTATATGTGTATATTATAGTATTATACGATTAACTGACCACAGTAAGTTAGGCGCGAAATAGCACTTAATCTTCAATAAATTGTAGAACAAAAAGTGTTTCACCACAAGTAATGTGTAAAAATCAGCTCTACGTATAGAACATATTCCTTTATATCTGTAGAAGTAATAGAACTAAATAGACTGTAGGAGTTACAACATGAGCTCTTCATCCAGTAAGTATAATTAAAGTTTTGGTTTACTTCTCCAGAGAAATAGGAACGAAAACTTCCACTTTACGATGTATGTATATACTTTTATTTAACACTACTGAAGCGCTCTCCAGCGGCACAGCGATAAGTCTGCAGAGTTACATTATAAACCCGGGTTTCAATACCCGTGGTGGGCACATCATACATAGCCCAATGTGTAGCTTTGCTCTTAACCACAAGTAAACACCACGAAAAAGTTATATTCTCATTTTAAAGAAAATACCTATGTACAATTATTATACAAAAATTAAACATTCATGCTTCATCCTATTTGAAGTTACATACCGAATCAATGTTATGATTTTGCACTGATCACTAAATGCCATTATTTTCACTTTTTTGCGCTTGCATAAAAAGTTTATTTTTTTACGCGTGCTTCACAAAAAAGCTGCACTTTACCAATTGCAAGGATTAAACTCTAAATATTTAAATTGTAATTCCTTAAGCTTATTACTGACCATCACGGGCACTAAAAGAAAGAATAAGATATTTTACCTATGTATATATTGTAGAATGTTTGATGTTTCATGGTATATATATATATAATGTCACGTGAATTCTAACTGTCGGAAGATTTACCTTATTTTCAAAAAACTCAAGAAATTATAACGATACACAACAAACGACATACCAGGACCAGCATATTTGTTTAAATAATACCAAGTAAATTCCACTTAATGTTAACGAATTTACTTCTTTTTTACAATTTCGTTTACCTCCTCTGGAGTTATTGGGCTAGAACTTCGATTTCATTACCCTTAATAGACATAGCACACGTAACCCATTGTGTAGCTCTGGGATTTACTTGTTGTTTTGAATTAAGCACAAAGCTACGCAATGGGGTATCTGTACTTTGCCCACAACGGGTATTGAAACCCGGTTTTTAGCATTGTAAGTCCGCAGTCATACCGCTGAGCCACTGGGGGTCCTGAGATTTACTACAACCAGTTGCATCCGTTGCAGTATGTACGCCTTTTTCAAGCTGGCGAATGATGACTATGATTTTACTTGTCATAAGACATTACTGTTAAACCTACTATATTTTTTAATGTAATATTCTTTATATAGTCCTTTATGGATTGTAAAAAGTTAGAAGAGTGTATTATAACATGTATGGAGTAATCCTATATTTGTTATATTCCTTTCCGACGACGCGTTTCTCTCAATCGATAACTGTTCACGCTGACTGGGATACAATAATCACAGCAGTGGTTGGAAGGGTTATTTATACAAGTCACTTTGTACAACAATTGTTGTAATGAATACGCCTTTTACGTACGCTGGCTATACTATCAATATACCCTTTTCTAACTCTTTTAAACTCCCTCAGAGAATAGATTAGTAATGTAGTGTTTTAAAATGTAAGAGGACTGACTTCATAAACAACATTTTACCAGAAATTCCGATACTAATAACATGCCTAACTTGTTTAAAACCAAATTTATTTACAGAATCCCTCACTAAATGATCGATAATTAATTCACTGTTTAACTTACTAATTGAATAATTCGCTGACAGGTACTGAACTGATACGTGAATTAACTCATTGTTTCAAATAATCTGTTAGTTTTGTAGTTTTGTATCTACGTGCCATGGAAAACTTTTAATTTTTATGAAAAATTGAAATAATGTGTCATACGCAAACTAGCAAAGAACTATCTAATTACAAATATGAAAAATAAAGCACACAACTATATTTAGCACAATAAGAAACTCGTGATTTTGAAAACGTAAAGTGAAATTTATTAAATTAATGATAAAAGATATTACACTGACTGTTGTCAAAATATTCAAATCAACAAACAGGACAGGACTTCTGATACAAAGATACTCTCCTTAAATAGTTAAAAGCTGAAACATTAATTTTACACAAAAGTTATCACCGTGGTACTGAATCTAGAGTAAACCTCGTGCAATTATATTTGCTCCCCGCTAGTACAGTGGTAAGTCTCCAGAGTTATAACACTAAAATCAGCAGTTGGATTCCCTTTGATAGGCTCCGCAGATAGCCTGCTATGGCTTTGCTATAAGAAAAACACACAAGCAGTTACGTTTATATCAAACAGATGGCATAAATAATGCTGACATTTCTGGCGGAGTTGTAACGAAAGAAGTGTTTGGACTTGAAACAGCAAGAGTATTATTTAAAGCTTAAAACTTTTCGTTCTAATCACAAATATAACATAAACTGTAAGTTATGAGGTTGGAAAGTAAATTAGATATGAATTACCTATCTTTACGATCTTTCAACTCATATTTATAGTGGTGTAATATAGCTGGCCTGCATATGTAGCGAGCGGCCTGGCATGGCCGAGCGCGTTAAGGCGTGCGCTCGTAATCCGAGGGTCGCGGGTTCGCGCCCGCGTCGAGCTAAACATGCTCGCCCTCCCAGCCGTGGGGATGTATAATGTTACGGTCAATCCCACTATTCGTTGGTAAAAGAGCAGCCCAAGAGATGGCGGTGGGTGGTGATGACTAGCTGCCTTCCCTCTAGTCTTACACTGCAAAATTAGGGACGGCTAGCACAGATAGCCCTCGAGTAGCTTTGTGCGAAATTCCAAAACAAACAAACAAAGCATATGTAGCGACTTGAATTTCTATAAGTTATTTATAGGGGTGTAATGTAGCTGGCCTGCATGTGTAGCGACTTGAGTTTCTATAGATTATTTATAGGGGTGTAATGTAGCTGGCCTGCATGTGTAGCGACTTGCGTTTCTATAGATTATTTTAACTAAAAATAGAATCGCTTGAAACACCTTTCAATGATATTTCAAGAGATAAAAAACAAAATTAAAATTATACCAAGGAAAACATGGGTGCATGTATGTATCTATTCTTTCGAAGTGGCTCAAATGTTTGATATTTTTTATTCCTTTAACATTTTCTACTTCCCAGTTTTGAGACAAAATTCTACTTACATTTTAATCCATGTCTTCGTTTTTTGATGGAGATTAAAATATAATATATATATATATATCCCTGAATTCTTTAATGAATACTACCTACA
This sequence comes from Carcinoscorpius rotundicauda, assembly GCA_011833715.1. Classification (NCBI taxonomy): domain Eukaryota; kingdom Metazoa; phylum Arthropoda; class Merostomata; order Xiphosura; family Limulidae; genus Carcinoscorpius; species Carcinoscorpius rotundicauda. Next base: position 34,227,047 of record CM022398.1, read on the forward strand.
AAATATAAATGAAATATATAAACAAGCAATTAGCTTAATTTCAAATTCGATAACAGTGGTAACATATAACTAAGAAAAAAAAGAATCTAAGTACATTTATTTGGAGAAAAGTAGACTTTCTCATATAACAATAAAACAGCGCAAGTGTTTGCAGTGTAACAAGTGTTGTATATAGCGCTATACTACGGTGATTTTACTTATTTGTGGTGCATTTCTCCCCTTGCGTCGGCAAATAGGAACATTAGAGCACGTGTCGTCTTAACTACATTTTTAAGTGCGCAATCTCTCCCATATGGGAACATCATTTGACAGTATATATCCATGGTCCTTTGTTTTTCCTAATATTAACGCCTACAATCGCCATAATGGCTCCAGTAAACCATGTATATTATTATTACACTGTAAAAACTCCATCAATCCTACCGCTCTCATAAAATCTTCCTGCACCCCCTCCCCCTTCCTGATTGGACAGTGTAATAGTGTTTGTAATGAAGTCGTACCGCGTCTAAAATAGTTTGAACTTTCCAAGTGTTTCGCCTCGTTTAACGCGAGCATTCTGAAGACTTAGCGTCTGCTAATCATCATAAAGACGCACGTGCACTTTCTTACAACTTCGAACCCTTTTTTTTTTTTTTTTTGAGAGAACGTTCAATATGTGTGTGTGTAAAAGTTACGGTAAAACTTACAGTAACAAGTTCAACAAACTAAATTTTGAGTGAAGATGGTCAACAAGACAGAAGGTATATCTTGCTCTGGTAAAGGCTCAAGCAGAGATTTTGCCAGTTTTTCTTTCAATATGAAATAATATTACAAATAGCAACTTTCGAAGCGCATAGAACTTGTTTCTGTCATGAGGCTGGATATTTCAACGAAACGCCTCTTAATTTTATTTTTATCTCGTATTTTAAGATACTAGTTGAATAGCTCGCCCAATGCAATGTTGTAGAAGACAAGTTATAAGATTGCTGTAAAAATGGTAAAATAGGAATGTTTAACCACCACCATTGAAAAACATGTTTATTAGAGTAGACGTGTTGAACATCTCGACAAACCTTTCACGCTAAGAAAGGTTTTTAAAACTTTTCTCATTTCAGAGAAAGATTCTGATTAAGAATGAGGGCTATTCTCCACACTTTGGAGAAACGTTGTTTACATATGATAGGACTGAATGAAAAGACTAGGTTCAACATGCAATAAGCACTGGAAGAAAGAGTCGCACTCAACACTTGGGAAAAATACGATTGGTAGAAAGTATACCCAAAATCAGAAGCCAAGAGCTCATTAGAAACAGTAGAACAGTATAAGGTATACCGTACTAAATATTTAAAGATAATTGGTAGTCCAGTATATGATACACTGCACTAAATAGTTAAAAGGTAAGAGGTAGACCGGTATAAGATACACTGCAGTAAATATTTAAAATGTAAGAGGTAGACCGGTATAAGATACACTGCAGTAAATACTTAAAAGGTAAGTGGTAGACCGGTATAAGATGCACTGCACCAAATACTTAAAAGGTAAGAGGTAGACCGTTATAAGATGCCTACATTAATTTTCTGTAAAATGCAGTAGACGCTTCAATCTATGAAGTTAAGAAGTGTGGAAGGACTATTTTACATCAATACTAATGGAACAGTTTATGTATATATGTCAGTGTGTAAACGCCATAGCTCCAAAAAGAGATAACCTAGAGACCTGAAATCTTGCACGTATACTAGGAGGATTCTGAGGATATGCACCTGGTATTATTTTTATCTCAGCAAAATTTGGGTCAATTTTTTAGCCTACAATTTTACCCAATAGCACTTAAGCCATAATAAGAGAGAAGTATATGCTGATATCTGTCGCTTGGTCCACCAAATTGTTAACGAATTAGTATTTAAATATATAAACAGTTTTGCAACACTAAGTTTATATTAAAAAACGTGTATAAAAGTGTTAGAATTCATATTATTAATTAGCGTATTATTAAATATTGCTTGCTTGCGCTTAAAACAAACTGTAGCTGTGAGATATACATGAGGGCTATCTGTGCTAGCCGTCCCTAATTTTGCAGTGTAAGACTAGAGGGAAGGCAGCTAGTCATCACCACCCACCGCAAACTCTTGGGCTACTCTTTTACCAACGAATAGTGGGATTGACCGTCACATTATACACCCCCACGGCTGGGAGGGCGAGCATGTTTAGCGCGACGCGGGCGCGAACCCGCGACTTTCGGATTACGAGTGCACGCCTTAACGCGCTCGGCCATGCCAGGCCAAATATTGCTTGCATCGTACACTGTCTAGTCTCACGAGTCAGACTCTTATTTCGTTGTGAGTAAGTTTAAGATTGATTTACGATTATTGCAATTCTCAACTCATTCTTTGTATGAAAATAAAATCCTTACAAATATGCTTAAATCGCAGACCCACAATCATATTACAGTTCTATGTTTCGCGACAATATGAAGCTTACTTGCGCTTAAAACAAACTGTAGCTGTGAGATATACATGATTATTTAAGCTTAATTTTAATAAAAGTCTTATGATTTGGATAGTTTGTATAGTATGGGTGGCATATTTAGTTGTTTTTAGAAGCGAGAGTGTATGGCAAGTTTGTTCACGTAATTATTTATGAAACATACTTTATATACAGGGTGGTCGCTAGAAAAGCGGAAAATTTGAGGGTCAGATGAGATCATGAATAAAATGCGTGCTTACTCATTTCTATTTTGATTTCTTTACATCATGAATAAAATGCATTTTGAACATCTATGAGTGTAATATAACATATGCCTTTAAAAAACTTTGTAAAAATAAATAGCTGTTTGACAAATTTTCCGCTTTTCTAGCGACCACCCTGTAGCATGTACGTTCAATTGTTATGATTTAGCGAATATTATGTTGTTAACTCATGTTACCAGAACTTTCTGGATTTTTTCGTTGTTTTAATTGAATATTACTGTTTGAGAATATTTGTTATTGCATAGAATGTTCTGGACTTCTGTCGGGGTATAAATACTAATCAAAGTTTATTTAAATCTAAACTTCGTGATTGTGAGTTTAGCGATAAAGAGTGTGTAGTGCCGATTTTAAAGTAAAATAACCACACACTGTATTGTAATAGCAGAGATCAGAAAGGAATAATTCTTCTTGCCATTTGTGTTCTAAAATAATTGAACCAACCTTTCTGGACCTTGATAAACAAAGACAATTATTTAAGGCTCTGAATATGACTGTGATTTGTTTGTTTTTTAATTTCGCGCAAAGCTGCACGAGAGCTATCTGCGCTAGCCGTCCCTAATTTAGCAGTATAAGATTGGAGGGAAGGCAGCTAGTATTCACCACCCACCGCCAACTCTTGGGCTACTCTTTTACCAACGAATAGTGGGATTGACCGTTACATTATGACGCTCCCTCAGTTGAAAGGGCAACCATATTTGGTGTGACTGGGATTCGAACTATGGACTCTTAGATTACGAGTCGAGCGCCCTAACCACCTCGCTATGTTGGCCCGCATGACTGTGATAACCAACAGTGTAGTAGACATTTGTATATCTGTTTGATTTGTATCAATATATTATTTTTTTTTAAAGTAACAGTGGTGTTGTTTATTTATTGTTGAAATTTATCGTCAGTAAGTCACAGATACTACTGTAAAAAATTCGGCCTATAAAACTAGGCTTCAGGTTTCCAATTAGAAAGTGTTAACAGAAGCTATTGCTTGCAACTATTTCAATTCAAAAATGTTAATAGTTCATCAAAAGATTATAGACTACGCAGAAAACGTTAAATACCATCAGTGTGTGTGTGTGTTTTCTCATAGCAAAGCTATATTGGGCTGTCTGCTACGTCCATTGAGGGAAGCGAACCTCTGATTTTAGCGTTATAAATCCGTAGGCTTACCGCTGTACCAGTGGGGAATAATACCATAAGCAGCTACGCTATAACTATATAATTTATTTATATTACAAAAATATGGGTAAACTGAACTCATGCGTGATGATTAGAACTCAATGAATCATCATTTAGATATTTACGCTCTTATTAATGTTTTCAGCCAAAACATTATATATCTAGTAATTTTGCTGTTCCTTCTGTTATGTGGTATTTTTGGGATTAAAAGATCACTTCTTGAATCCACTGTCGTTTGCATTTAGCGGATAGATAAGTGGCAAAGAGCAAGGTTTTATTTAGGCTTACCTTTTGTTTATAAATTGGTTTTGGCATTCATGAAATAATAATTCCAGGGAAGTGCACATTTTGCGGTATGTATCAGGTCGTTCCATGAGTAATATCCGAAAATTTAACGCAATAAGTGCATCATCATTTCTGTCTTTGTAGAAGGCTTTAATGACTAAAATATGTAGTTGGACGTATATAAAAATATTCAGACAAATAAAAGAAACGAACACAACTCAATTTTTCAAATCATTAATCAAATAAACCCTTATAAAAATGGATGTGTACGAGGAGCACATTAGGCATAATATGTTTTATGAGTTTAAAAAAGGCAGTAGTGCAGCAGAAACTACACGAAACATTTAAGGTGTTTATGGTGCAGAGTCTGTCAATGAAAGAAAACGTTGAAGGTCGTTTCAAAAGTTCATAACAGGTGACTACAGCTTAAGTGATGCGCCACGTTTTGGTCGTCCTGTTGAGTGTAATGATGACTTGCTGCTGGCTGCACTTGATGAAGATTGTGCTGTAATAGTTGAAGAACTAGGACAATAGCTTAATTCAACCCATTCAACAGTTCACCGTCATTTGCAACAGATTGGAAAGGTGTCAAAACTTGGAAAATGGATCCCTCATGATTAGACACAATCCAATATTAGAGCAAGAGTGGAAATCTACACTTCTCTACCCTCTCGTGAACGTAACTTGCCTTTTTGGGGACAAGTTAGTGACTGGAGATGAAAAATTGATATATTATAAATATGTTAAGCGCCGCAAACAATGGCTCAGTGCAGTTAAACTGGCTAAAGCACAGCTCAAAGTGGACCTCCACTTTAGGGGAGTCTTGTTAAGCGTCTGGTGGGATATTGTTGGTGTGATCCACTTTGAGCCACTTAATGTAACAATTATATCAGGCTTCTCATCAACAGTTAGAGCGCTTGAATGTTACAATGAAAAAAGAGGCCTGCTTTGATCAATGGTATAGGTGTTATGTTACACCAGGATAATGTACGGCCCCACACAACAAGGATCACATCTGTAAAGATTGAAAAGCTAGACGGAGAAAATCTTTCACATCCTTCTTCTTCTCCAGACCTTGACCCCATCTGATTATTGTCTATTCCGAAGTTTGCAAAACTATTTTGATAGAAAAGATTTTTGAACACATAAAGATGTCAAAACTGCCCTCTTTACATTCTTCTCTTCGGAATCACAATAATTTTATAGAAGTGGCATTCAGAAGCTTGTCAATCATTGGCAGGAAATAATTAATAATAATGAAACATACATTATTCATTAAATAACATTGAAAGCTTTTGAAATCTTTTCTCTTTTTTCTGAACCTAAGATCGGACATTACTTAAGGAATGACCTGATATATATACACTGCTTGCCAAAATCATAAGGCCAATGAACATAAAGAAAAAATATGTATTTTGCGTTGTTAGACTCAACCACTTATTTGAGTAGTGCTTCGAAAGATGAAAACAAGAAAAGAGAAAATAAAAATAAAAAACCTTTTTATCATTTAATATGGAAAAATGTGAACACTATGAAATTAGCCTTAATACTAGCTGGTCAAAAGTTTAAGACCCTACCAAAAAGAAGTCCTAAGCAGGGTAGGAAGTGCCCAGCAAGAGGTCTTAGTAGTGAGTTGCATTGTCGTCATTGCAAATAATTGAAAACATTCGCTTTGGCGTGGTCGATATAAATGTTTGCAGAAGGCTGGCTAAAATGTTATTCCAAGTGGTGAAGATGGCTTCACTAAGATCATGCACTGTTTGAAATTGACGTCCATTTTTTTCGACTTCCCTTGTCATCCACCCCAAAACATTTTCAATGGGGGTTCAGTTCGGGCGAACACGCTGGATGGTCCAAAAGAATTACGTTATTCGCCATAAAAAGTCCTTTGTCCTGCGGGCATTGTAGATTGCAGTCTTGTCTTGCTGAAAGATCCAGTCATTTCCAGACAAGCGTGAGCCTTCAGTCAATATGGATGCTCTCTCCAACATGCTAATGTAGCCAGCTGCATAATCTGTAGCTGTATAATCTGAAGCTTCATTGTTCCATGGAAGAAGAAAGCACCCGAGATCATAATGGAACCTCCTCCACTGTGTCTTGTAGAAAATGTCTCCGGTAGGATATCCTTCTCGTACCAGTAACGTTGGAAGTCATCTGAACCATCCAGGTTAATTTTTTTCTCATTAGAGAACAACACCTTAGTCCACTTTTCTTCATCCCATGTTTGGGTCATCTCAGCAAAGTTAACCGAGCTGTTTCGTGGTATGGAAGGAGGCGTGGCCTTCAAAGACGTTTACGGTTTTTAAAGCCTTTCTCTCGTAGATGCAGTCTTAATGTTCTTGATCTACATTCTGCGTCCGTAAGGGCCTTAATTTTGTTCAACGATCGCCGGTGTCTTGTCGGATAATACGTCGAATTCTCCTGCTCAATGCCGACGCAATTTTCTTGGGTCGACCACTGGAAATTCTCCTTCCGTATCCCTCAGGGTCTTTTGAGAAATTTTCAACAGCAATTTACAACAACCCTCTGCCTTCTTCCATCAAGACACTTTTGTTTGTTTGTTTTAGAATTTCACACAAAGCTATTCGAGGGCTATCTGTGCTAGCCGTCCCTAATTTAGTAGTGTAAGACTAGAGGGAAGGCAGCTAGTCATCATCACCCAGCGCCAACTCTTGGCCTACTTTTTCACAAACGAATAGTGGGATTGACCGTTACATTATAACACCCCCACGGCTGAAAGGGCGAGCATGTTTGGCGCGACGGATATGCGAACCCGCGACCCTCAGATTACGAGTCACACGTCTTAACGCGCTTGGCCATGCCGGGCCCGTTGAGAGAGACCTTGCTTTTGATGTTCACAACGCTAATGCTTGAAGACAAATAATTAAATTTCGTTATATGTTTACCGATTAACGTTTCGTTTCAGTATGATCTTAAATTTTTGACCAGCTAGAATTTAGGCTCATTTCATACTGTTCACATTTTCCCTATTAAATGCTAAAAAAGTTTTTTTTTTCTCTTTTCTTATTTTCATCTTTCGAAGCACTACTCAAATAATTGTTTGAATCTAACAATGCAAAATGCATATTTTTTCTTTATGCTCATTGGCCTTAAGATTTTGGCCAGCAGTGTGTGTATATACATATACTAACACAATGCCAATAAAAATCAACTTTCAATTCCTGTACATCTCTGTAAAATAGTGTCCCACCACTTTTTGTTTTGAATCTTAGGATCTCCTTTGTTGTTATGGTGACATTAGGCTTCGTTTATCCCCTAGACAAAGTGCTATAAGTACTGTTGTCTTGCCAGCGAAGCAAATATGTGCAAAATTGAAATCAACAACGTAAATAAACCTCAACGAAAAATTATCCCTGAAAGCTTTAATACTGAGAAATCTCTATTAAAATATTAATATTTATTTGACTAGGTTAAGAGTATTAAAACATTTCAAGCTTACTGAAGGATGAAATATTACACACATTGTACAAAACAACACAAAAACGTGGAGCACACTAAACACTTACCGAACTGTAAAGAAACAAAGCCATTGGGAACACTTTTACTTGTACACAGACATGGCCTTGAATGACCTGTTTGAACGAACTTCTGTGATGCGGTAATTGCCCTTCATTAGGGTAGACACAAAATTTATAGAGCAGCGTCATACGCACGAAATAACTTATCATCTGAAAGTGTATTCAATACAACAGCTATCACTTTTATGGAAACATTGAGTGTTTATAAGTTAATTTAACCTTGTTAATTCAAAATAGGTAGCATTGCAACTGACAACACAAAGGCCATAAATTCAAACACGTTGGAAGAATGGCATATATATATAAATAAGTCATGAATAAATGAATCCGACAGTGAACTTCTCTAAATTAAGGTCAACATTTTTCTTCTGACAAAGAGAAAGGTTGAAAGAAAATATCATGTTCTTTTCTTTTACTGTTGTTCATTTTCACATACAAATTGTAAATTAAACTGTAAGCCTTGTGGTTAAATTAATATTCGTTGACGTTTGTTGTTAATAACAAAGTTGGATGACGTTTTGCAGAATTCCTTTCCCGTTGACAGCAAGTGTATAGGTCAGAGTGCCTATTACATTCACATAAAACTTGTTGAATCAAACATAGCATTCGGATCGTTTTGAGTGTTACGTATTTTTTTAATGTTTTAAGTTCTTCGTAGATTAAACGCAACAGAAAAACGCAGATAACAGCTTGTATATTTTATTACATTAACCTATTAACAAATATAACAGATATAACATAAATTATATAATAAGTGACAGATATTGAGTTACAACCTTCGAAATTAATTACAAAACAAAATAATATTAGTTTCAAACTCCAAAATTAATCACAATACAAAACGGTGCTGGCCTGGCTCTAATATAATGAATTAAAATGAAAGTCTCAAATTCCAGTCTAGGGTGTGAATTTGGTCCCACGAAGTAATTCCGAAACAGTTCACACTTCAATAAATTCGCCGTCTCTCAGCACAAGCGGTAATTCAGAAGTATCGTAGAGATTGACAAAATAAAATCACGGCTTCCGTAGATCTAACTTCAGTCACAAATCCAAGTTGAATAATCACAGCAAACACTTAATCTTTCTCAAATAACTAACTTTCTTCTTTTGAAATGAAACTGGTGTTTGAATCTCACTCTTTGTCTTCGAATGAAACTAATGACTGAATCTCTCACCCTCGAATAAAACTGATGATTGATAACTATATATCTCTCACGTCACCGTCTTTTTTATACCGATAGGCCTATTTCTCGAACAATCTTGCAATTTCCATACAACTCCAGAGCTATCCACGCATATCCGTTCTTGCACGAGACTACACTTCTAGAGAGGAAGTCACCAGCACTCATTTACAAACATGTGATTGGTCTACTTAATTCGAGAAAGTTCTAAAATGTTACCCTAAATAAATAACATATTTTAGTTTAAACTTCGAAACAATAATATCAATATGGAAAAATGAATAATACAAATGAAAATTCAAACACAACACGACATGTTGTTGTTTACAAAATATTTACACATATACATAACATTGAGGTTGTTGTTTTTTATATACAACATACTTATTTGTATTTTAATAAAACTTCTTATTGGGCAAACAATGTATTTTAGTTTCGAGGAATATTATACTAAAATCAAAGTGAACTACAAAACAATTGTTCGTCTCTAATTGAATATTGCCTTTGAATTATTGGGTGCGAACAATATTTAAAGCTGTAATACACACAAAGTTTAACGATAATTGGCCTTAGAGCAAAGCAAGCTTGGCAGTCACTTTAGGCCTACGCGCTAGAAGTTCTAAGTTACATAAAATGTTTAAGGTATGTGCAGGAACGATTGAATTAAGAAAATACAACTTGGCTAGATATGCTCAAGTTCATATGATGAAGCTGGTAAATGTGTGATAGCCTAACATAAAGGATGTAAGTGGGCTGGCGTCTTTTTGACAATCAGCGAAAAGTGCGTTAATATTACGACTTCTATGTTTTTAAACAATTGTTATACGATTAATGTTAGCTGCAGCTGGAAACTATATTCCGAAAGATATTTCAAATTATAAGGTGAGTTGTGGATAATTGTTGCTTCTTTTCTTTAATTGTTTTGTACAAACGGCAACAAATATAGAAATGATATTGCCCCCCAGTGGCTCAGCGGTATGTCTGCGGACTTACACGCTAAAATCCGGGTTTCGATACCCGTGGTGGGCAGAGCACAGATAGCCCATTGTGTAGCTTTGTGCTTAATTCAAAACAACATAGAAATGATATTTCACTCTTGTAGAAGAAAAATGTCCTAAAACAAAAATACATAGGCTGCAAATATCTGAATGGCAGCTAGAAAAAAAAAGAAAAAGTTGAGACTGTGAAACAGCGTGAAAACACTGAAAAGTTTGTTCTCCCAAAGGATCAATCAGAATATGCAGATACTACACACATTGATATAAGAAACTCCAGAAGTGATCGACATTACGTAGCTGGGTGACTGGGTGAAGGGTTGTTACGGTGGTTCAGAAGAACCATCTTATACGCAAACACTGAAAAGGTTCCCAAGTGAAAAATAAAAAAGATGAAATATGAACCATGCTTAAATTGGAATAACTGGTCAGGTCTTAGTTTCAGCTATTTTGTGTAATAATACCAATACATGTATGAAAAGTTCACGATCGATTTATTTGTGTGTGTGAATAAAATATTTTCAATGTTTCGCCCCAAAATTGCGTCTCAAATGGCGTATCTGTCTGTCCACAAAAATTATTAATATGCCATCTAGTATGGGCCTTCACGTCTGCATGAGGATTTAAAAATTGTAACTGTTCCTGTGACGAATATATTATTCTTAATTACAAGAATTCCTGGAAATTCTCAGAACATGTTTAGAAAAAATGTCGTGCGGCTGCTATGAGTTAGTTAACTGAAACCTTTCAATATGTGCAAAAGTACCAATGCCTGCAGCTGGTACGAGCCTTCTTGTACGTCTAGGCCTAACAGTGTCATTAGGCCTATTCATGAAAGTGCAAAATAAAAACACAGTAATGGTAAAAAAACACGCCAAATTAAATATATTTTTTGATAAACATGAAAATAGCGTTTTGGAGGACAACCATTCATCAAGTTTTCCCTGAAAATAAAACTGTTTAATAGAAGAATTAGAGTGAAAAAAAAAACAAAAGAAGTAACACACGACTCTAAGACTGGAGAACAAGATCTTAAACTACAAAGAGCTAAAGGACATACTGTATTGTCTGTGTGTTTCGTTATAGCAAATCACATCGGGCTATCTGCTATGTCCATCGAAAGGAATCGAACTTCTGGCAAATCCGAAGACTCACTACCATCTCACCGGTATAAAACAAACCATTGTAAATAAAACATTTCAAAAATGTAAAAATTAGAATATTAACAGAGGCAACAATGTAAGGAAATGAATGCGTGCATCGAGTAATATTGTTCAAAAAGATGTGAAAATTTAATAAAGGTCAAGAAAGGCTAAAATAAATGAATATAAAGGTAACAAAGTCACTCAACATCAATAACGAGTATGCCCCCCGTGAGCATCAATAACTGCGTGGCATCTCCTGCTCATGGAAGCGATGAGATGACGAATCACATCCAATGGAATGGCTGTCCACTCATGCTGCAAGCTGAGGTAGAGTCTGCGGTTGATGTTGTCGCCGTAGGAGACGTCGGTTCAACTCGTCCCAAAGATGTTCGATGGGGTTTAAATCTGGTGATTTGCAGGGCCAGGGAAGAACGTCGATGTTGTGATGTCTCAAGAAGACAGTGGTGAGTCGGGCTGTGTGAGAACGGGCGTTGTCATGTTGAAAAACGTCGTTGACGTTCACCATGATGGGTTGCACATGGGGCCTAAGAATCTCGTCGACGGTTGCGTACGGACTGATCGGAAATCCTACGCAGCCCTGGTATGGTTGAGGCAGTAGACGTCGTAGTGGTGGTCCTATCCCGAAGGTAACGTAACCGGATGTAGCGATCTTGTGCGGGCGTGGTCACACGAGGTCTGCCAGATGGTGGACGGTCACAAGTTGATCCATGTTGTTGGTGACGATTCCATGGCCTTTAGATGGTGCTTGGGTGGACATTCACAGCTCTGGCACATCTGATCGAGATTCGCCTGCTTCCAAGTGACCAATGGCGTTTTTGCGTTGTGCTTCAGTCAGTGTTGGCGTAACTGTATTGCGTGTCGGTAGCTTAACACTGAGCTATGGAAACCAAGAACCCGTCACTTTTATAGGGATGTAAAGTTGCACTTGCAGAACAAGCAGATCTCTCAAACAAATTTATTGGACTGGAATGCGTTTTGGCGAAAAATCCGATGTTTTCCTCCGTTTTCAAAGTGCACAACTTTTATTGTCATTTTAGTCTGACAATCAGTGCCTTAACACGTGTAATATCACATACTCTGAGCTTATAACGTTATTACATATATTTCTCTTTAAAATAACAAAAATATCCCTTTTGTGTATCTTTTTTGAAGAGTATATATATATTTATGTATCGTTCCTTTAAATACAGAGAGGGATTCCTTATATATTTTGAAAATTTGTATGTCGACAGTGAAAATGTTGAAATTTATTTTATGATGTGAGCAACTTTAAACGTATTGGGATGCTAAGTAAGATAAGTGGTAGTCAAGAGTTTATAGACTAAGCTTTAAGTTTCAGGATGTGTTCTCGAATTACAGAATGGACGCGTAGGACGGCTCTATTCAGTTAAAGACGTACCCCGCTGGTACAGCGGTAAGTCTATTGATTTACAATGCTAAAATCAGGGGTGCGATTCCCCTCAGTGGAATCAGCAGATAGCCTGATGTGGCTTTTCTATAAGAAAACACACACACATTTAAAGACTTAAGAATAGAAGCAACCGATAAAGACGTAACAGAATACGAGTGTGCGTACGGAGAAGGGGGGTTAGTGAAGAGACGAGACAAGGGAAAGTTTTTTCTGTTTTTGAATTTTGCACAAAGCTACTCGAGGGCTATCTGTGATAGTCGTCCCTAATTTAGCAGTGTAAGACTAGAGGGAAGGCAGCTAGTCATCACCGCCAACTCTTGGACTACTCATTTACCAACGAATAGTGGGATTGACCGTCATATTATAAGGTACCCACGACTGAATGAATGAGCAATTTTTTTGTGCGACGGGGATGCGAACCCGTGACCCTCAGATTACGAATCCCACGCCTTAACACGCTTGGCCATGTCGGGCCGACAAGGGAAAGACGAAATTAATCCAATGGAGAAGCTACAGGTGGAAATAATTTGGTATCCAGAGTTTCCTGATTTATGAATTTTAAGGAGAATGCAAAACTGGAGATCTGTGATTCCTAACAAATTAGTAACATCAGATGGTAAGTTATCTGTATGAATCAAATTGTTAATGGTATTTTTAGTATTCAAGTTAAACAACGAAGTCGGGTCGTTAGTTGAGGGACGGAAATAATTAATGTCAGGAAGTTGTTTTTTCACCTTCGGCAAGGTACAAATCTTTTCACATCAACGTTACAGCGCCATCTTTATTCGTATGTTCCATAAATATGCATTGACCTTTACAAAGTGTTTGTAAGATTTTATGTTCATCAGAGGTTAGGTTACTGTGTTTTTATTTGTTTAACAAATCCTAGGGCCTGGCATGGCCAAGCTCGTAATCCGAGGGTCGCGAGTTCGCGCCCGCGTCGCGCTAAACATGCTCGCCCTCCCAGCCGTGGGGGTGTATAATGTGACGGTCAATCCCACTATTCGTTGGTAAAAGAGTAGCCCAAGAGTTTGCGGTGGGTGGGGATGACTAGCTGCCTTCCCTCTAGTCTTACACTGCTAAATTAGGGACGGCTAGCACAGATAGCCCTCGAGTAGCTTTGTGCGAAATTCCAAAACAAACAAATCCTATTTGTCTACATGATGTTTGTGTAATATATTTTAAACTGAATGTTACCACGTGCAGTGTCTATTTTGAGTTAGTTTTCTTGTATCCCTTGTTATCATAATGGAGGTCTTCATCACGAGGTGAACTAGTATATTAGAAATGTTGGTCTTCATATTTAGTTAACACCATATTGGAAGTTAAACGATCGCCAGTACTATTAGAGATAATTACTTGGTGTAGGTGGGGTTGACGAACCACAAATGAAAGTTGGCTGTCACTGATATCGAGATGAGTTTCTTCACACAAAGGATTTATTTAGGAACTCAGAGATGTGTTTGTAAAAAGAGTTTATTCTGAAGAATCAGCCTCTGGTCTTAACTACGTTAAAATTTCTCCAAAATCTCTCAAAGAATGAACACTTCAATAGAATTTCTGTTTGAAAAAAATAATTGAGGCCTTTGTTAAGGTTGTTGTTTTGAATTAAGCACAAACTACACAATAGGATATCAATACTCTGCCCACCATGTGTATCGAAACACGCTTTTTAGCGTTGTAAATTCGCAGACGTACCGCTGAGCCACTGGGGAGGCCTTTGTTAAGGACCAATTCTTCTGTGTTAGCCTGTGATAAATCAGAAGGAATAGTAACAACTAAATTAGGATTTTCTTTAAGACTATTTCTGATATACCAGGGATCATGTATTTCAATACCTAGTTTACGTAGTTTCGCTTTTTTAGAATTATGATAGAGGCAGTAAGAAAAGTATAGAGTTTATAAAGCTTTTGAAGTGTTTGATAAGTTTAGTAGCGGCTGTGTCCCTTTATTTAAACATGGCAGTTAAAGTTGGACGTACAAGTTTGAAGGAGCTGCACAAAATTCGTATTGACGCTGTAGTTGAAACTATTGTTACAGTTTGGTGGGTTGTAAGGTGAATTAAAATTGCTAAGAATAACTTTATGGTGAAGACTAATGCTCATGAAAACGAAGTGCTTATTATGTCGAGTCTAACTTAGTGTACAGTCAAATAACGATAGGTCTCTCATGAAGACATCGTTGGAATTTAAGTGATTGGTTTGGTTTCTTTTGAATTTCGCGCAAAGCCACACGAGAGCTTTCTGCGCTAGTCGTTCCTAATTTTGCAGTTTAAGACTAGAGGGAAGGCAGCTAGTCACCACTACCACTCTTTGGCTACTATTTTACCAACGAAGAGTGGGATTGACTGTCACATTAACGGCCCCGCGCTGAAAGGGCGAGCATGTTTGGTGTGACGGGAATTCGAACCCACGACCTTCAGATTTCGAGTCGAGTGCCTTAACTACCTATTAATGAAAGAACTTCGTGGACGAGGAAATTAGAAAATGCAAAATAAAAATGTAATAACGGTAAAAAGAACTCGCGAAATTAAAACAATTTTGTTGATGAACACGTAAATAACGATTCAGACAACAGTTCTTCATCGGGTATCCGGTGAGAATAAAATTGTTAATAAGAGAGTTGAGGAGAAAGAAAAAAGAAGGATTGACTCGTTACTTGAAGGCTTGACAATAGGTTCTTAAGCTACAAACAAGCTAATGAAAGTAATACAAAGATAAAATAATAATAATTAACTTATTATTCGGTATAAAAAATTATACGTATAATAAATCATAGTAAATAAGCTTAATAAACAATAGTCGAACCTAAATACAAGCAACAGTAAAAACATTATCATACTTTATGTATCTGGCATTACCAGGCTCTATTGTAAAAAAAGAAAAAAGACTAAATTGATATTCTAATTTGCATAAAAAATGGAGTTTTAAAGAGATCGTTATGCATCTCTGACCAACTCAGACCTTAGAATTCCCGGGAGCCTTCAGCTGCCCCCAGACATCTCGCTTCTAATGGCTGATTCAAACCGCTAGAAACTGGGTTTCGATACCTGAGGTGGGCAGAACACAGATGTCTCATTGTGTAACTTTCTGCTTAATTCCAAACAATCACTCAATCTAATGGCTGAGATACTCAAACAACTAACTTAAGAATCATTCCAATATATACCATGGTTACGGACTTGATGATGATGATGGATATTCCAATACAGAATTAAATGAAGAAGTGAAAAATCAAGTTAAAAAATGAAAAGACTTCAACTATAGAAAGACATTAGGCACAAAATAATCAATTTGATGTCAGTGATATTTTCGACAAAAAATATAGTGGTACAGTAGTAATGATCAAGCGTTAAATAAAAAAACGAAATGAAGAAAATTTCCGTAACTCATGGTACTAAATAATACTAACATGTTTATTCTCAAAAACGTGAAGTCATTTCAGAACTTATTAGTATGGCTACTCGTGTCTGCTTAGTAAGGAAAGATCACTGCAAATTAAAGCTACCAAATGAAGAAATTGTAGATGGTCAATGGCTCGTGTACTGTACATCAAAGGACGAAAAATTTTGTTTCTGTTGCAAGCTCTTTGGTAAATAAAACATGGCTTTAGGGTCTGGTGGATTCTGTGGTTGAAGAAATGCCTGTGTGAAAGTGAAAAGTCAGGGTGGACCATGGCAGCTATACTGCAATGATTCGATCTTGAACAAAGATTAAAGAAAGAATGCACTGTGGATGAGCAAAACTTCCTCAGTGATAAAATAGTTCACTTGCAAAATGGCTTCGAGCATCTTGTAGAGCCATGTTACAGTTCCTGATCGAGCACAACATGGCTTTTCATGGTTCAGTTCACAAACTGTACGAACCACACAATGGAATCTTTCTGAAACTTGTGCAGTTGATAGCAAACTTTGATCATGGTTCAGTTGGCAAACTGTACGAACTACACAATGGAATATTTCGAAACTTGTGCAGTTGATAGCAAAATTTGATCCAGTCATGTATAAACAGCTAAGACGAGTAATGTACGATAAAATTCACGACCACTAATCGAGACAGCGAATCCAGAATGAGCTGATTTCACTTATAAACAATAAGATCTGAACAAGTGCTGTATACAGATCAAAGTTACAAAGTATTAGACTATTATATTTGACTATGCACAACAAACAAATGTTATTAACCATTATATATGTCTCATATGGGTCATCAAATGCTTTAGTTCGAATTTGTAAGAATTTCATAAACTGTGTGAAGGCGATGGGAATTACATGTAAATACTTACTGGATATCTTATTTCATGAGTTGTAAGAACTGGGATTAGAATTTGCCAACATCAGTGGTCAATGCTACGGCAAACAATAGCGTTAATGTAAAAGGGCGCAAACCAGGTGTGCAAGCACGTCTTCTAGAAATAAATCTAAGGACATTCTTCACTCCATGAGCATGTTATAATTACAATCTGCTTCTTGGTGACTTTGCGAAAAATTGTCTTGAAGCAATAACGTTTATCGGCGTAGCTCAATATCTGTACGTCTTGTTGTTGTTGTTTTATTAACACAAAAAATGTTATGTTCTCTCAGTATCTGAAGCGTCTGTGAAACGTTTCAGTGAAATTCAATGGAAAGGTTAAATTCATCAGGTATCAGACCAGTTAAAATTGCAGAGATGACAAACAATCCACAAGTTCAAAGTGAAGCAGCATTGTTGTAAAAAGAAGTGAAAATTTTCAAATTCTTAGTTGCTTTCATTTTCAGGCATGATATTTTGCTCCATAAAACTACAAAATTACCCTGCAGACTTAGCAAGCGCCATTTAAAGTTTAGAAAGCACATACAAATGCACAAAGGAATATCGGAAAAGTTACTTCGAAAGTCCACTAATTGATGCAAGAGAAATTGGAAACGTTGTCCAGACAGGACTAATTTCCAAAAATATTAGAATACGAAAAAGGAAGATGTTTGCATATGAAGCTGACGAAGAGCCTATCACAGATGCACTGAAAGCTTATCGACTTTTCCGATTCAATGGGGTTGTAGACGTAGCTATATCTTTAAAGCCGATTTGGACAACTGAAAAATCACCACGAAAGATATGTTTTTACATTAATTCCAGAAGATATTGAAGTAGAAACTGCAAAAATGCGCCAAAGATCTTGAAATAGTGCTCACAGGTGACGAAAATCGTGACCTTAATGGCCACATGCTAGCTTAAGAGATAGGATCCTTAACACATGTCCTTCCATAAAGCCCCACGTCAAATAGTGCACTTTCTTCCTGTCAAGAAACGGTTGACTGACCTTCCGAAATTTTTCATTGTTATTCTCATTATTCTTGGCCTGGCCTGGCATGGCCAGGTGGTAAAGGCACTTGACTCGTAATCCGAGGGTCGCGGATTCAAATTGCCGTCAAATCAAATATGCTCACCTTTTCAACCGTGGGGGCGTTATAATGTGACGGTGAATACCATTATTCGTTTGTAGAAGAGTAACCCAAGAGTTGGGGATGGATGGTGATGACTAGCTGCCTTCTTTTTAGTCTTACACTGCTAAATTAGTGACGACTAGCGCAGATAGCTCTTGTGTAGCTTTGCGCGAATTTAAAAAAAAACAAAACATTATTTTAATTCTCTCTGTGACTGTTACATCAGGCGAAAGAAGTTTTTCTATTCTCAGACCTACCAGTAATAAACGATGTTCCTAGAATAACTTGCTATTTTGACCATTGAAAACGACATTGGCTGATATTTGCCTTCCGTTAAAGCTTGCAAAGTTGGCGTTTAACAAGATTTCTATAGTTTACCACCACTAACGTACTAGCAGCGCGCGTTTTTCTTTTCAGAGTATTTTTTAATTTGTGTAAAAACATGTACGTTATGTTGTACGTTTTTGGAATAAATCTTTAATCGACTTTATTAATACTAATAAGTTGCTACTTATAAAGCAAACTGAACAGCTTGTTAAAGTATTTGATTTACAGAAGAGAGTCTGGTTAGCTACTTTGCCTTTAGACCTCGTAAACTTTACGGCAGGCTCTGGATCTAACACTCGATCAGTACCTTCTATTGATATTAATTAGTATTGGTTTATTTGACAAACATTTAAAAAACAAAAAAATTATCTTCATATATCAATTAATTGCATGTATACGCTAACAAATGGCTTCATTAATATCTTTTTATTTGTTTGGTTGTATTTAATTTCGCGCAAAGCTACACCAGGACTATCTGCGCTAGCCATCACTAATTTAGCAGCTTAAAACTAGAGGGAAGGCAACTAGTCATCACCGTGAACTCTTTAGCTACTCTTTTTACCAACGAATAGTGAGACTGACTGACCGTCATATATAACGCCCCAATGGCTGAAAGAGCGAGTATAGTTGGTGTGACGAGGATTCGAACCTGTGACCTTTAGATTACGAGTCGAGCGCCATAACCACCCAGTCATGACAGACCTCATCAATAGCAACTGACCACATGTCTGAAAGTATCAAAATGAAAGAAAAAAGCATTAATTGAGATTGCCAGAGAAATTGAAAGTGATTACTTATGCAAAATATTTTACTATACCACTGAAAGAACTTTCTCATAAGTTAAAATTTTGTGTAAAACGAAAATAATTAGAACGCTATTTTTTAAATAACTCGTAGCCAAAAAGTGCACACCTACAAAAATGTAGGTGCATTCTGAAGAGAATGATTTGTCAGGCTTACGATTTTTTAAGAAAAACCTCAATGCATTAATTTTAGCCATTTTACTTTAATTAATTTTAGCTGCCGTTTTAAATGAAACTTTTTTTTAAATAATTTTTGTTGGCCTTTTTTAACATTTATTTTTCTTCTGCTCCTTCACATGACGTCACCTTGTTTATGGCCCAGTGTCATGCTGGTTTTTTCCCTCGTTATGTAGCATGTGTCAAATCGTGTATATTAAACAGTCATGTCTAGTAATAGATCAGTTTATTGGCTTTATCAAGTCAAGACCTTGTGCTGTCATTTATTTTTGCGCTAATGATGCTATCTCATAAGTTCGACAACTCTAACACTGAATGAACCTTTAGCTTCCTGGGAGATAATACTTTAAGAGTTCTGTAGTGTGACTTTTTAAAGATCGGAATAGAAAAAAATAAAAGTGAGCTCTAAACCAAGTTTAAGATACCGATTTGTGAGGTGACAGCATAAAAATATCATAAAAACGTTTTACGACGCGACTTTTAACAATTTGATGTAGCAATTAAAATGTTATTCGATCTCAACAATTATACGTCCGTTTATTAAAGAATATGAACCCATAAAAAACGAAAATTAAAAAAGTAGGCTACTACGCAGCTAAAATCTGAATAGCCCTACATATTCATGTCTCTCTTAATGGTTTGAACATTGCGTATCAGTAGCAGATTAGAGATGGTAAACAATCTGAGTCTACTCGGGATATAATTTTCTTTATCTCTTTACGTGCAAATCAAAACATGAAATACCCAAAAGATAAGTACTAAAGCCAGTCGGTCATCTTTTAGAGACGGGTCAGCTAAACGTGGGTTTATTAAGGTTTAACTGACATCCCGTATTAAGTTTCACAACATTTTGTACGGAGGATTAAATATCCAATTATAACTGTCTTAAAGTTGTTCTTTGTGCGTTACACTTTATATTCTGCTTATATGAAGTGGGAAAAAAGTATTTATTTGCCACTCGAAGAACGAGGATTTGTGTTTTACTTCTGTACAAATACTCCTTGTATATCGAGAATACATGCACTGCTGCTCGTGCGTACGTTTTACCATATAGTCAGTTCTAGGTATGTTAAAACGTTTTAAAATTTATAATATTCGAAAAAGGAGAGTAAATTTGATTTATTAGATTATTCATAATCATGTTAAATCATGATCGATTACGTGGTGTATCACAACACAGTTCATTTGTAAAACGTTTGTCAATTTATTTCACGAAATCTATCATGCTATCAGAATATTCACTGACTACCACCCAGCTCTGATAATTACGTCGGCGGCCAGTCATGACTAAGCGCGTTAAGGCGTGCGACTCGTAATCCTAGAGTCGCGGGTTCGCATCCCCATCGCGCCAACACATGCTTGCCCTTTCAGCCATGTGGGCGTTATAATGTGATGGTCAACCCCACTATTCGTTGGTAAAAGAGTAGCCCAAGAGTTGGCGGTAGGTGGTGACGACTAGCTGCCTTCCCTCTAGTCTTACACTGCTAAATTAGAGACGGCTAGCACAGATAGCCCTCGAGTACCTTTGTGCGATTGTTTTCTTTTGTTGATGTCACTGATATTTGTTATTTGGTTCATCTAATGTATGTGCATCGTTCATATGGCCTTTCCTCCCTTGACTCAATACCTGCTATCTTCTCAACATATTTTTAAGCCACCATTGTGCATCTTCAGTGTATCAATTCCTTTCATACTGTATGTACAATACAAAAGCATCCACCAAATATGCGGGAACAGGCTCATTAGGAAATACGTATTCTAGGTGAAATGATTTGATTGTTTGTTTTGAATTTTCGCGCAAAGCTACACGAGAGTTATCTGCGCTAGCTGTCTCTAATTTAACAATGTAAGACTGGAGGGAAGGCAGCTAGTCATCATCACCCACCGCCAACTCTTGCGCTACTCTTTTACCAACGTATAGTGGGATTGATCTGCACATTATAACGTCCCCACAGCTGAAAGGGCGAGCATGTTTGGTGCGACGGGGGTTCAGGTGGATGGAATTTTGAAGACCACGTTGATGTTCAAGATGTTTTTTGTACTCTTCAGTTGTTTACAATATCTGATTTAATTCTCTTTTCTTTCTTAATATTTGTTAGCTGTTGTTTCTGAGTCTGGCATTAAGTGGTCTTATGACTTCAAAATGGACATGAAATGTACGAATATATATATATCAGTCTGTAAGGGTTTGTTTACGATAAAGGCGCGTAGTGGTCAAGACTTGGACAGTGCCGTCGTAAACCCAAAGACCAAGTAATTGAATAATTGATTAATATTAAGTACTGTGGAAGAAGTTATGTTTTCAAACCGTCCCTTCTGATATTAACGAAGGATGAGATATCCTTCGCAAATAAAACAATCGTGTCATTCACATATGTATATTAACATTTGTGGTTGGTGTAAGTGTATAATTAGAATGGTACATTTAATTATAGTACCGTATGAAAATGTTTGTTACAACGGCTACAAAGAGGTTTTTATGTTTATTGAAAATACAAAATATGAAAACAAAGATCTAAGAGGCTCATGTTCATTCTTATTTCAAGTGAAGTATTTTCATTCTATGTTCATGTATACCTAACCTCCTATCTCGGTATTCTTTCACTGCTACATTAGGGACGGCAACCTAGAGATGAGATTGGCGCCACCAGGTAAAATATTTCCGAAAACTACTGATAATGCATCAACATCCAATGTGTTCCATTAGTCGTAGTGACCCAGACAGTCAAAAAACAACAATAACAAAAACCTTTACTAATACCTCTGTGAAAGATAAAACTTTGCCCAGTTTTTCCTTATGTTATCAATGAACAGTGTCTTCTCAGAGATAGTGTTAAGTGTCAACGCCCAATCAACAATAACGTTAGCAACAGACAGTGCCGTAACTAGTACAGTGTTCCCTCGCCACTTCGCGGGCTCGGCCGACCCATCCCCCCCATATATATATGGCTACATATATATATATATTTTATATATACATGTATATATAAAATAATGAACATTAAATCTAAAATATAGCATTAAATACCATTAAAATATTAAAAATAAATATAATTAATAGTGTAAAGAAAAAAACAGGTATATTTTCAGATATAAACATATATTTGAGTTTATAACAGCGTAAAAATGGAAACAGAACCAACTGGAAAGGCTATAGATGTACGCATTGTGCGTCTGCGAAGGCTACGCGAGATCAGTTTCATGGCGTAGCGATGTGCAAAATGGGCTATGATTGGTGCAAAAATGAAAGACGGCCAATGACAGCTACCCATTTTGATTGCCTGTGATTGGTGATTTCATCCACGGCAGCATCTTTGAACTTTTGTGTGTGTTTAAAGCCTCTGCAATGGCTCCCAAACGTGCTAATGCTTCTAAGGATGCTTTTACGCCTAAACGGTCACGGAAAATGATGACCATCGCCGAAAAGGTGAAGATATTAGATATGGTAAAAGAAAAAAACTCTTATGCGTCCATAGCCCGCCATTACGGAGTGAACGAATCCACCATTCGCTACACCAAGAAGGACGAAGTTAATATTAGGAAGACTGCTGCTATTACTTTTAATACAACGGCTAAGAGGGTTGTAACATCTCGTAATAAGAGTATCGTTCGGATGGAAGCTGCTTTGGCCATATGGATAGCTGATTGCCGTAAGAAAGGTGTTCCCTTGGATACTAACATTATCACAACGAAGGCTAAGATGTTGTATGATAATTTCGCGGGAAAGGATGAAGATGAAGAAGACGTAGACAACCCACAGCCAGGAACGACCAGTGATTCCCAGCCTAAGAAACCATTTTCTGCAAGCAAAGGCTGGTTATCAGAAATTTCAGCAACGATACGGCCTG
The DNA here is from genome assembly GCA_011833715.1 of Carcinoscorpius rotundicauda. Taxonomy (NCBI): domain Eukaryota; kingdom Metazoa; phylum Arthropoda; class Merostomata; order Xiphosura; family Limulidae; genus Carcinoscorpius; species Carcinoscorpius rotundicauda. The sequence continues at coordinate 34,250,097 of CM022398.1, forward strand.
AAAAACGTATCGTTACATGGAGAGGCTGCTTCGGCTAACAAGGAGGCTGGTGAAGCTTACGTTCGGGACACTTTTAAAGAAATAATCGCTGAAGGGGAATATAGGCCTGAACAGGTATTCAACATGGACGAGACTGGCCTGTTTTGGAAGAGGATGCCTTCCCGAACGTTCCTGTTCAAAGATGAGAAATAAGCCCCTGGTTTTAAAGCTCATAAAAACCGCTTTACCCTCTTAATGACTGGTAATGCTGTTGGTTTTATGTTGAAGCCGACATTAATTTACAAGTCTAAAAACCCGAGAGCTTTAAAGAATAAGAACATGAACTTGCTACCGGTCCATTGGATGCACACTCCTACTGCCTGGATAATGAAGCCTCTGAGCTCTGATTGGTTCCATCAGAGTTTCATTCCTCAAGTTAAGCTTTATTTATTAGAGAAGGGCTTGCCATTCAATGTCCTTCTTCTTTTGGATAACGCCGGTAGCCACGCAAGAAATCTTTCGTATGAAGGCGTTAGGGTTGAATTCCTGCCAGCCAGCACTACGTCCCTTATACAACCGATGGGCCAGGGAGTTATCAGGGCTTTCAAAGCCTTATACATAAGGAATACCTTAAGCTTCGTTAATCAAAGGTGAAGAATTTGCCGATATGACGAAGGAAGACGTAGATGAACTGATTGACTTTGAATCCGAACCACTCGCCGACCAAGACTCAGAAGCACTGACGAAGTCTGCTGCCGAGAAAGACGACGAAGAGGAAACACCGAAAGAAGCCGAGGAAACAATCGAGCAAAGTGGATGGTCGTTAGAGCGGTTAGGTAAACTAATGAAACTAATTAACGAAGTGAAGGAGTGCTCACAGGAATGGGACAACGATATGGTTCGATCACAAGAATTTTGCAATAAAATAGAAGAACTGATGACTCCTTATCAAATGATTTTCGATAGGCTAAAGAGGCAGAGAAAACAACTGCCAATAACAATGTTTTTCCAGCCGAGCAAGAAAAAAAGGGTACCGGTGGCAAGTACTGTTCCTGAAGTTGTAACGACCGACGAAGAAATTGCCGATTCACCTTCCACAGAAGAGGAAGTGGTGTCCCCCGAAAAGACACCACCTGCTGAAGATATGTAATTTTTAATTTTAAGGCTTAATATCTTGTTAATTGTTCTTATTATTTCAGCAATAATGAACAGTATTGTAATGGGAGGGTTAAATAGTTGTACAGGGAGGGTTTTAAAAGTCTAAATGCACATAAATATACACGTAAATATCGGCGATCCCACTTCACGGAAAATCTCCTTTCGCGAGGGGGGTGGGTGGAACGCATCTACCGCGATACATGAGGGAACACTGTATGTTCAGAGCCCAGGACAATACTGTGGACATGCGCCGCTGTTTAATAAAAAGTATCCAGCCAAAGTAAAACATGATATAGCATCTGTTTCTTTGTTTGTAGTTAAGTACAAAGCTACACAATGGCCCATCTGTGCTTTGCTCATCATAGGTGTCATAACAACCTTTTGACTCCCTCGATTCCAGCAGGTTGAAGTGACAGCAAACCATAAGCACCAATGCTATTCATAGAACAGTTCAAAGGGGTACTTGGATTGCTTCACTAACAACTTCACTGCCACGGAAATAGACTACTCTACTTTTGTAATAAGCCTATTTTTGGCCATTATACATGCACAATGATTCGAGATTATTATTTGGGTTTGCTGTCACTTCTAATATGTCTTTTACCTTTCCCTTACAGTGAAATCGCTTTAAGTCAAAGCGTAACGTAACGTAAGAGTGTTTTGTTATTGTTCTAATTGCATAATATTTATACTCGTCTTTATTTAGAGAAACCAGACGTAGTCTAATTGTTAGTGTGGTCGGAATACGATTGAGGGGATTCATGACTCGTGGACCGTTGAAATGCTCCGCACTTTTATGGTGTGGTGGGTGTTCTGTAAGAGTTATGGTAAAATTCCGCTGCCTTTTGTTTAAACTATCAGTCCAAAATTAAAATGGCCACGCAAAAATAGTTTTCGTGTATCTTTGCGCAAACATTCTGAAACAAACAGGCTTCATTTTGAGGTTTTGTTGATTTAAGGTTTCTCAAACTCGAAGATACTACCAATTCATATGCCGTTGTAGTATCAAGTACATTAGCTATTTCTTGAACAAAGAATAGTGGGAATGACTGTCACATTTTAACACCACCACGGATAAAAAGGGGCAAACATGTTTAGTGAAAAAGTTTGAATCCGCAGATTATGAGTTAAGTGCCCTCACCACACGACTATACCAGGGGCGGCAGCTGTTTGGTAACATAACTTTTGAAGCTACTTGTGTTATGTCTTTAAACTTTTGATATTGTCGTTAGAAGGTAGTTCGAATAAATCTCGTGAATTCGTGTAATAGTTATCAATAAGTTTTTCATGTAGTGAATAGCCCTTTATAATTAAAATAAATCTTGATTAACCTACGTAAACAATAATTAACTGTTGTGGTTGTTGAACTATATGGTCCACCCATCGAGTCTTTGAAATTGTATATATATTATCCTCGTTCATAAATTATATTTTTTTTACTGTCCTATAGTCCCACAGTGAATACAGCACGATGTGGCTTTGCTATAAAACACACACACACACTCACACATTCCTATGTTTGAGTCAGGTTCTTGGTCGTTCTTTATCTACTATATACTGATCAGTTTCAACCTGAGAAAGTATAGGCTGTGGTTATGTCTTGTTTATTGTAGAGCCTATGTTATCAATAGGATATAGGCACACGTGAGTGACTGACCATAACTTTAGGTATGTTTAAATAATACTTCATAATTATTAAGTACTCAAATGTTTTTTGTTATGGAGTTCGTTTATCTTTCATTAAAATCTTAGTAAAATCCACATGACACAACTTGAGCTTTCAATAAATGTCACAGGTAAACAAACAACAGTCGGGTTTATTATATGAATTCTACAAATTGGCTAACAGTAAGCCTGTCATGTTAACGAATTATCCAAAATTTAAGGTCAACGTAAAAAAAGCAGGTGAGATGGAAACAGTATCAAGATAGTGTTTTTCAGAGATTCGTGTCAACAATCCTAGATTATCAGTCATGTAATTGTTCTACGATTTCCAAGCACTTAAGATAAAAAGAAGGAACTATTAAAACATTGTGACAACTACCAGCATATCTGAGTAGAGATCGTCATATATAGAAATACGTTGATGGTAGCGCTACTGGCATGTTGGAAAGAAAAACTAACAAAATAAGAATGATGTACAATGTAAGTGTAATCTCTACTGTTCTATATTTAGCACTGGAGAATCCGTAAGTATGTATACAAACCAAATTAAAATATATAGCTCAGAATGCAGTGAATTAACGTCACATTTTGTTTTATTACGTCATCATTTCCATTACTATATTCTGATTCTTTACTTTTCATTAAATAACCGCGATTAAATATTTTTCATATTTATTCATAATATTTGTCTCACTAAACCAGCAAAGAAAAAAAATACTTACATCTGAATTGCATCACGTTGAAATGCAAACACTTCTCACAAACTTCTCATCCTATCATCTTTGTGTGTAGAGATCACATATTCCTACGCCACTTCATAGCTCGTGTATTTTCTCTTCAGCTCAGGTGTATTTATTTAATGGTGACTGGTTTCTATAGCTTTCAGTCTTCGTTTCAATCACACACACTTGTCCTGTCAAAAAGGCTATGAATGTTCTTAACAACTTCAAATGTTTCAATTCTCTGACAAGGCAGAAAATTTAAGATAGCGTGTTGTATGTTTATTCACACAAACCTTTACGATTTGGAGCACGAGATGAGTTTATACACGGAGGTAAGCTTTAGCGAGTATATTTGTGGCCCTTACACATGTTTAAATGGAGAGATAAAGGTACTTCTGCACTAATACATATAGTTGTATCACAAAATAAGTAGAACGTTTTTAGGGATAGTGAAAGTATGCTACAGTCATGTGTCACCGAATGATTATTAACTCGTAGGACTGCTATATCTTCCATGGTAATGTTAGAAATATATAGATGTAAAAATAAAATGTTATCATTTTAAAGTAAAACGCTCTACGGCCACAGCTCCCCAAAACATTGGGGATATTCCGTCTATCAGACATGATCAAAATAACAAATGCAAAACTAGAAAAAAATGATACTGGTTAAGGTCTATGTACTAAAATCCACAATGTCACACATTCCACTACCACTCACCGTATATAACCGGTTGTGTGCATAATAGCTGTACCTAAAAATATAAAAATAGAACTATGATATCATCAACTACAATTAATTACTGTCAAAAATATATTACCCAACATCTACCCTTTTTTATAGTTCTAATAAACACGATGCTGTAGTTTTAGTGCTATAACAATACGTATGATGTTGTAAGCTATAAACCTATCTAAACAGTGCTAATATTGTCCAAACATGCTCACCCTTTCAGCTATGGGAGAGTCATAACGTAACGATCAATCCCTCTATTCGTTGGTAAAAGAGTAGCCCAAGAGTGGGCGGTAGGTAGTGATGACTAGCTGCCTTCCCTCTAGTCTTACACTGGCAAATTACGGTAGGCTAGCACATATAACTCTCGTGTAGTTTTGCATGAAAATTCAAAACAAACAAAAGTTTTGATACCCCTTCCTTCCCTCTGGACAAAACTTAATCTTTCAAGCAAACCTAGGTCAGTTCTCAAGTTATACTTTCTGGCCTAGATATACTGAAAGTTTTATTATAAATCACTAGTTTTCGTATTAAAATATTATATGATATCATCATTACAAAAAATCGTATTTCCAGTTACAAGTAATTACATTCAAATCGTTTGAAAGGATTATATTTTCTAATAAGTTTTAAAATGTATTACAAAATAATAAATGAATTTTCACATAAGTAAAGATTTAAATTATTCATCTTTGATGAAAAATAATATCACAGGGATGCCGATGACTTTTTAAGGTATTTTATTTTAGAAGTAAAAGTACGTAGACATACCGCTGTTCCACTGGAAGTCAATTATTATATATATATACATATGCAAATATTAATCAGATTTTTGCAATGAATATTGAAAATTTATATTTAAAAAGAATTGTTTCTTCTACAAATTCCTTTATTAAAATATTAGAACCAGTTGAATCAATTTGGCATACAAAATAATGAAATCATATGTTAAAACAGGGAAGGCTGAATTCAATTTTTTTTTAAATTCTAAGCATTCTAATGCTTGGCTATTTTTTATTATCCAAAATACATTATTTGAAACTTTAAAGAATTTAATTTTGTTTTAGGAGAAGAAAGTCTAAGATTTTATTTAATATGATAACTACGCTTTTGGCCGTAGTGTTTAAAGAATTAATAATAAATCTGAACTTTAGTGAGCTTTTATGTAATTTAAGAAATGCGTGTAAGAAAGGCAAATTTAAATATTTACATTTAAAAAAAAAGGATGAAGATTGTATTTTTTGTTAAAAATCAAATTTCTATTTTTATCTCTTTAGGGGTAATACTCAAGTCCTAACACATTATTGAATCTGTATTTTGCTCTTTAATTTTAGCATCCGTTGTTTTTATTATGCCCATCCGTACGATTCTTTTGAAAACTTGAGCTAGAAACGTTTTGTTTTTGTTTGTTTTTTAATTTCGCGCAAAGCTACTCGAGGGCAATCTGCGCTAGCCGTCCCTAATTTAGCAGTGTAAGACTAGAGGGAAGTCAGCTAGTCATCACCACCCACGGCCAACTCTTGGGCTACTCTTTTACCAATAAATAGTGGGATTGACTGAAACATTATAAACCCGCGACCCTCGGATTACGAGTCGAACGCCTTAACACGCTTTGCCATGCCGGGCCTGAGCTAGAAACTGCTAATCTAATTTGCTTCGTCTAAGTAATACTTATGTATCTGTACGTCTTTTCACCCTATATTTTTGCTGTTCTAAATCAATCGTCCTTAATCTGAATGACAAAAAAAACTAAAAACAGTCCACACTTACTTTTATGCGAAGCTGTAGTAAAAATGTTAGACTGATAACTCACGTGACTTTGTGCGTGACACTTGAACGATTTTTGTTGAATAGTTTTGCACGTGTGACCTCTATTTACGCCAAAAAAAGACTCCTACTTGTAGGTTATAAAGATCTACCAGGGAACCAAAAAATTTTTTTAAAATCCAAAAAATTAAGTTTCCATACTTCCGGTGCAAAGAAGAAATAAAAAGGAAAGATTAAATCAAAATTGGAAATTTTATATCTCGTGTATTTTGTAATGAATTGCCTTAAAATTTGATATGTGAAATAAGGGTCCAGTATAGCTCATATCCACTGAAAACATGTGGTAAACCGGAGTACCACACCGAGCTACAGAAAGTGGAAAATCGCTGAACTATCACTCCTTTTAATAACATATAATGTGTCATATAGGTTGATTTGGCCGCATAACACACTAGTGTGTGTTTTGTTATATACATGTATTTTCGGAAATTATTCACTTGAATACAGAGAACAAACGATATTATCTTTTATTGAAATTAAAGAAAAATTATTGTCTGAGGTTTATTATAGATATTTTAGACTAAGGATTTCGATATGGACTTTTTCTGGAAGCGCTATATCATTCATGTTATAATAGTGAAAAAAGACTATTTTTTAAATAATGTGATAATGTCCCATTTATTTCTGCTTAAAAACTAGAGCGGACCTCCTTTTTAAAATGTTGATAAAGATTATCTTCCCACCTCTGCTTGTGAAATAATTATACTTGCTCAAAAATTAGTTTTATATATATATATATATATATATATATATAACTGTCTATACAGCGAGTAACTGACCACATAATGTGTTTTTACTTACACTGTATCTGATTTTATTCAATAGAGATTTACTATAATGAATTCACAACATATTTAATAGTAACACTACGCTATCATTCAAATTCACAAGAAATTTATTTATTATAGAGCCGGAAGACATGTCAAAGAGACATTATTAAAGAATGAGTGTTTCCATTTATTCAAAGACAGCGTAGAAATGTAATAAAATGAGAGTTTTTTGAAATTATTTAAAGATATGAAAACTTTTATAGTGACAGTTATCCTACAGAATGAATCAACATTTTTATAAAGAGTAATCCTTGACGTGACAGTAGTTTTATAGAGAAAGTAATCCTATGAAACATATTACACTTTTCTAAAACGTTGTCCAGGACATATCAAAACGTTTTTAGAGAATGTAATCCTAGAATATATGAAATAATTTCCAGACAGAGACTAAACCTAAAAAATGCCTAAAGTTTTCTAGAGAGAGTAATGACAGAATACATCAGAATTTTCCTAACGGTTGTCATTCTAGAACCTATTAACTTTTTCAATAGGAAAAAGTAGACGAGACTATTAATAAGAAATATTTTGTTGGAAGTTAATTGGATGGTGGAAGAACACACAAATGGAAAACTTGCATTTGTTCTCCAGGACAATGTGACATAGTCTACATTATGTGATCTAGGTAGCAGAAGCGTGGTTCAGCATATAGCTGATTTCAGTCGAATATTAATTACTTGTATCTTTGACTAAAGTTACTATGGGAGGTCGAGAAAAGTCACTATGTTCTAGCTGCTAATGGGGGTCGTAATAAGTTTTAAATTCACACGTTTGTTTCTTTTACCTAAACATTTTATGCACACAATGGGTAAACATTCAAGCTACAGACATCTATAGTTAACGTATAGCCAGCCGTTCCAAATTTTGAATTGAGAAATAGAAGAAAGGCAATCAGTCGGTAGCAGCCTCCGCCTGAAGCGTTGTTCGTTTATTCCGAAGAATTTGTGCAAGGTTTTGCAAAGGTATCTACGCCAACTGTATCTAATTTTTAACTGAAAGTTTAAAGGGAACACAGGAATTAAAAGTGCTTAAACCCAATTCTTGGGCTGTTCGCAACGAATAGTGGTTTGATCGTCACTCTTATAATGGTCCAAGGCCCCTAATCTGCGAATTGCGTTTTTGCAATGACAGGACATGAAAAATAAACCCTCAAATTCCGGAGTCGTATATGCTCACCACCAGGTTACAATCGTCCTGTTTTTAATTCGAAGTGTTTGTTTATTAAATACCCTATAGTTAACAGCTTTTCATAATTTCCTTGGAAGTTTTCTATTACTTCCAGGAATATTTATTGAAATTGATTTTTGCTTCATGTGTTCAAATAACATAGGCAAATTTTGTGCGTAGACTAATCACGAAATTTGTTGCTGGGTTCTGTATTTTTTTCTACAACAATTTAATTTAATTTGTCTATTTCTTTTACAACACAGTAATATTCTAAAGAATTAAACAATCCTAAACTGATGTCGAAATTTTACACTTTGCTGCTTTCTCAGGCTCTCATCCCACCGGCAACAGAGGGTCACGTCAGTTCGGGTTTGGTGGTCATCATGAATGATAGGTTTTTGTGACATTTTGCACGTGCATAGGGAAGACGCTGGACATTAGGGTCACACTAAAGCAAAAGCCATTACAATCACGGAGGCTCTAGAGACTTGAAACAAAGCGTGTTTGTATTATTTCCGCATGGTTGTGAGTGATTCATATTATTCACATGTAAACTCACGATATGAGAACACGTGGGTGCATGACAAAACAGAGTTCACGGATTACAAGCTTCTTCCACAGAATAACTGAAAATTTATCTCACATCAGCTTAATGTTATGGAAGTATAAAAAATAACTTAAATATTAGGTAAGAAATATCGAGATTTGTTTTCTACACTGTTTTTGTCAAAGCAGTACTTAATATCACTCAAGAAACGTAAGAATTTTGTGAATAGAAATCAACTACAAATATGTCGTTCCGATACGAGGTCATTCTACACTCACACACAGCCCCTTCTTAACTTAGACATAAGATCACCGCCTAAGAGTATATACAATTATATGTTATACCGAATTAATTTCAAAAGTGCTTCCTTTTAAATAGCTTGTTCGTGAGGAATGTAGATGGCATTGGAAATATTCAAAGATTAAGGAAAAAGTCGTGTACGTCTGGTTTCTAGCTTCTCCAAGTGAGGTTAGGAAACATCAGTACCTCAAACGGCTTAGGCCTCAACAGTATAGATGACACGAGATAATTCTTCTGCGAATTTGCCGTTGCGTATCAGCAGTTTACAAGAATATGTGAACAAGCGTACAACTCTGCTACGTAGGTATTGGTAGTTACTTGATCACGTTGAAATTACAGCCTGCGGAATTTAACTGTATGTGTGTGGTACTCATTATCTTCATCACTGTTTGGGAACACTCTCGCTACCAACGATTATCACGTATGTGCTTACCAACATTCCTGTCCAAAGTACTCACAAAAGGCCGTACTCGGACACATGCAGGAATGCAAGGCTATTTCAATTTGTTGTTTTCATTTATGGATGTAGATACTGTTGTGACATTAACTCCATTGTCGAACCAAACGTGAGATTAAATACAAATACACACGTATAAAAATAATTAGTTCACTTTCACCTCCGAAAAGTATTCACGCATTAACCTCCTAAAGAAGTCTGAATATAAAATAATAATAGATGAAACAAATTCGTGAAATTAAAGTATAAAAAATTAAATAGGATTGTTATTACAGTACAACAATGAAAAGTTGTTTTCGACGTTATTAAAAAATATATCGTTATATAAACAAACGCAGAATAAAATATAAGTCAATAACAATGTGTCAATTCTAAAGGTATTACTAGATGGGAAAACATGAATACATTTGTTATTGGAAAAATAAGTGGAAAATACATTTTAATAAATCTTATATATATATCAAATGTATCATTGTATTTTATTTTTAGCAAAGTAAATCAAATAAAGTAACAACATGTAGTTTCTAAAAATAAATCTCTCCTTTTCTTGTTGTTGTTATCCATTACGTGTAACGATAAACTATGGACTAACTATATTTTTAACCAAAGTATCTAAGTCATATATCCTGACATTATGTACACTTTTTCACGACTGGTTGACAAAAACTATGTCATTTTATCTGCATCATACAAGTAATGTATTGTCTTATATTTAATAATTAACAATGAGTCGTACACAATTATGTGTTTGACCTTTTACAATAAATTGTAAACTATATCATTTTACTTACAACTTACAAGTCGAGTATTGTATTAACAATGAGTTGTAGACTGCAGTGTTTTACCATTAATAATAAGTTGTAGACTATATCATTTTATGAAAAGGGGCCGACAGACATCTAAAAGAGTCACCTGTTTAAATCATTCATACTACTATACAGTAACGTGTCATCTGTCATTCAGTCAGTACATACTAAATTGGCGTCACATACAGAACGCTTAACGTCATGAGGTCAATAAAACAAGCGCAAGCCAGAATTCTCGAGATGAATTGTGCACTCTGTAAGATACAACACAGCACGATATATGCACCTAAAAAGTGTAAATATTTGTTACTGTTAAATTTAGTTTTTTTTTACTTTTGAAACGAAAAAATTGGGGAAGCGAGAGGAACCACATCTAGTTTTACTAGTTGTGTTATGTTTAAGTATTAACAGTGAGTTGTAAACTGTAATACGTTTTGTTCTTGATGACTGCCATTTTACGTATAGCTTATAAGTGATATTGTATTATATTTAACTAGTACGCAAAAGACAAATGGTATATAACCTTGAGTTTGAGTCATTGATTGTAGCGTTTTGAAACTAGACATTACTTTGATTGAAATGTATTTCAGCGATGTGATTGAACTTGGTTGGTTTTACTTTTAATATTGTGTTAAATCATTTGTCACAATAAGATATAACTTTCTAGACTTTACCATATTTAAGACGGAACGGCTGGTTGTGTGGATAGCATGATTATTTCAGAGGCGTAGATTTTTTCCATACGCTAAACTTTTAAAATTTAATATTTCTTGAAGCGATTTGAATAAGCCGCATCTATGTTCTTTCTATAAATTCCACCACCTATAAACGTATTTACTAATTGTTGCTGTTGATACATCCCTTAAAAGATACTTTTAAGAAGAAAGAATATGGAGGGAATTCGTTGTTGATTCTACAATCGTTTTTCATTGGCAAATACACGAAGTAAAATTATGTTACGGATTGGGTAGAAGAGAAACTTAACTTACGCATTTAACTGATGCGCAGGGTTCAAAATTATATAATCCATATCTATAATATAAATAAACTGTTTAATCGCAATTCGTACAGGTGCAACTTATAAGTTCTCACACCTCATAAAACTTTGAGTGTATGTGTGTGTTTCTTATACCAAAGCCACATCGGGCTATCCGCTGATTCTAACGAGGGTAATCGAGCCCCGGATTTTAGCGTTGTAAATCCATAAACTTACCGATGTACCGGTGGGGGACCTTCATAAAATTGAACTTGCAAACCGAATCAGGCAGATTCAGAACGTAGATTTTGATTTTTGCTATAAATTTTATAACCAAGATGTTTTTGACGACTATCAGACATTGTGTTGGAGATTCGTATAATACATACATTTCTCGCATAAGCGAAGCGATCACAAGCTATTTCTGTAAACGAAACTAGGAACTACATATATTAGCTATAATACCCCAGCTACGACAGTAAAATACCCCATCATGCCCATAATTACAGTATAATACGATGTGGTTCCTTATTGGTGTAAGAGCGACATTGCGTGCATTGTGTTTCGTGATTGGCTAGCAATACGTCTCTACGGCATGTTTAAAAAAGGAAAGGCGGTCATCCAGAAATTGTGGATGTCATGTACGAAATAGATTTGTCAGATGCTTATATACGTCAGTCAGGCTACAGTTCAGCGTTTGACAACACACGTTTTAAGACCGTCACAGGTTACTTGAATGTCTGCTTCGTGTCAGTGTCAACCTGCCAGTATTTCAGCACAATAAAACCGGCATTAGGCCTTCAACTTCTGGACTAGTCAGTAAAATGTCCCCAATTCCAGCGATGTCCGACAACCAGACAGTCATTTCTCCAAGTAGATCTCCGGCGGCAGAATTTCCTCCCATTTCCGACCCTAATTTGCTCAATTGTCCAGGTCTGCCATCAGTTAGCCAACAAATTCTCGAAAAGCCAGTATTTTCACTTTCATCTTTTCAGTCAATCACTTCTTTTCTTACCCAAAATGGACCGACTTATGAGCAACAAGTAATACTTCCTTTTAAAAAAGTTTCTTCCACTTCGTCTAGCGGTCTGTGTCACGACAGTTCGCGAACTCAGCGCAAACGACGTCTCAGTAATCGCGAAGATAGGGACAGAGGTAGACTTTGTGAGCCGTCAAGAGCGAGAAAACGTGAATGCCATAGTTTTGAGGAGATGCAGAATCAGCGAGTCCTTGCTAACGTGCGGGAGAGACAGAGGACACAAAATCTAAACGAAGCTTTTGCCGCTTTACGAAAGATCATCCCGACTCTGCCGTCGGACAAACTGAGTAAGATTCAGACTTTGAAGCTGGCCGCTCGCTATATTGATTTCTTGTACCAGGTTCTCAAAGAAGACGAGCACGATGTCAAGCTGACCAGCTCGTGCAGTTACGTAGCCCACGAGCGTCTAAGCTACGCTTTCTCAGTCTGGAGGATGGAAGGGACTTGGTCGGAACACTAATACGTAATAGTTACAGGTGAGTGAATTACCGTATGCGTATTAACTATACGATAATATCAACGTAGCAATTCAATAAAGGTACAAGCTGTGCGTCCACAAAATATAGGGTTAGTATTAAAATCTAAACGAACTTCAACTACTTATAATTAAAAATAATCTATTCTCTTACTTTCAAAATATATTCGTTCGTCTTTCTTCAAGAATGATCTTTCAGCTTTGATAGTTACTGCCCTCGGTGAGTGAACGGTAAATTTCCGGATTTGTGATAAAAAAATCTAGTGTTCGATTATCCTATTATCCTCTATGGAAAGAGCTCAGATAATCTATTGTACAGGTTGGCATTAAGAAAATGACAACAGCAATAGTACTTATTAGGTATAAATTAAAGACAGATCACGGTATCAAAGAGATGTCTTCTATTATTATAGGAATTCAATTAGTAAACAACCTATTAAGCAATATTTCAGAAAAAAATCATTAAAGACTTATAGTTGACTAGCCTTCCATCTAATCTTACACTGCTAAATTAGGGACGGCTAACGCAGATAGCCCTCGTGTAGCTTTGCGCGTAAATTCAAATAACAAACTAGATCTTCGGTTTGTTCTCTTAAAAATTGTTCTAACTAAAGATATTTCACAAGTATCATTCCATTAAAATTTCTCATTTGTTAAAATAATTAAAATGACAAAGTGAGTAAATTCAGGTTCCTTGTAATCTAAGACGCTAAAAATAATGTTCAAAAGAAGTAATTTCTGAAAAGAAGTTAAGAATTAGATGAGGAACAGTTGGTTTCAGTACGTTTTTTTAAATTACGCTCAAGGCTACAAGATGGTTATCTGCGCTACTCATCCATAATTTAGCTGTGTACGACTAGAAAGAAGATAGCTAGTTATCACCACTCACCGCCAATTCTTAGGCTACTTACTCCCCACGGCTGAAAGGGGAGCATGGTTGGTGTTATGGGGAATCGAACCCGCGACCAGCAGAGTACAAGTTTAGTGGTTTAACCACCTCACCGCAGTATGAAAGGATGTTGTTTATTATAACGTAATATCACATAGTATAAAATTTATTAATACTTTTGGAAAGAAATGTGTTGTCTAAATTTTGTATTTTTGTGTTTGGCTTTTATTATACTTTTAGCATATTTAAAGACATTTATAATATCTCCTAACAAAGTAAACAGCTGGAAGCACAGTGAAAACTTTATCAAGAATTTAAAGTGACCCCTCACGAGCAATAAAGAAACTACAGATAAATTTTGACTGAATTAATTACATTTTTTATAGTATACTTAGCGATAATATGGGTCACAATTTGCTAGTTCAGATTTTAATTTATTTGTCTTGTATATCATAACAAGTGCCAAATCAAGGTACAATTAAAGCAAATGTAAGTCAAATGTCTCGTGTGAACAAAACAATCGATAGAGGGCATTAGGTTACCCAGCTCTTAAGTGTAGACAGTAAGAAGTAGTGTGGTAATTTAAAGACAAAAAAGGGGGGGAATATCAAACTAAAGTACTCCTATTTATTATCGTAAATACGTTTTGTCATTTTTACATTATTGCTGTCAATGGTAACAGATTGCACAATGCCATTACCGAGAAAAAACTGACTCACATGGAGAGTGTTAACGAAATAGGTTTGTCGTGGAACTTCTGTATGTTTGCGTCATTGTAAAGCTGCCTACGGGGCTATCTACACTGTGAACCTCGGATTCTAGAGTTATAAGTCAGGAACACTTGAGACCAAATAAGCGAACATATTTGTACGTTAATGGCCCTAAATTTCTTTTTCTTTTTCTTAATCATGCATTTGGTAATCCAAGAAAGTAGATTGGAAATTATTCGCATATACGTCACAAAAAAGGGCCACAAATAAAATATAAATAAATAAAACATGGCTGCATACTACAGTGCCGCAACGTGCAATATGACGTAGTGAGAAAGATAAATGTCGGGAGATGTAGGGTTCATATAGAGATGAGTGTACACTATCCATCGTCCCGATGACTAAGCCGCAAGCTAAAACTTTAAATTTCGGAGTTCGGCCCGGTCCAAGCGGTGGATAAGTGTTGCATACATTTCCCATTGCACGTCTTTGTGTTTTTCCAACAAACATCATCATGATCTGTTAATATCGACCCAATGGGACAGCAGTAGGTCTACGGAATTACAACACTAAAATCCCAATATAGCCCGGTGTTGCTTTACTCCAAACCAAAGAAACAAACAAATCTGTCAATATTGACTTCTACCGATGAAAATAACGATTGAAAATGAAAATAACATGTGTATTAAAAAAGTCCACTTCATCTCATATCTAAAACTACTATTCACAATCTGCAGCTAGCTCTGCTTTAAAACATATGATGGGTAGGTTAATAAGCAGACTGTCTGTAGTTTCTTTATTGCTCGTTGAGTGGTCACATTGTATTGTTGGTAACGTTTACACTTTGCATGTCCAGGTGTTTTGGGCGCTTGATCCACAATCTGAGGGTCGCAGGTTCGAATCCCCCTCATACCAAACATGCTCGCCCTGTCAGCCTTGGAGGCGTTATAATTTAGTAGTGTAACACTGGAGGGAAGGCAGTTAGTCGTCACCATCTACCGCCAACTCTTGGGCTACTCTTTTACCAACGAATAGTGGTATTGACCGTCACATTATAACGCCCCCACGGCTGAAAAGGCGAGCATATTTAGTGCGACCAGGATTCGAACTCGCAACCCTTCGATTACGAATCGAACGCCTTAACACACTTGGCCATGCCGGGACCAAACTGAGAAAGAAGACAAGACTTTAACGAACGCAAAAACGCAAACGAACGTGGCAGGGGTTTAGTTGAGAGAGAGAAAAGTCTGAATAATTCTCTCTCCAATTGGGGTGGTCAGGAACGTTGTGGTTCCTCTTCGTCCTCTCACATGAAAAATTATTGAAATATCCATGGGGTTTTTGCCTTTATTTTATTTTGACTTTTTAAAGATGAAGAAGTGAGGTTGGTCATTATACTGGTGAGCAAAACAAAGGCGACACCGAGAGGGCAGCTAGGTCAGAGGTCGAAAAGCAGATGTCAAAGCAAACATGAACGCGACACGACCTGTTTCAGGGCTGGGCAATAATGTTGCCTTGGCTGGGATCTAAAGATCCAATGCCTGAGATTTGGATGTGGGAGGAAACGGAAGTACCCCGAGAAAACCCACTTTCACAGGATAGGCGCTGAAAGATTTACCTGTCCTGTGCTCGAGATCTGAAAAAGAAGTACATATTAAATTCATGAGGTTTAATAAAATTAGTGGCGAACAAACCAATGCTTGGCGAATTCAGCTTCACAATGATCGAAAGAGACGACATCGAAGACTTTATGTAAATACTTTTCTTTCTTTTACAGGCTGTTGAGGTTTATTCACATGGCGTGTAATCTGAAAATGCAAAGATTAACGTGACATTAGAATATATATTACGATGTACTACATAAGACTAATATGCTGAAATAGGAAATAACTATATTTCCAATCAAAACATTTACAAGTTCTGCTAATTTTGATGTTTGATATAATATGTGAAGTTAAGTATTATTTCGTTACATAGTAATGCCGTTTATTTCAAAGTATATTCAATTAGATGCTTGAATGTGCCTCATAAGCATAAAGATATTAACACTAAGTATACAATTAACCTTATATATGGAACAAATATATCCAAATAATAAAGGCTTATATTATCTAATCTAAGATTCAACAGATAATATGCTCTTTGCTTTTTTTCTAAAGATGTAGGCGAAAGCTGTGGGAAATGGATTGTTAGAATGGATTATGTAAAGATTTGGCTATATACGGTTATACTGATGTTAGGTTATTCAACGAACATTAAACCTACGACAGAACATGCTAGCCATTTCAACCGTTGGGGCGTTATATGTGACGGGTCAATCCCATTATTCGTTGGTAAAAGAGTAGCTCAAGAGTTGACAGTGGGTGGTGATGACTAGCTGCCTTAACATAAGTAGCATTCATTGCTAGATTAACTTTTAGTTTTGATCTCAATTAATAGCTTGCTTTGACGGGTAGGTAATATTAATCAATATAAGACATTTGCACATGATTGATATTATACATAGAATTCGATCTGTATAGCGAAGCTATGATCTCATCTATTGATCAGCTATTGGATGTTTAATATATTGTTTATGTTAGTACCAAATTTGGAACTATACGTATTGTTGTATCACAGTTTGAATCAATGGTTCTCTTAGGCCTAGCTGTTAAGAGTGCCGAACTGTGGATCTGAGGTTTATGCCCCGTTACAGCCAGAAAAAAAAATTACACTTTGGAGATGTGAGTGCATCATGAGAATGACAGCCAAATTTCAATATTCAATTAGAGTAGCTTAAGAGTTGGCGGTAGGTGGTGTTGTTACGTATTTTTTATGTTTTATGTTTTTCGTAGACTAAACGCAACAGAAAAACACAGATAACAGCTTCTATAATTTATTACACTAAACTATTAACAAATATAACAGATATAACATAAATTATATAATAACAGTGACATATATTAAGTTACAACATTCGAAATTAATTACAAAACAAAATAATACTAGTTTCAAACTTCAAAATTAATCACAATACAAAATGGTACTGGCCTGTATCTAATATAATGATCTAAAATGAAAGTCTCAAATTCCAGTCTAGGGTGTGAATTTGGTCCCACGAAGAAATTCCGAAGCTTAAATGAAGAAGTTCAGAAACAGTTCACAGTTCAATAAATTCGCCGACTCTCAGCACAAGCAGTAATTCAGATGAATCGTAGGGATTGACGAAATAAAATCACAGCTTCCGTAGATCTAACTTCAGTCACAAATCCAAGTTGAATAATCACAGCAAACACTTAATCCTTCTCAAATAACTGACTCTCTTCTTTTTAAATAAAACTAATGTCTGACTCCTCTTTTTTCTTCGAATAAAAACTGATGACTGAATCTCTCTTGTCTCTCGCATCTTCGTCTGTTTATATATTGTAGGCCTAGACCCCTCGAATAACCGCGAACTTTCTACAGATCTCCAGAGCAATCCGCGCATGTCCGTTCTTGCACGAGACTACACGTCTAGACACGAAGTCACCAGCACTTCATTTACAAACATATGATTGGTCTACTTAATTCAAGAAAATTCTAAATGTTACCCTAAATGAATAATAACATATTAGTTTAATCTTCGAAACAATAATATAAATATGGAAACATAGATAATAGAAATGAAAATCCAAACACAACACGACATGTTGTCGTTTACAAAATATTTACACATTTACATAACAGTGTTTATTAGCTGTTTTCCTTTATCTGGTATTTTAAAATTAGAGCCGGCTAGCGCACATAGTCCTGGAGTAACTTTGGCCCAAAGTCAACAAAACAACAAAATACTTAGTCTCCCAGCATTCATTTAGTGATAGCCTATGGTATATTAACGGTTTTTTTACCTTAAACCGGGATGTTGTAATATCCGTTAGGTGACAAATAATAAAAAGCTAGTTTGTATCATACAAAATGTTTTATCTTGCTGAATACTATACATTAGTGGATTCAAATAATCGCATTTATTTTCTGGCGATTAGACAAAGTTTGAGTACCTTATACTAAAACTGATTTGGAGCCCCATTAACTACATCGTTACAGTCCATGTCACCAGTTCCGGTCAAACCCTATCTGACGGCGCATCTTGACATAGCCATGTAATGTAGCTTACGTTGTAAAAAAACTCCATTGTACAGCTGTCATGTCTAAGACATGCTTCTCTCTGTGGGCTTTCCACAAGTCATTTAGCATTAGTAGATAGACGAGAGCTTTCTAGTGCTCATTTCAGCAGTTCGACTACACAAAAATCCTTAAACAATATGTCTGACGATTTGATCGGTACATCTTCGTATGAAGTAACTTGAATATTCATTCTTCAGCTGCTTGAGGTATGCAGTGATTGAACAAATATGTTATGGAAGTAATTCGTGTACACGTTACTTGTGATGATATTTCCATGCGTATATCCTTCTTGATTATGTTACATACTGTTTTCTGAGGTGCAAGAACGGCTTTCCTCACTAATCTTTGTGTTCAGGAATTATCACTTACTGCAAGATGTCGAATCTTGCTTATCGCGATAGGGGTACGATTTGTTGCAGGTCACGTCTTCGATGATCCTGGCACCCCACGTTGATTCAAGTTCCCTTGATTACTAATGCTATTAAATTCAAGGAATATTTCCCGTTTTTCTTATTCTGAATATTCGATTTGAGTATATCTTTACGATCTAAATGTACGAATAATTTTCTTCGGAAGGTGCTCTTCCCGAAAGCAATAAATCTTCGATGACGAAAGGATGCCAGAGCGTAATTCTGATCCATTTCGTTCCATCAGCTATAATTGTCGCGTGATTCATTGATTTGCGCATTCAAAAGAGCTTTAGTATAATATACCCAACCCTACGTAGATTCAAAGTATGTGTTTGTCCCAATCATCGTGAAATATCAGAAAAAAAATGACAGCATGTGATCGCACACTTACACACATTTATTTATACACTGTTACACACACACTGTCACTTACCGTAAGATAGACGTGTGCATACGAAACAGTTGTTGTGCTACCTAATTCTTTGCAGCTGTCAGTCTAATGAAAGATCTAACAAAGGGTACGACAAGTAGAATTTAAGATTCTGTCAGCTGTTTGGAATTCTTTACGATTTTTTGTGTTGTTCAGTTTTTGTGATAAACCTCAAGGTGCTCAATCGTCGCGTGAACTGATTTGTCTAGTCTATTTAAAAACCAGTGAGAAAAACCTAAGCACAGTTTTCTCAATTAACTTTCAGAACAATAATTTACCTATATATAACTTAACCAATAATTTAAAGTATCTGACACGTACTTTTAAACATCAAATTAATTTATCATCTTACATTATTATGTGGAAAAGGTTATTTTCTTAGTTGCAAGGATAATAAACACAGAAAAATTAGTAAATTTGTTGTGTTCAATTTAACATATCTGCCTTGGATTCAACAGGAAACGTGGAACACTTACAAAAAGTACCTTGCAATGCAACACCATATGACATCATTACCAAAGTGAAGGTAGGATAAGGAATGTACTGTTGGAATGCTGTTTCGGTGGTAACAGCCTCCTACAGTCAATGATATATAATAACGTACAGTCCGTTTTTAAAGATGACCTTTCGTAGCATGTGCAGATCGTTAATACCTATGAAGGTCAAACATGATCATAGAGTCTAAAAGATAAATAACATTCATTACGTCTTACCACCATATTAAGTTTCTAGATTTTTACAGTTATAACAAGTGCTCATAATGATATCCAGTAGATGTATTTTGTTGGTTATCGAAAATAACTCGTATTTCTCATCCCTAACGAAAATATTTACGTAAAGCTTTCACGCTTGATGTGGTTTGTTTTGAATTACACGCAAAGCTACTCGAGAGTCATTTGCGCTGCCTTTTCCCAACTTAGCAGTGATAAAATAGAAAGAAGGCAGCTAGTCTTGGGATACTCTCTTACCAACAAATAATAGGACTGACCATTCGTTACATTATAACGCTTTCACGGCTGAAAGGGCGAACATGTTGAGTGTTAGAAGATTAAGTCGAGCGCCATGCCAAGCGCATCTTTAATTTTATTTTATATTAAATCCTGTGAGGGTTGCTATTGTTCAGCACTATTGATTTGAACTTCGAAAGATCAACTAGGAATGTGACAAAAAAAACTTTCGCAGTCTGAATGAATTTTATCTTGGGTCTAACGGATTTCAATGCTTCCCCATCTTTTGGTGTTTAAATTGTACATAGCTTTAAAAGTATGTAGTGAGTATGTGTGTGGTTTCTTATAGCAAAGCTACATCGGGCCATCTGCTGAGTCCACCGAGGGGAATCGAATCTCTGGTTTTAGCGTTGTAAGTCCATAGACTAACCGCTGTACCACCAGAGGCCTAAAGTATGGATTTGTTTTAACTAATGAAGAAATTAAACTAAGCCTTTCATTGCAGAATTGGACACTTTCTTTATGAAGTGTGCGTATATAATAAACTGAATCCTTTTTTGTTTTGTTTGTTTACGAACAGGATAGGTGTGGTAAAATATAGACACGAAGAGTGTTTTCCATGACTGTGACGAAAAACAGAAATGCTTTCATTCTCTGTCATTTTTACAGATTGTTTAAAGTTTTCATTCATATATATTTGTTAAATCTTGACAGTTCGGGTTAGTAAACATGTTTTTCTCCAGTGTGGATTTCAAGATTGATGGATTAGTTTGATGAAAAATTTCAGTGTACAATGTACATGCCCAAAATTTTTAATAAATAGGAAATCAGTTACATGTGGTGAAAAGAATAACCCAGATTTGTTTGACGTCACGGTAGCTTGACTAGAAATTCCCCCACTGCACTACGTAATTTGTTCAGAGAATAAGTCGTATATACTTTTGTTTGTATAACAATTGTGCACAGCGAAGACTGTTTTAATTGTGGACCTCTATTTATGAAAACGTTTATTATATAACTATAAAATGTACACAGTGTATTTAACATTATCTCGTTTAGGATAATCATACATAGGGAATATATATGAGCAAAAGTAATTTTCAGATGTTTTTAAATAGACTGTAATTATACAGTTTTGAATATAATGGACTGTAACGTTTCGACTTTAACACTGAGGGCCCAGATTCTTCAAGTTGAAGGCAATGATAATATCGCAACCAATATATATGTACTTTATATTTAATTAGATACTAGTTATGTGATTTACACCAACTGTTTTTTATTTTATTTTTTCAAGTATTAATCTCACCCAGTTAAACTTTAATTATATTATAGATTTGGCTTTTTTTTAAAAGACTTCTTTTATTCCACTCTAATTAAGTTAATTAATTAACTTTGATACTAATTTTGATACTAAGATATCATGTCTGCTTTCCGAATTCTCAGTTTACCACTAAAGATGAAAGCTCTTTCTCTTTTGTTGTTGTAAATATTTATATAAAGTTGAACTGGTTAATTATTATCTCTCAGAACTTCGTTTTTATTTACTCATTTTGCTCAAGCTGTCGTTTTATCGTGTCATGCATTTAAAATAACTCACTGTGTGTAATACAGCTACGAAAACCTATGATAATTCGTAAATGTTCCTTGACCATCTATATTTTTGTTCTTACCTTTCAGGAACTCGAGATTATCGCGTCCTAGGTGAACACTGGAATTGTGAATTGTTCCAAGGAAAATTTGTGAGTCCAGAGATAAAAAGGGGCGGAGTTAAAACAAAGCTCCCTTTGGCCAACAGAGTTCATGTGCCAAAGTTTAAATGGATTTTCAAAATTTAATCACAGATAAAACAAAAAGTGGTCTCACCATATTTAAAATCCAAAAACTTTCTTAATAGCTAACCAATGATTAATCTGTGTATATATATATATATATATATACGTGTGTGTGTGTGTGTGACTGAACATTACATACAACTAGAACAAAACTTGTAGTGTCTAATCACTTATATTAACAGGGAGCTTGATATGTATATATTTATTACATTTATGAAGTTTTGAAACTTGTATCGAAACATATTCTTAACAAATTAATTCAATTAAATGGCACTTGTGAACACAGGTCAAATATTCAAATGGTGCATAGAACATCGAATTTTTGCACAATAAAATTAGCTTTACTAAAATCACGTAACACCACCTAATAAACTCTACATGTTTCGGTAAAGCAGAAAAAAGTAAATCTGTAAATCAAACTTTTAATGACCTCTTAACACTCTAAATGCACATGCGCAAGTGCTGAAACTTTTGTAAATAAAATTAGTTAATTTTGTTGTGTTTTTCAGAAAAAAGTGAATTAATTTATATTAAAATATTCTTGTAATATATTTTCAAAACTAGAATTTATTTTGTTTTGCAGATGTTGTGGAAGAATTACCGAAATTTGAGATCTGTTCGTTGTAAACAGAAACTCGGCTAATATACGGATAATAGTTAAAGTTGTTAATAGACGTCTGGTTTAGTTTGTTCAGTAAGTCGGATGTAAATCAGAGCTAAACTGAACTAAGGTGTATTACAGATATTGATTTCTTGCCACCTGTGTATAATGCTAAGGTAATAAATAAATATCACATAACGTTAAAGTAGATAAATATTTTAAAACATTTTTAATTCAGGCAAATTTATGGCATATTAAAATGTGGACTCTAAATGTGATTGCTTCGACGTCTTTCACCATAGTTAAACTTTGCTTATATTATAATTTTCTTCTTTTTTTTATGAACACTTCATTATTTTAATCATTCTTAATTCAACTGTAGTTAGTTTTAAGTTATTCGAAAATTTGATGCTAAGATATTACAACAGCTTTTCAAATACTCAGTTTACTTCAAAAGAAGGAATAAGTTAACACTATTGTATCTTGTAAGATCAGTCCTAGTAATGTCGTGTAAAACGTTGAAACATTTTAGAGGCCATAAAATGGTCCGACTCAAAAATGTTTTTATTGTGTACTTATTTTAACGTTGCGTTTTATTTATATATAATCATAACTTGTGTTACATTGTTTTCACCACACATATGTTACAGACGTGACGATCAGAGCTTGATTACTCTGTAATAAGCCTTCTTTAGGGTTTTTTTCCTCAAGTCATTTAATATGAAATTAAAATATAAAAAGCCTTATTTTATCATCCATGCCCACTGAAAGAAAACCTATAGCGAACCAGAGAAATTACTTTGTTGATATTTAGTGATGCTCTAAATAAGTACTCCTACACACGTGCGGTCTTTTTTTTTTTTTTTTTGTCTCCACACTGACCTCAGTCGGCTTGTCCATATGTATATGTGTTTTATTTTCAGCGCTGACAGATGATGGTAAAGGTTTATAACTGCGTGGGATCCTTTCGTGTTCATCCCGTTGTAATAATAAAACTCATGCTGTGATGAAAAATTAATAATGAAAAACATCTCTGAGCGTTGATGTTATTGTCCTGATGGACACTGGCAGTGACGGAGATTTCCGTTTAACACAACCGACATAATTAACAATAACAAAAATGCACGAACGTAATTTTTCGACTTCTGTTTACCACTTTATAATTCAGAACATCGATAAAATGTATGGTGTAAAATGTTTATCATATTTCTGTTTAGAATAGCCATATTGCGTCATGTTGATCATATTATGTCTGAAGTGGTTAGAATGTCGTGTGTCGTGAGTTTGTGGAGAATATAGATGTACTTGTTTTGTTTCCCAAACGAACGTATGCTGCAGAACAGAACGGTTGCTATAATACTTTTATAGATTATAAGACACACGGTGACTATGAGTTGTGAAATGACCGAAATCTTGATTTGGTTGTTTAACTTGTGTTCATGGTTCATTATACCCACGCATATGTACATACAGTTTGCAATTGCGTACGACAGTATTACGAAATGTAAAAATACGTCTCAGAACGGCTGGTATTGGTATTAACACTTTTACTATTCTCTCCTTATCAGTAAAAGTTTTAATACCCATACCTGCTGTTCTGAAATATTTTTATGTCGAGTGGGTTTCTCGTCATCAAAAATTACGAAATGTAATATATTATAGGTTTTCCAGTACCCATTGTTCTGCTTAGGCTCAGATCTTCCAGGTACACATTGTACGTATAGAAAAGGCATTTTCAACAAGATGTATATACGTACGTTTAATGTTCCGTATCACTTGATTCGATTTGTTACTTTTTTAAGTACGAAATTTGTTCAGTTTATTGAACAATAAACGCAACTTAATCTGCAATATGTAGTTACAGTAGTGATGACTGATATTGTTTCCACTGCACAAGATAATGATCCTCCTTGATGGTAGCTTTTCTATGAATAATGTTATAATATTTGATAAGAACGTTAAAGTCGTGCATAAATATTTATTTGTTATTTTTTCATCATTGACTCACTGTAATTAGTATTGATCTGAATAATTATAAGCATATACATATATATATAGAGAGAGAGAGAGAGCTCATAGGATTTTCAGTTTGACATTCAGACCAGTGTACGTGTATATAGCGCTGTCATTTTTAGTATAATTAACTCACAGACTTATACGCGTGTATATAAAGCTCAAAAACTTTTAAGTATAACTCGTGGCCTTACACATGTGTACACAATAGCCAAAGTCACCTTTAGTATTTAGAGTGTAAGCAGTGTGCTCAAAGGCAGTTTGAAAGACCGTATTATATGCTTGAACAAGTCGATTCTACAATATTTTTGTCTTTTGGTAAAATAGTATAGGTAATTCTATTGTACATCCTACTTACTTCTCGCTGTACTGTTTATCGTAATAAATTTCGAAAATACACTAAACTTGAATATAAAATGATAAACGTATAGGCATTGTAAAGTAACTTACAACCTGGCTAACTTCCATTCATTAGATACTGTTAAACAATTATCTTCCTGACAGCGAGAAGATAATCATCTAGTGCGTTACCACTTTTGTATCTTAACTCTTAGTCCACACCTACTGTGTATGTTTGTATTAAACTTCTGGAGTGAACTTGCTTCATAACAGGAACAGATAAACTCGAGACTCACAGGTGTATAACTAGACTGTTTCATGTTTGTGCAGTTTGTAATGTGACGTAGTATATGCTTATATATCTTTAATATTGCTAATGTAACTGAAAAAAATCGTTCCTTCTATTTTCGTTGAATATGTTATTATCATAGCTTCGCATTCGTAGACTGCATCACGTATATTAACTGTGAAACATGTAATCTAGGTAAATTATACTATTTGCCAAAAGTCTGTGTGTGGGTTACCGCATATAACAGATGAACAGTTGGACTGATCGTCATCACACCTGGTATATTTGTTAAAGAACTCCCTTGCAACGAAAAAGGGAGGTTAGCCTTTGGATTCAATTTCCTATGGGTTTGATGTTTGTTTTGTTCGTTGAAATGTTGCGTCAATTAGTACTTTCTGATTGTGTTTCTAAAACCCACGCGACCACAGTATTCAAGTGTACTTGTCTATTTTCAAATATAGTTGTTAGAAAAATGTTTGTAAATATGAATATATTATTATTAAGGCACCAGAAATGTGAAATTTTTGTACGTACTTACGTAAAGGCAGTTGGGACTTCGTGCAATAAAACTTGTAAAACTTAGCGTGTGAAATAAAAAAAATTAGTTTGTTTACTTTCTCATGTACTTATTCTTTATGTGTCAGTAAATGTTGTTGTTTTATATTTCAAAAAACACACCAAAGATTTTGAGATATTTTTAAAGAACAAATGAATCTTTGCCCTGTACTCTTTTGATGTATTGAATAAATATTTCAAATTTATTTGAAGGAAAGTGCCGTATTTTTGAGGTATTCAATTTCCCTGTCTTCTATCACATGTGCTTGTAAAATATACCAGGAAGCAAAGAGATTTGTTTCTATGAGTCTTGAGTCAGTTTTATTTTACCATATAGTCACCCTTATAAGAGGTCTAATAATACTTTTTGGGTATACTGACCTAAATTGTGCCTTGGTCAGGCGAAGCTGTAGTCCATTGCAAAAAGCATGACCAATCAAAGCATTAGGTCTCTACATCACAGATTCTTTTTCAATTTCACCTCTAGTGAAAAAAAAAGAAATCTTTAACACAAATACACATACGTGTATGCACACACTTTTTTTATGTACAGTTAAACACAAAGCTACATCACGTGTATCCAAATCCGGTTTCTATGGGGCGAATCAAAAAGAAAATTAACACTTTTCAGTGCAGATTGGCCCGGCATGGCCAGATGGTTAAGGCACTCGACTCGTAATCTGAGGGTCGCGGGTTCGAAACCCTGTCACATCAAACATGCTCACCCTTTCAGCCGTGAGGGCGTTATAATGTCACGGTCAATTCCACTACTCGTTAGTATCATTACGAATAGTGTATGTGTGTGGGTTCGATTCCCCTAGGAGGGCTTAGCAGATACCCCTATGTGGCTTTGTTATAAGAAAAACAGAAACACACACTCTCCCATCTTCCGGTGACTCAGTGATAAGTCTGAGGACTTGCTGCGGCGTGCAGAACTGAGATAGCCCAGTGTGAACCTTTGTGTCTAACAGTAAATAAACAGACAAAATTTCAAGGTCGCGGTTAGAGATGAATTTAGAAGACAAATGACAATAAGTCTTCGCAGCCAAGGTGACAAGATCAAGTGTGTACTAATTCCCAGGTAGTTCCAAATAAGAGAACTGTGAGGCTGAGCTGTTAAAGAAAAGAGAACGTCTCGATTTAGCAGGAAACGGAGAAGTTTACCTTACTTGTTTTTGTCAGATACTCTGTAGGGGAATTACAGTTTAACACTGAATCCTGGAGTTTACAACCTACCGTGACGCTCAGACGAGATCTCGCCGACCTGTGATGGTCGTTAAGCCAGGTCAACACAGTTTCATCAGGAAGATAGAATTAGGCTGATGGAGCATGCCGCCGGCACAGTGTCGCCCTCTTAGACTAGCGAAAGGATGACCGTTGCAGGGTCAACGCTGCTCTTTTCTATTCTATTATCCCATACTTCAGAAGATGGTATCAAGATCACAGGTTTCCGGTTACATGTAGTTAGTAAAGTTTACTCATTTTGGTCATTTAGCTAATACACTTAACAGTAACACGCTTAGCTTCTAAACTGTCAAGTCGGAACAGATTTAGCAATTCGTGAAGAAACAGTTGTTTGCTCTCTTTTAGTTTATGACACATGCACACACACACGTATCTGTCAAACAACTGTAAAACAATTAGTACAAATATCGTGTGCTGGTATTGACATTCATCATCTTAAACTTCTAAATTTCGCCAGTCCACATATGGATACAGATGAAAATAATAACAACATATGAAACTCACCATGTAATAAGAGCTAAACTGAATAATTAATATAATTCACATTTTTGATGGTAACAGATGCTATCTAAACCGTTGAAAAAAAAACTTAAATAAGGGAGGGGGGAAGGAATTACGTAATGATGCCAGAACTGGTCGAAATCAATGTTCTTTCCTTAGAATCACAAAAAGGAAATATATCTATATTACATATACTGTTCACCTACATAAATAAAATAGAAACTCTATAACTCGAGCACTTTCCAAAGGTCTACCTTTCGAAGGCGCTCAGGTTATTGGGTTTCTATTTCATTTCTATCAAGACTTCTTGAACCGACGTGTTTTTCTGACATCATGAATGTTCACCTATATAAACACGTATGCGCAATAAAACTTTTAGGATAGAAATATACAGTGTTTCCTCGCCACTTCGCGGGCTCGGCCGACCCCCCCCCCCCACATATATATATATATACTTACATGTATATATAAAATAATAAACATTAAATCTAAAATATAGCATTAAATACCATTAAAATATTAAAAATAAATATAATTAATAGTGTAAAGAAAAAAACAGGTATATTTTCAGATATAAACATATATTTGAGTTTATAACAGCGTAAAAATGGAAACAGAACCAACTGGAAAGGCTATAGATGTACGCATTGTGCGTCTGCGAAGGCTACGCGAGATCAGTTTCATGGCGTAGCGATGTGCAAAATGGGCTATGATTGGTGCAAAAATGAAAGACGGCCAATGACAGCTACCCATTTTGATTGCCTGTGATTGGTGATTTCATCCACGGCAGCATCTTTGAACTTTTGTGTGTGTTTAAAGCCTCTGCAATGGCTCCCAAACGTGCTAATGCTTCTAAGGATGCTTTTACGCCTAAACGGTCACGGAAAATGATGACCATCGCCGAAAAGGTGAAGATATTAGATATGGTAAAAGAAAAAAACTCTTATGCGTCCATAGCCCGCCATTACGGAGTGAACGAATCCACCATTCGCTACACCAAGAAGGACGAAGTTAATATTAGGAAAACTGCTGCTATTACTTTTAATACAACGGCTAAGAGGGTTGTAACATCTCGTAATAAGAGTATCGTTCGGATGGAAGCTGCTTTGGCCATATGGATAGCTGATTGCCGTAAGAAAGGTGTTCCCTTGGATACTAACATTATCACAACGAAGGCTAAGATGTTGTATGATAATTTCGCGGGAAAGGATGAAGATGAAGAAGACGTAGACAACCCACAGCCAGGAACGACCAGTGATTCCCAGCCTAAGAAACCATTTTCTGCAAGCAAAGGCTGGTTATCAGAAATTTCAGCAACGATACGGCCTGAAAAACGTATCGTTACATGGAGAGGCTGCTTCGGCTAACAAGGAGGCTGGTGAAGCTTACGTTCGGGACACTTTTAAAGAAATAATCGCTGAAGGGGAATATAGGCCTGAACAGGTATTCAACATGGACGAGACTGGCCTGTTTTGGAAGAGGATGCCTTCCCGAACGTTCCTGTATAAAGATGAGAAAAAATCCCCTGGTTTTAAAGCTCATAAAGACCGGTTCACCCTCTTAATGACTGGTAATGCTGTTGGTTTTATGTTGAAGCCGACATTAATTTACAAGTCTAAAAACCCGAGAGCTTTAAAGAATAAGAACATGAATTTGCTACCGGTCCATTGGATGCACACTCCTACTGCCTGGATAACGAAGCCTCTGAGCTCTGATTGGTTCCATCAGAGTTTCATTCCTCAAGTTAAGCTTTATTTATTAGAGAAGGGCTTGCCATTCAATGTCCTTCTTCTTTTGGATAACGCCGGTAGCCACGCAAGAAATCTTTCGTATGAAGGCGTTAGGGTTGAATTCCTGCCAGCCAGCACTACGTCCCTTATACAACCGATGGGCCAGGGAGTTATCAGGGCTTTCAAGGCTTTATACATAAGGAATACTATGTCCAACCTCGTATGTAGCCTTGATAATGCCACCGAAGCCGAAAACGACACGTTCACCCTGAAGGAGTACTGGAAGTCTTTCACCATTGCTACATGTCTTCAAAATGTTCATAAGGCATTGCAAGAGATGAAGCCCTGCACCGTTAATGCAAGCTGAAAGAAGTTGTGGCCTGAGGTTGTGCACGACGACAAGGGATTCACGCCTGAAGAAATCCAACACTCGGCTGTTCAAAAAGCTGTGCAATTAGCTTCGTTAATCAAAGGTGAAGAATTTGCCGATGTGACGAAGGAAGACGTAGATGAATTGATTGACTTAGAATCCGAACCACTCGCCGACCAAGACTTAGAAGCACTGACGAAGTCTGCTGCCGAGGAAGACGACGAAGAGGAAACACCGAAAGAAGCCGAGGAAACAATCGAGCAAAGTGGATGGTCGTTAGAGAGGTTAGGTAAACTAATGAAACTAATTAACGAAGTGAAGGAGTGCTCACAGGAATGGGACAACGATATGGTTCGATCACAAGAATTTTGCAATAAAATAGAAGAACTGATGACTCCTTATCAAATGATTTTCGATAGGCTAAAGAGGCAGAGAAAACAACTGCCAATAACAATGTTTTTCCAGCCGAGCAAGAAAAAAAGGGTACCGGTGGCAAGTACTGTTCCTGAAGTTGTAATGACCGACGAAGAAATTGCCGATTCACCTTCCACAGAAGAAGAAGTGGTGTCCCCCGAAAAGACACCACCTGCTGAAGATATGTAATTTTTAATTTTAAGGCTTAATATCTTGTTAATTGTTCTTAATATTTCAGCAATAATGAACAGTATTGTAATGGGAGGGTTAAATAGTTGTACAGGGAGGGTTTTAAAAGTCTAAATGCACATAAATATACACGTAAAAATGGGCGATCCCAATTCGCGCAAAATCTCCTTTCGCGGGGGGTTTGGAACGCATCTACCGCGATACACGAGGGAACACTGTACAGCATTATTCAATAAGTCGTTCAAAATATTTTAGCCCTAACGTTTCGAAATTTTATTCTTGTTGTAATGAAAACCTTACCATATCCCAACACACTATTTACACCAATTAAACTATCCTTGCTCTCTTGAGTACGCCCCCCAGTGGCACGGTGGTATGTCTGCGGACTTACACACTAAAAACCGGGTTTCGATACCCGTGGTGGGCAGAGCACAGATAGACCATTGAGTAGCTTTGTGTTTAATTCTAAACAAACAAATCTCTTGAGTACATAGTTTAGAACCTTAAATTTGGTATTTACTGGAGGATAAAAAGCGAACATTCTGTAAACTAAGTGAAGAAGCACCTATAAAAATGTCTTTACTGAAACATTGCTTGCATCATTACTTATTTTAAGAAATTATGAAACTAACTTTATAGGCCCAGTTCCAAATCTTTGCCCCCAAAACACGTTCATTACTATGGAAACAAGGGTTAAAAGAACTCGATTAGTTCGTAAGGATCCCCTCTCTTCGGTTTCCAATGTACTGAATTTTAGTCTAAATTGTGCTATGAGAAATTTTTTCAAAAATGCTGCTTTTTTTCTATAACTAACATTTTTATTAACTCTGTTTACAGATACTCAGAAATTCGAGAGGACAACTACAAAATTTCCATTTTTTCGTTTAGGTCACCATTAATGAATTCTACCTTCGAAAATTGTGATTAGGAACCTGTTAGTTTTCACTGGTCTAGGTTTAAATAGTTTTTGCTACTTGCTTTTGAACAAAACCAGAGTGACAAGCAGTAAATCTAAAAACGTGTAACTTAAACGAAACAAAACGAATGAATAACGATATGTCAACCACAAAACGCGAACATTCTTAGTTAGAAAACTGCGAATGTGAAAGTACTTTAATAGAAAAAACTACCTGAGGATGACCTCATGGATAGGTATGATATTACCATTAATGTTTAGCATTCTTAGCTTTGGATGCATGATAAAAGTAACAACCAATCCCGCTATTTGGTTAAGATATATATATTAACCTAATAATTATGGTTTGTTTGCTTTAACTTAAGTTAGCACAATAGGCTATCTGCGATCTGTCCACCGCAAGAAATCGAACCCAAGAATTTAGCGTTGTAAGTCAAGAATCTTATCGCTAGACCACTGGCAAACCTTTTAGCTGAACAAAAACGACCCAAATTAAAATAATTAAGGTAAATTATATACTGACTTATTTTACATATAAGTGTGATTAAATTATACATTGTAAGGGTGTGTGTGTTTCAAACAGCACAACCAATCGAACCCATGACTTTAGATTTGTAAATCCATAGACTTACCGCTGTACTAGCGGATGCATTGCAAGGGAATGTCACCCTTCGATCAGATTAAATTGAAGAAGTAAAAAAAAGCAAATAGGAATTTTTCGCAATATCAGTTTTATACTTTTTCATTTTATTAAAGCGCGAAGGTTCAAATGGTCTAACTGCGTTATGCCAACCACAAGGGATCGAAACACATATTTTAGCATGTTAAGCCCTCGAGTTTATTATTTAGCTGCTAGTAGTATTTGCTTGTTTACATCAGCGCATATATAATTCATATGAATCTGGTCACTATAGGTGGGGATTACAAACTCAGTTTTCTGTCAGGTCCGGCATGGCCAGTTGGTTAAGGCGCTCGACGCGCAATCTGAAGATCGCGTGTTCGTTTTCCCGTCACACTAAAAATATTCGTCCTTTCATTCGTGGTGGCGTTATAATGTCACGACCAGTCCCACTATTCGTTGGTAAAATAGTAGTCCAAATGTTGGCGGTTGATGGTGATGACCAACTGCCTTCTCTCTAGAGTTGACTACTAAATTAGGGACGGCTAGCGCAGATAGTTCTCGTGTAGCTTTGCGTGAAATTCAAAAATTAACAAACAAAGTTTTCGTCAGCAGCTACATATACAGCTTGAATTAACTTAGCTGATTCTGGGGCCCGGCATGGCCAAGCGTGTTAAGGAGTTCGACTCGTAATTCGAGGGTCACGAGTTCGAATCCCGGTTGAACCAAACATGCTCGCCCTTTCAGCCGTGGGGGGCGTTATAATGTGACGGTCAATCCCACTATTCGTTGGTAAAAGAGTAGCTCAACAGTTGGCAGTGGGTGGTGATGACTAGCTGCCTTCCCTCTAGTCTTACACTGCTAAATTAGGGACGGCTACCGCAGATAGCCCTCGAGTAGCTTTGCGCGAAATTCAGAAAAGAAAAAAAAAAGCTGATTCTGTCCTATAACTTTCCACTATAAATACTAACTATTGTAAATTATTCTGGGCCCTAGATTTAAAAACTAGCATTTCCGCTTCTACTTTGTGGATTTTTCTTTCCTCTAGTTTGTGAATTGATTCGTTTGTAAAATTGAATAAAGCTATTCATATTCACCTAGTTTCTTCATTATGTTGAACAACTGTCTGACTCATAGAATTCATTTTAGTCGTCTGCTCACCTATTAAATGTATCATTTCCTCAGAAACTCGTCTTTGGTTATTTACTGTCTTATTTAATTCTGTTAAGTCATCTGTCATTTCTGTTCCAAAAAGAAGTTTGAAAACACTTCTACTTGCATTAATCAGTCCACGTGTCTATTTCAGTCTGAAACTGAAACGTTAATTTTGATATCATTTAGTTAGCTCAATAATTATATATATATTTATATATTATAATTCGTCAGTTTCTGAACGATATTTATGAACTAAGGTTAGATAATTATTTGTTAAACCTATCTGCATTATATATAATACTCGAATTACAGATACTCCTCTATCTGTAAACGTTGTAATTTACTCGTGTGTGTTTGATTTAATATTACATTAGATTCTCGATCAAATGGTTTGTAGGATATTACTACTACTACTTGTAAACATTTCAGAACTTGACACATTGTGGAAACGGAAACTCTTCTACAGTTATTCATTTATGTCGTGATAAAATGAAGTTACCTTCTTCAACAAACACAATTCCCGACTTATTTTCTACAAGGACAATATTCACATTTTCTTCTACTATTATGCCAACAAGTACCATCAGAATAATCCTGGTGTAACTAAAAATATATCCGCAGCTAACATGTATTGACAGGAATTAACGGAGTATAGATATATATGCAATGGCACCAACATGCTCTGATATTTGTTCATGTACTATTTAAAAAGCTAATTGCATTATTTTAATCATCTCAGCTTTTTAATCTTCACTTAAGGCAAAACTGATTCCCTTAGGTATTAATATTTCCTGTACTGGTAAAACTACATCTCTACCATGTGAAATTTAAAGTTATATAATTAATGTTGACAGGGTTAGAAACATAATGGAACAGATATAAATTACCAAAAATGTAAACTTTTATGCAATTGATTTTATTGTTTTTCATTCATTATAAGCCTTTATATGTTAACCAATGTCAATAAAATGTATATCTTTTGGTGTAGAATTGGACTTGGTATCGTTTATTCCTTGCTTTACTTGTAAGTTCCTCCAGTTGGTTGATTTGTGTTCCCATTAGTAAATGCATACCCTGGGTTATTATGTAAATGTATTGTAACGGCGTCTTGTTGCCCTAAACCACGCTCTCTCGTTCCCACAATGGAGCAGCCTGTTAAAGGTCGCTGGTGTATTTGTGGAACAGGATAGAAGATTGGCTCAGACAAAAACAGCTAATCTTCACATAGACATAACTGATGTTTATTTACAACATCAACAGGTATACAGGCTTTCTTGAGACACCAAGGATGCTGCAATACTAGAACTGAGGATAGGTTGATGAACGAAATAATAGAACCCTCAGAGAGTACTTGATTGTCTCCAGTGGTCATTCTGAATGATAATGGCAAAACTTCTGACTTTTATGTTGATTTAAGACAGCTAGTTAATATGCATTGTTGACTTTTCCTAAAACTGGATGGACATATATGTGAACTTGTTCGAGGGTACTCATTAATTTAACACAATAAGTCTTCTGACTTCTGTCTACTGAAAAGTCAAATTTAGTGTGTGAATTCTGAATGTGTCATTTTGTCTGTTAATACAAACAAAAGTAGAATTTCTTAAATATACAATGGACAAGTGAAATTTCCACTTATCCTATGAAAACTGGATGACCAAATGGCTTCAGCCTGATATCAAAAGATAACTACATCGCATTTTGTATTTCAATCCATACAGTTGACAGTTTGTGGCTATTTGTTTTCTCAAGGAAACCACACTGCTATCTGTCTGCATTTATTAAGGCTATTATACATTATGGGTACATGCATATGAGCAAGACGTCTATCTGAAGCAAGTAGTGATTTATTATCATCGATAGTAATATTAGTGATAATGGAATTGGAGCAGATTTGTCAAAGGTACAGGAGAGATGTGAAATATACGTTCACGTAAACAAATCGAATGTTAACACAACTGAATGCCAATACTGTACAACATAGAAGAAACTGCTTGGAGATATAACTTTTAACAAGCATTACCATCATGACTTGTGCAGCATGAAACTCGCCAACTGTGTGAACAACACATCACAGAAATGACTGAAGGATGTAACAAATACGGAAAATATTGCTGTAATAATGTGGGAAGATTACAAGTTTCCTTTGCAACATTACCCCTGTCAACAGCACATAAATACCAATGTATTATCTTGACAGTTAGTGAGATAATTTATGTTCATTATATATCTGGGTCCTGGATATATGCCAGTAGGAAAAGACATTGCAACAAGCAGTAGTGACAAACGATATCAGGCACATCATAACGTATGAAACATTGAGGGTGTGGCAGTCATAAATGAATAAAAATTGACTGTAATTAAATCTTACTTGTCATTAAGCACAGAACTGCACATTAGATTTTCTGTGCTTTGTCCATTACAAATATTAAAACCTAAATTTTAGTGTATTAACCCTATAGACTTGCCTATGAGCCATCAATAAAAGCACCGAAATATTATTCAGCAATTTCACATTATAAAAAGCATGGTATTATACATACAAATTACAAAATTACTTCTTTTTTGTGAGCTACAAACTTACAAGTCATTCAATTAATAATAGTGTTTCAAATAATCACAAACGAACACATTATACAGTTTCATTCATTTCTGCTCGTAAAAGACTGCACAGAAAAAGACTAAATAATTTAAAGAGGCCAACATTCATGGGCAAGTGCATCATGTCTCTGTTGTGCAATCTTAACATGGCTAATTTTGTCACCAGAAAAAACGAAGGCTATCAATTCTATCTAAGTTTGTTTATGTGCGTTTGAATAATTCAAGAAAATTCCAAACTGTACTTTTCTCGTTGAAAAATTTAGCAAAAGACATAAATTCCAAAAACTATCCACATTCCAGTTTGGGATCTGAAAAAAAATGGTATCTTTGCATCAAATTCCATGTAAAATGCCAAGAAAACGTAAAATTATGGGTTTATTTAACCTTTCCATCCACTAAAATGACCAAAAATAGGCGTATTCTACATTTGTTATACATGTGTGTGTGTGTGTGTGTACGGAACCTGTAAAAAGTAAAAGTATCATTGTACAAAACCCTACGTCATTACAAAAAGTCATGAGAGAACGTGGTTTTACACTCTCACTTGAGATGTTTTGAAAATGTTATGCAGAGTATTAAAATGAACATATATACAAAAAAAACACAATACGCAAGTGAAAAAATCAAACACTTTCTTTATTCACAATACCCGTATGACATTTTTACTTGCTGACCTGCTTCTAAATTTTGTTATTTCTCACAAGATACGGGATAACCTAGAACAAGGACAGGAGTAAAAAATAATTTGTTTATACATAGGACAAGGACCAAATGAAAATAGTAAGATATCAGATTTTGAACTCAGGTAGGAAAACTAGCGCAATATCCCACACTCCTCATATTTCCTATGTCAAAGATTATCTCAAATTAAAATACTTTGCATTATCTGAGCGTATTCCACCATAGTGTATGCACAAGGTGAAACTAAAATAAACTTCCGTTTGATAAACGTCGTTTTACCTAACTTTTACCGAAACAAAATCATTGATACTTGTTTACAACCTCCATACATTTGGTTTACCGAGAAGACGCGAACTATAAGCAAAACAACTACATGAAAATTTAAAAACATTTCAAGAATATATCTGATTAGTACACTTTGTATAATGTATAGAAGGGCAAACTTTGATAATATTCACATTGACTTCTTTCTGCTCCAGCATACAGACTGTTCAGATGAAATACGACATTCGTCTAAATCAGTAAAAATTTAATATCTACTCAATATCAATATTTTACTTGTCATGGAGAATTGCGCAGGATTCCAAACACAGAAATAAGCAATTAAATATTCCAAGTAGCTCAGCCGCGAGTCTAAAAGATTTGAGACGCTAAAAACCGGGTGTAACTTTGTGCTGGGGCCTGGCATGGCCAAGCGCGTAAGGCATTCACTTCGTAATCCGAAGGTCGCGGGTTCGCGCCCGCGTCGCGCTAAACATGCTCGCCCTCCCAGCCGTGGGGGCGTTATAATGTTACGGTCAAACCCACTTTTCGTTGGTAAAAGAGTAGCCCAAGAGTTGGTGATGGGTGGTGATGACTAGCTGCCTTCCCTCTAATCTTACACTGCTAAATTAGGGACGGCTAGCACAGATAGCCCTCGAGTAGCTTTGTGCGAAATTCCAAAACAAACAAACAAAACTTTGTGCTTAAAAACAAACTCCTTAATACAATTCGATAGAATTGTCCTACATTCAATGAGTTAAAATAGAATAGTTATAATTACAATGTTTACATTAATATATCTTTATAATCGTTATGTACAATAATTAGAAATGTGCACAGAACGTTTGTAGTTTTATTGGGCTTCTCACAGTTTCATACATTACTAAAGCGGAAACATAAAAACATGACGCTCTTCTTTCTCTGTCATTAATTCGTTCAAATAGCGTGAAAAGAATCAAAGAAGATTTCAGTCAGCGTTTAATGTAACGTAAGACGGTAGCCTGACCTGTCACTCTGTGTAAACACTCTATCTTGCTGTAATTTGAAATGTGTGTGTGTATAATAAATAAACGATGTGAAACCAATGTGTAATTACAAAAGAAGCAGTGATATCCTTCAAAATATTTTACCATTGTGCTAGCAAAACCAGATAGCCCTAAGGTGTAAAGAAATTTCTGTTTCGTATGTTTGTTTACAATGACACTCACCGTTACCAAATGCATCTAAAAGCATTGGCAACGACATTCTTTCTAAGTGAAATTGTCAAACCAGCAGTTTTGTAGACATCATATGACTAAAAAGAAGCTTTAATACTAACTTAGTTAAGTTGTGAGAAACATTATCATGTATCAAATAAAAACACTGTTGAGCATAAGAATGTCAGTTTAAGAGTGTGCTGTTCTGGACTTCTGGTTCGAAAATATTAATTAAATGCCTGGGTAGTTATTTCCACGCTTGCAACAGAAGAATGGTTTGAAATGTAACGGAAGGGTTGGGTTGGTTTGAATTTCGCACAAAGCTACACGAGGGCTATCTGCGCTGGCTGTCCCTAATTTATCAGTGAAAGACTATAGGGAAGGCAACTAGTCATCACCACCTACTATTTTACCAACGAATAGTGAGATTGACCGTCACATTATAATGCCTTTACGGCTGAAGGGGCGAGTATGTTTAGTGTGACGGAGATTCAAACCCGCGACCCTCAGATTACGAGTCAAGTCCACTTGGTCATACCGGGCCATAACAGAAGGGTATGTGGCTGTAAAATAGAAAGGAGGCAACGCTACACAAAAGACATTTCACTGAACAACACTAACCACAGAAATAAAGAAGACGCTAATTACAGTAAAACCAAACTAAGTGAAATCGAATAAATAAATAACTCCTTTTTGTGCAGTTCTCAAGCAGACACTCTTGGGACATCACAGTTTTTAACCTTTTTTTATGAATTTCTATGATGAGAATAATGCCAACAAGATTTTGAGTGTGTAAAAACAAAACATTGCAACAGCGAATAATAGATAATGAAGAATATATTGACACCAGTGGTATATTTATGTAGGAGCTAGAAGGGTACCAGCCCCAGAGTTCATGGTCTTAATGATAATTTTATTCTATGTAGAAGTACGTAGAATGTAGAACCCATAAAAATTATTAATCTCTGGGCCCACACAACCTTAAATCTGCCACTGATTGACACGTTTGAATGAAAACCTTTTCAGTTTTTATTTGGTACGACATTTAGGGCAAACGTCCTTCGTCAGGCAATAAAAACTGTGGTAACGCATTTTTTTTTCATCTTAGGAAGGAGATCTGTCCAAAAGGTCGTACAAAACTAAAATAATAATAAAGTTTTTAACGTAGATGTGTTTGATTATTCTTTATTATCTCTTATCTAAGTTTTCTTCTCACATCTTGCGGAACAACATTTATTCAAGAGTACAATGGTGACAATAGATCAGTCCCAAATTGAAGTGTTTACTACGTAAAAAAAGTTGTTTTTAACTGTATTATTTATTTATTGTGTTACGTAAGAGTTCAAGAAGGACTTTTCAGCGAAACTGAATTGAAGATAACTGTTATTCAACTTTAATTTCTGAAACGAAGTGAGATAAAGCCCATTTAATATTTGACTACACCTGAAAATTAAATAGACAAATAAAAACAGTCGGAATTAAAGGATAAAAAACGGGTATACATTTTTTTAAAGTTGGTATTCTGACTTGGCGTTTCAACATTACTAAGTATAGGCTAGAACATTAGCCCAGAATGGAGATTAAGTTGTCTTCTCACTCCTATGAAACAATTGTAAAGTTAGCTTCCCAATAGATACATAACTGTTCCATGTATGGTCAAAACTACCTGGATTTACATGTGGAATATTAGTACTATTCAATTGAAAGAAAGCAAACTGAAGCAGATCTAAACTGGAGGTGAAATAAATTAGAATATGACTAGTGTTAACAAAAACACTTAGACGGGGTAGACTTGTACTGCTAAAATACAACTACAGAAAACTAGTAATTGCACATTACTCAAACTTTGCCGAGTAGAAATTTAAAGCTAAAGTAACAAGCCTGCAAAGTTGCAAATCTATAGCTGGTTCAATAGTTTTAACTTAATTGCGTTCCTTACTAGACGGTGGCAGTTATACAACGAGGGTATATCAACTAATGCCAACTATTTGCACAAATGACTCAGGCGATATAGAGATATTGCTCTATTACTCTTGCAATAAAATGTAGTCTTAAGAACACTTTTCGCATGTCCGTAACAGGTGTATGTGTTCCCATGAGTGGAACAGTAATTTATATATCAAATACATATTAACTATAGCGGTAGAAATATGTAGACAAGATGAACCAAAGTAAGATGGTTTGCAAAATTTAAAATGTTTAATTAAACGATGCAAGTTTAGTTAGATATTCACCTTTTTAATAATTGTGAGATAATTTATCAAAAATTGTATGAA
This sequence comes from Carcinoscorpius rotundicauda, assembly GCA_011833715.1. Lineage (NCBI taxonomy): Eukaryota > Metazoa > Arthropoda > Merostomata > Xiphosura > Limulidae > Carcinoscorpius > Carcinoscorpius rotundicauda. The sequence goes on from CM022398.1 coordinate 34,290,089, forward strand.
AAACAGTTAATTCATAATTGAAATTTTCAGTATGGGAACAGTTGGTTTAACTGGACAATTTTGTTAACATTCTTTGGTTAAAACATATATTACACCATACTGTAACGGACACAAGGCTAACTTCAATTAACTCGTGTTAATAATGAGATTTTCTTTCGCTGTACCGAAACTTTAATAAAATGTCCACAGATGTCGTCTTAACCATCACACAAATACGTCTCTATTGTTTTTCAACAATATTTCAATAAAATATTATTACCTATAAATAACCATGGAAATAAGAAAAAACAAAACAAATTAAGTCCGTGACAACCACTTGAAATTAGAATTATTTTGTTTTCTAAATTGTTATATTTTAAAAAATTGAGAAAAATAAAGACTAATTTCATTTCATTGCTTACTGATGCTATAGATAGTATTGAATTAAAGTTAAAAAACACAAATAATATACATATCTGATCCAGAAATATTATGCATACAAACTTCTTTAAACCACATCACCATTGTGATAAAAGCGAAAAAATAAAATACTTCGCTCTATAAGCCTACCATTTCACTTAATATTACAAATGTTGTGATAAAGATGAAAGAAATAAAATATTTCGCTCTATAGGCCTACGTTTTCAGTTAATTAGAAATTCTGATTAAAAGGAAGGTTAAAAAAAGAAATAATTGAGACAATGTTATAAATCATAACAAGATCAACGGTACTGCAAATGAAGAACTTAGCTCTAACATTTTAACTGCTTTGCAATGTACACACAGGTCGCTGTTGTGATAAATTACTAAACTATGATCAAAACATAATTAGTTAGCGTATTTCTAAGATGCATAATTTAAAACCCCTAATTGATAAATAAAAAGATTTATTCTTTAATTTATAGTTAAGTGTAAAGCAGAACAATGGACTATTTGTTCTCTGCAATCCATTGACTTAATCAATGAAAGCACGTCTGTATTGAATCAACTTTTAAGAGCCCTGAGCGTCAGATCTACCATCTTTTAGATTAAGGTAACTCTTTATTTGTCTTCCCCCGTCGCACTAATCATGCTCGCTCTTTCAGCCGTGGGGTGGTTATAATGTAACATTCCATTCCACTATTCGTTGATAAAAGAGTAGCGCAAGAGTTGGTGGTGGGTGGTGATGACTAGCTACCTTCCCTCTAGTCTTACACTACTAAATTAGGCACAGCTAGCACAGAGAGCCTTCGAGTAGCTTTGTGCGAAATTCAAAAACAAACAAACAATCCAATCAAAATAGTTTGAACTGATCAGTATCCAACGATGTTGCAAGAAACTTTCCTTAACCGTCATTCAGAATCTGGTTAAGCATCAATAGTGTGGAATACCGGTAACTAGGGTAATATTTTGAATTTGCATTTGCACTTTGTTGAGAGGGTGCAACATATTCATTCCAAGCATACTATGAGATTTCTATGTCTTTCAGAAATTAACTTTTATTTGAAAAATAAAAACCGTCTTTATTACCCAACGAAAAGAAAGTTACAAGCATCCTAGGGTGTTTGTCACATTAAGTTTGAGTTGTATTGTGTCATGCCGTTTCTAGCATTCGTTGCTTTACAGCTCTGGAAGTCTTTTTCGTTCTTTGTTAAACTGAGCTTAGTCAATACTTTTGCTTATATTAGCAATATTTTGCTGACTCTTTGCATGCTCTCGGTCGAAAAGATGAGATCGTATATGTGGATTCTAACTATGTGACATGGAAAACAAACAAAGTCTACCGTCCTTAAATTAATGGTATTCTAACCAAGATTTGTAGTTGTATGTTGAAGATTTAGTAAATCTTTATTTTTCGTCAATTAGTACTGGATATAATAACTTATGGTCTCACTGGCCACATTTAAAACAAATGTACAAATTCTGGGGTAAAATAAATTTTATTAATATACACATGACATTATAACACATTAGGTCTCCATCTTGTTCCAAGCAAAGCTGTTATGCTTAAAGACATTTGATTTCTGGGATATAGGAAAGCACCACACAATAAACTTTTAAAATAAATTATAAGATTTATGCGCAAATTTGGTTACAAGTTCAATGTGCTGATATAAAAACTAATTATGTACATTTAATTTGTTCTTTGTTATGATCTAGTGTTATGTAAATGTCATGTAAATGTTTTGTAAACGACAACATGTCGTGTTGTGTTTAAATTTTCATTTTTATTATTTATATTTCCATATTTATATTATTGTTTCAAAGTTTAAACCAATAAAATATGTTGTTATTTATTTAAAATAACATTTAGAAATTTCTAGAATTAGGTAGATCAAATATATGACTATAAACGGAAATGTATGGCGGCCTAGTGTCTAGACGTTGAGTCTCGTACAAGAACGGACATGCGCGTATTGCTCTGGAGCTCTGTGGAAGTTACGCGATGGTTCGAGAAGTCTAGGCCTATTAGTATATAAAACAGACGGCGACGCGAGGTAGAAGAAGAAGAGTCAGTCATTAGTTTATATTTAATTCAAGAAATAGTGTCTTTGTTCGAGAAGTTTTCAACGTTCGCTGTGTGATTATTCAACTTAAATTTGTGACTAGAGCTAGATCTACAGAAGCTGTGATTTTGTTTCGTCAATCTTTGTGATTCATTCGAATTACTGGTTATGCTGAGGGTCGGCACGTACGGGACTGTTTAAGAGAAACCGAGGCAAATTGGAAAACAACAAATTTGAGACATTCGTCGAAAACATCGACATTCAAACTTCGAAATTTCTTCGTGGGACCAAATAATCACCCTAGATTAGAATTGTGGATTTCTGATCTAGACTTTTGGACTTTCATTCTAGATCATTATATTAGATACAGGCCAGTACCATTTTGTGTTGTAATTAATTTTGAAGGTTTAAACTTAATATCTGTCATTGTTATTATATAATTTATGTTATATCTGTCATATATATAATAGCTTATTGTAATAAATTATACAAGCTGTTATTTGTGTCTTTCTGTTGCGTTTAGTTTACGAAAAACATAAAACATAAAAAAACGTAACACTAGAAAATGAATTTAGATATTAATTCCTATAGTAAGATGACCTCTCAAGACAATTCCTACTTATACAGTTTGCTTTTATGGGATACAAACATGTATCCACCCATGTTTGGTACCCATGAATTGAAGGAAATGATTCTAATGGTTGAATAGTGCCTAAATTCCTGCTTGGGTCACAATAATACATCACTCTGAACTGATGTAGATGAGACGCACTGGGCAGGATTCCCTGAGATAGAATGTCCACGAAACCCTGGCATTGCTGCAGAGTTTTTCAACACGTTAATATAGCATGCATTCTTGTAAGATTACACTATGGACGGAAAACTAAACAGAGGACTGTTTTCTTTTGAATAATTCATTAAAGTAATAATAATAGCAGGTATTGTTTGTTTGTTTTCGAATTTCGCACAAAGCAACTCGAGGACTATCTGTGCTAGCCGTCCCTAATTTTGCGGTGTAAGACTAGAGGAAAGGCAGCTAGTCATCACCACCCACCGCCAACTCTTGGGCTACTCTTTTACCAACGAATAGTGGGATTGACCGTCACATTATAACGCCCACACGGCTGAGAGGGCGAGCATGTTTGGCGCGACTCGGGCGCGAACCCGCGACCCTCAGATTACGAAGCGCACGCCTTAACGCGCTAGGCCATGCCAGGCCCTAATAGCAAGTAAATAGCCATCAATGGAAGATAAAACAACTTAGTAATTAAGGAAACCTAAACCACCTGATTTGTTTTACTCGATTTTTAAAATATATTTGAAATTAGCACTAAAAAGGTTAAAACGTTATTATCTTGCTGTGATTTAGGTTTTAACATTAGGACTTGCTGTAGTTGTTGTTTTTAATTATGCTCAAAGCTACACAATGGGTTATCTGTGCTCTGCCCACCACGGGTATCGAAACCCGGATTTTAGCATGTAAGTCCGCAGACATACCGCTGAGCCACTGGGGGGCTAAAAGAAAGTAGGCGATATTGAAACATGGAAAACACGTCGCAGTCGGTAGGATTTGAGCCTACGCGGGAAAAACCCAATGGATTTCAAGTCCATCGCCTTAACCACTCGGCCGCGACTGCCGTAACTTGCTGTGAGAAAAGTGTATAATAAATTTAAAGAATAGTATTAAATATATAATGTTACTTTATGTAAATTCAGGTTAAATAGTTAACACACAGGATCATCTACAAAAGTTGTAATATTTTCAAAACTTGATCCAAAATTCGAGCGCTACCAAATAATTGACTATTCTTCTCTGTAATCACCCTTTACATGACAATGCTGGGAAGCAGTAAAGAGGTTAACATTATTTTGTTATTACTTCTGTAGACTTTTCACCGAAAGTTCCATATCAGGCTTTAATTCTGATCTCATATCTTTAAAATTAGTCGATTCGTCATTTTTCCTTTTATTAATCACGAATATATTCAACTAAACATGAATTACACTGATGAAATAAAAACCCTATTGCCCGAGTGCTTTTAAAAGGTGGACCTTTCTTATTCAGGGACAAACTGAGATTATATGAATTACGGTGATTTTTTATGCAAATTTTGACCAACAAGGATTTTTTTTCCCTTTAGTCTCTCTTTTGTGTCACTATCACGTTCTATATATACGTGAAGAACGACGTGCTTAAATTCCCGAATTGTTTTCGTAAATACAGTAATGTGATTGTTTTTAGATTGGGGCAAACAAATTGTGAATTAATATGTTTTAAAAATATTACTCATGTTACATGTGACCCGGCATGGCTAAGCGCGTTAAGGCGTGCGACTCGTAATCCGAGGGTCCCGCGTCGCGCCAAACATGCTCGCCCTCCCAGCCGTGGGGGTGTTATAATGTTACGGTCAATCCCACTATTCTTTAGTAAAAGAGTAGACCAAGAGTTGGCAGTGGGTGGTGATGACTAGTTGTTTTTTCCTCTAGTTTTACACTGCTAAATTAGGGACGGTTCGGTGCAGTGGGCTAACAACCTACTCACTTAAATCCTTGTTGAAGAATCTGGAAGTGAATACGACTCTATGTTTCTTGATGGAATCGAGAGGTAAATGAATGAATGAATTCATGTTACTGATACTTCATACCTTGGTTGTAAAATGGCAAAGATCTTATATTCCAAGCTTGAGATATTCAAACAACTTTATGATTTACGTGATACCGTTCGTGAAAGTTAAAAATCAACTTATGTAATAAGTCATCTTTAGCCATTTAATCGTTTAATAGCTGAGAGGTGACTTAACTTTTTTATTTGGTCATTTATTTTTATTATTTCGTTCTTAAAATATTCAAAAATACATTACAAGAAAATTCATTTTACCAACGAATAGTGAGATTAACCGTTACTTTATAACGCCCCTGACGACTGAATGGGCAAGCATATTTGGTATGACAGGTATTCGCATTCGTGGTCCTCAGATTACGAGTCGTGCGCTCTAACCATCTGACCATGTCAGGCCATTACCTCGAAACAAATGTTGTCCATCTATCAAAGACACGAAGCTACGAACTGTGTTTCGTAGTTGTCATCGTGGAAATAAATGCTTTTTTCTTGTTTCAAAACAAATCAGCTTTGTCTGGTTTCCCCTGGAAAATTTTGACTCATTCATACTCTGTAAAACTTTCGTATCAAAACCTCCTGTTATTATGACCTTAATTAAGTTTATTTGTTGTCCAAGTATATCTTGGGATATCAGATCGTACACAATAACTTATTGACTTTATTGACTAAAACGATAATTATAGAGATGGTCATTATATTTTCAAAAGATATTCTACAAAAAAAAGCAGTGAATTATTTACAATCGAATCAACTACGTTGTTCAGCATATGTTTGTAGTGTTAACTAACATAAAACACCTCAAACTTATTAGCAAATTAACCCTTGTGTATTTCTATATTCTAAGACCTTGAAAATAATTTGTTTTAATAACATTAGATAGAAACTATGAGAACTGATAAGAGCGACATAGAAACATCTCAGGCCCTTCATTCTGAAACTATACCTTACATTTAGTTGGTTCACTTGCTTAACTCGATTTACATCCTCGCGACTGTTGTTCATAAAAACCAATGATATCCTCATCGACTAGACCACTACTATGTTTGTCTTATCCAAGCAGACCAGATGAGCCTTGTACTGGGAGAAATGTCTCGTCGACACTGGATGTACGAGAGGTAGTGTGGTTGACAGATTATAACTTATTTACCTTAGCTTTTACTCGTGTTCTTAAAATTTCTAATTAAACTGTACAGAATTATGTAGATTTATTTCTATGTAACCATAAAACGTAATAAATTAATATAATAAAATAATGTTTAGCTGGTTATGAGTCTCACGATTTATTATTACAGTATTTTCCTTTTTATTTTCCAGACTGTTTCTTACTTGTTTGTTTGGAATTAAGCACAAAGCTACACAATGGGCTATCTGTGCTCTGCCCACCACGGGTATCGAAACCCGGATTTTAGCGTGTAAGTCCGCAGACATACCGCTGAGCCACTGGGGGGCATTTCCAGACTGCACAAACTGATTTACCCGCGAGCCTGTTCTCCTTTCTATTGAAGAATATAGGATACAAAGTTCGGAACTGTGTTTGTATCTCCCAAATAATGGCACTTTCAGATGAATGATGAATCTTTGCAAAACCCATTTATACATCTCAGTGAAAGTTGTACAGCAAAATGAAATGGAGAAAAGACATCAAATCGACAGAACAGTGAACTTCAAACATCACTTTCGAAATCTGGATTTCAAATCAGCATAGTTTAATCAAACAGTCTGGCTGTATTTCATGGCTTCTTTTAGAAAATAAAACAAACAATTTTGGATTATTTACAAATAAAATAGACTGATAAGTTGAAAAATAACGAGACTCTTGTAAGTAAAAAAGAGTTAAAACAAATTTCACTACGGTCTTTTAACACATTTTTTATAAAACATTTTTATGAGTTCTACACGAATACTCCATACGCATTTTACCACGTTACTCATGTACAAACGATTTGAAACAAATACACACGTGGCCAAAACTGGTGCAATAAAAGGCGGGTTTTTCTGAAGAACATACGCCCAGAGAGGAGCTTTACACCAATGAAATATTTATAATTGAATAAAATTATGTTGACTTTTTTTTTATCAAAGCGGGGTGCTTTTCGCAGACTTAATTTAAAGAAGACATAACAAAAGCAGAAAGGAAATGTTAAAAATGAGCATCAAACGGCCTGTATTTTTTAAACACTATCGTAGATTTGAAATAAATAACCGTTAAATCTCAGAATAGCAGAATGTACAGAAGAGATGCAGTATGTGACGACGTTTCGGGTGACTTCTGTACTAGTCTTCATGTCACAGAGTTATTTGGTTCAACTGTATTATATTATTTCAAGAATGTCGAAAGTATTAAATTTCTACTGAGAGTGCGTCACATTTCCACACGTCTCAGAATACTTAACGCTTTATACAACGAAAGATTCATCTGCAAAAGCCAACTGTGTACATTATGGTACATTTCCTATTTTTGGAGAGCATTGTTCTGTTGTACCCATATATTGAAAAATGAGTATATATAGAGGGTTTACAGATTTATGTTAACTCTAAAACTGAATAACGAAAAACAAGACACGGATATGTAGTAAAGCAAGTGTTTATCTTGAAATCGTCAAGTTCATTCCATCTCGCTAGCTTTGACCTAAATTAAGCTTCGAAATTGTGTTAACAGGTAGTATCAAAATAGAGTCTTAAGTAAAAACGAAACCTTTTTACAGTACCTTGAATTCAATTCTATAGTTCTCGTGCAACGCGGGCCTGGCATGACCAAGCGTGTTAAGGCGTGCGATTCGTAATCTGAGGGTCGCGGATTCGTATCCCCGACGCGCCAAACATGCTCGCTCTCCCAGCTGTGGAGGCGTTATAATGTGACGGTCAATCCCACTATTCGTTGGTAAAAGAGTAGCCCAAGAGTTGGCGGTGGATGGTGATGACTAGCTGCCTTCCCTCTAGTCTTACACTGCTAAATTTGGGACGGCTAGCACAGATAGGCCTCGAGTAGCTTTGTGCGAAATTCAACAAAAAAACAAACAAACATTGAGCAACGCCAGTTCCAATGTCTATCATACATAGATGCCATTAAACAATGTAATTAATAAACAGCCTAGGTAGTTAAAAATAATGACTGTCGTGTCTTCAGAGAAACAATGTGCGATTCAGTGTGACTAGAAATATCGTCGATTCAGATCTGAGGTTTTTCAACCTAGCCTGGGAAGATTTATCCTGAGGGATTCTTATGAACCTGGTTTTCAAATATATATAATTCGAGTACTCAAGTAGGGCTGCGAAGCTATAAGTACGATGTTTCTAGACTAAATGAATCGTCAGTTCGCTATCATGTTTAGGATGGAAGTTTCTTATTTTTTATGAAACAGTTGTTTTTGTTGTTTTGAATTAAGCACAAAACTACACAATGGGTTATCTATGTTCTGCCCGCCACAGGTATTTAAACCCGGTTTTTAGCGTTGTAAGTCTGCAGACATACCACTGAGCTACTGAGGGGCGTGAAACAGTCCACAGACATAAATGTTGAATTAGAGCAGATGACAACCCCCACAGGCCATTGTGAATATGTGTGAGATTCGTCGAGAAAAAAAAAGACTTTTAGATTTTTTTCCACAATAAAAATGTTGTTGTTTTGAATTAAGCACAAAGCTACACAATGGGCTATCTGTGCTCTGCAGACCACGGGTATCGAAACCCGGATTTTAGCGTATAAGTCCACAGACATACCGCTGAGCTACTGGGGGGGGGCCAATAAAAATGTACGATCTTTTTTAATTTTAATATAACAGTCACTGACCTTACGTACCTGGGCATGATGAAGTGCCTTTTTCTTCCCTTAGTTCCCTTAAAAACAAATAAAATGGTCACTGCGCTGAGCCGAAGATCATGTGGTTCACGATTTGTATTCTATTTGCAAAAATCACTCACTCTGATTTAGACCGTTGATACATTATGATGATAAAAAATAAGTCATACATATTCGATTAAAGTAGCCCAAGAATGGCAGTTATTATTGATCAGTGTATAGTTTCAAAATAGGGACAGCTAATATAGATAGCTCTTATTTACAGTTGTAGTATTCGTCAAATAGTACTGCTACTCTATGGTACGGTATTTAGTATTCAATTTGGCCATGCATTACTAAAATGTTTCATGAAATTCAAACATATGGAAGGCATGATTGTGCATCAAATAACATGCAAAAAGAGCATAATCTGGACAAAATAATAAAACTGAGATCATACGTGTTTTTTGAATGTTCAGATCATAGATACAATGAGACATTGTACGGCATAAACCATTGCAACATTACACTTTATGTTCTGGTAGGCTTCTGTCAATATTCCTAAAGGGTAGTAAAGAAACTGTATAAATCAAGCAATATTTCCATAACAGTTAAAACACTAACTATTATGTGCAGATATGACCTGTATTCGTATCTATATAGGTAGCTTTATACAATCGTTGGTTTTACAACGCCCAAAATAAGGTCTGCTTGGTATCAGACTTTTATTTAAAGAATAAATAGTTATCCACGTATGTATCATCTAGTTCGAAACCATCAATAGGTAATTAATTAGAGCAACGTTCTCTCAAGAGTTTATTATTCGTTGAATTCAAAAGCAGATTACGTTTTATTGTGATAAAATAAAGCAAAGGAACAATATTTAAGTAGAAATGCAGAATTATTACCAGAAGACGACAGATAGACTCAGTTTTACAACACAGGCGGTATGCCGTGACGTCACGAAGAAGCCGGATCTCACCATGATATTACACTTCACTTGTTCTTATATAATCCTCGGCATCATACGTGTCTTGTCTTGATCTCTAGTGTTAAGCATTCAGCAATATAGTATACCTTTGACCTTTTTTCACTGTGAAATTGCAAATAACCTCCAGTTTTTAAAAACGATTGGACCTGACATAACAGGCAACATTAGGAGCTGTTAAAAGACAAGCATGATGTTTTCTTTTCTTCTTTTGCTCTTATTTCACAAGGTGATTTAGTAGTTTAGTACCAGTACCTTATTGACGTTCGTTGGACCAATAAAAACTAAAGAAAACAAGTGACGTAGATAGTAATCACTTCTGCAAATGCGTACCAACATTTATGCACTAATGCCAAGTTGAGGAATTATATGTTACCATTAAATACATTATATCATTTTGTACATTACCCAAGTTTTATTTACTTGAAAAAAATGAAAGAGGGATGCTGAAAGCTACGTACCGTTAAATCATTCCTCTCAATTTTTTCTCAGTTTATGGTTTCGAAATTAATAAAGACGTATTTTTAACAGTCAAACTTTCAAGCACCTTCCTCCTCAGTATGAGAAGCCCGTTTTATAATTATGAATTATAGGGAAATACTTTTTACGTATCAGTTTTATGAATTATCTACGTGTGAAAATGATAGAATGTTTTTGTCAGGCTATTACAAAAAGTAAACAAACAACTCATTGGTTCCAGCAAAGTAAGTACTTGCTCGTTTCTTAAAGAAAAATTGAACGGTATAAAAATCGGTTTAATAGTCAAATACAAATTAAAAGAAGAGCGAAAATTAAACAATTGATTTTAAATTGAATAGAAGTGAAAGTGGGGCTCGGCATGGGCAGGTGGGTTAAGGCGTTTGACTCGAAATCTGAGGGTCGCGGGTTCGAATCCCTGTCGCACCAAACATGCTCGCCCTTTCAATCATGGGGGCGTTTTATGTGACGGTCAATCCCACTATTCGTTGGTAAAGGAGTAGCCCAAGAGTTGGCGGTGGGTGGTGATGACTAGCTGCCTTCCCTGTAGTCTTACAATCCCAAATTAGGGACGGCTATTCGCAGATGGCTTTGTGTATCATTGTATGAAATATTGAAACAAATGTGTAATTAATGGTTTTCACACTTGTGTGTTTGTCAGCAAAATTTCTAGAAAACGGCTGAATGGATTTCGACACACAATGGTTTATATTTGGACTACGACCAAACTCAGAAGTGATTAATTTTTCTGGAGGATCAAGGTCGCTAACATATATAAAAAAAATCATACCCGTTACATAGAGACCGATTTTTCACACTATTTATGCTTTTATAACACAATTCAAAAATTAATGAGCTTTGATGAAAATTATTATCCCTCATTGACACGACAAAAATGATCCATGTCCGTTGATAACAATGGATACACAGACACATTTTCGTTTTGTTTTATTAAGAGCCGAATATCGTCAGCGTTGCGTGGCGAAGGTTTTGTTTTGTTTTGGAATTTCGCACAAATCTACTCGAGGGCTATCTGTGCTAGCCGTCCCTAATTTATCAGTGTAAGACTAGAGGGAAGGCAGCTAGTCATCACCACCCACCGCCAACTCTTGGGCTACTCTTACGTGGCGAAGGTATGGAAGCATGTGCTCTACTTAGTGCCTCTGCAGTTGCTTTGGTTTTACGTGCACTGCTGGCCAAAATTTTAAGGCCAATGAACACAAAGAAAAAAATACACATTTTGCATTGTTAGACTCAACCATTTGTTTGAGTAGAGCTTCCAAAGATGAAAATAAGAAAAGGGAAAATAAAAATAAAAAACGTTTTAGCATTTAATAGGGAAAATGTGAACACTATGAAATTAGCCTAAATACTAGCTGGTCAAAAATTTAAGGCCTTACTGAAACGAAGTGTTAATCGGTAAACACAACGAAATTCAGTCATTTGTGTTCAAGCATTAGCGTTGTTAACATTTCCCACTGACATCTCTTGTATTACATTGGGTAAAAACATAGCAAAGACTAAAAAGTTTACAGATTTTGAACGTGGCAGAATTTTCGAGCTGCAGAAGCAAGGTCTCTCAACGTGCCATCGCTGGTGAGATTGGGCGAAGTAAAAGTTCTGATGCAAAATTCTTAAAAGACTCTGAGGGATACAGAATAAGAATTTCAAATGGTCGGCCCAAGAAAATTACCCGGCGGGTTGTCCGGCAAGACACAAGCCGATCGTCGAATAAGGTTAAGGCACTTACGGACGCAAAATGCAGCTCAAGAACAATAAGACTGCATATACGAGAGAAAGGCTTCAAAAACCGTAAACGTCTTCGAAGGCCACGTCTTCTTCCATACCATGAAACAGTTCGGTTACACTTTGCTGAGAAACACCAAACATGGGACGTAAAAAAGTGAACCATGGTTTTGTTCTCTGATAAGAAAAAATTTAACCTGGATGGCCCAGATGGCTTCCAACGTTACTGGAAAGATAAGGATATCCCACCGGAGACATTTTCTACACAACACAGTGGAGGAAATTCCATCATGACCTGGGGTGCTTTTGTTTGTTTTGGAATTTCGCTACTTGGGGGCGTTATAATGTGACGTCAATCCCACTATTTGTTGGTAAAAGAGTAGCCCAAGAGTTGGCGGTGGGTGGTGATGACTAGCTGCCTTCCCTCGAGTCTTACACTGCCAAATTAGGAACGGCTAGCACAGATAGCCCTCGAGTAGCTTTGTGCGAAATTCAAAAAACAAACAAACCTACTTAACCTACTCCTCCTGAGGAGGATTATTAAATCCAAACCAAGGATTGTATAATAAAAAATCCTCTAATCTAACATATTTAAAGGGGTAACGCGTATTGTCTAGTGAATTATATAACACTGGAATGGTACAAAGTTCACAGAAGAATATTTTTGGCATTATTTTCAGAATTTTTATGAAACTTTTATCATGTTTCTGTATTTTTACTCATTTTGATACAGGAAACTGATATAAACGCTTAATAATGTAAATACTACATTGTATTCCATTTTATTACAATTCGTTTTTAAAACAAAAAAACGATTGTTTGTCTCGTATATCTGCACGTATAAGACAATCACGCAAGTATGAAAATAAACGTAAAAATGCAAAAATATCACATAATTTAAAGTTAAAATGATCGAAGAATTATTGTTGTTATTTGTTATTAAGCACAAAATTGCACAATAGGTTATCTGTGCTCTGCCCACTTCAGATATCAAAACTCTGTTTTTAGCGTTGTAAGTCCACAGACATACCCCTGTGCCACTACGGGCTCAAAGAATTAAGAAAATGAATAGAGAAAAGTAAATACAAAAAATGAATGACGTTTTCACAATTTGCTAACCATGAATTTTTTTGTTTTTTTGTGATACATAGTTTTCTTTTAAGCCCTCAGTCATACAGCAGTATGTCTACAGAGTTACACTGTTAGCCATTTGTGTAGCTTTGTGCTCAACAACAAAATAATATCTTTTTCCAAAATTGTTATTTTTTTGTATCTGGACACATTAATATATTGTACCCAAAGAAATAGCTTCATTAATTCTAACATTCGTACTTTAAAAAAAGTCAACAACTTAACATCTAGTATAAAATGGATTATAAATACCTTAATATAAATCCATGATGTTTGCATCTAATCAAGCTTATTGTAAGGCTTCAACAAAACAACGAGTTTTCTTTAAGTTTACTATATAAATTTCCCAGTGTAAACCACTGAATGTAAAAACTGTCAATAACCTGATTTAACACAATCATACTTTACTTATTCAAATAATGCAAAAACTCGGATAAAACCCAATCTGAAAACAAACATCAGTCATACTTTTAAAATAAAATTAAATAGATATCAATTAATATTCCAACATTTTAGTTTATTAGCATTCACTTGTTATCATCTCTTAATGACTTTTATACTAACATTATTATGCATTATCTTTCTTAATAAAAGCCAAACTAAAAACTCCACTGATCTCACTCATTCTATAACAAGAAACGTAAGATTTTTTTTTTCCCTTTTTCCCTCCATGAGAACGGAAGTCTTCATTACAAGATGGCATCTAAGTTATCCTAATGAATGAACGCATGGGTTAGACATTGGGAACTGTTATCCGAGTGAACAGCAGCGAACAATTTTAAGTCGCTGACTGAGTACGCAGTTCACAAATGTAACAAATTCGTTTCGTCTAGTTCTTGGTTCAGAACAGGTGGCACTTAAAAAGAAAGTTGAGACAAGACCTAATGAAGTGAGAACCCAAGTAATTCACGAAGACAAAATTTAAAGAATTTTTACAGTTAGTGAATATATCATATTTCTTGGTAAAACTTTGGCGTTACGACAAACTTTATTTTTGCTTTTTCTTGTCCAAAATAAATACCGTACAGAATTAGATCTATTCCCTTTATTTTAGTAAGCAAAATAAGTATCAAACGAGAATTAGCTTTTTTCTCTAAACTTTTCTTAGCAACGAAAGTAACGACAGAAACATAACTAGGTATTCTTTATTTTAATTACCAAAAATAGTTATCAAAATGACACTGGATATGAAAACCTGACCAAGCCTCATCTGCAGTCAGACTCATTCACAATTGTTACCATTTTCAGGGCCTGGCATGGCCAAGCGCGTAAGGCGTGCGACTCTTAATCCGAGGGTCGCGGATTCGCGCCCGCGTCGCGCTAAACATGCTCGCCCTCCCAGCCGTGAGGGCGTTATAATGTGACGGTTAATCCCACTTTTCGTTGATAAAAGAGTAGCCCAAGAGTTGGTGATGGGTGGTGATGACTAGCTGCCTTCCCTCTAGTCTTACACTGCTAAATTAGGGACGGCTAGCATAGATAACCCTCGAGTACACCAGTGCACTTCTACATTTATAAGGATTATTTATATACTTTGTGGTATTTCTCAGTGCAAGGTCGAGGATTCAATCCATGTTAGGCCCGGCATAGTCAGGTGGTTAAGGTACTCAACTCGCAATTTGAGGGTCGCGGGTTCGAATCCCCCTCCCACTAAACATGCTAGCCCTTTTACTTGTGAGGCATTATAATATAACGGTCAATTTTACTATTTGTAAAAGAGTAGCCCAACAGTTGGTGGTGGGTGATAATGACTAGCTGCTTTCCCTTTAGTCTTACACTTCTAAAGCAGGGACGGCTAGCGCAGATAGCCCGCGTGTAGTTCTATGCGAAATTTAAAACAAATTTTGTGCAAAGCTACACAATAAACTTTCTGCATTCCATTCAACGTGGAGAATCGAATCCTGCATTGAAACATCAAACTTACCCTCTTACCCACCGGTAAACCTTTATGATAGTAGTTATATTAAATTACAAACAGAACACCAAGCTCATTTGATGTTAAAAACTTATCAAATTACACCTACATTATAAATTCAATACATCGCTTTATTTATAATACAACAATAACTATAACAGCATCAGGAAGCAAATTATCAAAAATGAATAAAAAAATCAGACTTCTCAAGTGTCCGGTGAACATAGTTGCAAGTGGAATTTTTAACGATCCAGCAAATCAAAATCAATACTGTTGTACTTTACATCAAAATTCTACCATTCAGTTTGTCGTTATTAGATCGTGTCCATTATGTTACAGTTATTTCCTTGATCTGCCTTCGTGTCAGGTGTTGATAGTAAAATATATGGTATTCTGTTTTTCTAATACAATATAAAATTCAGCGTAACACGAAAATCTTAAATGCAAAACTTGTGCCGTTGTTTTTTTTTCCTGAGAAAAGTATAGAAATAAGCTTGATCTCACCCCCATTCCCCCACACATTCAGGGTTATGGACGACTCCTTACAAGACCTGTGTGACAAAACAACTTATTTTCCGTTGAACACACGAAAGAAGTGGTTCTTAACAAAACGAAATATGATAAAAACAAATTACGTTATAAAACGTATATAGAGATAACTCAGTATGATAAGTTTTTATGTTACCTGTGAAATTACTAGAAAAAAAATGTGATTCACTTGCATTTTATTCGCACACAAAGTTCTTTTCTGTGCGCTCAGATTAATAACGTTATTCTATTAGTAATAAACATTTAGGTAAATCCCTCAATAAACATTAAAAAAAGCTATTTTATCTTTAACAAACATTAACTAGCCTATTTTTGGCCTTTCTTAACTGTTTCTTAATTTTGTTTAAGAAACAACAATCTGTAAATTGAGAATAGTTAACAGTCGTATAATCGTGTTATATGATTCAATAACTTATAAAACTAAGAAATTCCATCTTGGATCCGGAAAATGAGCATTTAAGTTTTTATTTATATATTATAAGGCAATGTATTTCTAATCTTATCATATATAGTTTCAAACAAACAGCGTGGTTCTTGATAAAATAGAACCAAAACAATTATTGTACATTAAATACTACTTTAAATATAAATTTTTATGTTTATTTTCCTCAGAACAGTAATCTGAAAGCTATACTTATAGTTTTATACTGATATCAATATACTTGTTGCAAAAAAAGATATATTTTTATTTCATGGTAAACAATAATGCTTTCTTCAAATGAAACTGTTCAGGATTTATGATGAATAAAGAACAAATTTATAACTGGTTGCATATGTTCTTCAACTGCGAAATAAGCGAAATTAATGTTAAAGCACCTTGTAGTTTAACTTGAATGAAACCAAATATTTACATTATTACTACTTTGAACCATGTTATGAATACTTTAAGTTACTTTTGACACAGCTGAGAAGATATTTTTATTAAGCACAAATTTACACGGTGGGTTATCGCGAGTATCGAAACTCAATATTTAACTGCTAGCACAATTGGTTTGTTTGTTTGTTTGTTTTGGAATTTCGCACAAAGCTACTCGAGGGCTATCTGTGTTAGCCGTCCCTAATTTAGAAGTGTAAGACTAGAGGGAAGGCAGCTAGTCATCACCACCCACCGCCAACTCTTGGGCTACTCTTTTACCAACGAATAGTGGGATTGACCGTCACATTATACACCCCCACGGCTGAAAGGGCGACCATGTTTAGCGCGACGCGGGCGCAAACCCGCGACCCTCGGATTACGAGTGCACGCCTTAACGCGCTGGCCATGCCAGGCCGGCTTGCACAGATAGCCCTCGAGTAGCTTTGTGCGAAATTCCAAAACAAACAAACAAGAAAATACTAGGCAGTTTGATAAATTAAATTTATTAGCGATAAAAAATTCGACGAAATAAAAAAGAAAAAAATATTTGTAAATAGTTGGTTTATTATTATTATTTTATTAAATTTCATATCTCATTATTTATTATTGTACTCGTAACGCGCAGTGGGCCCTGAACATTGCCATTTTTGTTTAGTGGACAAAACAATCATGAGTACTCCAAATTTATCAGATATACACACTCACAGAATTTTATATACAGGAAATCCGTCTCGAACAGTGTACTTTGTATTTGGTTTCTCTAATTACACCGCTATGAAAAGTTCTAGAAACGTCTGAAGACAGTGTCCTCTTAGACGTCAATCTTAGAGCCGGTGTTCGAATTACCGTCACACCGGGTATGTTCGCCCTTAGGGCGTGTTATATTGTGATGGTCAATCCCACTATTCCTTGGTCAAAAAAAGCCTAAGAGTTGGCGGTGAGTAGTGGTGACGCATTGAATTTTAAGTTAGACACACTAACAACATATTCGACCTCAACCTCGTATTCCATATCTAAAAAAAAATTGGCCACTTCTTAAAAGATTATAGACTAATTTTAAATCCGCGTACCTTTAGGCGCAGCTACTTTGAAAATTGTAAACGAAAATGTTTAGATACCTATTCATAGCACTGAAACATTAAAACAATTTTTGATTTTTAGTATTTATGGAATAAATGAATATTACAAGTTTATGTACGGGATCACAGTGAGTTTTGCAAAATAAAAGTTTAAAGTGCCTGCCTTCATGTCATTGTTGTGATACTGTTGCAACTTCTACTCGTAAGTATAGAATCATAAGCCTTTTCATTCTTCCTTAGATATTAAGTAACTTGTTGTAGAAGTGTATCCTTGTCCATAACTAGTTTTGTTAAAAAGAAGAAATATGATTTGCTGCAAGAAATTTAATAACTTTGTTATTGCTTAAGAGTCGGAGTAATGCTACTTATTTAAATATAAGAAAATACATAAATGTTTCGGAGCTGAAGTTTCATCAAAGATATGGAGACTTATCTGATCTCCATATCTAAAAATTATATTCAAGATCGTTTATTGATGCCAGAATACGTTCAAAAATGTTCGCAAGTTTAGAATAACAATTATTATTAAAAATTTAACGAGCTGCAAAATTTATTTCTATTAAATTAAAAGTTTACTTTGCCAAAACCAAATTGTGGATAATTTATTGCGTTGTTGTCAGTTGCTTCCACAATTATGCCATCTGCTTTAGATTATATATTTTTAATTTTTTCTACCTTTTCTTGTTTACGTTTTCAAGTTACGTGTATTTGTAGTTACTGAAGTTCACATAATACATGCATATTACAAACTGCAGTTTGCCTGTCCTTCCATATTTTGTTTCGTTATGAGTATATTGTAGCCATTTAACTACCGTAATATGCTTATCGTTTGAACCTTTTGAAAAATATTAACACATAAAATCATTTGCTTATTTACGCCTTTTTTATGTTGCTTCGTTTAACTAAGTTTTCCGTTTTTTATATGCAAAAAACGGCTCGTTTGGGTTGAGAAAATATTTTAAATAGCCTTGGGGGCGTTATAATGTGAAGGTCAATCCCACTATTTGTTGGTAAAAGAGTGGCTTAAGAGTTGGTGGTGGGTGGTGATGACCCTCTAGTCTTACACTGTAAAATTAGGGACGGCTAGCGCAGATAGCCCTCGTGTAGCTTTGCACGAAATTCAAAAACAAAACCTTTCTAGAATAAAAAATAACAATAAAAACCACAGTAAGGTGTTACTCAGAAAGGTTAACATTACAAATAAGTAAATGATAAGAAAAAGACAAAGAAAAATTTTAAAATCAACAGAAGCAGACTTTCATCTTGTCCTGTAATTTTAATTTTGTTCTTTTTAATACTTTTATGTTATATAATTGCACAACCTTTGACAAGTAAGTTAGAACTTAACGCAGCCCAATGAGCATTTACGAGGTTATGTTAGGCTACATGTCAAGTAATTCTTGCTGTTCAGTTCACTATTTTTACTGTACATGAAAAACAAACAACACTTTAAAGTCGGATGAAAATTATATGAAATGGTGTAGTTGTAAGTATTTTACTAGATTAAATGCCTGCATTTCTCAATATATGCAACTCCTATTACGAGTCGCGTAGTTCTTGGACTTAATTTGTTTTTACAAAAACAACCTCAACTAGTGCTATTTATTTACGATGTTTCCTACGATGTTAAAAAGTACGCCTTGTCTATATTGAAATGTTATGGTAATATTTTTATATTGTACATGTTTTTGGTCACACTTACAACAAATGCTTTCAGCTTATATTACAATAACGTTATTGTTGTTTTAAATTAAGCACAAAGCTACACAATGGTTTATTTGTGCTCTGGTTTTTAGTGTTGTGAATTCACAGATAAACTGCTGTGCAACTGGAGGGGGAACATTTGTTTTAGAGCAAAGCCAGGTTGTATTATCTGCTGTGTCCACCGCGAGGAGTCAAACCACGGATTTTAACGATCGGTAAACTTACCGCTGTTTCACCGGAAGGGCAAAATAATTTTAAAAACGTGAAAGCTGTATATTTTTTCTGTACATTTTTTCTTGTTTATTTATTTCAAAATTTTACACAAAGATATACAAGAATTTGTTTTTTTGTGATTAAACACAAAGCTACCTAATGGGTTATCTGTGCCGTGCTTACCGCGAGTATCAAAACTCCTTTTTTGTGTTATAAGTCTTTAGACTTTCTTCTGAGCCTTGGGGCTGGAAGTGGGGCAACTACACAAGAACTATCTGTGGAAAGCAGCCGTGATTTTGAACTGAAAGGTGGAGGAGATAAGAAACTAGTCCACAGCCCATCACGGGCGTCGAAACCCGGTATTCTTGGTGTGAGTCCGCAGCCGCAGACATATTGCTGTGTCACTGGGGAGTGTTGTTGTTGTTTTCAATTAAGCACAAAGCTACACAGTGGGCTATCTGTGCTCTGCCCACCACGGGTATCGAAACCCGGTTTTTAGCGTTTTAAGTCCGCAAACATACCGCTGAGCCACTGGGTAGTGACTAGAGGGAAGGCAACTACTCGTTCATCGCCAATTCTTGGTCTACTCTTGTCAAACCGCATAGTGGGATTTTACCATCACTCCTTTAACACATCTACCGTTTCAAAGTGCAGGTCACGAATTTCATTTTGGCGGTAATGGTACTCGAACCATTAAATGTTTGCTCTAGAATCCGACAGACAAGCCACTGGTCATTCTCAAGCCTGGCCATATTAAGTTGTTGCAGTTCTTTTGAAACTTTGGAAATATGTGATGACTGACCTGAATTTCCTCAAATACAACAATCAAAACATTGATGCTTATGTCATACATGCATGTATAGAATATCTATGCGGCTTCACGTTAAATGAGTTAGCATAAATAATAATGAAATGCAATACTCGTGTGTAGTATAATAATCACGGTAGTGAGAAATAACAAATGTTAATTTTGAATTAACAATGAATAATTCTTGTTTGCATTAATTTTTAACGGTAGATGTTGTTTTTCAAAGCCATTGTCAAAAGGATAATTTATAAATATGCAAAGCAAAACAAACGCCAGAAGAAAACTTATAAGAATGTGTATATGGACAACCATGAAAATTATTACATTTCGTTATAAAGGTAACTTGACATTTCTCAGTCAGTCTAATTTATATTTTAATTTACTAAATAATTTAGCGATGAAACATTGAAATACAATTTTAAAAAGTCTGAGATGAAAAAAGGGAGGGATAGTTCTAAATGAATTCGAACAAAAGTTTTAAGCTGCACAGTTGTTCATTAAGAATAATTGATGTTAAACAAAACAACCACTGATCACAGCATGATTTACTTCGATCTTTCATCCGTTGTTCATGTTAAACTTTAAACAGCCACTGATAAAAACATGATTTACTTCTTTCATCTGTTTTCCATTAAAAATAAATCATAAAACAACAGCTGATCACAACATGTTTGTTTTGGAATTTCGCACAAAGCTACTCAAGGGCTATCTGTGCTAGCCGTTCCTAATTTCGCAGTGTAAGACTAGAGGGAAGGCAGCTAGTCATCCCCACCCACCGCCAACTCTTGAGCTACTCTTTTACCAACAAAAAGTGAGATTGACCCTCACATTATAACGCCCCCACGGCTGGGAGGGCGAGCATGTTTGGCGCGACGCGGGCGCGAACCTGCGACCCTCTGATTACGAGTCGCGCGCCTTACGCGCTTGGCCATGCCGGGCCGATCCCAACATGATTTACTTCTAGCTTTCATCTGATGTTCATTAAGAATAAATCATGTTAAAATTAAAATAACCCCACAGCTCAGCAGTCACTTATTACTCAACATACTAAGAAACCAGATAAACACAGCCATAAAAGTATGCTCACCAGATAAAATTAACGATGAATTAGACAAAATAAAACAATATTTCATCAACATCAATAAGTTTCCTCCACAAATCGTAGAAAACATTTTACGCACACACCTAAACAGAAAGCAAAATCAACCAACAAAAGTAAATATATTTCACGAATCAAAAAATCACGAAACCATATACTGCTGTATACCATATATTCCTGACATCAGCAAACAAATAACCAACATTTGGCAAAAACTAGTAACAAAATATAACATTCCAGTTAATACTAAAATTATTCTAAAACCAGGCACAAAACTGAGGTCTATACTCTGTAAGAACTACACTGACAAACACCACACCAACATTATTTATAAAATACAATGTGATAACTGCCACGACTTCTATATTGGAGAAACAAGTAGAAAAATGGAAACCAGATTCAAAGAACATAAAAAGTCACCTTCACACGTTTTCGAACACTGCAAGTCAAATGAACACAACATAACCATAGAAAACACTAAAATACTAAATAAAGAATCAAACATAAACAAACGCAAAATTAAAGAAGCCTTACTTATACAACAACTTAAACCCAAAATAAACCAATATAAAGGAACGCTATTATACCTATATTAATATTTTATAGATAAAATTATACATTTAAACATCTAACCCCGCCCTCTACATTGCGACACTCAGTTATACAACCTCTTCCAAACATGTGGTCAGCTTCCGGCCAGTTACCTCTTTCTTTGTGAACCTGACGATGACCGAAGAAGGTTGAAACGTTGTTTGCTCTTCTATTTAAAATATTTTCTAAACCCAAATAAGCCGTTTTTTGCATATAAAATTCTCAACAAGTGGGTTTCTCGAGATCACTGAAGTTTTCCGTTTTGTTTAGTTTATTTGTTTTACGTCATTATATCCATATGTTAAATTTAATTTCCAGTATAATCACAAAAGTTTTACTTATACAACCATGATTCGAGTTTATGTGACATAAAATCTGAAATAATTTTAATTGAAGAACCTTGTAGTTCCTGAAACTGCCTTTGAAAAGTGTACTTTATAAGTTCCTCACTATGCAGCGCTAAAAACTCGAAATATATAAATATAAGAAATATATTGATATTTCTATAAAATCGTAAAATTAACAATTTCATAACATGTTGTTGCACTATATTATAGTAATTTTTTTTAAATAAATAGACCATAAATAAATTGAAATTTTAATGCAAGTAAGCATATTATTTTTATAAACTTTTTTTCTGATGAGATTATATGCTTGAACACCACTAAATGTAGTATTTTTCAGTTAATAATACACCTTACATTAAAATATTTACATACTGTTAGTACTGAAGGCTATACTGGAATAAAGGATTTAGCTACTACTATTTCATTTTGCATGAAATTCATTACCGCAGTCGAAATTTAAACTACAAATTAGTATTCTTTCCTTTTAACTCTAATTTGGCTTGCATCCAAGCCTAATTTAACCATTTCTCTTAAGTTTAAAAATAACAACAAAACTCTTTATATTGCCAGCTTAGGAGTTTTACGCTATAACAAAGAAAATACTTTTTTTAATTTCAGAACATAGATTTATTGGACTACGCCAACTAACTGAAGAGGTTAAGTAATTTCTCATTTTTTATTTACTTTATAAATTAAAGATAAAACTAGTATCAAAACTTAATGTATCTGTTCATATATTTTTTATATTTATTTTCTCTGAATTAGAGTATTTTGGCACCATATATTATTTTTCATTGGTCTCGTTTTAATATAGTTGAAGTCCAAACGGTACTACTCAGCGGTAAATCTGAAGACTTACAACAATAAAACTGGGTCCCAAGTACAGACAGCGCCATTGTGTAGCTTTCAGTTTAACAACAACGATCAAACCAAATCGTGACATTCCAGAAAATCCGTGAATTTTTCGTGATGAAGAGAAACTCACTTTAAATAAAATTATATTTTCAAAAATGGCTGGTATGGCTTTTAGCACTTTAATTGAAATAAAGTACAGAGTAACGTTGACGTTAACCTGAAGGTGACCTAAGAGGGTCGAAACGTTGTTTTGTACTTTAATTAAAATGCTAATATCCATACCAGCCGTCTTGAGAATACACCGGTAAATTTTATTGCTTCACATACTTTGTTCTTATTTTGTTAATATGTAACACACTTCAGTTTTAAATCTATTCATGTAAGTAAAGCGTTCTCTTAAAGAATTTGTTATAGTTGTAAAGTTAAAATACAAAATACATAATATTCTGGCGTTAAAGCATATGTATTTCAAATTTCGTTCAATAATGTCTTCTTTTAGCTAGAACACACTCGATATTTTTGTTAAATGTCGGGCCGTGTTCTTTTTTACATATGGCATTCTTTATCCTGTTTTTGTTTTTAGTTGCTCTGCTTACGGATAGTTTAAATATTCGTATTAATCCTTTAAAGATAGGTTTAATTATAATTTAATACGTCGTTTCTCTTTTACTGGGCGAATTCTTCTAAATTATTTTGTGAAAATAATGAAAATGAATTAATTTAGTTCTTCCCTGATATTTACATAACTTATAAATTGCTTTCACTAATTTACTTTTTGTATCCTGCAAGTCTAATGGAATACAGCACTAATTTTACGACGAGTAACGCAAAAAATAAACTTACTTTAATGCTTTCACAGCTAATCGATCAAATAAACAAACAAACGTGATCATGGCATTCATTCGAATACTTCACTGAATCCATAAGTATATGTAGCATAGTTTCTAGGTCCTTTGCAAAGTCTCTTGATAACTTATATACCTAAACATTCTGCAGCCCAAGTAGCCCAGCGGCAAATCTGAACACTTATAAAGCCAAAAACAGGGTTTCAACACCTGTGGTGGGCGCAGTACAGATAGCCCATCCTTAACGTTATGCGCCCTCTAGCCAACAAACAAAGTAAAAGAAAACATTATATATGCAATTATGTATGATAGACTAAATTGTAAAGAAATATCTGAATATTAATCTGTATAAACTAAAGCAGAAGTAGAGTGACCTAACTATTATTCTTATTTACAACGAAACTTAATCAGTATAATATGATAAAAACGTATTTATTTCGCAAATGAAAAATAAAATTTTGCTGTACTTTTGGTAGTCTGCTACGATTCTTGTTAAATAAGACTCAAATTGAGCCTAGGAAGATCACGTGATTTACTAATGTTGCTCCCATCATACCATCGTGTGTTTATAATAATAGTTCTTGTATTAAGGGGGTTGATGCTATCGAAATTGTTAATATTGGCGAACAGGGTTAAATGTTTTGACAATTTAAATTAAAGGAATTTTCAGGACTACTGATTTATGTAAAAATCAACAAAATGTAGCTGTAAAATTGGTATTAAATTGTTAGTTGCAGGTTTATTCAAAAGCCGTGCAAAATAGTACGGTTTAAACAGTTTGGAAATAAGCCGAGGCAGACTTGGAAAATTTGATATTTGTAAAATTAAAAACGCTGAACTTGAAGATTACTACAGTTATATCTGAGCTAATGCATTAACCGTAACGGCATTACTGGTATTAAAATCGGTGGTTAATATTAAAATATTGAATTAAAGCTTGGCAAGATACTACAAATTAACATAGTTCGAACGATGGCTACAGGAGGAAGCATTAAACAACAAGGCAGCAAGTTGAAGAAGAAGCATTTTAAACCTAAATATCAGAAAACTAAAATTTTCCGAGCTAACGAACCTTTACTTAGTGTTTTCATGTGGGGTATCAATCACACGGTGAGTTTAATGAAACACAAGTTAATTTAACTGCAAAATATTGTAACTTGGTAATAGTAAATAATAGTAGTTACAATATTAATTAATATGAATACTACAGTGTGTACTGTATTATGATTAATACCATTTATAATATCAGTATCAGGAGTTTCTGGCTTGGATTCACAGATTTGTATATAATAATTTGAAGCTAGTAATGAACAGCGATTTATAAGTTTTATAGCTGCATTACTGCTTTGAACAGTGAAACTGGCCTTAAATTAATAACATTTGAGTAATTTTCAACTGTAAACTCTTTTTTTTCTATTTTTATTTCTAATTTGAATTAAAGGAATATTAAAGTAGTTACATGTATAACATTTTGATGACTTTTGCCAACATAGGACAAAAATAAATAGTTTATTATAACCTTTCTTAAACTTTATGTGAACGTTTTTTTCTTTCTTTATAAGGATAATAATTTTCATTTAGCTTCTTCAGAG
Organism: Carcinoscorpius rotundicauda; assembly: GCA_011833715.1. NCBI lineage: Eukaryota > Metazoa > Arthropoda > Merostomata > Xiphosura > Limulidae > Carcinoscorpius > Carcinoscorpius rotundicauda. The sequence goes on from CM022398.1 coordinate 34,315,747, forward strand.
AGAGTGTTAGTACAGTGACCTAAAAATATTTCCTAAGACATGCTTGGAAAGAGTATTAAACTGTATTTGATTAAAGTACATACTATACCCAAAACCAAATCAAAAGATATAAATGAAATATTTATTCAGAAACTGAGTAATAAAATCTTGAATTAATTCAGGAGAGCAGGAAAATAACCTTATTGTGCAAACTATTTCAAAAATTGGTATCTTAGAAAATAAAATGTTATGTTTTCAGCACCCTTTTTACACAAATTGTGACATATAGTGAACAAGGGATTTCTAGGCTGGTATTTTATATCCATCCTTGAAAAAAGTAAAAAAAAAAAATTAAAACCCAACTTTTATTTTTAAGGAAGCCATAAATTTCTCTCTTATATTATTGTAAACTGTTGGGCTTCAGTACTGGTAAAAGCAACTGATTTCTTAAGTCCAGTCACCTTGTTAGGAATGTAAAACTATCTTAACTGTAAGCTAGCCTGTCTTTTCTAAATCATGTATCATATTGTTCTATTGTTTTATGAATGCAGCATGAAGAAGCCATAGGCCTTTAACATATCCAATCACTAAATAATCAGGTTAACTTCAATAAAATTGTATCTTACCCTTCTTACCTCAAGGGTAATAAGTTAGGTTTTGTCTTATCTCTGTTACATAATTCTTCCTTTCCTGGAAACTTCCAAGTAGTTCTCTTAATCCTTTCCAATAAGTCAGAATTAATTTTTAGATAAGGAAACCACAGCTGTTCAAAGTTTTAGAAATAAGGCCTAACTGATATTTCTGTAAATGGTTTCAAGATTTAATTGCGGGGAGTTCATAGCCTTTTTACCATCCAGATAAGTATTATTCTTGAAAACAGTTAACAGATTAGTAACTCAAGATTTCCCCTTTGTTTAATATATTTTGTTTTTGTATTTTACTAAATGATTTTGTAGAGCTTCTTTAACTGGACTTTCAGGAATTTTATCCACCACAAAAGTAAGACTGTCTGACTTATAATTTTCAGAGCAACTCTTATCACATCCTTCAAAAGTTGGAGTAATATCAATAGCTTTCTATATTCAAATACCTGTACACTATTTATTGACCTACTAATATTAAAATGAAAGCACAAGGTTCATTTATCTGATATTTGATCTGTTTGTTCTTTTTTGTTGCTTTGTCTATTTTTAATTTCAGTATATAATTACTATCCAGAGAATACTATCTGTATGATTCAGGTTAATTTCAGTGAGATTCATAAAATGCTCAGTAGAGATAGAAATAAATGTGACCAGTGTGAAAAGACAATGAGATAATACATTTGAAGTTTTTCTACTATATGTGGATAATACAATACCTTATCACATGTGGGATGACTGTGATATTGAAATAGGAAAATACTTTTGACCTCTGTGTCTATGAAGTATGTGTTTCTGTGGTATCCATGTCTCTCCCTGCTTGTGACCACACTTGTTAAGTGTATACTTGTTTAAATTGAGTGTGATATTATTCTCTCCTTTTATTTTCCATAACCTTTTAATGAATATGCATTTTGCCTAATACCTCAGTTATCAATCTAGCGACATATCAGTTGTTTCAACCCAACAAAATGAATGCTATGTCACAAGGTTTTTCAGGTTTTTCTTTAGATTTAATTATGGTTCATGACACTGATGATCAGTGAATTTGCCCCTCATTCAAGCCCTAAACTACTGGCATCTTAGTCTTTGTACCTCACACCCCGGCATTGGCAATAGGTACATTCAGTCAGGACTGGATGGGAATCCCACCACTTCATGTGTCACTTTGAATACTAGCTATAATTCATTCAACCCCTTTCTGGGTTCTGTTGATAGCATCAGATTGGCTTGCTTAACCCTGGTTTTCACTTCTGCTGTAATTTTGTGTTCCCTTGTTCTACTTCCTCTTTGGCCATCTCTCTCAAGGTAGCCATGATCCAACATATATGCCAAACCACGCTGAAGCTCCAGTTTCATGAATGGAGACTATTTGGTCCTATGCATAACATTGGGGTTTAACTTCTAAGATGCTGATGTAGCTGTTTTGATCTTTGCATAGCCCATGATGGATATTTGTCAGTGGAAATGTCATAAACATTAACAAACATTAAGGAGGTTTAACTCGCTTCTTCTCCCAAAAGTGCTGCAGATAACTCATTTTTTGACCTGGTTCTTCACAAGGGTGTTTGCATCTTTCATAACTGCATTATATAAGGTGACCTTCTTAACTGCCTTGAGATATTCAAGATGAAAACCAAGTTCCTAGTGCTCTTCAGCATCCTGAAGTTGTTTCAAGTTTTTCATTTTAAGTTACCATTTCAGATACTCAACTGGAATTATAAGATGGTATTACATGTTATTTTTCAACATTTGTTTGAGTTATTAGCCTCCTATACCATATCTCCTTTTTCTTAAAGTTTGTGTTGCTGCTGCTGATCTGTGGATGTTACTGTTGGAGTTGTTTTTGCTGTATGTGCACATGATGTTTCATCATTCTACCTGTGTTGTCCTATATCTAGTCAGGTTATTTTTACCTAAAAACTGGCAGTCAGGGAAGGGGATAAATCTTTTTTCAAATTTACCTCATTGCTCTTTTTCACTTCTGTGACTGTTCAGATCCTGATCAATTTTTATGTCCAGTGAGAGCTGTGAGCATTATGTTGTCCACACTAGCACTTTTCAGAGGTACTAGAGAACTTTCTGTTAATTGATATCTTTCAGTTTCTTGGGATTTATCCCTGGTTACTTTGAGTTGTGTACAAAATTTGATCCATATTGATTATTCTGGGCTTTCTTTAGAGGTGAGGGGACTTCTGCAAATCCCATCACATTTCTGTGTCTTTGGCAACCTGCTTGAATTGCCTACTGGAGGACATTGTGTAAGTTGGTATTTGAACCTCCTCCAATACTTGTATTTCACATTACTTGCATGACCTGGCAGTATCTTCCAAGTTTTTGATTATGCCATGTATCTATTTTAATCATATCTGCTAGATTATATGAAGATGCAAGTATTTTCATTATTAATTTTGTCTCTTCTTTACTTCACAGAGTCCCACTCTGTGGAACATGTTGATCAGGCTGGTGTGTTTTTATCAAACCAGTTCTACACCAGTAACTATTAACACAGTATACTCTGTAGAAATGAAGTGTTCCACAAGATTACCACCCATTCTACCTTTAGGTATTCTGGGCTTCCACAAGAAAAATAACTCTCTTAGCCACTGTGGCTAAACAAAGTAATTTTCTTTTAGCCACAGTGACAGTTGTTTAGCCACAATTTTAGGTTGCCAAAAACTATGTGGTGCATGACTTTTAGTATACATCAGTTCCATCCAGTAAAAAATAGTTGTAATTATGTGAAAATTTACAAGACATTAAGTTTTGTATTATTTTTTTATTCCCCAGCAATCTTCCGTGCCAAAAAAAACAAAATAAACATGATAAAGAGGAAATTAAAGAGATACATTTCTCAAAATAACACAGAAACAAAAAACAAACAAACTTAAAATGAGAATATGGTAGCATGACTAGTAAGTAGATAAATCCAATGGTAGCTCTTCAGCCAAATCATTCTCAACAGAAGATTTGGTATAAGTTGACACTTGAGGTACCGAAGCACATTTCTTCAACAGGGAATGATACCCATGTCTGTCTTTGGGAGTGACCCAGTATCTGAATGCAGAGTTAAAGTTAAAATGATCTAAAGGTTTGGACTCCATGGATAAGTTCAGTAACATTTCTGTCTTGGCTACAGGCAGACTGCTTCTGGCATCTGTTTTGATGCTGTTGTACCTGCTAATTCCCTGCTCACAGTCAACAGATGTAACTGGAATTATTAATCCAATTATTGTAAGCTGAAATAGATTTGGAAAAGTTTGACAGGTCTGGTGGATAAATTCTTTGTAGAAGCTCTTTGTGTTTCTGTTTTTGTGAGCATCCTGTTCCATTATGTTTTTTAGTAGCAGCCATTCAGTCAGAGCATAAACCTCCTGGACAAAAGAAGAGAAGTGCTTGATGAGTTTCTTCAGATTATCCTCATCAGATACTGCTCTGCTGTGACATGGGCTAAATATTGAAAAAATGACATGATGTTAATGTATAGGAATGCTACTTCTTGTCTTGTGACCACTGCTTCAACAAATGACTCAGCAGCTGATCTGTACTTTTTATTTTGTTTATCAATATCTTTGATGTTATGGCTTCTGTAAGAAGTGTAACCACTGGCATCAGGAGCTTGTGGGAGTTCCTTTAGTGCAGTTTGTGTGTAAGGACCAGGGATGTCTACCAGCAACTGAATTGACAGAATTGACCCATCAATAATTTCTTTAGCCTGATCATAAGATAAATCAGCTCTCTATATAGAGATCTTGACAAAAGTCCAAGAATGCCAATAATGTCAGCTAAAAAATGTGTCATCATGATAAAGCTGTAACATAACATTTGCTGGACTAGACCATGTAGCAAGGCTGGACGTGGAGTACCATGTTCCACTGCTATGACCTGCAGGCAGCTTGTCACAGATGTAATACAGTTGACTAGTGCTTAGACGGAATCATGTGAAGAACACGTGCTTGATTTTGTTGCTTTTCTCTCCATGCAATGCTTTGCTCTCTTCCAGAACCCAACACAACTTTGGAGAATATTTTAGGCTTTTTGTAAACTGGTTCAAAACTGAAATGTGCTTCATGAGGAATAGCACCTGATTTGCTGCCTTTTCAGCTGCAAACTGTAATTTGTGTGCCAAACAATGGCTTGTTATTATCCATGGGCATTCCTCCTTAAATTTTGTAGCAACACCTGTTTTTATTCCCACCATGACATTTGCACCATCAGTTGCAAGTCCATCCAATCCTTGATTTGCCATGACTGAGCACATTGTGTTGTAGATAGAATAAGTCCTAGTGTTGGTCAGCTCATGCACAGCAAGGAATTGACTTGTAACCTTGCCTAATGATGAAAGATACCTAATATAAATTATCAGTATAGAGGTGTTTCTTGCATCAGTTGCTTCATCTGCATCAAGAGCAAAAAATTGGGAAAGGCAATGTCTGAAAGTCTGCCTGCATTTCATCCTAAACTACATGATTTAGGGCACTGTACATATCCAGAGACTAGCTGTGGGTGTATATGAAGCTCTCTGTTCCACTTTGTGACTGAGTCTGTAGTCTCTTTAGAGAGGTCACTCCCTGTTAAAAATATACAAGAACTTGTGTTTTGAAATAAGACCACCAATTAAAGTAATAAACAAAGATATTTGGAAGAGTTAGCTAGCTACTTAATTTTTGATAGATATTTTCAAAATGTTTCACTTTCAGAAAATTGTCAAATTGCCTTTTGTTTTAAGAAAATATTATAGAAAACAAAGTATGTTATTAATACTAGAATGAAGAATATTCTTACATTGAATACTTGTAGTGAAAGGATCTTTTTATCTGATCTAGGCATTGTCATGATCTCTATTCAAACACATATCAAACAAAACTTGGGATTTCCACTTTGATACAGACTGTATGTTGGTTTGACGAAAGTCAGGTTTTCTCTGATTACTGTTTGTGTACCATGAGCAGAATCAAACATGTAGCATAAGAAATGAAAATAAAATAAATCATTAGCACAGCTGAGTAATATATATATTTTCTTAATGTAATTTCTTAGTTGTTATATCCATGAAATCTTAAAAATACATATGTAAAGAAAATATAGATTACAGTCAGTGGTAGTTTTTAAAGATCTTTCTTGTTTCTTCAACTCGCTGGGGGGTGCCTCTGGTCATTTGTCATCATTAATGGTGCGGATGGTAATAAAAACCATGAAAACTGTTAAGACCAAAACTTGAACAGAATAAATAAAGGAAAACCATCCAAGACCAAAAAATTATCTTTTGCACTATGGCAAAACCAACACTAGATTTTTTAGCTACAGGCTGTTTCTTTTTGCCAATGGTGATGTGGCTAATGGCTAGTGGAAGCCTAGGTATTACTGCACTATGCTAGACTGTCATTCATAAACTTTAAGTAAAACATAAAGGCATCCTCCTATCCTTGTTGATCAGTGGACTGAATGAATTAGGGAACTTTTTTCACATATTACACTTTTTCCAGACCATTGTTACTCAGGACTTCCTCCAACATGCATTCCCCCACCCCACCCTACCATATTATACTAGTAGAGCTTGTTACCTCTTCAAGTTTTCAGTTATTGGGGTAGTGGACAGTGGTTATTCTTCCACAGTGTTCAAGTGAATTTAATTCACTGTTGGAGAAGAGGATGAAGTTGTGGGGCTCTTCTAATTGGAACCCTGGATGTTTTTTTTTTTTCCAAGATGTTGGTAGGAGAGGCACCAGCTTACACAGGAACCTACCTACAATGCTGGTTCAGATTTCACTCTCAGCTATGTAGTTAGGCTGATTGTCACCCTTCTTTTTGGTTAATATTAGTTCATTACATTATTCAGGAAAGAGGCTCTATTGTCACCTCATAACTTCAAACAAAGAGTGGTTCCATCCTGGTTCTGTGGTTGAGCACAGTTTGTTTCACATCTTCCCCATAATATCAGAGAGAAGTGGAATTTACCTTTTCCACATTGTTGAGGGGGAAAGATGAGTGTTCATAATTCCAGACAGGATTTGTTCTGTTTCCTCAGGTTGAGTATGGCTTACAGGATCATACCATTCTGAGTTTAGGATGTTGCCTTTTGGACTTCATCAGGTTGAGGGAAGTGCTGGTCCACTTCAGTGTTGCATACCTTCTCATAATAATTCCGGTTGCTCAGAATGAATCACTCTATAGCTATGGATGGAATCCACTCGCAAGTAAATATATTTTGGTCCAAATGGCAAATAGTTCTGATAGGTCATGCCAGATTCCACTTGCAGTGCATGAATTAGGTTACAAGTGAGGAATGTACCAGTTCTAGATGTAGTGCAGTTCCCCAACAATCATAGTATTCTTCTGTTGCTGTGCCAACAACCTATGCAGATGCATTATGTATAGATAACACACTCATAGGCCTGCTCCACCTTATCAGTGTGAAATTTTAGCTTTATTTTAAACAGAGGTAAGTATGTTTTGGAAGTTAATGTTTTCTGAAATCAAAAAAAATGTATTTCCAATAATATTTGCCTTTTCTAACACTTTCATGCCCTTCCTTTCCTCTAAGAGCCAGTATTAGAGACTGCACATTGGCCAGCAATGAAAAAGTGACAATATATTCTAAAGCAGGTGCTTATTATACATAGTACTAGTACAGAGGGTGTATCCATGTATGTGGAAAGTATAATGAGACAGATATAGCCAAAGACAAGGAAATAAAACTGGAGCAAGTGAGAAGAATTCAGAGCAATGTGTATATAAGTAAGGAGGGACATCCTAGCAGTCAAGTAATAGCTCTAGTGTGAGGAGAGGTAAGTAATACTGGAAATCCACTTTCTATTTAAGAAAATGCTAACTTGTAAACACATTATTTGTACTACATCTTTATCTCACATGCCTCATTTTTAAGTGTAATGGTGTAGTTCAATTCAAACACAGTGAATGCAAATGTCTATCTGTCAGGTTGCTCTAATCCCCTGGAAGAAGCAATATCAAGAGTACCATGTTTTTTGTACTTTGCTGTCAGGTCTGTGATACATTAAAAAATATCTGACTGCTGGTACATTGAATCAATAAGAATACGTATAATGCAGTTTTTCAAGCATTCTACCAGGGCCCATTTTATTCTGTTTCTCCATGAGACCTTTCTTGAACATTTCAACATCATCCTTGAATTGATCTGTTTACTTTTGGCTATAAACTTTACCTTGTGATTGTCATAATGCTCCAAGAGTAAATTTCCTTACAATGTAGTTGGAATTCAATTTACTTCTTCTGTCCTTTTCTGAATTATCAGAGGATTTATTGGCTGTTTCTCAATATGCTTTTGAGATGTTTTCACTGTAGGGAGATAATCTGTCAAATGAACAATCATTACAGTACATTTGATACATATTCCACAATGCAGAAGCTTGCAAGGACATGTTAAATTTTCCTTGAGAGTTCACTACCTTCTTTTCCTTGTCCTGGCTGTTAACAGAATTGTTGATTCACTAAAAGTAATTCTAAAATGATTGATTGCATTTCATTAAATTAGAATGATCATAATGTTATAGCACAAAACAAGAGCCAGTATAGGTTAACATTTCTTAATCAATAAATCTTTTACCCTTGGCTAATAACATGTTTTAATAAGTAACTTTAAAAAATATTGACCAGCACCAATTTTGTTATATTTGGTGCTGGTTTGGACATAAAACACTTCTTTCCTGTATTGTAGCACTCAAAATGTAATTATCATTGTCTGATAATATTCCTTGCAAAAATTTAATTTTATATATGAATACTTTCAAATGAGTCTGGGAATCATTTAAAAAAGTGTACTTTTTTATATGCTTTGTGAAAATAGAAAAAAAAATTGTGAATAACACCTTCTATTTACTTTGGAGTAACTTACTTACAAGACTGACTAAAAGTTACCTAGAATATGAATCAGTATTTTGAACAAATTTTAAGCAAGACTGTAATGTTAACACCTAAAACCTGTACACTGCTAGTAAAATCTAGTGTTAAGTATAAATATTAAAGCATCCTAAAGACATTTCAGTATATTACTTTTAACAATTTTGGGAAATTTAACCTATTCACTGATCTATAATATTGGTTATAGCTAACTTTTCAAAACAAAGCAGGGAGATTCTGTGAATACTTCAACTTCTTGCCTAAATTTGGTTCATGTTACTTAAGTGAAGATATGCTTGTGATGACAGAAACACATGTTGGTTAAAGACATCTTAATATAAAATCATAACCATATAACCCGGAAACTTTCAAAACATGGACTTTTCATCTTCAGGGGCAAACTGGGAACGGTGGTGTAACCTAATGAATGACATACAAAAGGGCTTTAGTGACATCGTGAAGGTCACCTCAATTTCTATTAACTGTTTTTAGTGTGTTTTTTCAGTGTACTGTTGTAAGTACATATATGTTTTGAAATGAGAGCATTATGTAAAAAAAGGTGATGGAGATATCTGGGAAGTGGCCAAGAAAAATTTTACTTAAGTGTTTTTTAAAGTAAAATAAAGGTGACACATGAATACAGATTAAAAAGAAATCTTAAACAAAGCAGTGTCAAAATCAGATATAGAAAACTATCATAAATAAATAGTAAGTATTAAAAACTTGGGGGTAAACATTGAGAGTTCACAGCACATGATAAAATGAATCATTCTTCTGACAGAGAACAAACATTTTTCTGAGATCACTGATTCCAAGATCTAGATTTATTCCACTAGGTTTAAAAGTATGTAGATTAGCAACCCAATAAACTTGTTTAATCTCTATCAGCTTTTAAGTCAGTTTCAGTGCTTATGAGAGTAATATCATTGATAGAAAGGCTGGGTTAATTAAAGTGTTGAGTAACAGATTTTTTCTGGTGTTAAAAGAAAACTTGTTGTTGAAATGTTCTCTAAGAGTTATTTGGTATGTCCTATATACTGATGATTGTACAACATGATGTGAATGATGTGAGAGGATACAAAACTGGAAAGGACTAAATTGTTCTAATTTATCAGCTTTTTTATTCTTTCTGTTGCATTGATTTTTCATGTAAAAGCCTCTCTTCCAGAGGAGTTATAGTTGAGAGGGATTTAAAGACCATTCCTGAGTCAGAGATCCTTGCAGGTTTCACCAGCAAAGGTGTTACAGCCGTGCTCCGAAATTTTAGTCAGATTATGGAACTGACAAATGTTCTAATATTAACATTTACAACATCACGTTCTCCTACCACATTCAAGGCAGGATATCTGAATTGTAAGGTACGGCCTTATATTCCTCACTCTGTTAGATATATTCATTGTCAATGATTTGGTCATTCGACAACAACTTGGCATGGTTCCTTGACACGTCTGTTATGTTGGTAAAGACCATAATGCTTTTGAATGCCAACTATAATGGCATTGTATTAACCGTAATGATCCACAGTCTTCCTGTTTTAATCATTCCCTAAATGGGTAGAAGAGAAAGAAGTACAACATCAAAAGAGAGTTCACAATATTACTTACCCAGAGGTTTGGAAGTTACCATTCCCAATTCCATTTCAAACTTGTGCTGCTGTAATCTGTTCCACTACTACAGTAGGAGTCCAGACAGATGATCCACAATATTCCTGTTTTAATCATTCCCTAAATGGGTAGAAGAGAAAGAAGTTAAACATCTAAAGACAGTTCACAATATTACTTACCCAAAGGTTTGGAAGTTACCATTCCCAATTCCATTTCAGACTTGTGCTGCTGTAATCTGTTCCACTACTACAGTAGGAGTCCAGATAGACCTTTCTGTGCCTCCTACAGAATCTTTAACAGCGCATCTTAATCTAGTGCCCTTCAAAATAAAAAATGTTAACAAATCAGTATCTACTTTTATGTCTGTCCCTACCACATCTGACAGTTATTGTCCAACTTCACCTTGTTCAAACATGCTTTGGATAAATTTTGTAGTAATCTTGCACTTTCAAACCACGTTGCATTTCAGCAAGCCTGTGCACTTGCTTGGTGAGTTAGGCATCAAAGCAAGAAGGAATCTTGGATTAAATACATCTCCAGCATTTTTTCAACCACTAATTCAAAAGTCATATCCTAAAGGTAAGTGGATGGCATACCTCTGCCCACCCCCTCTCTATCTAAATACCCAATGGCTATGAAGTTGCTGATGCTCAGCACATTGCCAATACTTTTGATGAATGTTTCTCTCATGTATCTAGCTCTTCAAACTCATCCCCTTCCTTATTATCTATTAAAACAAGAGTTGAACATCTGCTTCTCTCTTTTTCAACTGATCATCCCTATGACTGCAATTGCTTTCTTACACTGGTGGAACTCAAACTTGTACTTCAGTGGTCTGGCAATACATCAGTTGGACCTGATATACATTATGAGATGCTACACCACCTTTCTTCTGCCTCTCTTACTATTCTTTTAGCTGTCTTTAACCAGAAAAGGCAGGATGATGTCTTTCCTGATGCTTGGTGCTAAGCTATTATACTCCCTATTATTAAACCTCAGAAGGATCAAAAGATTTCTTCAAATTACTGTCCAATTGCTTTAACAAATTGTCTCAGTAAGATCTTAGAGAGGATGTTTAATGCTCGTCTTGTTTGGTTCATTGAATCAAACAACCATCTCTCACCAACTCAGTGTGGGTTCCAAAGATAACGTTCCATGATAGACCACTTAATTTGCCTTGAAACATCAGGCAGAGAAGCCTCTTTGAAGCAGCATTTAGTTTCTATTTTTTTATTTATTTAGGAAAGCTTATGAAACAACATTGATATCTGGGATCTTGCAAGATCTTCACTTATATGGATTGCATGGCAATTTGCCACTTTTTATTTATTATATTTTTAATGAACTGCTGATCCAGGTCTGTGTGAGTTCAATACTTTCCCATTTTTTCCCCACAGGAACTTGGAGTCCCTCAGGGGTGTGTTCTGAGTGTCGCACTTTTCGTTATAAAGATTAATGTCATCAGTGAACAGCTACCCCATACAGTTGCAAATGGTCTTTTTGTTGATGACTTTTACATCTCATGTCAGTCATCAAACATGAGGTTTATTGAGTGGCAGTTACAAACTGCAATCAGTCATATACATAAGTAGACCACAGCAAATGGTTTTCAACTTTCTCTCTCTAAAACTACATTTCTTCTGCCAATGGGGTATTCATTCAGATCCAAAACTTCGTATTGATGATTATGTACTTCCTGTCATCCCTGAGGCAAAGTTCTTAGGTCGTATATTTGACTGTAAGTTGACCTTTATTTCACATATCAACTTAGTGTCAAATGTATAAGAGCACTGAACATCCTTTGTGTCCTCTCTTCCACCTCTTGAGAAGTGGATTGATACTTCGTGCTTAAACTTTATCATGCCCTTATTCAATCCAAACTTGACTGTGGGTTTATGGTTCTGCTAGAACCTCAGCACTGAAAATATTTGATCCAGTCCACCATCAGGGGCTTCAGGTTTGCACTAAGGCCTTTTGTATTTCTAGTCCAAAATTTGTACGTGGAGTCCCAAGAAACCCCTCTGTATATTCGCTATTTGCAACTGTCTTTTATGTATGCTTCCAAACTTTGCTCTTTACCACAGCATTTTCCTTGGAGTTGCATTTTAAATCCTCACTGGGCAACACTTTTTTATAATAGGAAATCTGCCATTGTTCCTTTTAGCCTTAGTATTCGGGCACAATCAGAAAAATTGGATTTATCTTTGAATAGCATAGCAGTATTCACAGATCGGCCTTTTCCACCATGGCTAATTACTATCCCCAACTGTGATCTATCTTTGAGTCATCTGAGGAAGGCAGATACTCCTGATTGGAAATATCACACAAATACTTCAAACCATCTATCTATTCCCATATATATACAGATGGTTCAAAATCAGGTGACTCTGTAGGCTCTGCTATGCTATGGTTTGTTACAGTTCAGTTGTAGCACACAGAATCCCCTCTACAGTTTCTGTGTTCACTGGTGAATTGAATGCCATTTCTTTTGCCCTGAATCATATTGAAACTATGCAATATACGAATTGTATGATTAATAATGATTCACTCTGCTTCCTATTGGCCCTGATATTGTTCCATAGTAGTTACCACCCTATTTTATCAATATCCAAAACAAACTGGCCCATCTCTCTCTATCATCTATTTCTGTCCAGTTTTTTTGGATACCAGGTAATGTTAGTATTTGTAAGAATGAGCTATCTGACATAGTGGCAAAGTCCATCTGCATTGTCTGTATCACCCCCGTACCTGTTCCATACATGGAATGTGATCCAGTTATCAAAACTCAACTGTACATCAGTTGGCAGTTAACCTGGTGTGAGCAATGAAATAATGAGCTTTTTCAAATCAAATCTTCTTTAGCTCTTTGGTCATCTTGTTTCTGTAAAGATCGAAGGGAGGAAGTTGTTTTCGCTAGGCTATGCATTAGTCACAGGTTTTTAACTCACTACTTCCTTTTATCTGGTACTGATGTACCAATGTGTGGTCTGTGTACATATTTTATCATCATGCAGTCATTACAATCAAGAATGCTGCTGCCATTTTGAACAGGTTTTCCCTTGACATTAGCTAGTGTCATAGGTGATACTGCCCATCTCACATGTGTTTTTACATTTTTAAGGGCCATTGGTCTTTTTAACTTTATTTAAGGTTTTTATTGGACTATATATTGTTTTCCCATGATTTATTTTACACATTTTAATTTTTATTTTAACCTGAACCCAGGTCTGGACTGACAGCAAGTTTGAATTTCATGATTGGTCTTAATTTTACATCTTATTTGGCACAGATAGCCTGGTAGCTTTGTGCCAGTAAACATGAAATACTTACAGTCATGTGAACAAATTAGGACACCCCATGAAAACCTGTGTATTGTTGTAACATTTTTGGATAAATAGACATTTGATCTCAATTTTAACAATACTGAAAGATTATAGGAATATAAGTAAACAATTAACAGTGAAGAAAAGACTTTTCAAGAACTTCCGTAAATGTTATGCTACAAAAATGCATATTTGAACTGAGGAAAAAGTTATGACACTCTACCCCCTAATAGCTAGTGTTACCCCCTTTGGCTGAAATAATTGCAGTGAGACACTTCTTGTAGCTATCTACCAGTCTCTGACATCAGTCTGAAGAAAGGTTGCCTCACTCCTCAATGCAGAATCCTGACAGCTGTGAGATGTTTGAGGAGTTTCTTGAATGTACAGCCCATTTCAAGTCACCCCACAGCATTTCAATGGGATTAAGATCTGGGCTTTGACTCTGTCATTCCAGGACTCTCCATTTCTTAGATTTTAGCCAGTCCTTGGTGGATTTACTAGTATGTTTTGAGTCATTGTTGTGTTTTGCAGGGTCCAGTTCTGCTTCAGCTTTAATTTTCTTACAGATGGACTCGCATGTTCCTTAAGCACCCTCTGAACGACCAGACCTGGGCATGTTGGCAGTTGTTTTAAAAGCTCTCCACTTGTTGACTATTTTCCGGACAGTGGAATGGCTGATTTCAAAATATTTTTAAATCCCTTACCAGACTCATAAGCTGCTACAAGTTTCTTTCTGAAGGCCTCAGACAGCTCTTTTTGCTCTTACCATGGTGCTCACTCTCACTTCAACAATCAGGAGCACACCAAACTAAATGTCTGAGGTTTAAATAGGGAAAGCCTCATTTACAATGCTGAGTAACGATCTTCTAATCATGTGCACGTGGTGTGATGATACACCTGTGTGTGAGTTGAACCATTTTAAGTGGGTATAAATGTGGGGTTGTCCAAAATTTTTTCTCAGAATATACATTTTTGTAGAATTATATTTTACAGAAGATCTTGAAAGGTCTTTTCATCAGTTTTAATTGTTTAGTTATATTACTTTAATCTCTCAGTATTGTGACAATTGAGATAAAATATCCATTTATCCAAAATTATTACAAGCATACACAGGCTTTCATAGGGTGTCCTAATTTTTTCTCATGACTGTACCTACCTACCTGAAAGCCTCCATGAAGTTAAAACAGCTTTATTGATTTTGGCTATACAATACATTGGCTACTGAGATCATATGAAAATTCTAAAGTATTTGTAAGCTACCTTATGGACCAAAAAATTACTGAACATTGTTACTTTTTGTGAATTTATTGACAAAAAAGCAAATTAAACATATTTATTTTTCAAAGTTAAACTCAACACTTGATTGTTTTGATAATCCAGTAGCTCTTTAATTCAACAGAATTTGCTATTACTTCAGAGGTCATTATACCAAAGTAATTTTTTTTTTTCAGGATCTATATCATTTGATAAGCGACAGATTTCAATCAAACCTAACATAGAAGTTAAATGTAATTGATACTTGGAATTTTTCAATAATGGTAAAACTTCTTATTTACAGCATGGTCATTAATAAGTGGAGTAATTGTGAAATGTACAAGTGTTTTTGTGTTTTTTCTCAATTATGTAACGCAAGTTCAACATACATTATAAATTAACAATGTTTTTTTATTTACCTTTAAGCAAATTGAGTTATCATATCTTTTGTCATGGTTGATCCCTAGTATAGCTGTTTTTTTAGTGAAAATAATTTTATTTTTAGAATTATGGACCAACTGATTCTTTTTTAACACATTTTCTTACTTATTTATGCAGAAGATCCATACACTAAATATTGCAATTAATACTACTAATTAATGCTGGTGTCCCTTGATAAAGGAGTAATTTTACTAAATTGTTTTGGCCAGTTATTTATGCTGATTGTTTTAACAGGCAAAAATATAAAGTTAATCAATATGATGCAATATATGAATCTCACAGTGGTGAACGTTATAAAAACAAGTTTATTACATGACAGTTTGATAGAAATTTTAAAACATTCTTCATCAAGTAGGGTATATTTAAATGGTAACAGTTGTAGTCATATTAGTGGTTTTTAAAACAAGTCTGTGCCTCACTGATTTTGTAGCAACATCTCATGAAATAAGAATTGCAAATCATGATTGCTCTCGCTTTGTATATATGTACATGTGCACCAAGATGCACAGTTGACTTTTTCACATTTTTTCACCTAGTCAGTAATGCTGCATGATTAATGTATCCACACATACATCAGTTTCTTAACTGCTTTTTATTTCTTAGCAGACTTAGAAATGCAGAAATTTTGAAATATAAATGTCCTTGTTATACAGAAATGCCCCCCACACACAAATGGATTACTAAACATACTTTCAAAAATCTCATTCCTACTTTTTCACTTTCTTTTATCATTTTTTTGTGCAGTATAGTAATAGAAAGAATAATTGAATATAGTGTATCATAACCATGTACCTGTATATTTCTTTTATCTTACTACACAAAGCAAAGTTTATTATTCTTGAAGTTTAAACCATTCAGTTGGCAATTTTTAATCATTGTTTTAATAAACTTTCCAGGAGATAAGGTCTCTTATAATGTATCATGGTACAGTAAGATTAGCTATGGTCATAGAAGTCTAGTGGCCCTAAAACATAATTGTTTAACTTGAGCTTGAGCATCTAAATAATTAATGAGTTACAACATAAGAACACTCATAAAACAATAGAGCATACAGATTAAAAAGAAATGTTTTCCTCTTTGTGAGTTGTATGTATATATAGATGCATCCATGTGCACACATTTACTGAAAAACATTTTTTGTCAGTTTTTGAGTTGTTAAAAATAGTTTGTGAATGGTTACAATGTAAAAAACAGATGAATTATTGTATGTCAACAAACACTGATTTTTGTTTTAATGCCTTTCTGTGTTCAGCTACTACAAATGTATTGCTAGTTACAAGTAACTAAAAAATATGAAATGTGTTTCCTCAGAACTTTGAGGTGTTTGTACTTGTAATGAAGAAAAGTGAGATTAAACTTGCAAGATCGATGCTGTTGATATTTGGGTTAAGTTTTGAAAGTACTGATCTTGTCTTTGAGTGAATAAACTTTAGTGCAGTAACCCCAAATGAACAGTTAACAAATAATAGCAGACTTTCTAACACATTTATATAAACAAACTGTTCCTGTTATGCAAGTTATATGAAATATGTACTTTTGTATAAACTGGCATAAAATCTTATTTAATTAAGATATTATTGTACCATACACAACTTGTGACTTACAGCAATACTACAGGAATGATTAATACATTTAATACTCGTAATTTTTGTATGCTTATTATGAATATATTTCATTGCAAAACATAAAACTGCTATTCTCTATAAAAACACAACAGAAGACATTTTTTTCAAAAAATAAACTTGTAATATGATAGGACTTCGCAAATGTGTCACAGGTTTTGCTGATAATTTCATTATTCTTTTAGAGATGACTGTCAGTTTACTTGTAACAACTTTGTTCTATGACTTTTATGTTGCAAAGCAACTGAAAAGAAAAAGTTCTGAAACACTGTAAGCAAACCTTTACTGTACTAGGCACTCTTGCTTTTATAGCAAAAACACAGTAACAAATAGTAATGACAAGCTACATGTATTTATATTGAATTTTGTTATTATCTGAAATAACAAAAGAATTATTCAACTTTATTTTTGGCATATTCATTTCTGGACACACTATTTTCCAAAAGGAGCAGCATATCCAAAGTAGTTCTTAATGATTAAGAGTGAATGCTGTGTCACCACTGATTTGACGTATTGACTACTCAAAGAAACTTGTTTTTATCCATTGCTTAGCTTTATACCAAGAATTTGGGAAGTGGGATGTGAAGGAATATTCTGTATGTTGAACTTCCTTCTAACTTCATTATTTTCACATTTATGGATACATAATACATGTTTTAGGCACGTGTGACTTGATTGGAGCTAATCTAGTTTAAGTGTGAATTTTTAGGTGTAAAAATATTGCTAATAAAGGTTAACTTGTGTTTAAGTAAGTAAATTAAAAATCAGAAATTATTTAATTACTTCAGTTTACACTAAAACATTATCAGCTGAGAAAAAGTTTTTGATTTATTTATTTGAAAAGTTTTCTTAATTATTATACCAAAATTATGGTTATAATGATTCCTCTAGTTTAAAATAATGATAAAAAAATTATTTCTCAATCTACAAACTTTACTACTAAAACTTGAGGCCAGGCAAGGCCAGGTGGTTAGGACACTCAACTTGCAATGTGTGAGTCAAGTTCAAATCCTCATCAAACCAAACACTCTTGTCCTTTCAACCATGGTGGTGTTGTAATTGATGGTCAACCCCACTATTTATTGGTAAGAGTAAACCATGAGTTGCCAGTGGGTTGTGATGACTTGCTGCCTTCCCTCTAGTCTTACACTGCTAAATTAAAGGATGAGTGGTGCAGGTATCCCTTGTGGAGCTTTATGATAAATTCAAAAACAAACTAAAACTTTTACAAGATCAATATAACTGATGATAAGGATAATTTCACAAAAGAAAAATTTCTTCTTTAGAGATTCCACTAGGAAACATATTGTACTTATCCTGTGTTCTTTTTTCTAGCAAATACATTGTGTTATGCTTGTGTTATTTCTGGGGCAGTTATCATGAAATGTGGATGGCATATTCCTTGGTCTAATGAGACCAGATATTAATTGGTTTTGACATAGGTCCCTACAGCAGTTTAGAGGGTAAAAGCTCAGATAATATAAATTCCTATTTTTTGCTTGCAATTCCATTATATTTTTATCAATCCAAATGAGATTTTATGTAAAGATATTTTGTGGCAACTCCTACACAACTTCTTTATAATTTCACAGGAATGCAATTTAAATTAGTGTTGCTATTCTTTTATATTTAAACCTTCAGACTGAATTGGAGACCTTTAGATTTGTGCCTTTCTTACAAGAGGTCAAATTTAGTCAAAAAATAACAATGTTATAAGAAATCTTAACCTGTATCTGTTGTGTAGTTGATTACAACTAATACATGACAAAATGTGCATACATCATGTTTAGTAGGATTTGTATGTTTTATATATTTTAAGTTTTTTGTACTTTCTGGATTTTATATGGATTCTGTTCTCACAGAATATGTTGCTTTCTTAATATTAATTAATATTAAAATTCTGAGTTTAGCTTCAGTATTTATCATTTCATAAACTTAAATAATTTTGCTCTCTTAGTGACCTCTGTCTATATATATTTTGTATGAAAGGCATTTTATTGTTTTAATTTGTAACATAAACCTGTGCTGGAAAACTCAAAATAGTTAAAAAAACAAACAACTGAATACGAATATTTCAGTTATGTCAGTATAAGAGGAATGGTGGTGAACAGTGTATGTACAGAATTACATATTAGTTTTTAAGTAGCTAACCAGTTAGAGACTTAAAAAAGGTTGACTGATTTGCATGCAATATATGTTAAAGTTGTAAGAACGTTTATTACTTTTAAGTACATTTATTATCCCCTCATGAGACATCAGTAAATCTTCAGATTTACAATGCTAAAATCAGGGGTCTGATTTCCTTCAGTGGACATAGCGGGTAGCGCAATGTGGCCTTGCAATATGAAAACACTTTGATATCAGTTTTGTTGTTTGTATTTTTGATTTACAATAACTTGCCAGTGTTCAATCTGAAACACTGGTGGGAAAACAGCTTTTTCTTCTTTAAGATATGATTGTTTAAGCCAATCTTATTTGAAAGTTTCAATTTAGTAACCGAACTAACTTTTGTATTTCAGATTGTGGAGCAAACACACGTTAATATCCCTGTAATGTTGATGCCTGAAGACTTCAAAGCTTTTAGCAAAGTGAAAGTGGACAATCATCATTTCAACAAGTAAGCTGTGCTACTAATTTAAATGTACATCTCTAAGTGATGTTTTTACAGCTTAATTAAAAAGGTTTATTTAATGAAATGTCAAATTAATTACCTCTTTTTGTTTTATATCAATGTATATTAAGTTGTTTCTAAATAAATATTTTTTATGTTAATAAATGTTATTCAGTATTTTGCATTGAGAGTAAACTGTTTGAGGTATACTTTAACCAAAGTACTGAAGAATGTAATATATGATTATAATTATATATTCTAACTATATTTGTATGAAGCACAACAGGTACAACAGATAAGTAAAAATGTCTTAAGAAATTCAATTTTTTGACAATTAAAACAGTTACTCAATTTATCATAAGTAAGGATGCTGTTTAACAATTGCAGCTAAAATTTTTGAGATGCATAATTGTAACAAAATGAAGACAATGCCCATCTTGCACATTTTTAAATATTGTAATTAACATACTGCTTAGGTAATATTTTTATTAAATATTTGCCATTCTTAACCCTACCATCTCTTATATTTTAATATCTATATGTGTAATTGAAGCTGCTTACAGCTGTCATTGTTTTCCTATTTGTATTTCATGCTGGCTAATGCAGAAGCTTAGTTGAGATAATATTAAACCCAACATATCAGATAAGTTAATATTGTTTATGCAAATTTTGGTTTAAAATTCTGAATTCAGAAATACTGTGTATCTTTCAGCACTGGTAAGAACTATTAGTTCTCCTCCCCCTTTTTGTTTTTGCTGCATTCAATCATCACATGTGACATTCTTTCCTTTTTTTATCTCTGTATCGTCATGTGTCTTTGGTTCATTCACTTTGTTTGCCTTCTTCAGTTTTAACTCCATGTTGTCTCACATCTTTTATGTCCTACTTATTTTTTGTCTCCTTTGCTTTGGCTTCATGTCACATTTCTTTATCTCCATTCTCTTATCTCCTTTCTTTCTGATTTGAGTGCTTCTATTTTTCCTCCTTTGTCTTTTACTTATCTGTTCATTTTTGTCTGTTTTTACCATAATTCAACTTTTCACTGAAGGTTTTCAATAGGGTCGCCTAATAGATTTTGTGGAAACACCTGTTCTTTGTTTGCCATTTTGGTATCTATTTCTTTGTCTGTTTCTTTTATGACCTGATTTCCTTGTTTTTTGAGAACTCATTTGGATGTTTGCATCCCTTCCTTTTATGTCTCAGACATTAATCTTGCCCATTTTCATACAGACTTGGTAATTAGAAGTGTTTCCAAATCTTTGTGATCTTGGACTTTGCATTTACTCTTCCTTCCAAAACATACTTGCCATCCACTGACACTCTAGCTATTTCTTAGACTCTCGGGTTTCTGGTCTTTGCCCACTTATGCATTGAGAACATTTGCTCCAGTCTTTCATGCTCCATTCAGATGTCTTAGGTAAATTCTAATTTGCACATTTCTTCACCAACTTCAGTGTGCCTTCTATCTATATATGACAACCTACTCCCAACCATCTGATTACTTGTTCGTGACAAAGCATTTGGCATGGTTTTCTGTAAACAGGTGTGTTGTGATTATTTACTGTTTAAATTGTGAATTTGAACAATGTCAGTGTTTCTAATTGTTTTTTTTTTTCATAATTATACATTATTTACCAAAAAAACATCAACATTCTAACAGGTAGAAACATGAGTAATATTATGGAATGGGAATCATGACTGGATAAGAGCAACAGTACTGTTGGGGTGCCCATTTCACTACCTTTTTCTGAGATTCATCTGTTCACAGGTTCATCTCTTTAGGGTTGTAGAGCTTATCTTCAAGGTTAAGAGTTCTGGGGGATACCTTGATAGAAAACCAGTTTGCCCTCCATGTTAATGTTCTTAAACTTTTTACTGTACCTTGAGCAATGGTGGTTCAAGGCCCTTCTTTTTTGAGAAGATACTATCATGATATATTCTAGTTTTTTTCAGATTTCTCATCAAGGAGGCACACATTCTCAAGACCTTTGGTTTTGTATGTTTGATCTTTTCTGTTGGGCTCATTCCCATCATATCAATCTTTTAGCTATTTTGATCACATTTGTTAGTATTTAATCAGAAGTATTTTCTTCAGTCTTGTACTCTTTTTTTATTTCCAAGATCACCCCTTTTTTTCTTTTCTGAATTCCACTTTGTGACAAATGTTGTCCAGGTAAGTATTCTTTGTTTTCTCAATTCCATACTAGCAGCCACTTTCACTGTAATTACTACAGATTGCAACAAGCTCTGTTAAAATGGGATGTCCCATAAGACTGTCTAGGTGCTGACCAGATGGTTTTACCTTAACATGAATTGTTACTCATGGGCAGTCATGAGAAAAGCTAAAGGGGATCCAGACCATCACTGTCAAACATCAGGTTGAATACATTGGAATTGGTTTGCTTTCAAAAATGCAAGGAACATGGTTCACCTATTGCAAAGTTTCCAGAGCACTCTTCCTCCGAAGTTCCCAATGACTTTTACCCCCTGCCTCAGACTCTTCTAGAGGAGCTTTGGAACCCTAACTTTCCCTAGTTTTCAGTCATTGGGATAGTGAAAAGAAACTTTAGTGTTCATCCATTATTGAAGAAGAGGACAAAGTTGGGGTTCTCCTTCTGGAGTCCCCAGATGTTGATGCAAATGGCACCACCCTCCATAGAGGACTTCATGTCAAAATCTGTGATGAATATCAGTATAGTATATTGTTTATGGAAAGTGGTCCGCTGTTTCCTCGTAATTCCAAACATGAAGTGATTCTATCCTATGTTCAAGGTTGAGTACAGGCTTCACATTTTCTCAATGATTCCAAGGGCAAGCAGAATACTCCTTGTCCATTTGATTAAGGAGTAAGCATGAATATTCATAATTCCAGCTTTGATGTTTTCCTCTTGAGATAGATTTCTGTCTGTGGTGATGAAACCAGCAAGAGAAGGTACTGTATTTTCAGTTTGCTGTCTCTTGTTTCTGAACATCCACCTGCATGTTTGCTATGAGTGGTGACCTGTAAAGGAGAGTAGATAATTCTGTTGGTTGAAGTGTCCAACCACATGCTACTTTAGCCTTAAATTCCTGTAGATGGGTAAATTTTGGGTGGCTCCATCAGGTTCAGTTGGCTGGTTCTGTTAGGCTAGGGTCAGCTTAGTACCAGTGTTAGACATTCTCAACTGGTGTTGTGGACATTGTATATGATGCTGGATTATGAGCCTGTGATTTTGCCTGGATCTTGGCCTTGAAGATGCTAGACCCCATTCACCATCTGAGGCTTCATCTCTGTATGGGTGCTTCATACATTTTCCCAGTCCATGATTTGTATACTGAGTTACACACACCTCTTCTTCCCCTCTGCCATTTTCATCCCACCTGGGATTGGATCTTTCTTTCTCAGCAGGCAATGCTCTTTTGAAATAGATTGTCTGCTATTCTTCCATTATGCCTTTGCAGATCCAGCTGGCTGAATTGGGTCTGCTCTTGGTTGATGTTGCTCTCTCTGGTGTATCTGCTCATCCTGCTTTGTGACATTTATTTGAATATTTATTTGCTGAACATCTTTCAAAACATTCTTCTATTTATATGGATGGTTCAAAATCAGGTGGCTTTCTGAGCTCTATCATGGCTCATTATGATTCTGTAATTGCTCACAGGATCCCCTTTACAGTTTCTGCATTCATTGCCAAATTGTATGCCATTTTTTTTGCCGTGGGTCATGTAAAAGCTATCCAGTACACAGATTGTACTATTTACATTGCCTCTCTTAGCTCTCTACCAGCTCTGGAATTGCTTTGCTTTAGTTCTCGTCCTGTTTTCATTGATGTTCAAAATTGACTGGTTCATTTTTCTTTATCTTCTATTTGTATCCAATTTTTCTAAATACCTGGCCATATCAGTATTCATGGGAATGAGCTTGTTGAGTCTATGGCTCAGTCTGTTTTTACTGTGGCACTGTCACGTGTATCTATCCCATATATGTTTTGGGAATGATCATTTTTGTAAACTGAAAAGGTACTTTCAGTGATACTAACCTCCACTGACACTCTCTTACCTTACCTCCTCACTAAAAGCTAGTTTATATCTTAAAAAAAGTGATTACATTTGCAGGATGAGGTGAAATACAGTACCTAGATAGAGGGCACATTGAAGTTGGTGGAGAAATTTGCAAATCAGTATTTGCCTAAAGCATTAAAAGAGGGTGTAAGAGATTGGAGCAAGCATTTACAATGCTTAGATGGGCAAAAAGTGGAAACACTAAAGATTGAGAAATAGCTAGTGTCAGTAGAGGTAAGTTTTGTTGGAAATACATTTTAGAACAGTCTTCAACACAGTGCATATTTGCACCTACTCCTGTTCTTTCAGTATAGTATAAGAGAATCTTTAAATCTCCAGTCCAAAGCTGTTTGGAGGTGTTGAAATGCAGAGAGTTTTCTCTGCAAATGACACCTTCTCTTTAGTACAAGACTGGTTGGGTCCACTTCTCACTTGAGATGTAGAACTAGATTACATCCTGGAAGTGTAGTGTGGGGCACCTCATTACTCTATATCCTAAGCAGTTCTTAATGAATATGTACAACTAGATGGAACTTTGATGTGCCTCAGGATGCAGGTTAAACTCCTGTCATCAGAATACCTGCTCATGTAAGTGTCCAGTAAAATGGAATGACATAATACTCTAGCCACACTACAGTTTCTCATGTTCTGCCCACCTTTCTAATGTGTTACCATTGGCATTAAATCTGCCTGAAATCCTTTACTGTAAATCTTTCTGTCTTGCAAATTTTAATATAAGATTGAATACAAAACTAAAAGTTAAATGAAATGTATTCTCTGCTTAAGAAGAATGTGATATCTCACTGGTGCTGCTCCATTAAGTGACTCTTGGTCTCATGGGAGTTGCACCCAATAGGCTTTTCCTTTATGATGCTGCTTCAGAATGGAGCTCATACTTCTAATTGATAGCACTGGGCCTTCCACAATTTTAAGTATGGGATTTTAGCTCTCAGTTGTGCAGAGAGGTAATGAGTGTTTATGAAATTAACATTTTCTTTACAGCTGAAAAGGTATTTTGTATAGATATTTACCTATCTGCACCATCTTACAACCCTTTTCCCTCATCTCTAGTGCATGTTCTTTGTTTTGTTAAGAAAGAGACTATGATCTTGTTCTAGTTTTCACAGAAATTTACTGCATATGGAGGTCTTGTCATCCTCCAGTTGGTCGAGGGTTACAAAATGATGATTACATCATAGGCTCACACAACATATGTAGAGGTGTGTAAGGGTGGGAGTTCATTAAAGACATGATATTTGCAGGAAATTCCACAGGAGTAGCATGTAAGATAATAGCTTTTAGTTTTAATTTCTATGATTTTTTCCAAATGTTATTATTTATTTTATTATTTAAGGGTTGTCATATAAGAACTTTAATTTATTATGTTGATTATTTTTATAGCAGTAGTTACATTTAATAGCTTATTTTATTCTTTTTTTTTAATGATCTAGTTTAATTTTTAATGAACAGTGATTTTATATTTGTTGTGACTACTGATATCTGCTTGTTTCAAATGTGTAAAATGTTGAAAAAATGACACTTCATTCTAGAACTCATCCAGACTATATTACAAGTATGTGAAGTATTTTAGTGATACATTTCTTTTTTGTTTTGCTTTAAATATACAGTTTAAAGTATAGGCTAAACTTTCAAATATTACATATTCATAGTTATTAATGTTAACATGTAAATATTATTAGTGAAGGAGAAAATTAACTGTTTGTTTTATTAAACTTTGAACAATAAATGTTTAGTAGACTGTTTTCTGAAGCAGTTGGTAAGTATTAGTATGTTGTGTGGTTTTTTTGGTGTCTTGTTTTTTTGTAATTGTTTTCCAATTGCAAAAAGGATTTATAGATTTTTTATGTAATAAACTAAATTGTTCACTTTTTGATTAAAAAAAATGGTTCAAGTAGTGTTAACTTATTTTCTGTAATCAAAGTATTTACTGGTAGAAGTAGATTTTTTGCAATTTCTTGCAGTATGTAGCTTGTTGCATTTTTAAGTTTACATTGCAAATTATATTATGAATTGTTGATTGTTTGAGTGATTTTATGGAAGCTAGAAAATTGATTCTACGGTGGCCATATCATGGAAACATCTACGGCCTATTTTGATTCAGTTGTAGGTTTTGGAAAGGTTGTTTTGAGAATGTTGTTTGAAATGTTCCATGTAGAAATTAATGAATATGGGTGAGCTTTGATAAAAAGGGATCCTTTTTGTAATCCATTATTATCTAAGCAATGGTTATAGTTCAAATTGACCTTATATATGGGGTCATACATGAAGTAATATAAAAAAATAAGTGATTCACTAATGACAGAATGATGTTGCACATAAGTATTTCTTCACTAAAATAGCGAATATAGCAAGATTTTTTTCTCTTTACATTAATTTTTTGTTATGGGCAGAAATTTTGAAATAACCCATGTATTTCTACTTTAGAAAAGTTTTATGTGAATAAATTGGTGAAAAAAGTGTTATTATGTATGATATTTATCATTTTAAACTTTTATAAAAATCCTTAATTGTTGCAACAATTTACAACATTTAGTTTGAAGCTTAAATGAGAATCGTTTTGAAACTGTCTACAGACAGTGAAGAATGATAAAGATGTGGGATATTGCGGGCTTGAGCATCCAAATCTCGGTCTCCTAATTTTTATTTCTGTTATTGTAATTTTAATCTCTATTGTTATTCCTTTATTTTATTTCTTTGCTTGAGATTGGAGAATGGAGGTTGACTCTGATAGATGATGTATCCCCACTGCAGTGTGGGTCCTACTTCCACAGTCATCTCTGAAAATCTGGGTACATTTTATATCCCACATTATAGCTTATATCCTGGGGTCCTTTCAGTTGATGCAGCAATTTTTAATATTTTGTTTGGCTTGTTTTTGGTTGTAACAAACTGATATATAGTTAATATTACATATAAACAAGTTACTAATACGAATATTGGTGCAAATTTCATGCTACCAATATTATCTAAAGTGCAAATGAAGAAATGTAAACCATGATACTTTTTCACATCATATAAAAAACTGGTAATTGTTTCATCATGAGATAATTAATATTTTTACCAATATTTTAAAATTATTTAAGGATCAGCTTCTAATCTGAATTTAATGATGTCAATAAGCAAGTATTTGGTATGTTTTGTTTACATGTGTTTAATTGAAGTTTTTACTTAAGACAAATTTAATTCATACAGATTTGTACTTCTCAAATGTACTCAAAAGGCACACCTCACTAGAACTACAGAAAACAAAATTTTGGCACAGCTCTCATTACTTACTCAAACAAAGTGAGAATAAAGCCAAATCAACTGCATCTGAAAAGCAAATAGTGGTGAATAAAATGTAAACAGCTAATGTAAAGTGGAATGTTTTATGGCATGCTACCAGCTGACTTGCAACACACTGAAGATATAAAGTTACTAACAAATATTGGCTCTGTGTGTGTGTGTGTAAAGGTATCTAATTTATTACATACCTGGGGTTGTGTTTTCCTTCCTTGGTGGGCCACACTTTTTCAGAACAGACCATCTGCCATTGCTTCTTTTGGTCTTCGTGTCAAGGTGCAATTGGATGAATTGGGTCTGTCCTTGGATAACATTGCAGAATCCACTAGTTAGCTCATCCCACCACAGCTTATTACAGTTCCCAAATGTGACCTTTTTTTAAGTCATCTGAGAAAAGCAGATACTCCTGATTGGAAGTACTGTCTTTCATTTGCTGAACATCTTTCAAACAATCTTTCCATTCCAATTTATACAGATCATATCAAATCAGGTGATTTTGTGGGCTCTGCCATGGTTTGTTGCAGTTTGGTGGTTACGTGCAAAATCCCCTCTGCAGCTACTGTGTTTACTGCTGATCCGTACACCATTTCTCTTGCCCTGGATCTTATTGAAGCGAAGCAATACTCCAACTGCACTATTTATACTGACTCGCTTAGTTCTCTACTGGCCCTGGAATCACTTCATGTTGGTTAAAACCCTGTTCTCCTTGATATTCAATCATGACTGGCCCATTTCTCATTAACATCTACTTCTATCCAGTTTTTCTGGATATCAGGCCACATTGATATTCACAGGAACAAGCTTGCAGAAACGGCAGCTAAATCTACCTGCTCTGGCACTATCACCACTGTGCCTGTTCCATACATGGACTATGGTCCTGTATTCGAGGTTCGGCTCCATGCTAGCTGGCAGTCAACTTGGAGTGAGAAACACGAAAAGAAGCTTTTCCAAATAAATCCCTTTATTGGACTTTGGCCATCTTGCTTCTGTAATAATCAGAAGGAGAACGTTGTTCTGACTAGACTACGCATTGGTCATAGTATTTTAACTAATCATTTTCTTTTATCTGGAACTGATGCACCAATGTGTAGTTTGTGTAACACTCAGATTACTATAAGCCACATTTCGCTTTCTTGCCATCGTTACGACTCTCAACAATGGCACTATTTTAAACATGTTCTGTCCCAAGGTTATTGGTGACGATAACACTGTCTACCTTGATAAAGTTTTAAGTTTTTAAACAGCTGTTTATCTTTTTAAAGTCATTTAAGTGTTATATTTCTTTATTAAACTTTTTTTTTTATTATTGTGGTTCCCTTTTAAGAGTCACATTCTCTCTAGTTTGACTTGAAATTAGAAAATGGCCGTAATATTAAATAACTCGACACCAGGACTGGAAAGACCAACTTCAGGTGACTAATGCTGCTGTTTGAACTGTTTATTTGAACTACCTGTTAGTCATCATGGCGTGTTTGTATTACAATTTTGCTGCATGTCTTTTAACACTTTTGTAACTTTACCCTTTGATTATGGCTGTAATGTCACGTAACCCAGAACCAGGACTGGAAAGGCCAACTTCAGGTGTCTAACGGTGGTTCTTGTACTTACCTGTTAGTCTACCTGGCACGTTATAATAATTACCATTATGCTACAGAAAGTCCTTTACAACTTTTCTTTCTGTAATTTCTTTCTCTACATTGTAGACTGGATATCAGCATTGGTTTTATGGCATTTGTTTTTAATTGCTGTTTTGTTTTACCTTCATTTCCTTTAATTTACATTTACTTTATATTTACATTTACCTTTTTACTGAATGTTTGGTGCAGATAGCCCAGCTGCTTTGTGCCATAAACCACTAAATCAACCAACCAACCTGTATGTGGTGAGGAGACCTCCCAGGGAAGGTTCTGTTCTTTCAGTTTACCTCCTGTGGGATCTAAACTTCCCACATATTTGCCATGCATGGCAACCTTTGAAGGGGAGGAGAGAATCCTGGTGGTTGAGGGATCCAACCCTAATGCATCGCTTTGGCCTTCAATTCCTGTGGACATGTAGCTTTGGGGAGTCCTCCTTGGGTCAATCAGCTGGTCCACTTGGGCTAGGGTCAACTAAGTACCAATATTGGTTGTCCTCAACAGGTGTTGTGGACATTGTATCTGATGCTGGTTTTTAGGTATAGTGCTTACAAAACCCTTACATTGCTGCAGTGTCCTTGTGTGACATTGTAGTGCATCCCCACGTAGGGCTACATGGTGGGTGAGGTCAGTGGGCACCAAAATTTCCCTTTCATTATTATAGATACTCCAGTTGAAAATCTTAAATAGTGAAAAATTAGTCTATACGTAAATTACCACGTCTTCAAGATTCTGACCTCACCATCTGTACCACCTGTTGTAACTTTTCTTGTATTACATACACTTTCAGACAAACCTTCAGGGCAAATGTTTCCCTTTTTCATTTGGAAGGGACTAGAGGGACTGGCTAGCTATCCAAAGTCAGTAAATAAGTTTTGATCTGGTGACATATTGGTGGAAACATCCACATCTCAACACAGTGAACTCCTCTTGCATTCAAAGGTAATTGGGGATATACCTATTGATGTTACACCTCATGCTACATTGAATTCATCATGAGAAGTTATTGTTGATTGGGATTTGAAGAACATCCCAAAGTCGAAGATTCTCTCTGGTTTCTCCACCCTAGGAGTTCCTGCAGTGAGGTGTACCTCCACCTGCAAAGATGGAATTAAGATGCCGAACAGTGTCTTCATTCTGAAATTTACATCACTATGTTCACCTGCCACCATCAAGGTAGGTTATCTTAATTGATGAGTATGGCCTTACATTCCAAACCATCTCCGATATTTCCAGTGTCAACGGTTTGGTCACTCGAAGACGTCATGTTGTGGTTTCTTGACATGTGCTTGTTGCAGTGGCAAGAATCATGATGCCTACAAATGTGAACTGGACCCTCATTGCATCACTTGCAATGGCTGTCACCCATCCTACTTTCGTTCTTGC
Source organism: Carcinoscorpius rotundicauda (assembly GCA_011833715.1). Taxonomy (NCBI): domain Eukaryota; kingdom Metazoa; phylum Arthropoda; class Merostomata; order Xiphosura; family Limulidae; genus Carcinoscorpius; species Carcinoscorpius rotundicauda. Next base: position 34,345,464 of record CM022398.1, read on the forward strand.
CTTAAATAGTTGGAAGAAAAAGGTGCAGCATTTGAAAATTATAACATGAATTATCCTGAGGCTCTACAATTGCTGTCCTCCACCTCATCTCGGACGTATGCTTTTACACTTCATTTCACATCTACAGTGAGATTGCAGATAGATCTCTCTCTGCCTCCAAATGAATCATTCTCCAAACAAGTCTTTTGACCTCTGTGGTTAAAAAAGTTGATAAATCAACTTTAACACCTATCTGTGTCCCTTACGTACATTCTGGTAGTAGAATGTTTTTCCTGATGACTGTTGCCAGGCTATTGCCCTACCTTTCTTCAAGCCTGGGAAGGATTGCAAGATTCCTTCAATCTACTGTCTAATTGCTTTGACAAGCTGTCTCTGAAAGTATGACCTTAGAGAGGATGGTTAATGCTCGTCTTGTTCGGTTCCTCAAATCAAACCTCTTCCTCTCGCCCACCCAGTGTGGGTTCTGATGACAATGCTCCACCATTGAGATGGCTTATGATACAACATGGATGTATGGAATTTTTTGAGACCTCCACATACACTGTTGGCCAAAATCTTAAGGCCAAGGAACATAAAGAAAAAATGTGCATTTTGCATTGTTAGACTCAACCACTTATTTGAGTAGAGCTTCAAAAGATGAAAATAAGAAATGGGAAAATAAAAAAAAACTTTTTTGCATTTAATATGGAAAATGTGAACACTATGAAATTAGCGTAAATACTAACTGGTCAAAAGTTTAAGACCATACTGAAATGAAGCGTTAATTGGTAAACACATAACAAAATTTAGTCATTTGTGTTCAAGCATTTGCATTGTCAACATCTCCCACTGATATCTCTTCTGTGCCATTGGGTAAAAACAAGGCAAAGGCTAAAAAGTGGACAGAGTTTGAACATAGCAGAATTGTTGAGCTGCAAAAGCAAGTTCTCTCAGCATGCCATTGCTGGTGAAATTGAGTGTAGTAAAACTGCTGTTGCAAATTTCTTAAAAGACCGTGAACGATACAGAACAAGAATTTCAAGTGGTCTGCCCAAGAAATTTTCTCAGGCATTGGGTAGGAGAATTTGACGGGTTGTTCGGCAAGACACCAGCCGATCATCAAACCAGAGTAATGCTGTTACGGACGCAGAATGCAGCTCAAGAACAATAAGATTGCATCTAAGAGAGAAAGGCTTTAAAAACTGTAAACATCTTCAAAGGCCACACCTCCTTCCATGCCATGAAACAGGTTGGTTAAACTTTGAGAAGCACCAAACATGAGATGTAGGAAAGCGGACGGAAGTTTTTGTTCTCTGCTGAGAAAAAATTTAACCTGGATGGTCCATATGGCTTCCAACATTACTGGCAAGATAAGGATATCCCACTGGAGACATTTTCTACAAAACATAGTGAAGGAGGTTCCATCATGATCTCGAGTGCCTTCCCCTTCCATGGAATAATGGAACTTCAGGTTATACAGGGGCATCAAACAGCAGTTGCCTACCTTGGCATGTTGGAGAGAGCATCCTTATTGACTAAAGGCCCTCACTTGTGTGGAGATGAGTGGATCTTTCAGCAGAACAATGCTGCAATCCACAATGCCCACAGGACAAAGGAATTTTTCATGGCAAGTAACATGGTTCTTTTGGACCATCCAGCGTGTTTGCCAGAACTGAACCCCATTGAAAATGTTTGGGGGAGGATGGCAAGGGAAGTCTTTAGAAATGGACGTCAATTCCAAACAGTTCATGATCTTCGTGAAGCCATCTTCACCAGTTGGAATAACATTCTAGCTGGTCTTCTACAAATGCTTATATCGACCATTCCAAAGCGAATGTTTAAAGTTATTTGCAATTATGGCTGTGCAACTCACTACTGAGACCTCTTATTGGGCATTTCCTACCCTGTTTAGGACTTCTCTTTGGTGTATGGTCTTAAACTTTTGACCAGCTAGTATTTAGGCTAATATCACAGTGTTCACATTTTCACTATTAAATGCTAAAAAAGTTTTTTTTTTAATTTTTTTTCCCTTTTTTATTTCCATCTTTTGAAGCTTTACTTAAATAAGTGGTTGAGTTTAACAATACAACATGCATATTTTTTCTTTATGTTCATTGACCTTAAGATTTTGGCCAGCAGTGTGTATGAGTTACGTGGCCATTTGCCTATTTTTATTTTAAAAAAATTTTAATGGACAAGAGATTCCAAGTTTGTGTGGACTCTGCCATGGTTTATTGTGGTCTGGTGGTTGGGCTCAGAATCCCCTCTATAGCTTCTGTGTTCACTGCTGAACTGTATGCCATTTCTCTTGGCCTGGATTACATAGAAGCTAAGCAATACTCAAACTGCACTCTTTACACTGACTCACTTAGTTCTCTACTGGCCCAGGAATCTCTTCATACTGGTTCACACCCTATTCTTGCTGATATTCAAAACTACCTGGCCCATTTCTCTTTAACATTTACTTCTATCTAGTTTTTCCGGATACCGGGCCACATTGCAGGAATGAGCTCTCCAACACTACAGCTAAGTGTATCTGCTCTGGCACTATTACCTCAGTGCCTGTCCCATACATGGACTATGGTCCTGTATTCAAGGCTGAGCTCTGTGCCAGCTGGTAGTTGACTTGGAGTGAGCAATGCGAAAATGAGCTTTTCCAAATAAAACCCTATACTGGACTTTGGCCATCTTGCTTCCTTAAGGATCGGAAAGAGGAAGTTGTTTTAACTAGACTACACATTGGTTACAGTCTTTTAACTCATTGTTTTCTTTTATCTGGAACTGATGCATTAGTGTGTAGTTTGAGTAACACTCAGATCACAGTAAGCCGCAATTTACTTTTGTATCGTTGTTACGACTCTCAAGGATGGCACCATTTTAAACATGTTCTGTCTCAAGGTTTGTCCATAACGTTGGACAGTGTTATTGGTAATGGTGACAATGTTCACCTTAGTAATGCTTTTAGATTTTTAAAGGCCTTAATTTCTTTTTATGAATTTTACTTAAGTTAATTTTAACTTTTTACCACGTTTGGTGCAGATAGCCTAGCTGCTTTGTGCCATAAAACACAAAACCAACCAACTCTATAATGTGAACATTTTTGAACTGTGGACCTTTCTTCTTCAGGGACAAACTGGGAGAAAAAAATTGATGAAGAAAGATCCACAATTCTCACACTGTAGTTTGTTTCATTGATTAATGTCTCTGCCATTTTTGACTTTTTCCTTTATTGAAATTCCATGGGTCTTTTGATATATTTTTTTCTCCATTTGGGTGTTGCAAGCAAGTGGTTTGTTCTTCATAAAAGTGTGTATCTACAAAGAGACTTTAAATAACAATGACTAAGGTTCAACATTATTCTCAATATAAAGTTTATGTATTACTAACAGTATTTCTAGTTACAACACCATAGAATGAGGGAAGATAGTTTTTAATCATAAGTGACTTCATAAAGACAATCTTATATAAAGGCTTTTTAATATTACTCCAAATGTATTTTCATTACACCTGCAGTCATCAGTTCATAGGCTTTTAACAATGTACATGTGAATACATTACCAGCTGTTGTGTATGTGTGTGTGTGTGTGTACCTATGTGCACACACACAGACAGACACACCACACTTTGTGATCAGTCTTTGCACATAAGTGGATTGTACTAGATTCAGCAGTGGATGGATTAAATATGTAAATGAGTTGTTAAAAATCAAAGCTCAGAAAATCTATATGTAAAGCTTTTAACATGTTATTTTTACATAGTGTGTGATTTGACTTGCACATTTCTTTACTAATGAAAACAGTAACTTTCTAACTGATCAACATTATCCTTAAAATGTAAGGAAATAGTATTACTATTTGTACACAAATGTTTGGTTAATTTTAATCACAGATAAAAGTACACTGAAGTAAAACTCTTTACTCAAATACTCCATAAGAGAAAATTATCTGAAACTGTACAGCTAAACAGAATTATTGAATTATAAAAATGTAATTATGTAAGATGCATAAGGTTATCAGAGACACCAATACATTATTTGATAATCTCTGATTTTAGTACTCTACTTAATTTTCAAAATGCAACTAATTTTATTTTTGGATATATGTTAACTTTGAATTTCTTAATACTTTCAGCTTTCTTTGTAAAGTCCATGTTAAAATATTTGAAAAAATATAATGATAAAGCTCATTATTTTTTATTATAATTCAATTTCCTTTCTTCATAGCCATTAAAAGGTTCCAGTAGTCTCAAGATTCAGCATATCTTTCCATTTTTTACAAATGAAGCATGTTTTGTTTCTTTTGTGATTGATTCACAGATTAAGGTTTATACTGCTACTTTTCATACCTTTCTTCCCATGAGATTTTCTGCATGAAGTCATCAGTTATTCTGAATACAACTGGATAAATATTTGTGATGTTGTTTCCTTTTGAGAAATAAATTGTATAATTTTGGGGGTTGGAAGTAAGGATTTTGTAATAGTTTAATTTTGGTAATTTTAGGTAGTTGATTCATCTGTTGCTTAATAAATTATTCAGTTTGATAAACCACAATAATACTATTTCAAGAAAACCAGATATATATAGTTTATAAAGATCTCACTTACATTTTCTTAGCATTGTTAATGTTGTAATTGGAGTTAAATTTAACTGAATCATTCACAAACTGATATAAGGAAATTTTAAGGTTAATAGTATTGGTATAATTTTTTTAGTGAATTTTGTATGCTATTGTTTATTTTTCTTTGATAATCCTATGCATTCATGTAGTTAATAAATTATGGATAGGTATGAGACAAATGACTTAAAAGGCATTGTCAGAGTTTCTAGAAACTTGAAGTTTTATTTTAAAATGTACCATCCTAATGTTTTGTAATAATTTATTGATTGGTCGGCACAAATATGACAATAATATAAAATGTATTAAAGACAGTTAGTGAAAATTAGAATTAACCTCACGTATACAGTTAGTTGAAAAAATTGTGTACGTATGCAAAAATAATTTAACTTGCTTGTTATACCATAAGCTACAAGCCATTATTTCTTTGAGAATAGTGCACATCTACATGGAAGACAAAATACAAGAGTATATGTATTGTCAAAGACTTTTGGAATTATATGTTGTTGTTTTTGCTATTAAATACTTTCAATATTATTTCATTAACACCTGTAACGAGTGTTAAGTTTTCCAAATATATTTATATAGTTGGTTTAAGGGTGTTGTTTTTTAAAGATTTGTAAGATAAAATTGAAGAGTTCATTGTTACCCAGTATTTTGTTCTTTATGGAACTACCCTGTAACATATTTTAAACTAATATTGAACAAAGTATAATCAGTTAACCATTTTCTCATAGGAACTGAAAACATCTTTAAATTTATCAATTTCAGAGAAAACCTGCCAAGTCATTTTAAAGTCAAGGAGTATTGTCCTTTAGTTTTCAGGAATCTACGAGAGAGGTTTGGAATTGATGAAGGAGAATACATGGTACTTTTTCTAAGTTAGTTATAAAGAAGGAAAGGAAATGTATTTAATATTTTGTTTGCTTACAAAATGCCTACATTTTTGCATTAATGAATTATCAGAGAAGTATTTAAACAATTTTGCAGAATTACCACTGCACTCTATTTTGTTGCAAACATTATTCTGAATTGTTTGTGGATCCATTATGCTATTGGTTACAAAGTCCTTAAAAAGTAAAAATATTCATTAATATTGAAATTTCACAAATTAATACTAGGATTTTCTGTGCACTTTACATAGGAAGTGAACTATTTTACCCAGTTTTTGGCCAATTCTTTAGTGTTATAACAGGCAGAAACATAATGTGTGGATCCCACAAGTGGTTACTGGTATAGTTAATTTAAAAAAATCCAGTAATTTAAGGGTTAAGTAATAATAATTTTGGCTTTGAATAGAATTTGGTCTAAAAGCTTAGCAATTTATTTTTACATTACATGTAGAAGAGTGAAAGGAATGCAGATGAAGTGCACATGATATAGAATAAGAATGTCACTGACTCTGCAGTATTTCTTTTTCTTAAGTCAGCAAAACATGGTTCAGAATTTTAGTTCAGTGTAATTATTTTGTATGTTATTTAACATTGAGCCTGCTTCATAACTTTTATTGAAAGAGGTATTAAACTGCAATCAATAAAGAGTAGAAGTACTGATGCCTATGTGTTTGTGCATTAATTAATACTGACCTTTTACCACAAGCTTTGTGGTGATGATCATTTCACAAAGTTTGTAAGATTTTCAAACTGTTACACATATGCTTCATTTAAACCATTATTTTAGTCACTGTAGAGAAAGTATTTACAAATTATTAAGTTTGTGTGTGTGGTAAACTAATTAAACAGTTGAAGAAAAGACCAAACAGAACAGAGTTGGGTGGAAAAGTACTGAGACATATGCTTGTTACTATTGTTATATAAATTATTCTTAAATATTGCCACTGGAGATCTTGTAAATTGTTATCTGCTTCAAAAGTAGAAAGTAACTAAAAATTAAGAGTTCAATATGAATTTCTCTCTAATTCAATATTCTTATAAAATTAAACTAGAAGTTTTTATGATTATGTATGGTAATACTTAATAGTAGGAATTAGGATAAAAACAAAAGTGCAACCACAAAAACTGCTTTTAAATGTTTGAATATTGACTGAGTGAAACTAAAGCTTATCATACTTATATACCCACCTAAACCTCTATACAAATTTATGAAAAAAATAAAATTTTCACCAAAACAAGTAAGAGACATTTCCAGACAAGTATACAGAAAAAATGACAAACTTTCTCTAATTCTTTCACAGAAGAGACAATATGCTACTTTAGGCACATTATAATTTTAGAGAGTAGGTTGGTAAAGAACCTGATGGCTCATGCTGATATAAATATATTGATTTGCCAAAATATGGACAAAATGTTTTAAGTAACTCATTATTCATAATTTATTTCCTTTTTTTCAATATTTTTATAGTATTAAAACTTTGATATGGCTAGCTAGAATACATATAGATTCCTACTTTTCTTCATAAAACAAATTAAAAAATTATACTTCTTACACATGAGAAATTTATTTAAAGTAGGAAATATTCAGGATTTTGTTTCAAGAATCTGGTACCTTTCAAGAATTATTTTGTCTTGTGCAATTTCTGTGTTAGATTGCTAATGTAATACTAAGTTTTTGTTGGGTAAGTTAAGCTTAAATTGTATTGAATTCTTCAGAGTAGCCTGCAGAAGATAAGATTTTGGCTAATTTTTCCAATTAAAAAAATAAATGTAAAATTATTGCATATATCAATCACTAAAATAAGTATCAAAAAGATATTTGAACAATATTTCGTATTGCACAACAAATCACTTACTTTGTTTGATACTATATCAGATGCGTAGATCCTGACAGGATGGGGGGATACATCCTCCCTTCATTTTAAGTGACAGGTATGGTGCATACAATCATCCCTTCCCTAGAGTTTTGTCTGTTGAATTATTTTGTTGCATCACAGGCCTTAAAATTGTGTTTGTTCTTGTGATTTTCGTGTTCTTACCAATCAAATTACATAATTAGGCCTAGATGAAAGCTTTTTCAGTAGCCAAAATGTACATCTTTAATATAGGCGCGCTTCTAAGCTTTTTGATCTAAACGATAGTTTGTAAATATCAGTCAGTAGGCTTAAGCATACATGCAAGGATTGCAAGCACTATCACAGAATCTACCTGTGTCTTGTAAAATTTTCATCACAACAGATTGAACAGAGCATGAAATTCGAAAATATTTCTCCCAAGCATAAACTCCTGTGATCTAGATCTGGCAGGCCATTTGTAGCTTGTAGCTGAATCAATCTAATGTGTATATTGTGCAGTTTTCTTGTGCTATTTGTTCTTATGCATGTGTAGCCAGTTTTATTGTCAAACGCCTTACTCTCCTTAGCTGCTGAAGCTGCTGACCATGGTGTGTGTTTAGTGTACAGTTAACGACAGGTTTGGGCCGCTCCGATTCAGAGGCGCCCTACATCACCCCCTTCGCTCCCTTTAGTCTGAGCCTCGATTTTACAACAGGGCTCATTAGACCTGTGTTTATGGCCCTCGTTAATCCATGAAATTTCAGATTATCACCACCCTCCAATAAAGTGCTGGTGCTTTATGGTAAAAGAACAATATATTATATTATTACAGATAGTAAAAATACTGTATTTTCATGTCTGATTAGAACACAAAAGGAGCGATTTCAACGGCCTGAAGCCTCTACTCGAATTGCATTGCTAGTTTTTGTTTAGGTGTTTTTATTTAACAGATGTGCTCATATACATTACATCACAATGTGTTTGCCTTTTGATGAGCTTTAATAGGGATATAATATATTTTGATTCCTTTAAGTATTTTTCGAGAAACTTGCAATTACTCGTGTTGTAACTAGCACACATTATTGTCTCAGCGATGCCTAGGCAGTCAGTCGACTCAGCAGTCACTGTGAGGTTCGCATGTTCGACTAAAATACATTGTACAGTTCAGTCCTATTTCCATTCTGTTCTATCTTCATTCGGTGCACGTTAGAATTTTTCATTAAAGAATTTTTTAGCCTGTTGAGTCATCTGGGAAACAGATTCCAATTATGACAAGCAAGCATCTGCAACTTTCCAATATTAGACAGTTCTGCAAACCAATTACTAGTAAAAGTTACAATCCAGATGAAGATAATTCAACAACCTCAAGCAAAGGAATAGAAACTTGCCATACAGAGGAAAAATCATGTTTATAAGAAGACAAGTTTGAAAATGTTTGTGCAATTATTGCACATCATGAACCACCAGATAGTTGTGAAACAAGTTTGTGCAGTCATTAAAAATCTGACACTCCACAGATACAGTGTGGAAAGCCATATCATCCAGACACACAACTAATACCACAACAGAAAGCAAAATCTCAAAACATCAATTTCCAGGACAAGTGGTTTGATGAGTTCCCATGGCTGCACTTCGACAATCAGACTCAAAAAGTCATATCTTTCATTGTGCCAAGGTGAAAAATAGAGCCCTTTCTACAGAGGAAATTGGAGAGGCCAGTAGAGTATACTTTCATATCCACCGGTTTTTGCAACTGGAAAAAGGTAAAACAGAGATTCAACAAAAACCAATCCTCCTCTCAGCAGATTTGCTATATCTCTAGAAGGTTCACTTGATTTAACTCTAGTGACTGTCCAGCTACATGATGGGAAAAGAAGCAGCAGGAAGAATGCAAAAGAAGTCTAGCCAAAATATTCAGAAGTTTATGTTTACACGATGGAGCCGTTAACATGAGTAGTGCATACAGTGGGTGCCAGGCAAAAATAAAAGCGAAGCAACTGTCAGTTTGCTTTTTCACTGCGGAGCACACAAGGCTAATTTAATAATGTAACATGCAGTTGAAGCTTGTGAATGTGTTAGAGATTCTGTCCAGTGGGTAAATGAACTTGGTGTCTTGCTTTAGAGGTCAGGCAAATACAAGACAATCTTTGCAAATATTGTATCATCAGACAGCAACAGTGGTCCAGTTAAATACATTTTCCCACTATGTCCAGCACGCTGGTTGTGCCGCCTATCTGCAATTACATGTGCTAATGATAACTACAGTGACATTGTTGATTCTTTGTCCAAATTAGCAAATAAAAAATCACGTGTAGCAGTGATATCACAAGGTCTACTGGACAGATTTGACAAAGGAAAGACAGTTTTAGGATTGTTGATGGCTCAGCATCCATTAGCTGCATTAGAGGAACTAAACTGTGCATTCCAAGCAAAATCAGCAACAGTATCTGGCATGATTGAAGCATCTGCAATGACAGTTGAGCAATTGTGGGTATTGTGAACACAGGAAAATTACAACAAGATATTTGATGAAGCTGAGAAAAAGGTAACTTCCCTAAATCTGGTGCCTATTGAACTACCACACATTTGCAAACACCCTTCCCCCAGAAGGATCACAGGCAATGGATCAGCACACCATTCTACAACAGCTAGAGATTACTACAAAAGCTAATATTTTGAATTTGTGGACACAGTCATAGAACATCTGACCACTAGATTCAATGCAGACAAGGATGACTTGAGGCAATATCTGGCACTTGAGAACATGATCACATCTGGCAAGATTAACAACTCTATTATAAACTTCTATCCAGAAATCTCTTCACAACGGCTCGAGTTTCAGTTACCCATGTTCAAAGGAACAACAAAAGCAGTATTTCTGAAAGGAGAGAAGGATGCTTACTGTAAAATGCATGAAACAAGTGAGCAGATGTTTATTGAAGTGTTTCTTCTCATGAAAATTTTGCTTGTATGTCCAGTATCCAGCTGCGAATGCTAATGCAGCTTTTCTGCATTTAGACTGTTGAAGATGTGGTTAAGGTCAACTCTGTCTCAGTGCCGCCTTAACCATGTGGCAGTTTGTCACACTCACAAAGATGAAGTCAACAAGATAAATACAGAAGAGCTTATGAAAGAATTCATAAACAGATCATTACAAAGGAGGTCTACGTTTGGGAACATGTAGATTAGAGGACTAAATGAATCTTACTTCAATGAAAAGTATGGATAATTATGTGCTATATTGTATTGATGTGTAATTTCCAAGAGTTCGCAAAGACATTTTAATTATTTTTATCAAACAACATAAACAGTTTTTCAGTAGATATAAACTTATCAAGGGTAATTACTAATTTTATTAATATTTGAAAATGTATTTCATGTGATTATTAGTTATTAGTTATCTTGTCAAGTATAATGGCCATCTTTTATACTGTACAGTGTGCAGGAATAAATTCATGAAGCAGTTATTTTGTGACACATTTGTCTTTATTCTATTAACATTTTGAAGACTGTTCACGACACCTCACTTATACAAACCTACATGGAAACCTTGAAGTATCGTGGCCACAAGATTACTTTGTGACTGCGTGTTTACAGCTTTCAGGTTCACGTAACCAGAGATTACCAATTTGGAAATTAAACAGTCCACATAAGTGGTTGCAAAAATCATCATCTCATCTGGTGTAAAAAAGTCCACACCCCTGTACTATATACACTGTTTATGCAAAATTATACCACTTTTGATATTATCATGAACTATATCCTAAAGAAAAATATGCCTGCAAAAGTAAACAAACTCGGTTATAATAAATTCAATTTGAGACTACTTAACCTCTCTAGGCTCATTTGATAACGCACAAAAAAAGATTAATACAAATTTTATTTGTAGCTACTATGCTGATACAAGTCTAATTTAGTCTATTTATAACCAATGGTGGTAGTTCAATTTATAATAGTAAAATGAGTATTTGCACATTAATTTGGACAGTAATTTTGTTATATTGCTTTGATTACTGTTTCAAATAGTGATATTTCATTTATCTGCTTTCTTAAACAACATAGTAATACCATGTATATTCTGCCTTTTTATTTTATTAAAGAACTGTTCAAAGTTATTCAGCTATTCTATGTATGTTAATTTTTAGATAGTAGATTCATGAATGTTTTGAGATTGATTTTCTTTTTACCTTTATTTTTTGTCATTCTATTTAAACCATATTTGGTTTCTTGATGGGTTTTGCAGCTATAAAGCTGCACTTTGTACACAAACTTAGGCTGCACTGTTCTTTGAAGGTAGGTTAGATGATGCCTGTAGGTTAAATCCTCCTTTAAGATTGGGAATGACCAGTTATGCAAGTAGTGCTAGTAGCTGTTTGTCTAACATTAATGGTAAACTAAGGTTTAATAATCTGGAGTAGAATTACAAACAAGGTAGGTTTTAGAGAAAATAGTTTGATTTTGTAAAAGGGACTATCTGTTGTTCAAAAGTGTGTGTGTGTGCGTGCACACGCAGTGTTTATGTTTGCAGATAATAAAGATTACTTATTGTATTTTTGTACAGTTTTGTCTAGCCTCTTTATTTCCATCTCCTGAACTGTTATTTAGAAAACTGTGTTTTCTGATTTACTTTGAAACTGTTTTGTTCCTCTAAAGGAAATCAGTTTGATCTAAAAATGCTATGCATTTACAGTGGCATTTTTTATTTATTAAAATAAATGTTAAGGAAATATGATACAACCTGCATATCTGGGTGGTACTGTTATGAGATAGAAACAAGCATGGATATTTAAAGATCCTAGCTTAACTAGGTGGTAAGGTGTTTTGTTTATTAAAATCAAGAATCATAACATCTATCAGTAAAGGAAAATTCAGAGATATTTTGAGTAACACATGTTTAATATTTTTCACTTAGTAATGTGATCACTTATCAAGTTAATGTCATTGACTAGAAGAATGTTTCATCTATGAGTTCAAGACAAAGAAGCACATTAATCTCACAATAAGTTGGGTTAAAACTAGTGAAATTTAAGTTTTGCAAAGTATTGTTTCAGAGCATTTATTTCTTAAATGTAGACTCATTCTTTGATTACTTAATATTCAGAAAAATGAATATCTTAAGTAAAAAGAGTATTAATTTTTTGATATAGAATTCACTCAGCAAATCTCAGCCAATAGCATTTGAATCCCCTGGTCGAAGTGGAGCTCACTTTTATCAATCATTTGACAAACTGTTCATTATCAAAACACTTTTGAGTGAAGAAGTTGAACAAATGCATGTTTACCTTAAACAGTATCATCCAGTAAGTATTGCATGTATGCAGTTTCTGTTAATATTTATTGCCCTTGCTGAACATTCCTTTAAAGAGTGATATATTATCTTAACTTTGAACATATTAGCAGTACTGTTTTCTTCTGATTTCCTATAATTCCTCAAATGACATTAACAAAAGATGAGTCAAAAAGTGTTTAGCTATTATGAACTCTTGTAAAACTGTTTTGAATTCTTGGTTTTATTTTAAATAAATAATTTTGATATTTATTTGAGGCTTAAAGAATTCAATTTTCTGTTTTTGTTGTATTTTACTGTTAGATAAAATGTTTAAATGTCGTATTACTAACAAGACTACTTCAACCCATCTCATATCCAACTGTCGAAGTTCATGTTCTGATTCTTAACCAGATGTTGATCATGCCATCACTACATTTACCATTTGAAAAACTTAGTGAAGAAAACAATGTGAACTGTGATCATACTGATAAGATTATTAGAAAATAAATTTTTTATGTTTATGAATAAATATAAAATTACCCCAAGATATGCACTTGTTTTTTCAGTACATAGTTGAACGTCATGGAAAGACATTATTACCTCAATACTTGGGCATGTACAGGCTGACTGTAGATGGAGTAGAAACGTATCTAGTTGTGATGAGGAATGTGTTTAGCAGCCCACTTAGCATCCACAGGAAGTACAACTTGAAGGTGAGAAAAAGTAACTTGTTTTCAAGATTGTTAAGTGAAATTATCTTATTCTCTTCACATACCTTTCATTGGTGTATTTCCTTGTGATTTTCTATTTGTTTTGAATTTCACTGCTTTTAGTAAAATATTTCTTCATAACTCATGATTACAAGGGATTTCAACTTTTGAACAAGAATATTATTTTCAAGTTTTAGATAAAACTTGCATTTTTATACTTGTTTTAATGTTTGTTGGAAGTAAGGTAAATTTGCCTGTACTTCTTAAAATAAATATTTTAGATTACAGCAAAAAGGTGAATGTGTATTTTCCTATGATGTGAAGTTTTTCAGAAAGAAAATACACTTGAAAGAGTAGGGTCATATTGTATGTAATTTTTGTATTACAAAAAAATCTTATTGTTTCAAAGAACATTGAAAGTAATTTGATGCAGTGATTCAAAAACATGGATCACTGGTCAATTAATGTTGAATTTCTTTCTTGTATTGCGATTACCAAATAGCTTTAGTTTATCAAGTAGCAAGTTGTGTTATGATTTACAAAACATTTTTGCTTTAAAAATTTTCTTCGTATATACATATTCTTATGAAGTCTTCTGTTACCTCATTAGGTATAGAATCAGATTTTTTTTCTCAGGATTCTCTTTTAAATGCATTTTCTCCAATTTCCTCTTTTTTTTTCTTTCTAATTACTCCTCAGTACTCTGTTTGCAGTTTATGTGGGTTCTGTAGTTGTCGTGATGTAGACAGCAATGTTTGATAGCTGTCTGTCCCCTGTAGAGTGTGTAGTCCAGAAGTGGTCCCTTTATGTTTGCTTGCTTCTGCTCTCATGACCAAAGTCAGATCTGAAACAAAATTTGGTTAAATCTTTCATCCCATAGGGTTCCACAGTGGACAGAGAGACCCGAGATAAAGATAGGGTAAGTCAGATTAGGGAGATTTTTATTTTGTCAAACTAGTCACATTCGTGTTAGTTGTGTGAATGTAAAATGTTTCTTATGATTTTACAATTTTTGAAGTCTGTAATGTTAAGACGTATAATGTGTATATAACTTGAGCTTGTTATTGACATGAATATGAATTATAACATTATCTTCAATGCATAAAGTAGCTTTTTTATTTCATTACAAGAAAGCATTTGTGACAATCTGACATTTGATACCTTAACATAGTAATACTAGGTACTGTGTTTGATATGAACTTTTCCCATTCTCAACCTAACAAGTTCTGGTGTAAAATAAAGGGCTGTGGCTTTTGTGCTGACTATAGTTAGATATTTTTTTTTTCTTTCCTTTTCTCAAATTATGTGTCATTATTTAATTAAAGCTTAAATACTAAAAGCTGGCAAAGTATTAGAAACTCATAGTCATTTAGTTTCTAATGCATTATACTGCACTTGAGCATTTTTTTTTCTCTCATCATCCAACTTAACTGATGATTTCTAACATTGAAGGAAAGGCTTCTTGGGCCAGCAACTTGTGGTAGAAAACAAACAAGTCTGAAATGCTAATTTCATCTTTGATACAGAATCCAAATGGATAAGTTAGAAGGAATGTGAGAAGAAAAACATTTGCAGATCATCAGATTTTGATCACAAATTTCAGGCCTGTATCACTATGTAATAATCTTTACCAGAAAAATTTAATGCAATCAATAAAAATTGAAATTAAATATAACTTGGTCTTTATTTTGAGTGCCAAACAAACCATTAAAAGGTTGTATAACCACTTCTGCCTCAGGTTATCAGTTGAATATCCTTACTGTTAGCAGTATTTTTGGTCTTTATTACCAGCAACAAGTGTACACCAATAGTGATGATATAGTCCACAATACTGTTTTACCAGCATACCAATTTGTTAAATGTATTGTAACATTATGAATACAGTTGTGTTCAGCTACTTTCTGGACATCCACTGTGTCTGTATTATGAAACCCAAAATATAAATATTACAGTGTACCAAGGCAACTATTGATAGGGTTGGAAAAGATTTTTCATGTGAAATGTACAACTTCCTTTAGTATGATACACTGTTCAAAGCAAATTCCACTTGCAGTTGCTATTTTATAATTAAACACCATCTGTTGTGGAAATGCTTACTACATCATTCACCTAGCAGAGGACATACACATTTGAGTCCTGTTATAGTACAAATAATGGGAGCCATGAGCTGTGACCACCTTATAGGTGGATTGCTGTATAGTGGAATCCAAAGTCAGAGAACGGAACCCAGCCCCATCACAAATTGTTGTACCAGTCTAATTGAAATATATGCCAAAACTAACAACTTGTGCTGATATTCTAAATTGAATGCAATTAGAAACTACACATCATCATTGTTTAATAAACCATGCAATAAACAAGCACTTATTCAACAGTGGTCTTCCCACTTTTCCTAGAAACACATGACTATTCTCAATTTGCTTTCCTAATTCTCCTTGTTTATATTCTTAGGTTTTATGTTGGATTTTGGACTGAACAAGACAAGTATCTTAAATAGTGATAGTTTTGTTAATTGTAGTGAGTGAGAAGCCATGAAACATATTTGAGTTCCACAATTATACATAGTTTTTGAGGGTCCAATGCTGCTAATAGGTTTGTCTACTAAAATTTTGGAGAGCTGTATGTGAACCCATGGTATAGTGGGACCTGAGTGCATTCATCACTCTTATCTAGAATTCTTTAGGTAAAAACAGCTGTAGACTTCACTATTGGATTTTTTATTACTTATGGCCTTTGTAAAATTAAAATGTACCATAGAAATCCTAAATATGTCAGATGGTTAGTGAAAAATTTAAGTACTAGATCATTAATTCTGAGCTTGTTAAGCAAGGAATGTTATTGATACAGATGTAAGAATAGGATTATTGAAATCTTGGACGTGTCAGTCAAATTTTTTTTTTCTGATCACCTCTTGTTATAAAAGCTGATTTTTCATACTTTAAAATCTGTAATAAACTCAACTTTTTCAAAAAATCTTCAGATGAGTATAACTAAAAAATAATTGTTTTTCACCAAAAGCGCATGTGAATCCAAATAGCTGAGTATTAAATTTTTGGCCCCACTGATTTAATATTCCAGTTGTGTTGCTTATTTTACGTAACTACTGTTCCATCTTATGTTAAACAAAAATTATACATCATGATTAATAATAAAGTTAACACATTTTGATACCAAATCTAAAGTCATGTATTTAATCAATTATTTAGGCAATGACTGTTTCGTAACACCTCATTTAAATTTTTCATTGCAATTTCAAGCATTTTAGGTTACAAGAGTATGTTTTCCTTTTTATTTTAGGTTATTAATGGTGAGTAAAAAACCATACACTAAACTGAAATAATATTATTAGTTTTCTTTTAATTTGTTTTGGTATTGATACAAATATCGTGACTGCTGTATCTTGATTAAGACTGAAATATTTTCATTGTTTTATTTACATTGGAAATCACATATGTTTAATGTTGGTGTCTAAATTAGTCTTGTGTTACAACTTTCTAGCATGAGGATTATGCAATCAAAATTTTTAATGATGACTGTTTGAGCAAATATTATTTGATTGGAATAACAAGATTTTATTTTTTAGGAAAAAAAAACAAAAAAACTCAAACCCCATAAAGATTAAACCTCACTTTAAATAATAGGTTCAGTTTTTATTACTATGCCCATTTCACTAGTATTTGTTTCTTTTTTTCTGTTTTGTTTCAATAGTCTTCTTGGTTTTATTTTAAAACTTTGCAACTATCAACCATTGGTTTCATCAAGCTTTTTGAATGCTGTTTTTTTTTCAGTTTTTGGTAGTTTAAGGCCAGTGGTTTATTTTATGGCAATTGTTTGGGGGTGAGAGGAGGTACTGTTTTGATGCTATTCCAGAAACTGTGCATTTTATGTTTATTTTCCAGAATCCTCTCAAATAAGAGAATCACTTGATGTGGTTAGCCAAGAAAATAACAATGGTTATTTCATATTGTCTTGGCTCTGAATTATAAAAGAGTTTTAAAAAGAGAAGTTTGAAGTGTTGTACAATGTACTACTTTAATATAATGTACTTAGCTGTTATATTACTCAGAATATGGTTTTTGAGAACTTGTGTACAAAAATGAATATAAAATATTTTGTACTGCCACTTAGGCAAGTACATTGCTTTCATTAAAATGATTCAGACATAAAGTTACAATCAAATGTGATACCAAACTCAAAGTAACTTTTAATAATGAGTTTACTTTGTAAAAATAAATGTTCATTTTACTTGAGTTTAGGAAAACTTTATACTCTAATATTGTAATTATAGGGAAAGGATGTGGTCACTTTGAAGGACAATGACTTTGTCAAGGATGGAAAAGTGGTACACATAGGACCAGAAGCCAAGGAAAAGATCATGAATATATTGTCATACGATATTGAGGTGAGAATTTTGACAAATCTGTTTGAAAGAAAACTGTTTCACTTTTTTATTTAGAACAGATGTTTCTACTGTCAGACCTAAAAAAACATTTCTAATTTTGATATTCTTAGTTAAAAAAAACAAAAAAAACTTCTGTTTTATTTACAGAAACTCACCATCCATTTAAATTTCAAAGTGAACTGGAATATGGATTCTTCAGGAATAAAAGTAAACTGTGAAATAAGATCTTTTCTCATTTTATTGCTGTTCAATTCATAGAAGCCAATAACTATGCAACTCGTTCTTTAGGTCTCAGATTGTTAAATAGTGGGATGTATCAGTTTAATAAGTACTGTCAAACCAATTCTTCGTTATCCAAAAACAAATATTAAAATATTTCTATATGTATTGTATGCAATTTGGGTTTATTAATTGGACTGAAATAAAGACTTGTATTTTTCTCTATTTGAAAACAAAATTTTAAGAATTATTTTTTTAATGTAGTAGTTTCATTTTCTTATTGTCTGCAATACAACTTCAGTGATAATAATTGATCTTTCTGACACCTTTTAAGATTATTCAATTAGGAAACCTCTATTTTATTTAAATATTTTCATAGTGCTTAGCCTGAAGGAATACTGTTCTGTAGTTTTCACTAGGTTACCAAACATAAGTAATCAACCATTTGTTTTAAATATGAAAAATATAACGAAACAATATAGCTAGCACATTACAGATGTACTTTCTTTTTGCTTAAAAAGTGTTTTAATTAAGACCAAAATGTGAAGAAAAAACTCGCTGTAAATCAGACTGTCAAATATAAATGAGATGTTTATACCTTTATGTATAAGAAAATAACAATAGTATTAAATAAAATTGACATAAAGCTGTCAAAATAGATACAAGTTTATTTAGAAATAAAATACAAGAGAAAACAAAATTTGAAAAATATAAACAGATCCATTGTTGAATTCTCTTTCATAGCCAGCAAATGACTTTTGAGAATTTACAAAATAATGTTTTGTATGACAAACAAAAGCAGAGACTGTTAAATTGAGAAAACTTGTCTTTATTGTAGTTTCTCTGCAAACTCAATGTGATGGATTACTCTCTTCTTCTTGGGGTTCACAACTGTGAAAAAGCAGTGCAAGAGCGAGCAGAAGCCATGGAGGCCGATGGAAATGATGGGGAGAATGGAGGACCACTACCAACAGACGAAGATGAAGATTCTGCTGGTAGTGGCCTGGCAGCAATAGTGCCTACTCCTCCTGACTCACCCCAGACTGCTGTTCCTCCTGTTGTTGAGTCACTTGACCCAGACAAGGACATCTATGCCATCAACAGTGGTGAAGGTAAATTAGTTTCCATGTGAATATCTCAAGGTGGATATGCAAATCTATATTGCTCATTTTTGGTTGGCTGGTGATTTTTTCTTTTATCTGACTGTAAATATTTTTCTTAATTGTGTATTACCTTGTTGAAAGGTATTTACCATTCTCTTTTTCTTAATTTTTTTTAAAAGAATGTTCTGAATTTAAAAGTTGTTTATTTGTAGGTTTTTTTTCATCATAATTTAGATGATTTTTCTCATGTTGTTACCAAACACAAGATGCTGCTTCATAAATCTTAAATACTTGTACCTTTCTCTCCCTTGCAGGAGCTCCACGGAAGGAGGTGTACTTTATGGCTTTAGTTGATGTCCTGACTCATTATGGAATGAGAAAAAGGACAGCTCAAGCAGCCAAGACAGTGAAACATGGCTCAGGAGCTGAGATCTCAACAGTACATCCTGAACAATATGCTAGGAGGTTAATGGATTTCATCACTAAAATCATACAATGATGAAGGGATTATAAAATAGTGCACATAAGTGGTTTTGATTTGAAGTATTCTGTTGCATGTGCACGTTATCAAATCAATTCTATTAGTCCAAAGGCATGTAGTATGAGGGTTATGTTTTTGGTAGTTACGTTTTTATCAAAACTTGTATATCTTAATTACCAATAGTATTTCTATTAATGCTAAAGTTTGTTTACTTGTTTAATTCAGAAAATACTAAAGTTGTGAAGAACATGGGAAATTTAAATGTTTTTTTCTAACTTGTGTTAATCGTGTTGTATATTAGTTGTTAATAGCTGTGTGCCATTTACCGCTTCAGATTTGGCCTGCTGATGTTGTGTAGTTTAGCCACAAGGTTCACTAATATTAATTGGGTATGTTAATACACACACACACACATTCTTAAAACTAGTGTCATAGTTGATCATAGATCCTAATGTAACAACATTGTACTAACCAAAATGTAAGACACACAACACTTCTTCAACACTTAATTGCTAAATTACATTTTATTACTAAAGTTCCAGAGATTCTATTTGCAAGCATTATTTTCAAAAAAACATGCACTATCTAATTACAAATATACAAGAAAGCATTTAATTAATTACAAAAGTTGCATGCAACTACTTATTTTAAGATTATCATACAAAAATAATAGCATTTGTGTTTGGAAATGCAGATGGTTCTATTTGAGGTGCAATTTTAAATCCCATTTTTAAACTTACAAAGCATGAATAAAAGTCTATCAATTCCTGTTACTGTACAATGGAAACTTGCATTTCTTTAATGAAAATGACTATAAAATCTGTAATTTCAGTATTAGAAAGTAATTGAGTATTAAATAACAGAATAAAAACATGCAGATAAGAGTTCCATCAGAAAATTCAAGAATGCACTCTCTTTACTCAATTTTGTGATGGTCTTACAAGCAAAACTACATCTTTAACATACCAGATTAGGTCATACTATAGTGATTGTATTTTGATAGTAGATGATAGAAATAATACTTGCCAAAATATTGCTAATTATTTTTTTAACATGCGACATACACAAGTTTTTTTTTAGCAATGGAACATAAAGTATTTTATGTAAAGTGCTATGAAAAGCAGTTAATTCAGATTGCTTTATTGAATTTCTATTATCTTTCTTTTTGTTTGGCTTGCAAATAAATCCAAACACCCATCAAATTAAATTATTTATAATATTCTTGTTCATGATAAACTGACTCCTCTAGGCATCATGGCAAAGTTTGAAATATTATTCCAGAAGGTGCTGAATGTTATAAATGAGCTACTTGACTCTCTACTTTTCAGAATTTTCCTCAGAGTTGAAATCCATGATTTATGAGAACAGACAGCTGTATATAGCAGTAATAATTTTAGAGACTTCAGTGTTTCCAGAATCAGTATTATACACCTTGCCCTTCTCATTACTCTTCTTCACTTCCAATTAATATGATTTGCTTTATTCAAGCATGAATCCCAAGGTATGCAACATCTATAAATGTTACAGTTGAAGCAGTCTCCTTTCTTTCTATGTTTATGGCACCCACTATAAGGCATTTTACAGATTTAATTTATGAGTATAATTTTTCAATCAGAAATTTCTTTAAATTCCATTATTGGATTATGGTTACACAGTCTGCCACCTGCAATCCTTTTTTGATGCTGGCATTTTTCCTTGCTACTGGAGGTTATAATATACATGTGATCTTTGAAAATATTTTTTAAAAATCAAATTTCATAAGTTTAATACCGTATTTACATAGTTTGTAACTAGTTATTTGCATAAAATGTTTACACTTAGTTCTAATCTTTGAATGTATCTGGTATTTTTCACCACTTTTTGCCTTAATTATTCTTAACTGTGATTGGACCAAGTTCTTATAGAAATGGTTTAGTTAAACATGTACTGCAAAACACTTAGCTTTCATCTGCTTGAGTTATTCCATTATTAAATAGTTGTTGCAGAAGAAAAAGTTAACCATTTGTGATAAATAATCATCTTAGATGCATTTTTAGTAGCTGCACAATATCGGTTAGGGTATGGGAAAGTAAATGTTAAAATACTTTGAAAGTTGCATCTGTTGATAGGAAACTATAATTTGTTCTGTCAGTGCATTATCATAGCTAATATATTTATTATTATTCTTAAATAGAACTATGTAAGCCTTATAATTTTTCAGAGTATGTAAAACAAACTCTTTACTATTGCCTTTGCTACAGGTACACAGAACTTTATGTAAAAGTGGCCTGTAATTGAATCCATACATTTGACTATCATTTTTATTCTGTTGGGAATTTTTTATAGTGCAATGTATTGGTGTAAAAGTTTTGGGTGTGACTTGTGGTGTCTATTAGTATTACACATCTTCTATAATTTGAAATTTTACTTTGCAAGAGTTACCAGGATTAATTGTTCTCAGCTTGGGGAAGAGAACATTTATTTCAATAAGTACAAAGAGAAGTCTCACTATCATAGTTATGAACTTAAACTTCATAAAATATTGAAATATAGACCTGTATAATTTCCTGTTTAACAATAGAACAAAAGACTGGATACATAGTATGCAATCTCCATATTTACACATTAATTCTTCGTCATGCATTTTCCAAAATCTACAGGTTCTGAAGTGTTACAACTAAGTAACAAAATAAAAACTAGTTCCAGATAAAATCATCAAGTCTTAATCTTCAAGCACTCACTTGAACAGATGACTTGTTAAAAAGATCTACCCTATTTGTTGTCCAGACTTATCAGTTAAATTTATGATTACATGGTAAACAGTTTCACAGATACTGCCTTTCTTTTAATGTAGTTAGCTTTTAAATAACTGTGTGGTAGCACCTTCTATGATTTCTTGTATATTTGAAAATTACTTAAATCAAAAGCCTCATCCTGATCTCCTTTTTATTTTTATGCAAGTTGCGAGTAAAGTTATGTAAATATTAGTTAAGAAATTTTCAATGAATATTTAAACCTGCATGGTTTTAGTCAACTACAAAATAATGGTATCCAGTTCATCATAGGAACTTACATGTAAAAATTATCAGATATAGGGGGAAAAAAAGTAATACATAATTTTACATAAGCAGAAATTATTACAATTGATACACTAATTCCATTCACCTTTTTTCTTTATTTCTTAAAACTGCTCAAATTGTTTTCTAACATACTGTTGAATATGTGAGTAACAGAGAGATGCTTATGTTACTAAATTAAAATAACTATTTGCATTGTAATTAACTTGAAGCATCCCACATTTGTATCATTTCAAGATTGCTTTAGTGGTGTTATTGTACAGTTGTGTATTTATCACAAGTGATGTAAATAATAGTATTGGTTGTGTCTTGTAACATTTTAAATGATAAAATAAAAATCATTTTCAAAAAGTAAAGTTATGCTAGTTGCTATTTTAAGAATACAGTAACTCTAGAGAGGTTAGTTTATTCTCAGTAATTTAATTTTTATTTAAATATATTTTTCTAGCTCCTGAAACTACCTTAATTGCATTTACTAATTTTTGTTTTGTTTCTTTCAAAGATACCACATCAGTGTATAAGGTGAAGTAATCAACAAAAATTATTATAGAAAACTAAAAACTTAATATAGAATCCAATGTCACATTCTTGTAATCCTCTTTTTACAAAATTACCAGAAAAGGATGTTGTAAATAATTATATAATCAGTGGTCAAACATGTAATTAAATATTACTTAACTCTTGAAACTTATTGTACAGGATAGACAAATTCAAAAAAAAATTCCTAACCTGAAAATCTTCCTTCAGATCATTGTTGTTGAACTGATCTAAATCAAAGAAATTTACCTGTGATCACATCAGTTAAGACAGTATGTATTTTAATGACATCCAAAATTAAAGTTAGATTTAAAAAAGCCTTCCTTCACAGTGACAAAATTTCTGTGAACTTGTACTGCTACAAAATGGGCTTTGATATATCTGGTAAGCAGAGCATAGGTAGCCCTGTGTAGGTTAATAACAATACAAGATTTAAAATGTAACATTTCCAAGTCACAAAATTTATAAACCTCAAATGTTGCACTGGCACAGTGACATCTGGTCAAAAGACATTGCTCCAATTCTTATTCTATGGTTTAAACTACACTTTCCATAATATCTGAACAAGACTTTTCACTATTTTTTTTCTCAGTAAAATATTTAACAAGTTTCATCATCAATATGTTGTGAATGAGAGAAATATGAAAAGTTGTATTTTGATGATAATTTACATTACTTCAGAGTAATAGTTTACTACTTCATGATGTTTTATTCTAAAGATACAACCATGTAAAACTTTGTTCATTTAACTTATGTAGAGAAAATTCCTATTACAATTAAGACTAGCTTCTTTTTATTTTTCTATAAAGTTACAACATGTATGTTGTTGCACCTCAAGAGTGTAGCAATTTAAATCTAGCTCTTCACAGTTGCTGTGGCAGATTGAACATCGTGATATTTGTGGGAGCCATCACAAAATGGCCTGTTGTTGGTCTGCTTACAGTTACAGAACCAATATTCCCTTGTTTCTTCTGGTACAAACCTAACTGGTCGAAGGTTGATCTTTATGTATGGACTAGCATGGCTTTTGTCGCAAAATGGCTGAAATGAACAGCAAAAAGAGGAATTACTGCATGTTGCACACACATGAAATTCATAAATCTTATTACTTTTTCCAAAAAGATAAGAACATAGTATGTTATAAACTCTGAATATTCTTCCAACATGTGAGCACATGTACACATATGGCATATTCTAGTTTTGTGTAATATTTATGTTAGCTGAACCAGTTCTTACTAATGTAGTATTACTTACAGAGCTGATTATCATTTCTAATCATCTTCACATTATGTTGTAGTTTGTATTTTAACTAGAGAATGATTTTATAATTTACAAATAAATATTCATGTACAAGTTATTCCATTTTCTAAAGAACATGAAAAAATACTAAGAGAAAAGCTCTAAAACATAATGAATTTTAACAATTATACATCTTGTATAATTGATACAATTTTACTGAATTTAGACAAAATTCAAATTTATAGATACTGAATGTTATTAGTAACTCATAAGACATCTATTACGATATTGACTCGAGTATAATTAGCAAATACTATTATGATTAATAGCCTTTAATATTATAGATCTAATGCCAGAATATTCACAGTTCATAGCTGACAGATAATCCATTGTTTTTATGCAACTACACAACAATAATCAAACATTCAAATAAAGAAACTGCACAGTTTAGAATTCAGGACTGAAATATCTTACAAAATTGCACCTTTGTTCATGAAAAAAGGACGTTTTTAAACTATTCTGTAACTGTAAAGCCTTGACAGATACTTTTAAAATACTGCCCATCTCAAAAGCCAAGGCACAGTCACATTGAAAAACACGTCCTAGAGCCAAATATCTGTTCATCATAAAACAGTATTAGCTCTTGCAGAAAATAACTTTAAAAGATTATTTGGTAACTGCTAAACTGAGATAAATAACAAAATTAATTTTTTTTTAATAAAACTAAAACTTTCTTGTGTATAAGCAAGTGAAACTTGCCTGTCTTTTACTGTGCCCACAGGAACACCAAAAATATGCTTTTCCTTTTTCACACTGGAATTTAAATGGTTTTTTGTCATAAATTTTGCCTTTTTCCTTTTGATAATAAGAGCTATGATACTGCTTTTCTGGCCTTTCTTCCAGCTCTGGCACCTTTGTGTTGCTAGTTGAATTTTTTCCATGACACCAAACTCTAAATAGTTGCTAAAATAAAATAAAAACTGTTTATAAACTTGTAAGAAAAACACTGACCTTTTTTTTATAAGATAGTAAACACTGCTGCCTTGGCCTGCATATAATTTTATGCTATTCTTGTTCATTGCTGCTCCCTACATGTAAACTCTTTCTTTACATATGCCTCATGACTTCTGCTCTTCCCTACTGGGATCATGTAAATCATCATGCTTCAACTCTCCACCAACATGAATACAGAATACTCACCTAAAGCATGTGACATATGTGCCCCTACTGAACCACCACTTCAGTTTCACAGAAGACAGAAACACGAGAAGAATCTGAATGGAGGAACGCACCTATCAAAAATATATTTTCAGTACAAGAAAATTATAACTTCTGAAATGTCACTTCCCTTCCTTCACAAGATTAGCTAGAATCTCACATTGATTAGGAGGAAGAAACAGTCCAAGGGAAGAACAAACATACTCTCCAAAAGCATCCAAAGGTTACCTCTATGTATGAGAGTCGGATCAAAAGACTTGAACAGGGGAACTGCATCATTTCTGAGCAGGTATACTCTTTGCCTATCTGTAAAGAGTGGAGAGAAAGAGCACAAAAAAAAACAACAAAAAACAGGAGCACATCCAAGGGGTGACAGTTGAGGGAGGTTATGCATTCAAATCCTGAAATAGATATATACAAGTCAATCCCACAAAGCAGAAAAAGTGGGTGAATCCAGAACCATTTCAGACAAACTCTGAGAAACAATGGGGTCTTTAATTCTTCCAACAAAACTTGAAAAACCCAACATTATATATGAAAGGGTGCCACTAATGAAAAAGGTTGCGAGTTGAGTTTTTTACAGGACCAGAACCCATTGTATAGTCACTGGTACTGTTGGCAACATGATGTGCCATTAAGAAAAATTACAAACTGTGGCACATGGATTACCAACTGGGAGAGAGCAGATTGTTGTTGCACCCACGCCACACCAAAATGGTATAAAATGGGGTCATATGTAAATCCCTGAGATAAGGTGTAGGTAAACAGACTCAATTAATACAGCATCCTGATTCAGAAGGCTCCAACATTACAGAAGCCATGTATGTAATTCCAGAACCAAAGATGACAAATGAACCAATATGGAGGAAAGGAGGGAGAGAGTGTCCCTGGAAAATTCCTCACAATTTCTATGAAGAGCCTCAAACAGGAGATGAATAGTGGAAAGATACCTCAAAAAAGTCATGAGAGTAATATATAGGTAGGTGTTAAATTGACAGGAAATTCATGACTTGCCCCTCAAATGGTTGACCCAGAACCAAACAGTTGTTGGTTGGGATAAGGACAGTTGGAAATGATAAGCAAGAGCAGACTGATCCAAAGCCTGTTGGGGATGAAGTTAATGCCATTATTTGACTAAGAGGAAAATTGTTCAGCATGAACCCAAATATCAGGGGAAAGGGGAGAAACCAAATAGGGTTTAGAAAAATGTTCTTGTAGTGAGAAAGTATGTAGTATGGGAAGGCACGGCAAAATCAGGAGGTCCTTTGGTGTCAACAGGTCAGCATCATCACAAACAAAACATACAAGTTTGGCTTCTGTATAAAAGAAAATAACAATAAAAAAACACACACACAAGCATGTTATATTTATTAACACACCAAAAAAGCTAATAGTCAGATGGATAAGCTATTCTACTTATTTTTAGTGTAGTTTATACATGTAAATCTAAATATCAATGAATAAATATATCACCTGTGTGCACAAAAAGAAATTCAACTTGTAAAAATTATTCTCTAGTTATCTAAGCCAGTTGATATTGCCACATTGCAAAAAGCATCTCTAGATTTTTTATCCATATGAATGCTTTCCTATTTTTATCTGTATGTTGAGACGTAAATATGTAGAAGGAATATGACATTGTCTTACCAATATAACTCGCTTCTATCTGGAATTCAAATATATTTCAAAACTATAAAAAACCTTTTGCCATAAAATAATTGAAGTACAATTATATTTAATACTTTTCCAAAGTCCTTAAAATAAAAATCTATCCAATGATATCATAATTTAGTGATTTAATGCCAAACCAGTAAGTCATACTATCTCACCAATATTCACTTAATGAGCAAAATATGTAAATAATCTACCTTATTTTCTATGTCAAATAACTTGATGCTACACTCATAAATAACAAAATCATTTTAATAAGACAACTGGTACAAACTTATAGGAAGCACTGAAGTGATTTTTTTTCTTTTCAAGTCTTCTCTTTCTTAATAGTTTTAATCCCAGTTCAATGTACTGTTTAAAAAATGGTAAATCTAATATAATATTGTATTGATGTACTTTAGAGTATAGATAGGAATAATATCTGTAAGCTGGAATGATCCTCTAAAATCATACAAGTTCCTATATTTTGAATGAAGGTTACAAGTACTTTGGAGCTAGTGGACTAGACACATTTTCAAACGAGTTAACTGAAGCACATTTTTTTATATTAATTACTTAAAACTTATTGACAATTACTTTATTCTATCCATTTTCATTATTTCATTTACTTTCATCTCACAGTTCACAATGTTAATCATCACAAATTGATTGAATATAACTTTTACACAATTAATAATTAATTTCAAACTTGAGCTCCTTTATAAAAAGTCTATTTCTATGAGGAAAAAAATGTTTAAAAAAATCACGAGTTTCTTGCAACTTGAAATTTATCCATAATATACAACAAAAACAAATTAATGAAGCCAATTACAACAACAAACAAAGCAACATCCTAGTACCTTTCATCAAATATTACTGAGCCTTACAATAAGATAACTAATGCCAATTTATACCAATTCCTTTCAGAACCTTGGATAACACTATGTAACACAAATTTTGTTCCTGGATAGTATATATTATTTCTTAATTGTTTAAGTTGTAAAAGTACAGAAAATAGCCATTATTCCCTTCAAACTTTGCTTTTGTGACCTGGATAATGAAATTTAGAAATTAACCTATTTTCTATGTAAAAATAGGCAAAGTTGCACATTTTCATTTACATAAAGTCTGAAAAAAACAACATATGAATCAAGATTTACATGTATTTATACTAAAGTTATACAAAAAATGAGCAAAAATATTCACAAGTGAGTAGCTTTTCAAGATTTGCAACTATAATGTAAATCACTTTAACATATCAGCCCCCAAATATAGTCTCTCATCGTGTTTTTATCATATGCTCCTTGGTAGCAGCATTTAAAGTCCAGTATATCTTGGTGGAAGCACTCACCTTGCTCTTCTGAGTTTGCTCCCATGTTCTTGAATTTATCAATATGAGCATCAAGGATGTGGACTTTCAGGGACATCCTGAAGCCCATTTTGCTGTAGTTCTTCACCAGAACCTCAACCAATTCCACATAATTTTCAGTCTTGTGATTGCTCAAAAAGTCCCAAACAACTGCAACAAAGTTACCCCTAGCTTTTTTTCCTTTCTACCGAGCTTCTTGGGGAATTCTGTGCACTCCAAGACCTTCTTTATTTGTGGTCCAACAAAGATGCCAGCTTTTACCTTTGCCTCAGACAGCTTAGAGAAGAAGTCTCGAAAGTACCTGAAGGCTGCAGACTCCTTATCAAGAGTTGTGGCAAATTGTTTCATAAGACCCAATTTTATATGCAATGGTTGGAACAACACCTAGAGGTCCACTAGTGGCTCACACTTGACATTGTGCCTCCCCATAGAGAACTTGGTCCATTATGGCTAGTGCTTCCTGTTGTGGTGCCCTGCAGTATCCCTGATGTCCTAAAGGCAAAGGTAACAGGGAAACTTGGTAAAGCCTCCTTGGAGATCTATCAGGAATGCCACCATTTAGAAGTCTCCAATAACCTCCCAGCCATATTTGTCATACTTCAAGGCCTTTAGCAAGGTCTTGATGCTGTTCTGTTCCTCTGAGGTGCACCAGATGAGGCAGAGGAAGAGACGGATACTTATTCCTATTATGGAGCAGTACAGCTTTGAGGCTTCTACAACATTCTAGAAAGTTATTGAAAATTCTTTAAGTACAAGAAAATTCTCTATCAGCTATTTAGCACTGAGTCTACCTGGAATGTCCTGGAAAATGAGTAAATTTTAAAATTTCATTACCCAGGTCACAAAAGTAAAGATTGAAGAGAAAAATGGGTCTTTTCCATTTACTTTAGGCACAAACAATTGGGAAATAACTCTTTCTACCCAGGAACAAGAAAAAGTAAAAATGTTGTTACATAATCTGTTAAATTTGAGTTTAATAATCTTAAGTTTTTTATAGTCTAACATTTTTTTATTCCCATTGCAAGTAAATTGCATTAACCCTTTTGCAACAGGGTCACTAGTCAAAGGCCACATCATCATGTTTGTTGACTTGCATTCAAAATTTTATTGAATTACTATTTTATGAATTTATGTCAGTAAGTTTGGAATCAAATTGTAGATTATAATTCATACTTTAATGTTATATATTAGTTAATTTCTTAATTTAAAAGTGAATATTGAAGGAACACATCTAAATACAGATTTTAGTGAGTTACAAGGTATGTTGAATAGAGCACTGTTTAAATTTGAATATCTGTGATGTGAAAATACTACATCTATAGTTCCATATAAATTAGGAATTCAAATTATTAATATTATCAAGTTAGATTATAAAAGAAGAACCTGATCTCTTTTTATTCTGCTCAAATATAGCTTATATACTGAATTAAACATGGTGGCCCCATACAACTATTTCGATACTTGAAATATATACTTATATACTTTTGCTACAGTATGTAACGTGAATCACCAATTAAAATATCACTGAAGGGGTTTTCTCAGCCATTTCAATCTGTGAAAAGGCTGACACATTCTTTAGAACTAAAGTTCAATGAGATAAGTTGTGTCTATAGTCTGCTCAAAGTTTATTTTTTTAAATCTAAATAAATCATAGTGGAATTCTATAGTACCAGCAATAAGTTAAGATTTTTTAGTTATTCAACTGTATATATATAACCCCCCAAAAAAATTTGTTTGATATCTTCCACATGTGAAATTTTAAAAGGATTAGCAACCAAGTACAAAAGTTGTAGCAAGAGGAGATAACTGTTTACTTCATTATTTATTGTTCTATATCAAAAAATATATACTTAATTTATTTGCAAATAGTAATAATATATATAATGTATAATAATTAAAATGTGACTGTATATTAAAAATACTAGTCACAAAAAACCAGGGAAGACTAAAGGTTAGTCTCATATTATTGAATACATAATATGTGCATGTGCACCACATTAATGTGAATTATTTAATGTTAGCTAGGCATGACTGAAAAGTCAATATAATAAATATATATATATATATATAGCATTATGAAACTAAACATTTGTATTTTTGTGTTACAATATGTAGTCATTATAGCACACAAAAATCCCTTAATTTACATTTCCTAATTTTTTTATGTTTGTTATGATGTTGGTTAAGTTTTACTGTACACAAACATTTGAAACGTATTTAGGATGTTTAAAAAATTATGCATATAATATTTGAGATTTTCGGAACAAAGAATAGTTTTTAACCATAACATATCTCTTTGCACTCTAAAACTAGTAACAAAAAAGACTTCACAAACAAATCTTTAGTAAAAATATTTCATTAAAAAATCTCAGTTTTTGTAAATGAAATATTTGTACTCTTCAATAAAAGTTAATAAATTTTGTGAAGATGCAGATGCTATGTCATATGTTATAGTGAAAATACTTAATGGGTGCAGATGTGTAAACAAATATGTCATATCAAGCCTATAGCAAAAAGGTTAATCTGGCTTTTATTCTTAAGATTTTGTAATATGCTGTCAGATGTCATGTATAACTGATAAGATGCCTCACAAGATTGATCAGCACTGATATGCTTAGTGCTTTAATGAAGAAAAAGAAAGAAATGGATTGAAAATTGGCCTAACTAAAGAGAACAAAGAGTAATCATAAATGGGAATTTTCCTAATTGAGAAAACAGTATTAGTGTGGACTCTAAAGGATCTATTTTAGAGTATTTTTGTTATTCATTAATTCTGTTGATGATTTTGTTTGCTTTTTGGGAGGCAGGGGGAGGGGATAGTATTTATGTTTGTCTATGATCCAAAAACTTATTATCAGTGATGTCGAGAAACCCACTTGAGAACTTTATATGCAAAAACGGCTCGTTTGGGTTCAGAAAATATTTTAAATAGAAGAGCGAACAACGTTTCGACCTTCTCCGCTCTTCTATTTAAAATATTTTCTGAACCCAAACGAGCCGTTTTTGCATATAAAAAAAACTTATTATGTTAAGCATGTCTCTCTTCTTCATAGTTTTGCCATTCCTAATGAATGTGCCAAAGTTTAGATGTCAGGTTTTGTTATTACTCTATGGAATGACTTGCTTTATGGAGTCATTTCTGTTTTGAATATGAAATTATCACATTTTTCTTCATAGTTCAAACCTATTTTTTACTAATATAGCACTTGGGAACTAGTGCTAAGCTCTAACTTTATTAGCACAAGCAAATAAAAATTGGTAACATATCCTCCCTTAATGGAATCCCAATCCATCACAAGGTTAACCATCCAGCCGATACTCGTCATAGAGTTGGAGAGATTGAAATAGCTGGAGTAAAGTATTTTGTTCAATTACACAACAGTATTTCACCACAGGAAAGGATTCAATTCATGTGCAGTTAGTGACTGGCTGACCTTCACTTTTGTGATGGCTTTGGGCTTAGACAAAACCCTATGACTTGTGCACATGCCAGACTTCTTGAACTGTGTTTTGAGACAAGTCAGGTTTTGTTCACAAGTACCTGCACTTAACTGGTTTAAAAAATTAAACAAAAGCAAAAAGTTTTCGTTTTATAACCCCAGCTCTGTAAATGGTTTGGGACTACATGGGTCACTGCCCAATAGCTTTTTTATGCAAAGGTACAAACATTGTAGTGTATATTTAGAAAAACAAGACGAAACATCTAAATTTGTGAACAGCTGTCACAACAGTTTAGCTAGATATTATATAATATATGCATTATGTGTTAAGGGAGAGATAACTAGAAGCATAATTTTATTCTTGTTCAACAAAATATGAAATAAAGTTCCATTTGATTTGCACTGAGTGCTAAAAATCATTATATTGCTGGATAACTTTAATTGCCTTCTGTAAAGCTTGACTTAAACTTCTGATACTGAATGATGGTTAGTGAATGTTCTAAACAAAGAAAATAAACCAAAAACTTGAAATTCTAAGTAGTTCAATAAAAATATATAAAAATTAATATTTTATGTATGACTAATTTTCTGCATAAAAACTGTTATTTTTTCTACACATGGCCATACCAGAATATTGTGCAACTTCTACTGGCAGCATAAACAGAAAAATTCTTGTTGGAGATGCATTAAAAGATAGTTGTGGATGGTCAATATATTTAGATTTTACCACAGTTAAACTGTAAAATCGGTGGTGTGTTTTTAAACAAGTTATTTTTTATTCTTTTAAGAGATTTTGTTATTATTAACTACAGAATTAATCTACAACATAAGATTCATTATTTGTGAAAAATGTTTTTTTTAACAACATTTTTAGTAATCTTCCACTATAGAAAAAATCCCACCAAATGCCTCTTATATTTAGTGATGATGTACATCATGTTAACACTGAAGTAGATGGCTGAAGGATAAAAATGCTAAGAACATTTGAAAAGTTTTCCTATTGAAATAATACTGTCACTTGAAAAGTAATGGCCAATGAACAAAGCGAGGGTTAAAATTTACTTATATTCCTGAACTAAATCTTTATAAGAAAAGCTAAGAACTGATTTAAAGTATTTAAAGTATTCAATAACAAATTGGGGTCGTGCTACATTTAGAAATAAAAAAAAAGGAGAAAGAAAGAACAGTTCATTTTTTCCTGCGAATGTACATCAAACTATATGTCTAGAGCGTCTTACAATTTATATCTGCTATCTACATTGGCACCATGTGTTATTTTTATGCTAGACACAGTACAAGCAAAATAAATACAACTTCCAAGTTAAATGCAAAGGTCTACCTATAGTATAAAATACAATTTCAAAGTCAAGAATCATAATCTACTCGAAACAGCTATTCGCACTGTGTTTTAAGCTGTATAATTCCGTTTGCAACAATTTAAACTGTTAAACATTAACTATACTAACCTATTTTCCCCTTTCTACCTTAAAGTAAAATATAAGTTACCTGCGGTTTCCACATTCTACTTCTAGAAAAAAATGAAACTCCTTTAACGCGAAGCGCCATGTTCAAAAACACCACCAGGAGAATATAAACTGTCATACGACGAAAGTATTAAAATACAAAAAGCTAAATATTGTTGTATTTTTCGTTTTGTTATTACGGTGCAACTATATCGAAAAATATTCATCTCATACAGTTTATTTCAACAAGTGTTTCCAAAATAAGCGTAAAAAAAGCATCGTTTCAGGTACTTTTGTTGTTACCCATAATTTTAAGGGATTGATAAAGGACCCACTCTTGCTCGATGTGGCTTTGCTATAAGAAAAACACACACCAAACACCCACTCAAGACTACATATATACAAATAATAAATGTTTGATTTGTATTTATGATAAAGCTCTACTACGAATACTTTCTTAATTTTTGAACTAACGGTCACAGGGAAGGCAGCCATTCAGCACTGTCCCACTGTCCATGCTAAGAGGTTCACTGTTACTCTTATAATTCACTTAAAGTACGGAATATTTTGAGGTATCACATGGATTCAAATCCAGCTCATTAGCACCAAAACCCAGAGTCATACTACTAAGCTAATTTGTACACATTTCGATTGATTTGTTAATCTATGATATCCACATATAAAACTGCATGAACATCAGATGGGTTAACTTTATAATGAAATAATAAATGAGAATAATTACAAAATAAATTACAATTTAGCCAAATTACTAAGTTCAAGTTAAAGAATAAAAAGACTGGACTCGTGATGAAACTGCAAAACAATACTTATTTCTAAAAGCGAAACGCAGTAAGCATATTTACATCAGGACATTGGACAGTCACCTTATATTGGATTTCGAGAAAACCCACTTGTAGAGAAATATACATGCACAAACGGCTCGTTTGGGTTGAGAAAATATTTCTCGAAGAAGGTCAAAACGTTTTCTAAATCGCTACACACCTTTCGTCTCTCCAAACATCTTTCCACAATAGTTAAATTAGGATTTTGGAAAGAGTAAAATTCTCTTTTGTGATCAAGTAAAATGTGTTACCACAAAATAATTTTCCTTCTAATCAGAAGACCACAAATGTTGTTGGCTTGAATATACAAAAAACAAACAAACAACAAAACACTATCTCAGATGATTCCACTCAAATTTAACTCCTGTCCTTATATCAGTGAACCCAAACCGAAACCAAGTAGAACTATTTTATTCTAATGCTCTATACTTAATATGAAACGTTGAATGTACCCATAATGACTAGAACCACCCAGATGACCATTCATTCTCTTATAAAATATTAAGACCGTAATCTTTAAGTATCATCTATTTCGCCAGTGATGATCATTGCTTTGATTGACTTGCTTGTACAATGTTGCAATGCCATCTTCACGGTCAAACATACATAACACAGAACAAAAGCACAAAGGTAACTGGAACGAAAATCGCTAGGCAGTGTTCTGGACTACGTTTTCAAGCAAAACTTGCACAGAATCTGCTTAAACGAAAAAAAAAATGAAAATTCTTACATTAATATGAGCAGATAAAAATATACATGATATTTTTGGATATCACACTTTCCCTTACTACTCCGTTTCAGGCTTGTTTCCAAGAGCTGACAAATAAATTTAACTCGCGACATGCATGAGAAGCGTGTTACTTTTCTCTTTCCTACAAAGAATTACACGTCATAGATGATACAACATTTAAACAAAAAATAGGCAAATACAAAAAAATAAAATCATTTAATTAACATTCAAAACACAAAATAACACATCATGAAATTCTATAAAGGAAGAACAAACATTTTAACAGTTACTTTAAAATGAAACATCAAAAGTTAAAATAAAATGAACAGGAACACTTTTATAAATTATTCTTTTATATTATAAACTGATATTTACATACACCTACACACATAACTAGTAACGTGCAGTGACACGCAGACGGTACAACTTATATTTGTATGCTTACAGCTCCATATGCCATACATAGAAGATCTTGCTTCCTCCAGTGAACATGCAATCATCTGTGTACATTACTGGATGGAAACTATATAGAGATAGGTGGACACAACAACAAGATGATCAGTAACGTAATTAGTGCAAGTCAACCTGGCAAAATGCAAGGTTTCTTGTAAACTAAGGAATATCGAACTCGGATAGTCTAGTAGATCGTTTCAACTTTGATTGGAAGAGGAAAGCTAGTAAAATCAATCACCTTGTGTAAATAAACAAATATACAGATAAATGATTTGTGCTTTATTACAAAAGTAAAGATTGTGCATTTTATTTTAAGCTTTGTGTTCAATCTTATTGTTTCATTGACTCACCAGTAAATGTTGTTGTATTACTCTTATCGATATCTTGATCAAATCTCCTATTATCTAGTGTACCTGTTTACTATAGCTCTATATTCAATCTAGTTTTACCTGAATACATCAACGAGATAATAGGTAAAAGGAAAATGTCTGTCTCATGATCATTACAGAATTAAGTAGTTTTCTATACCTGCTTAATGTTCATTACTCCTTAATTGAATCACTATGCATTAGTTATATAAAAAAAGCTTGTAAGTTAGACAGAATAGCATTTTTAACATCCAGAAGAACTTATGGCTAACAGAGAATTTAAAATCCACAGTTGTCAGGTTTAAAAAAAAGCCCATTCATGGACATAGAATTTGGGTCAATGTTGTGAAGACCCATTACTTCGATCTCGTTGCAACCATTGATCTGGGAAGGAAAAGTGTCAGAATCAGTTTTACCCCGAATGGCTCTTTATGTATTCCTCTGAGGATCAATTTCAATGCAAGAGAAATCCGGAATGAATTTTGTTGCAGTGGTGTGACAACTGATGAGTCCTAGATTAAATTTAGCAGCATGTGTAAAATGTAGGCAGTTTATGTGACTTTTGTCACAAGTTTTATGCTATTAATTTCCAATCCAGCCAACGCTTCGTCAGTTATTGGAGTTTAAACTTTAAATAATAACGAAAGGTTTAGCTTGTCCCATAGGTGCTGGATATGACAAATAAGTTTTGTTATATATTGCAGCAACATAACTCTTTCTTTGGTTGTTTTTAATGATGTAGCGAAAACAATTCCACATAACAATAATAAATTATTTTATTTCCTCTTTTAACGTTTCTACGAGCTTAAAGGCGAATACTTGTACACTGTTACAAATTATTGTAGACCTAAGTTACAAATAACGTTAACTAACTTAAAACAAATCAATTTACTTATATAAGGTAGCCGAGAAAGTTAACACACCAATCACTTCACTATCTCTCTCTCTTGAGGGCCCAGCATAGCCAGGCGGTTAGAGCGATCAACTTGTAATCTGTGGGAAGCGGGTTCGTATCCCTGTCACACCAAACATGCTCGTCCTGTAAGTCGTGAGGGAGTTATAGTGTTAAAATCAATCACATTACCCACCATTCATTGATCAAGAATAGCCCAGGAGTTGGGGGTGGGTGATGATGATTAGCTTCCTTCGCTCTAGTCTTACACTGCTAAATTTGGGATGGCTAGTGCAGACAATCCTCGTGTAACTTTACACGAAGTTCAAAAATGAAACATACTCGCTCTCTTGGAATCACTTTACACATTTCACAGCTGTCCCGTATTTATAATCTAGCTTCGAATATACTATAAAAAAACACAAGACATCACATCATTCGAGCATTTTCGGTGTTATATTATTATATATTCTCCATTGCTTCCACACGAGTTTTTAGAATTGTGTATTTGTAACATGTTAATTCTGATATTTAAAACAGTAGCGCTGCTCTTGAAGATTAGATTCATGACACATATCTAAACGTAGAGTTCTTTGTTTGCTTAAAAGTAAACACAAATCTACACAATGGGCTATTTTTAGTTTGCTCACCATGGGTATGGAAACCTGGTTTCTAGCTTTATAAGTCCACAAACATGCTGTCGTGTCACTAATGGACAAGCTGTAGAAACTTGTATAGAAAGACATCAGTTTGAACTTGTACGGCAATTTAACGATAAAATTTACGTATGTTTATTTCATTAATACTAAAACAACACTGTAAAGGCCTAAAAAAACAAATTTATGATTACTTATTTTTTATAAAGAATCCAGATATTTTAATACATTATAATGAAAGGAACATAAATATAAGCATGAGATCTACCCCTAGCTTAAATTACGCAGCGAAAAATGATAAACAGATGTGTAAAAAGCAGATTGAAAGTAAAGGGCCAAGGTGTATTTGATCTATTGAAGCAAAGAAATTTGCGTCACAGAGCCGTAAAAGCTCTTGGATAATGCATTAAAGTTTACGCCTTTTCTAAATAATTTTTTTAGTTTTGATACATTTTTACTTGGACAGATCGGCTGAGGTAAAAGCATTTCTTACATAACACAATGGACGTCATCACGGTGGATAGAGATGTGAAAAAAAACTTTGGGGATACAAATAAACATTAATTCCACGATCCGCCAGATTTGCTTGCAGGTTAACAGCAAAATAAATATTCTATCAGACACACTGAACGGTCAGCGATTCTGTTCATATGTACAAGGTAAATGGGTCAGTAGAATGCCATTTTACATTGAAGAGGCCTGGCAAACATTGTTGTATTGTAAAATTATGTTCTACCAGGATTGAATCTTTGTTTGATGAAAAACATTAATCTACGGGTGTATGTGTTCTGCCCACCGCTGGTATCAAAACATGATTTATAGCGTTATAAACCCGCAGACTTACTGCTGAACCACCATATACTCCAGTTTGACAGTCTTTAAAAAGAATGTGTGTGTTTATCTTATAGCAAAGCCACATCGGGCTATCTGCTCGGCCCACCGAGGGGAATCGAACCCCTGATTTTAGCGTTGCAAATCCGGATGCATATCGCTGTACTAGCGGGAGGCGTTTAAAATGAAGGATTCCAAAAACAGTATGTTTGCTTTTACACAAAATACGTTTGTTGAATTTCGCGCAAAAGTACCATCTATACTAACAGGCCCGAGTGTTGAAATAACAGCGCCAACCACCCCTTCTTGAGCTACATTGCATCAATGAATAGTAGGACTGACCACAAATTATAATGCTTCCACGGCTGAAAGGCATATTCAGTGATGGGATTTAACCCCATGCCCCGCAGATTGCTAGAAGAGTGCCCTGACCACCATGTCACTTGTTGTTTGTTTTTTGCGCAAAGCTACATTTCGTTACAAGCTCAGAGTATGTGATGTTACACGTGTTAAAGCATTGATTGTCAGACCAAAATGACAATAAAAGTTGTGCACTTTGAAAACGGAGGAAAACATCGAATTTTTCGCCAAAACGCATTCGTGTCCAATAAATTTGTTTGAGAGACCTGCATGTTCTGCAACTGCAACATCCCTATAAAAGTTACGGGTTCTCGGTTTCCATAGCTCAGTGTTAAGCCACCGACACACAATACAGTTACGCCAAGACTGACTGAAGCACAACGTAACAACGCCATTGGTCGTAGGTAGCAGGCAAATCTCGATCAGATGTTGCCAGAGCTGTGAATGTCCACCCAAGCACAATCACAAGGCTATGGAATCGTCACCAACAACATGGATCAACTCGTGACCGTCCGAGATCTGGCAGACCTCGTGTGACCACGTCCGCATAAGATCGCTACATCCGGTTACGTCACCTTCGGGATAGGACCACCAATGCGACGTCTACTGCTTCAACCCTACCAAGGCTGCGTAGAATTTCCGATCAAACTCTACGCAACCGTCGACGAGATTCTTAAGCCCCATGTGCAACCCATCATGGTGAACGTCAACGACGTTTTTCAACATGACAACACCCGTCCTCACATAGCCCAACTCACCACTGTCTTCTTGAGTCACCATAACATCAACGCTCTTATTGCCCTCCAGATCACCAGATTTAAACCCCATTGAACATCTTTGGGACGAGTTGGACCGACGACAACCCCAACCGCAGACGCTACCTCAGCTTGCAGCAGCTTTGCAGGCTGAGTAGACAGCCATTCCACAGGATGTGATTCGTCATCTCATCGCTTCCATGGGCAGGAGATGTCAGGCAGTTATTGATGCTCACGGGGTCATACTCGTTATTGACGTTGAGTGATGTTAAACTTCAACAAGTCAACTTTGCAGACTTTGGATGTTCAGCAGTGAATGTGCAAAGTTTCACACATGTCAAACAAAACTAGCCGGAATAAAGTTGTTAACAATTTATCTCAAATTTTGCTTTTTGCGTTTTTTTTTTGAAGAGTATATAACCAAGCTGAATTTTCTACTCCAACAGTCACCATAAAGCTTATAGGGAAAAAAGTTTCTTGTGTTGTTCCTACTTCGACTTCGTAGATATTTCTGTGGCCAAGGACCACCAATAAATTAATCACGTTAAGTACTGTGGAAGGACGTTAGTAGTTGGGTGGCAAAAGCAGGTAACATAAAACACCTCTACCAACATGACTTTGTCTGATACCTCTTAATATAACGTCACTCTCACAATCATACAGTGTAAACCATATTTTAAGTGTATACATATTGAGTTTTTAAAACTTATTCAAATTTGTTGGTGAAGTAATAATATATGCTATGTAATAAATAAATTGTGTGAAAACTAGGTATTTTCTATTATTTATAAAAGCCTTCAACTCCACATTTTGTTAAGTTCAAAACAAATGACGAGTACCTCATCTTGTTAAAAGTAAGGTTATAACATCAATATATCAAATGACATACAATTAGAAGAAACTACTGTCTTTCTTTAGATGCTAAGTACAACTTTACAGGTATCTTCCAAATGATGAGACAAGGTATAACTTTCGGTGAATGACATACAAGTAGTGTAACGGATTTACTATTATATATTTATCTTAATATCCATGTTTGTTTCAGTTTGATATACATTAAGCAATGTATGAAATTTATAGTGTTAAAGTATCTGCTGCGAACTTCCCACATATTCTCTAAATTTATAGAAGATCCTCGAGTATAAGAATGAACAGTGTACTATGTGTTAAGTAAAATATCGTTTCCAACTGAACATTCAAGAAACTCGCCTAAAGTTTATAAAGCGACGAGACAATAAGCGGTTTGCTACAGTTAGTATAATATAAACCTCAGAAGCTATAACGGCGATAAACGTTTATTAATCGCAAAACTAAAGATATTTGGTAAATAATGTTTATAGATTCCGAACATTATAAACAGTTTAATTTCAGCAAATTAACTTTAGGCTTTAGTATTTCCACCAGAACATTAGATACTTTCAATAGAGAAAAACACTCGCGTGTGAAGCTAGCTGTCAGCCCGTCAAGTGAAATGAACATGTGTATCACAAAATTAATTCGCTCATCGCGAAGCTTCAAACAAGATATCAAAGAAGATTCAGACCAGCTGTGACTCAGTATTGTTTGTAAGTTTGTAAAACTTTTGTATATAAATTATCATTGGTTATGACTATTTGCAATAAGCGTTATCATAAATTATATTGTTGTTTTTATATTACAATATATTTGTTCTAAGAAAGAAAACTGCAAGTATCAATCTTGTTGGCAAATATAAAATATTTAATAAATATCAACTTTCAATGAACTTCTGAATTCCAATTTTCAGTTATTTGAAATCGTAATACGTAACATAACAAACTGGAGTTTCGTCAGGGTTTGTTTGTTTTTTTGTTTTTTTTTGGAATTTCGCACAAAGCTACTCGAGGGCTATTTGTGCTAGCCGTCCCTAATTTTGCAGTGTAAGACTAGAGGGAAGGCAGCTAGTCATCACTACCCACCGCCAACTCTTGGGCTACTCTTTTACCAACGAATAGTGGGATTGACCGTCACATTATACACCCCCACGGCTGGGAGGGCGAGCATGTTTAGCGCGACACGGGCGCGAACCTGCGACCCTCGGATTACGAGTGCACACCTTAACGCGCTCGGCCAGTTTCGTCAGGGATAAATTATAATACGTAACAACAGCTAGAGTGAAAGGAACTTAACGGTAGTGAGCAAACGTTTCTTTATCCATCAAATTCAGGCCATCCATAATTTTAAAACTTAAAACTAATTACACTGTGCTTGCTTATTGATCTTAAAATTGGCGTAACTTCCCTTTATCTGTTTAAAATATACCGCCCTCAAAATATATTTAATTAAAATGTAATTCAAATGAACAATATTTTATCATAAAAATAACTTTTAACAAATATTCCATAATTGGATTATATTACACAAAAATACTTCAATAAATAAATGTTATAATAATACTCAATCAATGTTACAAATGGGTGCAACATGAACACCCTTAATCATAAACACAAGTGTTCTCTCGTGTATCGCGGTAGATGCGTTCCAAAACCCCCCGCGAAATATTTTCCGCGAAGTGGGATCGCCGATTTTTACGTGTATATTTATGTGCATTTAGAATTTTAAAACCCTCCCTGTACAACTATTTAACCCTCCCATTACAATACTGTTCATTATTGCTGAAATAATAAGAACAATTAACAAGATATTGAGCCTTAAAATTAAAAATTACATATCTTCAGCAGGTGGTGTCTTTTCGGGGAACACCCCTTCCTCCTATGTGGAAGGTGAATCGGCAATTTCTTCGTCGGTCGTTACAACTTCAGGAACAGTACTTGCCACTTTTTTCTTTACACTATTAATTATATTTATTTTTAATATTTTAATGGTATTTAATGCTATATTTTAGATTTAATGTTTATTATTTTATATATATGTGGGGGTCGGCCGAGCCCGCGAAAGAGGATCCGCGAAGTGGCGAGGGAACACTGTATCGACAAAAAGATAAGGTTACAATGTAAAGTTGAAGCAACTGAAAACAACGTTTCTGTTAACACAAGGTTTTAGCGTTATGAACCTTCAAACTAGTATACTATATAAGATCCTTTAAAAATACATAAATACTTTTACGTACATGAAAAACATTTTCCAAGACATACATAAATTAAATTGAAACAGATCCTCAAGATAAAAAATAAAAAATAATGAAGTGAAATAGATACAAGAAATGAAATCAATAACAAAAACGTATTAGGTGTAAAATAACTCCTAAATCATTCAAGACAAACTGCACACATAAAATGAACGACTTCAAAATGCCTTTAAGCATTACACCATATAAAACACAAAATAAAATAAATCGCATCTTAAGCATTGATATATGTATAAATGGAGAATATGATTAATTATTTACATAACTATCTGCGCATAAGCTATAATGGTTTCTATTTCAGTTTTATCAAGACTTATTGGGCCTACGTGTTTTTAGCACGTCATGTGCATGAGTCATCTTTAATATCACTGCTGTAATT
Source organism: Carcinoscorpius rotundicauda (assembly GCA_011833715.1). Lineage (NCBI taxonomy): Eukaryota > Metazoa > Arthropoda > Merostomata > Xiphosura > Limulidae > Carcinoscorpius > Carcinoscorpius rotundicauda. The sequence goes on from CM022398.1 coordinate 34,388,313, forward strand.
ATGGGTCATTCCATGTCAAATCACTCAGATTTTGGAAAATTTTCCAGGTGACCCCCTCAGAATGCCTTGAAAAAATTCACGTGCTCATCTACCCATATAATGAAAAATTTCCAAAGATTAGATCAATATCTCTAATCGTTTATGATTTACAGCTCTGTAAAATTTAATTAATTTTTTTGTTATTTTTGGCAAATTCATTTTCAGGCAACTTTGGTTGCTTAAAGCTGCAATAGTAATGGTGGTAGAGGCTGACATTTGCTACACTGACTGAATTAATCTCACAAAATTAAAAAATGGTCTCAAACCAAGTTTATCTCTCTTAGGATTTTCATAGTGAGGCTATAAAATCACCTAAAAACCTAAAATTGTAAAAAACATTGGTTTATATAATAAACCATAGCTCTAAGACTTAATATGATACAAAGCTGAATTCTGTTTTCAAATTTCCTATAACATATCAATTGATAAATAAGCAATTGTTGAAATTAAGAGTCTATTAGATCTCCTGTAAAACAATTTAGTTGCATGCAACTTTTTATGATTTAGCTAAAAAAAGCCCTACTTCAGGCCACAGTTTGACCATGTCACAAGTTATTCAGCCTTTTCAGATGTTTACCATATATTCTTACATCTCTGAATATGATCTACAAAAAAATCAGGATGGTGTTCAACCTACTTTTTGAGTTATACATTTTTGAAGTATCCTCTGACCGTACGTTTTTTATTTAAAAACAAATTCAGTTCAGGTGTGTTACTGTGTGCAAATATATCCATACAATTTTGAAATAACTTATGAATCCCATTGAAATGGGATTCCTATATTACCATATATTCTTAACATCTCTGAACATGATCTTAAAAAAAATCAAGGTTGTGAAAAATAACAAATTATCAAATTTTAAGTGTCTCTGATATTTACCATTGGGTAAATGACCACATTCAAGGCATTCAGTTCTTTCTTGTCAATCAGGAATCAGTCCTGCAGAACTGTGTAAAGTTTGATCTACTTGAGTGGTTTGACAAATGCAAAACTGTGGTGGGTATTAGGTCAGATCATAGCTTTATTCCCCACTCTACCAACATATTGTATATGAGAAGGCTATTAGATGATGATGTGTACACAGTTGTAACTGTTGGTAGTAGCAGTGAAAGTGATGCTGCAGCAGCTCAAATTGGTCTAACGATAGCAATGACAATTATCAGCCAAGGAAATGTGGCATCTTTATACATAATCATGAATGGTATGTGGGAAACATAAAAGATATATCAGATGAACATTCCGCTGTGTTGGTGTCATTTTTGAAGAAATCAAGAAACAAACTGTTCTTATGGCCTGCAAGGTCACGTAAAGATGAAAGCTGGATTCCTTTCCAACATATTCTTTGTCTAATAAGTGCACCTACTGTGCAAAGCAGTAGTGCTAGCTACTATGTTTTACGTCAAAGTGATCTCTACATAATCAAATTTGAATTTCAGAAATTTATTCAAGCTGTCTGAATAAAGCAATGTTTACTTGTTGTTGTCAAGGCTAATTTATTGCCAAAACAATTTAGTGTGACTATAATCTTTCTGTTATCTTTGTTGTAGCACTGTGTTTTTTGTCTGATTTACCTTTGTATTTATTAAATTATGAATCTTAAACTCAGACATATCTGCATAATTGTAATGCATACACAATATATTTGCATTGCCATGTGATCTAACTAGTTATGCCAATAAACTTCTTCAGAAATGAATTAATTCTTTCTTGTTTCTTACAACTTCATTATTTAACATTGTGAAAGGCTGGTTAGAATATTTCAGTGGGATTCATAAAATTGTGACGGGTATTATTTTACAATTGTATGGATATATTTGCACACAGTAACACACTTGAACTGAATTTGTTTTATAAATAAAAAACGTACGGTCAGAGGATACTCCAAAAATTATAACTCAAAAAGTAGGTTGAACACCATCCTGATTTTTTTTTGAAGATCATATTCAGAGATGTAAGAATATATGGTACAAATCTGAAAAGGCTGAATAACTGGTAACATGGTCAAAATGTGGCCTGAAGTAGGGCTATTTTTAGCTAAATCATAAAAAGTTGCATGCAACTAAATTGTTTTACAGGAAATCTAATAGACTTTTAATTACAACAATTGCTGATTTATCAGCTGATATGTTAGAGGAGATTAGAAAAAAAAATTCAGCTTTGTATTATATTAAGTCTTAGAGATATGGCTTATTACATAAACCAATGTGTTTTATGATTTTGGGTTTTCAGGTGATTTTACTGCCTCACTATGTAAATCCTAAGAGAGATAAACTTGGTTTCAGACCATTTTTTAATTTTATGAGATTAATTCAGTCAGTGTAAAAAATTTCAGCCTTCCACCACCGTAATATTACTCTTGCAGCTTTAAGCAGCCAAAGTTGCCCGAAAATGAATTTGCCAAAAATTAAAAAAAAATTAACTACATTTTACAGGGCTGTAAATCAGAAACTATTAGAGATATTGATATAATCTTTGGCAATTGTTCATTGTATGGGTAGATGAGCACATGTGAATTTTTTCAAGGCATTCTTTGGGGGTCACCTGTTGCCCCCTGGATAATTTGATATGGAATGACCCCTATAGTATATATCAATTCACACTTTGTTGGAATACAACTCCCTCACTGCAAATGGAGAAGTTATATAAATTCTTCAAGTGTACATGGAGAAACTAGAAAAAAATAGTATTATATAAGTAAATATGATTAATTATTTACATTATTAGAATCCTAGCATGATATGGTAAAAATCAATACCTAGACGAACTTTTAAACAGATATGTTCATATATACAATAACTGACAAGCCATAATACCTTTAGAAAGAAATACATCTAATACACAAACAAATAAAACCTTTTAAAACTTTATACACAATGAAAGCAGCATTCTACACCTATGTACATGAAACTATACACTCTTTTGGCACAAATCGTTACCAACTATGAAAAAAATATAGAATATATCTGAATAGAGTAACATGAAAAACAATGGCTTATTTAAATTTTATCAGTGAGGTGACCTTGAAGAAATACTGTGCATTGTGGTACTAAACAACCTACCTTCTGAAAACATCTTGCGCTTGGTGAAAGAAGTTACTGATATTTCTCTCAGTATTTCACTAAACATGAATTGTTTAAAATATTAATATACCAATATTCTTCCTTGCAATGATGATAAATTGGAAGAAAGATAAGTAGCTTACACCTTGTATTTAGTATGACCATGGACAAAAGGTTTGTTTTCTTTATAAATTAATCAGAAAATTCACTAGGAATGATATTTTAGATTTAATGATAATTTCTTATAAGGAAATGGATGACAAGGTGAAACCTGGGTACAAAATATCAGTTATGTTTGATGTTTTCTGGATATTGAGCTCAGATTAAGTTTGAAAGAATATGATAAGAATTATCCCTTGTATATTAGGCAACTGGATTAACTGAAAATTCTGATTAAATGTGGAAATTTTCTTTAGAGAAATAAAAAAGGTGACTGTATGGAAATGACCAGGTTGGCACTTTAAGATTATACAATAAATAAAATTAGAGAAAGGCATTCACGTTTATGTTGATTAAATTGTTTGCTATAACAAGAAGCTTAGAGGATTAACCAAGATTAAGAGAGTTAATAAAAAAAAGGGCATTAGGCAATCAGTACAGTACATCAAATGGGGTTTATTTGAACTATTTTTGCATATTTGTGATATTTTAAAGAAAGCAAGGTGTAGAAATGAGAGTTACAAAATATTACTGAGAGCATACTTTGATCCTAACATGTAATGATATATTTCAGCAATGATAATAAAACTGATGTACTTTTTTCTTCCCCATTGTGTTCAAAGTAACCCATTGGTGGGGCTACTTTAAATAACTGTATTGATGGATCAATGTGTGGGTTACACTGAAAATCAAACGTTTTTTTAAAAAAATATGCTTGAATAATGAACATTTTGCAAAAGAATCTCTTCCTTAAATTTATCAAACCATAAAATTACAGTTTAATAAGAATTATGAGTACAAAAGTAATTTTTCTTAAATCTAGTAGAAGTTATTCAAGTATGAAGTATTTGAACTTGAAAATCAGTTCTTTTGTCACGACAAATTGACTTCAGTCTTCAAATACTGTTGTACCTCACTTTTGAGGAATAAGAGACCTCCTTCTTTCTTTTTGTGGGGTATTAAGTTTTCTTTTCATCTGATCTTGTCAGGTATATCAAGCCATATGAATTTAAATGGAATTTCCTTGGACAACTGCATTAAAATCATATATAACCTTCTGAATCGTCTTTGTTCATTAACTCAGATAAGATAATTTTGGCTACATAATGTTTCATTGACATCTTGGATTTAAGTTCCATGAGGTAGAACTCAGTATTGTGTAGAATTTTGTCATTTAAATTTTCTACCTCGTGTTCATTGTCAATGCCATCATCAATGTATTGATGACACTTTCAATTCTTTGAATGAATTTCAAAGTAACCTTAATATTAATGATAAATAATGGAGAAAAAATTATTAATGTCTGTAGTCAGAAATGGCAGATGAGGTTGAATAAGTAACAAACTGCACTGATATACACCCTGTACTATCATTGCATTCTTACACCTCAAAAGTGCACTTACCTGTATGGAAATAGGAGTTTTCCTATTGGTCTGTTGGTGGTTGTTTTTCTTCAGCATGTGGTGTTTGTCTTACAAAATTTTTTGTGGGACTACTAAAATTTGTTCTTTTTGCTGAAAACTGCAAATATGAATATGCAACTTATATAAAAATATATATCTGAACTGAAAATTGCAATTTTGTGATTTTTAGTTGGGATTTTGTAAAATAAAATAGTTTCTGGTTTTAATGTTTAAAATTTCCCTTGCATTCAAAGAAGTTCCATCTGTCAGAAATAATTTCTTATGAGTATGTTATGGGTAAATAAAATATTATAATCAAAGAGAGAGAATTTTGAGAATTAGTAACAGAAATCTTATATCAATTGATCAACTGAAATGGCTGAGTTGTGAAATTCTACTTTTACTTTAATTTTTTGTTTTCAATTCAGTTGTTAATTAAACATAAAGCTTCACAATGGGCTATTTCTGCTCTGCCCACCATGACCATTAAAACTCAGATTTTAACATTATGTAATTTACCTCCAAGCAGATCCTGAACTGTTATAGAGGAAAGTATAATTGATAAAGAAAATGATCATATTAGTTCTGAAGTTATTAAAAATTCAGAAATTTAAAGAACAATAATACTGGCCCACATATTTCCCCAACTGTTCTGAAGGAAGTAAGGATTACTTTTTTGTAAGTTCTTAAATGTAGTAGACAGGTGTCAGAGGAGTAGTTGTTTGCTAATGTTAAATCCACTTAAAATGGAGGCGATAAAAATTATTGAGGTACTTTTAGGCTTATATTTGTTTTACACGGGTACCAGAAAATTATTTCGAAAGTCTGACAAAAAATGCTTTGCAAAGTCATTTAACAAAATTTAAAGTTTTCTTAGATATACAACTTTGTTTCATTAGGGGAGAACCTTGCTTAACTAATGAATTTTTTGACATTCTTTGAAAAAGTTACTGCTTATGTTGACAAGATGTATATATGGATTTTCAGAATCACCGCATTAAAGACTTGTTAAAGAAAATTCTCTCTATTCATATGAAAGATAATTAAAAGTTTGGTTTAGACTGAAAAATGGCTGGAAAAAATAAACATGAAAGTTTTTTTAAAAGGAGTTTTGTTAATCTGGATTAATGTCAGGAGTGCAATATCTCAAAATGCAATGACATAGATAAAGAAACGGGCAATAAATTGCTTAAATTTAAAGTAGCAAGAGCTTTGAAAAGTCTTTGCAAAGTCATTGAATGAAGCTTAGAACTTTATTAGATAGTCAAAATGAGTTCACTGAGGAAAAATATTGCCTTCAAGTTTTTTGACAATCTTTGTAGATAAGGGTTAGGGTGTAGACTTGGTGTATCTGGATTTTTGGAGAGCTTTTGACAAGGTGCCACGTAAAAGACTTGTAAAGAAAATTATCTCCTTGGGTTTGAGGGACAAGTTAACTAATTGAATAGAAGAGTGGCTGGATAGAAGTAAGCAGAGGGTTGTTACAAACAGAATTCAGTGAAACTGGATTAATATCACAAGTGGCATACCTCAGGGCTAAGTCTTAGGGCCCTGTGTTCGTTTTGATTTGCATCAATGACATAGATTAAGAAATGGTCAATAAATTTGTCATGATATTTAGGTTTTGGGTGTTACTAGCTGTGAAGAGAATGCTGCTGCTTTACAAAAGGATTTAGATTATTTAAGAAGTTGGGAAAATAAATGCCAGACAGGTTTTAATTATTATAAATGCAAGATAATGCACGTGGATTCTTGTAAATTAAATTATAATATAAATGAGAAAAACTTTAACCACATCAAGAAGGAAAGGGATCTTGGTGTAACAACTGATCAGTCTCTTAAGCCATCCTAGCAGTGTGATGTTGCTAGTGGTAGAGGAAGTAAGATTTTAGGATGTATCTACAAAAATGAATACAAGTCTTAAAAAGGTTATAAATTCACTGTACAGATCACTGGCTAGGCCAGATTTAGAATACCACATTCACTCTTAGGTCCCTTACCTAAGAAATATATTGGTTGTTGGAAAGAGTTCAGAGAAGGTTTACAAGAATGGTGCCTGGGATGGAAGATACCATAAGAAATTAAAGTCTCTGAAAATATTTTATCTTGAAAAAAAGAAAGAAAAGGGGGATCTGATTGAGGTATTTAAGATTGCAGAGGGAACTGATAGTGTTGATGCATAATGTTTGTTCATACTTAATGGTAGGAACATCAGGACTAGAAGACACAAAATATAAATTTTAGCAATGTAGAAGTCATCTTCAGCTAAGACAGAGTGTAACAGTGGTTGGCCTATGGAATGATTTGTGTTTAGAAGTTGTACAAGCAGCACATTTAAGTGAGTTTAAGAGAAAGCTTAGTAACTATATGAATGATAAGGACTCACTTTAAGATTTTTATTTTATTTACTTATTTGGTGATTTTAGTTCAGTTTAGAAGAATGAACAGCTGAGATGGACCAATAAGTCCCTTGTCTTCCCTAAATATCATTGTTGCTAACTGTGAAGAAAGTCCTGCTTCTTTACAAAATAATTTAAATCATTTAGTAAGTTGTCTTAATTTCATTTATAATTTTGATGTGAACAAGCTAAACACTTATGGGAGAAAAGGATTCTGATATTTTGATTAACCAGTATCTTAATCTATCCAAGAAATGCACTGTTACTAGTGGTAAAATAGGACAAATATAATTTGGGTTGTACATAGAAAAATATTGAATATAAGTATACATAACTTATATTTTCATTGTGTAAAGGGATCATTTTGCCTCATTTGAAGTGTTCCATTCATTTTGGAGCTCTTTACCTTGAGGAAAAGTCTAAAGGTGAATTTTATAATTTTGATCGTTTTTCTGAAGTGCACAAAAGTTAGAAGTGGTTTGATTCAGGTGTTCACCATTACTAAAGGCTTAGTTAATACTTCTGTGGGTGGTGGAAAGAAAATGTTAAATTTATGATAGTGAGGATCTTAATGGACCAAATGGCCATTTCTCTTTTCTAACTTTATCTAATGTTCTTGCCAATGTAGTCATCCAAAAGTAATTAGTTACTATCTAAAAATGCTCATTTCCATTTTAAAATTGGAGATTTTAATTAAAATACTTTTGTGAGATCAACAAGTTAGAATTCCACACCAAAACAATACATACAGATTTTAAAAAAAAATTACACTACTATGAAATCAAAATTCCAAATACCAGTGATAATTTACCAACATTCATTATTCATATAAACAATACAGATAATTTATTGGTAGTTACAGTTCCAAACCTGCTAATGATATTATTTCTCTTATTCAGAAGACAGTCTTTTAAACTGTGCAAGAATATATATAAATGATTTTTAGTATTGACGTATGTAAAGCTGGTTAAATGATTATTAGAGCTTTAGGATATAAAATATTGTTATAAGTTTAAATTAGGCTCTTGTGAGTCCTCATTTGGAGTAATGCACAGTTTTGGTTCCCTTTGCTTAGTAAGAGCATCATCTTGGGAAAATAAGTGATACCTGGTTTAAGTGATTTAAACTAAAAGAGAAGCTTAAATTGTTCATCTTTTGATAAGTGTAAAAGACAGTTAGTTTGAGTCACATTTTCAATTAAAACTGTTAAAGGTTTGAAGAGTTTTTCTAGCTTCTTATAAAATGAGTGCTATAAATCTTATTAGTGACAAGCTAGAAACTACTAATAAGTAAAGTTTAGCATATACTTTGTAAAAACTTGGTCTTGTCAGGGTTTTGTACACATGTGGGCTGGGATCCTTCTACAGTAGGTATCTGTAACTCTTTGGCAATAAACTTCAACAATAAAAGGACAGGAAACAATCCTCTTGTTTTAAATTAATATATTCAAATCAAACCAAATTCAGATATATATAGACACACACACACAATGTCTTCATACTACAGAAAATCAAGGTTTTATCTAAAACTATAAATATCCTTTTTTCCTATCAAAAGTCCATGTAGGCTGCTTCAGTTACTTTAGAATTCAGTTGTCAAAATAAATTATCTTTCTCTACTCTGTTCCTTATGGAAAAATATGTGATAAGTTTGCTTACATTACTGTGTGGGTTACCACAGTTGTATTCTGAATCTTAAACAATTCTCTATTTTCATCAAAGCCCATACAGATGGGTTCAATTACTTCAGAACACTCTTTGATAACATAAATCATTCCTCTCAACTCTGTTAAACAGTGAAGCAATCTCCAAATATTGCCCATTATTGCTACACTGTTAATTGTGTAGTTTAACTTCACCTCTACTAACTTTTACTTACTTACTTCATTTAATTTGTTGGTTACCACAGTTGTACCTAAGTTTTAAATAATTCATTCTTTTTTTTCATAAAAGATCCATGCAGGTTGGTTGGTTCAGTTACTTTAGAATCTAGTTGAAAAGAAAAATTATTCTTAATATCTCTGTTGTTAAAATACGGTTGGCAAACTCACTAAAGAAATCAACTCTCAAGGCTAATCACTTACATGCTGGCTGACTTTTCTCTCACTGAACTTCACTTGTCTTCCACTCGGTCACCTATGCATTTATCTTGCCCAACAGAGGTCTGGAATTTTCTACAAACTATGAGACACTATCATGTAACAATGCTCACACAGCAAAAAACACTGAGGTTTTAAAAAAGATGGCATCAACAATACTAAAACAATTGAACACAACACACAACATCAACTGAGCTATGTACCAAAATCTGACTTAGCTATTACTTTTAAAATATTAACTTTCATATTTTTGTTATGAAAACCACATAATCATTAAATGTGTGTGTGTGTGTGTATTTTTCTTATAGCAAAGCCACATCAGGCTATCTGCTGAGTCCACTGAGGAAAACTGAATCCCTGATTTTAGCACTGTAAATCTGTAGACTTACCACTGTACTAGCAGGCAGTATTAAATATGAGATCACTAAATGAACTAAATAACAAATCTTACACAAAACAGTCTTGTATACACAACAGGTCTATACTGGCTGAAAAAAGAAATGAGCTCAAAAATTCATATATTATTTACTAATGATGAAAAGATGATCTCTATACTTAGCACCAATTACAGAAAGAGAATTAATGAATATAGTAACAACATAAAAACTGGAAACCAGCTGATAACAAAGAAGTTCATCCAGATGTCACTGAAAAGATAAATGAAATAATTTCTGAACATGATCAGTATTTTCAAGTTGTCCATTTCTTGCATCAAGGTACCAATTTCTTTAAAAATTAATCAAATTATTTAATATTATAAAAAAAGGAGACAGTTACTTAAAATTTCAGACCTATTTCTTTATTAGCTGTACATACAAACATACCAGAAAAAGTAGTTATATGAATAATCAGATTGTTCATTTGTTTGGAATTTTGCATAAAGCTACACAAGCTTTCCATAATTTTGCACTGTAAGACTAGAGGGAAGGCAGACACCCACTGTCAACTCTTGGGCTACATTTTTTACCAATGAATAGTGGGATTGACTGTCGCATTATAATGCCTCCATGGCTGAAAGAGCAAGCATGTTTGGTATGATGGGGACTCGAACCTGTGACCCTCAAATTACAAGTCGAGCATCCCAACCACCTAGTCATGTCAGGCCTACGAGTAGTCAAGTTGATTGATGTGAATAACATTTTGACATCATTATGCCAAATTTGGATTCTGACCTAACCAGTTAACATAATTGGCAAATTTATGATTTATGAGCAACATGACTAAATTATTTAAAATACAAAAACATCGATACTTCATTTATTTTTAGATTTATGTAAAGATTTTTAAACTATAAATCATAAAAATATTAACATATAAACTTCTTACCTGATCAGAAAACATAAAAAGCCCAAGTTCATGAGACTGACTTCAGGTAGACAATCTCTGAGACCTTACAATACCAAGCCTTTGAAACCACTACTGTCATGATAATCTAATATGTTTGATGGATGGGTGACTGATCAACCAACTTCAACCTGCTAACCAACCTGTTTAGCATTTACCTGTGTTTGTTTATGTCATTACTTGAAACTGGTTTATTTGATAGTATGTTTGGAAGTGTATCAAAGATTGAAAGGAACAATCTGGAAACATTTGGTTATTTTTGGGAGGATGCAGGATTATTCAGATAAAGGAAATTTCTTAAGGTTCTGAAAGACAAGGGCTATCTCCAAACATAATTTAATTGGAAAATGAATTATAAATGGTGTACGAGAAGATGCAATTCTTAGATTTGTTTTTGGATAACTTATTGCATCAATTTTATGAACACAAAGTAGTTATTTCTGCTAATAATCCAAAATGTACTTTTTATGGTAATAACACTGTTTACTGGTAAATTGACTTTTAGCAAACAAAAATACCTTTAAATATTAAGAAAAGTAATTACATGCTTATAAAGTCTAATCAAACATGTACAAAATAATTTCTAAAAATAATTATGTTACAAGAAACTGAGTCTTGAAAACAAAATCTTTTGGAGTAATAATTAACGAAATGTATTGGAGAGAACACATTATGGAAACACCAAAAGGAAAATGAATCACAGCACAAGTATTCTTGCATTATACAGGGTGTTTGTAAAGTCACTGTGCACTTATATATTTATTAACAGACATGTTTCAATATAGAATATAGGAGGTAAATATGAATGACAATTATGAACAATGTTGAAAGTGACCCCTGTTGGCATCAATACAGGCCTGAATCCTTCTTATTTTGTTTCTAAACACTGCTATCAGTTGCTGGCTTGAAATAGACTGAATAAAATATGATTACAAAACTGCACAGTGACTTTCCAAACACCCTGTACTAGACAGTTATTACATAAATCTCTATTCACACTATCTATTAGTATTAAAGCATGTTAATTTCAGTTATAGCTTGTTATACGAGGTGATACCAAATGTTGTTGTTGCTTTAGCACAAAGCTAAATAATGGGCTTTGTGCACTCTGCCACAGTGAATGATCAATTTTAGTATTTATTACAACAAATATTAACTTTACAAGACAGCTGTAAAGATAATTTTCAATGAGAAAAATTATGAACATTCATTACAGTTATCTACAAATTGTAAAATGCTACCAGTAAGTGTGATGCTTAGGAATAATTTGTACATTTGTCCAATGAACTTTGTCCATAGCTAATGAGGACTAATTGCACTAGCTCTCCCTAATGTTGAAGTGATAGACCAGAAGAAAGACAGTCAATATCACTCACCATCAATTCTTGGGCTACTCTTTTGCCAACAAATAGTAGGATTCATCATATTATAACACTTTCATGACTGTTCAAAAATGCAAACAAGATTGGTAACAGGGTTCAAACTTATGAGCAGCAGATTGCAAGTCAAGTAAACTAACTACTAGGCCATGCAAGGCTTTTTGGGAAGAAATATTTACATACAAAGTATAAAATTTGGATTTTGTATGGAAGTTATTTCTTCTTGTATAGGAGTATCAGTAGAAAATAAACCTTACAAGTCTAAAACATGTGTAAATAAACAAGGAATATTCAATAAGCTGCATCTTTTATTTTGTTAACCTGAAGATGACCTAAGAAGATTGAAACATTGTTCTCTGCTTTATTAGTAAAAGTGTTAATACTCATACCAGCCATCCTGAGATACAAGCTGCATGTTTGATTTGATAAAGTTGTGAATATTATGTTTTATTTGTTTATAATGTAATATTAAAGCCCATTAGTATTTAGCAGATGAGCTTCAAAGTATTAGCAAAATGCAGATTATGGGCATGTCAGGAAGAGAATACATTAAACTCAGACAGCAAAATAAAGATAGAAACACAAAAAAATAAAACAATAACTGCTCAAGTCTCAACTTACTGACCAGCTTACAACTTTCTATTAACAGTTACTGACTGCTGGGGTGAAGGAGGGCTTTCTTAAATTTCTACATTACAAAAATAAAGGGAATTCTGATGTATCACCCAAATTCAGATTGAAACTTTAAATATACCAGAAAAAAATCCTGTGAACACCACTAGCTATTCAAAGTTACATTTGTACAGGTATCTGTGTCTTCCCTTGAGATGGACTTGCACCTCCTCAAAACAGACACAGCATCACAGTGATGCAAGCCTCCAGCCAATATAATATGGAACTTAAACTAGAATATAAATATTAGCACATGGGTACAACCATTTGATATTTAGTTAATAAGAATATTATACTATAAGTATAACATATTTCATGCAAATTTAGGAAATTTTACCTTAATATAGCTGATTGAAGATGTGTGTGTGTATAGTTAAGGAATAAGGAAATTCACAGCTGTTTCAGTTATGACAGCACTTTGGTAGATGAGAAATATAACCCAACAGACTGGTGGATATCTTTCTCTTATTCTTCTTTTATATCCTTAAATATGAGCATCCAAACACTGTTTGAATTTTATTTTCATTCAAAAAATAAAAACATAAATTAACTTTGAGATAAAGATAGAATTCAAAAGTAAAATTGTGAAGTGACCAAGAAGTTAGTAGAGGGTAAAACAGCTTTGGAATATGGAAAGGAATCATGAAATATAAAAAATCTATTCCATATGTCAATAATATGAATTTCTCTGGATGAGAAATATGCAAGAAACAGTTATCACATGAATCATCTATTCATGACTACAACTGATGGTAAATCTGTCAGGATATATTACTTAGTTCAAACACAGAGCAGGTTCAAGACTTGCTAAAAAAAAAAAAGGAAAAACATAAAAGCATTTCGGAAAATAACTCTTCATGCTTAACAGCCTCTAGTTATTAAAATACTGTGATAGGAATAAAACTAATATTGAAACCAACCCAATACACAAATAGATTTATATTGAAGTAATTTGTAATTCCTTGTAGTATTACAGTGTCTGTTAATTCAGTGCATATGATAAATCTTCCAATCAAGGTAACATCCTACCAAAAGGGTACTAACATTGAAATTCTGTAATCTTAACTCTCTTCATCTTATATTCCAAAGCAACATTCTTAAAAATTAATGGAATTTGAAAGCTCTTTCACCTTTTAGCAACTGCTCATATGCACAGATAAGCAAAGAAGTTATCTAGCTACCCAAATGGTTGTGAAATTGAAGGGAAATTAAATATAGAGAGGAGAGATAAAAATGTTTTTATTCAGTGTACCTACTTGTATTTGAAAAAAAGATTGTTCTTATTAAGTTACTGTACTTTTCAGTGTCAGTTAATAAGTTAATATTCTTAAACTGCAATAAATAATAGTATAAGATTTAGAAAGGAGTTGCATCTATCTTGATTACTATTTGGAATTACACACAAAGATGCACAATGGGGTATTTGTGCTCTGGCCACCACAGGTATTGAAACCAAGTTTCAAGTGGTGTGAGCCAGCAAACATACTATTATGCCATTTAGGGGGCTGCATTTATCTTGAATATCTAAAAAGAATTTGACAAACAGAGGATCCAATCCAAAGTTATCCAGAGGCCTGCAACACAAATACAAGAGGAATTTGTGTTGGAAGTATGAAAATTTCCTGATCTATTACTTACATTAATACATTTCATAAGCAGAAATCTATCAGAACAAAAAACAAAAACACCTCTTATGGTAATCAGCACACACACACAAAACAACAGATAAGAATGTACTAAGTGGAATAATAGTATAAAAGAAACTTAAACTTGAAATATACAAAAATGCCAAAAAAAAATCACATTAGTACAAATACAGTTTTCATATAAGGAAACAAGACTACATAATATATGACCTCATCAAAATATTACATAATTGTTACAATAACATTCTTACTCTTAAACTCAAAATTTCTGTAAATAATGATAATATATGGTCAACAAAACTGCTTTAAAAGAAAAGTAAAAATTTAAACCAATCCTTTATTTTTAAAGAAATTTTCAAACTCCTCCTACATTCCCATACCTCTCATACTTCATTCAGTTTTTTCAGAAGTCAACACATGCAGCATCTACAAGAGCATGAGTGTTTTCTTATACCAAAGCCACATCTGGTTATTTGCTGAGTCCACCAAGGGGAATCAAACCACTGAATTTAGTGTTCTAAATCCTTAGACTTGCTGTTGCACTAGCAGTGGGCATTTACAAAAAGTTATACGCAGGTTATAATTTCATTGTGAAGGCCACACTTGGAATATTGTGTTCAGTCTTGGGATTTTTACCTTAGGAAAGGCATTGAATTATTAAAAAATGGTTTAGAGAGGAATTATTAAAATGGTGCCTGGTTTGAAATCTCTCAAATAGTCTTCCCTTGAAAAAAAGAAGAGTTAGGATGATTTGATAGAGATGTTTAAGATTGTAAATGGAATTGATACTGTTGATGCATTTTTTTTCCACATTCAAGAATTTTAAGACTAGGGAACATAAATATAAATTTTAGCCAGGTAGAAGTTACCTTCAGCAAGGAAAGCTTCAATTTCTAACAGGGTGGTTGGCCTTTGGAATGGGTTGCATTAAATGTTCTACAGCCAATAAATCTAAATGATTTTAAGGAGAAGCTAGATATATATATGAATGATAAATGTTTGCTTTAAGATTTTCTTAAAATTATTTTTATTTAGCTTAGAGGATAGAACAGCTGAGACTGACCAACAGGTCCCATGTTGTTACAAAACATTATGTTATAAAGCAAACTCTGAGCAAAATAGTTATAACTACATATGCAAGTGAACTCTTTCCTAACATCCATGAAGAAAACCATTTACTACATATTAATTTTCAAAATGTATTTCTGAAATGACTAATAATCAACACAAATATCTTGCCAATAATAGAAGCAAACCAATTTAAGCCTTTAATTTCCCAGCTTATCTTTTTAAATTTCTCACACACACGACACAGATCCAATTTACAAGATTGCAACAATTTCATACCTGCCAATTTCTGAATTATAATTATCTTCTTGGTTAGTTTCTTCTGAGTTTTAAGTGAAACTCATCAGATTACAATCATTACTCCAAAGATACTTTACTTACTTTCTTAATGCACCTTTAATTTAAATACATACATTTAAAGAATTTCTCCTTCAATTACTTATATTAATCTAGTTAAACGTATCTTAGTAAAATACACTGTATTCAATACATTAGTATGTAAATAATTCAAGGATTCCCACTAATCGATGAAATAATGTATGCTAACATTTATTTAAAAAACTTAATGAAATAATACTTAATTAACTATGCTCTTAACGGTGTTGATTTTTTTAGTTGTGATCTAAGTAGACTGATTTTGATAAAAAGTTAGTATTATTTACAAGTATGGGTAGGTAAGTGTAATTCCTTTATTTGTCCTCAATCCTATTTCTTAAAATGAACACATTAATAAAGATTTTTTACTTTAATGTTAAAAGTATGACACAACAGATGACTAACATATATACAACGTTTTAGCTGTAGTTACATTTTTCTTGTAAATTACAAACAATTACAGATTGGCTATAACTCTAGATAATTAAATACTATGTCTAAGAATAGATGGCGCCACGCTACAGAAGAAAACCATGTATTTACACAAGCAGTACTAACACTGCAACTACTTTTATATTTGTGTTTAATCAATATTTTTCCTGTTTAGCCGATTTGTAAACTTTCAAACTCAAATAACTGTATTATAAGAACCCTGCAAATGTACATATTTGTTACTCGTAAACTAATTCATTCCACAACCATTTACCTACATTATTTCCCAAAAGAGTAATTCACAAAATCCCGCCAAAACTTGTACTCCTCGCGATTCGTGTCAGATTTTGATATGTTAATTAAGCATCCCTAATTCAATACAAGAAAAAATAAGTGTGTTCATGCGCCATTGATGATCTTTTTGCTTTAATACGTCTATTAGATTTACGCTATGAAGCCTGGTATTTATGTAGGATTGCATATTATTATATACATACTTTTTTCACGCATTAAACAATGTTGTGGAACACTGGAAATTAAATTTGGAATATTTTGTTGTGCATGTGTTTCCGGCGGTATGAGTGAGGGACCAGTTTAACAATATCAATTAATAACCAAATATTAAGCTATAATAATAATGGATAACTATTAAATTAAATATTACTCTCAGTAATAGAATGTAGTTTATGTCTTTTTAACTCTACGCACTTTTATAACTTAATAAATCGTTGTGTATTATTATTCAGATATTAGTATATATAAACGTATGATCCCTTAAATGGCGTCTGTCTCGAGCGAACCTACCGAGGCTAGTCTGTTTTCAGCTAAATGAATTTATCTGTTTAATATTCGTGTTTCTTAACTGTAAAACTTATGAATTTATTCAGTGGATGTTCGTACTTAACTTCTCCACCATACGCAATTTAAGGTAGAAGGATATTGAATAGTAATTGGGAATATTTTTATTATCATAATTTATAAGGAAGTGGGATGGACGCGTACTGAATGTATTTTGTTATTGGACATTTTGAGAACTACGTGTATAGCAAAAGCCTTTATGGAGGCCTAAAAGCTACTGACAAACGAAAAGTCCAGCAAGAACAGAAGATCATGGCTGCCACTGAAGGGTGAGGAATTTCATTGTTAAGGTATTGTTATATTATATTTACTTTTTAATTATTATCATAATTTATAGATAACACAATGGTTTGAGATCATGCCTTTTGAAATTAATATGAAGTACAAGCCCCTGGTGGCCTCCTTTTGGGCGTAAACACAAAGTTTAAGGGAATGCTTCATAACTGTTATGATGAGACAAGAGGATCTATTATCTGGAAATATCTAATGAGATGTTGTTGAGGTATCATTGGAAAGTGATTTAAGAACCAATATGCTGTGTTAGTTTTTGATACTCCATTAAAAGTTGCTGTTGTTGGTAAGAAGGATACACCTCTCTTACAGTGTCAGGATGAAGATTCTGCTGGTGAATGTTAAAAATCATGGGTTGTGGTTTATTTGCTTATGAATTTGAAGCGTGGAAGACACTAGTGCTGTCGTTGCTTTGTGAACAACTTCTATTTCAAAAACTACTGTTGGTACTGATGAAGTGCGAGCTGTCCAGAAATATCCAGCAGTGTACTGCTTGTTTAACTCGTGACCATGATTGTTGGGAATTCCCATGTTTAATGAAGTAAGCAATGAGCTGAAGATTTGTTTTTAACATCTACACTACTTTCTGATGCTGATGGAGAGAAGGTAGACGTAATATTTGCAATGACAGAAGCAGTCTCTTTGATATATGAGTATTAGGATAGTGCTGATTTTACAAATAGTGGACCCTGAATGACTGGCGGGTTTTAGGAACAGATTTTTTATCAGTGTTGGTTGTGAGTCTGCTGTGGTAGAACTTGTTGATAATAGGTGAGTTGAGATCCATCCCACGTGCTTGGGTTGTTCGGTCCAACAAAGTTGCTACTCTGCTCTTAATTAACTTTACCATTTGAGGATGTCTTTGTGTGTTTGTTATCCAAGTGTTTCCATTTATTAAAAACGGCGTCTTCAGCATTTATTTGTTAATCTGTAGCCTGTACTACTTGAACAGCGTGGAGAGCACCTGCTGGAGAACCTGTTATTGTAAGCTCAAGCCCACCTTTTGGTAGATGTACATGGTTTGGGTTTGAGGCATCTGCTGAATCAGTGATGTCGAGAAACCCACTTGTTGAGAATTTTATATGCAAAAACGGCTTGTTTTGGGTTCAGAAAATATTTTAAATAGAAGAGCGAACAACGTTTCGACCTCTGCTGAATGTTCAACTAGATGATGAGGTAAGCTGGGGAAGCTTACTTGCTACTAGTTGACTTTCGCATTGTAATCATACTATCTCTTCGTCGACGGAGAATTGAGTTTTGCTGTAGTTGTTGCTGGTTGAATATGTATCCAGATACTTTTCCTCTGGACAATATCTTGCTTGGCAGTAACACAATGTAATATAAAAAGTTTGTGAAAAGGGCAGCCACTGTTTTACCTTTACAGGTTTTTTTCTAGTGTTGCACAATATGTTTCTTCTTCTGACAACTGGGTAAACAACATTTAGCATCACGGCACTGACAAACATAAAGGGACTGGTTGCATCTTCAGAAAAACTACCAAACAAACTCGTATGGATTAGCTAGTTTTTGGTCAAATGCCGTAAAACCGTCATCCAGATCAAAGCTGTTTCTTGTGATGAAATAAAAATGCATATCTTTTTACTATCAAATCACAATTGATTATAGGACCGGGATCTTGATTAAGTAGCAAACTGTTTATTTGTTGTAAAGCAGAGTGTTACACTATTGGTCGTTTGTTTTCTGTGTACTGCGAGTATCGAAACACAATTTTTAGTATTAAAAGGCGACTGCCTTATCGCTGAACCACTAGTGTGTGTGGAGGGGGGACTGCCAAACTGGCAGCAACGTAAACTGAATGAAGTAGAATGAAGTACAAAGAACATTAGTTATTCCTGTTGCGCAGCTATATAATGTGAAGAACTGTATAGTGGCTGATGAAACTTTAATTCACTTATCCATTGTATAGTGTTGTTTTTTGTTTTGTTTTTTGTAAACAAAGCGCTTTCACAATAACACTATATTTTATACTTTTCGCTGTGATATGGGTTCAGCTTAACTGTGACAAACTTGTGTTCAGGGTTACCAATAATGAACGGAATTATCATACATTGATCAAAGTGCAGATTAAACTGAACCTTCCTTGAACTTAGACTTTAAGATTATACTGTGTGGCTCGGCATGGCCAGCTGGGTTAAGGTGTTCGACATGTAATCTTAGGGTCGCGTGTTCGAATTCTCGTCGCACCAAACATGCTCGCACTTTCAGCTGTGGGGGCGATATAATGTACAATCAATCCCACTTACTATTGGTAAAAGAGTAACTCAAGACTTGGCGGTGGTGGTGATGACTAGCAGCCTTCTCTCTAGTCTTACACTGCTAAATTAAGGACGGCTAGCGCAAATTGCCCTCGTTTAGCTGTGAAATTCAAAATTAAACTCGCAGTCAGTTTCTTATTTTTTTAGTAAGCCTGTTACATATATTGATTTAAAAAATTGTTGCCTCTTACAAGTGTTACAAGGGCATTAGTTTGTTGTTGTTGTTGATCTAGTAACTTAGTTGTTAATGAAATGTAATTA
The DNA here is from genome assembly GCA_011833715.1 of Carcinoscorpius rotundicauda. Taxonomy (NCBI): domain Eukaryota; kingdom Metazoa; phylum Arthropoda; class Merostomata; order Xiphosura; family Limulidae; genus Carcinoscorpius; species Carcinoscorpius rotundicauda. The sequence goes on from CM022398.1 coordinate 34,408,073, forward strand.
TTTGGAATGTATTTTTAATTATTGATAAGTTATACAGGTTTTTGTATGTTGGATCGTTTATTTTTCAAACAGAATAGTTTTTGAGTTTGTTTATAACGCAAATTAATCTATGCAATTGATTGTATTCTGCATTCTGTCCACCGTGGAGAATATAGTCCCATTTAGTTTGACCTTCATGCAAAGCTACACGAAGGCTGTTTGCAAAGCTGTCCCTACTTTAGCAGTGAAGGACTAGAGGGAAGACAGCTAACTAGTCATCATCATCTGCCACGAATTTGTGTGTTAGAATATTCTTTTACCAACGAATAGTGGGATTGACTGTAGTATTACAACACCCTACGGCTGAAGGAGTGAGCATGTTTGGAAGGACGAGATTCGAACCCACAATTCTCTGACTGTGAGTCAAGCGCCCTAATTACCTAGCTCTGCTGGACTTCTAGTCCTGGATTTTAGTACTGTAAGTTCCGTAAATGTATTGTAAGTATTAACACCATTAAGCATTGTTTCTTTAAGTTAGCAAAAGATTGGAATAGATTGATGATTTTATAATTTCATTTAAGTCTTATGTGGATGTAAAATACTTCGGGCTGTTGTTATATATATATACTTTTTATTACGTATTTTAAGCAGTCTTATAGAAGTGTCAGTTTATCACTTGGTATCATAAAAGTCGAAATTGTTATATATTTTCCGTTATTTTTTGGAGGAGTTATTAAAATAATGATATCAGTTGGTGTACCAAACTTGTAGCAGCAGTTATATTTATTACGTGAATATATTGTAAGCACAAGACTATGGACGACTATATTATTTATTTGAGGTATCATGGGAAAATATTTGAGAAACTTATTTACATTTTATGTGTCCATTTGTCGTGATTGGCATGTAAGCGTTGCATGATGAAGAACGGGGCGCTGAAAAAGGGTTCAATCGCTGTATCAGACTTGCTTCTGTGGCTTCTGTTCGTCTGAGTACGTAGTATCAACGCCAGTGATCCAAAGTATTATTCACATAATGTATTTCCAATAGTTACGTGGAATCGCTTTGTATGACAGTGAGTAGATACGTTGATTTGGCTCCGACGATTTTATTGAAAACAGAAAACAAAAACGTTTAAAGGAACATTTGTAACAGCAAATATATTTAAGAGAACAATTAAATATACATATTTTTAGACATGTAATTTTAATTTATACACTATCCCACTAAAAGTATTTTAACTCTTATGAGCAAAATATGATACCATAATAGGAGGACGGTTGATATTGCTGTTTAAAACATACAAAAATATTAGGCTAGTTTTTGACCTAATGTAACAAGTACACAACACTGGACATAGTTTAAGAATTTTTTTAAAAGTGGAGGTGCAATTGTATTTATCTCTTGTACTCCCTTTATGAACCTCACTCAAGAAAAAGCCTGGAGCAGCTACTAGGTTTAAAATGTTGAGAAGGGGTGAATTCTTACTTATGATCTTAAGAAAGGAAAGCAAGAAATGACTGGAAGTTAGGAATACTTGTCAGGTGCAATTTTATAGTTGAAAATGAGAATTGACCGTGACTTGAACTTGACTTTAAACAATGAAATTGTGGATTCAAATATAATGGATCAATGAGTTGTAATTGGTCAAAGTTCAGCTGAGTGTGTAGATTAAAGAGTCGGTCATAATATTAATTTATGACTATAAATGAGATCCTAGCAAAGCAACATATCTGCAGCTTTGATGTAAAATAACACTCATTAATGTCTGTAGAACATATATCCAGGGAACTCAAAAACTTGCAGATTCTCTAATTTTCTTTGGTTTGGAATTGACCAGCTATCTGTTGAAGTGCTACCATCAGAAGAACACAACTCACCTCCAGCCAACTATCTGATTGCTACATAGTAAAATCCTGTCTTATGTTGGAAGAAATATGGATCTAGATTGTTTGGGCCCTACACAGCCAAGCTGACTTTGGTGAGACATCTCTGATCTTGCCTTTGACTGATAGCTTTTTCAGTGTTTTCATTTTTTTTTCTTGGGAACTTTCTTCCACTTAGAAATTGTGTAACAAGTTTTATCGCATGAGTGGCATCTGTCCCTATTACAGACATTGTTCATGCTTCAAAGCTGTATTTTGTAATGAAGCATCATTAAGAAAACATTCAGTAAAACTACTTGCTTATTAAAAATATGTTAATCTACATTAACATAAACATTTCTCTAATAATCACATAAAGTATTAGGTACACCATGTGTGTAAATATATTTGTGAATTTTGTGTACTGCTGATGATTTCACTCACTCACTAATGTTTCAACTTAACCAATTTAAAATATTTTGAACTATTTTAACAAAAACTCTAGGTAAAACTGTGTCAGAACCATCACATAAAACTGTATTCTTTAAAGCGCAAGGGCAAAAAAAATGCTTTTCCTTCCCTTGCTACAGAGTGATGGCCCGGCATGGCCAAGCACGTAAGGCGCGCGACTCGTAATCCCAGGGTCGCTTGTTCGCGCCCGCGTCGCGCTAAACATGCTCGCCCTCCCAGCCGTGGGGGTGTTATAATGTGACGGTCAATCCCACTATTCGTGGGTAAAAGAGTAGCCCAAGAGTTGGCGGTGGGTGGTGATGACTAGCTGCCTTCCCTCTAGTCTTACCCTCCTAAATTAGAGACGGCTAGCACAGATAGCCCTCGAGTAGCTTTGTGCGAAATTCCAAAACAAACAAACAAAATTCTTTAAGTATAAATGAAAAAATCTGATTAAATGCCCTTTAGTATTACACTCCTAAATTAGGGACGGCTAGCACAGATAGTCCTTGAGTAGCTTTGTGCGAAATTCCAAAACAAACAAACAAAATTCGTTATGCAAATAAAATCGTTATTTTAACAAACAAATGTAAAATACGTGATGATGAGAAAATTATATATTTGAAAACGGCTGGTATGGATAGAGAAAGCACTAGTAGAGGAGTGAACAATGTTTCGACTTTCTTTGGTCATTATGACCCTGACGATGACCAAAGAAGGTTGAAACGTTGTTCGCTCCTCTATTAGGTTTTTCTCTATCCATACCAGCCGTTTTGAAATATATAAATGGAAAATACGGCTTGTGTACCTATACAGATGAAACTGAAGTTCTCTTTACTAGGCTGAGTTTAGTTCTACAACTTTATCTTCCTCGAAATTAATCGCTGTAGAACTAAAACACAAATGTAAAATATTTCCACTTGACGATCTTATAGTTGAAACTGGCTGAAGAAAGTAAGATTGAATTTCAAAGGTGAACACACTTTATTTTTTCCAGTCGACAGTGTCATTTTATGGCCTTTGTTCCTTCACGGTATTGGCTGGCTGTTTCATTTAGTCAGCATCATAAGTGGCCAGTTAAATATATTACAGTTGCCATTTTTTAAAATACTGATGCTTCATATTCCTCCAATATTCTCTCGGACAGAAGAGGCATCGCCTTTCACAGAGCAAAGAAATGAAGCAACAAAAACTGAATAATCTTAACTACTTTCTGTATTACATGTTGTCTGAAATTAAGCATCCGAGAAGTTTTTTAGATTGTTTTCCCTAAAGCAATTATAAAACATATGATAGCCCCAGTATCACAGTTTCTGGGTGCAAGATTCGAAAGCTTTATACTCTTTGCGGGCCCGGCATGGCCAGGTGGTTAAGGCACCCGACAAGTAATCCGAGGGTAGCAAGTTCGAATCCCTGTCACGCTAAACATGCTCGCCTTTTCTGCCGTGAGGGCGTTATAATGTCACGATAAATCCCAATATTCGTTGGTAAAAAAAGTAGCACAAGAGTTGGTGGTGGGGTGATGACTAGCTGCCTTTCCTCTAGTCTTATACTGGTAAATTAGGGACGGCTAGCGCAGATAGACCTTGTGTAGTTTTGCGCATAATTCAAAACAAACCAAACTATTTTGTTCGCGAGATTGTTTAAAAGAAGAAAAAAAACTTTATACCTGTATTACAGTATATATATATTTTTTAAAATCTGATTGATTGAAGACTCCTTTGTTAGAATTATAGAAAAGTGTCGTTTATACGTATATTGATGTATACATTGTCACAAACGCACATTGATATTTCTGTGTTTAAATTACCCATGAAAGGACACCACTGTGACATTTACACAGGAGTTTTTCATAAATACAGGTACTTTAAAAGTTTTGTAAAACATAAAAATGCTCATCTCCCACACTAATAATTTACATAAAATAATGCTTCTTAAAACGGAGTCTTTATAGCTAACCAGTTTAAAGGTAGTGACCACTTCTGATGAAAAACAGGCAAGAGAACAATTTAACTATCATCTTGTTGTTTATCAAATATAAATATTTGCAGTGGGTGGTTATGGTATGGGCTGTGTGGACATGTAACCTTTCAGCGAAGCTTCTACATTTCTAAATGCTCATGGCTATCGAAAGATTTTCTACGCTGAGCATTTAAAGGGTCGAAATCTTTGGTCAGTTTGCTAATGCGGAATAGTAATCCCTGCCATAATACAGAAATAGTTTATGCTAAATTTTAATTTCTTGGAAGTATCTAAATAAAATCTGAATCTTAGTTCGCGAGAATGTTTTGGGGTCATCTGTATGGGTTAATTTAATAGGTAAATATATAGCCTTCTACTTTACATCAAGTAGTTGAGCTTCTGAAACGACACTACGGATGAATTGCACCAGGCACCTGTTGGAAACTGATGAAAGTATTTTGCACAAAATAAAATTATTTGTGTTTAAGACTGTTCTTCACTGTATTAGGATAGTAACGCATCGACCCTAAACTCCACTTTTCTATATGTCCACACATCCAGGTACTTTTGACATTTTAGTGTGTATAGTTAGAACAGCGTGTGGTAAAACCATATATAAATTCAACACTTTAAGGTAAACTTTCTTTAAACGGAATAAAATCTCAACTGACTCTAAAAACACGAGTAAATTAGACTTCAGGCGACGTTGACTGTAATCAAGCGATCACATGCTCGAATGGATAAATAGTGAGGTAGACATCAAGTATTATTTTTCTCTCTAAGTAGTTGTGAAGAAACTCATCACAGGCATGAGGGTTCATGCGACTGCTAATATTCGATAATCGTGGCTATGACAATGAATTACAATTTTAATCATCCGCATTTAATTTTGATTAATATTGTATAATTCTCCTTCAGGGGTAAAAACGTTAGCGTACAGAAACATTCTTGATTAAAATACTAATTTTGGTGTTGTTACTCGCTCACGCAGTTTGCATGATTTCGAAACCTGTTCGCTTCTTTAATGATTAATTAAAAACAAATATCTGTTCTTTAGATGAAAAAGTGGTATGGCAACTGTAGAATCTAATGTGTGTTTTTTGTTTATTATAAATATTTATATAAGATACCGGAATTTTTCAGTAAGCTTAGATAGCCTTACCAGATGCATTTGTTATTCGAGTGCTTTGTAGTTGTAAGTAAAATCTATATACAGTTTTCAGACGCTGATAAATAAGTTATAAGTGTCATATCGACAATAATCCAAACCTTCCAAAGAACTCGACAATGATTAAGAGGCTGCACGACAAGCACTATTTATCATTCTCGTTTAACATTGTTCATATCATTATTGAAAAAAACCCGAGTTTCGACTAATTCCTGTAGATCCAGATGTCGAGCCTGGTTAGTGCTTGAAAGGTTGACGATCTGAGAGTACCAGATAATGGCACAGCGGCATGTCTGTGGTCTTATGACGTTAGAATCCGGATTTTGATACCCGTGGTGAGCAGAGCACAGGTAGACCATTGTGTAACTTTGTACTTGATTACATACAAACTACTACATATATGTTTTTTCAAATTCTAATTGGAAATCAGAGACTTATAAACTTTCAGGGGTATTGATTTCTAATGCTTCGCTAGATTTTGACGTTTAACCGTAGCTTTTATGGTATTACATGCCCCCCGCTAGTGCAGCGGTAAATCTACACATTTACAATGTTAAAATCAGAGGTTCGATTCCCCTCGGTGGGCTCAGCAGGTAGCTCGATGTGGCTTTGCTATAAGAAAACACACACACATATGGTATTATGCTGGATATATAAATAGCGTTTCATAGAAACTCGTGAAGATGATGCTGTTTCGTTTGCATTGAAGTCAAGAAGCACTTTGTGTATCTATACGGTTTCTTTAATGTGTAGCATCTTTCCATTGGTCATACTTCCAGAGATGCTTAAATTGTTGGTTGTAGTTCTGATATCACAGTCTTGCAAACAAGTAACGAAGAGTGGCCGATTGATAATATAGTGCATTTTGCACTATATTCATAACACTAATCACTCCTTTTCTATGCAGCCATCATTATCATTTTAACATTATTCACAATATTTCTAGAAAGTCATCATCACCACATGCGTTCAACAAACTTAACATTTATTCACGACTATTCAAACGGTTGGGTTACTGACAAATTCCTAAATAACTCGCTTCAATACTACAAGAAAAGCGTGGATAAGATGAACGGAGGAGTAACATAGAGGGCTACGTCATACGTGATAAATCTAGCCCTAAGTACCTCTCTAGCAAACTAGAGTATGTGTGTATACGAGTACAATTTAGCAAACTGAATGTGCAATCGTATGGGACTGTATAGTGAGAACAGGACCTAAACTGTACAATGAAAAAGTATCGTGTAAACATCAAGCTAATATTATCCCACGAAATGGAAATGGTCTGAAAAGTGTATATTAAATTAAGAAGTTCGAACACTCGTCAATGTTTTCACATACCGTGAGTGCCTCAACAAAGCAAAAGGATGTTCCCTAAGGATCAGTCTACGAAGCACCTGTTCATCCCTAGTCCTAAAATGGACCAAAATTTCGATACAGAAACGTCCTTTCTTTCTCTCTTTCCATGCAGTTATCTTCACCATTTTTAACACTTATCACGTTCTTTCTAAGCTGTCATCATTACAGAAATGTACAGGGCTTTCAAATAATTCTTAATAATACTATAAATTAACTGTATAGGAAAATTATTTTTTATGTGAAAAATATTTTATCATTTGTATTTCTTCATGAAAATCGGAAAAGGAACTAACTATATTATAGGCCCCATGAATTAAATTATAAATTAAATTCCTTTTAAATTTTAAAATGTAAAAATCTGTCAAAATGAAAATGCTGCTTTAATTTTAACTAGCATAGAACACCTTGCTCCACTGCGGGATTCAAAGGTCTTTTCACGATTCACAGAGACCTAGATGTACCGATAAAGATCTTTTATTATCCCCAGTTACTTCTGCAGCTACCCAAGAATTATGTACCTGAAAACAAAAATTCATAGGCATCCCTATGGTATCTGAAAACATTCCAATTTTGGTCTTGCCAGCTTACCGAGTGTGGTTTTAAATGCAGTTTTAAGTGTGGCGCCATGGGATTCGGAGGGGAGGACACACACAAAATCTGATTCTATTCAGCGACCCCGAAGACATATTTCTAGACTCTCTTCATGCGTGGGTGACTCTCCAAGTGCATTTGAATGTACCCTGTTGGCTCCAAAAGTATGAGAAGAATTCGGATAAACAAACACATTACGTGAATTACTGTAGGGATAGGGGGGGACAAAATCTGATTCGAATCATCATGATCGTTTTAAAAATCATTCACTTTCTTTTCAATGCAGTCACCATCACCATTTTGACTTTGTTTAAGTATATTAATCAAAGTCACATAATTTCAAGTAAATGTTTCAGTATGTTTGAAGAACGGAGTATTTTGGTTACATTCTAGTGATCTATCTCATAAAAATTAACATACGTGTATTTTGAATTGTATGACAACATTGTGACTAAATACGATTAAAGATGAAAGAAAAGAGAATCTTTAACATTAAAATTAGTTACAACACAATATTCTTTTAAAAGAACAAAAACAAAACAACTGGGGGTTGTCATCAATATTTGAAACAAATTACTGAATACCTGTCAGTACCACATATCCCATGGTGGTCGTGAAACGTTTCTGAAAATATATTTCAATACGAGGATGGTGAAATATTGCTGAGTTTTAATACTTTCATTTTGATAAATCTGAGCCTTATCCACTTTAGCAAATAGTTTTATTTAGCATCAACTAGCTTATTTCTTCAAGTTTTTAAAGGCTTTTCTGTTATGACAGGAACGTTTTTTGAAATACGTAAATGGTCCATTTGATTTCACTGTTTTATTGTTTATAAAACAAATCTTCATATCACAAAAAATTCACGGTGAAACAAAATTTGTAAATATAAGATATTTCTTAGAATTGAATATGTTTATTTCTTGTTTCAATATTGACTTCTAACGAGAACACTTCTACCCGATGGCTCAGTGGTAAGTTTGAGGGCTTACATCACAGAAATTCTGGGTTCAATCCTTGTGATAGGCACTGCACAAATAGCCCATTGTGCAGGTTTCTAATGAACAAGGAACAACTAATTAGAAATATACTTTAATGAAAGCTCAGTTTTGTTGTTATTTGATTAAGAACATCAAGAAGTTTTCAGAGATTTTTGTAAATGGAAGTGATTTTAAGAGCATGTGGCGTTTGTGGCGAAGTGTATTGTGGATAGTTGTTTGCATATATCAATAAATGTTATAAGTAAATAACTATCCAGATAATAAAAGTTATTTTGTAATTATGATAAGTTTTATACTTTTTTATGTGCATCAATATTTCAGAGGTAATTATTTTTATAGTATCTGAAATACAAAGTTGTAATATCATTCATTACCTTCAATCGGTAACCATGTCGCTTTTATTGCTGTAAAATAATGATGTTTTAATAACTTAAAAAACTTAGAGCCTGCAGATGTTTTATTCTTAATAATATGTTAGAACCAGTGATTACCATACACAACAACAAATGGTTTTTATTAATTAGGTAATAATTATCTGAAGAAAAAAATATATACATTCCATTTTATACCTGCTATGAAAATGTAGATTAACACCCGTGTTTGGTAAAAAAGAAAAACAAATTTTCGGTAATTATAAATATTTTCACCAATCATTAATAAAATATATTAATTATAAGTATATAGTTTCTTAGCTTGTCAGAGTACGGTTTATAAATTTCTAAAACAGTCGATCTTCTAGTTTGTGTTTCTCATTCATTATTAGTGTCAATAATCTATTACTAGAAGTCCAATTAATCAGTCAGTTGTTCGATTACGTAAGCGTTTCTGTCATTAAACAATTAAAAATCTTAATGTCCCCTAATCTGTATAGGTGAAGGTTTAGAAAAACTTTTTTGGAGCCCCCCAGTGGCTCAGCGGTATGTCTGCGGACTTACACGCTAAAATCTGGGTTTCGATACCCGTGGTGGGCAGAGCACAGATAGCCCTTTGTGTAGCTTTGTGCTTAATTCTAAACAACAACTTATTTGGTGGCAAAGATGTTTAAGAATAGAGACTAAAACTGGCTAATGATATAATTTGTATAACCTAACATTGGGGTAGTCCTTATATTTTTTTCACAATTAGCGTTTTTTTCTTAAGGGTTAGTTTTAACAAATCTAAACTCAATTATAAAGATTATAATTAATTATTGTTTATAACTGTAAAGAAAAAACACCCCCCTAAATTCCAACCTTTTGAAAACGTCTAGTAAATACTGATTTTGGATATTAAAATCTTGATATTGAATTGTTTTTCAGTAGATATCTTTCAGGGTCACTTTCTGCTCACTTTACGTCATACCACATTTTTAACCTTGACTGGAGAAACATCGTGTTTTTAGAAAAATATATAAAGAGTAATAAGAAGCTTACAGACGTATCGTTAATTATGCCATATATCTGAAGCGTTAAATATTATCTTAAAAAGTAAATGGATAGATAGCTTGTATATGTCGATTTTAGCTTTCAGCATAGATTTTATTGCACGTCGATACTGTTATTGACATTAATGTTGCGTCTCATTACTCATAACCAATAAGTTGCTAAACAACTGTAATATATGCAACGAAACATATAAAATTATCTGTCGAATTAATAATCAATACTATTATGTCCCAACATAAAGTGCAATATATTATTTGTAACCTCAAAACTATGATAAGGATCAGTAAATACTTGGAGACTCTCCAAATGTAACCTATTAGATAATTACGTAGTTTTTCATCATCACCAGATTTAGGGACTATTAGATTTTTTTTTCTTTGGCATTGGTATAAATATAAATATAATTAATTTTAGTCTACGTATCTTTTTCGTTGGCCCGGGTTAACTGTTTATTTAATATGTATTAATCGATGGTATTATAATTGTAAATTATAATAATTCGTTTTACGAATAAAGTGAGAGCTTTATCATACTCCTCGTTACTCGGTGGCAAGTCTGACGGCTTAAAACTCTAAAAATGTAGTTTCGATACTCGTGTTGAGCACAATACAGATAAGCCTAAAAACATAATTCTTGTACACGATTTATAGACTTTTGGAGTTTTTTTTTCTCCTTATAATTAAAATTTCTGGACGTGCAGAATGAAGTAAGAAATATACGGAGGTATATGGGCCCGGCGTGGCCAAGTGTGTTAAGGCGTTCGACTTCTAATCCGAGTGTCACAGGTTCGAATCTCGGTTGAACCAAACATGCTTGCCCTTTCTGTCGTGGGGGCGTTATAATGTGACGGTCAATCCCACTATTCTTTGGTAGAAGAGTAGCTCAAGAGTTGGCGGTGGGTGGTGATGACTATCTGCCTTCTCTCTAGTCTTACACTGTTTAATTAAGGACGACTAGCGCAGATAGCCCTCGAGTAGCTTTGCGCGAAATTCAAAAACAAACAAACAAACGGAGATATTTATTTCGCAATGACGTAACGATGCTTTAAAATTACTATTAAAATTTCTTATGTCGTTGCACGTCCTTATAAAAAAAACGATTTCATGAAATATTTGATTATTACCTTGCTATTACTTTGCGTGTGACTCTTTCTAAAATGTCAAAAATACTAGACAGTTTTAACGTATCTTAATCAATATTCAAAGATGTATATTAAAAGAGAGAAAACGCCATAAAAATAATGCCAATGCTTTATTTTGTGTGTGCAGTTAACTCACAATTACTGTATGATCAATATATGTTATTAGTATCAGGAATATTAAATATAGCAAATAAATTTAACCAACACGGAAGCACACTATATGTCAATATAAAACTGTTACTTATGTTTAACTTCAGTTTATTTTAAGTTAAGCACAAAACTACACAATGTGCTATTTGTGCTCTGCTCATCACAGGTATCAAAACTTCATTTCTTGCTGTATATGTCTGCAGGCGTTCTGCTGTGCCACTGGGGAAAGGAGTCTTATTGTTAATGAGCAAACATTCTGTAATCCTTGTGTTGTATTCATATAAAAAAACAGCGTTGTTATTATGTTGTTTGAGGGCCCGGCATGGCCAAGCGTATTAAGGCGTGCGACTCTTAATCTGAGTTAAAATATGAAACTGTGAGGCTCACGTAACGAAAGTTGCTACTCATATATAATAACAGAAGGTTATACCTAAGAGATCATATTATTGTATATTTTTTTACATTTATAAGAACTTTTGCTGACTTTTTGTTATATTTTCTTTGAAATTATAGTTAAGATGAATTTTTGTAATTCTGAACAAACATCTTAAATTCTAATGCAGTACTTTTCTTCCAGGGGGTTAGTCTGGTGAACCATTCTTTTTCATCATATGCAAGATTTCAGAAATTGTTTTCTCAAGCAGAGACTTTAACTAATATTAATAGAGTTAATTGGTGTACTTATTAAAGATTTCTATATCTGATAAATAAATATTAACATATTTCGATGTTTCATGTTCTAAGAGTGTCTGTTTTTAAAGGTGGTGATGTAAGTTGGATTTTTCAAACAGTATGAAGCATTTTTAAATTCTTTATAAGCCCATTTCTTACAATACATGAACTTAAAATTTAGTATAGTATGGCCTGTGTAGAACGCATTACCCAGTGCTGTAATCGTCTCTAATAAAATAGTTTAACAGCAGATTAAAAAATAGTTTCTTCCAACTGAAATGAATCTCTATATAACTGCAAGAGAACATGCTTACATGCTTCTAGGCTAATATTTAGCCTAAATCAGTTTATCCACAAGCAACATATTTTACTGTTGTATAATAATAAAGTAAAATTATTATAAGTAAATTTATTCCTCAAGATGTAAGATGCTCTTTTTAAAATCATTGCATTTGCTACGTGAAGGAAATTTATATAATTATCTAACATTCTTTAAAAACTCGTTTTAGTGTTGTGTTTTTCTCAACAGGTTTCTTGTTCAGCAACTAACAACTCATTTTATTTTGTTTGTTCTTAGTTTGGTGAAGAGTGCACCATTTGGTAGAGAACTTTTTCAATTTAAAACTCCAACTCATCGTTTTTTTTCCTTTAGTTGTTCTCGGTGACTGCCCCTCCAGTGTCACAGCGGTATGTTTGCGGGCTTACAACGCTAATCATCGGGTTTCAATACTCGTGGTGGGCAGAGCACAGATAGTCCATCGTCCAAAGCTACACAAAGGGCTAGCGGTCCCTAATTTTTAAGTGTGATAGACATCTCAGCGTTTCAAAACCCGTTGGTCGCGAAACAAAATTGGATTGTCGGAACGTGTGAATGGGTGACGAACATACTTTGAAAATAGATAACAGCCTATTAATTGGTTTAGTAAGCATTCAGTAAGTCAGATTTTGTTTACGTTAAAATGTATTTGCTGGGTCGATCATTGTTTACAAATGGACCTTGATAGAAAATAAGTTGATGATACGCTCGTTTATCTAGGAATATTTTACGTTGGAGGATTGAATGTGTTGGTTTATATCATAGCATTACAGCACGTTTATTTATGCATGCTAACTGATATGGAAACCCAATATTCCTATCGTTAGATTGTACAATGGTATTTTTTGTTTATGCGAGTGCAGAAATGAACGACGTTTAACGTGTATTATTCTGTAAGAGTACAAAACTACAACATTTATCACTTATTATTTTTATTAATAAAAATATATTAAAACGCTTAATTTTTGCATTATTTGCGCTACTCTCTACCCTAACCGTTCGCCGCACTAGAAAGTAATTGTGATCCCTTGGGGTACGCCCCACACTTTGGAGGAGATTAAAAAAAATAGTTGATACTATCATGGAAGGAAAAAGAAAAATAGGTGAAATAGCAACAGATAAAGACAATTGATTTTTACACTTCTTGATAGATTTCTTTTAGAAATTCACTATCTTATAACGGGAACTTTATTAAGAATTTGATCAAGAAAAAATCTCAACAAAGTTCTTTGTAAAAGATGATGATTACTCATAAAGACAAAGTTTTACAGAACGTTATGGATGAAGATATACTTCGGTTATAATCATTTCACATTTGTACACTTTGCTTTTAAAAAGTCTTAAATATAAAACTGCATGTTCTGCTTAGTTGTGTTTTCTTTCATCCATGCTCAGTTACGTAATACAACAGTTTTGCTGAAATGATTTATCTATTTAAAATACTCAGTTTTCTATATATATATATATATACAGTATTTCACTTAATAATGATAAGTGATGTAAAAATATCCATGGGTTTTGTCTCATATGGCACGCACTCCGTGTACGGAAAGTCGAGGATTCAATCAATGTAGGGCCCGGCATGGCCCAGTGGTTAAGGCACTAGACTCGTAATCCAAGGATTGCGGGCTCGAATCCTCGTCATACCAAACATGCTCGCCCTTTCGCCGTGGGGGCGTTATAATGTGACAATCAATCCCATTATTCATTGGTAAAAGAGTAGCCCAAGAGTAGGCAGTGGGTGATGATGACTAGCTGCCCTCCCTCTAGTCTTAAAATGCCAAATTAGGGACGGCTAGCGCAGATAGTTTTCGTGTATCTTAAAGCAAAATTTAAACCAGACCTTGCCTAAACACTCCCTTGCCATCCCATTTGGAACTGGAAATACTGTAATATAAACCAGGTGTTTTGTAACTACCATTTTTACTTTATGTTTATGTTAAAGCAAATTTTAAAAATACTTAAAGTCACTTATTTTTCAACACATGTTGAACGTTACCAGATGGCTAAGTGTGGTCCAGTTGTTAGGGCGTCGGGACTGTGAATCTGAGTGTTCATGGTGCGTAGCCGTAGAGGTAAAAACCCGATCTACACTTTGAAGCCACGATTGCGCTCTAAAATTATTGTAAATAGTAAAGTTGAAATACAAACAAACAAAATTGATGCTTGACTTATTTTTGAAAAAGGAGCGCGGGTTCGAATCCTTGTCATATCTTACATGCTTGTCCTTTCAGCCGAGGGGGCTTTATCCGACACGGTCAATCATACTATTCGTTGGTAAAAGAGCAGTCCAATAGTCGGCGGTGGGTGGCGATGACTACTTGCCTTCCTTCTAATCTGACAATGCTAAACTAGGGACTTACTAATTTATGAGCGAATAGTGGCTCTGATATCAAACTCGCACTATTAATGTTACTAAAGACGTCACGTGATTAGTACTTGTTTCAGAATACCTTTATAATTGTTATGATGTATTTTACCCTTTCCTCGTATGGCTTTAGATATCTGTACGAACAGGCAAAGCCTGTATTTTCTCCAGCATCTGTACGTTTGTAGCCAAACTTATGTTAGCCTTGTGCATTGAAAGCCAAGGTAACTAGTATTTAGCTGTTACTTCCAGTAGTTTATTTTCAGCAGACTGATTAACTGTTTAACTGCCCTTTCTTCCAAGTGGCACAGCGGTGAGTCTGTGCTTAATTATGAACAAAACTGTATAATTCTCTTTGAGGTACCGTTTATAACTTGTTTTACATTTTTTGATTCTTGAGTGATTTATGAGTGTGTGAAAGAGAGAGCAGGTGGCGCAGTAACTAAAAAATCGTAAGAGATTGGGAGGATGCTATTTTTTTTGTTTATAATCATCACGATATATCTTAGTTGTATTAATATAAAATACCAGAAATAACTTATAAACAGTATATTAAATATTGTAAGGTTTCAAAAAACAACAAAAAAACAAACAGAATTTGTACAGCCGAAGAAACTGTGAAGTGAAATGTCGAGTAAATATAAAAATGTATTCCTGAATTTTTTACGTAATTTTCGTGTTTTTTCGTATGTTTTTTTTTATTACAATAAGCACTATACAAACTAAATAAGGAAGTAACGTTTCTTTTATATATATCACTGTACTGGGGTGATACGTTAGGAAGGCGTCCCGTTACCTCAAAATTTAAATGCCCCGACTTCCGTTTATTTGGTTTGTTTTGAATTTCGCGCAAAGCTGTGATCAGGTATGGCAGCGTAGGCTTCATATTATTTTTAAATAAATGCTGCTTCAAAAGAGAAACAAACCCAATTTCTTCCTATTCATGGCGGGAAAACCCTCTGTTGTATTTGTTTGTTTTTTGAATTTCGCATAAAGCTAGTCGAGGGCTATCTGCGCTAGCTATCCCTAATTTAACAGTGTAAGACTAGAGGGAAGGTAGCTGGACATCACAACCCACCGCCAACGCTTGAGGTACTCTTTTACCAACAAATACTGGGATTGACCGTCACATTATAACGCCCCAAGGCTGAAAGAGCAAGAACGTTTGGTGTAATAAGGATTCGAACCCGCGTCCCTTGGATTACGAGTCGAATGCCTTAACCACCTGGCCATGCCGGGCCACCCCCGTTTGTCTCCCCAAAATCGTCTCTTACAAAACAACAACCCTTGAAGATGATGTTAAAATAACAAACTTCGAGCTAATGAAAAGAACTACTCTGTATTCATGATCGTTATCAAAGTAACATGTTTGTTTTCACCGTAAAACTACGCAAAAAAAGATGTCTCTCTATTCACCAAGGAAAATCAAACTCCGAACTATATGTTGTCTGTAAAGCTCACCGTTGACCCACTTGTGAACGTCACCAAAACTGAGAATGTCCGTATGACAATGTCCCCGATTACGTAGCGTTGAACTTCTTCCAGTAACTCTTCTTAGAGTTAGAAACTGGAGTATTTTCATCTTCTGGTTAAAGCCCAAAACATTACGGATTATCTTGTTTAAAAAAAAAAAAAAAGAGGAAAGAAAGGCTGTTCCTAACCTGGACATCTCCCCACATCTTCCTTGTTTAAATTCTAAAGTCGTCAATACAATGCATTTTTCCTTTATCATTTACAAAATATTTGAAAATATATTATGTTTCGTGTATGTTTTATAGTAAAGCAACATCAGACTATCTGATGTGTCCATGAATGGGAATCAAACCACTGATTTTAGCGTTGTAAATCCATAGACGTGCCGCTGTCACAGTATATATTTATTTAATAATTACGACTCTTTTTGGATTAATATTATTGACATGTTTGTCGTATATGTTTGTATGTGATTATTTTTATTTATATAAAGCTGAAACCACCCGTTGTCCTCCCCTGGTAGCACGGCGGCATGTCTGCTAGAAACCGGGTTTCAAAAACTTGTTGTGGGCAAAACACAGACAGCCCATTGTATAGCTTTGTACTTGATAAGAAACAAAATAAATATGAATCTTATTCTTATACTATTTAAGCATTAATACAAACATAAAATATATTTTGCATGCGACCGTATTTTATAATGGGTAAATGTATAGCTATGTATGTGACTGATGAAGTGTAGTAATGCAGCAATTTTTCATTTGACATTGGCAAAATGTACTTGCTGGGAGTGGTTATTGGTACCTAACTGATAGATATGGAACATATCTGTGTGACGGAGTTTGTATTATGTATTTATTTTAATTCCGATGTTTGTTTCGAATGAATATATACTTAGAAATGTACGTAATATATAATGTTAAATGAGTATTACGAACTTTTCTGCTATTCACTAAAGTTGTAGGTGATTATTGATTATAAAAATACACAGTGTACTTTGTGTATGTGTAAATATTGTAACTGCCAGTATTGCTGGTAACTGAAATTTCAAGAACCTCGCCAAATGACTATGAAAGGTAACCATTACAACACACGGGGAGAGTGTGTATTGTTGGTTTGTTACAGTTGGTATACTATAAACCTCGGAAGCTGTAACTGTGATTAACGCTTATTTATCGGGAAACTACAGATATTTGACTAGGAACTTTTATAAATTTCAAACATTACAAACTGTTTAATTTCAGCGGATTAACTTCGGACGTTAATATTTCTACGAAGATATTGTATAACTTCAGTTGTGAAAAACTTACGTATGAATTGTTCCGATACCAACTCGAAATTAATTCGCTCGTCGCAACCCTCAGTAAGATATCAAGGAAGTTATGGATCAGACAGAAGAGTGAATATTGTTTGTAAGTTTGCTAAACATTTGCATACAAATCATTATTTGTAATAACAGTAAGTATAAATTGTATTATTGTTTATATATTAAAATATACTTCTGTTAAGAACGAAAATTGTGCGTATTAGTCTTGTTGACAAATACAATAAATTTCTACATGTATTTAACTTCTAAATTGAAATTACAGTTTAACTCGTGTCAGGCAATTTAAATTTTAACACGTAACATCTGTAAAAGGATATTAAAATGGAGTTATATAATTAGATATTGTAATGTACGAATAGTAAATGTAAATAGCTAGCTGTTCTTGGTGTATGATGATTTAATATTGAAAAGTATGGTTTATCTTCCCGGTACTTAATATTTGTGCAGTTTAGTTTTTACACATGTTCGTAGGGTTTAGTTGCATGACTTGTTCACAATGGTAATGGTTAGTTAATAATGACTAACACATTTTTAAATATATATCTGGAAATGATTTGTATTTGTTTAGTTTGGTAATTGTGTTTGTTTTTCAGTTAAGGGCAAAGCTATATAATGGACTATCTGTGCTCTGCCCCACCGCCTTTTTCGCTCCCGATTTTTAGCATGTTAAGCCCTCGCACTTACCGCTGAGCCACCAGGGGACTCTATATTTGTTTATATTTTACTGGTAAATAATTATTCTTTCTTCTTTTACATTACCTAACATATTCGTAAAATTACAATATATTTGTAAAATTTGGCCCATCGCTGACACAGCGGTACGCCTGACTTCTTTTACTGCTAGAAATAGGGTTTAAATACCTGTGGTAGGTAGAACACTGATTAGTTCTTTGTATAGCTTTGTGCTTAATAAAAGCTATATCTTGTCAGAATTTTTGATACCTTATCTTATTTACGAAGATTATTCGTGTGATAGAGTATCAGGAAAAGAACAGTAACTCATAACTATCGGAAATATGGAATACATACTAGTTTAAAACCCAATATTAATATTTACTTTTGTATATCATTAAGAGCACCTCGTATCGAAAATTTACTTGAAGTATCTCAAAATAAATGGCGTATTACTCTGTTCAAATATTTTATACATGTATAAATGAATACTGCAAGGTAACACAAGAAAATAAAAGGAATATCTCTTCTAGATCCCTTAGATATATTTTTAAAAGTCTGTAATGTGAAATTTTTTATTAGATGTTTAATCTTTCTTGACGTTTATAAGATACTTGAATGTATTTTAATAGTTATTCGTAAGTTAGTAAAGAATTGGTTGCATTTTTTAAGTATGCACACTCAATGGCTTAACTTTCATTTGAAAAGTTGGTGGAAAAGGAAAGTTTCTGTATCTGGGGCATAAGGACAACCCCGGATTAAGGCATGGGCTAAAACCCAGGATCTCACACTAATTAGGAGGCCTCAACCTATGACTATAAATATATTGCACGTAGAGGATTCTCGAGGGGGCCTCTACAAGTTGGAAAGCATAGGTCTGATAAAACGCTTAATCCGGCCTTGCATAAGGGTGTTTTATATAGTAAAATTATATCCTTGAAAAATGCGAGAAACTTGTACCCTGTGAAAATTATACCCATGCGCCTACGCTGTACCTAAGTTTTTTAAGGTCAAAGTATTTTAAGAGTTCTGTTTTTCTGAGTTTATTTAAAATTAAATACGAATTATGAAATATCTGAAAAAATATATATGCATATAAATATATAACGTTATAACTGCGACATATAGATTATTAAGTAATGTGTTACTTATATATTACTGGAAATGAGTTATTTCCACATTTATTCTTATGCTACTGGGATGTTAATGTAACCCATAAGTCAGACTTATGAGCTACTTCAGCGCAACTTTTCAAGTGACAGGAATACACGTAGCTTACCTCAAACGTAACTCAGCAACGTTCGTGTAATGACTGCAAACAAAAAATTAGTTCAAATATTCGTAATGAGCACGTTGACAATACAGTAGATTCATATCAAAGCTTCAGTAATTGGTCAATAAGTGCAAGTCTTAACAGTGGGAAACAAAGCACAGTAACGTGTTAATCATTTTTAAATGGTTAGAGCAATGCACGTGTAAATATTTCAGTTTTTATCAAGTATTGTTAATTTTCCTTACTTCAATTTAACGGTTATACGCGCACTACTGGTCATGAGTTTGTTTGTTTGTTTGTTTTGGAATTTCGCACAAAGCTACTTGAGGGCTATCTGTGTTAGCCTCCCTAATTTAGCAGTGTAAGACTAGAGGGAAGGCAGCTAGTCATCACCACCCACCGCCAATTCTTGGGCTACTCTTTTACCAACGAATAGTGGGATTGACCGTCACATTATACACCCCCACGGCTGGGAGGGCTAGCATGGTTAGCGCAACGCAGGCTCGAACTCACGACCCTCGGATTAGGAGTCGCGCGCCTTACGTGCTTGGCCATTCCAGGCTCCTGGTCATAAGTCCGAATCTTAACAACGACAAAAAAATACAAATTCCCTTATTAAAACCTGTGAGAATTGGAATCACTGTTAGGAAAACAGTTTATTTGTATTATATCTCCACATATTACTGTGTAATTACAGAATATTTATAGCTCGGCATGGCCAGGTGGGTTAAGGCGTTCGACTCGTAATCTGAGGGTCGCGGGTTCGCATCCCCGTTGCACCAAACATACTCGCCTTTTAATCCGTGTGGGCGTTATAACGTGACGGTCAATCCCACCATTCGTTGGTAAAAGAGTAGCCCAAGAGTTGGCGGTGGATGGTGATGACTAGCTGTCTTCTTTCTGCTAAATTAGGGACGGCTAGCGCAGACAGCCCTCGAGTAACTTCATGCGAAATACAAAAAAAAGAATATTCATTTCAATAATATTTTTACAACATAATTAAAAGTGAACTTCTGGACATCAGCGGATAATATCGGTACATGATCTTTTTTGTTAATATTGCTAACATCCCTGTCACACCAAACGTGCTCGCCTTTTCGGACGTGGAAGCGTTGTAAAGTTTCGGTCAATCCCACTATTTGGTGAAAGAGCTGCCCTAGAATTGGAGGTGGGTGGTGATGACTACCTTCCCTCTATTTTCACCTTTAAATTAGGGACAGCTAGCGTAGTTCAACCTCGTATAGCTTTCCGCAGAATTAAACAAAAAAAACAAGTGTTAACATCATCCAAAGACTTTACAAGTTTCAACATAACCCGAATAAACTAAAACAAAAGTTCATTTATAATAAGCAATGAAATTGAGCTAAAATTACTGCTTTACATTATTACAACCCAAAAATATATCGTTCATAAGCTAAATTCTCGAAAGAATGCATTCAATCTACATTAGAACATGTGGTTTCATTTACGAGTTTAATGAAATTGAGAGAGATTCAAGAAAAATGTCAAGATTGACTTAGAGTCATTTCATGATTCACTAATCGATTCAAAACAACGTCTCAAGTAAATAAAATATCACAGGATATTTATGGAATCAGAATTATCAATAGAATCGTTTGAACGCGATTAAAAGAAAGCGGTCTGTGTATGGTTTCTTGTTTGTTTTTGAATTTCGCGCAAAGCAACACGAGGGCTATCTGTGCTAGCTGTGCCTAATTTAGCAGTGTAAGACTAGAGGGAAGGCAGCTAGTCATCACCACCCATTGCCAACTCTTGGGCTACTCTTTTACCAACGCCCTTAGGTGTGAATTCCAGTATGTGGTGACGGGACCTGCCAGGGAATGTTCTGTTCTTTCAGTTTACCTCCTCTGGGATCTAAATATCCACCCACGTGTTTGCTGCACATGGCAACCCGTGAAGAGGAGGAGATAATCCTGGTGGATGAGGGGTCTAACTTTAACACACCATTTTGGCCTTAAATTCTTGTAGACGGGCGGCCACCCCCGCCCGTCTACCAGTCAGCTTGTCCGCTCGGGCTAGGGTCAACCATATACCAGTGTTGGATGTACTCAGCAGGTGTTGTGGATACTATATCTGATGCTGGTGTTTGGGTATAGTGCTCACGAAACCCTGGCGTTGCTGTAGTGTCCTTGTTTGACATTGTAGTGCGACCCCTCGCAAGGCTCCATAGTGGGTGGGGTCAGTGGGGACCGAAATTTTCCTTTCTTTATTATGGATACTTCAATTAAAAGTCTTAATATAATAAAATGATGAAAAATAGTCCACAGGTAAACGACCACGTCTTCAAGATTCTGAGCAGCAATCTTTACCATCTGTACCACCAGCTGTACCTCATTTTCTTATATCGCATTTACTTTCAGACAAATCCTTAGGGCAAATGTCTCCCTTTCTCATTTAGAAGGGACTAGAGGGACTTACTGGCTATCCAGTCACTAAAGAAACTTTGATCTGGTGACATATTCGTGTAAACATCCACGTCTCAGCACAGTGAACTCCTCTTGCATTCAAAGGCAGTTGAGGATATAACTTTTGATGTTACACCTAATGCTAGTTTGAATTCATCACGAGGAGTTATTGTTGATAGGGATTTGAAGAACATCCCAGAGTCAGAGATTCTAACTGGTTTTCCACCCAAGGAGTTTCTGCAGTGAGACGTATATCCACTCGCAAATATGGAATTATGCTGCTGACTAATGTCCTTATTATCACATTTACGTCACTGCATCCGCCTACCACCTTCAAAGCAGGTTGTCTTAATTGCAGAATATAGCCATACATTCCAAACCCTCTCCAATGTTTCCAGTGTCAGCAGATTGGTCACTCGAAGACGTCATGTCGTGGTTCCTTGATTGGTCACTCAAAGACGTCATGTCGTGGTTCCTTAACGTGTGCTTGTTGAGGTGGCAAGGGCCATGATGCCTACAACTGTGAAATGGACACTCATTGCATCAATTAAAATGGCTCTCACCCGTCCTACTTTCGTTCTTGCCCTAAATGGTTGGAAGAAAAAAAGGTGCAGCGTTTGAAAAATATTCATAACATTACTTATCCTGAGGCTCGAAAATTAATGTTCACCATGTCATCTCGGACGTATGCTGCTGCACTTCGGTCCACAACTACAGTGGGAGTGCAGACAGATCTCTGTGTGCCTACAAATGAATCGTTCTCCAAACAAATGAAAAGTATTTTGACCTCCGTGGTTAAAAAAGTTGAATCAAATTCAACACCTATTTCTCTCCCTTACATACATTCCCACAAACCCCAAGATCCACATCCTTTGGTTCCAGGTACAGGCATTTCCCTGGATACATCTTCTTCTCCCACCCCACGATGAAAATCAATCATTCGTTCACGTCCTTAGTCACTGGAATCCCCTTCTAACGGCAAAGAACTGCCCAATTGACCCAGGACAAGATTCTTGGAGGTCGATACACCTCCGTCGAATAGAGACAGTAAGGAAAAAGATGTGGTCGTAAACAGAAGGGTTCTTCATCCAATTTGTCTACACGCAAATAAAAATGGCCACCCTGATATAATGGAACTGTCGAGGTTTACGTTCTAACCTGTATGATATCAAAACACGAATTGCTTCCTACCATCCTGTATGTCTTTCCTTGCAGGAAACATTTCTGAAACCTACGATACAGTCACCTTTCGGCGGTTTTCTTTGTACAAATTGTGTAATGGACGAGTGCATGGAGGGGTGGTACTATTGATTGATCAGCGTGTGCCCACCCTGTCTTTGCCATTCAACACACCCTTGGAGGCCGTAGCCATCCGTGTTTCCTTGGGTCATACCATCATTGTTTGTTCTCTCTTACTGTCACTTGGAGAGACATATGATCAATCAGATCTTGATGCTCTCGTTGAACAGTTGCTGTCTCCCTTTCTAATCCTGGGATACTTTAATGGACATGATCCCTTCTGGGTTGCTCTGTAGAGCATATGCTCTCTGATCACAATCTTTCTCTTTTCAATACTGGTTCTTCCACTTATTTTCACACACCTAGTCAATCCTTTACCGCTATTGATTTCTCGGTTTGCTCCTCTTCGTTATTTTCCCATTTTTCATGGAGGGTTGACAGTAATCCACTAGGCAGTGATCATTTTTTTATACTTCTGAAGAGATTGACCATGGTCAATGCCACTCAATGCATCGGTGGAAGCTGGATCAGGCAGACTGGTCCACTTTCACCGCTCTCACAGAATTTGATCCTGCCATCGTGAGTCAGCCATCAATAGATGACTGTGTGGCAAGGTTAACTGAATGTATTATACAAGCAGCTGCTCAGTGTATTCCAAAAACCCCGACACGTTTTCCACGATATTCTAGTCCGTGGTGGAATCTTGCTTGTCCCTTGGCATGAAAGACTAAAAGACGGGCCTAGGATACTTTCCGTAGATATCCCACACTTTCGAACTGCATCACTTTCCAACGGGCTCGTGCACATGCTAAGTGGGTAAAATGTCAAAGCCACAAGGAATCTTGGAGTTCACAACTAGCATATTTTCTACCACCAGTTCCAAAGTCATATGGGACAAGATTCGAAAGACCAGTGGACAATATAATTTTGTCTTCCTCTCGATCTTGCTCTCTGATGGCCAGGAGGTCGTTGATACCTGGAACAACCCCGATACTCTCGGTGAAAGCTAGCACTTCTGGTTTTTTCCACATTCTTAGCCATCAAGACTGAGGCAGAGCAATCACCTCTTTCCTTTTGAGCTGCCCCCGCTAGTACAGCGGTATGTCTTCGGATTTATAACGCTAAAATCAGGGGTTCGATTCCACTCGGCAAGCTGAGTAGATAGCCCTTTGTGGCTTTGCTATACGAAAACAACACACCCTTTCAAGCTGATTGTCTATATGACTATAATTGTCCCATTGGACTGGTGGAACTCGAACTGGACTTGATGACATGCTGCGCCATCTCTTTCCTGCTCCTCTTGTTATTCTACTGATTGTTTTTAGCCGGATCTGGCAGGAGAATGTTTTTCCTGATGCCTGGCGCCTGACTATTGTCCTACCTTTCTCTGAGCCTGAAAAGGATCCAAAGATTCCTTCAAACTACCATGCAGTTGCTTTGACGAGCTGTCTCTCTAAGACCTTAGAGAGGATGGTTAATGCTCGTCTTGTTGGTTTTTCGAATAAAACAACCTCCTCTCGCCCACCCAGTGTAGGTTCCGACGACAGCACTCCACCATAGACCACCTGATTCAACTTGAAACGTCAATCAGATAAGCCTTTCTCAAACGACAACATCTTGTGTCAATATTCTTCAACATTGAGAAGGCTTATGAAAAAACATGGAGGTATGGCATTTTGCGAGACCTCCATATATTTGGGTTACGTGGCCATTTGCGAATTTTTATTAAAAAATATTTTAATGGACAGGAGATTCCAAGTTTGAATAGGTTCGACAATTTCCCGTTCTTTTCTACAGGAACTTGGAATCCCTCAGGGCTATGTTCTGAGTGTCACACTTTTGAGTATATAAATTTATGCCATCACTGAAAAACTCCCTCTCACTGTTGCAAACAGGCTCTATGTCGACGATTTTCACATCTCGTGTCAGTCGTCAATCATGAGGTATATTGAGCGGCAACTACACACTGCCCTCAGTTGTTTACTGAAGTTGACCACAGCAAACGGGTTTAAGTTCTCTCTCTAAAACTTTGCATGCACTTTTGCCGTCAATGGGGATTCACCGTGATCCTGAACTCTGTATCAGTGAAATTGTGATGCTTGTGGTCCCTGAGACAAAGTTCTTGGGGCTTATCTTTGACCGTAAGCTGACCTTTATACCACACATCAAGCAGCTATAGATCAAATGTACAAGAGCACTGAACATCCTCCGTGTCCTCTCTCCCACCACTGGGGAAGCGGATCGACGTTCTATGCTAAAGATATATTGTGCTCTTATTCGATAGAAACTCGACTGGCTCTGCCAGACCATTGGTGTTAAAGATGTAAGACTCTATTCATCATCAAGGACTTTGGCTCTTCACTGGGGCTTTCAGCACTCCCCAGTTCAGAGTTTATACATTGAGTCTCATGAACCTTCTTTGCACCTCTGCCGTTTGCAACTGTTATTACTATATGCTTTGAAACTTCGTTACTTACCAAAGCATCCCACCTGAGGTTGTTTGTCCTTCCTCGGTGGGCCATACTTTTTCAGAAAAGATCGTCTGCCATTATTTCTTTTGAACTTCGTATCCACGTGCAGTTGGATGAATTGGGTCTGTCCTTGGATAACATTGCTGTATTCACTGGTCAGCCCATCCCACCGTGGCTTCTTACAGTTCCCAATTGTGACCTATCTTTAAGTCATCTGAGAAAAGGAGACAATCCTGATAGGAAATACTGTCTGCTATTTGCTGAACATCTTTCGAAACATCCTTCCATTCCTGTTTATACAAATGGTTCGAAATCAGGTGACTATGTAGGCTCTGCCATTGTTTGTTGTGGTTTGGTGGGTGCGCACAGAATCCCTTTTACAGCTTCTGTGTTCACTGCTGAACTGTATGCCATTTCTCTTGCCTTGTATAACATAGAAGCTAAGCAATACTCAAACTGCACTATTTATACTGACTTGCTTAATTCTCTACTGGCCCTGGAATCGCTTCACGTATGTTCACACCCTGTTCTCACCGATATTCAAAACCGACTGACCCATTTCTCTTTAACATCTACTTCTATCCAGTTTTTCTGGATACTGGGCCACGTTAGTAATCGCGGGAACGAGTTCGCCAACACTGAGTCTGTCTGCTCTGGCACTGTTACCTCTGTGCCTGTTCCATACATGGTCTATGGTCCTGTGTTCAAGGCTCGGCTCCGTGAGCAACGCGAAAACAAGCTTTTCCAAATAAAACCCGGTATAGGACTTTGGCCGTCTTGCTTCCTTAAGGATCGGAAAGAGGAAGTTGTTCTAACTATAATAAGTATTGATCACAGTTTTTTAACTCATCGTTTTATTTTATCTGGAACTGATGCATTTGTGTTTAGTGTGAGTAACACTCATATCACAGTAAGCTGCATTTTACTTTTTTTTATCGTCGATACGACTGTCAACTACGGCACCATTTAAAAAATGTTTTGTCCCAAGGTTTGTCCATAACGTTAGACAAAGTTATTGGTGAATGTGACACTGTCCACCTTGGTAATGTTTTTAGTTTTTTAAAAGCCATCAATCTTTTTAATGGCATTTAAGATTTTTAATTTATACATTACACCTTTTTAATGTGGCTCTCTTTTAAAAATCACAGTTCATCTAGTTTGATTTGAAATTAGAAACTGGCCGTAACATTAAATAACTCGAAACCAGACCTGGAAAAGCCAACTCCAGGTCACTAATGTTGCTGTTTGAACTATTCGTTCGAACTACCGTTTGTTATCCTGGCGAGTTATTATTATAATTTTTCTGCACGACTTTTAAAACCTTTTTTTATTACTTTACTTTTTGAAAATGGCCATAACGTCAAATAACTCCGAACCAGGACTGGAAAGGCCAACTTCAGGTGACTGACGGTGGTTTTTGTACTTACCTATTTGTCTTCTTGGCGAGTTATGATAATTACAGTTACGCTTCAGAAAGTCCTTTACAACTTTAATTACTGTAATTTACTCTTAACATTGTAGACTAGATGTATACATTGGTTTTATATTATTTGATTTTTTTAAAGTTTGTTTTGTTTTTCCTTAATTTCCTTTTATGAATTTTACTAAATTTCCTTTTAACTCTTTATCAGATGTTTGGTGCAGACAACCTAGCTGCTTTGTACCATAAAATACTAAATCAACCAACCAACTTTTACCAACGAATAGTGGGATTGACCGTTACATTGTTACGCTTCCACAACTGAAAGGTCGAGCATGTTTGGTTCGACGGGGGTTGGACGCGACCCTCATATTAGGAGTCGAGCACCTTAACCATCTGGCTATGCCGGGCCAGAATAATAGGTGTACATATATGAAGAATAATATTCAGTGTAATCCATTTGGAAAGTGAGCCACCAGTTGGAAAATCGTGTTTCAAAGTTCCACCTTTATACACACACACACTCATCTATGTCTGAATATTTTAACTCTGAAAACCGGGTTTCTATACCAAGGTGGGCACAATACACACACACACATATATGTATGTCGTTATAAAAGAAATATAAACCAAATAATATACTGTAACTTTGATAGAGCTTACATGTCCTCAGGGTTTTCTTAGTGAAATGTTTGTTTAGAGTTAAGATAAAGCTGAACAATGGGCTATCTCTACTATGCCCATCACGGCTATTGAAACATGGTTTCTATCGTTCTAAGTCCGCATACGTACCGCTGTACTATTGGAAAAATATGTTTATTAGAGTTAGAGGACAAAAAAAAAATCTTAATGTAACATGAACAAAATGAGTTGCACAATATTGAAATTAAGATAAAATTATTAGAACTTCTACAAAAATAGATGTAAATTGAAAGACAGACTTCTTATATAAGTTACATATATGGCGCTAAAAGTACAGAATGCTAAACAATGAGTAAAGTGCTGAAACGTTTCAATTTTTATTCTTTATGAATTATTAAACTGATTTATAATTTGCATATTTGTCAGTTAGTTATTGCCATCAGTACATTTTGTATAATGCACTTATATATATATGTATATTTATACACACACAACACTTCGTGTTAGATAACGGTTCCCTTTGGAATTAATTTGTGACCTCATGTATGAACTTAGAAATAGAAACACCACACTTTTGTTTTCATACTTTAGTATATTGTGAGTATGCAGTGTAACTTAAGATATGTCTTTGAGAATTTCTCACATAAACATTAAATAATTCTAACATTCATTCTGCACCAGATTAAAATTTCGATCCTAAGAATTATGTTTTAATTATATTTCAACGGCCATTTTCCAGCCTTGGTATTATCTGTGATTCTCGTTAATGAGTCATTTTGTTATGCTTTCAATGCCGGGAATTAAATGCGCTTGTCTTCCTCCGGGCACAATTAATAGGGCCTTCCAGAAGATGTTTGTAACTCCACTGTTAAGCCTTCTTCCCCATTCCATTCTGCCCTACGCAGTTTGTTAGGCTTAAGTTTCTGATACCTCATGGAATATTTATTCATTCGCTTGTTTAAATTGCTGCATAGCGTAGGCTACTTTCTTTAATTTTATGCAAACTTATGTTCTATATATGAATAAGATAAATATATAACTGTATTCTTATCAGTTACTTCAGTCGCTCATTATAAAGGAGACGGCGTGAGTGTGTGTGTGTAACGATTCTTCAGCGTATCTAAACCACGTGACTGTCAACTGTCAGAACTGAACACAGAGGAGACGGAGCGACAATTTTCTGGGGACGGTTTTATCTCTCTAAACATGAATAGGTTTGTGTAGTATATAGGCTTTTTACCTTTTATAAAATAACAAAAAGCATATGTGTGCTTTTCTTACCCTGTAAACTGAAAAGTAATTTAATTTCATGACTAGTTACGTTACTCTAAGCATTGTTTGGTGTCTTGTTTTTTACATTTTTACTCCCGGCTGATTGGCCAATGTACTTTGTTTATTCCTTTGTTCAAGTTTGTTGAGAGTTTGGTCAAAATAGTAAGAGTATTTATTTATAAAAAAATGTCTTACTTATGGTAATTGTTTAGGTGTATTGCTATTATATTTATTCCCTGTTCTTTGTGACACTAATTAATTATACTAAATTATTTATTTATTAGCGTGGATGTTTTTAATCTGAATAATTACGAGTAGATATTTATTTATTTTTAAGTAAGTTTCTGTTTAGTTGTTGGACAGCGGTTAGTCTACGGAATTACAACGGTAAAATCAGGGGTTCGATTCCCCTAGATGGACACAACAGATAGCACGATGTCTTTGCGATAAGAAAACACAGACACACATTGTTTAGTTCAGAAGAAATAAGTGTTTCTAGTTGTCACGAGCGTATTTTTTACCTTTATTTTAACATTTGTTTGTTGTAATGTTTGTAACAGTGTTGCTAATTTTACTTTACTCCACGTAAATATTGTATAACTGAGTATTTGGAAAATACAAAGCTACACAATGGGCTGTTTGTGCTCTGTTCACCACGGGTTGTTGGCGGTGTGATACCGCAGACTTACCTTTGTGCCGTTTGGGGGCAAATATCGTATGACTCATGAGATGTAATAATTTTCAATAAACCTTCGTTGTATATTTTAAAGTGTATTATTGTTTTCCAAGAAGTTTATTGCTAAAGAAGAGTCGGGTTGATGTGATACTGATATCCAATCTAAAATGCAATAGCTAAAAAGTCATTTAGAGGAAGATCAAATCTATCGTTGTTACTGAAAAATCGAAAATAGATTTAGTAATGTACATTATTATGAAGAATTTTCAATGAGGCGGTTGTAAAATGCTCTATAATTGGACTTTCGACAACAAGATACTGAAAACAGAATTTAAAATATACTTGTAAAGATATTGCTAGTATAATTTTGTGATACTTGAAATATATGTGTGTGTGTGCAGTAAGATAGTAAACATTATGTAATTCTCAATTAAAGGTGGCGACCTGAATTTTATCGACAGGTTGACAGATATACCTTCATATCTGGTGAAGTGCTTGGGTTGTCGGGTTTCTTTAAATATTTCTACATGTGTGAAATCATTTTGCATAATAACTATTGATGAAATTTGTTATGATTCATTTATACTCCCGTTGAATAACGTAATACGGATCGCTAGATTAAAGGTTCAAGCAATCATTTGAGGTTGTGAGAAATACAAACTGTCTCTCTGAAAAAAGGGTTTTATTTCAAATTTTTCATTCAGAGATATACAAAGAATAGTTGTGCGTAGTTTTTTTCCATTTGAACTGGTAGAAGGCAAAAGCATCGACTGCAAACTCTTGGAGTATTCTTGTGTGATGGAATAGTGCGATTTGACGGTTATTTTTATAGCACTTTGATAACTCCAGAGTGTAGTGGACCTCCGCGGCTACGGGTAGCTAATCACGAATTCTCGGATACGTAATTTGATCATGGTAAGCGCTAGGCCACACCCGGCATAATGTGCAAATAATAATTTAACATAACCGAAAAAAAGACAAAAATAAAGTAAAAGTTGTTGTTTTGTAACAAAATATGCAACTTTTATAATAACGAAGTGCTTTAGAGAAAATAATAAAAAATCGTCTTTCTAATTATGAATATTAGGATGATTCAAACAACAACAATTTGAACTTGATATTTATTGTTGTTACGTTATGGGCAAATTGATAAAGAAATTGATATGCAGGTTTTAATTTCCACATGATCAGTTGCCAGTTTAGGATCCCGTGTATTATTCTAAGTCAGTTAAATTGCAAATGTTTGTTTGGTATTAAGTACAAAGTTACACAATTGTCTGTCTGTGCTCTGCCCACCACAAATATCGAAACCAGTAAATGTTACCAAGTAGCAAGGCAATGTAGAAATGTATCTAATCTGCATTCATTTTATAATTTTTTTTCAAAATGAATCAAGTATTTAAATAAAAAGAAAAAAAATAAACACATAGTTTGGTAAAAAAAAGCAACTGTTCAAACTTTTTTATTTCATAATCACTTTATCTTCTATGGATTAAATTGGTGAACTACACTTGCCAGTCTTTAAAAACGACTAGTAACAGGATACAAGAAAAACAAAATAAATTCTTCAAAAAGGCAAGTTTGCAACTAAATCACATATGCAGTGGCAACAGAGGAAAGAAAATATCACCCATCTAGGGAAGAAAGAATTCTTGCAGTGTTGCCATTCTTCAAGCCTTTCCCTGATTCTAACAGTTACTGCTATATCGATTAATAAAACAGTGTGGTTTTGATGATTTTATGTATTTTTTCTTCTTTATTAGTGTGTTGGTGAAAATAACTTCTATTTTAACTCTTAGATTCCAGGATAATTTTTGAGCTGTAACAATTTTGCAGTCTTTATATGGATCCTGCCCTTTGAAGTTACATAAGCAACTTCCAAATGAAGAAGAAAACGAGTGTAGTGGGTGTTGGTGGGGACAATAAGACAGAGTCAAAAATTGAAAAATAGAACATTTATGTGTAGTGGTACTGTCAACCTTTTATTGTAAATTATTCTGATACATAAAGAATGGTATTTAATCTCTCTTTAATTGTTGTCAAAAATACAATCCTTCTAATATCATTCTGTTTTAGTAAGTTACACCCAAGTGCCTTGTTTGAGAAGAGGTAAGGTAGAAATAAAGAACTCAAAACAAAGGTTAAAATTATATCCAGTTTGCTACTTAAAAAGGCATTATTATAATTCACTAAAACATTCATGCATTTCTACACTGTGCATCATGAAGAATGAAAATTCTTAGGTTTCATCTTAATTACAAATAATATAATTTATGCAAGATCTAGTTATATGCAGCTGTTGTAAAACTTTACATGTAATTTTTATTAGGTGATTTTCAATACATTAAAACTAAGACTTTCTGTCCATAATATGTTTGTAATTATTAAAATATGAACTCTAGATAGTATGATTATAACTGCATAATTTGTTTTCTTTTTTTTAGATTCATTGCAAAGCTACACTAGTTTCATGCACTAGTCATCACTTATTTTGAAATTACAGACTGGAGGGAATACAGTTAGTCACATCACTAAGTGCCCACTCTTGTCATGTCAAATTGCAGGGTTTTACAGTCACTTTTATAATCATATACAATCATAGAATGCTGGTTGTAATTTTGTGTATATATCTTAGTAGTAATGGGGTGCAAACCATGAAATCTGAACTTCAAAACTCCTGTGTGCTAACCACTGGGGCACAGTTGGCCTGTCTACTTAAGCAGAATGAATAATACAAAATTCATATAATTATCAGACTTTCAATTCATTGTTGTAGATATTTTAAGTGATGATCTAAGTATATAAATGTATGTGAGTTATAAGTGTACATATCTTGAAGATGACCTAGAAAGGTTGAAATGTTCTCTGCTTTATTGGTAAAAGTGTTAGTACTCATACCAGCTGTTCTGAGATACATAGTAGCAGGTTTGTTTCAGTGATTGGTAATCAACTGGAAGTGAAGTACATGTCTGACAGTGTTTAGGTTATGTCTCTTACAGGTTGAACATAGTTACTTTTAATTTCAGGATTGAATTTACAGCAGAAATTGTCAGTTAGGATTGTCTGTAAACAGTCAGTTTGAATTTATACATGACAGTCATTCAATGTGTCAACCATATCAAATCCAAGATAAGTGGACAACACAAGTGTTATGTAAGGAGGAAGTCACATTACCTCAAAATACACAAGTGGTGTCCATGGAGTACTACAAATGAATTATAGTGCATTGTTGTTGTGTAGCACTGTGATGGAACTAACACATGAAACACATTGTTTTTGTCTAGAAAGCACCTGCAATTGGTAGTGTAATCCTGATGTTATTTTGTAATTATGGACATTTAGGTATTTATGATATAACTGAAATATTCATAGACACCAATCAAAGAAATGAAATTAGTTGTGCTTTACACTAAAAAGTGAATGCACAGCTGCCAGAACATATGAGTTTGCTAGTGGATGATTTTGCAGTAGTGTCTGTAATGTAACAGCTGAAGCTTAGTGAATTGTTATTTGTATATGCTGAGGTATTCATTGGACTAAATGGCCACTTGTGTCAGACAACTGTAATGCAACGTTGAATAGATATAGACAATACACAACTATAAAACGACTGAAGTGCAGGCTTTCCTGAAACATTAGGAATATAATCAAAACTTATATTCAGTGGAAGATGTAGAATGGACTGATACAGCCATCCGAGAGTATGCAGTTGTTTCTGTTAATGAATATAAGAAAGGAGGAAATTCCAAGGCACTCAAGTAATTTTGGCTGGATGAACACATGAATATCTTTATTCATTGAAAAGTACTAACTGGTTTAGTACTTTAAGGTGCTTTCAGATATTGGCAAGTAAAATCAGATAGTTAAATAAACTTAAAACTTCCTTTAGTATTTTAAGTGTTTGGATGAGTTATGTGATCTATGCAACGTGCCTATCACTTTTGAGAAACAAGAAAACTGTAATGGAAGAAATGCCTAATATACATTATGAATGAGATTACCTGAATTGATTAGTTATGTATTAGTAATTTCACTGTTAATTTTTTGTTAACTTAAGCACTAATAATTGTGATTGGTGAATATGCCATGAAGACTTAAAAGTTACATTATGAGCACAGGAGAGTATATTTATAAGCACTGAAATTTGACAAGTCTACATTTATTTAATCCAATTTCAAACTATAGTGGTAGTGGTACAAATGTATAATGTTATTTCAGAAATGCAATTTTTTTGTGGATATGGTGATGTGCTGAGAGAGGAAAGAGCATTTTATTTCAATAAATCAAAATTTAACAGAAAAGAATCAAAGTGATGCTCATGTTACACAAAAAAATTGAAGAGGCTCATTATAACATTGTAGTGTAGTTCAAAAGCTGTGTACTAAAATGATTAAAAAATAGCAATATGAACTTTTCATGTACAATCTGAAAATAAAGGGTGTTTTTTATCAATGTTTTTTGGAGAAAAGAGAAAAACGGAAGATTACTGAACAATCAGCAACCACTGTTGAGGAATTTAACTGCTAAAAAGGCATAGTGCAATGCAAACAGGTCTTACTATGCTTTAGTTTAGAGAAGCAGATTTGGTTAAGTTAGCTGTCAATGTCACAAGAATTTTATACATTTTATGAAGATTTGAAAAACTGATTCTAATCTAGAACTGTCAAATTGAGGATTGTCTGATAGGAGGCATGGATTAACTCTATATATTCATGATCATGATGAGTCTCTTCACCCCTAATTACATTCTTTGTCAATCTTGAATAAACCTTGACAAAATTCACGTACTCTTTCTGAAACCATATTGTCAGGACCCATCACATCTTCCTACAAGTTTAGACAAATACAATAGATCCAGTAAATCAAAGCCATAAATAATTTGCCATTCAGTTGAAAAACACTCTTTCATGCATTGTACAAACATTCTAAACCACTGTTTTGCAATGATTATTCTGAACCATTTCATCATCCATTTATTTCCTCCTGTAGATACAAACTTCAGGAATAAATATATTCTCAAGGTTTGCATGTATTGTTCTTGTTTCTGAGTTTCTCAAACTGAAACTTTCAAGTCTGAAAAAGGTTCACTGAGTGTTTTAAAGATGTAAATAAATGCATGATTTGTTATTTAAAAAAAAGAATGAACTGGTAGCAGTGACAGTTTTAATTCAATCAAGTTTGTTTTTTATACCAGTCCTGCAAGCATCAGAATTGACAGCCACTAGTAAATTTGTTTTTAGTAACTTAGGAACTGTGGTCTCAGTATATTGTTACCATCAGCAACTGATTCCTGTTTTTCCCCACCTTTCACCTCTGTTGTATTAATGCTTTGTTTCAAGCTGATCAACTCTTGGTCATTTGAGACTTTTTGAAAAAAATTTGATTTTATTTAGCAAAGTTTTTGTCATTTTGATCTCCATTCTGAGTAGTGTTTGATATAGCTTAGAATTGCATTTAATTGTGATTAGTCCAAGCATTAGGAACTACTTCTGGAATGAAGTTTTCATCAACTTTAAGAATCTCCTTTTATCAACAAGATACTTGTGTATTTGTAGATACAGCAAAGGTACTAAAGCAATTAACCACCATCCCGAATGTTCAACTACTGGAAGGTAGCCAATAAGCATTACTATGTTACCAAACATCCATGCTAAGGGATTGACTGTTACTCTTACATTGTTTCGAAAGCTTAAGGTGTTTGTGCAGGGTGATATTTGTGGTAACATGTCCAAATTCACAAGATATACTTACATGTATGTACGTGTTCAGTAACCACAGGAGAAGGTGTCACTACATTAAGTTTTTCTATGTTTAAGTAACATTATAATATCATATATCAATAGTATTACATATCCTTAACTTATTGCAGAGGACGGCCTTTTGAACATTACTTTTATCATATATCCTTTCACCTTAAACATTTGTTTCATTTCAGTTTTACTCGTGCATCATTTGATTATTTACTGTAATGAGTTAATGTACTTCTGATGAGACACAGTTGAGGTGAGTGAAAGTCAGATGCTATTCCAGACAATGCAGGGAAATAGCATTAAGATGAGATGAGTGTTATCATGTAACAGATTAAAGATTGTGGTTAATAGCCTAAAAAAGGAGACACATACTTGAAGTTAATTTGTTAATGTATCTAGTCTTGAGTTAATGCTGCTGGTCTTAATTTCAGATGAAGTTTTGAATATAAATTACTTTCCTTAAGTGTGGCCCAGAATGGCCAGGTGGTCAAGGCATTCGACTCATAATTTGATAGTCACGGGTTCGAATACCAGTTGCGCCAAACATGCTTGCCCTTTCAGCTGTGGAGGCATTACAGTGTGTGGTCAATCCCATTATTTGTTGTTAAAAAAGTAGCTTAAGAGTTGGCAATGGGTGGTGATGACTAACTACCTTTCCTCTAGTCTTACACTGCAAAATTAGGGACGGTTAGTGCAGATATCCCTCATGTAGCTTTGCGCGAAATTTAAAACAAACCAATCCTTAAGTGTTTTGATTATTATTAGGTTATCTTAAATACTTGATAAGTGACAACAAATGTTTGAATGTCGTTTAGAGCCTGCTAGTACTGTATCTGTAATATAGTATCAGAAGATTTTAAACATGCTATTTTAAGCACTTATCACTTTGCATAAGGTATTTTAGTAGAGAGTACACTAACTCAAATGAAATCATGATTTAATATCCTAAGCAGTTTATGCATTAGTTAAATAACTCCACCTTGTGCTTGTTCTAAATTATTAACTTGAGAAAAGTGAAAACACAAAATACAGTTTTATAGAAATAACACTTTCATGCTTTCACTTTATCATTGCTCCCATCATGTGGTTTATAATGGTGTCAGCATCACATTAGTTTATTTGTAGAAATTAAAATTTCTTGAATTCTGCCGTTTCTTGTGAAAACTAAATGATAGAACACAGCTGTGATGTGGTGTCATAATAAATAATGAAAATACATTCTCTCTCTTAATGTTTTTAACATGCAGTCCTTATTGGCGGATAAGCATATTGTAATAATTTTTTGTTATGTATGTGTAAGAAAAGTTTGTTTCAACATTTGAGAATGACTGTCTGAAAAGTGAAAATATATTTATCATTCAGTAGACCCCTTCCCTTCCAATCGTTGAATTTTAAATAGCGGTTCATAAATGTGTTAAATTTATGTATACAGGCATGCTCTAATAACAAAATAGATGAATTCTAGAGAATTGTGCATAAATAAGTATAGAGTGTTATGGAAAACTTTCGTTTATGTATGTATATTGTAATAGCTTTAACCATAGACATTGAGCATAAATTTCGCTTCGTAGCTATGAGGGTGCGAAAACCCGTTTTCATTTGTATGCAAATGAAGAGGAAACTTTATTATAAACGGCTGGTGTGATTTGGCAGACCGCTTCAGCTTAGGTAGCTGGAGTGAATCATGAATTAGCATTGGAGATCAGGCGGTGACACCCCCATTGCGGAGTGCTCTTGTTGGATGTGATTACGCCGGCAGAGCTGAAGTTGTCTTCTCATATTGTGGAGTTCGATCGACAGTGTTGATGACGTCACCTGATCTCTTTGCTATTCCTCTCTCGGGTACTGACTCACTGGGACATCCACGCTTCTGATTTACAGAAACGGAGACACTTATTCATCCATTTATCCTAGGCCTCCTTTCGCTGTCTTGTCTATTTACTTTGATTTTTTTATCATGAACTTATCAACCTTTCATTTTTATCAGTTGTTTTGTCATTTCTAACTACCTTTTGTTTCTGCTATCATTTTTTTTTCTCACATTTTCAAACTATCACTGTTATTGTTTCCTTTCGTGGAATTATTTTGGCTAGGATTGTATTTCGTTTTAATGCTTTATTTGTAGTCGTTTCTTTTCGGTTGTATTGTGTTTGGTTATTCTCTACGCTTTCTCCTCAAAAGGTAGAGCAATGTTTTAATTCGCCATTTGATTCCATGTATAAATTTACTAAATTAATAAGTCATACAGAATTTGGAAGACAGTTTTCAATGAAACCACTTACAGATAACACGCAATATTTTGACATCAGTAATCTAAGGTGTAACCAATAAAACAATTCATACATCAGATAAGGGAACTGTTAATCATATGTGCTCTTAGGCTATTTCCTCATTTTCCAGTATAAGAATATGTTAACTAGAGTTATTTGTGTTATTAGTTAATCTTTGCTAGAACACTGACGTACTTATATGTACAGGGTGGTCGCTAGAAAAGCGGAAAATTTGTCAAACAGCTATTTATTTTTACAAAGAATAACTTTTACAAAGTTTTTTAAAGGCATATGTTGTATTACACTCTGACCCTCAAATTTTCCGCTTTTCTAACGACCACCCTGTATATTGGCCCGGCATGGCCAGGTGATTAAGGCACTTGACTCGTAATCTGAGGGTCGCGGGCTTGAATCCCCATCACACCAAATATGCTTGCCCTTTCAGCCCTGGGGGCGTTATAAAGTGATGGTCAATCACACTATTCGTAAGTAAAAGAGTAGCCCAAGA
This sequence comes from Carcinoscorpius rotundicauda, assembly GCA_011833715.1. Taxonomy (NCBI): domain Eukaryota; kingdom Metazoa; phylum Arthropoda; class Merostomata; order Xiphosura; family Limulidae; genus Carcinoscorpius; species Carcinoscorpius rotundicauda. Next base: position 34,445,938 of record CM022398.1, read on the forward strand.
GTTAGCGGTGGGTAGTGATGACTAGCTGCCTTCCCTCTAGTCTTACACTGCTAAATTAGGGATAGCTAATGCAGATAGCCCTCTTGTAGCTTTGCGCGAAATTCAAAACAAATAAATTTTATATATGTATTTTTAGTATAGAATAAGTTGACAGTTTTTCGTATCCAAAGAGGTGTTCAGAGAGCTTTACATTTTGCTATTCATTTGATTTAATAGTGTATAATCTGTATATTGGACAAGACAACGCCAAAACTGAATATCATAAAGTTTATTTGTAGATTCGCAGCTGTATTGCTAAGCGACCAGTGTCACGCACGTGTGCATAAGGCACAAAATTGTTTATTTCCTTAATCTTGATCACGATAAAAAGGAATCAGGCTCCAGAGAAAGTGATTGAAATTGTCTATCTAGAAATAGCGTTTAACTAAGATGAAAACTTTGTAATTTTGTCAATACATAAAACGCACATCTATTTGTTTTCAAAATTTATGTCATATTAACTAATACAGAATGTGGTGACATTCACAGAATTAGTAACGTTTATGACATAACATTATAGAAGTGAGCGAAAACAGAATAGTTTGAATATAACCTAAACTAATATTCAGTAAGAAGGTATGTAATTTTAAGCATACAGAGACTAGACGGTGCTTTATTATATCCCGCATGCGTGTTGCTCGTGGAAAACACAAACTCAAAACGCTGAAATAATTGACCTTCCCATTAATCAATCATTAATTTGAACAACCTACTCTTGTTTAACTCGTGTTTTTGTAGTTTCAAATCGTTTTCTAAGCCGTAAAGAAAATTCAGACGTAAATCCACACGCTTCTCAAATGACATTAACGTTCCCCCTATCAAACCAGCAAAAGAAATATCCGAATTAAAACCCATTACAGTATAGAACAATAGCTTCTGGCTTGCAGAAATCAAGGTTGACATCCCGAGTAACGCCTGTCCTCGATATCTTCCAGAATGCAAGATTAAGCCAGGTACTGAACGTGGGTGCAAACTCCTTTTTAAGGAACCACGGTCCTACTCATAGTCGATCGTCAAGGTCACAGGAAAATTCAATACAATAATCACGTGCACAGCTGAAAGGGTTCCGATTTCATGGTTGCTCAGGAGACACGTGCTATAACATGAAAGTTGTGATCCGTTTTTGTTACATCTTTAAAATGAATGTGGCCCAAAGGGGAACAGACAGTTCTCTCCAGGCTACTCACATTGCCGGAAGTCAACAAAATAGAAAAGAAATACGACAAAGATGTTCGAAAACCAGAACATATCTCATTTCTTTCTATTTTAGTTGTATGTGTTGTTCTGGCATTGAAATACTGATGTGATATTAGATAGTGTAAAGTTTTTTGTTGTTGTTTCTACATATTTCTTAGGTATAAAATAATTTTGATTTGCTACGCAAAAGTATACGAAGTCATTATTTGTACGTGATTATGCTGCATCAGTACTAAAGAAATTAGAATTTAAACTGTTGTATATTATTTAGATCATCAGTTATTCCAAGTCTCGTGCAATTATTCTCATGATACCGGTTTCTGAAATACAAGGAACCGTTTATACAGTTTAAATTCTTGATTTCTCTCCCACACGTGACTAATAGATGTTATAATATATGTCATCCAGAATGGCACAGTCTTTTCCTGATTACCCGTAACTGAAGGTTTGTTCAAATGAAATAAAATCTGCACTATTACAAGCAAAAACTGTAGCTACTTCATGGTTTGGGTCAAAGAAGGGTCTGAATTATCATTAATATTCATGATTAAATGAAGGAATAAGTTTTAAGTTACTTTATATTCTTACTTTCGATAAAACAAAATTTTTACTTATTGATAAACCTCATTCGCGGAATAATTTGTTGAACCATGGGTGCCTAAATCAAAGAAATAGGGGCACTTGTTTACGGCTGATTACTCACTTTTGTTTTTCGTATTATACATATAAACATTTTTGATCGACGAAACGGTTTAGCTTGTGATAAGATATTTTCAGCTGTGAGGTAACACCAGTACCCTTGACTTGACAAGTAATTGGAACTGGTGTTTTATTTCAGTTCTTTGTGACTTAACACACACAAAAAACGATGCTTCCTGTTCTTTAAAAGGAAGTTCCAAAGCGTATTTTGCCTCTCTCACTTTCCAACGAAATAGACACTCTTGGTTTAAGTTCTTACCAAGATGCATTTGTAAGTACTAACACATGGTGGGAACTAGAATAATCTATTTCTCTAAGGTATACCATTTATTTATCGTAAAGAATACATTGTGAAACCACATGCGGGTAAACATATATACTTCCTGTATTCATTTTCAGTATTTCTGCTTTATATTAACTAGCTAGGGTAGCCGTACCTTGGACGAAAATTATGCAAATTCATGATTAATGAAAGGTTATCTTTGGACATGAAAAGTTGTTTCCTTTTTATATAATTAAAAAAACAAACCCAAAACGCCTATAAGAACAGCAAAGTACAAAATATGGAACCGTAAATTTGCACGAATCTCCTCATGGACCTAACAAACCTTCATAATAAATTTGGTGAAGGTTCATCAATGGAGGCGAAGAAGTGTTAAGAATGGGGGCGTATATTTTTATACCCGATGGGGGGGGGATGATTTTTGCAACCACTTATGTGGACTGTTCAATTTGCAAATTGGTAATCTCTGATTACGTGAACCTGAAGGCTGTAAACATGCACTCACAGAGTAATCTTGTGGCCACGATTCTTCAAGGTTTCCCTGAAGATTTGTACAAGTGAGATGTTGTGAACAGTCTTCAAAATGTTAATAAAATAAAGACAAATGTGTCATAAATTAACTGCTTCATGAATTTATTCTTGCACACTGCAGAGTATAAAAGATGGCCATTATACTTGACAAGGTTACTAATAACTTTCATTGCATGAATTACGTTTTCAAATATTAATAAAATTAGTAATTACCCTTGATAAGTTTATATCTACTGAAAAACTGTTTATGTTGTTTGATAAAAATAATTAAAATGTCTTTGCGAACTTTTGGATATTACACATCAACACAATGTAGCACATAATTATCCATACTTTTCATTGAAGTAAGATTCTTTTAGTCCTCTAATCTACATGTTCCCAAACGTAGACCTCCTTTGTAATGATCTGTTTATGAATTCTTTCATAAGCTCTTCTGTATTTATCTTGTCGACCTCATCTTTGTGAGTGTGACAAACTGCCACATGGTTAAGGCGGCACTGAGACAGAGTTGAACTTAACCACGTCTTCAACAGTCTTAATGCAGAAAAGCTGCGTTAGCATTTGCAGCTGGATACTGGACATACAAGCAAAATTTTCATGAGAAGAAACACTTCACTAAACATCTGCTGGCTTGTTTCATAAATTTTACAGTAAGCATCCTTCTCTCCTTTCAGAAATACTGCTTTTGTTGTTCCTTTGAACATGGGCAACTGAAACTCGAGCCGTTGTGCAGAGATTTATGGATATAAGTTTATAACCGAGTTGTCAATCTTTTCAGATGTGATCATGTTCTCAAGTGCCAGATACTGCTTCTAGTCATTGTTGTCTGCATTGAATCTAGTTGTCAGATGTTCTATGACTGTGTCCACAAATTCAAAATATTGGCTTCTGTAGTAATATCTAGCTGTTGCAGAATGGTGTGCTGATCCATCACCTGTGATCCTTCTGGGGGGTCTGCGAATGCGTGGTAGTTCAATAGGCACCAGATCTAAGGAAGTTACCTTTTTCTCAGCTTCATCTTGTTGTAATTTTCTTCTGTTCGCAACACCCACAATTGCTCAACTTTCCTTGCAGATGTTTCAATCATGCCAGATACTGTCGCTGATTTTGCTTGGAATGCACGGTTTAGTTCGTCCAATGCAGCTAATTGATGCTGAGCCATCAACAATCCTGAAACTGTCTTTCCTTTACTTGAGATTGTTGAATTATCTGCATCTGCATTGTCACATGTAGTATTAGTAACTGGCTTGCAAAACTGTCTGTTATCGCAAAGTTACAGACGCTTGCTTGTCATAATTGGAATCTGTTTTCCAGATGACTCAACAGGCTAAAATACAGTCTTTATTGAAAAATTCTAACGTGCAACGAACGAAGATAGAACAGAATGGAAATAGGACTGAACTGTACAATGTATTTAAGTCGAACGCCCGAACTTCACAGTGATTACCGAGCCGACTGACCGCCTGGATATCGCTGGGACAATAATGTGCGCCAGTTACAACACAAGTAATTGCAAGTTTCTCGAAAAATACTTAAACAATCACAAATATGTTGTATTCCTGTTAAAGCTCATCAAAAGGCAAACACGTTGTGATGTAATGTATATAAGTACGTCTGTTAAATAAAAACACCTAAACAAAAACTAGCAATGCAATTCGAGTAGAGGCTTCAGGCCGTTGAAATCGCTCCTTTTGTGTTCTAATTAGACATGAAAATACAGTATTTTTACTATCTGCGATAATATAATATATTGTTCTTTTACCATAAAGCACCAGCACTTTATTGGAGGGCGGTGATAATCTGAAATTTCATGGATTAACGAGGGCCACAAACACAGGTCTAATGAGCCCTGCTGTAAAATCGAGGCTCAGACTAAAGGGAGTGAAGGAGGTGATGTAGGGCGCGTCTGGATCCGAGCGGCCCAAACCTGTCGTTAACTGTACACTAAACACACACTATGGTCAGCAGCTTCGACAGCTAAGGAGAGTAAGGCGTTTGACAAGAAAACTGGCTAGACATGCATGAGAACAAATGGCACAGGAAAACTGCACAATATACACATTAGATTGATGCAGCTACAAGCTACAAATGGCCTGCCAGATCTAGATCACAGGAGTTTACGCTTCGGAATAATATTTTTGAATTTAATGCTCTGTTCAATCTGTTGTGATGAAAACTTTACTTAATCTTACATAACGTACAAGACGTAAGTAGATTCTGTGATAGTGCTTGCAAGCCTTGCATGTATGCTTAAGCCTACTGACTGATACTTACGAACTATCGTTCAGATCAAAAAGCTTAGAAGCACACATATATTAAAGATGTACATTTCGGCTACTGAAAAAGCGTACATTTAGGCCAAATTATGTAATTCGATTGGTAAGAACACGAAAATCACAAGAATTTTAAGGCCTGTGATGTAACAAAATAATTCAACAGACAAAACTGGAGGGGGGATGATTGTATGCACCATACCCTCACCTAAAATGAAAGGGGATGTGTCCCTCAGGATCTATATCCCTGGAACTTAAGAAAACCCCACAAAAACAATCATAAAAACTGAAAAATTGTGTGTATTTCTACATGGAACTAATGAACCTCCACACCAATATTGGTGAAGATCCATCTACACCATGCGAAGTATTCACATGTATAAACAACAGACAGTACTATTACATTTATATAGATTGCGCTAATGTATTAGATCCGCGTGTGACATATTCATGACGTCAAATCTGCATACTGAAAAAGGAGAAAAATGAAGTTCACCGTGACGAGAAACGGGAAAATAGTTACCGCTTTTGCAAGTCTACAGGCACACAGGATAACAATTTCGAGAAGTTTGGGTTGCACATCGCGTAATAAAAAAGATTTTTAAGTATCACGTAAGCAAGAGTTTCATTATAGTATGATGTATTGCTTCATTAGTTTGTTTCACACATGGAATGTATCGACCTTGATGGGAAATTTATAGTGACCTCAAAGATTAGTTGACTTTAGGAGGAAATATGAGGAAATGAAAATATATGTAAAATGGTGTAAGAAAAGTGTTCAGGTAAAGTCGAAATATAAACGTACAAACAGACGTATATAATAAATTATTTTGACTCTTCATTTGCGACAGCAGGAGATAGGACGCTAAATCGTGAAACAACAAACACACTGTAGGAATAATAATGATAATAGTAATTTTTGTTTTCAAGGAGTTGATATCGTTCCAGGAAATTCGTGGTAATGAAGAGCAAAATTTGTTATACTGTATCTAAACATTTCCACGAGGACTCATTCGCTTTTAGTTTTTTTGTTTTTTTTTTAAATTTGGCAAGTGGAACCTTATTCGATCCATTTGCCTAACTAGTAGAGTGTGTTCTACATCTCACTCAATGATTCAGGAGCATTAGTAGTATTTCATGTTAGTGATAAATTTTCACCCTCGCCCATGGATGGCGGAGTATTGCATTTGGATCTGTGTGTACGTCTGTCTGCTTGTGTATCTCGAAAAATGTTAAATGGGTTATCCACGTAGGACGATCCCCCCAAATATATAACCTCTCTGAGTGATCATGTTCACACGTGAATAAGACTTTACGTTTTTGTTTTTTTTCTTTCGATAATAAAAAAAAATACGTTTCCTGAAGTATTTGCTTTGTTTGTTTGTTTTGGAATTTCGCGCAAAGCTACTCGAGGGCTATCTGTGCTAGCCGTTCTTAATTTAGCAGTGTAAGACTAGAGGGAAGGCAGCTAGTCATCACCACCCACCGCCAACTCTTGGGCTACTCTTTTTACCAACGAAAAGTGGGATTGACCGTCACATTATACACCCCCACGGCTGAGAGGGCGAGCATGTTTAGCGCGACGCGGGCGCGAACCCGCGACCCTCGGATTACGAGTGCACGCCTTAACGCGCTCGGCCATGCCAGGCCTGAAGTATTTGCAAGTCAAAGAAAGTTTATTTTTAAATTTCGCGCGAAGCTGCTTGAGGATTATGTTGGCGAGTGTATTCGAGGAAGGAATTTATATTCGGTGTCTGCTGCACCTTACGAGTTGAGTACCCTAAACATCAAGCTGTGCCAATCTCGTATTAAAGAGATAATGAAAATTTGAAGAACATGAACCAAAATTCTAGAAAATATTATTTGTTTTATTATTGGGGGAAGGGGATGATATAATTATTTCCTGTTAATTATACGGTTGAAAGTTCTCCAGGCGTATAAAGGATGGGGTTGTTTTGAGTTTCGTACAAAGCTACACGAGGGCTATCCAAAAGGGCACGCATGTTTGGTGCGAAGGGGATTCGAATCCGTGTTCCTTATATTACGACTCGAGTGACTTAATTACCTGGCCACGCTAGGCAGCGTATAAAGGAACGAAACAAGTTATATGTTCATTCAAAGATTTTGCTTAATGGATTTAATGAAATTCATCCAAAGGGGGTAAAAAGGCTACTTTATACAGAGTATTTGAAATACTTTCTCATTTTCACAAGACGCGTTCTGAAAAATGCTAATCTCGCTATAGCATGTTACATATGTGAACAAATCATTTGTATATCCTTTACAATTCTGTAAGAAATTAGGTATTTATTACTAAAATAGGAAAAGAAGAAAAAGAATTTCATACGTTTATAATTAGCATGTGCTGTAAACAGCTTTTTAAATCACAATGGTAGATGAAGTACCAAATAAGATACTGCGACATACTGTTGAAGCTATTAACAATACACATTTTGTAAATTCTGCCATATAGCTTAATTCATCACATGAATTACCAATAAACATGTTGATCATGAAACACATAACGAAAAATCAAATCTGTGTATACATGTATGTGTACGAAGTAGCATCGCTATGTTTTTAATCTCGGGGAGGGGGTGATAAAATGTTAAGAGGCAATAAATCGAAGAATTGTTTTAAGTAAAATGGCCATTGAAACAAATGAAATGTGTTTATAGGATTTTAATTTTTTTTTTATTAAATAATACCTAAGTTTTATTGTGTATACGTACGCGCGCGCGTTTGTATGGAGGGGGGGTGAATAGTTTTGGTTTGTTTTAAATTTCGCGCATAGATACTCAAGTGCTGTCTGCGCTAAAACGTCCCTAACTTGGCACTAAGACTAGAGGGAAGGCTGCTAGTTATCAACACCCACCGCCAACTCTTGGGCTACTTTTTTACCAACGACTAGTGGGATTGATCGCAGAATATAACGCCTCCACGGTTGAAAGGGTACAACGGGAAATTGAATACGCAACCCTTAGATTACGAGTCGAGCGCTTTGGGGTGGATAGAAGTGTACAATTAATACAAGTGGCTGAGCTTTATCTACAAGGACAATTTTAAATTCTGACGACACGACGTATAAAAGCACATTGTGCGTTTCATAGCCTTTCAAAACTGTTCATTATATTACATTAAATAAAAGAATAGGTAAATATATTTCCTTGGTGGGGGTAAAAAGGCTGCTTTAAACAGAGTATTTGAAATACTTTCTCAAGGAGATGCTTTTAAACCATACACTTTTGAAAACGTGTTCTATATATATTGTTTATGATTAGCTTTTACTGAATGTGTAGTCGTTGGCATGAAGAAACTTATAGACTATAAATTTTCCATATACGTGCTTGAAATTCAACTTAGAATATATATGAACTCAATTACTTTTCAGAATGAATAGAAACTATCTTATATCGTCACGAATTCTGGTAATTTTTGTTGTTGCATAAAACAATTTATTTCTTCTCGTGATGGTGACTTGAAATTGATTCATTTTTTTTATACGGTATTGTTGGCCAACTTATCTTTGTATTACCATAATTAGTATAATCTGAAACATTTATTAACAAACGATTTTACTGGTATTTACTTTCTACAAAGGCCCGGCATGGCGAGGTGAGTTAAGGCGTATGACTCGTAATCTAAGCGTCGCAGGTTGACATCCCCGTCGCACCAAACATGCTCTCCTGTTCAGCCGTGGGGGCGTTATAATGTTACGATCAATCCCATTATTCGTTGGTAAAAAAGTAGCGCAAGAGCTGGCGGTAGGTGATGACTAGCTGCCTTTCCTCTAGTCTTACACTGCTAAATTAGGGACGGTTAGAGCAGATAGTCCTTGAGAAGGTTTGCGTGAAATTCAAAAAACAGCATCACTTTCTACAAACCAACTAATGTGTGTAATAAGCTGTAAATGCTACAGCCTATTCGCGTTTTAATTTAATTCCTAAAATGGTGGCACCACCTTTTTGTTGAAAGTGAACCAGCAAAAAAAGTTGTTATTATTATTATATTTATAGGTACAAGTTGCATCGCGTAATAATTATAAACTTAAATATATATATAACGTGTGTTTCGACTGTAATTGTTGTATGACGTTACGTCAACTGACAAGTGGAACATAATACACTTAAAAGTTAAAACGTGCATTTGTGTTTATGAGAGAGGGGGAAAGTTGATTTTTTAAACTGATTAATATTAGATATTGTTTTAATGTTACACAGCGGCTTTCATTTGCAATTAAAAATGATAACGGCAGTCTTTAGAATGAATTTTTTAAATGTCTTACAAAAAGCCTTTTTTGATTATTTCTTGTCACAAGGGTTTCTTGTTTGTTAATTATTCACCTGTACAAATGCCATTATAAATAAATTTCTCCATCATATTATTATTCAAATTTCACAGTGACCGAAACATAGGAATTTATTATAGCATGTTTCATCTGTATTTACGTAATCGCGAAATAGCACGGTGGTAACGAAGTGATTTGTCTTAAGTATTTGTGTTAGCGCTTGTAAAATTATATGCTTATATGGATATAAGTATCCTTATCTGTTAGTAAAGGTTCTGTGCGACTGTAAACAGTAGCGCGTGTGTTGAAAGTTCGTGCAGGTTCTGTTAGGATCATAAATAATGAAAACACATGCATATATACATACATGCTTGCACGGGGAACATCAGTGCATACTTATTGGCCCCGTGCTGCTGAAATCGGGAGGGGATTACTTATTATTATAAAGTAGCCTCATGAGTCTTCCCCTAATGAGAAGGACCCCGTGTATTTCACTGTAGGAAGTGCTCATTAGTGGAAGAGTCTGAGACTGACGGCGTGTAGTACATACTTATGTATGTTTAATATATGTGTGAATATATATTGTAATGGCTCGATGCTTTTGTGTATTACGTTTGCGCGTGATTACTGCTCGAATAAGAGCAACATATATTAGATGGGTCTTGGACATTTATTATCTAGTTGCTAGCAAGTGACGTCATTTTCAAATACATTAAAGCTTGATAGTTTAGCAGTATTGCATGAAGCACATTAGCATTGATCAGGGCCCGGTTATATTTTGCAGAATTTAATATATTTATAAATTATCTGAAGTGTTTCTTGAAGGGAGAGGAACGGATTGTTGATGACGAAAATGTTTTACATGCACTAAGGAGTGGTTTTGTACTATATTTAAGACATTCCTCTATCTCTCTCTCTTTCTCAACAGATGTTTCTATATAATTTTGATATTTTTACAATTTGCTTGTGAGAGAATTATTAAGCCTGAAATAGAAACGTATGCAATTTTATACATGTCAGGTATTAACATTACATATAATAGGTTTAGATGTAAATCATTCCACTTATCAATATAGGCTTAAGAAATATATTATATAAAAGAAACTTTTACGATATATTTGTTAGATACGTGCAGGTTTTGATTTAACTTCCCTCGTGTATACATAACGTATTTCTCTACAGTATTAAAGTTTTCGTCGTTATCGCAATAAACTTTTGAAAGTTAAATACACCTTTGTGCAAATTAATTGAAACAAAACGGAAAATTACCATTTTTTCTATTTTTTGCATTTTATTTCTGAGAATCCAACAATTACTCACAAATCAGTACATGATATGACCGCCTTTATTTTTCAGATCATTAATCCGCTTTGGCATCGAGTCCACGAGTTGACTGCAATATTCACTAATTTTTGGATCGCGGTACCACACCTCAATTATGACCTCAATTAGTTTATCTTTCGTAGTATAGTCTTTTCCCTGAAGTCTTTCTTTACAAATCGCCCAAATATTTTCAATGGGATTTAAGTCCAGAGAGTTTCCAGGCCAGTCATAAAATTCTTCACAAGTTTCGATGTGTGGCACGGAGCCAGATCTTGCTGAAAAATCCCAGATCCATCTGGAAACCTCTTTTTCAATTCTAGAACGACTCTTCTCTGCAAAACTTCGATGTACTGTGGTCCTTGCATCATACCTTCTACGACGTGTAAGCCTCCGACACCAGAGTAGCTGATAAAGCCCCAAAACATCTTCCTCAAGGGATGTTTTACGACTGATTGATGTGAGATTTTCGAAATTTCTCACCTGGAGTTCTGCGAACATGTAGACTTCTTTGACTCTGTACAAAGAATTGAGTCTCGTAACTGAATAACACCTTTCTCTATTGTTCTTGGGTCCAGTTCTTGTATTTCAGACCCCATTGATACCGTGTTTTCTTCATTTAGTTGGTAAGGCTGGTCTCCTTGCCCTTCTAACGCGATTTCGAGTGACATAATATTCCTCAAAATTTCGTCATATATCCCAAAAATAGATCGACCGTACTGCAAAACACAACTAATGACGTCGTCTGTGTGATAAAATGACTATTAAAAGAAATCAGCGGGTCAAGCGAGCCTACATCGGCCGCCATGGTGAAAATATTGTAAAATGACCATTTATTTCAATTAATTTGCATAAGGGTGTAGAACAAGTATGGTATGCTTTGTAAGATGTATCTCTGAACGGCTGGTATGGGTAATAACACTTTTATTGATAAGCAGTTAGCAACGTTAATATCCATACTAGCCGTTCTGAGATGCATTTTTATTTCAAGTGGGTTTCTCGTCATCATGGACATTTTAGGATGATTCAACATATTTTGAACGTTAAAGTTGCTTTTAAAACAGTTATACCTTAGTGTGAAAGGTAAGTAAGTGATAAAGATCCATTATACAGGGTGTTCGGAAAGTCACTGTGCAGTTTTGTAATCATATTTTATTCAGTCTATTTCAAGCCTGGCCCGGCATGGCCTAGCGCGTTAAGGCGTGCACTTCGTAATCTGAGGGTCGCGGTTTCGCGCCCGAGTCGCGCCAAACATTCTGGCCTTCCCAGCCGTGGGGGCGTTATAATGTGACGGTCAATCCCACTTTTCGTTGGTAAAAGTGTAGCCCAAGAGTTGGCGGTGGGTGGTGATGACTAGCTGCCTTCCCTCTAGTCTTACACTGCTAAATTAGGGACGGCTAGCACAGATAGCCCTCGAGTAGCTTTGTGCGAAATTCCAAAAAAACAAACAAAAAAAAACTTTCAAGCCAGCAACTAATAGCGGTGTTTAGAAACAAAATAAGAAGGATCCAGGCCTGTATTGATGTTAACGGGGATCACTTTCAACATTGTTTATTATTGTCATTCATATTTACCTCATGTATTCTGTTTTGAAACATGTCTGTTAATAAATATATTAGTGCACAATGACTTTCCGAACACCCTGCATAAAAACTGTCCAAAAACTTATTTTAAAATGTTTGAAAAACAACTGATATTGATCAATAATACAGAAAACAACTTTATTTCTAAGCCACTACGTTAAACGTATATCAAAATGTTTTTGATGATACATTGATTTCAGAGAGGTACCAGGGAATTTCTTTATTAACCACACCTCTGTTTCACATAATTAGTAAATGTTAAATGGATGATTAAACTATAGGAAATAATGACTAGACTACGTGTGTAGGGTTACCTAAAATCAGCAAAATTCAGACCTTACAAAATTACTATTCAAAACAAGTTATATTACGAATACGAAAATAAAAAAAAATATGGCGTTCCCACCAAAGTGGGTGGAGCCTCGAGTCTATTAGCGGTTGAAAGAAACGCGTATCGATGATATATCTTCATATTTTGCAAAATACTTAGTAGGCTTTTCTTCACTTTAGTTTCTTTTTACTTTTATTAACCACAAGATCTCATGGCGCTGAAAACAAGTTTTAATTTCTTATTTTATTCATTTTCTTACCCCAACCTTCGAAAATATTTTAAAGTAGGTTAAGTACAATGTTAAAACTTACAGTTGAATATACAAAAACATGAATACTTTTATTAAGTGACTTTAAATCTTTTTAAAATATTGCTGCCAGTATACAGATGTTGATATCTGTACTAGGTGGCTCAACTTAACAGATTATAATTTTAAATGTTGGGGTCAATCCTGCCGTGAGCATACCACATGTAGCTCATTGTGTAGCTGTGATTATCACCAAAAAATAAACTTTCTGAACTTAATTGGCCTAAATGTATAGCTTTAATTATTTTATTTGTCATTTTTGTATTGTTATTGGTTTCATTATTATTATATTTTTGAACTGCATTATTTCAGTTTTAACGTTTCATATTAACTACAGTTGTGAGAGCTTTTTTTTTCTTGCACCCACAGAACGAAAACCAAATAAACCCCGGCGTTTGGTTTGAATCAATGACAGTCAATACGATTTAGTGGCATTCAGTGAACTTTTACTGGCTATGTACTGATGTAATATGGAAGTTCTCAACGGAAAGCATGTTTCAACTGTTGATGCCATAACGATGCGTCTCCCCTCTAACGGTGAACCCTCACTGACCAATGGAATGTTTGAAGCTTTGAAGCTGAAAGCAGAACCTCAGGTAGAAATATTATGAAAGCGATATAATGAAATACTTGGTTACTTATAACGTATCATAAGAAATAAGCTAGAAATGTTTATATATGTATATATAGGTTTCGCTACCAATTTAATAATGACGAAAGATGTACATTTTCTTTTCTCAGCAAATTTAAAATACATTATATATATCTAATGCTGTCAACTGAAAGCATAGTACACACCGATTTGGTGCCATCGTTGGAAATGGCGTAAATATTTGCTATTCATGTGAACATTTTAATATGAAGAACGTAACAGAAAGACAGAGGAACATCACAAGGAAAATGACAAAAAATTTAGGGAAACTTTGAAAGAGCTTATCTATCAGTTGGAAGAAGAGGTAACAAATATTAATATAAAATGTAATAAACCAAGGTAGGAACTTGATGATGAAGGCATAAATATCTCATCGACGAAGATCATGAGTTTATGATTATCCCACAAATTACATAAACTTTCTCAGCTTATCGTCATGATTAAAGAAGTATCCATTAAAAATATGGTTCTAGGGTAGGTTAGGATTTGTTCAATACAATTATTGTGAACATATTTCAGAGGATTTGGAATTTAGGGAGAAGGCGGAATTATGTCGTAACGTGTTCGATCATGTTGTAGTATAAATATTTTTTTCTCTCTTTACAGTTATGTGTTATAAGTTTGATCGATAGTTGTACTTCTGTAGTGAAGTGCTTGAATGAGGTAAGAATAATTACAGTCGCCTAATCTGTATCATTGTAGAGACTTCATATAATTCGTAGCTTTAGGCTAATCAGTTAAAGAGGTTTCGAAATCAAAATCCAATTAAAAGCTCGATATAACTCGGAAAAATTTATCAGTAGATATGGTAAAAGTAAGTTTAAATATGCATAAATATTTATGAGAGATAGTCATACGTTCGTGTGTAACTATGCTAACTAATCCAAATAATATTTTCTTATTCACACAAAAAACGTAAGTAGCTAAGAAACTTTTATTTTTGTTCGAAGGCTGAAGACGTGATGTCAATGAACACGTTAAGAACTTTTAACTGTGGTTATGTTATAAAAGTGGCAGTCAATTCTATTATTCACTTCAAAGATCCAGATAAAGCTACTGTGGGATTAGCTTCTCTTGCCTAGCTGTCTTTTCTATGGCCTGTAGTTCTAAACTACCATTAATGGATTCTAGGAACCTCTGACTTGGCCGTTTGGCCCATGTTCATATAAGTTGCTGTTCAGGCTGAAAATTGCAGTTGCCTTTTTTTCAAGTATAAAACGGTTCATGAAAGAAAGGGGGAACGGCATGTAGTAATTAGTATAATATATAATACAAAAATAATTAGGGTCAGAAGCCATATTATATAGTACCTGAAGATAAGTGCAATGGTTAGCTTTTCAATTTTTTAATGCAGTGTACTCACATATTTGAGTTTCTGAACAAAGCAATTTAAAAATGGAACACTAAAAGTATTAAATATCAATATGTAGATACGGAATCCAAATATTTCCGACCTTATTAAAACTGAAATCCTGTTGTACATCATTCTTTAGCAGAGCAACATAAACAAAAATAAAATCCTAAAAATACAGAGGTTAAATAAATTATATTATGATTTTGGAGCATCACGACGTTATTACCTACCGTCAACGCTATTGCATAAGGTCATGCTCTATTTGATAATCGTACATCCTGACAGTAGCCCTGCAGCATATACTTTACTGTACAAATGGCAGTTATATCCAAAACACACTACCTTTTACTGATACTTTCTATAATCCATCTGGTGTACAAAGACGACGATTTACCAGTGCCACTTTCAGCAGTCCAACCGTACAGAAATTTATAACCGCTACGTCCGGTCTCTTGACCGGTATTTTTTTGTATGAAATAATATTAATGGTTCTCCAGCTGTTTGAAGTATGAGAAGGTTTAACTGATATGTTATCAAAGTAGCTTGTGCACAAGTAACTTGTACTGCTTTTCCAGATGTGAAATATTTCTTAATTGTGTTGTGTACTGTTCGTATCATTTACAAAACATTACACTGGGGTACCACATGTTGCAGGTCTCTTTCTGCATAGTCATGGTGTTCGTGGTTGATTCATATTCATTTGTTTTCTAGTGTCACTAAGTGCAATGGATATCCCCGTCTTAAAAACTTTGAGTTCCGATCTGAACACACCCCTATGATTTGAATGTATGAATATTTGCAATGGAAAAAGCTGTTGCCCTTCCCAAAAACGATTCAATTTCGGTGACATCACACTATCTATGGATTCTCAAGTAATGTGGAAATGTAGTTCCAACACATACCGTTTCACCGTGACTTTATATTGGTTGTGATTGGCACGTGACTTGCTGATTTACATATTCAAAATTATTTTAATATTACATACTCAGCTTTATTTATAACTTCGCTTCAGGTAAGTAGAAATCAAAGTGAAACCTATAATTTATTGACTAAAATATTTTAACAATCCTAAAAAAGAATTTAACTTAAGTTCCACTGGATTGAGGCCATTACGTTGGTTCAAAAATATATATCGGAACAATTTTGAAATATAGGAGCTTTGTAAAATATAATGAGAATGAGCTAGACAAGAACGAGTGTGTGTTTATTACAAATCCATGGCCCAGCATGGCCAGGTGGTTAAAGGCACTCGACTTAATCCGAGGGTCGTAGGTTCGAATTCCTGTCACACTAAATATCCTTTTCAGATGTGGAGGCATTATAAAGTAATGGTCAATCTCATTATTCGTTGGTAAAAGAGTAACCCAACAGTTGGCAGTGGGTGGTGGTGACTAACTGCCTTCCCTCTAGTCTTACACTGCTTAATTAAGGACAGCTAGCGCAGAAGGCCCTCGTGTAGCTTTGCGCGAAATTATAAAAACAAAACAAACAAACACCCTCACATCGGACTATCAGCTCTGTCTACTGAGGAGAATCAAATCTTTGATTTTAACATTGTAAATTAGAAGACTTACTGCTTTCCCACCAGGGTATGACAAAACTGACGTATACACTTCCCGTCTCTTTTATTTATGAAATTTAACATCCTTAAAATTACACATACACACGCGAATCATCATCAGAGAAAATTTGTTTCTGATTTACTTATCAAGACAAAATATGTTTAAAAATATAATATAAATCTTTTGTAAATAGTAATAGTGACAAAAGCCTTAATGTTTATCACACGTGTAAGATATTTTGAACTTTTATAGCATTACTATAGAATACTACTGTAAAGTTCTTAAGGTGAGAGGTTTGTGTTCAACTGGCATTTCGCATAATACACGTAAGAAAAAACAAAAAAACATTATTTTATTGCCTTGCCCTGTTATGTTATTTGAAACAAATCAATTAGGTAGAAAAAAAGTAGTAGTAGCATATGCTCGTAATTTTAAGTAAAAATTTAACAAAATAGAAGTTACAGCAAAATGTTAGTATGATTCTTGTTTGGGGGTTTCATCAAAGTTTAGAAGTGCTGTTTGTGCACACAAACATGACTTTAATTTTCAGCTATTACACTGAAATAAATGCAGCTAGCAAAAAACATCCCTAGCCTCATTGCGGGACGGATTTTTACTGTCAGTGGGTCGTGAATCATGAATTCACAGTTGGGTTATGCTAATCACTAATCCACGATGCCCAGTTTTATAAATATTACATTATTATTATGTATATGTGTGTGTGAGTGCAAGTAATGCAGAATATATACCTTGTTTACTTGTTATGTTTTTTGCCGCAATTACGGAGAATAGTAAGACCACTTTAATGAAACTTATTTTATTGGTTTACGTTTAAACATCGTTTGCGAATAGTAAGTAAATAAAACTTGTAAAATAGATGTGCGTATATTATTAAATGTATTTTGATTAAAATTCACGTGACGATTTAATGGTCTTTCCAGAAGAAACTGAAAAATAAAATAAAATTATTACTGGACAACAATTTAAAAGTTGTGTTCGGTGCTTGCGTTTTAATTTCGTAAAAATCTTGTTTGGTGAATTTTATACAAATTAGTTTACGAACATTTAAAGTAGTTAATCTGCTACAAAATGGGGTGCCTCTTAAGCTAGACGTGTCAGTTATAAATAGAAAGGAGAGATGTTCAGTTTTAAAGTTTTGAAATAAGGTGTTCGTGCGAAGTCGATGGGTGAATTGAGAAATCTAAATGTGTAATTCAAATATACTTACGTATAAATATATATTGTGTGTTTTTCGCCATCGACTGTGAGAGGGAGCATCTTCTACTTAATTAGAACTTTAATAATCTTGAAAAGTTTTCTGTCTTAGTTAATTACATCTTTTAATTAGACCTGTCAATGTTTATAATTGTACTTTGGGTAATGGGTAATCAAGTTTGTTTGAATTTCTCATAGAGCTTTGCGTGTGCTGGTAGAGACGGACAGACAAACTCGTATATGGTGTTGTGACTGAAGTATATAGGGAGTTCGTGTGGAGATTGATTTCCGACAGAGTATTTAAAGTTTACTTAATGAATTGAATCTAATTTCATAAAGCAGTCTTGCTCTGTCTTCGAAAATCTAACTTTAGTTTTAAATTGAAGAAAGTTGTAGGCAGCGAATAACATGCTTTAACTGTAGGAACTTGTAAAGTTTATTTAACATATATAACGTTGATTGTTATTCGAAAAATACGCACCGAACTATCTTTCAAATTTCACTCTGATTACATTAAGATAGCAGTTTATCATTTGTCGTCATCTTCGCGGATGTTTAAATGTATTACTGATGCGGGAAAGTTGGACTGCCTAATTTGCTACTGTGAATTACAAAATGTCATTTATAAGATACGTTGAATTTGTTTTGAAATAGTCCATACAGACATACAACAATCACTTCATTCGTTATTTATCTGCATCCCAAGACTTTGATAAGGCTCCTGAAAGTTAACACAAATAACGTACAAAAAGAAGAGAATGGCGACATTGCTTAAATGTTCGGGATGTTTTGAAATTTGAGATTTATTTATCAGAATATTTTATTTTGTATTTCGTTCATTTAGGTAATATTAAATTCTCAGTGTTTTATTGTAAAAACAATAACAGCGTGATATGAAGTCGCACGAATTTTATTAATTTTTTATCTCTGGTCAACAAAAAAATTATAGTTTTCTGTATGAACCTGACAATGACCGAGGAAGTTCGAAACGTTGTTCGCTCCTTTACATACTACTTTCTCTGCTCATACCAGCCGTTTTTACACATATAGTTTGTTTTGAATTTCGCGCAAATCTACACGAGGAGTATCTGCGCTAGCCGTCCCTAATTTATTAGTGTGAGACTAGAGGGAAGGCAGCTTGTCATCACCACCCACCGCCAATTCCTGGACTATTCTTTTGCCAACCAGTAGTGGGATTGACCGTAACATTATAACACCCCTACGGCTGAAAGGGCGAGTATGTTTGGTGTGACGGGGATTCTAACCCGCAACCCTCAGATTATGAGTCGAGTGCCTTAACCACCCGGCAATGCTAGGCCAAAAACTATAGAACTCGTGATATTTTGGTAAGTCTCCTAGGTGAACCAAGGGGGTTGATTACGTTATATTAAAAATTAATTTGAAAATATACTTCAGCCGAAACTGATATTAATGACTGATTTTTCAAATTAGATCATGTTGTTATTTGTCTTAGGGTTACATCACCTCCAAAACCAATTCCTAAAAAAACAACTAACAATACTAATAGCAACCTGAACTAATAACACTACCTGAAAAAAACGTATCATATTGATTTGTTATTGTTTTTGTATGGCATTATTACATTATACTAGCCATTACCCGTGTCGTCATTACATTTGATCCGCACGTGACGCATTAATTACGTCATATATGCACCCTTAGAATGGAGAAAAATAAAATTATCCGTGACAAGAAACGGAGGCGAAACAAGAGAATCGTGATCCATATTGTAAAGCTATATGCATACAGGATAAACATTTCGCGAAATTAAGGGTTGGACATTATGTAATATTTTTTTTTCTCAGTATCATATAAGCAAGAGTTCCATTATGTGTGATATAATCTAAAAATGTAATGCATGAAGAACGGGAAGTTTTTCATTTGCCGTGAAATCAGACAGACAGATTGACCTTCGTATTGATATTCTAACAAATGAATATAGAGGACAACAAATGCATTCTAACGTTGAAAACGACTTCTCTTGCTCATTAGTCATACATATGACGAGCTATAGTATTTAGGTTGAGGACGTTACAGTAAAATGCTATTGGAGCTTTACTGAGTCCATATTGCCACGTTAGCAGTCAGAGTAGGGGGCAGGATAATTTTAGGATGTACAACAAATTAAAAACTTGAATTCTTATTTTAAAAAAATCGTTAATATTCATAAAAATAAATAAAATAACTGATAAGATTTGAAGACTTATTACAAAATGAATTTTGCTTAATTTAATTGCATAACGTTTGCGTTATTTCTTGGAAACGAATGATATTAAACTGTATATTTCGAGAAAATTGTTGTTGGTATAATAGATATGTGATTAGCTTTGTCTTAAACTGAAACTGTAATAATTTTGCGAAGATATATGTTACATAATTCACTAACCAGACTAAAGTTCATTTTCAGTATAGTTCAATTTTATATTATATACATATCAACATGTAAATAATTTAACAGGGAATTTTGTTTTCGATACTGCATCATTTTTGTAACTGTTTTCGTGTTCAATTTACATATTTTAGTACATGCTCTAAAATGCTTGCTTTATTTGTGTATATTATGAAAAATCTTAAATTGGGAACCAATAATTGACAAACAGCACTTTCAGAAAGAACATTCGCGACTTAGTTTAATAGTTTCAACCTGAACAGCCTAAGTTGACACGTGGGCTGAATGTTCAGGTAAGAACCACCGAAACTCAAACATAGAGGTTCATAATTTAGAACTGTCGACCACACAGGAAATAACGAGTTAACAGCTTCTATTGCTGGCTACTTTAACCGAATAACAGGATTGACTGGTACTTTTAGATCGCACGCCCAGTTAAAAGATATGGGTTTGAACCTTTTGATCCCCAGCCGGACACACTTATTGCTAAGCACCACCTGGCCTGTGATTTACTTACATCGGAGTTAATTATAAAATCAACTACTAAGTAAACTTATAGTGCAATTAAGACTAATAAAAATCAATGAAAGCAGTGCAGTATAATCGAGGTTCAACTTTTACCCCCCTCGAAATATACAGTACAGATAGTACATTGTGAAACTTTGTGATAAAAGAAAGAAAATATAACTTAACAGCACTAATTAATCAGATATCCACAATTTATGGTAAATTTATTACTATGTATATATGTAGTGTGAAGAACTAACCAACAGAGTTAGAGTTTGGTTTGTTATGAATTTCGCGCAAAGCTAACCATCCCTAATTTAGCAGTGAAAGACTAAATGGAAAGCAGCTAGTCATCGCCAACTCTTGGGCTGTTAATTTATCAACGAATAGTGGGATTTACTGTCAAATTGTAATGCCTCTACGGTTGAAAGGGGGAGTGTATTTGGTGGGACGGAAATTCGTACCTGTGATCCACATTTTGCGAGTCGAGCATTAACCACTCGAGTTAGAGAACAAAATTTCCTTAACCTGTTCAGTGCCGTAGACGAGATAACTCGTCCAAGGCGATCGGTAACACAGTGCCACGGACAAGTTAATTCGTTCTCAATAATACCTTACTTCAACGCTAGTTGTCAGCATCATACATGCATTTGACCTACTTAAAAATTGTTTCACTTTCGATCCAAAATAGCGTCACGAAAAAGTTACAAAATGAAGATGTATTAGAGTTGTATTATAGCAGCTGAAATACTTGGCAGTCAACAGATTAATGGTTTTTATTTGTAATTGGGGTTAGGTTGATGAAGTTTTCTAGTAATAAAATGGATATAAATGGTACACGTGTAGCCTTTATAATGTCTGTAGATTAGAAATTAAAAGTATATATTCAATTTTGTAATAATGCATCTTTTTGTGTAAAAAGAATTAGAAATCTAATTTAACATCTGATTATTTTATTTTAACGTAAAGCTGCACTATAGATTATCTGTGCTAAGACTACTGTTGCGGTTAAAATTTTAATTATAGCGTTATATGTCCTGAATCCCATTACTGAACCCCTGGGGAACTCAGACCTAGGGTAAATGATTTGAAAGTATGTAAAGTTCAGCTGGACCAAATGTAGTGTAATTTGTTTGTTTCCGAATTTCGCGTGAAATTACACAAGCGCTTTCAGCACTAGCCGTCCCTTTAGCATGAAAGACGAATCATTTCTACGCACTGCCAACTCTTGACCTTCACATTATAACGTTTCCATGACTGAAAGGATGAACATATTTGGTGTGATGGAGATTCGAACCCGCGACCCACAAACTGCGAGACGAGCCACGTGGTGTAGTATAATTGTTTTTCTGATTTTTATTCATCTCCTCTGAAATTGTTATTAAAAGACCAATTTTCGTAGTGCCTCGTGATATGATGAAAATATTAAAAAAAAAAAATAATAAGAAAAACTTCGTGCGTGTATATAATTTTCAAGCAACATCGATACACCAAAAGTAATCATAGTGATTTGACGGTGGAAAGAAGATATGTACAAATAACAGGTAAAAATTGTGTATATTCTCTAGGAGCTCCACAAAACTGATAATTTTTGATGAACAGAAAATGGTTTAGGACCGAAGAAACAGGCTGAAATGAAAATAATCATGCAAATATTTTGGACTTACGCCTTAGAAATTATGTAGAAGACAGTACTAAAAACTGGTATTTTACAGAAATGTCTTTCCTACTAAGTATTTTTCATGAATAAAAATCGTTATGGTCAAATTTGAATATGTAAACAACTTAAATTGCAGGCGTGATGTTTATGTATGCATATATATACGCAATTTGTTTGTGTTTGTAATTAAGCGCAAAGTTAAACAATAGGCTATTCTGTATTCAAAAACGGCTCGTTTGGGTTGAGAAAATAGTTTAAATAGAAGAGCGAACAACGTTTCGACCTTCTTCGGTCATCGTCAGGTTCACAAATGGGCTATTCGTGCTCTGCCCACCATGGATATCGAAACCTGGATTTTAGCCTTGTAAATATGGATCTCCACTAGGGGGCATATATTTGCAAATGTTTATGAAATAATTATCATGAAAACAAGTTTTAATAAAGATTAATCTAAAATCAGGAAATTATGTAAATTGTATAACATTTATATTTTAATGTTCCATTGAAGTCAATATTAAAGAATTATTTTACTTGGTTGACTGACGCACATGTGAAAGTATACACATTTTTCTATTTTGAAATACAGATAGAAAGAAGTCCAATTCAGTACATTTTGGTATTTTACGGTTTAGCAATTGTGTATTTTTTCCACGCCAATATTTGGATTTTAATTTCACGTAAAGCTACACGAGGCTTATCTGCGTTAACCGTACCTAATTTAGCAGTGAAATTGTAGATAGTAGGATCAACAGGCACATTAATATACGGGGTGGTCACTAGAAAAGCGGAAAATTTGTCAAACAACTATTTATTTTTACAAAGTTTTTTAAAGGCATATGTTATATTACACTCATAGATGCTCAAAATGCATTTTATGATATTAAAATCATGCATTTTATTCATAATGTAAAGAAATCAAAATAGAAATGAGTAAGCACGCATTTTATTCATGATCTCATCTGACCCTCAAATTTTCCGCTTTTCTAGCGACCACCCTGTATATTGTGGATCCGACGCTTTTGATTTGTGCTCTGTTAGTTTAAAAAATAAAACGAACAAAATATTTTTCAAAATTGCGCACCCTAGTTCATAAGAGTAGTTTACGAATTGACAATAGCCGTTCACCTACAGCAGACAACAGTACGTACTATAATTAAAAGGTACACTGATGGCCAAAATCTTAAGGCCACTGAATATAAAGAAAAAATATGCATTTTGCGTTGTTAGACTCAAACACTTATTTAAGTAGAGCTTCGAAAGATGAAAATAAGAAAAGGGAAAATAAAAATAAAAAACTTTTTCGAATTTAATAGGGAAAATGTGAACACTATGAAATGAGCCTAAATACTAACTGGTCAAAAGTTTAAGGCCCTACTCAAACGAAATGTTAATCGGTAAACACATAACGAAATTTAGTCATTTGTGTTCAAGCATTAGCGTTGTCAACATTTCCCACTGACATCTGTTGTATTACATTGGGTAAAAACATAGCAAAGACTAAAAAGTTTACAGATTTTGAACGTGGCAGAATTGTCGAGCTGCAGAAGCAAGGTCTCTCAACGTGCCATTGCTGGTGAGATTGGGCGAAGTAAAACTGTTCTTCCAAATTTATTAAAAGACCCTGAGGGATACGGAACGAGAATTTCAAGTGGTAGGACCAAGAAAATTTCGCCGGCGTTGAGCAGGAGGACACCAGCCGATCGTCGAACCAGATTAAGGCCCTTACGGACGCAGAATGCAGCTCAAAAACAATAAGATGGCATCTAAGAGAAATGTTTTAAAAACCGTAAACGTCTTGAAAGGCCACACCTCCTTCCATACCACAAAACAACATGGTTAAATTTTGCTGAGAAGCACCAAATATGGGACATAGAAAAGTGGAAGAAGGTTTTGTTCTCTGATGAGAAAAAATTTAGCCTGGATGGTCCAGATGGCTTCCAACGCTACTGGCAAGATAAGAATATCTCACCAGAGACATTTTCTGCACAACACATTGGAGGAGGTTTCATCATGATCTGGGGTCCAATGGTAGTGTGCTTTACACCACTCCAGCCAACACTTGGCATTGCACATGATGATTTTAGACTTGTGTGCAGCTGCTTGGCTATGGAAACCCATTTTATGAAGCTCCCAGTGAACAGTTCTTGTGCTGACGTTGCTTTCTGAGGCAGTTTGGAACTCAGTAATGAGTGTTACAACTGTGGACAGATGGTTTTTATGAGATTCAGCACTCAGCAGTCCCATTCTGTGAGCTTTTGTGGCCTACTACTTTGTGGCTGAGCTGTTGTTTCTCCTAGACGTTTCCAACTCACAATAATAGCACTTACAGTTGATCAGGGCAGCTCTAGCAGGGCAGAAATTTGGCGAAATGACATGTTGGAAAGGTGTCATCTTATGATAGTTCCACATTGAAAACCCCTGAGCTCTTCAGTATGACCAGTTCTAGTGCCAATATTTGTTTATGGAGATTACATTGATGTTTTTGATCTTATGCACCTGTTAGCAATGGGTGAGGCTGGAATAGTCAAACATACTAATTAGAAGGGGTGTCCACATACTTTTAGCCATGTAGTATATATTCGTAACAAGTTTAACATGTGTACAACAATTTCTGTACACTATGGCAACCACAGGGATATTATAAACACTATATGGTTCTTTTATTCATGTAAAAAGCCCACCAAAGTCCATTCAATTACTTTATTATTTCATTTGACAAATCAAACTACCTTTTCCTACTTCTATTGCACAAGTATTCTATGTATAATTCAGTTGAAATGTGATGTGTATATTACTCTTTCAGTAATCGTTTGATTTTCTTTCTTCAAAATATCTTTTCTTCCTTTTGTTAATGTGCACTCAGGTTGACTGAATAACTTTAGAACCATCCTTTGATGAAATAAATTCTTCTTCTTATCTCCTTTTACACTGTTATTTAAGTTTCTGTATAGCAGTTTAGGATAGGCTAAATTTTATGATAAACTCATATTGAAATGTGTACACTCTAGCATGTTACTTTACCCACACAAAAAGATTAACACACATTTGTGATCTTTCAACATCTTACCATCATGGAATGTTTTAACAACATACAGAAATTGAATGGAAATTTAAACAAATAAAGATATAAATCTCTGTAAAGAAACATATTCATTATTTTGCTGAATACCTTATATCTCATGAGTAGAGTAGTTGAGGTCTGCATTAATATCAGCTTGTCATGCTTATTTTGATTGTATTCCATTCAACCTTGGTTTGTCATGTGTTTCAATCAACATTGATGCATTTAAAATTCTTATTTAATTCCAGCTTTTTGAAAATGAAAGACAATCAAAAGTATTGAATGAATGATTATTGTCATATCAGTATTTGAATAAATAATTCTTTGATTTTTCAAATATTAACATTTTTCTGAACTTTTCATCAGTAGTTTATGAATGAAGTGGAGGTTTCATTTGTCATACACACATGAACTAGACTTATTTAGCTCATCCATTGAAACACTGAAGAAGGCAGCACATAGATTTTATATTTTTCAGAAAAACATTACTTTTTATATGTCAAACTGGAGTTTAAAATGCTATAGAAACTAATAAAGAGGGTGTTGTAAATCATCACCTTTAACTCAAACTTTAGTATTATTGTCTGAACACAAGAGTAGCCCTAGACACATCTGAAAAAAATTCTTTATGTAAAAGCAATGTTATATAAAACTAAGAAGTGTAATGCTATCGCCAGAGTATAAAGGTATTGTTATGAAAGTTTAAAACACTTTAACTTCTTACATAGGGGTATGTAAAATCCTAAAAGTATTAAGATAGTATGGGGATAGAAAATAATTTCTTACAAAGTAGTCATTTTTAAAGTAAGAACCATATGTTCTTAAATATACAGGGTTATTGGCACAGGGATACATTTTATAGATCACTTCTGGAAGCACATAAAGATTACAAGGAGAAAAGAATAGTAAGGGTGGAGGTACTACTATGTTTATCCAGAAAATTGTGATTAGTTAAGTTTCATGGATTTGTGTAGTTAAAAGTCATTTTCACTTCTACCACTTAGGCCATAAGCATATCCCCCAAACTGTTCATGCAAGATTCAAATGTTTTAATGAACTGTGAAAGGCAAATAAAAAAGCTAACTACAGTGGTGTGATTTCATTAAAAACAAGATCTTGGACAGAACTACAGAAAGTGTGATATTATTTCAGCATTTTGATATTGTCATCCAGAAAGAATGTGGCAATGTTCTGTGAAACCATGCTAGTATTAATTTGAGAGTTACTGGGTTTTTAAACATTTTTTTTCTAAATATTTATATGTTAAGTTGCTTGTGGGTCAGTGGTTATTCATTACAAAATCCCTAGTAACATATCATTTAAACTAAAATAACATCAGTGTATGCAGTTAAACCCAATAATTATTATTTTGATACCATATGTATCTTACTTAGAAAATGCTTGATTCACAGGCAAGGATATGAAATTAGTCAATATGTGACCCCAGTTGGTAGTGAACAGTATAAAGAAAGACAGTAATTAGGGGGTTAATATGCTTAATTAAATGTCAATTAATATATCATCCTGAGCACTTCATTTTTATTGGTAGTTGTATTTCTAGCTCTCAGCTGTGTTTAGATGTTTTTTGTTTCTTTTCTTATACAATGACATATTTAATGTCTGTGAAATGGGACAAGAAAATGAAAACTTTTAAGTTTATTTACCTATAGCTGATTGATATAAACAGACATCTAAGAGAATTGCACCAAGTAGTTTGAAGTGTTAAAAATTCCTCTGCCCTCGTACAAACTTTACTCAAACAAGTGTGTAGAACAGTCTTTGCTAAGAATAATAAGCTGACTAATGATCCAAAGTCCTGTTTTGAAAAATAGTCTTAATTTAATTATTACTTTTTGGTTAATTATTTTGTGATCAGTTTTCTATTCTTTTAATAATAAATTTAATGTTGCAAATGTTATACAGTTGTTTTTGTCTTCCTGCTAAAAGCTTTCAGCAAACAGTCAGACCCTATATGAACAACAAAGTCCTTACATGAAAGCTATAATTCAGGGTATTTAGCAAAAGAGAAATAGTTTGAGATGTCATAGCCTGATAGTGCCAATTGTTAATTCAGTATAATATATGTAGATAGGTAAGTAACCAGTTAGATCCATGGGTAAATAATGAAGTTCTTTAGTAAAACATAATCAGTAACATTTTTTCATAGTGTTTCATTTTAGAATTGAGTATATGATACTTTAAAAAAGTCACATATATGTGGAAGGTGTAGAAGAAGTGTTTAAATGAGACTATTTGTGTTTTGTTACAGAATCATGTGTACTTGAAATGAAAAATTACACCAGAAGAACCTGAATGCTTACTAAACTAACCATTATTGATTCAGTTTGAAAAACAATATGGATTGTTTGATCAAATAAATCAAAAGTTGTTTTTATTTACAAATGTGTTTAAAGTGTATAATGTACAGTTTTTCATTGTGTTAAAACATTTTATACTTTTATTTACTGGTATTAGTTGTTATGGACCACTAAACAACTAAAATTGAAAACAAGGTGGAAACTTGTAATTATTTAAAAACAACTCTTGAGAGTCTCACAGCCATTATTCTATGATAAAACTTGATAAATTTTGGTGTTATGTAATTACTCGTAGATTACCTGATTGTGCACTGTACAGTTTGTGAACCAAAGGATGTTATTGTGAAAAATGTATGATTAGAAATCCTTTAAAAGCCATATTTCACTGATTACTACACCTGGACTACAAAACTGAAGGTTCATTATTTTGCAAACATGTAATGCTGAAATGTGCTTCTCATTTTAGAGCCATGGATGTGTTATAAGAGTGATGGTTGTATTCCACTATTTAACCGGATAAGAATTAGTGACTACCAGTCTTTTACATAATGTGTCACTTCAAAATTAGTTGTCTATGTGTAGAAAGCTTTTGTGGAGCTTTGTGTAAAAGATCTAAAAATCAAACAAATTTCATATATACAACATCAAACATTATTATAGAAACAGTGAATAAATTTGGTATAAAATACAAATAATGGAATGCTCCCTCTCCATTATATGAAAATGAACTACACCAGGTTACAGTCACACCTGGATAATTTGTACCATGATTGGTTGTCATTTCAGTCAACCAGACAGTGCCATATCAGCCTAATGCCTACTGAAGCACTGGAAAATTCACTATTCCCAGCAGTAGTGTGGCAAATGCACTCATGGCTTTTTGAACAGAAGTGCCACATAATGATAAATTTGTATAAATAAAAGTTCATTGAAATATACTTCATATGACAAATTAAGACAAAATTTTGAGTTTCAGTAGAAATGTGTGGGAACTAAAGTAGTGCAAAATGAGTGCTATTGATAATAGAAACAGGTGGAGTATAAATCCTAAACTCTTTAAAGGCAATGTTAAGAAACTCATGGTGTACTCTTTACATGATACGTGGAAATCCAGTAATCTAGTTGCAAGTACAGGTGTGAATAGCATTTAGATGCTTATTTAAACTTATGACCTCAGTGGATGTGAAGCTGCTCAAAGAAGAGAGGACCATACCTGTTATGCTTTTTTCAAGCTACACAATACTTCTCTTCTTTCAGATGCAATAATATTTTTATCCAACATGACATTCCCTCAGAAACAAGACCTGTTGGGTAGGGATTAATAATTCAATAAAACAGTAATCTTAAGCTTGCTGAGGAAAACATCAATGAAGCACTTGCAACCATGACTTTACCTGCGCAAAGTCATGATATTTATATTGTCAACATTGTTTGGACTTACAAGAATATAGCTGAACAATATGGGGGCAATATTTCATAATCATATATAAACATATACTTGCACAAAAATATGGTGTGCTGCTGTTGTTGAAGGAAGTGCAATATACTGCTTTTGTTTATTAATTTTTGTATTTAATGTACAAATAACAAAATTGACCATTTTGTAGCAGTTACTCATTATTTGTGACTCCTGTACATATCTTTTGTGTATTCCATAATTGTTTCCACTACATTATGTTTATTTCTTTAAGTATAGTTCAAAACATTATATATAAATTTTCCATTCATCCTCATCTGTTTTAGAATCATCATGATGGGATAGAATACAGTCACTCAGTTCCCACTGTTTCTGTCACACCAAATCTTACAACAGGATTACCAGCTGGTATGTTCACAATGGGAACTCCAACCAGCATTGCCGAACAACTGTTAGTTGCTGTCCAAAACATGAATGGTGCTACCTCTGCTGATTCTCATGAAATATCCAAAGGAGAGAGCTCAGGTAACAATCTGTACTATTATAATTAATTTTCTAGAACAGTAATCCTAAAATCTAGCATTAGTAATATAAGAGAAGGACAGATTCAGAAGCACCAACTGCCATAGATTTTTAGTTTTGTAAACATTAAAGTATTTTATCATAATATTAAATGTTCAATAACATCAATTTATTTCTTTATGAGATGTTGATTCAAGAAAAAATTATTCATATAAAAAATCTATCCTATTATTTCCAAGGTAAAAATCATGGTGATGGGAGGGTTATATTTTTTCTGTTTTCAAATATTTGCACAAAAGTACTCAAAGTTTATATGCACTAACTACTTCTAATTTTGAAGTGGTAAACTAAAGGGAAGGTAGATAGTTAATAGCATCAATTGCCAACTCAGTAGCTACTCTTATCTGACCATACACTGTGGTTTGATTGTCACATTTTTAGTGAACCAGTTTTTTTTAGTTTTGGCAGTCATGAGACATAAATAATGGACCTGTAAATCTAGAATCTAGCATTTTAACCACTGAGGCCATTCTTGTCATAATGGGAGCAGAGGGATAAGATAATCTTTTTAAAAGAAAAATGCCTTGGTGTTCTTAAATTTTTAAAGTAAGTCTTTCTTAAATTGTCACTGAAGTAATGAATAATTTTTCAACCAAAGTTAAACAAATATATGTTCTGAATGATATATGTTTGATCAATATTTAGCAAATTATTTTTATTCTCCTTATAAAAGAATGTGTTTTAATATATTTTGTTTTTGCCATTTAATGAGATGAGGAAAATATTAAATTAGCCATAATTTTCCTTTGTGCAATTCCTTAAATTTAGACTTTTTATTGGAATACATTTTTTTCATCAGCTACTAAAAAGAAATAGTGCAAACCAAAGTTATTGTTTTCATTTAAAAAAAGCAAAAACTGATAACATGATTGTTTTTATATCTTTATTCAATGTTTTATTTGCTCAAAAATACATTAATTAAATAAGCAAATGCACTTTAAATCAAGATCTGGGATCAAATTTCATTCATATTATTATACATTATATACAGCTGATGTTATATTTTTCAAACCTCGTGTTTCATTGTTGAGTATTACACTGTTTTGCATTGTTAGCTTATTACATGTATTTACAACTAAACAGCTTGTTAAATGTAAGATATTACTGTAATGGCCAAAAATATTGTTGACAACAAGAGTGTCCAACTGATGAAGCGATGCACTGTAATCCCAGAAAAGTATACTTAATTAATTATGATCATTACCAGTTAGGTTTCAAGTAGGTAGTTTGCTCTGTTTAGAAGTTAATATTAATACCAATACTAACAGTACATGTTCGTACTATTATAAAGTCACAAGGTAGTTTTTCATTTCTCACAGAAAAGCTCATATTTTATAAATATCAAACAACACATCAAAACAAATCAGAATAATACTCTTAAAAAACCCAGTACTGGTCATCACTTCATGGAAGAGATGATCATAAGAGCAAGCCTACTTGAAGAAATTGCTTACATAATGGTAAGTCAAAGCTAAGAAAAAAAAATTTTTTTTTTAGTATTTCTGAAGATTATGTAATTCACTGTTAGTTTGAAGTACTGAGTGGAAAACAAAACATAGAATCACAAGTTCCTGGAGTCATAAGTAGAACTCAGAATAAAGTTTTACCAATTTCAGTTTGTTTATAAATGATGATTAGCCATTTCTGAAGCTATATAGCAACAGTCAGCTAATAAGTTTATGCTAAAGCTAAAAGTTACTGTTAAAATATTCAAATCCACAGTCTTTGACTAAGATTGTATTTGCTCCGGAAGCACTTGCCTCTGTTGGAGTAAGATTAATTTGTAGGTGACAGGGGGAGAAGTGCAAATGATATTTCTGTTTTGCCTAAATAATTATTATTATTCTAGCTGAAGTAAAAGATGCTTATTTTTGGTTTGCTTGATTTAAGCAAACTTGATTTAACTTTTTGTATTCTAATGCTTGAAGAATGTGACTGCTTTGGAATATAGTTTTTATGAAAAATATTTGTCACATTATTAAAAACTAGTTATATGTAACAACTACAAGGTTAACCATGGCTAAAAAAGTAACGGTTTTTAGGAAAATTAAAACATCAACATCTGTTATATATCTTCTTGGCATCTTTTCCCTTCTGCTTAATAATTACCTTTTAATGATAGATATACTAATAAAACTGTGGTCTCCACTTTCATTGTACGACAATTTGTTTGATATGTTTGTATTAGAATTAGTGAAAACTTAAAATGTAGTTTACTTAGATTAATGAAATACTTTGCAAGATTGTAAAAATGATTTTAAATATGATTTAATGATCATTCTGGAAACTATCATAACACAGTATCTCCACAAGAAGTCATAAAAAAAGAAAACATTAGAGAGGTTGTTAACAGCATTTATAATATATGTTGACTGTTTCTTTTCCTAGCCAGTGCTTTACTTGCTGCTAAACTTGGTAGTAGTGGCATTGGAATACCTGGATCCACTGCAACAATCAATCCGACATTTGGTGGTTCCCCTCTTCGTGGAGTTGTGGGTCTAACAGGTCTTCCTCAGTTGGTCCCATTTGGTGGTATGTCAGGACTTACAGGCTTCAATATAGTTAATCAGCTAGTTTCAGCAGCCCAAGGTTTACAAGCCACAGTGTCATCAAACCCAACAACTACCATAGCTAATAATGGAGTTAGCACAGCTATGACAAATGCAACTCCAGTAAGTGTCAGTGCTGCTGCTAATAGTCAACAGGTAAGCTTTCTTAATAATAAACCTGCCATGTTTTGATAATTATCATTTTATTATTTCAACAAAGACAATTTTTTCAGAATTCGGGGTTGTGTTCGTTCTAGACTAAAAGTATCTGTCAGGTGTTTTTTTTAGTTCCTGTTCTATAGGACACTGTTATATGAAGAACAGCAATACCAAAAATATAATAAACAAATCAAAATAAACAAAAAATGTTGACTAAATTTCCATTTCATACTATACTCATTTCACTTGTAATTTACTAACTTTAAATGCTAGTAAAACAATATGTACAAATACTATTTGTTTATTATCCATCACCACATCTGTACATTTGTTAACACTGAAATACATAAACCTTCTGATTAGTTTAAAGATCCTTTACAAGGAATACAAAATAAAATATGGATATACTTCTTTAAATTACGAGGTCTGTTCAAAAAATACGTGGACTGTTTGAATTGTGCGACTCCAGTTGGTTCCAGGGAAATCCGCTTGGTGTCACTAGGTTCGCACAGATCAGCTGATTACGACGCCATTTTTCAATTGCAGATATCTTCATTTGTGTATTAGCTATGCAGTTTTAAGTGAACTGCAATTTTTTTCATTTGGCAGATTTCAAAATGAATGACCTGAAGGAGCAATGACTTGCTGTGAAATTTTATGTTAAACTTGGAAAATCTTTGACTGAAACTTTTGCTATGCTAAACACGGCTTACGGTAATGTTGCCATGAAGCGTACAGCATGTTTCAAGTGGCATGAATGTTTTAAGGATGGTCGACAGTCCATTGAAGATGATGAGCATTCTGGACGTCCTTCCATGTCAACAAAATCATCACCCTGGTGCCGGCAAATCAACGTCTGACTGTCAGGGAGCTTGCTGAAGAGTGTGGGATATCAGTTGGATCTTGTTATGAGATTTTGACCGAAAAATTGAAGATGCACCATATTCCTGCGAAATTTGTGCCTCAAAACTCATGAGTTTTTGGCCAAACACTCGATCACTGTTCTTCCCCATCCCCCTACTTACCTGACCTTGCTCCTTGTGATATTTTCTTGTTCCCCAAACTCAAAAGACCCTTGAAAAGAAGAAGATTGGAGATGATTCCCAAGATTAAGACAAATTCGACGAAGGAGCTGGAGGACATTACAAAAGAAGTACACCAGGACTGTTTCAACAAGTGGAAACACCGATGGAATAAGTGTGTGCGTTGGGGAGGAGAGTACTTTGAAGGGGTCCCAGACCTGTAACTTCTAAATAAAGTACATTTTGTTTCATGATGTCAGTCCGCGTATTTTTTGAACAGCCCTCGTATAAATATTTTATCTCAGTATGAAAACTCATACAAGAGTAATCCTTTGGTTTAAAACAAGTATTCAGAGATGCTGGAAATGCTTGTCAATAAAATATATGTATAAAAAATATAAAAAGTTAAATAGAGATAAAAAAGATACAAAACAAAATGAATACATGAAATACAAACTACAACAATTATAAGAAAACAAAGAGTTCTGTATCTTTTTTATCTTTTTATGTGTTTTATAGTTGTTATCTGTAAGCACTTGTACTGGTTTGACATTTGCTTAAGATTACTTTTTGTTTTTGTTTCAATAAAAAACTTCAGAGCCTTTGGATTTCAGTTTTACAAATGATGCGGGTAAATTACTTTCTTTTGTTTTTATTTTAAATGTTTTATTCTTCAAGTTTTATTTCTGTACACTGGTGAAAAAGTTTCGTTCAAACTTAATATTTTTCTTACAAACATTCATTCTTAAAGACAAATTCAAAACGCCTTTATTAGTAATAACACTGGTTTACAAAAAAATATTTTTTGTCTGAGGCAAGAATGTGAATAGGTGTTTTTTACTAATTTGGGTGTGCTGAATTCAAATTTATAAACAGTTTTGCTCTATCACCTCTAGTTTTCTGGCTTTTAAATAGTCTCATTTTAGTATATACAGAGTATATACGTGCTTATTTCAACAGTTGCAGCAGCTTATTACAGATAAAACAGGATAGATAAAGAACATTGACGGAATAAATATACTTGGTTGACACAATGTACACAATTCATAGTACCTTGGAATTCATAGTTGGCCTTTGGAATAGATTTCCTTCAAAAGTTGTAGAGCCAGTAAATTTAAGTGAGTTTAAGAAAAAAGTTCGATGAGTATATGAATGATAAGAGCTGGCTTTAATAATATATATATATATTAATAGCTTTAGTTTAATTTAGAGGATGAAAGAGCTGAGATGGACTAATAGGTCCCATTTTGTCCCAAAATGTTATGTCATGTTTAATACATGCAGTGAAAGCTAGTGATTTTTTTATCCTGATATGATAATTGTCATTCTTTATATTTATATGACATATATTATTGTATGTTGTTTGATTTCTTATATAGCCATAGAGTGTGAGCTTTGAAAATTAGAAGGTCTGATAGCAACTTTGCCAATATCTCTTGATCTGAAAATGTGTTTGAATGGGTAATAAAACTAATAAAATTTGTGGAATCATTTAGTGTGAATAGTGATATTAAATAAACCAAGTTTAACTTTGTAAAGTTTCTTACATGATTTTATTTGTAAAGGAAGGTTTTACATTTTGGGGCATGAATACTGATTATATGATTATTGCTTATCTACATGGTGTTTCCTACCTGAACAGTGACTCTTTTCTTCTATAACAAAAATGTAAATTCATTAAAAAGTTTTTAAATAGGTTTTACATTCTATGTGGTGTATGTTTGTGAAGCTAAGATAGTGATTAGACGAATAAAAGAACACATTATGATAAGAAGTATTTTTAAAACTCATGTCAGTTTAAATTTTAACCATCCTAGAAACTCTACTCTTTCCAAACCTTAACCTCAAAACAGTGTAGATATTCTTTACTATACAAGAAACAAATTTTCATTGGTTTAACTCTCTCAACCTTTACTGTTAACAATGAGCATTTCTTTTGTGTTGTTAATCTTAACAACAGTATCATTATTGCAGTTTTATGTATGTATGTGTGTGTGTGTGTGTGTGTGTGTATATATATATCTTCTCAAAGAAATCCTGACACTATAAACTTACAAACTATTTTAAATAACGACTAAAACTTAATAATAATAATTAGATACCTATATTCTTAACACAAAGATTATTTTAGCAACCACATGTAGTAGAGTGCAGCAAAAAGTTTATTCCAAAAATAGGTCTGTCAAGTAAGCAACATTTATTAATCATGATTGCAATACATCCTCTGTTATCACAATCTACAAAGTCTATATGAAACCCTTAATTGAATACTGATGCATGTCTGATTATTCCATGGCTAAATAATCTTTCAACAAACTCCAAAAAATCATCTATTTTGTACTCTGATCTTCTACATTAATAAAAGTAGTTTTTCTTTTACATTTCCACTAAGACTGTAAGTTAAAAAAAAAAAAAAATTTGTATTAGAGTTTATGAACCAACAACACTATCTCTCCTAAATTTATAGCATAAATACTATAAGATACTCAAATACCATTATTTTTAAAATAGTAAACAGTAAGTAGTTTGAACTCTTTTTTTTTTTTTGCTGACAGTTCTACTGTAGTTGGTTAACTGACACAAATGACTCAAGAATTAGTTCATAATTTATTTTTTAATTCATTTCATTATCATTTTTGCACCCTAAGGCACAAGAAACTATTTGCATTTCTATTAACAAGATGATGGCATTTATGAGTGCATAATGAAGTACTACATTGTTAAATATAACTAGAAATACAACTTGTTATACTGTTGGTTTTTCTTTGATAACATATTTACCAAATTTCATACACTTTTTTATATTCATATTTCCCTCCATTTTGTGCAAAGCAGTTAAACTACTGTAAAATGTCATTTTAATATTTTTTGTCATTGTGTTATCTCAGGTAGCAAACCCAGGATTGTCACAGCAAATTGCCATGACACCCCAGTTCATACTGGCAGCAGGGCAACCTATTCAGGGTATCCAAGGAGCTCAGTTGCTCATTCCCACATCTTCTGGTAAGAATTTATTATTGGTCAATTTTTGTAATTGGTATTCACCTTTTTTTCTTTATTTTAGAACAGAATATTGATGTACATGTAGTTTTCATTGTTTAAGGATTGATACATTAAGGACAATTCTTGAGTACTTCAGCATTGTACTTTAAAAGTGAGATTTGTAAGAGAGTAATTGAACAGAATCAAATGTTTCAACAGGAATTGCAAACTGATGAAAATTATTTATATTACTTGGACCAGAATAACTTTTTCCAAACATTTTATTTACTTCATTTTAACTGTGGAATCAAAAATTTAATAAATTAATTACAAAGTATATGAGAAACATTAGTTAGCTTTTTTTTTTACTGGTAATAGCAAAGTGACATTTTGAAATCATGGTCATTCATAAAAATTAATAAAATAAAAGCAGTAGCACTCTACTAATATATAAAATATTTAGATTTTCACAAGTTATATCAACACTATGAAATTAATTTGTGTCACTTTTGAAAATTACACTTAGTAATTTTTAAATTTGATAAATCGTTAAAGAAAAAGATTAATAATGTGTTTGCATTTTAAAAAACATGTTATATATGTATTTCATAGCTGATTTAAGAGATGTTTATAAGAGTTTAACAAAAATTTAACCTCCAATTTCTTTTGTTTTGAAATTAACCATTTTAACTTGGATAAGTTTTTGAAATGCTTTTAGATATTGAATTGGATCATATTTCTGTCATCAGGGATCAAGGTATTATTTTACTTTTTGATAATAACTGATATTGTTCTATAGGTGTTGCTATTCAGCAGTTGATTACAATTCCAGTGTCTCAGTATGCTGGAAACCAGCTGGTGCAGATGATAGCAACCAATGGACAAATTTTTACAACAACCCTGGCAAACTTACAATCACTGTCCCAACCATATCAGATCCCAGGCATTTCTCCAGCAACTGCAGGTTAAAATTGAGCCATTTTCACTATCATTTTTTATCTAATTATTGGATAAAATATTCTAAGAATTTAAATTATTATTTTATCATTTTAGAACATATTTAAGACATGTTAAAAATATGTAATTTGAATGTCGAGTTACAATTAAGTAAATATTTTATCACAAATATTTATTTTACTAACCAGTACTTCTAAAGATTTATTTTTTTAAATATTTATCACACTTAAATTCTCAATTTAAAGGATCCTCAAATCTACAACCACAGTCAATGATAACTGCAGGAAATTTGACTAATCCTGTACCTCAGCTACTGACCAATGCATCTGGACAAGTTGTAGCTGTTGGGCCACAGGTACTATTTTTTCTATCTGTTATGATTGTATTGGTTTGTTGAATCTTATGGGGTTTTTCAGCAAGGGAATTATTTTCTTTTGAATTGTTAGACAGAATCTATGGTTGTGTAGGTTCTGACTTCTGTGAAAATATGATTTGTGAAGGTATTTAATTTAGTGAGGAAAAACAAACTTTTATTGGCTGAATAATACAAACTTAAATTCTATGACTTGTATAGTCCAGAATGGGCCTTTTTATATTGATAGGGGAAAAGTGAAATGACTAAATGGTTTAACTGGTTAATTGGTGCTTTTTCAGTGGTATCTCTGAGTTAATTCTAAACTGTAGCATGTACTTTTTCATTTATATAGTTGAAGAACTAATTTCAAACCTTGATTGTCACTTGATTGTGACATCCTTTAAAATATTTGAAAATTGATACTCAATTAACAATTCTTAAGGTTAACTTTGTAGGTTCAAAGGTAGGCCTTGTTAATAAAAGGGGAGGAGAGTAACAGAGCAAATTATTATTCTAGTTAATAAAAAGTGTTTTAGTTTCACCAGTTATTTATTTAACATTTTAGCATTGTTTAGGTGTTTACTAAAAGGGATCTCATTAGTAAAATATATTTAGTTTTGTTTATTCTGATAGGTTTTGATTAACTCAAGAACTGTAGTCCAGTCATTCAGAAAATTATCTCTTTTTTTGCTGCTAATTGTTAAAAATATTTCATAAACATATGGTTATCAACTTATCATTGATTTTAAGTACACTGCCTGCTTATTATAGAGACTTGTCAATCACCATTACGTAGTCAATAAGCTGCAAGTGTATTTGACTTATCATTTACAATGTTTTTTTTTTCATTTGGTTTCGATATGAAAAGCACAGTTAAAGAAAAAATATCTTGCAGCTTATATATCATTAATTTTATTTTTTTATCTTAGTTCTGTTTTATGTAACTATTTTAAATTTAAGGACAAGGTTTGGGTATTAAAACATGTCTGTGTTTTTTAAACAAATTACTTCTGTTTGCTGTAAGTAGGTTTACACTGTTACTATGGTTTATTTTTTACACTGTAATTGCCGATGCATAATATATCACTGTTTACTATTAACAAAAATAATGTCCTTGACTTGTTTGACAATAGATAGTATCCTGTACACTATACCATAAAGAAATACACTTAATTTGCTCTAAAAATCCAAGGCCTTCTTATACATCGAATCCTCTTATATATTAATAAATATGGTATGTATGTTTGAAAGAACACCTTGATCCACATACTTGGGATTGGTTACTTATCTACCATTATTACAACTAGCTTCTTCATGACTCGTAGTGTTTGATTTTATTTATGAAAAAAGTTTTTTGTATTAAAAATTGCTCATCACACAGCACTTGAAGCCAAGTTTGAACACAAGTCATTCTTCATTTTTACTGTGTTAGTTGTAAAATTATTTTACTCACAAAACAAGAAACTGAAGTGATTTCTAATAGCAGTAAAAGTATTTTAACAAATGCTTATGTTTTTGGTCCATATGGTCCAAAGAATTTTGATAATGATCAAAATACATTCTCAGCAGTAGATTGTAATTTTTATCTTAATTGAAAAGTTGTTAATGTGCAGTCTGCTTGCCAGAAATTTGTGTTATTAATCAAAGTAATAAGTCTGACCTCTAAGACAACCTAACAGATTAAACAAAACATAAATTAAGCTATATTGATTTTTTACTCTATAGGTTTTTACTCAGCCTGTTATTCCACCAAATCAGTCTACAGCTAATCTTGTCCAAATGGCTCCACAGTTGGCAGCACAACTTCAGCAACAACAGTTTCTCCAACAGCAACAACTACTCTCAGTACAGGAAGAGAAGCAAATCTCACCTCAAAACATTAATCAGCCAATTGCATTAGTGTCCAAATCACAGGTGAGATGAGATGAAAATATAGAAACAGACAGATTAAGAGTTAGACATTATTGTGCAGTTACTGCTTATTCTCAAATATTTAAATAAAACTGAAAGGAAGAAACATTATTAAATTTGTCATTACTGTGATACCGGGCATCATATTTCTCATTTTTTCAAGGAGTGAAAGTTTACAGGAATGATATAAATACAAAAAATGTTGAAACTTTTCAAATTATTTTAGTTTTTAATAGATTTAGTATTTTCACATTATTTTTAAAGCAATAGTTTTATTTTATAAACAAGATAACAGTTTGCCTCAAACTTTAACACAACATTGATAAATTCTATCACTATTACTTATCCTTATTTTATAGCTATTTTATAAATGGAAACTTTTCATTATACAAAGTAGATATATATGTATGTGTATTCTCAAGTAAAACTGATTTTTCTTAAAAGGTGACTACATATGTCTGAAAAATAAAAAAAGATTTGACAAAATATTTAACATGAAGCACAGTGAAGTTTGTTTTGAATTTCGTGCAAAGCTACTCAAGAGCTATCTGCACAGCACAGTGGAGAATTCTTATTCAAACTCAACACGAAAAACAGTGTGTATTTATATGATGCTCACCTTTATTAGAAAGTGAAATTGAAAACTATTTCTCTTTTGAGGTTTTATTTCAAGACTGACAAAGTATCACACTAGTAAGTTAAGTCACTAACATGAAAATTGACCAGAATGACTTGTACCACCCACTTTATTGGTCATTTCTATTCAAACATATATGAGGACATAACTTCATGATATCACCTGAGTGCCAACAGAACAAATGGCTGTCTAACTTCACATACCATGCAGCTATTTTTCTCACAGAAAGACAAAAGATGTTATCTTTGGTTATCTAGAGCAGTATAAATTTAACAGCCTGAAACTGCACAGATACATACATAAATTAAAATGAAAATATAAAACCTTTTGTGAAAATTAAATTAAAAATGATTACACAAGTATTGCACAAACATGATATTTGTAATAAATGGTTTAATTTCTATTAAACAAATTTTTTAAAGTTTGGACATTATAGATTCCCATAAAATTGTAACCAGTTTAAAGTGTTCTTATGCTTTATCTCTCTAATCTATAATTTTTTCTGTCTTTTTTTGACATTTTAAAACTTCAGTCTATCATTAACAAGAACAGGGGCCTATTTTGTTCACATATGCAGCACATTTCTTAGGTTACTATCGTATAAAATAGATAGATTATAATATACAAATTTTAAAAATAAATTTATTTTGTGAAAATATTAAATGGTGGAGCTATCTACAAACTAGTGATCTCATTTGAATTTAGTGTGATTAAAATGTCTTCAGCTTTTCATGTTCAATGTGTTAAAGTTTTTTAATTCAATATTTTACTAATACACTAAAATTCATCAAAAGTTCAGTGTTTTGAATAATGGTAATTCATTAAAATAATGAGAATATTAAATACCTCCTGATTACATACCAAAATGTTTTATGTTGAAATGAACAGTTTTGTAATTCAGTAGTTTTTCAAGATAATACGTATGAGATATTGATACAGATTAATTTTTATTGCTTTTATCTTAGTTGCTACATGAATCTATATAAATCATACAAGCTCTACATTATTTGTGTTATTTTGAGCATTTTTAGACAAAGTCATTCTGCTTGTTTTGCAGTTATTTTTATTATTTGAACTTGAATATTCCTTCACTGAAATTGTGTTTTGTTGATAATCTATTTGACTGTTGTAAGGTTAGGCTTTCCTGCAAAACACTGCTTAACATATCATGATTAGCACATATTACAGATACATGAACTATACTACGTGCTGTTTACTTGTACATATTCGTAAAGGGGCATATATTGATTTAAATTGCACTTCAAATCTTTATTTTCATTAGTCATTTTGGTACTTCCTCTCTTAATTTATTGTAGAATCTGTCTAAACAAATACTATTTTTACAACTACAATGTTCATTGTGATATGGCTCACTGATGGCTCAGTAATAAACCAGAATGTTGGTAATGCTAAAATTGAAGTGGTGAACATAGCACAGTTAGCCATTGCACATCTTTGCAATTAAGAAAAAGTAATTGCAAATTATTTATGTAGTTAGATATCAAGCTTAAATCAGATGTTTTATGTAATTGACATAATTTACTGAAAATGCATTGCTAATAATTTTTACCTGATATCTTTTAGTTTGTTAAGTAAATTATATTTATTTCAGCCTTCAGCAAATACCATAACTCCTAGTTCACAAGCAATAGGAAACCAACAGCCAACATCTCAACTTTCACTGAATCAGGTTACCATGGTGACAGCTCATCTAGCTGCTCAATCAAAACACAGTTCTTCTGTACAAGTGAGTATCAAATAAAAATCAAATTAAACTGATGTTTAAGACAGATTTTTAAAGAATCATGCTAGCCTATCTAATTCAATCTTTCTGAAATAATTTAAAAAAAAAAACAATTTATATTTGATGTACTGGAATTAATTTGAATATCTATAATTATTTTTGCTTTTATTTTTTGGGTTTGCTTTGTCCATTGCACAGTTTTGGAGGGATATTTGAACCTGTGATTTTATACAACAACAACATTTCTGTCTAAGGTTAAAAGTGTTAATTTATTCTTAGAGTTTAGACATTACTTAAACAAATACATTCATAGCAAAAAAAAAAACTGAAATGTTGGATGTGTTCTTATTGTTAAGGTTATAACTTGTTTTATTTTAAGTAACAATAGTTTAAAATGGTCAAGTGTTTGATTTAGAGCTAGGGGAGCTATCTTCTGTTAGAATGTTAATCTTCAAGAAAGTAGGATACAAGTAATAACAAAAGCATCTGAGGTCAAGTAACTTAAGGAAATAAAAAGAATAATTGGATAGGTTAGTTACAGTCATAGTTTAAAAATACTTAAGCAATACAGCATCACATTTTTACTGTAGAAAAAGCATGGAAACTCTACATCATTTCATTTCAAAAACTCATTTACATCCTCATAAATGTACTTATACTTCCCATCATTTAGGCCCCCCACAAAGATCTTTTCTGTCTTGTTTTTTGCTTTCAGACATTAGTTATTCTTCAAGTTTATTCTTTACATTTCTCTGTTTCTGTTTTTATCATTTATTTCATTTGAGGCAGGAGGTGGGTTCCTTATAGTTCTCCGTATTTAATTATACCCTGGAAGACTGTACAACTTTTAATATCCACAAAAGTAACTTACTTTTCTCTCTCTTTTTTCTTTTTCCTATTTTTTAAGGAAATATTCATTTTTGTAGTACACATTTGTTTGGCTGTATTTGTTACTTCAGTTTCTTGAGTTTTCACATACAAAATAACCTGACCATCTTATTAATGTATAAAATTTAGTTTCCTGAGCAAGAAGACTGAATGTATAATTTTTTTCTTAAATATATTAATGCAAAATTATAAGCTTTAAGTGAATAATCATACTCATGTTGCTGCTGATGTTTAGTTTTATACCTCTGCAATATATGCTATTACAATAGAAACTTTTTTTGTTA
The DNA here is from genome assembly GCA_011833715.1 of Carcinoscorpius rotundicauda. Lineage (NCBI taxonomy): Eukaryota > Metazoa > Arthropoda > Merostomata > Xiphosura > Limulidae > Carcinoscorpius > Carcinoscorpius rotundicauda. Next base: position 34,489,015 of record CM022398.1, read on the forward strand.
ACTGTTGTTGTTGTTTTGAATTAAATGTAAAGTTACACAATGGGCTAACTGTGCTTTTCCCATCATAGGTATTGAAACCTAGTGTTCAGCATTGTAAGTTCACAGACATGCTACTGTTCCACTGGGAATTTTCATGTTAGTTGATTTAAGCATGTATATAGTCAGAACACATGTAAACGTGCCAAAACATTTCTTTTTCTTTTCTAAGGTTTCTTTATATTTGATTTATAACATGTAGAATAATTTAAATATAAATAATGACCTCAATAAAAATATTTTCAAATATTAATATAAACATAATAAACTCAGAATATCTTAATGTATTTAATAATATCCCAAGATGCCAAAATTATTTCTTATTTTTTTAGTATCTGTGTCTTTAAATCAATATCTTTTTATGTACAGACTGTCTTTTGAAATGATGTCATGTAGAATATAATTGATTTTGTGGTATTTATACTGTAGACAATGGCTCAACATTTGTCTTCAACACAAGATACCCCTCTCACTCATGCATCACAAGAAGCTGTCAGAGGGGGAATACCTTCACCAGTAGATGGCACTCCAACTATTGCCTCACTTCAAGCTTCAAGTATGTTTGGTCACAATACAGGCTAGTATTTTTTTCTTCTTTTTCTTTATGGAATATGAATTTTTCATACGATACATATATGTTAAGAATCTTAATTTGAGTTGTGTAATGATTGCAAGTAGTACTAGGAATGAATATAACATTAAAGGATGACAACAGACCTTTTTGTCTGTCTTGGCTATTCTATCCCTTTAATTAAACTAAACACTTAAACTCAGCTATTATTATTCAAATACTTATCAAGCTTTTCCATAAACTTCCTTAAATTACAATATCTACTACACCTGAAGATAATTTATTTCAAAGTTCAACCACAGTTTTAGAAAAAATAAAACTGTCTTAATTGAAAATGACTCCTGCCCTGCCAGGATTTAAATTTATGTCCCCATGTCTTACCATTCCCATCATTAAGTATGAAAAAAAAATCAACGCTATAAATTTTCTTATCAATCTTAAATATCTAAATTAGATCCCTTTTAATTTTTTTTTCGAAGAAGAAACAAGTTCAAAGATCTTCACTTTTTCTTGTGTGACAACCTTTACATCCAAGTTCTCATCTTAGTAGCCCTCCTGTGAAAAATTTTCAAATTTATACTTTTAAGATAAAAAACCAAAGACTGACACAGGGCTTCAAATGTGGATTAACCAGTGACATTATGACCTCTTTAGGTGTATAAGCCTCCTTAGACATTATAGTTCTCTTTAAAAATTATGCCCTAAAAGCAACATATATTTTTAATTCAAAACACTAAGTCATGTGAGTACTGTATTATATCCTCTTTAAATGTGAGCTCAATGACTTATTGCAGATATATGAAATGAATTTTTTTTAATTATCTTTATGTACAAATTTGAAAGATAATAAGCTTTCAGTTATATTTTTAAAGACAAAATAAACAGCTGTGTATATCTAATTAATCTTTCATCCTATTGTGTAATCAGTTTGACATTTCTTACTTTTTGACGAGAAATATATAATTAAGTTTTAAAAAAAAAAGACATTGACCTTATATAAAATACAAACCATTTCATTGCCTTTTTTCTACAAAATAGGTCATTTGTTGTTTTAGCTATTGCTTATTTTTTAGCTGGTGAACCATGTGATTCAAAACTATTTAAACAGTTGCTTTAAAAACATCATAACCAGATGAGAGTTTGTTTTTTATTATAAATGTGAATTTTACTTTAATACACTAATAGTTTCAAATGGTACTGGAAAACATGTTACTCTGAATAAAGTTTTTGTGGATATTTACAGAAGACTGATCTAAAAGTAGAGTTTGCCAAAAAAGTTTCAGATGAACCAAACTCTTAATGTGGTTAGACGTCATTCACTTACTGTCTCTTCATATTTTATTTGCTACTTACAAAGTCCATGTTAAGATTTAGTAGAAACACTGAACATTGGTTGGAGTTTTGAAACAAAATACAAGGTTTTGATTTTTTTTTCATCTTCAAGTGAAGGTTTCACAACCACACTAATATTTGAAACAACCACTGAAATTATTCACAATTTCACAGTGTAAACAAAAGAAATATCATCTAAGATAAACAAAATAATGAAAACTTTATTCTGTGAAAAATAGCATGTCACAAACAAGCTTTTAAAGAATTCTAGTACATAAGTCTGAGTTTATTCAAATATTTAGAAAACGTGTTAAATTGGAGTATTTTTTAATATTAGCAAATAAGGTACTGTAAGCAGTCATGTTCAAAAAATAATCCCTTAATCACTTCTTATGTGAAAGTTTTTTAACTTTTGAAAGTGATTTATGTGTAATTTTTATTTACTTATCATTCCTTTTGTAAAAGTGAATAAATTAGATGATTGTTTCACAATTTATGTACTGCATAGCATCATTATAATTTTAAGTGTTGTATATCATCCCATGTATTATCATGTAAATGATTTTGTCATGAATACAACTTATGTTTTGTGATATTCAGAAACATTTTGTCATTATAAATTGCAAAAAGCATTTTGTTTTAGTTAAAAAACAATTTTGATTTCTCTAAATTTCTTTTTAAGATGTCACTTTTCTTAAAATCAGATAAATATAATACTAGAATATTGTGGTGCTACTCACAGATACACTTTATAATTACCCATTGAATTAACAGTGTTGGTTTTAGACCTCAATTTTGTGAATCAAAAACTTTTATACAAATGTTTTTTTCATTATTGCTAAGATCTTAAACAAATTAAGTATGAGGACTACATCATACTCTTCTAGGGTGTGTTCAACCATACTGAATTTGATGGGTGATGTAAAATTTCAGTGTTATTTTTATATGTATAGGTAGTTACCTTTTGGTAAACCCAATATAACTTCAACTATTTATAAATTAACTTGTCCACGATAATTGCAAGAAAGAAATATGTTCTATAAATTTAAAAGATAATTGTAGGTAACAGTTAGGTTTGAAAACACGTGTTAATTATATTTGTTGATATGCCTTTCTAGTGATCTGTTTCAGTTGATTCCTTATGACTGAAGAATACATAAAAGGTAGACAAATAATTGCAGGTTTATGTAGATACTTTAACTGGAATAATATTAAACAAATTCCTCTGATTTAAGTATTCTAAAACTTCAAATAGAAAACATAATTTTTTACAAGAAAATATTTGATGTTAATAAATTCATAATGCATAATTTCATACATATTACATATTCTAAACATATAATAAACTAAGTCTAACTAAGTTCTTTTTAGAAATGTATAGAATAAAACTTTCAGAATTCAAGTATAAATTTGTAAATGTCTTCTTATGATATATTTCACACTGGAACTCTCAACTTTTGTTACAAATTAGTTTGTTCAAAAAAATAAATGATTTTGTTGAAGTTCTACAGTAAACTTTATTATATCTGTTGTTTAGTTACAGTAAAAAATGTACATGCTTGATCAGAACTCCTAAAAATAGTAAAAGTGTCATCTACATATGTGCAGTAGAAAAGAGGTTTGAACTGTTGAGAATGATTTTCCAGCCTTTTTTTTTCTTGATGACATAGGAACAAGTTGGCTAAGAGTCTTGAGCTCTTTAGCAACTCCATCACTCTGATCGACATAGTTCTCGCATCTATATTGTATAAAAATCTTAACTAGGGCTAGTGACGAAACCTTCCTCTATTTAAAACAAGTGCTTCTAATTCACAAAGATAGGCCTGAAATCAACACTACTGAATGAGCAGGTAGTCTGTTCTTAAGGTTATAAAATGTAAACTTTGTCCTTTATGATTGTTTTCATTTGATAATAAATCACTTTAATTAAACAAAAATAAAAAGGAAGTATAAGTTGTCTAGTTATGTTAAATGTCCAATAAATCAACCGATAAAAATATTTTATAGCTATTTACATTTGGTATGTGTGACTTCCAATGAAATTTCTTCCCATTCACAGTAAATGAAAATATCAGTAATTAAAGTAATAATAAGCAGAGATTTTCATTGAAGTTTATATTTGCAGAAACTATCAATAACCAAACATCAAATATAGTTGATGGAATCAATCTAGAAGAAATCAAAGAGTTTGCCAAAGCTTTCAAAATTCGACGTTTATCTCTTGGTTTAACACAAACTCAAGTTGGACAAGCTTTAAGTGCAACAGAAGGCCCTTCCTATAGTCAAAGTGCCATCTGTAGGTAAATATACATTTAAAGTATTTCACTGTCGTGTGAATAGGTAAAATATTCTCCTTAATGGCAGGTTTATGTTTAGATATACAATAAATAACAAAAAGGCACATGATGTACATTTCTTATCAAAAACTCGAAGCTAGTAAATTTGGGGATGCTTGAAAGCAAATGCCATTTTTTCATGGTGTTACAAGATTTCTAATTGATAAACCAATTTTCCTTTTTATGATCTTTGAACAAAAATACGACACTATTACCTTCTTTTGTAAACTCTCTTGAACCAAAAATATTTTAGTTTTCTCCTCTGATAGGATAACTAACTGTTGTAATGTAATTAAATAGAAGTATCTGCAATCTCCATTTGTCAGATTTGAAAAACTGGACATAACACCAAAGAGTGCTCAAAAAATCAAACCTGTTCTTGAGAAATGGATGAAAGAAGCAGAAGAGAGGTATAAAAATGGAGACCACAACTTGACTGAGTTCATTGGAAGTGAACCAAGTAAGAAACGGAAGAGAAGAACATCCTTCACACCTGCAGCACTTGATATACTTAACCATTTTTTTGAGAAAAATACCCATCCTTCAGGTTGGTTATTTTAAGGATGTATTAACACCAACATTTATATAAATATTTTGGGTCAGCATGTTAATGATAAAAGAAAAAGTTTATACCAACTATTTAGGTTTGTCATCTCCTACAACGTATTCATAAAAATTGTTTCAGGTATTCATTTTAATGCGAAAAAAACAATAACCGTAACATACACACACATCTTTCAACTTTAGTGTAATATAATAAACTTATTTTCTATTCCACCATGTGAAATATAATTGCATGGATGGATTAAAGAAATGTTTAGTATGTACAGTAATGTAGAAAATTGGTCCCTTCTAAATTGTTTTCATTAATAAACAATAACATCTGAAAATATCGTAGGTCTAACTTGGATCAGATGGAGCAGTAGAGTAATACTTTGGTCTGTCTCTCTTTATAAATACAAATGCAAACAGTGCATAAAAAGTTTAAAATTTCATTTCATTGGAGGATCCTTCTGCACTTTTCCTTCTGTTCCAACTTTAAAATTATGGCCCTGATATGCTATATAAATTTTCCATCTTTTTCTTTAAATAATCTTTTTTTAGCTATGAAAAAGTAGTTTAGTTTTCTTCTTTCTACAGCTATTTTATAAATGATGTGATTTTTAGAAGAGTAGATTGATATTTATATATATATTTTCTTGTTACACAGATACAATGTGACTTTTTAAGCTTTCAAAAGAAGCATTTGGTTGGAAGATAAGATCATGTAAACACAAGTGCCCATCAATTTGAAAGAATGGATTGGGAGTTTCTTTCAGGGTTATATGCTCATATACCAAGAGGAAGCTCAACTTTTTTATCAGTTAATTTCTGTTATTGTTATCTTTCTAAGACAAAAAAAAAACAATAACAAAATAACTTTCCCTTGTGGTGTGTTAAGTATTATTGATTTAGTAGTTATATTTGTTATTAGTTAAGCACAAAACTACACGATTGGCTATCTGTGCTCTGCTCACTATAAGTATTGAAACCTGGTTTGTAGCATTGTAAGTCTGCAGACATATCACTGTGCCACTGGAGGAAAGATTTAATAGACCACAAAACTTCATCATTGTAGGTTAGAAATCATAATCTTCTATATTAAATGTTTCTAAATACTAAAGTGATTTTTACCCAGATATTTAGTTTTAGTATGCTTTTATTACAGTGTTATCATCATTTTCTGAATTTTACAAATTTTGACAGAAATTTCTAACATTTTTACAGGAGCTGAAATGACAGAATTAGCTGAGCAGTTGAACTATGAAAGGGAAGTAGTTCGAGTGTGGTTCTGTAACAAACGACAAGCCCTGAAAAATACAATCAAGAAACTGAAAGGAGGAACCTGATTTCACTTCTGTCATCTCAGTATACCTGTTGTAAAGTTCATCAGTCATTTCTTGAAAATGCTCTGTAAATTAAAGAACTGGATGCTCATTCAGAGGATAAACTACTTATCCAAGCTGGCATTCTTTTCATGATGAATGTCTCAGTAGCTTAATTTCTTCCTAATTACAGGTGTTTAGACTGTGTTGTGGATCAGCTCAATTTTATACTTAAAAACAAAACAAAATAAATATTATTAATAAAATATTGTAAATAATTAGCTTAATGTATTTTTTAAAAAATTCACTAAATCAATGTGGAAATACAATTTTTTTTTCTTCAACAATCATAGAACAGTAAACAAACACTAAGAATCAAGATTTTTTTCATAAAAAGATTTAAGCAACTAATGTAAAGGAAACGTTTATATTATCATTACATTGGGAGGCACATTTCACATCTTGACTTGGCTGCAAATACTCTGGAGTTGCTTTTTTTTATATGTTTGTTATTTATGTATTAATTTTAATGTTTTAGATTGTTTTTTTAATGTATTAATCAAATACACATGTAAGAAACAGATATTATATGCTCTTCAAAAAGCTATTAAGATCATGTTACTAGTGTTTGCAAGGAGTTACCATGAATTTCAAACTGAAAATGAAATGTACAAGTTAGAGAACTCTATTTTTTTCTGTCAAATTTCTACTATTGGTCTACATATTACCTAATATTGTGACATTGCTTTTGTTAATGTTTCTTAATCTGCTAATTTACTACACCTTATGTCACAAAAGTTTCACTTATTTTATGTAAAAGTTATATCACACTTTTTTCAGGGACATTCTACTTTTATTTATAAATAATTAAAGTAATTTAAGCAAAATATTATAATATCAGTTTGCTTCATCATTTTACAATGGGTTATTTACTCTTTTTAAAAATGTATTTGACTCACGTTTTAATATTCATTTTCTATAGTATGTTATATGGTGCTCTGTGTTGTATTTCTGAATCTGTCAGCTGGTGAGTTAATAAATATTCTAAAAAAGCTTTATATGGGAAATATTTGAGGTCAGTTTAGTCCTCCTTATCTACTAAAGTTTTTCTAGAGCTCATTAACTTTCAGTCCCCGAAACACTAATGTACAAGAGAATTATCTGTTTGTAGTAAACGAAATTATTAAATGCAGTTCATCAAACAATGCTGTATAGGACAAATGTCCGTAAATATTAGCTTAAATAATTAATACAGTTCCGCAGACACCACTGTGTAACAAAATCATCTGTTAGCATCACATAAAATTATTTGATGCATGTATTTTAAAATGAAATCATATTGATTTCAATCTTTTTCACTTTATTTCCTTTGCAAAAGAACATGTATTGATCATTTAATGACATAATATTATGGATTGACCATCACTGCCATGCAAAGGGGAATCTTTCAAGCTTGCAACCATAGCTTATTTCTTGTACAATAATACAAAGTTCTGATATTTTATCATAAATAGACTAAGTTTAATATATTATAACACAAGTACAGTAAAGTATTTCTCATAATGTTATACATTAATTTAGATAAAAGAAATAGCACACCATTTCATATACTTTGTGAAACCTACTCACACCCTAACTACAGAATTATGGAGATTATTCAAGACAGTGATTTGTTTTAATTAATTTATACCTTATATTTTACAACATAGTTTTGTTAAATTATGTACTTACTGTACTAATACCATGGATTTATTATTATCTCATTACTAAACAGTTTCCACAGTACAATAAGAACACAACTCTACGATTAAGATTAAATTTCTTTACTTTCTGTCATGGTTCTATTGAATATTGCAGATGTTACTTTCTGTCTGCTGTCATCTGTATTGAGGATTTTTATTCAACCGAGATGTGCCTCAAATCCCAAAGAACAAAGGATTTATAGATAAATACTCATTAACATCTGTGCATTATTTGAGATTATTTTTTTCATCTGTTAGTTGTTATATGATTTTTATTTAAGCTTCCTGCTGTTGAATTTCATTTTGAAAATTTGATAATAACAATAGCTTCCAATTGGTCTTTGTTTTCTTTACTAATGTTTTTCTTATATCAAATTCAAAGAAGCACATGCAAGTTTTTTGCCTGAAGTCACCTTTGTGATGCACAGTTGCACTGTGTATATAATGGTAGGTTTTTTTCAAATTGTATCTGGGTATGTCTTCAGTAATGATTATAAACTTCTTTACAAATATGTTTGGATCTTTATAATTGAAGACCTGATCAGGAAAAGCACTTAAGTCACAAAATAACACTTCCAAGAAATTGTAATCAGAATATTTAAAAATACATATGGCCTAGTTGCTTTGCACCATGAAACACTGAAACCAATATTTAATGTTCTTTAATCCAGTTCTTTGATCTCAGTGATGATGAGAAAACCCACTTGTAGAGAAAAATGTATATGTTAAAATGGCTGGTTAGGGTTGAGAAAATTTTTATGTAGAGGAGCGAACAAAGTTTCGACCTTCTATGACGACCGAAGAAGATTAAAACGTTATTCGTTCCTCTATATAAAAATTTTCTCAACTCAAAACAGCCGTTTTTACATAAATATTTAAAACTAATCTGTGTCAAAGTAGGTTTAAGCCTGTTATGTTTCTAGGCATTCAACAGGCACACATTTTCAGAGCCAAATATCTTTCAATATAAGATTTTTAGCAAACAATGTTCTTTGACTCAAGTACTTTTTCCACATTACCCTAAACTGCAGTACATTTATGCCAAAGGCCTAGAACACAGATAGTTCAGCTGCCTTGTGCCATAAAACACCAAACCAACTAACCAAAGAAAGGCCCAGACTTGATTACCTTTTTAAACAGCAAACTTACAGGAGATATGTAAGAATAAAACAAATACTGATTATTTGATTATCGTTTCCAACATTAAAGACTGTTGTATTAGTATTTTAGTGCAGAAATGTTAAGATAAGGTGTATATAGGGTAGGGTGAGTCTTCAGTACTATGAAAAAACAAAAACGTTTTGTTAATATAAATGTACGTTTATTTTCAGGTATGAAAGCAGAACTTTTTAATGTTCTAACTGAAAAAAGCTTTTGATATAAGGTGGAACATGGCTTTTAGTCATACCTCTCTTCGAAAGTTTCTTGAAGTTTTCTCAGTCCACCTCTGTAAATTCTGAGTGGGTAAAAACATTACTCTACCATTATATACATAAACTGTGCAAGTGTTCATCATCAGTTTGTAAGTGGTGGAAAACTACTAGTCTGTCAGGTATTGTCATTTTTCTCGTTATTCAAAGTCATCAGGAACATTATCATCTGCATTCCCTTTCAAATTATTGTAGTATGTCACAGAGGATGACAAGCTGATATATCTCAGCAAACATTCACATAATTCAGCTTTGCTGACTTAACTGGTAGGATATCAATATATGCACAATTTGCAGATTGCCCAGCTGTCCTGACCTGGCCATGTTTAATCCCTTTCTTCAGAAGAACTACCTTTTCCGTGCATTCCCCAATCATTGTGTTTTGACTTATGAGGTTTTAGTCCTTTGGAAGAGAATTCCTCTAAACTATGGTAATCCAGTGGGTTTAAAACTCCCTTGTAATGTTTCACTTGGACAACAGGAATTCCATCATTGTTCATGTCATCTGTAACAGCATTCTCCAGATAGACCACCTAAAAGGGATTTTAATCTATCAGTGCCACAGATAAGGAATCAACCACTTGGACAACTTTATTACCCTCTCCTTATCTATCCTTCTGAAGCCTGTCACAGGGCATTCTGTTATGCCCAGGGATAGGATACTACACATGTATCTCATCCTGCCGACTTGTGTTTGCCAAACACTACAAGTAAGCAATAATATAACAGTTTATGTTTTGTAAAAAGCAATTATCTGGAAAATGGTGCAACTTTCTTATCTTCTTGGGCAAGGAGGACTTTTAGTGATTCAAATATGAGATTATTTGGGCTCTTAGCTACATACTGTTCATGATGCACAAGGACCATAGCATTGTTCTTGACACTGCCATGAATACAAAAGCTATTTAACTAAAGTTGCCTTTTATAATATTCCTAGCCAATGACATCCTTTGGAAGAGGACGATTCTTCTGAAACTTTATAGCACATGCCACTGTGTCACAGACTTCCATACCCTTTGCTGATTTCATTGTGTCACACAGTTGCATCTTGAAGATGTCTGTTTTCTGACATGAAGTTTATGTTGAGTCTTAAGTTGTTGCAGCTGTGTCTTGTCTCCTGCCTTTATTTGTGAATGATATAATTCACAAGTTTCACAAATATAATTTACAGGAAACTCAAAGAAAATGTTAAAGTCATGGTTAAAGATGTCTCAGTGGAACCGGTACTAAACTTTTCCATTGACTTTCGAATTTTCACGAACAAATATCCTGTGCTGTTCAGAAATGGATAATGATGCATCCAAATATTTATGTTTCTGAGTCTTCTGGCAGCTTTAATGACTTTTTTTGGCAGGAAACTTTCTAATGCATCACACCAAACATGCTCGCTCTTTCATTCATGGGAGCATTATTACATGATGGTCAATCCCACTATTCGTTGGTAAAAGAGTAGCCCAAGAGTTGGCGGTGGGTGGTGATGACTAGCTGCCTTCCCTGTAGTTTTACACTGCAAAATTATGGACATCTAGCGCAGATAGCCTTCATGTAGCTTTGCACAAAATTAAAAAAAACTTTCTAATGTGATCACACATACAATCCTTTATTTGATCATCAATCTGTCTATGGTTGTCATGCTTACCATGACCATCAGCTTTGTAACTAGCAAAGTGAACTTTTCTTTTGAGGCAAGATTATTTTATATTCTGCAAAGCTAGCATTGCTGTTCTGCACTCGGGTATAGTTCTCTGTTTCAAAATACGAATAGCTGAAACTTTCCTCCTATCGTCTATTTGAGGGCATCATCAATTTTTGTGTGCTTGACTAATTTTAACCCAGCCAAAAAGATAAATATTTTGTTTCACATTTCCCTTTATTGCGTTGAAAGATTCCAACACTTCTCTTTTCTCAGCATCGTTTAGCTTGGTAAAGCATCTGGAATGGGATTTTACAACACACTGCACCTTTTATGGGATGTACTTGCCTTCATAGTTTATGTGGGTTTCACCTGAAATGATAACCAACAAATATGTAATATCACCAGCATCTTTCTTGTGTTGATGTCATTTATCACAACATCATATAGAGTATCATTCAAATAAAATCATTACATCAAAGCAGGACATACTCACATGTACCACATACCAAAACACAGTTCTATAGCATCTGGTGAATTACTTGATGTGCCAAGGTTTGCATAAGGCCCGGGATACCATACCATTACAAATAAAGCCCAAAATATAAAACTATATTTGTTTCCTCCCCCATTCTAAAAATGTATATTCTGCACAACAGAAAAAAAATCTTAAACCAATAAAATAAATATTAAATTCTTGCTATTTAACAATCATAATTTATCCATCCTTATATCTCACATAAACTGCTGTGTTTAATGTATTGAACTTTGACAAACCTAATATAATTGGAGCTAAACCATTCCTTAAAATTTAGTGTAATACACACGCAGTCACAGGACATACATGTCTCAATCTTTGCATGGGACCAGCATCAAAGAAAGCTAGTGTGAGTGGACTGATCATATAAAATCTCTATAAATGCCCACCTGAAGCATTAGGTAATTTTAGTCTGTTGTTTTTACCCTTTTTTGTTTATTTTTTTTCTTTTACAGAAGCAAGCTCTTCAGTAGTGTCAGCCATAATGTTTACAGCTAGTCACATGACTTGATCTCACATCTAAATTGGCTAACTTGGAACCTGGGTACTTTTATCTCCACAAACAGTGACTTGAATGCTTTTCATCCTGAAAATGTGTTGGACTAGAACAAGCATGATATGAATAGGTAGACTTGGGAATATTTTCCACTGAAAATCAACACAGTATAGAAGAAGTTTGCCTGAAATTGTGACTTGATACTTTTTATACACAGGTCTTCAACTGAATTTTAAATATTTTTTCTTGTGCTAAATTTATTTTGAAGGAATGAGAATACTTCTCTACTGAAAGAAAGACCAACAAACAAGTCTAACCTCTAGCTAATGATAAAAAAAAATCATATTCTTTGGCACCCAGCATAAAAGTAGGTTCAAATGACCAAACATAACCCTTGTGCCTCATTAATGTAAATGTAATGTGTATGATCACATTAAATATATTAATAAAAAGTGTATTTCCACAACATGGCACTTTAGTGATATTTTAGTTACTGTTATGAGAATGCTTACATCTTTATATAATATTACTCTTATTTTTATTTTACTTTTAGTAGACTAAAATGTGCCATTTTTATTTTAGACTTCAGGATTGTTTGTGAATATTTTGATCGCAACAAGTCGTTAAGATTGTATACATTGAAAGGAACTGGAAATGTTTTGTTAGATCTGAAAGTTATGCAAATTATGCAGCTATATCATTTATTTGTTTTTCATCAATTACAGTCATGTGAAATGTTTAAACTTATTAGTTTCTTTTCATTTTTGTTTCATTCATTTTAATAGGAAAACTTTCTGTTATAATTAATTTATATTGTTCTGTTTGCTAGTTATAGTCACCTGCTTCATGAATCAAAATAAATGACTCATTTTTCAGGATTACATATGTTCTTAACAAGTCGTTAAGATTGTATACATTGAAAGGAACTGGAAATGTTTTGTTAGATCTGAAAGTTATGCAAATTATGCAGCTATATCATTTATTTGTTTTTCATCAATTACAGTCATGTGAAATGTTTAAACTTATTAGTTTCTTTTCATTTTTGTTTCATTCATTTTAATAGGAAAACTTTCTGTTATAATTAATTTATATTGTTCTGTTTGCTAGTTATAGTCACCTGCTTCATGAATCAAAATAAATGACTCATTTTTCAGGATTACATATGTTCAACCCATTGATATAACAACTAAATAAAACACAGGTAAACATTTTGTGTAAAACAGTCAGAAATTGTTTCACAGTTCTTTAGCTTAGTAAACAAATTATATTTTTTGTCTTTTATAGATATTTTTATTGTTTTTATTGATGGAAAAAATGTTGTTTTTTTAAATAACTAAATCATGGTGAACCTGAAATGAAGAAAATAACAAGCAGAGTGCAGAACTTCTGCCTTATTTGATCTTAATGTTTAAAAATTACTAGTCATACATTCTTGAGCATTCCACATATATTTAATTGAATTATATGTCTTTGAAAGATGTAAAGCAGCTTTCAAATTTTGTGTGCTATTTATAAATGATTCCACATTCCCATGGCAGACTATTAATGTCATTTTTTTCTGCTTTATTTTATTCAAGTCGTTTAGAAGCATTTTGCATTCACTAATAGGTAAACATGAGATAAAAAATAGCTCTGCTGCCTTCACTGGTAGAAACAGAATATATTTTTGCATTATAAATCATTGCCATACTAAAGTGAGCTACTAGTTTGTTATATTCTTTTAGCCATTATGTACAAATAGAAAAAATAGCAAATGAAAATTACGTGAAACATTGTGATATACAACACAAAAATGTGATTAATAATTTTGAATGAATTGATTCTTGGGTAATACATAACTGTAAAAAGAAAGTATTTTGCATTGATATTAACAAAAGATTATTTCATTGTTTTTGTCTAATTAAGAAATTAGACAATTTTAAGAATAATTATACAAATTGAAAATTGTTCTTATACCGGTTACTATAGCTTATGCAGTCATAAAAGATTCATAATTTATTGCAAGCATTGTTTTTCTCATATAACTACAAGGGAACAAAAATTTTGTTTTAGTCTCATTTAATTGTTGTACTTTAATACTCTTAAGGTATGCTAACTTTAAGTATTACTTGGAGCTATAATCAGAGATGATAGTGTTGACAAAAATTGATACATGACATATTTCTACTGGTGTGTCTTTTGTGCTTATATAGATATAAGCAAATCCAGTGTGTAATCATTATAGTTTAATAAATCATAATTAACTGTAAAGCTAAAGAACATTAATTATTTGACTCCCAGGTAAACATATTACACTAATAGTGTTTAAATATAAATTTCCCAGAAAATTGGAGTAGTAAGATTTAGGAACAAACACATATGTTACCATAAACTTTTGATAGAAAGGTAACAGAGTATCTAAAGGTTGTAATATATTATGATTTATTTCCCTATATTACTGATAGATGATAATAATTTATAATAAAGAACAATTCTTTGCTTTAGTGAGCAGACACATCTTGAGCATGTGATAAAATTTTGAAGTCCTTACAGGTTGACACTGTATCTAGAACTTACTGGAATGTTTGTAGATGTATGCTTTATTATATATGTGTTAAGAAATTGTGCATGCTTCTAGATACATGAATTTAATTATTAAATCATAGATCCAAAGTATTTGGCTTAAGAACGTTGGCACATTAATATTGAAAACTGACAAAAGGGTTGTATTTTTACACCTGAAAAAATTATTGGGACAATGTTCAGGTTTGTATGCAACTATTAAAGATACTTAAAAATGTGTATATGTATATTCACTGAAATGCTTTTAAATTCTTTAATCTCAAAGCATATAAACCAGAAATGCTAATGTATGTGTTATTTATAATTTTTTAATATAATAGTTTTCCACCTTAGGAATGTAAATATGCTTGAAATATTTATTACTCACCCTATCAAAGTAAAATTTTTGAATAATAATTCTTCTGAAGGTAAAATCCAATATTTGACTATCTTATGAACTCTGTGAATCAAAATATTGATTAAATTAATCTTAAACTAAAAAGGTATAAAAATATCATAATAAGAGTATAAGGTTCTAAAAGTTTATTTATTATAATGTGTTTTAAACCATTTTATAGGCTTTCAACATCAAGAAAAGAAATTAATTCTTTTTGTTCTTAAACCATAAATCTAATATTAAAATGATGAAAAGTTAAATATTTCAAGATGCTTTAATCTTGTTCTTTCTTTCTAAATACAATGACAGTGTCATCCAAATATAATTTAAACAGCAGTGGTTTATATTATTTGAGACACCATTCTAACTATTTTATGAAAAATTAAAAACAGATTTGTCTGTGTACTCATCTTGATTCAACTTCCACATCATCAATTTGATAATAGCTGGTATCATTAAATGTAAAATGAGACTGTTTTGTAGTAAGTTCAAGGAAGTTAGTAAAAAAAGATTTAGTCAAACTATTTACTACATTCTTTAGTTAAAAACCTAAATCAGTACTTAACTAATTCACTTGATCCACTAGTATATGTGTATTAAAAGATTTGAATTGGCAAAACACAGAGGCTAATTATGTTTCTTATAAAGCTAAAAAAAAATTTAAAACTGTCTTGAACTTTATAATAATTTTTGACAAATAATTTGAGCAAAGATGTTAAAACCTAAAAATGTAGATATATTGAGATGTTAGTGTTTAAGACACTGTACAACTCAATTTTGGAAAAAGTAGGATTATTTTGTGTTACTTGTTTAAGATAAGAAAAATTTACAAAGGAAATAAATGTTTGAAATTAATTTCAAATTTTATTTATATTAATAGTTAATGAATTTTTTAGCTAAATGTAAACTTAATTTTACAAACAAAAAATCTTGTTTAAAAAAGTTGATTCCTTTTGTCAGCTTTTATAATTTCTTAGCGAAAGTTTAAGAGTTAGGAGGAGGTTTAAATATTCTACAATCTTTCAGATATTCAAGATGTAATCTAGTTTTATTCAATTTAAAAACGTTTATTTAACATTTTGAAAAATTCTTAAATGTGTGTATGTTTCATATAGCAAAGCCACATTGGGATATCTGCCAAGTCCACCGAGGGGAATTCAACCCCTGATTTTAGCATTGTAAATCTGTAGATTTACAACTGTAACAGCAGGGTACACTTAAAATAATGTAAAAGAAAAACTGGTCATGAACCATTATTTTATAAAAAGATGTATCTATAGCAGAACATGTTGAATTTCTTAATACTTAAATTGTCATCATTGTAATGTTTAATTTTCAGTCAAGAAACAGAAAAAAAGCAACTCCACTTTTTATATATTAAAATTGTAAGTACTGAAAGTGGTTTTAAAATACAGTGTTGTTATAAATCAACTTTTAAAGGTTTATACTGTTATTGTGATGGCTTTGTACCTTTTAGTTTTAATTTTAATAAATATTTTCAATTCACAAAGTTTACAAGATTTCAAGGTTTTATTTAGATTTTTATAATGAAGTTGAAAATATTGGACATTACCTCAAGAAGAACACTTATCCAAAAATTTGAATTGGCAGCATGATTAACAGGTATTTGAAACTTATTTACCCCTTTAAAGTGAAAAAGAAAAAAGTTCAGTACCAAAATTACTAGTAATATGTGCACTATCATTTACAGGTTTACATGCTTTGAAATTTGATATGTCAAAGAACCTCTTTGAATCCATATATATCTTCAAATACCTTTAATAATTGTTCATATATAATATTTATTGCTTTTTTTCAAATATAAAAACAGAATCTCTAATATACACTGCTCTTTCATGGTTATTGATAAATCAGATTTGATCAATAAATTCACGTATCAAGTTTCATTATATATATATAATTAGACACTCATCTACAAATGTGTCATAAAATTCTGCACCACAGTTTCAACTTCAGTATTATATCAAAATTAATGTGTCAGCAGAATCAAGGAATTGTTACTGATTCAAGAATTAATACTGCCTGTTTTGAAAAATGTGCTTGCAATGTCACTGTTATTTAAGTTCCATGTATTGAAAATATATTATAGTACAAACTTAAATGTGAAAAATTGCTTGAATAATTCATCTGCATCAATGATGCCTGTTCAAAACTTAATAATCTAGTAAAATGCACAGAATTGAATCCAGTGTTTGAAAATTTTACTGCTGTAGCCTTACATATGTTTTGTTTTAAAATTATTATACATGGATGGCATATTTAGTGAAGTATATTACTACAATGATTGAATGTATTTAAAAAATCAGCATTAAGAAGAAATTGTTATGTTATCAAACATTTTCTTATAATATCTAGAATGTGTAATATCTTAAATGTTGTAAAGCAAACTGCCTAAATCCAAATGCAAATATGCTTTAACCTCTAGGGTGAATATCCCTACATTCTTAGCAAACGAGAATTTTGTATTTCCATAGTTTGTGAAAGCCCACTGTTTGTGTTTTGTAGTAAAACTTTCTAGTGAGATTTAAGGTTTATTTTTGTAGTTTTTAAAATGGAGAAATTACATATCAGTAACTAGGAGAAAAAAATGTGTGCTGTTCAATGTTATAATGATACAACCCTGAAAATAAAAAAGTAATTTCTTCCCTGTTATGCAAAGGAGCATGTTACTTGAATAACAAGTAATCAAAATTAGAAATTTGCTTTTATACTAAGACATGCAGTTTAAAGGGCATTTTAGAATAAGACTTTTTTAATAATTGAAAATTGTTTTGAAGAAATAAAACTTGACAGCTTATCACAACAATAAAAAAACTCAAACATTTACACAGGTACTTAAGTTCATAACAGAAAAGTACTAAGTTCCTCATTCACTTTGGCATCAAATTAGGTAATTTTTTGCAACTCAGTCACATTTTTAAAGTAATTTAACTTGTGGTAGTAAAAATAAAAATGATAAAAAATATATCATGGCTATTGTTTAAACTTTCAATGCATTGCTGAAATAACATACATGTATATAATTATAATATTGATATACACATTATTGTAAAAAAACATCAATTTTTTTCATTTTTGAATTTCTTTTGTTAATTTTTTAACAACAAATTATAAAAAACTGATATTATGCATTTTAAATTTTATGAAAACTTGAAATGGTCCAGTTGATTACCTTACTGGGCTATAGTCCAAAAGGTACAAGGTTTGTGCTGTGATACCACAAAATATATTTGATTCTTTTACAAGTGGGAGTGTTAAGAATGATATACAACCAGTTATTTGGTTTAAAATCAAACAGAATGCTTCTGTAAGTACTGCTGAAGGATATCTCTTAATGTAGTCAGTAGTAGCTCAGAATTAAGAACAGATATACCTGAACCTTAGGGGTCTCTGACCTTGTTGTTTAGATAATATGTTTGTAATGTGCCTGCCATTCAAGTTATCATTTTCTTACACTGAAAATAGATTTCTGACAGATACTCACCAACTCTCATACAACAGCTTTTCTCTCTCTTTAGCTGCTCTCTAACACATTGAAAATACTATTCTTTATAATTCATAATTACAAATTCCTTATTTAGCATGGGACAACCTTCCACACATAGGAACACAACACAGCCTTCTAGAACAGCTGACTCCCATTATACCGCTTGACTTAAACCTTACTTTCAATTTAGGACCATAAGAAATGGAAAAACACTGGAAGTGGGAAAGAAGGGTTATAAATGTGTTAGCAGAGGTAAATGTCTGTTGGAAGTCTAATTTCAGTGTTAGGAAATCATAACTTCTGGTCTGACACACATCTCCATTCACTTAATAGCTGGAATCACATATTGATAAATGGATGGACCAATGAAAAGGTAAAACAAATGAGCTCCCCTATGGAAAGAATCTGTAGAAAATCAAACAGAAGTGTTCTGTAACTAAATGGATGCACACAGATACTGTATCATTTCTGGAACAGGTATGCTATTCACTCTTAAAGAAGTGAGAGCCATGAACTGGCCAGTCTCAAGGCCTGGAGCCAGCAAAAGAAAGACTTCAGGAAACTATGTATTAGGTGTATCGTAATGTATGTATTGTAAATAAAGCAATATGAATTTTGCTCCATAACACTGCACAACAGTGTTTGCTTCTTGAACACTGTTGGGTTTTCCTTATTGATTTTTGGCTGTTGATCACAAAAATCACATCCAAATTTGCTTATCACCTACCATTTCATCAAAATCTTTAGTTTTCACCAGGACATTGTTTCAATGGATAAACAATATCAGGGCAACTGGAATCTGTCAATGCTTACTGACTACTGTTGGACACTGCAATGTGATGCACCAGACATTAAATACAAATGAAAATCAGAAGCAAAACACTCTTATTTATGTTGAACTTAAGAACATATTAGAAACATAAACACAATTAAATATGCTATTGTCGGTAAACAGTTAACTGTCTATTTCTCAGAGTTCCTACGTGAGAAAGCAAAACCAAAACTATATTTGTGCATACCCACCAGGTACCTGTCACGATCAGCAAAAACTTTTCAAAAATTTGCTGTGCAGTGTAACCAACCATACAAACATGACTAGAAACAAATCTAAAAAATCACAAGTAATATGAAGAAAAAATGGAAGCAAACCCATATGAAAAAAAAAAAAGATTGTAAATGCCAGATTCCAGAATAATGAAGAAAAAGGCATTAAATGAGAATTCTTAAATATCTACTCAACCTCAACTGTACAGATGAGGTTCTGTGTCCCATCCTTGGTATTGCGAGGTGAAAGGCCTCAGGTAAGATCAAAACTAATATATACAATGTATGATGGCCAGGACAAGCAGCCCATTTGTAATATATACACCAAGCCCTCCCATAAGTAACCAGTGTCAGGTTTCAAGCAACTGTTATTATGATGAGGAAGAAAGTAAACAGCATCTACCAGGCAAATTTCCAAATCAACCACAGGAGACAGAAAATACAACAAACTGAACCCAGACTTACAGGGCTTTGTCAAAGCCTCATCCCAACTGTAAGAACAGGAAGTCATCCTGTACCTGGTATTACATGCAGGAAAATAACAATTTTAACTAATCATAAGAACAGCAAAGAAACATTATGCACCTAGCATTATGAGAAGGATGTGAAATACCTACTTAACCATATTCTACAAGGCATTGCATGTACCATGACTAGTATCTTAAGATGGATGAAGTCTCCCTGAGCTCAATCATATAAGCAGAGATATAAAACATCCTCCAATTGGAATTACCAAGAAGGCAAGCATCTACTGGTCTCAGTTGTAGAAATATGGCATGATTTACCCAAATCTAAAATTATAAGGAGGATCTAACATTGGCTGGTTGAAATCCCACCAGTATCAACACACCTAGAATTAAGGAAGGCTTAACTGTAAAGGCCTCATCATTTCTGACTAAAGTCATTTACCCCTAAAACCTGAGGTTGAAAGACCAGAAGAATGATAAATTGTTGCTCATATGGGTGGCAATAACTATATATGAGGTGCCCAGATGAGAGCATAACAACCAGAAAACTTCAAGATCAAAAGATTCCTCTGAGAAAATGGCCCCATGTGGACTCAATAATTGACTCCACAACAAAATTCAAAAGTACATGGAAGTAAGTAAGTCAAAATCTGTACTTGGTTCTCTATAATCCAAAAACAAAATAACCTGTATTTGGTACCACCTTGCTACATGATGTATGAGCTCACTGTGGAATTGTCATAATGCATAATAACCATTGTCCACTTAAGAAAGAGAAAATGAGACACAGACGATGAATTACCAGAAAGTTTTAGAGTATGAAGATATGTACCTAAACCACAAGAGAAACATGGATAAACAGATGTATGTCTGCAAGAGAAACACCAATTGTAGTGTTGTTCTTGTCCAACCACCAAGGAAGGTTAGTGTAAAGGGAAGAAGGAAGGACAACAGGGTGATCCAAGGAATACGAGCTGAAGGTTCATTACTCATGGAATTTCTACTGGATGAAATGTGAGTACAACAGAGGGATATGAGAACTTCTTAAGCTTAAAGACATAGTGGAGAAGGCTTGGCCTGACTGAGGAGGGATTTGCAAAAAACTCCCAAGGAAACAAGAAAATATATTGGGAAAAGGATTTATTTTTCCAGGTTCACAGTTATAATGATATCTATGCAAATATATACATGAATTTCAGTTACTATTAATTATTACATCACGTCATTGACATTTCATTTCTATCCAATCAAAATATATTTTACAACTGTTAATGAAAAAGACAGATTGTACAATTTCTCCACCAGCCTTATCCTTTCATTTAGATTCCCTAACCTATTGCAGGGTAGGAATTGAAACATCTTCAAATCATAAATTACAGACCAATAAACATAGTTAACCTAATATCTCAAAGACTTAACATTGAGATTAAATATTTTGTTTTCATCTACATGTTGCATCAATATTGCGTTCTGTCCATGTTTACAATAGTTATTAATGTGTTTGTGTGATGTCCATACATATTTGTAAGATCGTGTACATGTATCAAATCTACACATTGTCACATATTCTGGTAAGAGAATTACACCCTTTCTCTTGGAAGTTGGATGGCATTTGGAATGGTTTGTCTTCAGATGTGGTGAACACAGTAAATTTAAGGGATACCTTATAAGTACAAGTAAAATAAATATATATTTTTAATTTTAGAAATAGAACTAAGGATCGATATATATGTACCCTAGCTAGCTATAGAATAATAAAGTTTTAATACTACAAAATGTATTAAAACAAAAAAGTCAAAACTACTAAAACTGAGTAACTAAATATGTAAAACATTTTATTCCAACTTTGGTAAATTACTGCAATTATGTTAGCCTGAGTCAAAACATGCACCATATAGTTATCACCTCTTGGCTAGATCAGGTAAGTAATTATCTGAAAATACTGGAAAAATGTTTCAGTTCAAAACAGTTCACCTGATAGCTCAGAAAACAAGGGTCACAGTGGCCTTTCAAACATCAATTTTTCAACCTAATAACCACCTAAGTTTATGAAGTGGTTCAAGCAGTTATCAAGTAACATCTATACTATAGTACCAATAGTGAAACCCTACTCAAATTTCATAAGGTATGAGTTACTAAACCTTTAGGGTCCCATTAATCTTGTGATCAGTAAACCATTTTTACTTCTTTATATTTAATCTGTCTTAGGTATAGTGATCTAGAAGCCGTATTTGATAATTCAGCTGAGCATCAGATCTGTTTTTGTTTCAAACTAGAGCATTTTCTTATTTTGGCTTGTAGTTAGTCAGATAAGCATTTTCAGCTTTTTTTCTGTACAAGGTGAGTCAACTCAACTTGAAATAGCATCGACATTTTCCTATGTCTCTTTGATCTCATCCTCTAATTCTCTGTAAAGCCAGTGTACTGGATGTTCATCTGTTATATAGTGGTTTATCAACATACTCCATGTGCTGTAATTTGTATGTCTGTGCACCTGTTTGTCAGAATATGATGCAAGATTTTGTTATGCCAGGTCTAAGTTGATTTCATGTCACTGATATGTACCAAAACCAGACACAGTCTCCATGCTGGTACTTCCATTTATTTACTGTATTGTTGTATGACTTCTTCTGATACCTGGTATCCTTTCCTAATTGTTGACATGCAAACCTCTACAAATGAAGAAATGCAAACCTTAACCACTCCACATATTATTGTGAGCATTATGAGACGTTCTCTCAATGGCGATGACATGTGATATCACAGGAAGCAGAATTTTTTACCTAAATTTGAGAATTTAAAGCAAACAACTACTATTTCTCTGTTTAGTTGCTTTGTTTGCCATCATAACATATGGTAAATGTTTATTCCAGATGGTTTGGCCAAGATTAATAATCTTAGAAGGCATATACGAAAAGTCTGTATTGTCTGCTCTGTTGAGCCATTGGGCTGGGTTTGATAGGAGAAAATTTTTGTTTTCATTCTGATACTTTAAATAACTGAGAGAATGTTTAGCTGCTGAAATTAATACCCTGATCCACATTAATCTTTCCTGATGCTCCAAACTGGGCTATCCAGTTGAACTGCATCAAAGTATAAACTAATTTATAAGTCTCAGCACACTTCAGAAAGCAGTTGATGTCAACAAGTAAGTATTGATGTCCTTACTGGGGATGGACTAGTGATATCTAGGGCCATCCTTTATGGTAGAGTTTATCTTATTTCAGTGTGATCTTTTACTGGTCAGTAAATATATGTTCAGACCAGTGATGAATATCTGGATTCAAATGTGATCAGTAGAACCGCCATTGAATATTAACACAAGTTTGAGTAACACTTTGATGCTACTTAGCCTTTATGTAATGGTGGAAACCACTGTCTGCAACATATTTCAAAAAATCATAGCTTGATGGTAAACAACAACAATACAGCATACCTTCCTATGCTCATAACTGATGGTAAAGATTACGTGCATCTTCGAAATATATCTATATTTTTTTTGACTGAGCTCCACCTTGCTGCACTACAAGAATCATCCATGCTAAATCTGGGTTCTTACATTACTCACAGTATTCATCCATTAATGGAATATCCTGTTGCATGGCAATATGTTGCCATGATAAGAATGGTTCAGACAATCAATTAATGGACAAGATCTCCACATGGATCAAGACTATTAGTTTGCACGTCTGTGTTGCAGGGCCAAAAAAATGAACTACAACCAAGTTTTATTCTCGCATTGGTCTTATTCAGTGGTCTCTCATCACTTCCAGCAGTACGTCTATAAGATTATGCCACTAAAAACGAATTTTACATTTAGGGTGGATGTAGCTATGATAGCCCATTGAGTAGCTTTGTGTTTAAAACAAACAAACGTGTTTTAGACCTTTAAAGTTCGTTAACCATTTCATTAAAGCATTGTTAAGTTTATGGTTATGCTATAAATGCTAAAAATTACCTTCCAATGAGAATTAATTGAATATTTAAGGAAAACTAACACAGTCCATAAATAATCAAAGTAAGGCTGATTACGTATCAACTGTAGAATATAAACTTGAATTATATTTCTAGATGCTAGATTTGATAGTTATGCATTATTGTTGTTTTATACTCTTATTTTTCCAATACATTATTTGGTGGTTGTTCAGTCCAAACTACACGGTGAGTTATATGTGATCTGCTCCCAACAGGTATCAGCTGTCTGGTTTTGAAAGCGTTTGTTGTTAAAAATTTTCCAAAGTGCTTGAAAAAATAAAAGTATGTCGGGAAAAGGTTCGAGGAATAAGGTGGATGATGCAGAACCTCGATTCCCAATTAGTTCAATTTTTGGAGCATCATCCTTGACAAGTCTCATAACGCCGATTTTGTTGCTTTTCAGCCTACTCATCCAGAACCCACTTATCCAACGTTTTCGTATTTCCAATCGCACTAAGGTGGTTAACAATGCTTGATTTGCTTGTGCCTAGCGTTTCTGCAGGTTCAAGTACTACTGTGCGAGGGTCTGTTTAAACTGCTTCCCTTGATGTGTTTTTACCTAAGGATAGCTTCCTTCCACTGCCTTCGTGATCTTCAAGACTTTCATCTCCTTATCGAAACTTTTAATCAACACTGAACTGTACGTTCAGTAACAGATACATGTTTGTTTGTTTGTGCTAGCCGTCCCTAATTTAGCAGTGTAAGACTGGAGGGAAGGCAGCTAGTCATCACCACCTACCGTCAACTCTTGGGATTGACCGTCACATTATAACGTCCTCACGGCTGAAAAGGCGAGCATGTTTGGCGCGATAGGGATGCGAACCAGCAACCCTCAGATTACGAGTCGCACGCCTTAACACACTTGGCCATACCGAGATCCATGACCGAATGCCTTGTTATGTTTTGTGTAGTTTTAGTAGCTTTTTGTCCAAGTTTGAATTCGTAGAGGAAAATGAGACGAAAGTCCTTTTTGTCCATCCTGTCTTGGGAGTTACGAAACTTACACTGAGTAGAGTTGAAATAGCGCACAACTAAGACAGCTTGTAAACGACAAACGTTGGATTAAACCAATCAATCAATGATAAGTTACTCAATATTTAGTTTCTAAACGTCACTGTGAGATTTCCGACATTTATTTCTGGACAACCTAATATATTTGTGGGGAAATAGTCAGCGATGCAATGTACTTTGCTGGCTTTGCGTATAATATTTGTATATCATAGCTGACGGTCTGATGAATGCTATAAGAGTATGACCAACCACGTGGCAACGAAGATTTCTTGTATTAAAATGTAGCCTTAGTTATATGGAAACTTCTTCGAGAAAAATAAAAGACAGATGCCAACTCACACACTGACTCAGTAGAGGTGAGCCTTCCTTTATCTCTGCAACTATGCTCAGTGTTGTTGTTTTGTCATTAATAAAGACTGTTTTGACTTTTCTTCAGATATATATTGTTTTGTTTGTTTGTTTTGGTCTTGTGGACAAAACTACTTAAAGAGCTATTTGTGCCCACCACGGGTATCGAAAGTCGGTTTCTAAAAGTCAGCAGACATAGCACAGTACAACTGGGGGGCATATCCAGTTTATTTATTTTTCACGTGGCTTACGTACTGTCGTTTTCAATGTCAGGTTACTCTAAAATTTCGTCTCCGATCCTGCTTTTTTTTTTTTTTTTAACTGGGTGTATCTAATTATAAGAAAATCAACGCATCTAAAATGCAATTACAGTAGTATAAGGGCAAGAGATGACTCTTTGTAGATCTTTGGGTTTCAAATTCTTGAGAAATAATATATTTTTCTCCACACATTAAATTCTGAGTGTGTTGCTTGTTTGTTTTTCTTTTAAATTTCGCACAAAGCTACTCGAGGGCTATCTGTGCTAGCCGTCACTAATTTAGCAGTGTGAGACTAGAGGGAAGGCAGCTAGTCATCACCACCCACCGCCAACTCTTGGGCTACTCTTTTACCAACGAATAGTGGGATTGACTGTAACATTATAAAGTCCCCACGGCTGAAAGGTCGAGCATGTTTCGTGCGACCGGAATTCGAATCCGCGACTCTCGGATTACGAGTTGAACGCCTTAACACGTTTGGCCATGCCGGATCCTGGTCAGTAGTTCAAAAGTAGGTCGATATAATGCTGTTGAATGGTCATGCTCAAGCTCCCTAGTGTCACAGTAGTATGTCTACGGATTTATGCTCCTAGAAACAGGATTTTGATACCCTTAGTGGGCATAACACAGATAGCTCTTTGTGTAGCTATTTGCTTAATAACAGAAAACAACAACAGCTACTCAAAATTAGGAGCAGTAGACTAATTATAAATATCAATATAAAATAAAATTATAATATAAATATATATAAATGTATAAACGGTACCCTAATTTTAAACAATCGTGCTTCATTGAGGTGGAGAGTAAACGGTTTAGTTTATGGTGGGGTGTGTTAAGTATGTTTGTTTATCATGTTTACAAGATTTAAGATTTTGTCTTACTAATGTTAGTAATGGTATATCCTGAAGCAGTGAACATTTTTGTATGTTGGCCATCGAATCCTGTCAATATAACTAGTTAGTTGTAATACGTGTTGACTTTAGTAATTTATAGTTATGTGTGTATTGCCTGTGTTTGACTTTTTGCAGTTGATGTGCTATATATTTTGTGTGGCTGGATATATTACTGTATACATACGTGACAGAATGTAAGCATTATCTAAGTTGTAACATGTTAGTAATGTTAATTCAAGTAAAACTAATAAATAGTTTAAATAGTAAATAGTTTATTAAACAAATAATATTTGTTATTAATTTGATTTGTGAGTTAGTGAAATAGTATAGTATAGTACAATTCACCCCTCTTACTGGCTTTCTCCCATCCTATCTCTTCCTCGATGTTGAATTCCCAGGTACTTACTTGCAGTTCAAATGTTACATTTTTGTTTGGTCTCACTGGTCTTGAAGTGGAGAAGACAGAAACTTGCCTGTGCTGTCTAGTTTTGGCCTGGAGTTGATTGGTCATGTACGGCCTGGCATACTCATGCCATAAGCTTGTTGTAGTTGTGCTTGTGTCTTCCTACCTAATTATAGCACTGTTTTAATAATTGGGTGAAGAGTATACCCAGATATAAATGAGATGCAGTTTCCCACAAATGTGCCATTATATTTTTCAAAGATATAGGGTGTCTTATTCTATAGGTCCTTGCTGGATACTTCTTGAAAGTATCTTACCTAGATAAAATTTTAGGCTAGTTCCACTACCTTTTTTACTTGGGATCCTCGCTGTATATGAGTAGAGATCAGGTATTGTATTGAAAGTTAATGTTTTTAAATATTGAAAATGTATTTCTTTCAAATACCTGACCTCTCATTTCTGATGTATCCTATTTTATTGCCTAATATTGAAATGGTCATTGAACAATCAGTATAAAGGTAGTCAGCTGCAATATGAGGCTGTGTTGCACTCTTGTTGGTAAAAGAGTTGTTGCATACAACAATATAGCAATATCGCATGGAAATGTGAGTTTAGGTGAAAGCCTTAAGTTCAGTGGCAAGAAAAAGTGTGGATATAAGGGGCAGCACTAAATTACAGAAAATAGAAGAATACCTGTTAGTGTGTTCAGGATTTAAAAATATTATTGTTTAAACTCCTGAGAGTTGGAAGAGTAACTAAAATAAACAAATGGTTATGAAAGATTATCTTGAACTACTCAACTCTGTTCAGAATATTGTCCAGCTTGTGTGTTTTCTTGTAAATATTTGTCACTGAATTGTTTTTCAGGAACAGAAGTAAAATGGAAGATTGTAAGAAGCTAGCAGAAGACGTCAGATATTTAGCAGAAGAAACTTTGACATTACTCTCTACTACATCTGAAGAAAGTCTTGCCTCACAACAGCAGTTATTAGAAGTTGTTAATCATCTTAAAAATGCAAAGTCTGTTCTTGAAAAAAATGTATTGAGTAAACCCAGTTCTCAGCAGCAACATACTGTAGATTTTGATGTATGTTTTTTTCTTATCTGATCATGATCATTTGTGCATAAAGTGTTTTTTATAATGCTTAATATGTTAGTTTGTTTTTGATTACATTGATCATTTACATTGAAAAGTATTGCATAAATAGAACAGTTAAAAGAAAGCTCATTTATTTGTCTCTAAAATACATTTTTTGTTAGGTTAAAATAGTAGAGCACAAGCTCAGTATTGTAGATTGTGGTTTCACTTTACCATTTTCTATTTGTATATTTTGAATATTGGTATTAATAACTGTAATTACATTTTCTAAATGCTTGCATTATAAAAGGATTTGAAAGTTTGTTTATTTTTTTGAAGTTAATTTACATTGTTCAATTTTATATCTGATTAACATATAGCTCATCAGAAATAATGAGGTAAGTACTTTCACCCTACCCCTAACCTCACATTTCACAGCTAACAGAAATAAATAAATTTTGCAAAATCAAGCTTGTCCAAGAAAAAGGCATAAAAGTGCATTTGAGACAGTCAAATATTGGTAAGTTCCTTTGTGAGCCAATCAAAATTAAGATCATTCATAGAATAATTATTGGTTAAAATTAGTTAGATTAACAACTTCAGGTATATAGAAAATCTAGTTCATTTCATTAATATATTTTAACAATGCCTTTTATGCTGATTAGCAAGAAAAGTATAACATAATGTTGTTAGTCTACATACTGAAAGTGTAAAATTAAACAAAAAAATGTTGATTTCTCAACTTACAGTCTCCTTTGATTAAAGATGCTTTGCTGTTTTTTAAAATGCTGGTGGTATAATAGAAAGAAGCTCATTTCAGAAATTATTTCAGTTTAAAATTAAATTCATATTTTACTTTCATGATAAATTTCATGCTCTTGATTTTACGCTTGGTATACCATACTGTCTTTTCTTTAGGTTTATTATACCGATACTCCCAACACATACAAATTTCAAGGTCACTTCCTTCCTCTCCTTACATACATATATATGGAAGTATTAGTGATCTGTTAATGATATATGATGAATTCTTTGACCTAAAATTCCCTTTTCTGTTCTGATGGTGTATTCTGTAATGGTTATTGTTATTCCATGTTGTTTATGTTGCAAAAGACTTTTGCACAACATATCAAAATTATTATCTTTACTCTCATCTTTACTAGCTTTTTGAAGTCTTTACCGAGACTGCAGATAACAGCTTAGAGGGTCTGTTTGTACAGCTGAAAGGCTTGGAAGGTTGGTATAACCCCACTGCTATGAGGCTGAATGGATATATCCCTTAAGAAATAGGAGGACAGGGATGCCTATTTTCAAGCTTTATACAGGCAATCTTCTCTACTATAACTAGGCTAGTTGTGGTGATTGTGTCCAAATGGATGGGTCTTGTAACAGCTGGTATGGGTATAAACACTTTTATTGATAAGGAGAGAACAACATTTTGACCTTCCTAGGTCAATAAAAGTGTTAATATTTATACCAGCTGTTCTGAGATACATTTTTATTTCAAGTGGGTTTCTCGCCATCAAGGATGGGTCTTGTATTTTCCTTAGGATGTAGGTTTAATAAAACTCATACTGCAACTGCTTATTCTGGTATGTACATCAAGCAAGTTTTTCATATTTATTTATGATTTAATTTATTACTTCATCTGCATAACACCTACATGATACATAACAGAACACTTTCTTAGATATAAAGGCTGATTGAGTAATCTCTTTATACTTCCTAACTATGAGATTCTTTTGCATCAAACAGGAGATTATTTTATTCTTTTGTAGCACCACTTAACACTCTTGCTGCTGGTTCAGTCAATTCAACTGAGTTTATGACCCCAAACTGACATCTGTAGCTTCCATACTAAACTTCTCATATGTTTTAAATATCTTCATGAACTTTCACAAGCTTTTGCCAAGCATCGAGTCTTTTGAAGAAAAAATATCAGGATTTCAAATGAACTATTTTCTTCAAAATTTCTCCATGAATATATGGAATTAAAGTGTTGACTGCTCTGAGTGCAAAGTTACTTTTCATGTTAAGATTAGAAGTACTTCATTTGAAAATTTTCAAATTTTGTTCATGTATTCTCTAAAACCTCCGAAATACATTTTATACATTTTCAATAAAACTTTTATCTGTTATTTTCTGTGTTCTAACTGCATACAACGTCCATCAATTTGACTGTCCTTTTAACCAAAATAAAAAATATATGAAATATATCGAAATTACCCATTTATCTTTTTGAATGACTTTAAATTGTAACATGAAAATGCACTTATTTATCAGAAATATCTTTAAACTTGTAACAATATATATCTGATTCTATGTATTTTCCCCTCGGTGTGGATTCCTGAATGTGGTGAGGGGACCTCCCAGGGGAGGTTCTGTTCTTTCAGTTTACCTTCTCTGGGATCTTAACTTCCACCCATGTGTTTGTCGTGCATGGCAACCCATAAAGGGGAGGAGAGGATCCTGGTGGTTGAGGGGTCCATCCCTAACACACCACTTTGGCTTTGAATTCCTGAAGATGGGCAGCCTTTGGATGGCCCCCCTTAGGTCATTTGGCTGGTCCACTTGGACTAGAGTCAACCAAGTACTAGTTTTGGAAGTTCTCAATGGGCATTGTGGACATTGTGCCTGATGCTGGTGTTTGGGAATAATGCTTACGAAACCCTGGCATTGCTGCATTGGTCTTGCATGACATTGTAGTGCGTCTCCTTGTAGGGCTCCATAGTGGGTGGGGCCAGTGGATACCAAAATTTTTCTTTTTTCTCGTGGATCCTCTTTCAAAAAATTTAAATAAAATAGTAAAAAAACAGTCAATAGATAAATGACCACATCTTGAAGACCGAGCAGCAATTTTCAACATCTGTAACTCCTGTATCCCATTTTCTTATAATACATTCTCTTTCAGAAAAACCTTTAGGGCAAATGTCCCCCTTTTTTATTCAGAAGGGAATAGAGGTACTTGCTGGCTCTCCAAAGTTAGTAAAGAAGCTTCATTCTGGAGACATATTGGTTGAAACATCTACATCTCAACACAGTGAACTCCTCTTGAATTCAAAGGCAATTGGGGATGTACTTATTGAGGTTACTCCTCATGCTACCTTGAATTCATTATGAGGATTATTGTTGAGAGGGATTTAAAGAATGTTCCTGAGTCAAAGATTCTAGCAGATCTCTCCACTGAAGGAGTTTCTGCAGTGAGGCGCATCTCCATTCACAAAGATAGAGTTACACTGCCGACAGATATTCTCGTTTTGACATTTACGTCACCACGTGCATCTGCCACCATCAAGGCAGGTAATCTAATTTGCAGGGTATGGCCATACATTCCAAACCCTTTCCAATGTTTCTAATGTCAGAGGTTCAGACACTCAAAGATGTCCTGTTGTGCTTGTTGTGATGGCAAGGACCATGATACCTATGAGTGTCGCACGGACCCACATAGTGTTAACTGAAATTGTTCCACCCTTCCTACTTTCGTTTTTGCCAAAAATGGTTGGAGGAAAAATAGGTGCAGCATTTGAAAACGATTCATAACAAGCTCGGAAATTGCTGTCTGCCACTCCATCTTGGACATATACTGCTGCACTTTGTTCCACAATTACAGTGGGTGTGCAGACAGATCTCTCTGTGGCTCCAAGAGAATCATTTTCAAAACAGATGAAAAGCCTTTTGACCTCTATGGTTAAAAAGGCTGATGAATCGCCTTCTACACCCATCTCTGTTCTTCCCATACATTCCAACAAACCTCAAGATCCACATCCTTCAGTTTCAAATACAGGCATTTCTTCTGAAACATTTTTCTCCCATCTCACAATGTAAAACAATCATTCATTTGTGTCCTCAGTCACTGGAATCCCCTTCCAACAGTGAAGACCTGCCCAGTCGACCCTGGTTGACAGACTTCCTCTGAATTAGGACAATAAGGAAAAAAGACATGGTCAAAAACAGAAGAGTTCTCCAAGCCACTTTGCCTACCCATCATTAAAAATGATTAATCTTGATACAATGGAACTGTCGAGATTTACATTCTAATCTAGATGATATCAAAACACTGATTGCTTCCTACCATCCTGTATGTATTTCCTTACAAGAAACATTTCTAAAACCTGCTGATACTGTCACCATCTGGCAGCTTTTTTCTGTACAGAAATGACAAGCTGTGTGATGGACGAGTACGTAGAGGGGTGGCACTATTGGTTGATCAACATGTGCCCACCCTGTCTTTGTCACTCAACACACCCTTGGAGGCCATAGTATCCATGTTTCCTTTGGTGATATTATCACTGTTTGTTCTCTTTAACAGTCACCTGGAGAGACATTTGATCAATCAGACCTTGATGCTCTCATTGAACAGTTGCTGTCTTCCTTTCTAATTCTGGGATACTTTAATGGACATCATCCCCTCTGGCGAAGTGCTGTTATTGATAGGAGGGGTCGCTCTGTAGAGCATATGCTCTCTGATCACAATCTTTCTCTTTTCAATACTGGTTTTTCCACTTATTTTTCCCCTCGGTGTGGATTCCTGTACGTGGTGAGGGGACCTCCCAGGGAAGGTTCTGTTCTGTCCTGTTTGGTTATCTTCTCTGGGATATAAACATCCATCCACGTGTTTGCCGTGCGTGGCGACCTGTGAAGGGGAGGAGAGGATCCTGGTGGTTGAGGGGTCCAACCCAAACACACCACTTTGGCCTCGAATTCATCTAGACGGGCAACCTTTGGGTGGCCCCCTTGGGTCAATCGGTTGGTCCACTTGGGCTAGAGCCAACCAAGTACCAGTGTTGGAAGTTCTCAATGGGTGTTGTGGACATTGTGCCTGATGCTGGTGTTTGGGTATACTGCTCACGAAACCCTGGCGTTGCTGCATTGTCCTTGCATGACTTTGTAGTGCGTCCCCTTGTAGGGCTCAATGGTGGGTGGGGTCAGTGGGTACTGAAACTTTTCCTTTTTCCTGTGGATCCTCCAAAAAATTTAAATAAAATTGTAAACAAACAGTCAATGGGTAAGCGACCATGTCTTGAATACTCAGAACAGCCATCTTCAACATCAGTAACACACGTACCTCATTTTCTCATATTACATTCTCTTTCGGAAAAATCTTTTGGGCAAATGCCCCCTTTTTTTATTCAAAAGGGACCAGAGGGACTTGCTGGCTCTCCAAAGTCAGTAAAGAAGCTTCGATCTGGTGACATATTGGTTGAAACATCCACATCCCAACACAGTGAACTCCTCTTGAATTCAAAGGCAATTGGGGATATACCTATTGAGGTTGCACCCCATGCTATTTTGAATTCTTTATGAGGAGTTATTGTTTAAAGGGATTTAAAGAACATTCTTGAATCAGAGATTCTCGCTGGTCTCTCTACTCAAGGAGTTTCTGCAGTGAGGCGCCTCTCCACTCGCAAAGATGGAGTTACACTGCCAACAAATACCCTCATTTTAACATTTACTTCACCACGTGCACCTGCCACCATCAAGGCAGGTTATCTCATTTGCAGGGTTTGGTCATACATTCCAAACCCTCTTCGATGTTTCCAGTGTCAAGAGATTCGGCCACTCTAAGACATCATGTCATGGTTCCCTGACATGTGCTCATTGTGGAGGCAAGGCTCACGATGTTTATGGATGTGATATAGACCCACATTGCTTCAACTGCAATGGTTCTCACCCCTCCAGTTTCATTCTTGCCCAAAATGGTTAGATGAAAAAGTGATGCAACATTTGAAAAGGATACATGATATTAGTCATCCTAAGACTCGGAAATTGCTGTCCACCATTCCATCTCGGACATAAGTTGCTGCACTTCATTCCCCAACTACAGTGGAAGTGCAGACAGATCTCTCTGTGCCTCCAAGAGAATCATTTTCAAAACAAATGAAAAGCCTTTTGACCTCCATGGTTAAAAAGGTTGATGAATCGACTTCCACACCCATCTCTGTTCCTCCCATACATTCCAACAAACCTCAAGATCCACATCCTTCAGTTTCAAATACAGGCATTTCTTCTGATACATATTTTTCTCCCACCCCAAGAGGCAAAACAATCATTAGTTTGCATCCCTAGTCACTGTAGTACTCTTCCAATAACAAAGACCTGCCCACTTGATCAAGGGCAGGAACCATAGAGGTTGATTGACCTCCTCCGATTAAAGACAGTAAAGAAAAAAGACGTGGTTGTAGACCGAAGGGTTCTCCAGCCACTTTACCTACCCATTCTTAAAAATGGCCACCTTGATACAATGGAACTGTCGAGGTTTACTTTCTAATCTGGATGATGTCAAAAAGCTGATTGCTTCCTACCATCTTGTTTGTCTTTCTTTACAAGAAACATTTCTCAAATCTGCTGATACAGTCTCCATTCGGTAGTTTTCACTGTACAC
This sequence comes from Carcinoscorpius rotundicauda, assembly GCA_011833715.1. Taxonomy (NCBI): domain Eukaryota; kingdom Metazoa; phylum Arthropoda; class Merostomata; order Xiphosura; family Limulidae; genus Carcinoscorpius; species Carcinoscorpius rotundicauda. The sequence continues at coordinate 34,523,298 of CM022398.1, forward strand.
AAGTGACAAGTTGTGTGATGGTTGAGTACATGGAGGGGTGGCACTGTTGGTTGATCAACATGTGCCCACCCTGTCTTTGTCACTCAACACACCCTTGGAGGCCGTAGCCATCCGTGTTTCCTTGGGTCATACCATCACTGTTTGTTCTCTGTATCTGTTCCCTGGAGAGACATATGATCAATCAGACCTTGATGCTCTCATTGAACAGTTGCAATCTCCATTTCTAATCCTGGGGGATTTTAATGGACATCATCCCCTCTGGGGAAGTGCTATTATTGATGGGAGGGGTCTATCTGTAGAGCAGATGCTCTCTGATCACAATCTTTCTCTTTTCAATACTGGTTCTTCCACTTACTTTCATGCACGTAGTCAGTCCTTTACCACTATTGATCTCTAAGTTTGCTCCCCTTCATTATTCTCCCATTTATCATGGAGGGTTGACAGTTATCCACTAGTCATTTTCCGATCCTTTTGAGATAGACTGGCCATGTTCGATGATCCTGAACTTCATATCGGTGAAGTTTTGCTGCCCGTGGTCCCGGAGACAAAGTTCTTGGGGCTTATCTTTGATTGTAAACTGACCTTTATACCACACTTAAAGCAGCTTAGGTCAAATGCACAAGAGCACTGAACATCCTCCATGTCCTCTCTTCTACCAGTTGGAGGGCAGATCGCTGTTCAATGTTAAAGATATATCGTGCTCTTATTAGATCGAAACTCGACTATGGATCAATGGTCTATGGCTCTGCCAGACCCTCAGCCTTAAAGATGCTGGACCCCATTCATCACCAAAGACTTCGTCTTTGCACTGGGGCTTTCCGTACCTCTCCAGTTCAAAGCATATACAATGAATCTCATGAACCTTCTCTACACCTTTGCCGTTTGCAACTGTCTTTACAATATGCTTCGAAACTTCATTCCTTACCAAAGCATCCCACCTGGGAATGTGTTTTCCTTCCTCGGTGGGCAGTACTTTTTCAGAACAGATGATCTGTCATTGCTCCATTTGGCCTTTGCATCTGGGTGCAGTTGGATGAATTAGGTCTGTCCTTGAATAACATTGCAGATTATACAGGTTAGCCCATCCCACCATGGCTTATTACAGCCCCCAAATGTGACCTTTCTTTCAGTCACCTAAAAAAGGCAGATTCTCCAGATTGGAAGTACCGTCTTTTATTCAATGAATATCTTTCAAACAATCATTCAGTTCTCATTTATACAGACGGTTCCAAATCAGGTAATTCAGTGGGCTCTGCTATGGTTTGCTATGGGTCAGTAGTTGCTCGCAGAATCCCCTCTACAGCTTCTGTGTTCACTGCTGAACTGTATGCCATATCTCTTGCCCTGGATCATATTGCAGCTGAGCAGTACTTCAACTGTACTATTTATACTGATTTGCTTAGTCCTATACTTGCCTTGGAATTGCTACACGTTAGCTCACATCCTATTCTTGCTGATATTCGAAACTGACTGTCCCATTTCTCATTAGCAGCTACTTCAATCCAGTTTTTCTGGATGCCAGGCCATGTTGGTATTCGTGGGAATGAGCTTGCAGACATGACAGCTAAATATGTCTGCTTCAGCACCATCACCCCCTATGCCTATTCTGTATATGGACTATGGTGTTGTCTTCAAGGCTCGGCTCCGTGCCAGCTGGCAGTCCACTTGGAGTGAGCAACGCGACAACAACTTTTTTCAAAACAAACCTAAAATTGAAGTTTGACCATCTAGCTTCCGTAAAGTTCGGAAGGAGGAAGTTGTTCTCACTAGGCTACACATTGGTCACAGTTTTTTAACTCATCATTTTCTTTTATCTGGAACTGATGCACCAATGTGTAGTTTGTGTAACACTCAAATCACTATCAGCCATGTTTTACTTTCTTGCCATCGTTACAATTCTCAAAGAAGGCAATATTTTAAACATATTTTTTCCCAGTGTCAGTCTGTAACATTGGACAGAGTTATTGGTGATGGTGACTCTGTCCACCTTGGTAACGTTTGTAATTTTTTAATGGTCATTAATCTTTTTAATCTCATTAAAGTGTTGCATATTTATTCATAACACCTTTTTAATTGTGGCTTGTTTTTCACAGTTTTAATCTCTCTCATTCAATTTGACATTGGACAATGGCCTGAACATTAAATAACTCGACACCAGGACTGGAAAGGCCAACTTCAGGTGACTAACGCTTCTGTTTGAACTACTCGTTAGTCGTTTTGACGAGTTGTTATTATACTTTTGCTGCATATCATTTCACACTTTTACAACTTTACTTTTTTGTACTGGCCATATTAACTCATAACCCAGAACCAGGACTGGAAAGACCAACTTCAGGTGACTGACGGTGGTTTTTATACTTACCTGTTAGTCTTCCTGGCGGGTTATGATCATTGCCATTCTGCTACAGGTGGTCCTTTACAACTTTGTTGACTGGATGTTGACATTGGTTTTTGCACCATTTTCTGTTTTAAATGCTGTTTTGCTTTTATCTTCAATTACCTTTACACATTTTACTCCATTTACTTTTATCTTTTTACTGGACATTTGGCTACTCTTTATTGCGATTTTGCTGAGTGTCTTTTTAAACTTCTATTCTTTTACATTTTGATACTGGTTGCTATGACACATAATCCAGAACCAGGACTGGGAAGACCAACTTCAGGTGACTGACGGAGGTTCTTGAACTTACCTGTTAGTCTTCCTGGCAGGTTATGATCATTACCTTTTTGCTAGAGTAAATACCTTACAACTTCTTACACTCTGCCTTCTATCTTAACGTTGTAGACTAGGTGTCAACATTGGTTTTATACTATTTTGTTTTACCTTCATTTCCATTTATGTCTTTTACTACATTTATTTTTTTTTTACGTTTTTACCGGATGTCTGGTGCAGATAGCCTTGTTGCTTTGTGCCATAAAACACTAAATCAATCAATCAACCACTTATTTTCACACATGTAGTCAGTCCTTTACCGCTATTGATTTCTTGGTTTACTCCTCTTCATTATTTTCCCATTTTTCATGGAGGGTTGACAGTAATCCACTAGGTTGTAATCATTTTCCTATACTTTTGAGAGAGATTGACTATGGTCATTGCTTCCCTACCCACGTGCCCTAGTGGAAGCTGGATCAGGCAGACTGGTCCACTTTCACCTCTCTCACAGAATTTGATCCTGCTATTGTGAATCAGCTATTAATAGATGACTGTGTGGCAGGGTTAACTGAATGTATTATACAAGCAGCTGCTCAGTATATTCCATAAACCTCTAGAATGTTTTCCATGATATTCTCGTCCGTGGTGGAATCTTGCTTGTCCCTTGGCATGGAAGACTCAAAAACGGGCCTGGGATACTTTCCGTAGATATCCCACACTTTCGAACTGCATCACTTTCCAACGGGCTCGTGCACATTCTAGGTGAGTAAGATGTCAAAGCCAGAAGGAATCTTGGATTAAGTTTACAACTACCATATCTTCTACCACCAGTTCCAAAATCATATGGGACAGGATTTGAAAGGTCAATGGGTACTACAATTCTGTCCCCCTCTTGATCTTACTCTCTGAGGGTCAGGAGGTGACTGATGACCGGAGCATTGCTAATACTTTCGGTGAAAGCTTTTGCCGGGTATCTAGCACTTCTGCCTGTTCCTCCACCTTCTTGGCCATCAAGACTCGGGTAGAGCATTCACCTCTTTCATTTTGGACTGACTGTCTTTTTTACTATAATTGTCCTTTTACACTGTACTTGAAAATGGCCCTTCATTGGTCTGGCAGTACATCTGTTGGACCTGATGATGTACACTATGAAATGCTGCTGCGCTATCTTTTTCCTGTTTCTCTTGATATTCTTCAAAATGTTTTTAACCGGATCTGGCAGGAGAATGTTTTTCCTGATGCCTGGTGCCAGGGTATTATCTTACCTTTCTCTAAACCTGAGAAAGATTCCAAGATTCCTTCACAATACTGTCCAATTGCTTTGATGAACTGTCTCTGTAAGACCTTAGAGAGGATGGTTAATGCTCGTCTTGTTTGGTTCCTCGAATCAAACAACCTCCTCTCGTCCACCCAATGTGAGTTTCTGATGACAGCACTCCACCACGGACCACCTAATTTGACTTGAAACATCAATCAGAGAAGCCTTTCTCAAATGCCAACATCTTGTATGAATATTCTTTGACACTGAGAAGGCTTATGACACAACGTGGAGGTATGGCATTTTGCGAGACCTCCATATATATGGGTTACACGACAACTTACCCATGTTTATTAAAAATGTTTTAATGGGCAGGAGTTGGAATAAGTTTGTGTGGATTCAACACTTTCCCGTTCTTTTGTACGGGTACTTGGGGTCCCTCAGGGCTGTGTTTTAAGTGTCACACTTTTCAGTACAAAGAAAATGTCATCACTGAAAAACTCCCTCTCACTGTTGCAAATGGGTTGAATGTTGACGACTTTCACATCTCGTGTCAGTTGTTGAACATGAGATATATTGAGCGGCAACTACAAACAGCACTCAGTCGTGTACTGAAGTGGACTACAGCGAATGGCTTTCATTTTTCTCTCTCTAAAACCGTTTGCCGTCAATGGCGTATGCACCCTGATCCTGAACTCCATATTGGTGAAGTTTCTCTGCCAGTGGTCCCTGAGACCAAGTTCTTGGTTCTTATCTTTGACCGTAAGCTGACCTTCATACCACACTTAAAGCAGCTAGGGTCAAATGCACAAGAGCACTGAACATCCTCCGTTTACTCTCTAATATCAGTTGGGGACTGGATCAATGTTCTTTGTTAAAGATATATCGTGCTCTTATTTGTTCAAAACTCGACTATGGCTCTGTGGTGGTTGCATGCAGAATCCCCTCTACAGCTTCTGTGTTCACTGCTGAACTGTACGCCATATCTCTTGCCTTGAATCATATTGAACCTGAGCAGTTCTCCGACTGCACTATTTATACTTGCTTAGTTCTCTTCTGGCCTTGGAATCGCTTTACATTGGCTCACACCCTGTTCTTCCTGATATTCAAAACTGACTGGCCCATTTTTCATTAACATCTACTTCTATCCAGTTTTTCTGGATATCAGACCATGTTGGTATTTGCGGGAATGAGCTTGCAGATACGGCAGCTAAATCTATCTGCTCTGGCACTATCACCACTATGCCTATTCTGTACATGGACTATGGTCCTGTATTCAAGGCTCAGCTCTGTGCCAGCTGGCAGTCCACTTTGAGTGAGCAACATGACAACAATTTTTTTCAAGTAAAGCCCTATATTGGGCTTTGGCCGTCTAGTTTCCTTAAGGTTCAGAAGGAGGAAATTGTTCTAACTAGACTACACATTGGTCACAGTTTTTTAACTCATCATTTTCTTTTATCTGGAACTGATGCACCAGTGTGTAGTTTGTGTGACATTCAAATCACTGTAAGCCATGTTTTACTCTCTTGCTATTGTTACGACTCTTAACGATGGCACTATTTTAAAGATGTTCTGTTCCAAGGTTTGTCTGTAACATTGGACAGTGTTAATGATGACACTGTCCACCTTGATAAAGTTTTTAGTTTTTAATGGCCATTAATCTTTTTAATCTCATTTAAGTCTTGGATATTTATTCATTACACATTTTTAATTGTGGTTTCCTTTTCAGAGTCTCAATCTATCTAGTTCAATTGGAAAATTGAATTTGGATATTGGAAAATAGCCAGAACATTAAATAACTCGACACCAGTACTGGAAAGGCCAACTTCAGATAACTAACGCTGCTGTCCGTTTGAACAACTCATTTGTCATCTTGGCGAGTTGTTATTACAATTTTTCTGCATGTCTTTTGACACTTTTATTACTTTTACCTTTTGGTACTGGCCATAATAACACATAACCCGGAACCAGGACTGGAAAGAAGAACTTCAGGTGACTGATGGTGGTTCTTGTACTTACCTGTTAGTCTTCCTGGGAGGTTATGATCATTACCATTTTACTTTAGGAAGTTCTTTACAACTTTGTAGAGTGGATGTCAACATTGGTTTTATGCCATTTTCTGTTTTTAATTGCTGTTTTGTTTATACCTTTGTTTCTTTTAATGAATTTTACTACATTTACTTTACTTTTACCTTTTTACAGGACATTTAGCCAATTTTTATTACGATTTTGCTATATGTCTTTTAACACTTTTATTATTTTCTTTTTTGATAGTGGCTATTATGACAACCCAAAACCAGGACTGGAAAGACCAACTTCAGGTGACTGACGGTGGTTCTTGTACTTACCTGTTAGTCTTCCTGGTGGGTTTTGATCATTACCATTTTGCTACCGAAAGTCCTTCATAACTTCTCTTACTTTGCTTTCTCTTTTAACATTGTAAACCAGGTGTCAACATTGTTTTTATGCTTTTTATGTTTTTCAATGATGTTTTGTTTTACTTTCATTTCCTTTTATGTATTTTACTACATTTAATTTATTTTTACCTTTTCACTGGATTTTTGGCACAGATAGCCTAGCTGCTTTGTGCCTTAAAACACTAAATCAATCAATCAATTCTATGTATTTTTAATTTTATTGGATTTTGAACCATGTCTGACTGATATTTCTACCACTCATGTTGCAAATTGCTTGATAAACGTGTAGTTCGTGTTACCCTCAGGAATTGTATGGCACATGACTTATTCATGAGTTGCTCATAGAAAATTTTTTATTATTATTTTTAGTTTACTTAATCTAACCTAAAACTTTGATATAGATGTGTTAAGATAAAAGTAAAATATCAGAATTAAATACACATACCTTATAATAACCTGTATCTAAAAGTAATCTCACTAGTCATGTTTATTTGATATTTTTCTTAGTTATAATCAATGTCATGAAGTAATGTGTTTTAGTCAACAAACTTCAGTTGTTTTAGTAAAGTAGTCTTGTGAACAATTTGTAGGGAGAAGCCCACAAAATGATATTAAACTTATTTTCAGCTCCTTACAAGTTTTGTACTATCTTGGATATATTGTATATTTTCATATACAACAGTTTAGCAATAAAAACATTAACTCAATCGTGAATTGTGATACCTTTAATTAGCACAGTTTAGGATTAAGTCAATTTTTTAAGGGAGATTAGTTTGAATATGTCTTTTACAAAAACCAAAAGAAGATGAAAATACAGTTAGTTTTATGTGAGAATAATTGGTTTGTTGAACTAAAATGACTGAGTCAAGCATCTGATTGATTAATGAATTCTGCTAATTATCCAGCTCTAATTGTAGTAAACATCACTATGTAACAGTTTTTGCTGATATAGAGAAAAAGTTATAAGTGAATTTTGTTAAATGTTTCTAACTCGCACAGATGTTTTATTTTCAAACAGAGAGATACAGATGAAGATATTGAAGATGATTTTATAGGCAAAGATGGTGTTGATCTACTTGAGACAGAAAATATTGATCAGGAAATAATAAGAGTGAGTTAATGCTAAGAAATTAAAAGTTATAAAGTATATTTTTTTACAGTTTTAACCTTCTAATTAGGTAATCATTTACTAATGTTCAAGAATTACAAACCACTCCTTAGGTTTATTTCAGATATTATATTTAGCACTTCCTATGTGACAAAGAAGGAATTGTAATATTTTTAACGTATTTAAAATTACATTGATTAATGTTATGTGAAGTAACTGACAAATCAAAATTACTGTTATAAAATTGTTATGAAATTAATCAGCTAATTGGAATAAATGTGTCCTATAATAATAATAATAATTTTTCTGAAGAGTGGTGTTAACTCTTAGCTCAGAATGTTTTTAGTGTTATGCTGGAATTATTTTCATAATTGGTTAGTAATTATTATTATACCCTATAAGATGTAAATTTTTCTTTAATTTTGTGGATAATAACATGGTTTAGAGTAGTTTTCAGCCAAAGAAATGTAAATATTATTGGAAACTATAATCATTTGATGGGTAAATTGGGATTTTTGGTTGGGGTTTAAAGAACTAAAGCTGTTTTAATCACAATCTATCAAAAACAGAATGAAAATGACAAATCAAACCTGGAAGTGCTTTAAATGCCGTGGTAAATGTCATCTGTATTGTGTATATTACATTTGTTGTTGCTGCATTTTTTAACAGATTTAATGTTTTGGTCTTTTTACGATCACTGTTTGTTGTTTGAAGAGAAAGTTTTTTTTTATAGTTATTTTGATGCTTTTTTTATTATACAATTATTAAATGTTTTATTTAATAATTCATATTCTACAGTAGGTGACAGCATAGGTAATTAATTTTTCATGAAAATAGGCAACAGATATATATTTGAAAATGTTAGACATTTGATCTCATTTTTACAAGAAGATTCTTTCATTTATATTTTTACTATCATACTTATTAATAGAATCCAAAAATACAGTAATGTATTCCTGATGCACTGGTTGATTTTACAGAGATCTCCGAAGGTGCATCTTTGTTACCACTCTAGTTTCTTATTTCTTAATAAAATGTGAATTTTGTTTTACGATTTAGAGATTATTCAACTGTACATATCCATAAACACATAGGAACTTTGAAGTTTATGGGTAGTGCAGATGTGGAACTTCTAATTGAAGAGAGCTTTCTTATGAAACAAAATCTTGCTAATTTAAATCATAACTAAACTTTTCTTGACTTAAGCTAATTTCAGTTGTTCTTCATTAATTATACTAGGTACCTTTACTTATCTATTGTAGATCTATATCCAAGTTCATTTACCCCAGTGTGTATGTTTTAACATTTCCATTACAATATTTATGGTTGTACAGAGAATTATTGTAGATTCACATTGCTATTTCTACTTATTATTTTGCATTTACTGTATAGATTTATGGAAGATACAATGTTTATTCTAAAATATTCAATAAATGTGTTATGTGTCATTTGTGTAGTCGTGTTTTTAAATATTAGATTGCATTTTCTATTTCATGGTTCTGTTAATAGAAAGTATTTTACTTGATATGGAAGGTACTATGATTATACTGTTTGTGATGTGTTTTTGTATAGGCATGTGAGGAAGCAGAAAAAAGCTTTTATAATGAAAATGAAGAAAACACAGAAGATTTACTAAATTGTGATGATCTTAAAATTGATGAAAAAAATCTTGAAACTGATGATCAAGATTTTGGTACGTGGGTTGATGATTGAAATTTTTTTTTTTTTCATTCAAACGCATGTAATTCTAAAATAAATAATAACTATTGTTGCCTTTCTTGAAAGAGTTACAACCACATCAGGAAAAACTAAATCTTTCTCAGTTTTTGTTTTGATAGCAGTAATACTCACATTAAGGTATTGTTTATAGCATCATACTAACACTAGTTCCTTTGTTTTCAATTTTCAGATGGATCTAGTTCTTATAACAACCTCTAGGATATGTTAACTTAATCAGGCTTTTCTCCGATTGTGTAAGAAAGGGTTAACCAAAGATATTAATACAGTTTAATTTTGGCCCATTTAGCACATTAGTATGCATATACTGTGCATAAATATTGTTTTATTTTCTTGTTATCTTTGCTTACTGGTACTTGTTGAGTATTAAGGGCAGCTGAAATAGTTTATGTGAAGAGAAGTTAGGATTTCACTTGAACAGAGTGTAAGGACTCTGTAAAAGGCTATGTTTCATTTTCTTAAAACTATGTCAGGAAGGATCAGTTTGTTACAGTGCAGTAGCTCTTCTGTTATTTTGAGATTAGCTGTTCCCATTAAATAAGTTATTTTTTATCTTGCAAATTTTAGTGCACCATTATAACAGTCTGTTTCAGTAATCAATATGAACATTTAACTGTCTGTATATATTATGTCATTGATGTTTTAATGTAGGAAATATCTGAATAGTTTCAAAATGAAAATTAATAATTTAATTATTTTGATATATCCTGGTATTCCAAAGACAAAACAAAATCTACACAGTTTTGGTGAGTGTCTGTTTTGTAACTGTACTTGTATTTATTCAATTTATTATAAAAAAAACAATTATATAAAATGATAATGTATTACTAATTTGATATTAATTTATAATAAAATAAACATAACTAAACATTGGCAATAACACAAAACATCATGATTCATGGTACAACTTGGGCTAGGGTTGTTGACATGGAAACTATTAAAGACAAGTATAATATGAACAGTGATTGTGAAGAAAAATCTGTATAAAGCAGAATATGGATGGAAATGTATATTTTCAGTAATTTAGAAAATGGTTGAATTAAAAAAATATTGAGATGCAGAATTGACAGTAACTAATAATACAGCATATGTAAAAGTTTTTGATGGTATAGCACTGTTATCCATGAATCTTTGTAGAAACAGTTGAACTTTTACCAGTGATTACCTGAATATATCCTATTAATCTGATGTTAGTAATTTAATGCATTGTGCATATGTATAATATATTAGGAAAATTTACTATTTTTGCCTCTACTAACTGTTTATCATCAAGAGTAAGGCTTCCATATCTGGGTATATTCTCAAGCTCACATGCATCAGTTAGAAAAAAATGCAAATTTTGGTTAATTTAGTAGCTTTATATGTAATGCATTTTGGTTGGTTGATTGACTGAATCTAGATCAAATTGAGCATTACAGTAATCCAGAAAATGCACCATTTTGCTTCATTGTATAAAAATTTTTGAGAGAGAACACCTCAGACCCCTTCCACTTCAGAATGCAAACACTATTAGCATTTTCAGTACTTTACCTACAAAATAAAACTTTATTTTTTGAATATCTCACCCAAACACATTCATAAAAGTTGGAAGTTCTGTTTATCAAGCAGCAAATAATATGCTAGGTGCAGAAGGGAATAAAGATTGAAGGAAAAGATGAGTATATGCAGCTTGACAGAGTTGGTTTAATAGATTTGACATTGTTTTGAAACTTGGTTTTCAGACCACAATGTGCTCTTGATGTTGAGATACTGATTATTCTGGAGATAATATAGTGCTAGTAAGCTCAAATGCAGTTGATGTGTTAGTATTTTTTCATTATGTCTAAATCGAAATGCCATGTGAAAGTGAATAAGTGAGTGCTTTTAGAAAAAGTTTTAATTGGTTGTAGTTTTATTCAATGTAATAAGCAACATTTTGTGAGAATAAAATGAAGAACTTAACACTTGAGTTGCCTAATATTATTATGCAGTATCACAGTCAGTGGACTTTTCTATGAAAATAAGCTACACTAATACAGTTGTAAATTGACAAAGTTATAAGCACAATGAAAAATTATTTTAAATAAGTTACATGCCACATATATTAGGCTAGATCGTCATTATTTAGTATATTCTCTACATAAAACTATTTTCATTATGCTTACTGTCAGTATCAATGACAAATTAGTTTTGAGTACAGTAAGTGACATTTATGTCTATGCCAGTTTCTTAGCCTATTTAGGTATTATTATACATTATGAAGGAATATAAGTTATAGAATTGTAAGGATTGGGGATGTTTTATTAGTGGATCTAGTTCTGTATGTGAAGTATCCTTTATATGAAACTAGAATTTACAATTTAGTTATTTAAGAGTATAATCTGACAATCTCTAATGAACAAACTAAACCTGGGTGAACATAAAAATATTTTTAAGAACATCATGGTCAATTAGTAGAAAGAGCTCAATCCTTTCGACATAAATGAACTTGATCCATACAGCTTCAAAGTTTGTGCCACAGTGACATGTTCTGCTTGATTTCTTTAGTGTGTGAAGTTGCTTTATAAAGGTTGAAAGTACAAGTTTACTGTAGTGTGTTAGCAGCTGAAATTTTTCTGGCTGTATACCCATCAGAAAATATTGTTTTAACCCTCTTGCTATGAGCTTGGTCAGTTCAACCAAGTCTGTAACCCAAAACTAACCATCTGATTCCCTGTATTATAATTTTTAGATGTGTATCTTCATTATACAAAAGTACACAAAATATCAGATTTTAATAAAGAATTGTAACTAAAAGTCTGTTTATAAATATGTGGAATAATAGTGTTCACTTGTGATGATGATAAAACCAACTTGTAGAGAATTATATATTTAAAAACGGCTGGTATGGATAGAGAAAGCACTAGTAGAGGAGCGAACTCTACTAGTGGTTTCTCTACCCATACCAACTGTTTTTAAATATACAATAGTGTTGACTGCTCTGAGTGAAAAGTAATTTTCAGGTTAAGATTAAAAATACTTTTTTCATCTAAAAAATGTTTTAAGTTTCATTTGGATAATTTCTAAAACTTCCTTAATAAATGTCAAACATTTTTGAGAAAAAACTTTATAGTTTGTTATTTTCCTAACTGATTTTATGATGGTCAAATTGACCAACTTCATGACCATCATAAAAAAAAATTAGTTGCTCTTTTTTTTTTCTTTCCAGAATAATTGCAAATTGTAGCAGAAAACTTTAATTGTTTCTCCAGAATATTGTAAAGTTCACAGCAGTATACATTTGTTTATGCTTAAATTGTATTGTTTTATTTACTTTTGATCCATGTATAATTAATAATCCTACCACAAAAATCATAAATTATTTGGTGAATGCATAACTCAAACTACCTAATTGAATTACATAAAGCATGAGCTGTCACAAGCATACACTGCAAAGAATTATTATTATTATTATGTTTTATTATCTTCCTAGTCTAGTTTTACTGGATTCTAATTGTTACATTTTAGTTACTTATATAGTTAAGAATATATGTGAAAAAAAGAAATATAGTACTCATCTGTGTCCTTTTTTTTCATTAGTAACTGTTGACGAAAGTTATGTTATGTACTAATGATACCAGTACACTAAATTTTATTTAATTCAATAATGCATCTGATAACACAAAAATTAATGACTACAAAGCAAACAATCTCCTATAACTATTGTAATTTATTTGTCTTTGTAAGTACGTGATAAGATCCTCTTTGTGATATGAATACTGCAACAGAAATTTTAAGACTGAAGGTGAAATAGAGAATACTTTGTACTATACAATACAGTGTAGCATAATACATCATTTGATAGATTAAAAGTTTAGCTTTTTACGGTTATAAATAACATGGTATAAAATGTCAGAGAGAACTGTTGACAGTTGGTGAAAGAAAAGATGTTGACAGATGAGTGTGACAAGCGAGTCTGATTTTCTTGCTTAAGGCTGTGTAATCAAATCAAACAAAGGCTGTAAAAGCAATATTTTCTATGATTAATAACTATATTATGAGTAATTTATGTTAAATTCTGTATTTCTTGGAGCAGGTGATAAATAAATTAGAGAAGAGGGAATATCTAGATAGGAAATCTCAATTCTTATACCAGGAAATATTTTTTTATTAAATTAAAACTGAAATTAAAATTTTAATATTAACTATGTTTTGATGCCAAATATTTGTATACACTGATAATAAAGTAGGTTAATAGAAGCATTAAGTGTGACACACAAAAAAAGTCATGATATGAACACTTTGACCAGACAAGCAGATTAATAAATATGTGATCTAAAAGAAGCACATTTGTTAAAAAGATTTCTTGTTTCACAGCAGTAAATATGTAACTCCCATGTATTAAAAGTTAAACATAATAATCACAATTTTTAAAATCTAAAGTGTTGTTTATGCTGAAATAAAATTTTTGTGATTTAAATTGAAACTAAAAATTGTGATTGGTATGCATTATCATAAATTAATAAACTGCCTTTGTTGTGGTAGTTTATTAATAATTCAGAAACAGTGTGGTAACTCAATTAAAACTTTCCAAATTGTGACTCTCAACAAACAACCTGTTTTGTTTTTATTAAACAATATATAAGTAACATTTTTCAGTTTCACATATTAAAGGCAGGGATACATTACAGATATATTGATGAAAGGTTTGGGGAAAAGTGGGGAAATTTCATTCAGCATGGGAATTCTTTTTACAACTCGTTATTTTGATGTAGCATGAAATGTTTTATAGAAATTCTTGCATGAAATAAACTTTCCCACCTCTGTCTGTCATTTATGCTTGCTGATAGATGTTCTCACTCAGAAAGGGTTAGTAAACAAAAATTTGGAAATTCTACTTGCATCTTTTTACCACAAGCCTTGCATTAACTCCCTCCTACACAAGGTAATCCACGTGACCACTAGCACATGATCATAGTCTTATTCTTTCCTCGGCACTGTCTGGGATAAGATTTTTTATTTTCCTTCCATTTTAATAAACTACTTTTCTTCTTTAGTGTTAAAAGTAATTTTGTCCTATTTCTACTTTCTTTCCATCCAGCTTATTGCAGCTTTGTTTTTTGTAGCTATCACATTTCTTCAATATAGTACTTAAAACACTGAATGCATTAAAAAAAATTGTGCAAAGTACTCCATACTTGAAATGGATGTGATCTCCCAGTGGGTGCAGATTTACTAGGCATCTTTGATCTTAAGAATGTTGTACCACACAAGTTTTCTCTTTCTGTGATGATTTCAGAAAGAAGTTTATCTTTGTAAGTCATCACTGTTGGCACCTTCACCAACTTTGGTGTGGGATTAAAGCTGTTTGTGGTGCTGAGATGTAAATATAGTTTCTGAAGATAACATTTTCCTTACTTGAAAATGTATTTTAGATGGATACTTACATCTCTGTAGTACCACATAACATTCCTTGCTGCTTCTGGAGCATTTCATTTGCCTTGTCAAGAATAAGCCTATAAACCTATTATATGGAATTACTGTGGATGGAGGATGTCTATCAATCTAAATGATGGAGAGCAACAGTATTATGATAATTGTGCCATAGACTGATGCAATACACATAAATTTGGAGGTTATTCAAGACTAGTGGTATGCACAATAAATTCTATGATAGTTACATGCAAGATAATAGTTCTTCATGGATCAGAGGGCTAAGCAATTATCTTAATTACACTTTCAGGCAAGGAAAATATTAGTATTACTTTCAAAGCAGAATTGAAATCTGAAATTTAAATAATTATAGTATGAATGAAAACAATTATATTGATGACCAATGTACAAAGAAAAAACTCCAGTTCTCAAACATCAGTATAAAACAATTAGTTGTTTTTGAAACATCATCATATAATTCAGAAGGGAACTTATTTTCCACAATTTGTTTTATGAGGAATATCTGATAAAATAATTTTTCTTAATAGAAATTTAACATAATAATTTTTGTTTGTCAGAGTAAGCTAATTGTATCACAGAAATAATGAAAAAATCAGCCCATAAGAACTTGAAAGAGCAGGGCTCCCAAAAGCTAGTTAAAAGTCTGTTTTTGTCTAATGTGATTTTGCCAGTTTGTAATGGTCATTGTATATTGCACCCACATTTCTATTTAAAAGCTTTACAGTAAATTAGAAGTAAATAATTTTACATAAAATTATTTCTCTAGTTAAGTAGCTTGAATTGTTTTAAAAGTAAAGTAGAATATACATAAGTTGTAGAAAACTTTTCTGTGAAAAGTGTATTATTAAAAATTTTGATTTTATTTTTCATATCATTTCTTATTTTTGTTGTCTAAGCATGTTACCCACTGTAAATTTGGTGTTACTTATAATTTAGAATTAATATTTTAAAAACCATTTAAAAATTAAATAACTATGAACTTGTAAATGTAATTGATCAGTAAAAATATTGTATTCCAGATTGCCCACCTGCAACAGAGGACCACTTGAAGCTTCTACGCCATTACTTTGGCCATACTTCATTTCGACCGTAAGTTTGTGCTTGTCTTTTTGTAAAGACAGAGATTAATTATTCAAATAATGGAAGCCCACATTAAAGCATAAATGCCTGTCACAATTTATCAGAAAATTACACATTTATTAAATTGTATTTGTTTATTGTATGCACCTTTTAATTCTAAATCATATTTTATAAAAGCCCTTGTATCTTTAAACATATTAGTAGGTAGAGTTTTAATTTTATTTTAGTCATTTGGCTAAAACTCAAAGATTTTATTAATCACTGTGGGGGAGCCTCTGCTGGGACAGCAGTAAATCTTGGGATTTACAGTGCTAATATCAGTGATTTGATTCCCCTCGGTAGACGCAGCAGATATCCCGAAGTCGCTTTATTGTACGTAAAATGTAACACTATGTGGGAATTGTCAAGGAATAGGGACTGCATTTATTCAACATACAGTTTTTGAATGAAATTTTAGAGTGGCACTTTATTGACCAAGTTGCAATTACATAATTTTCTGGAAGTGAAAGAATGGCTGCTATTCAGTTTTGTGTTCCAGTGAAAATTCTACCTGGAAAGTCTTTGGAACAATTTTTGTTAAAATTTTGCAAAGTCTTAATGACAATTTTTGTTCAAATCTTATACATTCCAACACTGAATGTTTTGAAAATGTTCTAAATATTTTTTCTTTGGGCTTAAACCTTTTTTATGTTTGTTTAAGATTAAAATTGTCTTAATAAACTCATCAAATACAGTACAACTGAGATAGAGGTTGAGGCATGTTGAATTGTATTGCTCTTGCTCTATATATGACATATAGGACTTTATTTTCAAAAAAGAGAAACCCAAAAGCTGGGTTAGTCTCTTTCAAATGTAGTAGTGATATTACAGATATGTGTATTGTGTTTTTATATACAAAATAAAATGTATAAAGCTCTCTTCTCTGTTTTAGGATGCAGTGGAAAATTATCCATTCTGTGTTACAAGGACAAGATAACTGTGTTATCATGGCAACAGGTGAGTATGTGTAACTTGATAACAAACTTGGAAGCGTCCCATAGTTTGAATATGCATAAGTAGGTTTCACAGTGCATTAACCTTAGGAAATCAGAAACTGAAAGTGTTTATAAAACACTTTAGTGATAATAAAAATTTATCAGTGATAGCATGGGATGTAATATTTTAGTACTAATATCATAAATAAAAGCAATTTACTTAATTAAAAGGGATACATTACATTTAGAAATAAACACATACTTTATTGATGCTTGCTTCAAAGGTTTGTTGTTTCAAAATAATTGTTCAATGGGTTCAGTGAGTTTCTTTTTTACTCCTAAAGTAATAGCTTACATATTTTAATTGTCAGGATCATCTTTTCAATCTGGATAAAAACTGAATAAAACAGAAAATATGTTTACAAGAAGTCAAAGAAACCAGTATTAAGGGTATACCATGGGACTTTTTGTTTTTTGTGTATATAGTGTAGAACTTGAACATGGACAATATGTAAGAATTACAGTAGAAATTGAACTAAACAAAATAGTGCAAGCTTCAATTTTAATAAACTTTGTGCTAGAAATGTTTGAAAATAATAAGCCATGATAAATCCAAAGAAAATTGTTCATTGGACTCTGGTTTATGGTTAATATATATTGTAACACACTGAAAAAATAAGTGGTTTATATTATGATGGTTTTTGTGCAATGGTTCATAAGTAATTGTAAAATTGCCCATATTTTTATTTGTTGTACTTGAAGTAAAACAAGCTACATAGGATCTTTATTACTTTGGGAAGGTTTTTTTCTTTTTATAAAAACAGGTTTAAAATTTGAAAATCTAATTAAGGTACTTTTAAACAAAATATTATGCACTAAACACACTTTTAAAATTTGTTTTAAGCATTTAATTTAAATCTTTTAACTTAGTCTGTTAACATAATATATTTGCTATGCAATCTATTAAACTATAATGGTTTCTTTTAATAAAAGTATCAGATATCATACATAAGAGCTTCAAATGGAATTTTTTGCTCAAATTTCTGGTTTTTTCTATGCATGTGTTTTGCCAATTTATGTTTATTTGGATATAAATGGCTATTGGTGAAGTAATGAAGATTGATTTTGGAGTATTGTTTTTAGAAATTTTTTAGTAAAGAATTTAAAGAATTCAATTAATCTGGTAAAAAAATTAAGAATTGGCTGAGAAGAAAAATATATGAATTTTTTTTTAATGCTAAATTGTAGAATACTAGGTGGGGTTTCATTGCCAACTTATTAATAAAGGTCAACAGTGAAATACTCTGTATGAGGCTTATAGTTGGCTTATTTATACAATAATACATGGAATTGAACTTTTGAAATGTGACATTATGTATAATTATAAATATATTCTGTCATTTGTATACTTTTAAAAACTGAAGCCTGTAATTCAAAAACTGGTTTATTGTGTGGAAAACAAGAGTAAATTATATAAACTATATCTAAAAATTGGCAGAGTGACTTATGTTACTGTTAGGTTCTTTATGTTAACAGTTTAAAGTCACTACCACTTAAGTTATTAAGACAATTGTTTAATGCTGTTCTTTTTTTTTAAAAGAATAGTGATAATGATTTTTGTTTTCAAAACGTTCATATTTTCAATTGTAATCTTCTATGAAACTATTATATGATAATTTTAGAAGTAGTAAAGTGCTTTTTTATTTTTGTTTTATTATAAGTAACTTTGAAATAATTCAAACATTGACTTAATGTTTTTACACCATGTTTTATTATGTTGAAACTACGCAAAACTTAGGTACAATGTGATGTCAGTCATACAGTCCATACCTTAATTGCACATAGTTAAACTTTCTTTGGTTACTCAAGTCAAACTGAAAACAAATTTAATTTTCCTTTCTTAGGAGAAAGCTTTGGCACAGAAGAGTGCATTGGAATGAAAACATTTATGGACTTAATTTGTAAAGGGCAGGTCTTCATCAGATCAAGTTATATTGTTTTTTGACAACTTACTGTTCTTTGCTTTTGTATTAGTTAAGCATGTTAAAGATTTTTATGTTGTAGTTATTAATATATAACAGTTAATAACTGATATAATTAGATTAATTAGAATAGAAAATACATCTTTATTCAAGTATGTTCACTTGTTTTCTTCAGTAATGCTCAATGAATTATGCTATGTTTAGTCATGGCCCCATACACAAAGACTAGGTAGTTGTGAACTTACTTGAACCATCAACTTGGATAAAGGTTATGCACTACAATATTATATTTTTATATGAAATTGTTACTTTCACAATTATTTTTTCTCTCTTTCTTGCTTTCATAATTTATTTCTTTGTCTTACTAATTTGCTATTTTAATAAAGAGAATAACTTGTTTAGATTGTGTCAAGGTGTGTAAAGCTGTTCTTAAAAGGCATCTTGGATTGTTCAAATCATATAATAACCTGAAAAATAGTCTGTTATATGTCTCTTTGTTGCCTATTATTAAGTAATATGAACTCTTCTTGAACATCCAAGATACCAGTCTTCTGTGTTCCCATGTTTATTTACCATTACAGTAATTTGTTTGTGATATTCTGTACTTTACAGTAATAAGGGTAAAATGTTACTTTGTTTTATGGATAAAAATTTTACTTTAACAGAACTGGATTGATATATTTCTTTTCCAGGTTATGGGAAAAGCTTATGCTACCAGTTTCCAGCTGTGTATTCCCAAGATGGCATTGCTGTTGTGATTTCGCCCCTAATATCTCTGATGGAAGATCAAGTTACAGCTCTTGGGTTAGTTGAATTTTACAATACTAATCTTTTTCTTGAAGATGAGTTTAAGCAAAAGAGATGTGGGCAAGTCAGGTTGAATATCAATCAGATGTATTATTTTGAAAGTTATCTTAAATGTAATTTTTAAACTTAAAAATATATTCTAATAAAGGATCAGTTGAGATGAGATTGACATAGACAAACAGTCTGAAAACTGGTTTATACTTATGCATTAGTATTCAGCCAATATAAAAACTATAACTGAAAATGTTTTTGAATATAAGTTGCAAAATAATCTTGTTGTATGTTAAGAGATTATTATAGAAATATAAAAACATGACAGTTTTTAATTGAGACTGAACATTTACAAATCCACAAAGTTGCATAATTGATTTTATCTACTGACTTACTATGTAAAATTGAAAGATATATATAGATTTGAAATTTTATAATTATGTTCCTGTTCTTCAGGAAAGTTTTTTTAGCTAGCAAGAAAAACAAATCAAAACATAGTCCAACTGTATTTGATGAAGAAGGGTAGATTAAGATTTCATCAGTTATACTTTAAATCAACAAACAAAAACATGTTATCACAAAATGAAATTATTTTATTATTAAGAATAGAGACAAGTGAGTATATGAAGTGGACATGTAAAGTTGTATGGAATTAATCTCATTGTCTCTTCGCAGGAGTTGTACAATGTAATTTTAAAAACAAGAATTTGCTAGTATTGCAGAAGTATATAGTTGTAGTGCTTTTCATTATAATTAAGTTGGTGTAATTTTGAATAGTTTGCATGATGATTGTTTAAATGATTTTTATGAATATAATTTAGAATGTAGATATGTATTTACCTTATTTTATGTTCTGTCATGAATATAGTGGCTATTGGGATTGGAAGGAGTCTTTTTCTGGACAAAATTATTCTAATTTATTGGTCATATCCAGGCTAAATGCTGAAAAGTTTGTATACTAGAGTTTGAGACTGCATACACCAGTGACTGTCTCAAATAACATTTATAGTGGGGAAATTTTATGACTCGTACTAATTTCTACAACTAGCTATGTCATCCTTTCGGATAGACTCATCCCTCTTTGGGATTTGGGAGGGGGGAAGCAGATATAACTTCAAAATAATGTGAATGTTTGGCTTTTGGCATATACAACTTTTACCTGTATTAGTACATATTTACAACCTTTTGACATTTGGCTAGTTACAATGGGATACTGCATACGTATCATTTGTATGACAATTTAAGATGAGTTTCCTGGGTATATCTGACTAAAAAAATTCACAGCAGTATGTCTGTAGACTTCTAATGCTGGAAACTTGGTTTCTATACATGTAGTGGGCACATCATATAGCCTGTTGTGTAGCTCTTTGATTAACTATACATAAACAGACTAAAGAAGTTTGAAATTAACTGTGTTCAAGTTATTACACTTTTAAAACTGATCAACACAAGCAAAAATAAACCATCAAGAACCATTTTAATATTCAAAATTATACAAATCCTGTCATAGTTAGTTATATTATCTGTTGAGAGTATTTTAAATTATTCATAAATATAAGTAAATATTATAAAATAGTTATTTAGAGCATTTAATAATACTTTTTAAAAATCTTTTATATAGTAATATCTCTTCAATCCATTAATCACTTTTTGTTCATTTGCTGAAAATTGTTTGTAATCTGTTTTTGTCTTCTAGCTGTTCATTGTTGAGTTAAATAGATGTTTGTGTTCTGTATTAACCCTTTCATGACATGCTCAGTATAACATACACCAGTTCTTCTACATATTTGCATGAATTAAGTATTTACACTATAACTCTTGATACAGCATGTGTATCTTCACAAATTTTGGTAGGCTTTTAGTAAATGTTACAAGTATTTTGTACACAAAACACTCATTTTTAATGAAATATTTTTACTAGTCAGAGTGCAAAGTGATTTAATGTTATGAATAAAAAATATTATATAAAATCTACAAATTTTTTTTTTTTTTATTAGTCTGTGTGCAAAATATGATGAGGCTTCATATGTAGGATGCATGAGTACAAAACAACTTTGTAACACTGAAATTAGTGGAGATCATTGTTTTCTTTATATTTTTGTTCATTGTTTTGCATTTAAAAAAATTGAAATTAAAAAATTCTAAGTAATAATATCTTTGCATATATAATGTATGGTAATGTCACTTTATTTTACAAAATACTGATCTGTTAGCACCGAGTCTAAGAAGAGTAATAGTTCTGTACTTTGTATTCCAGTTTTGTGCTGTTCAAAACAATAATGTGTATTAGCTCATGTTTATGACTTGAGTGATGGAATTATTAGTTACACAGTGTTCAGAAGAAAATTAGTAAATATAACAAGATGTATACTGTTGCATGTTTTAAGTTATTTAGAATAAACAATTGTGGTTTCCCCCCAGTGGCTCAGCGGTATGTCTGCGGATTTACATGCTAAAATCCGGGTTTTGATACCCATGGTGGGCAGAGCACAGATAGCCCATTGTGTACCTTTGTGCTTAATTCAAAACAACAACAACAATTGTGGTTTTCTGTTACAATTTGCAGTCATTCTAGAGAGAAAAATAGGTAATTTAGTATTATTTCCTGCATGGGATTAGATATAAGGTAAAGAAAATAACATAAAATACGTTTTTCTGATAAAAACGTTTGATATTTTCCTGGAAAGTTTTAGTGATTATGCAAATGAAATTTAACAATTTTCAGATGAAGAAATATTTTTATCTTAAAATCAAAATCATTTTGCATGTTGGATAGTTAAATTTATTGAAAGCAAAAGTTTAGCATAAATCTTTAAAATACTTAATGCAAAAAACCTGATTCTTTATATATTTAAAATGTTCAATGATAATCTGCTGAATTTTTTAAAAGCATGCATATATTATCATATGACTGATGTCATTGTTACATTTCATCTACCTGTGGTCAAGAAGTTAAAGAAATAATAGTATTACTTCTTGAGAGTATTATAAATGATTCATGAAGAATAAAGTATTTTTATTTCTGTGTTTTAGGTTGAAGTTAGCCTTTTTACTAGTGTTTAACCATGTTTCTGAAATGAGTTTCTCTTTAAGTATAGCTTGTTTTCCTTTCAAGTACAATTTACTTTTATAAAATTTCCTTAAATTTTAGAGTAGCCAATATTCAGGCTTGTTTGCTTGGTTCAGCTCAGAAAGAAAAATCCACTGTGTTAGGAAATTTAATGAGGTGAGTGTATTTTCACATTCACTTATCTATATTATTACAAAACAGTAATGGTTCTATAAAATTATACCTTCTTACACTGCACACTCTTAGAGAGGTTAATTAACCATACTTCTCTACACAACTACACAACAGTAAAACTGCATTAGTAAAACAGCAGTGACTAAGATATAATGTGATATGCTGGTTTTCTTAACAACACTTTGCTGTTACTTTAAAAGCTGCTACAATATTAAATTGCTTGTTATCTTGTTTACTACAAGTGACTGTTTGTTGAACTCCATCTTAATTTGCTTAGTATCTCAAAAAGTATTTTTCACTTTTGGCTATATGAAACTAACAAAATAAAAAGTGCATTGAAATTTTCAAAAGTTGCTAAATGGCTAAAATATTTGCAGTTTGCTTTTATATTACTTTACAAGTGCCATTTGAAGATTGTAAACTTATAATGCTGGGGATAAGAGTATATTAATTTGAGAACTTTAGAAACTGAATTTCACTGTATGGTTGTTTTAAAATAACATTTCTGTATGATGTGATTTGTACTCTGCACAAATCAAACAGAAGTTTCAGTTGAAAAAAAACACATTAAAAACAAACCCTCAAAAGTCAGAAAGTAAATTAACTTCATTGAAAGGTTTGTACAGTTGAACAGCAATGTCTGAACATTTTTTAAAAACATAAAAAAATTGTGTAGGTTTCTCAAACATAAATTAACTTAGTTAGTCTAAACTTACGTTTTTAAAAGGAAAGTTGTCGTTTCAAACTCTTGATTCAATAAATTCTAACTATTTTTTACTCATTTTATACAGACATTGGTCTATTCAGATCAATTCAATGATGATTTTTTTAGTTTTGTTTGTTTTTCAATTATAGTGGGAAGTACAAGCTTTTGTATATTACACCAGAGTATGCAACAACAGCTACTGAAGTACTTGATAAGCTACATATGAAAGTAGGTTAGTATGAAATAATTTGTTTTCACAATGATAAAAGTTGAAGTTTCCATAATAATTATAATACTTGCTTATTGGTTTTTATTTAGTTTCTCTCACTCATGTCATCCAGTGTCATTTACAGAGAGGTTTCAGATGATTTACATTAGAAATTCATTTAAAAAGGTTTTATTTTTAACTCTCTCACTGGACTTGATCAATTTAACTTAAATCTCGACCACAAATTGACCTTTAGTTTACAAACTATATATTAGTGGCTCAGCGGTATGTCTGCAGACTTACAATGCTAAAAACCAGGTTTTGATACCTGTGGTGGGCAGAGCACAGATAGCCCATTGAGTAGCTTTTTGCTTAATTCAAAACAACAACATATATTAAAATCTTAATGTTTTGTGTACCTTCACAAAATTTTGCATGCTTTCAGTAAGCATTAAAAGTCATTGGTAGATAGAAAATCAAAGTTTTTTAATGAGGTGTTTTAACTAAACATTTCTCTGTAAGTGTATGGAGTCTCCACTGCTCTGAGTGCATGGTAATTTTCATGTTCAGATTAAAAATAGTTTTGTTCATGTTAAAATTGTCAAATACTATTTGTACCCCTCAGTGGACTCAACAGATAGATTGATATGACTTTGCTATAAGAAAACACACACACATACATACTATTTGCATAATTTCTAAAATCTCTTAAATAAATTTCCAACATTTGTTTTCAGGAAAACTATATTTTCTCTACCTTATCTATACACTGTTTGTTTGACAAATTGACAGAGCTTATAACCCCATAAAAAACAACACATAAATCTAAATTACCTTTTTTTTTCTTTCTAGAATGACTTTGAATCATGAAATCAGATTTGTTTATGTTAAATAACTTACACCTGGTAAAATTATACATCTACTTATGTTTACATTTTATTGTTTAATTGTTCTTTGAACTATGTCTAACTAATAATCTTGCCTTACAAGTTGTAAGTTACTTGGCAGATGTGTAGCTTCATTACTCTGTTGAATTATGTGATGAACAAGCTACTCATAAGTGCACCTCATGAAAAATTACTTTACAATATCTTACCTAATCCAACTTAATAAGCTTCTAATATTTAGATTTTACTTTTATAATAATGAATAAAGAATACAGATGAAAAACAAGAAATATAATATTTATCTGGTGTGCTTTTTGGTTTTTTTACTTTATGTTGTCAATGAAACTTAACCTTGCTTCTTTATACCAATGGTACTACTATACTAAATATGTTTATATTAAATAAGTTAATACATTAAAGAATACAGAATAATAATACATAAGCTTGTCAGTGTGTTTTCTGTGGGAATAAAGTTTGAAATGGAAGTGAAACAGGCAGAAATCATTTCTATGGGAATATAATTTGAAATGGAAGTGAAACAGGCACAAAACAATGTAATATTTCATTTGATATGTTACGGCTCTGGCTTCTATTGGTTATGAATAATACAGTGCTAAACATCAGAGAGAACTAATGGCAATTAAAGAAAGAAGTGATATGACAGATGGTTTTCTCCTTGTGGGATGGCAGTAAGTGTTCAGATTTATAACACTAAAATCAGGGGTTTGATTGCTCTCAGTGAACACAACAGATAGTTCCATGTGACTTTGCTGTAACAGAACAGGTGGGCATAGCAAGATTTTCTAATTTATGGTTCCTTTAAACAAATAATGTTGAAGGCTACAAATATTTTGCTTTGTCTGGGTAATAACTGTATTGTAAAGAGTAATTTATATTGATTCCTGTACTTCTGGAAGTGATGGTAAATTAGTTGGAGAAGAGGAGATTTCAGGAGAGAGAATGTCATAATTCTTTTGTTAGGGTGAGATTGAGGAAGTTTTAAAAAAATATGACATAAAATAATGAACTTGTACTGAAATATGATCTGTTGACTACATTTGGTGTCAAGTGTATTCACATATCATGATTTTAAAGTATAATTATATTTTGAAAATTACTCTTAAGAAAGTCATGAGATATACACTTTTACCTGCTTGTAGGGAGAGGGAAGTGGACTTGTGTATTTTACCTGACCTTGCAAGCACCATGAAGCCTTATACTACAATTATGAAACTACTCAAAATGTCTTTACAAGATATAGACAGGTTTCTTAAAACATTACAAGTTTTTCAATTACAAAAAGACAGATTTTTATAAAGATTTGTCTGTTAATGTGTAGAGTCAAAGTGTTGATTGCTCTGAATGCAAGATGATTTTCATGTTAAGATTAAAAATACTTGTATTCTTCTGATAAGTTTCAAATTACATTTGCCTAACCTCTAAAACTTCTTAAATAAGAACTATTTGTTTTTTTATTATTAGAACTTCATATTTTATTTGTTATTTTCTGGATCATAACTTGTTATGTAAACGTCATGTAAATATTTTGTAAACGACAACATGTCGTGTTTTTTTGAATTTTCATTTCTGTTATTCATTTTTCCATATTGATATTATTGTTTCGAAGTTTAAACTAATATTTTGTTATTCATTTAGGGTAACATTTTAGAATTTTCTTGAATTAAGTAGACCAATCATATGTTTGTAAATGAGTGCTGGTGACTTCGTGTCTAGACGTGTAGTCTCGTGCAAGAACGGACACGCGCGGATCGCACTAGAGTTGTATGGAAATTGCAAGATTGTTCGAGAAATAGGCCTACCGGTATAAAAGACGGTGACGAGAGATAGATTCAGTCATCAGTTTTTATTCGAAAAAAGAAGATAGATTCAGTCATTAGTTTTATTCGAAGAACAAGTGAGAGATTCAGTCATCAGTTTTTATTCGAAAAACGAAGATAGATTCAGTCATTAGTTTTATTCGAAGAACAAGTGAGAGATTCAGTCATCAGTTTTTATTCGAAAAACGAAGATAGATTCAGTCATTAGTTTTATTCGAAGAACAAGTGAGAGATTCAGTCATCAGTTTTTATTCGAAAAAAGAAGATAGATTCAGTCATTAGTTTTATTCGAAGAACAAGTGAGAGATTCAGTCATCAGTTTTTATTCGAAAAAAGAAGATAGATTCAGTCATTAGTTTTATTCGAAGAAAAAGAGTGAGATTCAGACATCAGTTTTATTTCAAAAGAAGAGAGTTAGTTATTTGAGAAAGATTAAGTGTTTGCTGTGAATATTCAACTTGGATTTGTGATTGAAGTTAGATTTACGGAAGCTGTGATTTTATTTCGTCAATCTCTACGATACATCTGAATTACTGCTTGTGCTAAGAGACGGCGAATTTATTGAACTGTGAACTGTTTCGGAATTTCTTTGTGGGACCAAATTCACACCCTAGACTGGAATTTGAGACTTTCATTTTAGATCATTATATTAGATACAGGCCAGTACCATTTTGTATTGTGATTAATTTTGAAGTTTGAAACTAGTATTATTTTGTTTTGTAATTAATTTCGAATGTTGTAACTTAATATCTGTCACTGTTATTATATAATTCATGTTATATCTGTTATATTTGTTAATAGTTTAGTGTAATAAATTATACAAGCTGTTATCTGCGTTTTTCTGTTGCGTTTAGTCTATGAAAAACATAAAACATTAAAAAATATGTAACAAACTATACAGGCTGATTTGAAATCTTGTATAAACTCATAAAAAATTTAAATTACTCTTTTTTTTTTCTCTCTGATATCATTGTAGGTTGTAACCAAAAACTATAGTTGTGTATTTTAAATACCATAAAGCTTATAATAATAATAATATACACACAAAGTTATTCTCTTTACTGCTAGTGCAATCTGTATGTTGCATGATATTAGTAAGATTGTGTTTTTGTCTGTTCCTGTTAAATGAAAGAACAGACTTAAAACTATACAACTGTATCACTCATTTTCTGTGAAAAATGTGTGTGTGGAGCCCCAGAAGTAATAAGCACAATTTATCACAATAATGATTATTTTTTCCTTTTATGTAACTTGTTACAGACTCTGTAACTAAAATATTTATGAATCCACACATTTAGTATTTGCATGTGTAATTTTGATATTTAAAAGGCAATAAGAAACTGACATTGACTTGATCAGTAATTCTAGAGTTAAATTTTGTGATTCTTCTAAATTAATGCTGTTAAACATTATAAGTACTGTCTTCTATTGCTTTTGCAATTTATTACTTCATGAAAAAAGTGATTTAGGAATAATTGTTTAATTGTAGGAATCTGCTTAATTGCTATTGATGAAGTTCACTGTGTCTCTCAGTGGGGTCATGACTTTCGACCATCATTTAGACAGTTGGGTGATCTTCGAACTCATTTCTCCGAGGTAAGTAATTGCCACTTGATAATTTAAAATACAGAAAAAGTAGTCTTTAGGATATAATAATTCAATGTCATATAATGCATAAGGTAAGGTATTTTTCTTTAAGTTATAGGAGGTAATTTTCATTACCCCTACAAGGAGCTCAGTCCATTGGACCAGACCCTGGCACTGTAAAGCTATAAATAATAGACATTTGAATTTAGTAAGTTTATCTACATGAAACCTGACAAGCTTTAAGTAAACACTAAATGTGTTGTATAAGAAAATCAGATAGTTCAATAAAATATTTCTGTTTAAGATTTGTCTACAAATTTCCAAAACATTGCTGAGTCAGCATAAACTAAATTTAACTAAAAGGAGAATTTTCATGCTAGGAACAAATTTGTCTTTCATCCACAAGTTTTCAAGTCTCATTTGCAAAATTTCTAGGATGTCCTAAATTAATATCAAATGTTCTTTTTTCAGTAAAATTTTATATTTTGTCTCTTCCTCTACTTCAACACAACATAATAGTTGATCGTTAAGTTTATAAATAAATCATCAACATACAGCTGAAAAATATGAAATGACATATGTAATGCCATTCTTTTCTCCAAACTTACTGCAGAATTGATTAGAAAGTTCCAAATTACTTTTCTTAACTGTTTCAGCTCTTTGTTTTCTTTCTTTCTTTTGTAAATTTGTACTCACAAAAAACAATTCAATTAAAACAACACTTAGAAATAAATTCAACACTAACGAAACAGTGCCCAGTCAGAACTTGACACTGAAATTAATGAACATTGTATCATAAACATCAATATCATCTCAAATAATGGAATCAGGAAAAAAACACCTCATTTCAACAAAAAAATGCAACAACACAAAGGTAGCGTTCAATATTAATAAGCATCAATAATTCACTAACTGTGTTGTTTACTGTCTCGTGACTCTCTCTTAATGTAGCTACTGGCAGGGTATTTATTTATTGAGTAGATCAGGAAAGTACCTTATGTGATCATAAACTTGCATAATCTTTTGCTACATTGTTCATATCTGTATGTTACAGCTGAAAAAGATTGTATCAGTTTCATCGTACATACAAAGATGCCCCCCAGTGGCTCAGCGGTATGTCTGTGGACTTACACACAAAATCCGGGTTTCGATACCCGTGGTGGGCAGAGCACAGATAGCCCATTGTGTAGCTTTGTGCTTAATTCAAAATAACAATAACATACAAAGATATTTACTCAAAATAGAAATGGTTAACTAATAGGTAGGTTGGTAAGCTAAACAATAGGAAGATATAATAAATGAACGATAAACATAACCACCAAAAGGATTTTGCTATCTCACACTCACACTTGACAGAAAAGGGAAACCAGAATTTTCAATGTGGCAGACAACTGATGTGACTTGTTCAATGAGTTATCTAACAAACACAGTCCAGGAGCTATAATAGACAAGTTCTGGATTTTATAAGATAAGTAAGTCCAACATTTAAGACTACACGATAATTTAGTGTATAAAGTTAAAAGTCAAATATACAAATTATGCTAAATAATGATGAAAAACCAATTAAATTAGAATTTGTATTCTAAAGACGGCTGGTGTGTGTATTAGAAACTTTAATTAAAATAAAGGACAGAACAACATTTTGACCTTCTTAGGTCATCTTCAGGTTGATAAAGACAGTTTCAAACCAGCTTTCTTTAGAATAGAATTTTTTTTAAAGTGGGTTTCTTGTCATCATAAATCAGTATTTGCTGAACTTTCTTTGTTGCTGCTTCTCTTCTTCTCATCATTTGTTTCACAGTTTCTTTGCTAGCATTCAAGCTAATCTACATCAATTTAAATAGTGGATGAAAATGAAGTTTCAAAGTACTTCTAAATCCCTGAAATCAAAGTATTAACAAATGCCTTGCAAGTCTGGAGTAGTTTATCACAAATGTGTTTCAGTTTTTTTCAAACATGTGGTAAGTGTTAGCAGAAGTGGTCTTAGTTTTACTGAAAAGTAAGTCTAACATGCATGCTACAGGTCACATGAAGATTATGCATTCTTTGATAAAGTTTGTGTCCAGAAAGTGGAAATGAGTGATGCCCATGCCAAGTTCAACACTCTTTTTATTAACTGAAACCTCTCTCTTTGTTATCATGCTCTCCATATGTATGAATGCATCATACATCGAATTCCACTGTGTTGCTTATGAAACAACAAAATGTTTAAATGTTTGCTGAATTCTCATTGTATCAAATCAGTTGCTGTAGTGCTGTAGTTCTGTTTTTTTCCAATCAGAACGCTTTCTTTAACATACAGCCACCAAAGTCATTTCTCCATCACTGGTTGCTACTAAATTAAGTGTATGTATCATACATTGAAGATGCTTGTGTAGAAAGTAAAGCTCACTGGACTGTTATCTCACTACTAATAATATTGTAAATGCTGTGGAGGCGTATCTTATTTACATTTTCTTCATCACTTGAATAGAGTATGGTTTACTCAGCACCATTACTTATGTGTTCAGCTCTTGGTTTAGTGGATGAGATTCTGTAAAAATAAATGTAGTAGTATAAAAACAGATTTGTGTATATGTGGCATAGCTTAGCAGTACCATGTTAATATAATTTTGCCATATTGGCAGTTATTATAATATAATAATTTACTTTATTATACAGTATTCATTCAGCCAATGTTAGCTACTTAAAGTTCCTGTCATCAACTCATCTCTACATTATTAAATGCTAGGTGAAAGAAATACGAGTTGAAAATAATTTTAAAAACCTGACCGACTGTGTGTATTGCAGCTTGATAGGGAGAGTGTTCCAAAGTTTAGGAGCACAGGCTGTAAAAGCATAATTATTAAAACATAAGAGAAAGGAGGTGAGAAACACTACCAATAATAGTATATACTTACCTTGACCCACAAAACATGTTAGTTTCTATGCCCTTTCTGAGAGTTTTCTTATCCTGTCTTTTTTTATGCACAGCATTTAAGTTATGCTTTTTTGCAGGCATTATTCATTAAATAGGTGAATCATGCTCTGTTTCAAAAAGAATTTTTGTGGTCAAACAAACTTGTATTTACATAACTTTCTCACTATTTTTCTGTGCCTGTTGTGAGTTTTAGTGAGCTACATTTAGAATTTAATTAAAATATGTTGTTACATGACAGATGAGTAAATATAGCATAAAACTGTAGCTAATAATCCATATTTTATGAGTATACATGTAAAGAAAAAACTTTTCAAAAGAGGAAGTAAATGTAGGGATGACTAATGTTGAGAAACAATGCAAACAAGATAGTAGGGATGATGCAAATGTCATTCCCTTATCTTGTTTTCATTGTTTTTGAAGGATTGATATTAACCATCCCTTCATTTATTTTATTTCATTCTTAAAAAGTTTTTCTTTACTTGTTTGCTTGTGTTTTTTTATTTTATTTAATGTAGTGTTTCAATGGACACAGCAAGATTGTATTTATAACCAAGTTCTAAATGCATTGAAATTCCAACTGTAATATTTATTGTTTACCTGTTATTTACTGGTAATTATTTTGCTTTGCCCTGTACCTAAGCCTTTCAAAGAAATAAAGTTTTCTAAGAAAGCTATATAACTCCAAAAAAGTAATAACATCATTTACACAAGAAGTATTCGTATTATTTTAATTTTTTTTTTACTGATAATACTGATAAAAGCAGATACTCCATTTGAAAATATATCATCTCATTGAAATTTGTTGACACCATTGTTTTGGTTTTTCTATTATCATGCAGTAAAAAAGCAGAATAAGGAAAAACAAAACATTCAGTCTTTTTTATTGTGATATTTATAAACATTCCCAGAAAATTTGACTCAGTTATTTCATAGATATATTTATAAATAAAAGGAAACACTTTTTAATACTGTAAAGTTCTAATGAACTTTTTCACAAGATATTTAAAATACCATTTTCATAAACAATCTGAGCCATCCCCACATATGTAGTGCTACCACCTGCCTAGTGAGATTTAAGTTCTTAAATTTTATAACTTTTAAGACAATATTTAAGAAAAAATCCTCAGTTTTCCCTAGTGTGAGAATAGTGAAAATTTCCTAAGTATTCCCTCTTTTCTAATTTATTCACCATCTCTATAAGTACTAAATTACTCATTATAATTTTTTAAGGTAATATGTAATCCTAATCTAAACTTCTTTAACATGTAATGGATTTACTATTATATATGTTTTATTATTGATGTTTGTTTAAGTTAAATTTGTATTTAGTAGTGTACATAACTTACACTGTTAAATTTATATTGTGAAATTCCCACCATTTCTAAAGTTAATGAATCTTCTTGAGTGTAAGAAGCAACAGTGTACTGTGTGAGTTTGCAAATGCTATTGTATCATCAGTATTGTTGTGCAAGTTGAAATTTTTAGAAACTTGCCTCATGCTTATAAAATTAACTAATGCAATTATTATTATATATGTATATTATTGGTTTGTTTTAAATTTCAAAAATTATAACTCATTACTGTTTATTAATTTGGAACTTCATATATTTGAGTAGGAATGTTTATAAATTTTGAATGTTACAAAATGTTTAACTTCAACAGATTAGCATTGGATATTAGTATTTTTATGAAGGCATTACATAACTTCAGCTGTGAATAACTTGTGCAATTGGTAAAGAGCTAGTTAGCTCCCTGTTAAGTGAATTATACCTATATCAACTTGAAATTAATTTAATTTACTCATCATAATCTCAATATTGTGTGCAAGTTTGTGAAACTTTTGTATATAAATCATTATTTGTAATAACTGTTATTATAAATTGTATTATTATTTATGTATTAAAATATATTTGTATCAAGAAAGAAAGCTATGTATCAATCTTGATGGCAAATATCGTAAATTGGATGCATATTGACATTTATTTAACTTCTAAATCTGAATTACAGTTTAACTCAGTTTTAGGCTATTTGAAATCATAATATGTAACAAACAAATACCTTTGTAATTCTAATGAAATATTTGTATTGTTTTATATTGAGAAGCTAATGAGAAAGATCTGAACAAAAATTCAGTTGCAAGTGCATTATTTTTATAGATTAACTCTTTCATAATGGGCACCATTTTGAACATTCTTCTTCACAAGTCACTTTATTACATTAAAATGTAATTAAATATTTTTTTTCTATCAATTTATGCAAATTAACATTATAGTATTTTATGATTCAAAATCTTAATTCTTTTATCTGAAAATAAACCTTTAAAAATATATTAAAAAACTGAAGATGTATTGTTACCTGACAAATGAACTATGAAAATTTCTGGCACCATATTAATGAAAATATGTAGATGTATGCTAAACAATAAGATGCTTACATAACCTTTTGACTGGTGCACTTCAAAGTTCTCTGAATAAATGCATTTGAAATGTAATACATTTTATAAACCCATGATAGATGACACACTTGCCTTCAACAAATTTGTTTGAGCTTTATAGTTTACATATAGAAGTTACATATGCAGGTATATAGTCATTAGAAAGAGCTCATTTTACACTGTTATCTAATAATGATTGTTTTGAAATTGTCATGGAGTACATGTGTTGTTGGCTGCTTGCTAGATTATAAAACTTAATCTTCTTGCTAAAATGTTATAGTTAGATACAGTTTAAATTATATTTATTTCTATTTTTTTATATTTTAATTGATTATATATTACTTCTTTTTCAAGATACAGAGTTTAAAGTTTAAACATTTTTAAATATACATTACACTTTGCACCGGTATTCAAGGGTGACAGTATTGTGCTGTGCACAAACATTTTGCATGTGTCTTCCAGAAACATTGTAATGTGCCTTGAGGATGCCACTGACTTATGTTAAAATGAAGTTTAAATGGTAAAGGACAGTAAGGAATATAAAATGTTAAAATTTAACTACAGATATAAAGGAAAAGACCTAAAATTATAAAAATAATTAAAACAGTGTCTTCTACAAAGATATTCTACAAAAAAGTAGGAGATGTGCACTCTTTTCTTTCATAGTTATAATAATTTCATTGCATTGCCTATTGATAATAACAGTTAGTGAGATAGTAGCAAAGATATAAAATAAGATATAAATGTATATGTTCAAAACTTCTGATATTCATTTAGGAGATTCTGGAGGTTATGTAAAGTAATATTAAGCATATAAAATGAAGAAATGTATATTTATACTTAAATCATTTGCACTTGAACTACTTTAACAGTTAGAGTGTAAATAACTAAGTTATAAATAAACTTTTTATTAGAAAGGTGTAATTAAAATAATATTGTTCTTTGTGAATAATATGCTTGTAAACTTTAATGGAATCTTACAAGGTTTCGTGAGGAATGCTAAAAAATAACCATATGGTTGTTTAAAGAAATGTCCTTCTATAGTCAAGGTGATATGAAATGCAATGTTTTGTTGGAAAAAAAAACGTTAAAATTAAAATATGTTTATACATATATTAGTCACTGATATAAAATTTACTAATGAAAAAAATATTTTGTAAAAATAACTGTAATCAATCTGAATGCCTTAAAGTTGAACCAATTGTCTTTAGTGGTCTTAGTAATTTTGTCTTGAATGTAGCATTGATGAGAACTACTTCCAGCTCTTTGGTAATCAGATTGTAGGTATGGTGGCCATTGAGATGGTACAAACAAGCTCTGTATATTCTTTTTTAAGCTTTGAGTTAATCCAGTGCAAAGTCATGCCCAGATAGGATCTGTAAAAGTAAACAATACAAAGTTAAACTTGTGAATACAACATGGTACACTATAAACATTCATTGCATATGCTATGCTGAAGCTTATTTCAAGTATGTAATTAGATGTTTAAATTTTTATTATCTATAAAATAAAAATTTTAATTTTTTGTGAAAAACAATTCAAAATGGGGATGTTTGTAACTAATGTGTTTCTTCTTATTAAAAAGTGATTTCCAGAATTAGGGAAAAATGAAGTATTATTACATTTGTTTAGTTCTGCAGGGCTCTTGTTCACACTGAGACAATCTAATTTGCTTAGCAAGAACTTTGAAAATCAGCTGCTCCTGTAGCTAAGAGCTTTACTATAGACAGTAATACTGATTGTTTTAATAAAAATACAATAAAGTTTGTTGAGTTCATATTTGGTAGTGCCTTTTATAAGTGAATTTAAATTGAATTTGGCTTCTATGTGACTTGCTGGTGGGTCAAACCAAATTTGTACTGATGTGCCAAATAACCCACTTGTGGGCTGCACCACCTATTAATTTCAGTTGCAATTTTTTCCTTGGCATGTAGTGTAAAGTTGTTTCCAGTGCCATACAGCACATCATGAATGTCTCATCTTTTACTACTTATAACTTTCCCATCATATCTTTTGAATGGATTATTCTTAGAATGCTTGGGTTGTCAGTGAAAGGAAAGCTTTTGCAATGTGTTCCATACACTTTGCATCAAGTATTGGTTGGGAATACAGCATCATTATTTTCATTGTAGGTATTTTTGCTTTGGCTAAGAGATTCCAGTTAACTATCGGCATTTGACATAATTGAGAGTTAACTATGACCATCTGACATGGTTGATTTTATTAGTAAGGGTTTGATGATTCATGACTATCTGTATAAGAAAAAGAACTAAATGGCTCATCACTTTCTGAACCTTGTTGAGTTGATAATCCATAAAATGATTTAGATGTAAATGAGGTTTCTCATATATTCATTTATAATTCAGTTTTTGCATATTCAATTAGACGTTGTAATAAAGAAAGAAAAGACTAGTGAGTTATTGAAAATATATGATGAATATACCAGTGGGTCACTCTGCACACAGTAAATATTATTATTGTGCTGCCTGACAAGTCACGGTACGCCCACGCACACGTGCGCTCACACACACACACACACACACACACACACAATAAGATTACATAAGCTTTATAATGCTGATAGCAAAGCTATAATAAATTTTATAACATTGTGGCAGCCAATTTGTTAATAATGCTCTCATTACCTATTTTACAGATACCTTTCACTTTACTGCAACTTAAGTACTGTATATATTCGTTACTTTTGCTTAAGCTGTTAGCAACAAAAGATACCTTTTGTTTTTAATTGAGTGAATATTTTCTAAAGTAACAGTACTGTTACTCAAGTAAATATTTTCATTACTTTAACCATCACTGTTGGTTTATTTTTATAGACACTATAAATATTCTTTTTGGGCAAACACAACTTGTGCTGCAACAAAACACTTTAAGATTTCTATCCACTTGCACTTTCACTTCCGACAAATTCAAAACAATCTTTTATGTAAGACCAAGAATGGCTGTTTCCATGAATAAATTCACTGTTGAAAACTTCTGTAACAGAAATGTCATATTTTTCTACCAGATTCCATTTTATTGGCTAATTAGTGTATAGTGCAATACAAT
Source organism: Carcinoscorpius rotundicauda (assembly GCA_011833715.1). Taxonomy (NCBI): domain Eukaryota; kingdom Metazoa; phylum Arthropoda; class Merostomata; order Xiphosura; family Limulidae; genus Carcinoscorpius; species Carcinoscorpius rotundicauda. The sequence continues at coordinate 34,559,607 of CM022398.1, forward strand.
ATCACGCTAAATGTTGCTTTGACAGAATGATTAATGGAAATAAAGAGAATTTACTCTAGAGAACAAATTCAATCCTGATGTACGAAGTTTATGATAGCAACTGTGTCACGTAACATGTTTGATTGTTTTTTATAAGCAATATGTTATAATAAGTATGTAATAAGATATAAATTACTATTTATGATATATGTGTATGAGGTTTTCTGACTATAAACTAACTGTTTCAAATTAATATTGTGTATCATCAATTGAAATGTGTTAACCAAGAAAAGTTTCTGCTAGAAATATCCAGCTCAGGAATTTAATAAAACACTTAGCAGTACTTCTAAACTAAATTTTTACTCAAAATTAAATTAATAAACCTTCTAACTTACTATTAAATTGAACTGGATGTATAAACAGTATGAAATATTAGTTATAACAATGTAAACAAAATATACATATGTTTTGTAGTATTACATCACTGATAGCTTGGAAGCCATTGGATCAGATCAGTTGAATATGTTTAGGTATCATTAGAGAGAGTAATGAAGTCCAAAACAGTATTCCTAGTGTGACTTTCCCCTGCTTCTCTCCAGAAAAACGGCTCAGAGCATACCACACTGTTAAGTCAGATGGAATTTATAGTGTAGCTTCCTACAATTCTTAATTTAATTATGGATAATTTTCATTATACATACTCAAAGGAAGCTGTATAATTCTATACTTCATCATCCACTTGATTTCAGTGCTGGCTGTATATGTAAGACACCAATGGAGCTTGTGTCTCATGTCTTTTATCAAATATGCATCACCAGTATCCCTGTGATGACAGGTTATGTAATTTTGTCTGACCTGCTTAACTGTTTGATATCTCCTATACGCTTGCATGTGACATACAAATTTCATGAACGATACAGAAGTATGTGAAGCAAGTGTAAGTTTCATGAACTGGTCACAAGTATGTAACCTTCATCTCAGGTTAGGATTAATGCAAGTTTGACTATTCAAGTCCTGTTTATTAGAATGTCAGTTCACCCCAGGTGTGTATGTCATGCATTCAAAAATTTGTTAAACAATGTTACTGTCAAAGTATTTCAATGAATTTGGTATTAAAACAGTTGTAATTCAAATTTTGATTTTATGTAAGATTTAATTTGATTTAGAAATAGTAAGATAGACTCTAAATTTTCACTCCTGTGTAACACAACACTTTGCTCCAAATCACTCATTTAAGATATTCTTTTAAACCTATGTGATCTTCTAATTTTGAAATAAATTACACATTATGTGTAGATAATGCTAAAACCTAATGTTAACTGAAAGCCTTCAGTCTTCTCCCTTTACTGAGATATAGATCAAACACTCAAACCCATGTTTCAAACAAGTAAGCAAGTAATTCTTACTGATAGTTGCTATTGGATTATTTATAACCAATAGAAAGCTGAGATATTAATTCACTGAAGTTTTTATAATACTACCTCATTCTTACAACAGTTTTTCAATTAACTGGTCAACAGTTTCTTTCTTGCTGTCAGGGATAACCTTGACCAGTTCATGAAATTTCTGTAATCCACTTATAGCTTACTTAGAAAACCAGTTAATTTGTGATAGTTTTCAGACATAATATTTCTTTTAGTGTTAATATTGTGTGTTCCAAATTGGATATTTGAATGTTTGAAAAAAGTTTAATTCTTTGATCATCCACCAGAAAATAGGTTAAAGTTTTGATGACACATTGATGATTGAGTGCAAGAGCCTATATGCAAGTACTAAATTCCTCTTTTTTATTTTAATTTTTATCTGATAATCTAAAATATATTTGTCAGTAAAGTTTAAATGAAAAAATTAAGTAAAAATATCTTTGTATATTCTCTATGGTATTCAGTATTTTGGTTACCATAACTTGAGCTATGATCTTATTGGGAAATTTATTGTTTTGTTACACTAGTTTATTAGATGTGATTCAGAGAGTGAAATGAAATGAAAGCTTCTATGTAAAGATTAAGGGCCTAAATTTTCTTTTACAATCTACAGTCATTCTTAAAAGAAAAAATGTATTTTGATTTTATTTTGTGCTTTTTCAACATTTGCTTTATGTTTTTGTTATAGTTAGTGTATTTCTTCTTAATATTTAAATTACCTTGCACCCAGGCTAATTTGAGTCAAACTAAATTTGTAAATTCACAAACAAATTTTTAGTGCTTTTTTTTTTTTTTCCTTGTTTGCATTTGGGAAATGTCTTTATAATATATGTAGTAAATATGAAATTATTGTAAATATTAATTTTACACTCCAGGGAAGGTCCAAAAGACTTGACCACTGTACCTAGTTTTAGTACAAAATATATGTATAGAAAGTTTTAAAAATTTAACTGATTATTTGACTACAAGATATGTTTTTTGAACCACAATAGTTTTCAAGCCACTGTGCTTGCATTTGCTGTAACCACATTCAGATGGTTAAGGACTGGGCTGTCATTAATATTTAGACCTATTTCTTTCTGATTGTGACATAAGTATGTATTCTTGTATAAACGTGTAAGTGTATAAATGTTTTATTTTGTCTTTTATGTGTTTTTTATATAACAATGAAAGTGCATTATCAGAATACATTGTTCTGAAGCAAGTTAATAAACACTTGTTTTTATTTGAACAGATTCCATTTATTGCAATGACAGCAACAGCAACACCTCTTGTAAAAAAAGACATTATAGCTTCACTTAGATTAAAAAATCTAATAATTACCTGCTCCAGCTTTGACAGGTAATGTTATTCAATTATATAAAAGTAAAATCTGGAAAAAACCAAAAAAACTTTGCAGTTTACTCATACCATAATGTGAATGTTTAAAGAAATCTTCTGATAAGTATGCAACTTCCATTCACATAAATAACTTGTTTAGTGCTGCTCTTTATATGCAAAAACTTTTCATACATGCCACAAGCCTTGAAACTTGCACCCATATCAAATTTAGTGATTCCAATCCACTTTGCATGCAAATTATTATGCAACCTTCTCTACTCACTTCTCCCAGACTTTCACTTCTCATTTCAAGATGTCTTTTGTTTTGTGGTCTTTGTATGATTTGAACACTTTTAATAGTTTAGTTTTCAAAGTGTGATTTCTTCATTAATTTTTTGTCACTTTTATCTTTACATTGTGGAAAGATTTTTCATTTAGTTCATTTTCCACTTTTTATTTCCTCTCACTCTTGAATTTTTACACATCAAACACTTTTGTTTGATTTATTTTAATTATGAATTCTGAGGTTAATGTTACCACTTTAGGTATCATACCTCCAAACTATTTCACACGCTGTAGGTGAGGGAGATCTATCATTGGATTTATATGCAATTATCTACCATGATATATGGGCCAACCTTCTTTCCCTAATCTTGCCACACTTTTTCTTGTGTAAGTCAAACCTATTTAGTTTTATGAGGATTTTGATTGCCCTTTTTCTAGCATCAAATTTATTCATGTTTTCCTGTGCTATATCTGTGGAAACAGCTATGCTTAGTATGGCATTTTAAACATGATTTCTCAGGTATGTTTTCCACTTTCTCTGTTTCTCATGATCCTCATTCTTTTTTCTTGTGTAATACCTTTTTCTTCTCAGTATTTGGTTTCCCACCCTCTCCAGATACCAGGATTCATGCTGAGTAATTTGCTTCACAATTGGTTGAGGGTGTTATCATGCTTCACCCTCCACAGACTATGGGTTAGTTTACTTGAGCTTACCATCAGGCTGACTAACCATTTCTTGACTTAAAGCAGTTGAGGGGGTTAATTTCATCCATGTGAGGGCTGTCCCCAATTTTCCTGTGAGTTTATCCCATGCCCAATTTTCTACATTCTTTGTTGTTTTTATATACTATTAATCTCCTTTCTAAAGTGATCAACAGAGTTCCCGAGGGTATTTTAGAGGAAATGTCTGACCTCTTAAGCTCTCACTTTACTCACACAAGTTTCTTTTTGGTGGGGGGGATCTCCTAAGTCAAGATGCAGCTTTGTCCCTGGTTCATTTACTACCCCTTTATCTCGGGAATTTACAAATGACCCCTTTGGTAATATGTTTTTTGTGATGTACCCGAGGCTTAGGAATCACTCGTGGAGTCTGTGCATCAACACACTATACTTTTTTGTATGGTTTCACATTTGTTAAAATCGTGGTTGAAACAAGCCTTTATTCCTGTTTCCTATCTAATTTAGCTTTACCTTGCCTTCATCCAGGGGTCCTCCTCTTGTTGTTTTATTTGATGTAGATCGGCACAGAGCCAACAGTACCAGTGACTATCTATTTTGTTCATGTCCAGTGCATATGCTCTTGTAGAAATTTATTCCCATTTGATTGCCATTCATTATTTGAGTTTCATCCAAGGTACTTATAATTTTTTCCCCATTCCTTTGTCTCAGGTACTCATTTTCTTACCTGTGACTTAGGATCCTACTACCAGTCAGTGTTTATTTGAGGAGGTACAAGATATTTTGTCTCAACAGGTCATGGAACTTGTTAGTCATCTTTTTCCAGGTTGTTTGTTGTCCCAAAGAAAAGTGGAGACTGGTTGCCTGTAATAGATTTGTCCTGCCTCAATAATTTTCTAATTCTGTCCTATTTTACCATGAAGTCATTTCACCCTCAAGAGGCCTTTTTCTCTGGGTTTGTGAATGACTTAGGTTGATGTTGCATATCCTGATATCTTGCCAGTTGCGACCCTGTATTTGGTTTGTTCACCATGAGTGGTTTTTCAGTTTTGTACTCTGTGTTTCAGGCTTGCTTCTACCCTGTATGTTTGTTTTTCATCAAATGTTCAAAAGTTCACTTGTCATTTACATGCTCTCAACTTGAGCTTTCATTATTACATGGACAAATGGCTACTGTTAGCTTGTTCTGAATAGGAGTCCACTGATCAAATTCACTGGCTGGTGCTGCTGGAAGCAGCTTGAATGTGCTGACTAATCAAATTGGAGAAATCAGTCCTTCAGCTCACTCAGTATCTTGTCCATTTGTTGTTTTTTTATCAACCATCTCAGTTGTGCCCAACCTTCTCCTCTTCAACTTCATTTAATGGAGTTTTCAGTGTTCCATGCTTTTACTACTACTACTATTACAGTTTGTGGAGTTCTATTGCTTTTAAAGATGTGATCTTTCATGGCAGCACTTATTCCCTTTGGTTATGCACATAATCTGACTCTTCACAACCTGTAGAATCTTGCACAGAGTCCTTTTGATGGCTCTTATTACATTTTATCCTATCCTTATTAGTGATCTGCATAGGTAGTTGATTAAGGCTTACATTGACAGAATTGCACATTTTCATGGATGCATCCCTTCAGGGCTTAGGAGCATGGATTGATAAACAGAAAGCTCCGAGACATTATACCGTGGTCAAGAGGTCTTACTATATTAGCATCTTGGACTTTCTCACTGTATGTCATCTTTTTCTTCATTTCTTACATTTGGCCATAAATGATCTGATTAGGATTCATTATGACAGCTATTCTGTCAACAAGACAGCACCTGTTCTTGATCCTAGTGTTTTCATACTTTGTATCTTCTTTTTTTTTTTCAGTATTGAGTGGGGTATTTCTCACACCAGTGCATTTGCTACACATCTCAATAACAAACTGCCTCTGTTTTGGTCTTCAGTCCTTCATCCTCTTGCTTTGGCTGTAGATACTTTCAGTCAGTATTGAACCAAGAAATACCTGTATGTGTCCATTCCTAGTTGACATAGGGTGATTTTGCTCATCCATGTCACTACATTTTAGGTCCCTCTGATTGGTTCTTACCTGCTGGCTCATTTGTGGTTTCTTTGGGAACTCTAGCTCCAAATTACCCTTTTGTTACCTCTTCCTCCATCCCTTTTCTACCAGTCCTGGTCTATTGTGTTTTGCTCAGCCCTTCTATTTTCTTCATGTCCTGTTTTTATCTGGTTCTTGGCTAGGAGGTAAAACTTGTCCCAACAGATAGCTTTTTTTCTTGCTATTTCTATTTGCCCTTTTTTCAGGGAAATTTATCAATGTAAATGAAACATTTTTCACCAAAGTTTTTAGGTCAAGGGCTCTTATTTGCTCAACCCACTGTTCTTCATATTGCAAATTTCCTAACTTCGCTTTTCGATTGGGGGTCTTCTGTCTTCTTGATTTGAAGTTTTTGGTGGCCTTGTTCCACACTTTTTATTTTTCACTATGCTATAGAATTTTTACCTCTCCTACTTTTTCCATTTTGATGCTTTCCTTCTAAATTCTTCAGTCACCTCGAAGAACTGTTCTTCCAGATTTTGTTATAATTCTGGTCCTTTATTTGCCTCTGCTTCTATTCAAACTACTATGTATGGGCTTGTTGTTTCACCTCTTTCATTAAGACTTATTTTTTTCTTCTCTTAGCCTGTGGTTGTAATTTGCCATTGATGTTTCATCTATTCTTTATTGTTCCACATATATGCCACTTCATCTGTATCTTTTTTCCCTCCCCAAAACAACAGAAGTTCAAGAAGGTGGCTTCTCCTCTTTGCTGATTTTTCCTTCCTTTCATTTCCTGCATTTATTCTTGGTCTGAAGATAGACTTCTATATCCTGTACGTGGTCTTTGCTCTTATATTTCTTGCATTTCGTCCTTCAACATTGCCCATATTTGCCTCATTATTCCTTGGGAGACATCCTCTGTTTATGACCCTTCTACTTCCACCCTCACCAATTTGGACCAGCTTTTAATTCAGTTGGCATATTCTTTTTTATGGTCTTCCTCTTAAACTTTGTTCCAGGTGTTTTCTAATTAAATAAGACATTTTACCTTTTTATTGAAATCTCATCTTCTTTATCTCTCACTATTTGCATTGGATCTCAGTTTTTTTATCTTTTGGTTGTATTCTTCTGCCTGTAGCTATTCTTCAGACTTTGAGATTTTGACTGGGTAAGTGATCTTTCATTATGCTTTCCTTTCCTCTATCTTACCGTAATTCTCTCCAATTTGGATGTGCTTCCACACCTTTCCACCCATATACATATGCAATATCTTTCTGCAATGGGTGAAGAGTATACCTGGTTCAGAGGTCTTGTGGTTTCCCGCATATTATCTTTGACTTTGAAGATCTACTTTTGGGGAGTGTTCTGTGGTTGCTTTTGAAAGATGTTTCTTCATTTCCATTGTACCAGTCCTTCAAACTATTCAATGTGGGAATATAGCTATTTATATGAGAGGAGATAATGCGTTGTTTTGAAAGTTATACTTTTGTGATACTGAAAATGTATATCAAATAAATACTTATCCCCTCTCACACTTCCCACCATTCCTCTCTCATTAAAACTGATACTTCCATTTTCTACCAATACTTTGATAATTTGATAGAATTGAATAGGAGACACGTTTCTAGAAACGATCACGCTCTTATTGGTGGAGGGTTGTCACACGATAATCTGTGTGTGAGATACATTGGAATTATTCAGTTCTAGATGGGTGGAAGTTTCAAGGCTTGCAGTATGTGCAAAACATTTTTTGCCTGCAGAGGGCATCACTGAACAAGAATAGCTATTTATGTGATGGAAGATAAATAGTTATTGGAAATAACTTTCAAAATAGAAGACCTATAAATTTAAGGCAGTTTAAGAAAATATTGACCATATTTCACAATTTTTGGGATCCCAGTTATTTTCCAACAAACTTTGAAGTTATTTCAGAGAAATAAGCCCTTTTATAGTAAATTTGTGCATATATTTTGTTCAATACACAAGTTACAGAATTTGAGTTTGTGCTAACATATGCTTGTGTAATAATAACAAAGCTTGCATTGTTAGTGATCCTTCTGTAGATAACAGAATAAATGTATAATATATGTATGTTTGTGTACAATTGATGTAAAAGTTTCATAAAATTCTGAGCAATTTCAGAGTGTAAAAAATAATTAAAAATTCTGCTTCTATACAATAACAGTGAAAATGGTCATGGATCAGTTTCAAACAAGGTAATAAATTTTTAACATATTTGTTAATCGGATATAGTTTCAATGTACAAGAGTACAAGTAAATTGTAAGGAGAAAATATAAATCAGATTTTCTAATTAAATAAATCAAATAGCAAATATTTTACAAATTAATATTAGCTTCTGATCAGAATAAGCTACCTTCTTAGAGCAAAAATTAAAAATCAACCAGGCAGTGAGCACAACTACTTAAATGTAGCTATGCTCTCACGTATAAATATTAAAATACATTGTTTTATCAGCTTGGTACTTTCACAGTAAACAACAGTTTTGACAATAAACCAAATAATATTTTGATAGGTTGAGCCAATGTAGGAGTTTAATTTAGTCTTAAATACATATATAAGCTAACAATTTAAAATACTGAAATTAAATGTATTTAACATTCTAATCAATAATTGTAATGAATCAACAATAAAGAAATTGCAAAGAATACCTTGTATAAACACAGATTTTCATCAGTGTCATTTAAACTAATGTATATTGTTTTTCAACTTTATATTATTTTGATATAGGCAATCTGTAGATTTGTTTTGCTTTCTTCTTTATTCTTTAGACCAAACCTGTATTTGGAAGTTTATATGAAAAGCTCTTCAATTGAGAAAGATTTGACTAAAGTTTTAGGAAATCATGAGGGACATACAGTATCTGATGGTGCCATAATTATTTACTGTCCTACTAGAAGTTCCACTGAGTTAGTTGCTAGAACAATTCAAGGTATTTCTCGTATATATTTATGTTTATTTTAATTTTTCAACATCAGAGTATAACCACCATTGGACCTTAATTGTTAATTGATAAAAGTGTTGGTTCTTGGTGAAACTTCATAATTACAGATTTGGATATTTCACAAATACATTATTTATTAATGACCAAATTTATAAATATTAAAGAAATCAAAATCATAATGGAATATATACTTTTAACTTAATCAGAAAAAGTAATGAAATAAATCAAATATAATTATAAAGGATGAGAAGAGAGGATTTTATATGCAACTGCAAGTGGTTTTTAAACCACTTGGAAATTCTCAGTGTTTTTCCCCAGTTTCAGTCAGTGGTTTTTCCATCAGAATGTTAGTAAAAAAAAGATAATTCTTTTTTATTGTTTTATGAAAACTAGGGATTAAGCATCAGTTGGAATAGAAAGTTTAATATAAATTCCTTATAAATTGTTTATAGTATTTAAAAGAAAAAAAACAATTAAGTAGAAGTACTGTGTTTTATTTTGGAGCAACCAATCACATTGCAGACAGAGAAAAGGCTTATTACAGTTGTTTACAGTAAAAGATTTAATATGTTTATACGAATATTTTTCTCCAAGTTATTTTCATCTTCACAGATATGGGCTTGTCCTGTGCTGCTTACCATGCTGGAATGACCACTGTTCAACGAACTCAGGCACATCAGCAATTTGTGCATGATCAAGTCCAGGTATTTTTTAGTAGAGCCATATACATTTTTAGATAAAGAAAAGTTTGACATTTTTGACACCTCATTTTGATGATAAAAAAAAAATTAGGAAAGAAAAATTCCAGTTTTTTGTTAGTATGAAACTATATAATTTGCTATAATGAAACTGAGTAAACACTTGGAATACTTTATATAAAAAAAAGAAGTGCAGAAAGAACTTATCAACATTTGTATTAATTAAGGTCTAAGCATAAGAGTACAGAATAATTATAAGTATGCTAACTGCAACATGTAAAACATTTGTAGTCGTTTTTTTTGCTTTTTGTGTGAATTTTTGTTATTATATAATTTTCTCGTTAAGGGTTTGGTGGAATCCACCCCAGCTGTAACCACTAAAGTATCCTCAAGTGTAATTATAAAATTATTTTTGATAATGTATTCATATGTTTACAATATTTTGCAGATTATCTGTAAAAGCTATAAAGCTTTTGTTTAAAAAAAAATCAGGTTTTTGAATTAAGTGTTAAGACTTTTAAAGATTTTCTCCTACAGTTTTTTCTTTAAGAATGTTTACTATGTAATTTGCAGAGTAATTTTTCATAAAGTTTTTCTTTAAAATTTTATAGTTATCCTATAGGTTATAAAGATTTCACATGGGAAATTTCAAATTTTTCTGACATGTAAAAGTATTTTTAAGAAAAATTTTATACTTTGTCTGTTATTTTTTACTTTAAAATTGGAATATCTCTACATGGTCAGTAGATTTGACCAATCTTGTAACCACCATAACAGTTTGGAAATAAATATAAATTATCCTTTTTTCTTTCTAGAATGACAAATTAATTATAACTCAAAAACAAATGTTTAGTCTAAATAGCTTAAATGTCATGACATTATTCATTTATGTATATTTATTATTTTTATTATGCTGACCTTTCAGTCATTTTTGGCTAACATCACAGAAGCTACAATGTTTCAAGGCTCATACATCCATGTTACAGTATCAAATAATATAAAACAAATCTTTAATCTTTACAAAGTGACCTGTGTTGGTTGTGTTTCAGTGGACTAGTATTTTGTAAAATACAGTCACATTTCAATTATTATACATTATATATGTGTATTCATTATTACTATTTACAAACAAGTTCTTAAGTTTATTTTTCTTTAAACATGGAACATAGAATTGGTATGATTTTTGTACTTTGTTGCTGTTACTTGTAGCTTGCTAAGCCTTAAGAAATTTTACACCTGGAGGACATGAAATGAAATAATTTTTTTAGGTTATATATGTAATAACCAAAATAACCAAATTGAAGAACCAAAAAATTATAAATTACTATATTGATACACCATAGATTTCCATTATAATTTATCAAGTTTAGTAATTAAGCTAAATTTCATTCCATAAAGTAGGAAATTTTGAGCAGACTAAAGACTCAACCTACCTCTTTTAAATTTTGTTTCAAGAGAAGTTATGTGAATCTTATTATTAGCTTGCCACATACATTTGAACTTTTTGCAGTTTTTTTCTATCCATGAATTTTAGCATCTATCTTTGGCTGGTAGTAAAATTGGATGATTTAGAAGGTCCTGCAAGAATATTGTCGACCTTGTTTGATATAAATGCTTTTGGGTTTGTAAGCCTAGACCTTGTCAGAAAAACAATTGTATTTTCAAAGTTGTTCTTTCTTTGCTTTTTATTTGCCTGTAATTTAAACAAGATTTAACATAGCTTTTGTATAGCTATACCTACTTTTATGTAAACATGATTTGTGGTTTTGTCAAACAGTGTTTAATGTTTTTGTTGTTGCAGTTGTTTGCAAGATTATGGAACAGTTTGCTTTTGTGGCTTTTATTACTTTTCATTAGTTTGCAGAGTTTCAAATCTTTTGTCCTTCCCAGTTGCATAGTGATATTGTTCAATGCCTGTGGACTTGCAACCCTATAAACTGAGTTTCGATACTCATGATGGCAGAGCATAGCTTATTGTATAGGTTTATGCTTACATTACAAACAAAACAGATAAAATCCTATGAGGGGTTTGTGTTAAATTGTAACTAAAAGTGTGAAATAAAACCAACATAAAGAGTGTTATCAGAATCAGTAGTTTATTCTTTCATTCAAGCATCAAATATGTAACCAGATTACAAAATATAACATGTAAATATCTATTGGTATGTAATCACATTATAAAATATAACATGTAAATATCTATTTATATGTAACAACATTATGAAATATATAATGTAAATATTTACCAGCTAGAGTTTGAATGTACATTTCACAAGTGATATTTAATTATAAATCCTGTGCAAATTAAAATTGTAAGATTAGGTGATTTGAGCAAGATCCCATGGTTAGTATGTTGGGTTGTGGATTTGAACCAATAACAAAATTGCATTTTGGGCACATATATACCTGATAAGAGTAATGTTTAATTCTTGCTATTCAACTATACCAGAAGAGTTGGTATTGACAAGTTGTTCTCTTTTATTAACCTTTCACTTCAACATTGGGGATGGCTAGCGTACACACATAGCCCTCTAATAACTTTGTATCAAATTTAAGAAAAACATTATAAAATATCAGTGGGGTTTGAGTCCGTTTTACTTCATCATGTTGTAACATAATTTGGGTATGTGAATTATGGTTATCTCTTCAATTTCACCTTTAGCGAAAAACAAATCTTCTACATATACATAAAGAAATTGGTAAATTTTTTCCATATGAGACTGGTAAAGAAGTATAATTGTTAGTGGTATTCATTATAAATTTACTTGCATTTATTACTGTGCTACAGTAAGAAGAAATTGTAGTATTGTTATAATATCATTTAATTATAAAGAACTTTTTTAAGAAAGAGATAGGTCAAAGTGCTGTGGTATTTTAAATAAGTTTTGTAATTCTTAACACCATTATGGACAGGATAATTTTTGTCTTCAGGTGTGCTATAGTTTTACAGTACTAGTGTATAGCTTTTAGATTAAGTTTTTGTAATTTAATCAAAGCTTTTATTCTTTTTTGACCAAAATGATTTTAACTCTCCTAAATGTTTAAATATATTTGTATGGAAGACAAATTTTTTCAGATAAGATATTCAAATGACACTTTAAAAATCCTTTTTGAGCAGTTGTATTCTAATGGTAAAACAGTATGTGGCTTCCTAGCTTTTGTTTAATTAAATATTTATGCATGTAGAGTTCAAACTAAACAGGGCAATGTTAACCAAAGTTTCTTGTCAAGACAAACATATGCAACTCCAAAATAACATGCGTGAATGAAGAAACTGCAAGAGCAAAGCTTGTTTGACTGAAACATTATGGTTTTTTTTCTTACAACTGTTTGTACTTTTTACATTTATTATGAAATCATGTTTATTATTTATTATAAGACATTTTAAGATTTTTGAATGATAAGTAGAGATCTCTCAGTTATAAAAAAAAAAAAAAAAAAAAGTCTCTTTAGGTGTTTCCTTGTCCCTAAAAATCTGTTTCCACCTTTCTTTCTTTTTTTTGAACAATTCTTATATTGCAAGTAGAAAGTTAATGTACAATTTATATGATACACAACAAGTGTAATTTTTGTTTTTCCAAAGAGAGATAATTTACTTTCAAATCCAACTAATTAGTTAAGACTAATTCCTTTCACACCTTTTTTTTATTATTTGTTATTGTACATAATTTAAGATTTTTTTTTATTGTGCCTTTTTCTAATGGAAGTTAAAAGTTTTTAGAACAGATATCCCTAAATATCTCATCAGCATACTTTATGGCTAGCTTTAGTGTTCTTGATTTTATAATTTCATCACTTAGCATGTTTATAACATGTGATTTTCATCCTGTAACATCTTCATGACTTATCATGCAGCATTCTCCTTACTTGTGCATTTCATCATCATTGTGTTCCCAGTTTTATCATATAGTATGTTCCTACTTTGTTTTGTCATATAACTTGTTTTTAAGTGTTAGTCTTGTCATCTAATGTGTTCATAGCATATTCCCAAAGCATCTGTAAAAGATTAAGAAAACAACAAGGGTAACTAGGTAAACTCAGACTTTAGTAGTTGTACAAATGCATAAGTGTTTATCAAAAAGATGCTGAACTCTGCAATCATGCAAGTACAAGTGCATTTGTTTTCAGGTTTATTTTAATCTTCACAGTGATATAGGTTCACTGTTTTTTATTGTTTTTTTACACATTTTCAAACTAAAAATTAAATACTTAAATTTTGAATTGGATATTCAAGTTTTTGGTAAGGTATTTATTGTCAAACAATGACATGAAGCAAACTAGTGCTATTAAGTGGTTTACATAAAACATTTAAGGTCCTCTAAAGTAAGAACTTTTATGAAAAAGTGAAAATTAAGATGAAAGGTGTCTAAACTTGTGATTGATAATGTTTTAGCTAAATATGTTGTCTTTGATTGTTTTGGCTGTTTTTTGATAAATAATTTAGCAGTGTTTATTTTGCACTAAACCTTTTTCTTCTGTTTAGGTAGTAGTAGCAACTGTTGCTTTTGGGATGGGAATTGATAAACCTGATGTTCGAAGGATTATTCATTATGGAGGTAAATATATTAAAGGCAAAGGTTTATGAAATAGGAATTTAATTATTTGCATTTATTGTGTTCATTCTATCAAATAAATGTTTAAACCCATAAAAATATCAAAAATTGCTTATATTGCCAAAAAAATCAAAAATATTGTATTTTACATATCATACTGAATGTTTATATGCTCAGGATCAACCTCTTGCAATTTTTTCATACCCAAGAAGCATTTCTTTTACCCTATATTTATATTTATAACCAGATATTAATCTAAATCTGTGCAGAATTCTCCCCAACTTTTGACAGAATATACCCAAGTTGAAACTGAAGATAATCAGAAGGTGGGGTGAAAGACATTCTTGCAGGTCCAGGATGTGCCTCAGAGGGGCATAGAGGGCAAAAAGTACCACCTGAAAGTAAATTTCAGCAATTGAGAAATGATAATTTCTCTCATGGAGTCTTTTATTGTATTTTAAAAAAATCTTGTATTACAGATACACAACAAAGATAGATATTTTATTAACACAATAACCATTATTAGCAGTAATGTTGGCAAACCAGTCTCCCAACATTTCTACAATGACAAACATGATCTTTCACATCTAAAATTAGTTGTCTTAACAGGTGAACATTCATCACATAAATGAGAGTAAGAACAACTAATATACCTTGGTAACCCTTTCCTCTTCAGAATTGTCAACATTTTATTTTGTTTCACATTAATTTTTTTAACAGTTGTTAATTTTGACCTACATTTTATACTCACTTCAAACATTCTCCCATTCTTCTCTCTTTTTTTTAATCACTACTTTGATGCACATAAAGGGAAATTGTGCTGCATTTTTTTTATATTTAAAACATAAGTAAAGAGTTTAATATAAATGTCCCAGTAGACACATTCCCTGATTTATATTTTGTTCACAAACAAGTGAATTGTTGTAGAAGTTTAAATATCATGTACCCTTCTTTTCAAAAATGACTAAAATTTTATTGGAAAACATGGCAGAAATACTTGTTTTTAATTTTGTAAATTTGTGACAGATGTTGATACTTTTATATTTTTTCTACACATTTAACCTTGATTATTTCAGACTGCACCTTAAAATATATTTGTACTGTATAAAGAATGTCTAGTAGTTCTCTGTTAGTTTGTTTTTATATTACTTGACCATCAGAACTACTGTTTCTGTTGATGAAGTGGTTTGGCATATTTATATATATTTATAATAGGTGTTACTGTACCTTCTAAATTTATTTCTTGTCGTTAAATAAATAATTAATGCGTGTTAGGTGACAGTGGATTCTCAATAGCATTTTTTTCTGCACTAGCACCTAAAGATATTGAGTCCTACTATCAAGAAATTGGGCGTGCTGGAAGGGATGGATTGCCAAGTATCTGCCAAGTATTTTTTGCACAAAGTGATTTTATAGTAAGCAGGTAAGTAGTTTATATAATGTGAAAACTTTGATCAAAAGTTGATTTTATTTTCATAAATTTTAATCTTTGTATGTAAACAGAAATAAGTTTGACTTTTATCATGCTAATTAAGTTAAAAATTAATAAATAATTACTATGAACTTTTAATGACATTGGTTTCACTATAGTATTAACTTATTTATAAGTTTTTTACTTCTAACTAATAGTAAAAGAATAATTTTTCCTTGGTGAACTCTGGGTGCCTCAACATGGTGACCCATGAAGGGGAAGAGAGGATTCTGGTGGTTGAGGGGTCCAATCCTAACACACCACTTTGGTGTTGAATTCCTGTAGACAAGCAGCCTTCAGGTGTGCCCCCTAAGGTCAACTGGCTAGTCCACTTGGGCTAAGGTCAACCAAGTACCAGTGTTCGATGTTTTCATCAGATGTTTTGGACATTATATCTGATGCTGGTGTTTGGGTATAGTGCTCACGAATCCCTGACGTTGCTGCAGCATCTTTGTTTGGCACTGTGGTGTGTCTCCTCATTGAGGTCCATGGTGGGCACCAAAATATTCTTCCTTATTATGGATCCTCCAAATAAAAATTTAAATAAATAGTGAAAAAAATGTCCACAGGTAAATTACCACATCTTGAAGATTCTGAGCAGCAATCTTCAACCTCTGTAACACCTGTACTTCATTTTCTTATGCTACATTCTCTCTCAGACAAACCTTTAAGGCAAATGTCTCCCTTTCTTATTAAGGAGGGACTAGAGGTACTTGCTAGCTCTCCTAAGTCAATTAAAAAGTTTTGCTCTAGTGACATATTGGTGGAAACATCCATTCCTAAACACAGTGAACTCCTCTTACATTCTAAAGTAATTGGGGATATACCCATTGAAGTTACTCCCTGTGCTACTTTGAATTTATCATGAGAAGTTATCGTTGAGAGGGATTTGAAGAACATCCCTGAGCCAGAGATCCTTGCTGGTTTCTCCACCTAAGGATTTTCTCCAGTGAGGTGTATCTTCACTCGCAAAGATGGAATTATGATGCTGACCAATGTCATCATTTTGACATTTGTCACCACGTCCACCTGCCACCATGAAGGTCATGATTCTGTGTCATGTGCCACTTGCACATGTGTGTGTGAGCCTGTGAGTGTGAAACAAACTCTCATTGCATTAATTGTAATGCTTCTCACCCATCCTTCTTTCACTGTTGCCTGAAGTGGTTGGAAAAAAAAGGGATACAGCACTTCACCTCAGATATATGCTGCTGCACTTTTTTCCACTAACTAAAACAGTGGGAGTGCAAATTGATCTCTCAACATCTCCAAAAAATTCATTTTCAAATCATATGAAAAGTCTTTTATCCTTTATGATTAAGAAAGTTCATGAGTCAGTTCTGGAGAATGTTTTTTTGATGCATGATGTCAAGCTATTGTCCTATCTTTCTCTAAGCCTGGGAAGAATCCCAAGATTCCTTCAAAGTGCCACCCAATTGCTTTGATGAGCTGTCTCTGTAAGATCTTAGAAAGGATGGTTAATGAGTTATCTTGTTTGGTTCCTCAAATCAAACAACCTTCTCTTGCCCACCCAGTGTGGGTTCCTATGACAGTACTCCACCATGGACTATCTAATTTGACTTGAAACTCCAATCTGGGAAGCCTTTCTCAAACGATATCTTTTATTAATATTCTTTGACCTTGAGAAGGCTTATTATACAACGTGAAGGTATGGCATTTTCTGAGACCTCCACTTATATGGGCTATGTGATAATCTGCACATTTTTATTAAAAATTTTTTAATGGGCAGGCGATTACAAGTTTGTGTGGGTTTAACACTTTCTTGCTCTTTCTAGAGGAACTTGAAGTCCCTCAGGGTTGTTTTTTGAGTGTCACACTTTTCAGAATAAAGATTAATGCCATCACTGAACAACTCCCTCTCACTGTTGTGAACAGGCTGTATGTCGACGACTTCACCATCTTATGTTGAGTGTAAGGTTTATTAAGCAGCAGCTACAGATTGCCCTCAATCATTTACTGAAGTGGACCACAGCAAACAGTTTTAACTTTTTTCTGTCTAAAACCAATTGCATGCACTTTTGCTGCCAACAGGGTATTCACCCCAATCCTGAACTTTGTGTCTATGAAGTTGTGCTTCCTGTAGTCTCAAAACAAAGTTATTGAAGCTTATCTTTGACCATAAGGTGACCTTCATACCACACATCAACCAACTATGAGCCAAATGTATAAGAGCACTGAACATTCTCAGTGTTTATCCTTCCACCACATGAGGAGCAGATTGTTGTTCTGTGCAGAAGATATGTCATGCTCTTATTCGTCAAAATTAACCATGGGTCTATGATCTATGGCCCTGCCAGGACCTTGACCATGAAGATGCTAGACCCTGTTTATCATTAGGGACCTAGGCTCTGCACCAAGACTTTCCGCACTTTCCTAGTCCAGAGCTTGTACACACAGTCTCGTGAACCTCCTCTACACATCTGCCATTTACAATTGTCTTTACTGTGTGCTTAGAAACTTCAATCTGTACCACAGCATTTCACCTAAGGTTGTGTCTTATTTCCTCAGTGGGGCGTGCTTTTTCAGAACAGATGATCTGCCAATGTACTTTTTGACCTTCGTAGTATTACAATTTCCAAATGTGAGATTTTTTTAAGTCATCTGAGAAAAGTGTATATTGCTGATTGGAAGTACTGTCTTTCATTTACTGAACATCTTTCAAACCATCCATATAATGGGAATGGAGTTGATGCTGTGGGCTTTGCCATGGTTTGTTGAGGTTTGGTGGTTGCATATAGAATCCCTTCTGCAGTTTTTGTGTTCACTACTGAACTGTGTGCCATTTCTCTTGCTCTGGATCACATAGAAGCTAAGCAGTACTCAAATTGCCATATTTATACTAACTCGTGTAGTTATCTAATTACCCTGGAATTGCTTAGAGTTAGTTCTTGCTGAGATTCAAAACTGACTGACCCATTTCTCTTTAACATTTTATTCTATCCAGTTCTTCCAGATATCAAGCCATGTTGGTATTCATGGGAATGAGCTCATCATCACTGCAGCTAAGTCTGTCTGCTGTAGCCCTGTTACAGCTGTGCTTGTTCCATACATGGACTGTGGTTCTGCATTTAAGGCTTGGCTCTGTACCAGTTGGCAGTCAACGTGGAGAGAGCAACGTGAAAACAAGCTTTTCTAGATAAAACCCCCTATTGAACTTTGGCCATTTTGTTTCTGTAAGGATTGGAAAGAGGTGTTGTCATTACTAGACTACGTATTGATCAAAGTTTTCTAACTCATTGTTTTCTTCTCTCTGGGACTGATGCATCAGTGTGTGGTCTGTGTGATACTTAGGTCACAGTAGTCCACATTTTACTGTCATGCCATTATTATGATTCTCAGTGACAGCACCATTTTAGATATGTTTATCCCTGATGTTGGACAGTGTCATTGGCAATAGTAACACTGTCCACCTTACAGTTTTTAATTCATAAATTAAATAAAGTAAAATTAGTTTGATATGAAATTTGAAAATGGCTGTAATGTCAAATAACTCGAACATGACTGGAAAGTCCAACTTCAGGTGCCTAACCCTGATGTTTGAACTTACCCATTAATCATCCTGGTGAGTATAACAATTAAACTTATGCTACATAATATTTTTTAAAACTTGTATTACTTTACTTTCTCTCTTACTGCTGTAAACTAGATTTAAATATTGGATTTAACATTATTCAAGTTTTTAATTCAAAAATTAAATTTTGTTTTGTTTTACCTTGATTCCTTTTTACGAATTTTGAAATTTTACTTTTAATTTTTTAGTCATTTTTTGGTGCAGATAGCCTTGTGGCTTAATGTCATGAAACGCCAAACAACCAACCAAAGAACATTTTTTTAAACTTTTTTTAACATATAATGGATTCTGCTGTTACAAAATATGTAAAGATTCATGTTGAATAGGTATTACATCTTTAAGATTGAATACTAAAACTTCTTTAATTGGTCATGGTGTAAGTAAAAATATTTATAAAATCATATTTTGTTGATATCTGAAATGATTAGGAATTTTTCATAGAATATTTTCATCATAAAGTTTTGATTTATTGAACATTATTTTGTGTAGCTTAACATTTTGTAAGTGATATTTATTAAAAAAACTTTACTGTTAATAGGTAATTTTAAAATTTCAATACTTATGGTGAATGAATATTTCTTTATTAATAGTAAAATATTACGTCTCCGTAATTTATAGGTCTTTCCTTAAAACCATAAACAATTCCAAGGTTTTGGAGCACAGGAAAGAAATGATTAACAAGATGAGTCATTATCTGAATATTACCTCCTGTCGACGGCGTTACTTAATTGCACATTTTGAAGGAAAAGGCAAACCAGTCATTGGTGGAGGAGAATGCTGTTGTGATAACTGCACTAAAAAGTATGCTGTTTTAGTGCTTTTCTTTTTTCAGTAACACAGGACTTTTAATGATGTGTTCATAGTGATTTTTTTTCTTGCATATCTTAATTATATGTTACCAGTTTTTTTTTTAACCTCCCTCTTTTTTCTCTCCACATTATTGTGAACTACTGTAATACATATCATATCTTTTTTTAGGTCAGGAAGCTGTGTACTTTTCATAAAAATGCTGCTTTTTGACAGTAGTGACAATGTAATTTAAATTATTGAAAGGCAAGGAAACAAAAGTACTCTAAAAAAAGGGCATAAAATATAATTTAATTTGTAATTATTTAAGAAGCAAGTAGTAGCTGATTATAGGTTATTCAGTTATATTTTTACGGAATTATATAGTTATCTCAAGTAAAAAAAGATCATGTAAATATTTACCTAAAGTAATTTACCAGAACTACTTATGAATTGAAATTGGAGTATTATGTACCTTGCAAATGAATTTTTTTTTATATATATACCATTGCATCTTCTAAGAATGTTAAGATATTGTTATCTTTGAGGTTTTGGAAGACCAGAATTTTTATGTCATACTTTGTTATTGTCACTAAACACTTCATGAACTTATGTGCATATGGAATTACAAAGTTAAGAAGTTTTTTATCTTTGTTTTTAAATTGTGTGAAACTACTTTAGTTTTGTCTGTATTAAGAGGGTGCACGGTTCATAAATCTAAGCCTTCCACAAACCTTGTTTCGACATTTCTTGAATATCAGCAAATACAGATTATCATAGTTATGGTTGGTCTATCTCATGTTTGTTTATGAGCAAATTATTAACCAGAAGTACTTGATCAACATAAGGTATATTAATGTGGCCAATGTTGAATAAAAGTATAAGCTACTTGTGATCTGCTATCAAGAGAAACCAGCAGAAAGTTGACAAGATTGTTTTGTACTGATCCATATTTTGGGAATGATAAACAATGAGGTTAATTGGTTTTGAATTTCTGTATTTAATATTTGTAAGCACATTAAATCTGTGACAGTTAAACCTAGAGAAACTGAAAGTACAATCATTGTAATTTCCTGTAGAATTGTTAATACTCTTAGAAACATGTCTTGTGCTTTTTTTTGTAATCAGTCTTCTTGCATATTATTGGAAACTGGACACACTATAGTCATGAAGAGCTAAAACTCTTGACCAGTTTCATTTGTAACAGTTGATAAGATGAGAAATGTTTATGTATAAAAGCTTTGAACATTTCACAGTACAATTATTGTAACTTCAGGAAGACTGGAAATATTTGCCAATTTATGTTGTACTACATTTACTATGTGTACACTTACATATCAAACCATGAATGTAAGTGTTGGCTCGTGTAAAATTTAAGTAACTTTGCTTAAAACTCAGCCATATATATTTATATATACTTATATTTATAAAATTACTTATTCTAGAAAATGTGTTTTTTTCTGTTTACTTCTACTGAATATTTTAAGTAAATTAGTAAGAGATGTTATTATAATATCAGTTAATAAGTATAAATAAAACATTCCCAGATATCATTAAAAAAATGTTTGAAGTTTTATTAACTGTCTTTTATCGTTATTATTAAACTTTCATTTTACTAGAATGAATTCATTATCTGTCACAACAGACTTAAACTTCTTAATATTTTTCTTCTGTTAGTGTAATTTAAGCAAAATTTAATAAAACAGTCACACTAGTCTATTTAGTATTCTTATAAAGTTTGAGATACAGGATATTAATTCACAGTTGTTTGCTTTTTTTACCTACTGTGCAAATTTTGTTTTACAATTTTTGATGTTCATGTTTAAGAACAATGTTTTATATGTTAATTCTCTTTGTATGTTACACACCTCTTTAAAAAGAGTGCTAGTTAATGAGAAACTTGATATTTTGTTTTTCCATTCATGTACGATCATTTGCTATTTTTGATATACTTTAGTTTTATATTAATCCATTTGTGTTATTTTGTTTGAAATATTACTTAGTTTTAGTTATTAGTATGCTATAAAACTGGTAGTTTTCTCGCTATACAGTTTGTCTTAAACAACATGATCTTCATTTATACACTTACACATGTTCACCACCACTACCTATTCACGTGTATTCTAACATGCATGTTGGATGCAATACATATCTAGCTGCCATTTTTTACTAGTGACATATACACAAGTAATATTTTATGTATTGTCCTATATTTTTTATGTCATAAAAATTTTGAGGCTCCTCCACCTGTCAACTTCCAGAAAAATTAGTTCAGTATATATATCAAGAAATATATATTCACAATGTACCTAATTTCAGTCTTAGTCTTTAAAACAACACAGGGATGTTAATATTTATTGTGTGGTGATGTTCTGGTGAATAAATTAAATTGTTTTTTATTATTACCAGGTTACAGAGAAAGACAGAATCGACATATGGAGTTAAGAATGAAGCAGATAAAATGGATTATGGTCCTGAGACTAAGCTACTTTTTGAAGCCATACAGGTAGTTTAATTTCTACTTTTGAATGTTCTTTAAACAGGTTAGATCTCATGTATTCTATAATTATCAACTGTTTGATCAGGAGATATTTTGTGGTAAAACACCCATGTTTGATTGTTTTAAGCTCAGAATTGACATAGTTACAGAAGGACATTTAGTGACTTGCTGTCAGTCTAATACTAGTGATATACATACATATATTTATTTCTCATTGTTACCTCTGTTCAGGAACGGTTTAACTTATAGAGAGTGCTCTATTGATAAAATACCAAGTTTATAGAACTAATTTAAACTGTGGTACCCTTTACTTCATCATTGGTGTAATAGTTTTGTTTTTTTTCCCTGAAGAACAAATTCTATTCGTATTAATAGTTGTGGTTTTGATATTACACTATGTAACAAAATTTTTACTTTTTCTTGTTTCGGACAGAAAGTTTTATCTCCCAATTGCTTGTGTCTAAAGTAAATGGAAAAGACCTGTTTTTCTCTTCAAATTTGCTTTTGTGATCTGGGAGCATATAACAAAAACATGATGGGAGTCTGTGGGGGTTGATATGTGAAAGTGATTTACATTACAGATGCAAATCTCGAAAAACTACTCACTTCTAAACATTTTTGTACAAGTTTAGTACACATACATGTAAATCTTAATTCATATGTTGTTTTATTCAGACCTTGTACAAATTAAAATATGCATATTTGGCAATTTTTACACAGAAAATAGGTTAATTTCTAA
Organism: Carcinoscorpius rotundicauda; assembly: GCA_011833715.1. NCBI lineage: Eukaryota > Metazoa > Arthropoda > Merostomata > Xiphosura > Limulidae > Carcinoscorpius > Carcinoscorpius rotundicauda. The sequence goes on from CM022398.1 coordinate 34,582,638, forward strand.
ATTTCATTATCCATGTCACAAAAGCAAAGTTTGAAGGGAATAATGGCCATTTTCTGTACTTTTACAACATGATCAATTAAGAAATCACATATACTATCCAGGAACAAATTTGTGTCACACAGTGTTATTTAATACTGCATGGTGCTTTTGTTATTGAGACTTGCACCTATTGCAGTCTGAACCATCCTGTTGCTTATTTGTTCGATTCACTGAATGATCTAAATTGTTTTGTAAATTAACAACAATTTCCTCTCTCCAGCAACACCAAAGACCTTAATATCATCAGCAAATTTAAATGATGTATTGACCATTCCTTCATTTATGTCATTGACAAAAATTAAAAAGAGCAAAGTCCCAGAGTTACTGTACTATTGACATTAATTCAGTTTGATAGAACTCTATTTGTAACAACCCTCTGCTATTTTCCATCCAGCCACTCTTATATCCAGTTACCTAACTTATTCTCCACACCTTCAGAGATAATTTTTTTTAATGTGGCACCTTGTCTAATGCCTTTTGAAAATCCAGATGCACCACACCTATAAAGATACTTTTTTTACAAACCTTTCATTTGGCACCTTGTCAAATGCTTTCTGAAAATCCAGATACACTCTTACCCTCATCTGCATAAGCAGTAACCTTTTCAAGAATATTAAAAGATTTGTAAAGCATCTTTTATCAGACTTTCCAGAATTTTTCTCACAGCTGATGTAAAACTGATAAGGTCTGTATTTACCATGACAAATTATATCACCACCTTTGAAAAGAGGAATTACATTAGCTAACTTCCATCAATTTGGCACTTGCCTACTATTCGAGGACTTTCAAAAAAAATAGTAGCAAGTTACTCACGTATCCAATCCTTAATATCCTTCAAAACCCTTGGGGAAATATTATTTGGTCCAGGAGCATTGTCATTTTTAAACTTTCAAATTTTTTCTTCATGAGATAGTTGGACATCAGTTAGGAGATCATCTACACTCTTATTTATAGGGAGCTTTATTAGTCATATAATGTTATAAAACAAAGAGATGAATTTAACTTGAATAGAAAAATATTTGATATACTAGAAATATGATAGTGTGAGTTGTTAAAAAGTGTCTATTATTAAGTGTTAGTGAGGTAACCCTTTAACTAAGTTAGTAGAGCATCAGAGTTGTGTGCAAGCAGTTTTGGATTTGAATCCAACTGTGAAAATGATAGAAAAATGGTTTTACTACAAATGGAAAAGAAAAATAACGAGGACTAATGAAAAAAAGTAATACAGCTTTCTAGCTTTTTGTAGAACGAAAAACATTTGCAGTTAAAGGTAAAATAGTGCTACATAAAGTAGTAGATAAACATTTGGTAAAATCAGGAATAGTTGATACAGATCACTTGATAACATTAGTAACAACTCAGTAGCCAAAGATGGTAAAAATAATATTGATTTAAAACATTAGATTATCAACACACAGTTGATGTGTGGATTAAGTCAATGTGCTTTCTACCTTCTAATCTTTCTCTTGCCGTTTTTGCTTTTACATTTTTTACATTTAAGACCTATTAGTACCTGTAAATGCATATCCACTTTAATAATGTAATGTTTAATTTAGAAAATATGACTATTTATTTCATCTTGGCTGTGCAATTTTTAAAATTTTGTAATGATGTTGTTTAATTAATCATGGTAGACACTCAATGTAATCATTGATTAAAATCATTTTAAAATTAACAAATTTATTTAACCCAAAATGCATTTGAAATATGATTTCAGGCAACTGGAGAGAATTTTGGAATCATGGTACCAATTTATCTGATAAGAGGCTCTGTAAGTTTGTGAATTTCTTAATTGCTTTTATTATACTAATCTTAAGTTGTACATTTTTTGTTTGTGTATTTCATTCATACCTATACTGTTAAAATTTGTTTTATTGCTACAGAATGCTAATGATGTATTCTGTAGAACAATATAAAACTAAAACCAAAAACATTCTTCTCTGATATTCTGTAGAACAATTTAGTTGAAACCACACTTTTCTGAAGATCTATAGAACAAAATCAAAATTGAATATTTTATTTTCTCCATTATAAGAACTTGTATGGATCATTATGTTTATATTTTATTAGGCAAATCAAAAACTTCCTAAAAGATACAAGACCATTCCAATATATGGAAAAGGAAAGTAAGTATCAAATAAAGAGTGTGGCTAGAATAAGGTACAAGTTTTAGACCACAAATGTAAAGCCTTGATCAGTTTAATTTTAAAATATGTTTACTTCATTTCTTTTAATTGAAATATTAGATTTTCTTATACAACTTCAGTTGACTTTTGGGTCATTAATTCAAATATGAAATTAACACTGGCAAGCACATTTCACATGTTAATTGCACATGTTTAAAATTTCAGAATTTTGAAATTAATTATGTTTCAACATTTTTTACTCAAGATGTAGTTTAGAATTGATTTTTGATCATTTTGTAGCATTTTTTGTATGTGTAATTTGCAAAAAGAAATTTAAAACAATGTTTGAACATTAATACATTTCTTCACAGCTCTGATAGGTTTCACCTCTAAACAACACATTTAATGATTAAAAAAAAACCCATTTCAAAGTGCAAGTTTGCAGTTGTTAAAATCTACCAGCTCTTGATAATAAAATTCTGAAAGATTTGTAGTCACCGATTTTCAATTTTTATTTGACTATTAACAGTGTCTTATTTGCACACTTTTATGATGTCAGAGTATGTTGTGTAAACAGCTAATAATGAAGCTTAACTTCATGATAACTATAGAGTTTAAATACCATTGGACAGAGCTGGTTATAAAATATTTACTTCAATGTAGTATCGGTGGAGCAGCGAGTAGTAGTTTATGATTTTTCAAAAAAATTAATATGTAAGAACAAACCACAGATTTGAGGAATTTTTATGATTTCTAGACATTATTTTAATTGTTTAAATTTTTTTTTACTAAACAGTGCTTGTTTGAAAGCTCTAGAAAGTTTCTTCTGTGAAAAGACATTGGATATTAAAGCATCGTTAGGTTTAGAGTGTATGTTACGCAGTGAACAGATTATTCTAATGAGTGAAATGAGACTGAAATCCTTACTTAATGAATAAGACAAATAAGATTCTCAGTTTCAATCAGTGTAGATAACTAAAATAATTTATTGTTTATTGAAAAAAAATTTGTTAGTTAAATTAATCTCAAATAATGTTGCCATCAAAAATATTGTTACTCGGCTCATTCCCTGATGCCTTTTTCAGCTTTTCCCATATTTTTTATGATTTATAGCCATAAGTGGTGACTACCACAGTTCGTATAATAAAAGTATCAAAAGAAATGTGCTAATTGTTATCAATCAAATTGGTAAAATTTTCTGTTCAACATTAAAAGAATTGGAATTTTACAACTAAAGAAAGTAACTTTTAATGTTTTATTCAAAACAGTCTCCAAATAAAATTTTAGAAATTTCAAAGCATAAAACAGTGCCAGAAGAAAGTAATTTTTTTAAAACCAAAAATAGATACTGATAGTAAGTTTTCACTAAGTTACATCATGTGATTTGGTTAAGTATTTTCACAGTGAGAAGGAAAACTTTGGAGGATATCAATCGCACACACATCTGAAAAGGGTTAAACTAAAAGATAACTGGAAATTAGTAATATTTTATTAAAATAATATACAGCTATTGAATAGAAGATATTAGAATTGTTTTAAGTATTTGCTTAATGTAATTTATTATTGAGTCACAGATGATATGATGGAATTCACTGTCTAAATTAGTACAGGTAAATGTCACTGGGTTTTGACACTTGCTACAATATTACCTTATAATTAAAATACCTGTACAGGTAGTACCACTGAAATAGTTTTATTCCTTCAATATAAACATGAGATGCTATATGTAGTTGTTTATAACCAAGTATTTTTATACGTATGATTCATTAGAGTTTAACAAAAATGGCCAATAATCCTTTTCGAAAAGCTGTTATTGAACCATTGTAATAGTAATCAAATCAGAATTGTAGCGACTCATTTATAAATATTTGTAAAGGTACTATAAATTTTCTAATTGGTAACTATAATTTTGCAAAGTATTAACCATTGCATGCCATGCTGTATTGACTGAAATATCAAACTGATTGTTTAACAAACTAGTGTTGCTTCAGGATTTATAAAAACAATTACTGTTTCTAGTGTAGCCTTTATATTAATTCATCAGTTTGCTTCGGATCCAAAAATGTATATAGACACAAGTGAATGTAAGAACACAAATAAAATTGTTTTGGTTGTATGTTCGTTCCTGATTTGACAATGATATTCCATGGTAAGAAGCTTTAATTTTGATTGTATCATGTAGGACCACTTAATTAGTACAAATTTAATAATTTTACAAAATGTACAGATGAACATAATACCTTGAAAGTTACAGTTTTGAGAGAAAGTATTTTATATTTGTCCAGAGTAGATTGTCTTTAATCTCAGAATTACAAGCTTTTTAACTTTTGTACCTTTCTGGAATTCAAATGTTGCAACATGTTGAGTATTTTATGTTTTTGCCTATTATAATCTTCACTGCTGAAAACTGTCCTAAAAAAAAAAAGAGGAGGTAAAATTACAAATTTTCTTTGTATAACATATAGGGGGCCATGGTAGTAGGTGATAAGATTAATAGTAATATAGGTGATTTAAAACTTTTTGATTGTCATCTGATGCACTTTTAAACAGAGATAAGAAAGAAGATTGGTGGAAGGCATTAGGTGAGTTTATTTAGGAAAAACTGAGTACAGTAATAATTAGAACAATTGCTTATTTAGTTTTTAAAATGAATAAAAATTTGTCTTGTAAAATGTTTAGCATTAAATTTAATGGTTTTTCATATTTTATCTGACACCAGGTACAAGGTTAACTTGGCTTACATATAATTTTAAATATTTTCCCTTCATGTATTTTATGGCTTGTCCCTCTACATTTTAATTTTTTTAATGATATCTAGTAGTTTTCTATTCCATGACTAGATTTATACTAGGTGAGCTAATGTCAAACTCGAGTGATTTTGAATAGTTCACTATTCTTTTTTTAAGATAACTTTTAGTAACTGTGATGTAGACATTTAATTTTACTTAATATGTAAAATGAATTTAAATAAATGGTGCAAATTCAGTTCCTTCCCTCACTGTTTAATAACTTTTTATTTATATACCATTACATTTTCAAGAGCTTCTCATCTGGTAAGTGACAAAACTTAATTGATTAGTTTTATTTATTTATTTCTAGTTAAGCAGAAAGCTCCACAATGGGCTATCTGTGCTCTGCCCATCACAGGTGAAAAATAAAAGTTTCAAGCATTTTACAGTATGGTATATAATAACTAATTATGATTTGTTTATTAGTTGTTTGTGTGAAATTATGTGATATAATAGGGCCAGTAAGGAAAGATTTTTGTAAAATTATTATTAATTGTATGATGATGTGATGTCACACAAACAACCAACAAAGAAAATGGATTTGAATAACAAACACTACACAGATATAAAGGAATGTAATCTATAGCAATACCCAGTATCTGTTAACCGTTGCTTGCCTAGTGGAATTTGACCAATTTATGTAATTTGTTTTATTTTGAATTATGTTTAACATTATTAAAGTAAAACAAATTTATGGTCACAGTATATGACTTAATTTTAAAAAATACTACATCTTCACAACTATATTTCTCTGAAGTTTGAGTTCACAATTGCATTTAAACACTTGTTAGGTTCTTTTGTTTCCCTGGAATATCGACAATCCTCTGTTCATTTATAAATGCACATATGTTACAAAATTTTAGGCATAGCAATGTTTTAAATGTGTACAGTTTCTATGTTTTGTGAAAGCTGTGAACTTGTGTAAAATTAACAAAAAAATGTTTTCAAGAAACTGTATTTTAATAATTATAAATCAATATGTAAAATTTTAATATAAAATTAAAAATTGGCAAAATGATTAGACAAAAGAAAACAGGTTAAAATGTATATGTACCTAAAACATTTTCTAAAAGGAAAGTGATTATTTAAGCTTTTAATCACTCCATTGCTTTATCAGATTAGTTCTTCTTAAGATTAAAAGTAAGAAGAGTGCATCCATGGGACTGACAGTCAGACTATTTTTTGGATGGGGACACTAATAGTGTACTTATTCATACTCAAGTTGTTAATGAAAAACTAAGGAGATTATGATCTAAATGAGCAATACCTAATTATTGCTGGTAAAGCAGTCCCCCATTTTTTAACTGTGTGAGCTGGTTTCAATTTCACAAACAAGACTCATCCTTGGTTCTGTTATCAGGGTTATGGGACAACTTTTCTGTACTATTTCCAACACTCCTTCACAGCCTTGGATCGAAATGATACTTGTTATAAATATATGCTCTTCCATCTTGGTTAGTTAACTCTGAGGAACATACAGCAAGTAAGGCAACTTGTTTGAAAGTCAAACTGTTTTATTATCAAAGTATCTTATTTTGTACTTTTTTAAAATAAAGAGTATAATATACATCTCATATTCTGTTTTTGAATTTTATCATTTTCCAGGACTTGTTACAGATTTTTTTTATTCCCCCTCTAGCAAGAGTTTTAGTGTATGAAAAATACTTGGTGGAAAAGCCCATAGGTGATATGGGAGGCTACAAACCATGTAGTAAACAACAGTTTTGTAAAATTGTGCTTTCTTCAGTTGCTCAGGATTGGCTTAGAAAGACACAAAAAGATAAAGACAAAACATGTTTAATGCTAGAAAGAAGTCAGGAACTAAAGAATTTAGAGTCTGAACAACATCCACAACCTTCACTCATTCTTTCACAGACAAGGAACCAAAATGTACCTGTTGATGGAAAAGGATTATCTAAAGAGTAAGTCATGTACATTATGTACACACACAAATAACACCAAAATTAATTTATAAAAGGTAAAAAATTACATTTAGCTTAAACATAGCTTTAAAAATGTCAACACGCTCAGCCCTTTGAATTTAATGACGCTTAGCAGTTTTGTCAATATAGTGTAGTTTCTTTTAAACAGTTTTTAACAATTCCTACTGTATCTGAGCTTGACACAGTACCAATGTTTTTCACCTTTAACTCCTACCTGGAAGAAATATATGTTAAAAATGTGTTTGAGGTATTGACATATCTAATCTGTTTTATAGAATTTCTCAAATTATTGTTATTTAGGAAATTAAGAGAAATATATTTCTAATTCAAGACGAGTTGTCTTAAGTTTTTGTACATTATTAAGGCAACTTGTGCAAGCCTTACAGTATCATTTTTCATGTGCACAAACTTATGTAATCTTCCACTATTTGAGGATGTCTATTTTCTCAGAGAATTGTGACCTTACTCACCTTGTAAAAGGTCTTTTTGTAGCCAGTTTTAGGTAACAATACCATCATCAGTTCAGAATTGTAGTTTAGAGCAAATGAAACTTTCTACTTCAGTAGGCTTGATTATGGAGAATTTTAGCTGGTGAAGCTAAAAACTTGAATATCAAGTTCCACCCATCTTGATTATAGTATCTTGCTTGATGGTGTCTGAATATTGTAAGGTAGCTTCAAAGCTTAAGTGAGCTGATGATTTTATATGTAATTGTAGTAAATACTAACCAGCTTTAAAAGTTACATTAATTTTAAAGTAATTAACTTTTCATTCTTTAATTTAGTTTGTATGCAGACTTACAAATACTTTTATTTTTAATACTTTAACCATGTCATGATGTGCCAGGATCACAGGTCGTGTCATTGTGGTTGTTAGCTTGTATTCAAAATTTTATTGATTGTTACGGATTTATGTCAGTAAATTTGGAACCAAATTGTAGATATAATTCAAATATTAGTATTATACATTAGTTTATTTCTTAATTTAAAAGTAAATAATAAAAGAACACATCTAAATATTGATTTCCATTAGTCAAATGATATGTTGAAAGCACCAGTGGTTCAAAGTAGATGTGTGTGATGTCAAAATACTTTTCATTTTGCTAAAATGTATATGGCTTATGTCCTGCATCTAAAACAGTGGCCCTGTTCACCTCTTTCTTTTTTTGAAATGAGCCCTTATATGCACTAAATTTAATATGTGATATGTGAGGAACCAATTAACAGCTTAAAATGTCCCTAAATGGTGTTTTCAGTCATTTTAATGTGGGAAAAAGCCACCTCAATCATTTGAACCAAGATTTAGAGAAGACAGCTGGTGGATTTAGTCTAAAAAATATGAAATTTCAAGGAGAATTAAGTACAGTTAAAATCTAAAAAACAAAATTATTTTTTGTTTTATATCCTTCACATGTGAATTTTAAAAGGCTTAGTAACCTATGTAAAGCAGCAACAGAGTACAAAGTTCATGGCTAGGATATAATTGTTTGCTCTTCTTTATTTACTGTTCTATATTTTAAGAAAATAAGTTTAATAACTTGTTTCTAAATAGTGATAATCTATATACACATATATAATACATGAAATTTTACTGTATATTACAACAGAATACTAATCTACTAAATCACGTCAAATACAAGGCCAGTTTTATATTATTGGATATGATAACATAAGTGCATGTACGCTTTATCAGTGCAAGTTCTGTAATGTTAGCCAAGTATAATTAGAAGGTCAATATAATAAAAATAATAAATACCTATAAATATATAAAATGATGAGATGTTTAGGCTAAACATTTGTCATTTCTTGTTATAATCTGTAGTCATTCTAGAATGAAAAACATAATCTGAGATCAGTTAAATTGATAGACCCCACCCAGTTAGGGTAGAAAAAAATAACATAGAAGTCTTACTGAAAAGAAATGTTTGAAATGTATTTGGAAGGTTTTAGGTATTACAAAAATAATAATTGAAATTTTTTAGACAAAAAATAGTTTTTAATCATAACATGAAAATCACTTTGCACTTGTACTAGTAATGAAACAGGCTTGATATTTCATAAACAAATCTTTGCTAAAAATACTTCATTAAAAAATCTGATTTTTGTGTGCAAAATACTTGTAATCTTTACTAAAAGTCTATCAGATTGTGTAAAGATAAATATAATGCATCACAAGTTAAAGTATAAATACTTTACTCATGCAAATCTGTACATTAAACTGAGACTGTAGTGAAAAGGTTAATGGTGTGTCTTAAAACACCCTTCTAACAACTACAGTTTAGTCAAGAACATGAATGATAGCTATCTGTTATTAAACTGTGAGAAAAAAACTTTTACTATAGTAATTATTTTGCATTGTTAGCTTAGCATACTGATTTAGAACTAACTAAATATTACTGGGTTTGTACTTGAAAATATTAACAGAAAGTGTACCCAACTGGTAAAAATACATTCAAATCATTAAATTTAATTAACTATGATCATACCTTTTTTTTAACCATACATACTGATCTATATAGGTAGTTAATATTAATTTTTTCCACCAGACTTTTACCACTTGTACCCTGCAACACATGGATGTCAACTGAAAAGATGGTCACTGAAGGTCTGATGCAACCAAGGGGAGAAAGAAAGCCTGCTGACCCTCGTGAAGACAAACTCAAGGTAACAACCAAGATTCTAATATGCTGAAGTGTATGAAGTGGTAAATATTTAAATTTATTAAGAGACACAGGATAATACCAAATTCAAAGAATAATTGTTTTTAGTCAAAACTTAAGATCTAGCTTTGTTTTGATTAATATTGTATTTATTTGAGGTGCCTATTTTTTTGAGGAACTTGGGCACTCCTACTCTGTTAATTTAATATTAAATTTTATGGATATAGGAAATGCTAAATTTAGCTCATAAGACTTTAATGGATAGTACTGTAATGCTAAAAGTATGTAATATAATTCCTATAGGGTGACTTGTATACAAAGCTTGTAATACTTCGTAACGAGGTTGCTAGTAAAGAAGGACTACCACCATACATGGTAGTTAGTAACAAAAATCTGTTGGATGTGACAACTTATCGACCAACAACAACAGATGAACTTTGCAAGCTCGAGGGTATTCCAGAAGCACGAGTTTCAAAGTTTGGTAAAACAATTGTTGATTTTGTTCAAAACTTTTGTGAGCAGCATAAGTGGAAAAGTGATTTATTACCTGAAAATCAGGTCACAAACAAGGTGAGATATAATGTACTCTTTCAGTTACCCAAGTTATTGCTCAGTTAAAATATTCCTCTAATAAAATATAAATAATTTCATAAATTTTAAACTTCAGTTAAGCATTAAAGAACATAAAAATTAGGAAATAGTTGTCACTTTTACTTTTACAAAACATGGGTTGTATGGAGAAAAAAATCATTTTAAAAGAATCTCTATTTATTGTATTTATTAGGTTGGGCTAAACATCGAACATTTAGCCAGAAACTTGACAGAGACCCAGAAAACCACTTACTATTTGTTTGAAAGCATGTGGAAAGACCTGGGGCAGGTTGCATCAGAGAGAGGCTTAAGTGTAACAACAATACTGAACCACCTCTGTTTAGCCATTCAGCAAGGGCTGCCTGTCAGCATAAGTCGTTTGGGCATAACACCTCACATTGAGGAACTTATAACTAAAGCAATTCGAGCACCACCAATAAATTCAGGTAATTTTTACCAGCTTCATTTAATAATTATCTTACATTGATTGCAATTAAAACTGAAAATATGAAGAAAACTGCTAATATGTTACAGATAGTACCTTAATAAAAAACAAAAAAGCCCAATAAATGCCTGAAGCCTGTACCCATGGTAAAGCAGGTCATGTACTGTAACAATTAAACAAACTTAAACTAAATTTTACCTGTTGGTTTATCTTTAAGTATATTCTTCACTTATCAACAAAATGAGTAAAATTGCACTAATAAATGTTAGAACAACAAATTGCTAATGAACAGCATGAAATCTCTTCCACTTTCCCTTGAAAATATGGTAAATGTAGAAACACTTAATAAAAGTAATTGCATTTGTATTGTGTTGTGGCTTCTAAATATTAAGCACTCCAGAAAAGAAATTATAAAAACTTTTATAATAAATATTTGAGAGAAGAAAAAAGGGTAGAAACTGCTCTAACAGAAAATTATTGGTAAAAGTTGAGCAAATATTACTTTTTTCTTCATAAACCATGTATATAAATTTCATTTGTTATTGTTTATGCAAGTTCTTTATTACTCATCTTCACAGATATCAGTAGGTTAACTCCAATCAAAGACCAGCTACCTGATATTGTGGAATTCAATCACATAAAAATTGTTATTGCCATATTGAAGTGCAGATTTGGAATTACTGATGCTTTACCACAGACTGTAGTAGATTCAACTCGCACTCAGGTATTGCTGATATTAGGAAGAAAATATAAATATAAATTAATGAAACCTTAAATCCATTAATAATGTCAAATCTTTGTGAAAACATACACTGAAAGTTCAGACTACCTGGATTATATATAATCTTGGCGTTTCTCAGGGGTAATATACTTTAAGAATTATTTTAAATGCTTTTATGAACATATTTATAATTTACCTGCACCATCTTGTTTATATGTTGTTTTTTTTAATTTGCAAAATGCATGAAAACTGGTAACCATTTAATCTAGGGGTCTAGATATAAGCTGATTAAAGTAGTATTTATGTATGTGGCTAATTGGATATTTTGAACTTCATAACAATAGCAAATCAGGAAAAATAATAAGCTTTAATTAAATGTGTAAATAGTTTTAAAGCATATTAATGTGGACATTAATAATAAGTTAATAATATGTAACTTGTTGTGATTTAAATCCATATAAATGTTGTGCTCTTCTTTAAGTAGGGCAATCTTACAGTTCTTTTAAATAAGTTAATATAATCTTAAATGATAAATTTCAATGGGTGTCATGTTTCTGGAACTTCTGAATCCATTTTTTGTTATTCACAAGTTTATTAGTAATTTGTAAATAGCATTACATAATCTGAGCTAGAAGGTTTAATATTTCCTCATGCATTTTTGTTTTATCCACAAGGTTTTCCTAGTTAGTTGTGGGTGGTTTACAATATTATAATCTGGTATTCATAAGAATTATGTAGTTATCCCACTGATTCAACTCCAACAAAAATATAATAAATGGTATAAAAAAAAGCCAATCCTATAACTGATGGTACATTGTTTTATGTAGAAAGTCAGTATTATGAAAGAAGCAAAATCATTTATGATTAAGATGAGTGTAATTATTAATTATTGTATTCCTTCTTTTAGTTCTCTCAAGCTCCATCCAGAACATCAACTAGTGAGCCTTCTTCAGATATTCAGTGTGGAAAAAGAAAGCTACCTGGTTGGTTAGGAAATAGCACCCAACCACATAAAATTAACAAACGTCTTAAAAACCATTCTCTTTTCCTTCGGTAACAGTAGTGTAAAGAAAGTTTATTCTGTGTCAACTGCCAAAAGCATTAAAAAACAAGATATCTGTCGATAAACTTCTTTTCTCTCTTTCTCTCCCTTTGAAACCTTAAATAATCTTTATTACAATGGTGATAGTACATGTTGCTGTTTTAAAGAAAAACATGTTTGATTCATATGCATTTTTTATATTGTCAAATGTTATTTTGTGTGCAAATATAATGGATGTTTATGAAAGTAAATATTTCACTTAATATAAATGCTAATAACCTCTACAATTTCAAGAATTTTTTTAACCCTTTCACTGTGTCTAGGACATGTATCCCAATTACCATAAACAGGTTAAAGCATAAAGTTCAACTATAAGATTTAGAGGTGAAAAACTGTTGTAAGTCCACAGTGTTTCATTGTGTATGTCTTGTTTGCTTAAACTCCATTGTTAACCGTACATGCTCGTGTGATCCTAACTAAACTGAGAATATTAAACCAAAAAAACTCAGTTGGAGAAATGGCATTTCATCCAATGATGCCATAAGGAAAAAAACTAATTCCTAGTTTTCATCTTATACAAACATTCATAAAATACAATACAAGGTGCATACAAATTTCAGCACAGTTGTTGTCTTGTGGCTCAATAGCATGTCATACCAAATCTTCCAAAACTGTCAAAGATTTTAATAATCAAAATCGTACATTTCTGTTCTCTTCTGGCAAGTGTTTGTCCTTATTAATTAATTTTTTTTCTTTAAATGTTTTTCATAAACACAAAAACACCCCTGCTTGGGCTTTTCTCTGAACTACTCAATAGGTCCTCTTTTCTTTATAGTTATTCCATGGGTGTAATTTTTAGGTGGTGAGAAATTACACTTTCAACTGATTTTTTTACACTCTTATTAGATATTTGACTTCATGATAATACACTATATATTTGTATTGGTCTTTTTACACGATGTTCACATCAACAAAGCATTTATTGAACATGAACACTTCTGCATCTTTTCACTAAGTACAATCACTCAACAAAGATGTGCCTTCAATGGCATTGACATGCCCTTATACTTGCTTCAACTATATTACCTATGATATAAGTAATGCATAAGCAAAAGAAGTTAAGAGTGCATGATGTGCAGTGATTACTCTTAAAGATCTGAATTGTGTAGTACACTGGTACTTGTAACTCCTCTGAGATTAACTGCCCTTAATGACGACACTAACAGAGGATTGACCATTATCATCTTACAGTACTGAGTTGTTACTTTGTTAAAGAGCAAATTTTTTCATATCTGAGAGAATGTTTTCCTAGATACACAAAATACTGGAAAACCAATAAGCCTACATATTATTAAAACAAGTTACCTGCAGATTCGACCTGCCACCATCCTATTAATTCATTGTTGCTGAAAATTTGAATTGTTTAAAATAGACAAGAATTATTGCATTTTATAAATTCTGAACACAGGTATGTTTCAACAGTATTCATTATAATTCGTTTTGATAGAGTACTATAAATTTATAGGCATAATAAAGACTTGTTTATTTAAAGTTCCAATATTTTTTAAATTATGAAAATCATTAAAACATTCTTCACACCAGGTAGTCACCATTTTTTGCTTTTCTTTCATGTTGTGTGCATACAATGTGTGACATTGTCTTTACCCACTTTTTATAGCTCCTGAGAATGGAATGCTTTCCAATAACTGGCAAATTACATTGTAACCATACATGTTGTAAGAATTTAAATTTGAGACATCAATCACATGAAAAAAAGATCTTCTAGTACCACACATTTACAAAGGCAATCAATTTGTATAATCTAAAACTATACTTGGTTTGGTTATTAGTTGTTTAGTTTTGTTATCATCCTTTTCATTATTTCACTTCATCTTTATGTATCATACACATCAAGCAAAGTAACAGGACATTTGTCTTTCAATTGAAATGCTAAAATACCCCCTTGCTTCTCGGTTTCAACATTTTTCTATAGAGATGCAAATTTAAGGCATGCTCTTCCAATTAGTTTTAACTGTTCTATAAAAACCAGTTTTAGTTTCAAAGAGAAAATTGTTTCTTCGACAATTCCCATACTTCAAAGATCTTTATCCTAAATCTGTGGCTCTTGCTTGGAATCAAAGATTCATCAATAACTAGTTTTGAGATAGAGAAAATGATTCCTTATCTTTATTCTTCACTATTGTAAACACTTCTCAAATTTTCCATAATTGATCATTTGCAAAGTACAAATATCTAAGAATCTCCCTGAATCAATCTTAAGTAACAGATTTTGGAAAAATTGGAGTTTCTGTAAGGGGATTATTTGTACAATAATCAGTTAATACATGCTTCTTTGCAGGTGGCATAAGCATCACCAGAGCAAACAAAGTGTACATTTGCTCAACAGTTGTATCTTCCCATTTCTTACTTCGTGAAGTAGAGTAAGAGTTACTTTCACTTTCTTTGGAATTAAAGGATTTACAAAACTCATAACATCTATTTGTTTCTTGCATAGTACAATTCATTATACTTTGACTGAATATAGCAGCAAAATGTTCATATTCTTTAGATTCATCTGTGAGTTGAGCTTTTCTACTATCAACAGAATGGATCAAAATTAGAATACTTTCCCCACTGTGAACCAGTAGGTTCTAATTCACTATATGAAAATAATGTTCATAGCTTAAAATAATCGAATTTGATGATAATGAAAATTTTGGAATAATTTTCATATTCTAATACTTCAATTTCATCTTTTGATGAAAAATATTTTCACTTCATTACCTAAGGTTCACACCCTACCTTTTCTGCTCCATGACATATACCAAGCAAAATGACTCGCATGCAATGCTTTGATTGGGTTTCTGTTGTTTTGCTGATTATGGCTACCAGTTAAGGGTTAATGAATATGATGATACAGGCTATGATCCCAATACAGTTAGAAAAACCAGGCATTTCTAACACTTAAAGGTGCTTTATTCTTTCTGTATTGATTCATGTAACAGTTATTATGAGCTAAAAAATAACCTATATAATAGTTGAAACATGTAATGTCTTTAAATATTACAAAGACTTTAACAATAGGATAAAAGTAGCTTGTATAATTACCTTTAGAAAATATTACTTCCAGCTTGCAAATTTGTTGTACAACAGCAGTGTTGTAAAATGAGTATTTATATTTTATCTGATAATTACGTTTTGACTACAATCAGTGATGTCGAGAAACCCACTTGTTGAGAATTTTTATATGCAAAAACGGCTCGTTTGGGTTCAGAAAATATTTTAAATAGAAGAGCGAACAACGTTTCGACCTTCTTCGGTCATCGTCAGGTTCACAAAGAGAGGTAACTGACCGGAAGCTGACCACATGTTTGGAAGGGGTTGTGTAACTGAGTGTCGCAATGTAGAGGGCAGGGTTAGATGTTTGAATATATAATTTTATCTATAATATTAATATAGGTATAATGGCGTTCCTTTATATTGGTTTATTTTGGGTTTAAGTTGTTGTATAAGTAAGGCTTCTTTAATTTTGCATTTGTTAATGTTTGTTTCTTTATTTAGTATTTTAGTGTTTTCTATGGTTATGTTGTGTCCATTTGACTTGTAGTGTTCGAAAACGTGTGAAGGTGACTTTTTATGTTCTTTGAATCTGGTTTCCATTTTTCTACTTGTTTCTCCAATATAGAAGTCGTGGCAGTTGTCACATTGTATTTTATAAATAATGTTGGTGTGGTGTTTGTCAGTGTAGTTCTTACATGGTATAGACCTTAATTTTGTGCCTGGTTTTTGAATGAATTTAGTATTAACTGGAATGTTATATTTTGTTACTAGTTTTTGCCAAATGTTGGTTATTTGTTTGCTGATGTCAGGAATATATGGTATACAGCAGTATACGACACTCAGTTACACAACCCCTTCCAAACATGTGGTCAACTTCCGGTCAGTTACCTCTTTCTTTGTGAACCTGACGATGACCAAAGAAGGTCAAAACGTTGTTCGCTCTTCTATTTAAAATATTTTCTGAACCCAAACGAGCCGTTTTTGCATATAAAAAAGTTTTGACTACATAATCTATTGTATTTCATATTGTATATCTAATGTATTTCATAGCTCTTGTCACATTTGAATTTTACTATGGATAGAAGCTATTATTTTCCTCTTTAAACGACTACTGACATCTTCCAAGCACCTGCAGTTAAGTTAGAAAAAACAACATTAATACAGTTACCCAGTTACTTGTTTTATTGAATAAAAGTAAATACAGTTGTAGATATATTTTTATTGTAAGTTACCAATTAAATAATTTAAAGTGAACTGCAATGATATTCTAATTAAACTATTCAACATGACTGGCCCCCAGGTCATAATGCCAGTATTGGTTGTTGTGTCCAGGTCAGTGAAGATTAACTGGCTCCTACTCTCACATAATAAACATTTTTTCAAGTTGGGTGGAATCCACTCAGCTCATAGTTGTGAAAGTATCTGTGAGAGTAATACTATAATTTTTGATAAAGTGTGCACATGTTTACAATATTTTGCAAGTTACTGGAAAACATTAAAAAGCATTTGTACACAATATCAGGTTTTCAAATTAAGTATAAAGATTTTTTATTCTTTTCTTTCAGAACGTTGGCTGTCCAACATGGATAATAATAATAAAATGCTTTTTAAGAAAAAAACCCTTTATACTTTCTTTATTGTCACTATCAAATGTGAATCTTTGAAGATGTTTGGTAGATATGACTGATCTTACCACCACAATAAAAGATTGGAAGAAATAATTAAACATTCTTTTTTCTTTTTAACTACAAATTATAAATTGAAAACACAAATGTTTAATCTAACATTGTACATTTATACATTATTATATTGACTTTTCAGCTGCTGTTGGCTAATATGACAGAAGTTACAATCAGAAAAGGGAAAATAAAAATAAAAAACTTTTTTAGCATTTAATAGGGGCAATTTGAATGCAAAGAAATTAGCCTAAATACTAGTTGGTCAAAAGTTTAAGACCATACTGAAATGAAGCGTCAATCGGTAAACACATAACGAAATTTAGTTATTTGTGTACAAGCATTGTCAACATCTTCCACTGACATCTCCTGTGTCACACTAGGTAAAAAGTTGACAGAATTTAAACATGGCAGACTTGTCGAGCTGCAAAAGCAGGGTCTCTCTCAACGTGCCATCGCTGATGAGACTGGGAATGTGAATTTCAAGAGCTTTGAGAAGGAGGACACCAGTTGGTCATCAAACCAAATTAAGGGCCTTATGAATGCAAGATGCAGCTGAAGAACAATAAGATGGCATCTACGAAAAAAAGGGTTTAAAAACCGTAAACGTCCTCAAAGTCCACACCACGAAAAACTCGGTTTAACTTTGCTGAGAAGTATCAAACATAGGATGTAGAAAAGTGGACAAAGGTTTTGTTCTCTGATGAGAAAAAATTTAACTTTGATAGTAATGTTGGAAGCCATCTGTACTGGCAAGATAAGGATATCCCACCTGAGACATTTTCTACATGACACAGTGGAGGAAGTTCCATCATGATCTGGGGTACTTTCTTGTTCCATGGAACAATGGAGCTTTAGGTTAGACAGGGGTATCAAACAGCAGCTGGCTACATTGGCCTGTTGGAAAAAGCATCCTTATTGACCGAAGGTCCTTGCTTGTGTAGAAATGACTGGATCTTTGAGCAGGACATGGCAAATAAGATGATTCTTTTGGACCATCTGCCATGTTCGCTCGTACTGAACCCCACTGAAAATGTTTGGGGGTGGATGGCAAGGGAAGTTTAAAGAAATGGACATCAATTCTAAACAGTACATGATCTTTGTGAAGCTATCTTCACCTCTTGGAATAAAATTCCAGCCAGCTTTCTTCAAACATTTATATCGACTGTGCCAAAGCGAATGTTTGCAGTTATTCGTAATGACAGCCATGCAACTCACTACTGAGACCTCTTGTTGGGCATTTCCTACCATATTTAGGAGTTCTTTTTGGTATGGTCTTAAACTTTTGACCAGCATGTATTTAAATTAATTTCAGTGTTCACATTTTCCCTTTTTATTTTCATCTTTTGAAGCTCTTCTCAAACAAGTGGTCGAGTCTAACAGTGCAAAATGCATATTTTTCTTTATGTTCATTGGCCTTAAGATTTTGGCCAGCAGCATATGGCATATAAAGAAGTAATTGTATATCAGGGACTGTTTTCAAAATTGAAAAGGGTTGAGCAAGGCCACTGTGTTTGATTCAGAACATGAGTGATATCTCAGCAAACAGAAGAGGCAGGAATTTCTTCTGCATTCTAGCTTATCAATATCGGTAATTTGAGATCCTAATTTGTATAAAACCACATACTTTGTATTTTGATTTCAAAGATATCTAATTTTAATTATTGTTACATTCAACATATCTATGGTATACAACACGAGAAATTGACATTTGGGTATTTTTTAATTTAGAAATTAAATAATATGTGATATGAAAACTTGAATTATAATATACAGCTTTATACTAAAGTTAATAACATAAATTCCTAAAAAATAATAGTTCCATAAATTTGAATATGCAATAACATGGTCTTTGACCCAAGACTCAGATGGAAAAGGTTAAGGCAAAAGTTAAAGACAAACAGTTTCTGTAATAACTGATAATAAAACATACATTATATAATTATTAAAATTCCTTTTTTTCAATATCATATTCTTCAGTTAGTATTTCATCTAACAGAGCTATATTAAATACAATACTTTTCACTGGAGTTTGCATACAATATTCATATAAAAATTGATAAATAAATTTACACATTGTTTAAGTTATTCAGTAAACTTAATATAATTATTATTTAGTGTAATACCTTCAACATTTCAGCATATTGTGTTTCTCTGTTATCTCATTTAATAAGTCATTTTTCAATATTAGTTTTCACAAAACCTAGAATTACATACCTTTTTACCACAGCTCTAAAAATTAATATGAAAATAAAACTGTGTAAAAGTGATGATACTTTACATAATAATAAAGTACTGATTTCAGTAGTATCTGTCAAAACTTTATATGCTTCCTTTATATTAAAGATTTTGTTACAAAAATTAGAAAATATATCTACAGCATATAAACAGAGAAGTTAAATCCAGAGATGGTAAATGGTTTATCACAATTTATTAAACAAAGAAATAAAACGTATAGAAAAGTAAAAAATAAACTACCAACTGTAGATAATATAATTGTATTTTCTAATTTTGTAACAAAATCTTTATATAAATTTTTTTACAGATACTAGTGAAATTAGTTTTGTTACTGTAATTTACTTTCAATACTTCATTATCATTATTACCTTTATACAGTTTTATTTTTAAATTAATTTTTTTATAGATTCACAGCTACTGTTTTCTTGCATAGATCTGTTTTAACACAATCTAAACCTGTATTTCATTTTTCTCTAGTAGTAGTAGTTTGTACAAAAAGATAAAAATCAACATTTTTATATACTTTTAGGTTATTTTCTTAAGATTTAAAATTTATATGCCTTTTAAAATGTACAAATTTTTCACTAAAATACTTTAATTGTATAGCACAAATTCATATACACACTACTTGGTTGCACGGATGCCATGTTGATCACTAATTCTAAGTTGAACATAGTATGTGTTTAGAGCAAATTCTTTAGCATATACATGTATCAGCCTACCCAGGTTTGTTAGAAGAAAGGATTACTTCCGTAAATAATGCTTTTACAACTGCAGGAAAATAAACATACAGTATTTAATTTATTCAGGTGCTGTGTTAGTTATTTAATTAAAATATTTAGTTATCTTTTTTTAGACCATAAGTTCAGCATACTTTTGTTTTATTGCTTCTCAAAGTTAAGTTTATCATTAAGTAAAAAGCTACAAAATGGATCATCTTTGCTGTACCCAACTCAAATATCAAAATCAGATTTTCAGCATTTAATTCCTTAAAACCTGATCCTGAATCATCAAGTGGCATAATAAATAAGTTCTCTGAGCTTCATCCCAAAATAATGCATTATTAGCTTTTATATTACGAGTTTCAGAAAATAGGTAGATCTATCCATGTTTATGATAAATAATAATATACAATGTGAAAGTTTTACGTGAAGTTACAAAACTTCTTAAACACCTTTTGATTTAGTAAAGTCTTAACTCCTTACATTTCACATATTCAGATCCAAAAGGAACATGGAAATAATTCTTCTTACCAATTGAAAACAATTGTAAGAGTATAATGTATTTTACTACACTTGTAGTGTGATTGTACTTCTTTATAACAGATCTGCAATTAAAAATAAAAATTTAACTTCGATCTTACCTTATTTCTTAGTGTAAGGTGATCAATTCAAGACTAGGGCCAAAGAATTACTTCAACTGCTGTTTAATGTTCCATTGGCTTGCAATAAAGTCACTATCATCTTTCAGTGGAAAACAGTAATCCCTGTATATAGGTTGCATACCACTATTATTATGAAAAATTTACTTAATTTTACAGAAGCAACTAAGGTATGGTGAAATATCAGTGCAAGTAGAAATTACAGTTAATCAGTTAGTGATTTGCCACCCTTAATACATTTACCATGCAAATAGCAGCATCCATTTTTCCATTAGTTGATAGAGCTATCTGCTTGTCAACATTCATACGTGAAACATTTACTTTAACTTTATAATACATTAAAATAATATTAATAGTTGAAAATGTTACGAGCAGAAACTACAACAAAAAAGAAATTTAAAATGTAACTGGGAACACTGAATATAGAACATTATTTAAATATACTTTGTCAAAAATATTACATATTTATATCAGCAACAGGAAAAATATACAAGTAGAATTTCTTTAAGTTTAGAGTGACTTGGTTATAATTGTATCTCAAATACTTTTTTCTGAACTCCTGGCACTAGAGATTTATTTATTTTTATCTGTCAGATGAATTATAAATAATTACCAACTATTATCTGGTGATAAATTTTAAGACATTCAACTGTTCTTATGCAAATTTTTTTTGGAAGATGTAGTTACTGCCTGAGAACCTGTAACAGAAAGTTTATGAATTTTATGGTTATTATTTCCATTGTGTTTTCATGAATTTTGAAACATTTAATCTTCTTGCAAAAAAAACATGTTAAATGAACCACTTTATAATGATACAAGATAGTGTGAAACTACATGACATTTCTGAGTAACAAGACAAGTAGTTTCAGACCCTATAAACACCTGAACCAGGGGTGAAATTCTGCCAGAACTCTCATGTACTGAGTACTGAACTTATTTTTTATAGTACTACTGGTACCAGGATTTATCCAAGCTGTTTTATTGTTTTTCTATGTTTACACAAAGATTTTGTTTTTTTATTTTTCAAAAACAGAACCACTTCAGTCAGCTCAGGACAGCATATTAAGTAATTTCCAAAATTAAATTACATGACATTCAATGTAAAGTGAGAAATAAACAACATGCATGAATACCTTGAAAAGCAGATAACTGTGAATAAAATGACTTGCAGTCATATTTTTACTTAATAATCACAATGAAATTGTTATTGTAATGTATTTTATTGTAACTATTTTTTTCTTTAACAGCTATAGAAGAGTAGAATGTTCCACAGTACACTACCACTTTGCAATGCAACATGCTAATGTGTCAAGGTACATTATATAAGAAACTCAACACATTTTCAAAACACTTCCCTAATCAAAATTTAAAAAAATTGTTGTAGAAACTGTCATACTTTACCTTGACTGTTTTTGTCTTTCATATAACATGATCTGCTAGGAATTTTTAACCAGAACATAAAGGCTCATAAAAATGGCTGTGAGCTTTTCAAATACAAACATTTAGCTTTATCATCTGTTGACTGATTTGAGACCTAATTTGCCTTTTGATCAATGTATTTTATTACACTACACCCAAGGTTTCACAAATTAATTTACTTTAATCTTGCCTAAAAGAATTTTGAGGTAGTCTAGTAGAGATCATGAGGAGTAATATATCTGAATCAGGTATACACACATTCCCTTTGCTTGGTATTGCTGGCACACAAAAGTATTACTAATAAAAGTAAAAGGAGGAGGGAGTCTCACAGATTAAAATACTCTAATCCTGCACAAGAGAATTAAGTGTTGTTGCTGTTTGGGATTCCCTTTTATTTAACTAATTTTCACTTCCATGGGGAAGAAATCAACTGATAAAAATAGTTATTTTTCTTTAATAGTTATCTTCCTGCTAGTTTTTCAATTATGAAATAAAAAATAAATTTGTTGCTTTCTTAGGAACTCTAATAATGAGTGGGATTTATTTTTGTGGATGTTTAATCCAAGTTCTTGTCTTCAGCTATGATAGCTTAATGCTGTTTTACTCTGTATGTAACCATAATTAGTATAAAATTCGTATCTTTCATAAACATTTTAACATACTCATCACTATTCCCATTCAGGTTTAGCAGTAGCACACAATAAAACACTGAAATTGATACTAACTAAAACTTCAGAAAGTTTCTTTAGCATTTAGTATTTCATGAAATTTTTCAAAAAAAAGGGTAAAATCGTCCAAACAAATTTCATGAAAGCACCAGAATGTACAAGACATACAGGTTAAGTATGACTTTTTATTGTATTAAAATTAATTTTTGCAGTGTACCAAATTGTATGATTTGTTTGAAAATAAACATTTAAGTTCAAACAAGCTATAAGTGTCCTACAAATATATATTTAAATTCAAGCAGAGAGTAGTTCGTTGCTGTGTGTATAGCAGGGGATCAAAGTATAAATCATGATATTTTAACTTTATCTTTTGACTTCGAGTTTATTGATGTACACAAAGAGTTTTTCATTTAAACTGTAATATTGTAAAAGTTTTACTTTTGAAATAAATTCTCAGTTTCTATTTCTATCTTATACTTCGTCACTAGATTATTTCTACCCATATATTACAATGCTCCAGGTAATTTTTGCCAAAATCTGTACAGCACTGATCAAATTTGTCTCAATTAGAATTTGCCAAAGGTGGTAAGTAATTCGGTATCATAAACAAACATCTGTATGGCAACATGCATAGCAACTGAATTATACGTGTCAGTATTATCATATTTGGCCTCAAGATTGTACTGTAGAAACACATATAATTTACACATTTATTTTTAATTTTCTTTGGATAGTTGTAAAAGCCTCACCTTTCTATTCTTAGCACTGTTCCACATTTAATTGCAGGATTGGGGTCATAAAATTTAATGTTTAGGCCTAACATTACAATTCTCATTAAACATTATCTTTTTAATTGTCACAAAAGTATCCACATTTTGTCTGGAGCCCATTTTATACAGAAAAGGCTCTTTCACAATCAATACTTACAACATAAAAGCTTGAAACTATTTGACACAATTGTGATATGTTAAGAAACTGATCACTATAGGTTTAATAATCTTTACTGAAAATGTTCACTATTGAGTTTTTACATATGCCTTTAAAATTTGGCTATTCATTTCATACCACATTACTTTTGTTAAGTGTGGGTATCACTGCAGCTTCATCAGTGTTTTTCTCAGCTTCATTTGACATTTTAATGAGTTTATTAGTTCCATAAATAATCAGTAACAGCCCCATATTCATCATTAAAAGAGGCTGAAGTATAATTTGTTTGTGTAAAGAAACCTACAGACAAAACATACAATGTTACCAAAAATCTGATGTTAATTTAGGAGGTTCTAGAGGTTATGCAAATAAAATATATGAAGATTTTAAAATGCAAGTATAATTTATCCCTATCATAAAAATTTGTTTAATGTAAATACTTTATTTTAAAAACATTTTTTTTAATACATGTGTATCAAGTTTACTAAATTACTGCAAATTTTCGTTAAGACAGTGACAGTGATAATTAATTTTCCAATATGCTTGGTCCATGGAACATGCTACATTGTTAATGGTGGATGTGATACACATGGTTTTATGCTTATAGGTGAGTTGAGACCACAAAAACCAATTTACAACAAATTGAAATTACAAAGAAATGGCTTATTATAAGATATAAGGACAGGAATAAGATATAATAAGACAGGAAAAATAATCATGTTTGCAAACTATGGAAAACATGAATAATTGAGGGTACTATCAGCAACTGTTACCAATTCTAAAATTTATCATCGATGCATTGCTATCCAGACATTTTATATGCAAAAACGCCTCGTTTGGGTTGAAAAAATATTTCAAACAGGTTTTCACAAAGAAAACCTGACGATGACCAAAGAAGGTCGAAACGTTGTTCGCTCTTCTATTTGAAATATTTTCTCAACCCAAACGAGCCGTTTACTAAAATTTAGTATTTTAGTGTTTTCTATGGTTAAGTTGTGTCCATTTGACTTGCAGTGTTCGAAAACGTGTGAAGGTGACTTTTTATGTTCTTTGAATCTGGTTTCCATTTTTCTACTTGTTTCTCCAATATAGAAGTCGTGGCAGTTATCACATTGTATTTTATAAATAATGTCGGTGTGGTGTTTGTCAGTGTAGTTCTTACATAGTATAGACCTTAATTTTGTGCCTGGTTTTTGAATGAATTTAGTATTAACAGGAATGTTATATTTTGTTACTAGTTTTTGCCAAATGTTGGTTATTTGTTTGCTGATGTCAGGAATATATGGTATACAACAGTATATGGTTTCGTGATTTTTTGATTCGTGCAAGTCAAATGGACACAACATAACCATAGAAAACACTAAAATACTAAATAAAGAATCAAACATAAACAAACGCAAAATTAAAGAAGCCTTACTTATACAACAACTTAAACCCAAAATAAACCAATATAAAGGAACGCCATTATACCTATATTAATATTATAGATAAAATTATATATTCAAACCTCTAACCCCGCCCTCTACATTGCGACACTCAGTTACACAACCCCTTCCAAACATGTGGTCAGCTTCCAGTCAGTTACCTCTTTCTTTGTGAACCTGACAATGACCGAAGAAGGTTGAAACGTAGTTCGCTCTTCTATTTAAAATATTTTCTGAACCCAAACGAGCCATTTTTGCATATAAAAAAAATATTTCTACAGTTGTTATTAGAGAAAGTACAAGGCAAAGTATATTTTTCCCAGTAAGAAAATTTTGATATTCTTTTAGGATGTTGTAGAGGATATTTAAATGAAGTATGAAAACTGTTAGATGAAAAAGAAAATTTTTTTTAACTCTTTAACATGACAAATCACATTGTACTCAAACTATTCAGAGTCAAGGCCAGACTGACTCACAAAATTCAAAGACAAATCTTTAGTAAATATACTTCTTATGTGTGCAACATACTTTTAATGTTCATTAAAAAATAACCAAATTTCTTTGCAATTTACTTAATAAATTTGGAATGATAGTAAACATTGCTATGTATAGCCTCTCAGGACTGGGGATTGGTGCACTATATTGAACAATGTATGTTCTTTGTGCCTTTTTTTTCTTAATTAAACAGTAATTTTTGCAAGTGGTATTTTTTGTAACAGTGCCTTATACTGTATTATGAAAAAATAATAAAGACCACTGCAAGTTGCTTGCTTACTTGTACAAACATCAACAGAGCCTTCATTATTCATTTTCTTCATGACAAAATTTCACTAATATTTTCTTCTATTACTCTCCAACTTCTCTTCATATTAACTGTGTGCTTTTCTTTGCACCTGAACTTTCCACAGACGAGAACTTCATTATTCTTATTCTGACCCATTCTTGTTTCTCTTCATTAACCAACCCCACTTCTAATCTTGCTATATTAATTATTTTCGCCATCTTCGCAAAGCAATTAAATTCTTCACTTCCTAATTCTTCATCCTTTTATTTCTTTCTTCAATCCCTTTTGATTTAAAACAAATGGAACAATCATTAGATAAAATAATTCACTTTATTCATAACATACAAGTAAAAACATGCCTCATCTTACAGATATTACTAGCAATAATTTACCCATTATTTAAGACCTAACATTTTAACACTGAAAATATTTGTCAAGTTTATATTAGTACACAATGTTTTTGCATAGATTAAAGAGACAAAAAATGACATAAACGATGCTCTGTTACTGAAACTGATACTACAACCAATAGGACTATAATATTTCAGTGAAAATTCAAAATTAGCTTATACACTTGTATATAAAAATCTTGTGCAACAAAGTTTTTATCTTGAAATGAAGATATAGATTAAGTGCAAAAGAATAGTAATTTACCTTTTTAAGTTCATCCTGAATACTAGACAAAACTATTCTCTTATTTGATAAAAATATGTTATTCTTTCGGTGTTAATCAGCTTCAGTCCACTTTCCTTTATTCCAATTTCTAAATTCAACAGTGACAAGTTAATACCAATACAAAACATTTTCAGTTGTATAATGTTAGTATTCAAACATATTTACTGCTCAGTAGTAGTCTTAAAAGCTTCAATATATTGGCCATATTTTCAGACAGAAACTGAGCTTTAGCTAGGATTCACAAAATTATGAATTTGCCCCTGATGAAGAAAGTTTGATGATTCAAAAGTGCTCAAACCACAGGATTTCTTATATTTGTCTTTTCTTATTTTCTTACATCATGAAATTTTATAATGTGTATGCTATAAATAACAATTTTCCACAAAGAAATGATTAAATACATTTTTTTTCTACACGAAAAGTTCTACACATCCTATAAGTTTCCACTTTATAATTTCAAATGACAATGTAAATTATATATGGTCAAAGTTGGTTAGCTATGCTCAACAATAACTGAACACTTGAAGTCTTTACAGTTCTAAATTTTGTTTTAGGCACATGCCAAACTTTATTGTTTTATATCTAAAGCAAGCAGTAACAAAATATAAGTTTTAAAGAGAAGTAATCAATATTGTTTGCTGATTCTTTGAAATTTTTCAGCTACTTACACAAGTATTTTAAAAGAACTTGATTTTTATTGGGAACACTTTTTAACTGGTGACAAAATTAGAAAACTGGAATTTGTATGTTCATGCTAAGTAATATTTTCATTTATAATGTGTTTTTTCTACACTATTAGAAAATGTCTTACATTATTGCATGCTTTTTTTTAATATAAAATGTTTTACTTCCTAAGTGTATTTCAGTGTATTTATTACTGCAAAGAACAAATAATAGTACAATGACATAAAAACACCCAATAAAAGCCCTCTAAACTTGTTACAGTACATGTGTGGATTTTTGGATTAACTATCATATTGTTACATATTTCAAAACACCAGTACAATAGAGAAAAATAAACATACTATAATCTTAATTTATTTTAACAGGTTCAGAGTGGGGCCTATAAATTGGGCTAAAAACAATGAAACAAAAAGTGAAGTCGTGTAGCATTAAAAAAAAATCATATAATGGGAGAAGTTAAACTGGAAACTCAGAATAATTAATTTACCTTAAACAAAACTAATTATAAAATGTAAATCACTGAAGCAGACTTAAAATTACAGTGCAATAATAGCAGTAACTTAAACCTAAGGATGAACCTATTTAATTTTATATCATTTGAAAATACCTTAACATGAGAGAGAGAGAGAGAGAAGATGACTTCAACATTATGAAAGACTAGATAAAGCCTTCAAGACTGTCTAAAGGAATCTGAAGTCTCAGATACAAATACAAAACAAACACAAAAATATCAACAAAATCAAAATTAATTGGAATATACTTTTAACTAGGCAAATAATTGAAACCAAAGCTTATAATCATTAAAATATTACACGTATCCATTTCACATGAAGCATCATAAAATCAAAATGAAAACAAGATAGAAATGTGTATCTACAAAAAAACCCATGATAGGTTGTCAAGGGGCAACTATTCTTGGATCCATGCTTTACTCCACTATCAATCTCCTATCAGTAGTACTTACGAGGTGAACATGAACGGGACCTCGAATGTGAATATCTGTGGCCACGATAGTTTGGTAATGGAGAGCGTCCTCTGTAGTTACCATCATATTTTGGACTAAATGTATACAAATATGTAACATAGTTAATTTTCTTCACATATAAATCTGAAACATAAAACTCTTTAGTTTGTTATGTAATAGCAAATGTTAAGGGTACATTATTGACAGAACTGAAGCTAAAATATTTCACACTAAACGAAAATAATACTTACAAGTTAGGTTTACCCATGTATATTCCTGGGGTTGGGGTATGTGCTCTCTTTGTAACAGAATAGTCCACTCTAATTTTCTGTCCATCGATTTCTATCCCATTGCATCTTTCTTTGGCCTGTAGAAATCGTGTATTGAAAGATAATTTAACTGTTATATTGATGAGGGTTATTTCACTGATCTGATACGTTATAGTTAAATCTGTAATGTTGTCATCAAGAGAATGATGTAATCAAGCTTCATTCATTTAGCATACTTGGCTTTTTTGCTGTATAGAACAATAGCATATTTACAACTAATGCTTCACTGCAGCATACACGTTTTGAATACTCCATTTATGGCACACATAAAGCAGAGTCACTATATAATATGTAAAATTAATAATGCTTCTGTGATATGAGTATAACCATTAAATACCATTTATAAACATCTATTCAAAGATATTTGTCACCAAAATCTTTTAGCCATGACAAATTAAAGGAAATGTATCTGCCAATAAGAAATATTATGACTTCTCCATTTTGTACAAAAGACAAATAAATCTAAAGACTGTGTATCAGTGAAACTATTACCACCACCTCTCTTCAGTGTCAATATTTCAACACTATTAATGAGTTCCTGAAAAAATACCATGCTGAGTTAAAATCTATTGCCTATAGGTATATGTTAAAGCAAGGATGCATTAGTAACTGAAAATTTTCTGGACATAGAAACTTGAAATATGTTTTACAGTATTCAGTAGATAATTGTAAAATAATTATATAAAACTTTAAATAAATGTGAAAATAAGAACATATTGCTCCACAGAATTATGTTACGATGAAATAAACTGATAACATTGCACATCTTATGAATGCGCAACTGTATTGAAAAGCTCCATTTTCTATTTCAAAACCATGCTGAATTAAAAGATGGTATCAAGACTGGCTAAATGATAAAGTTCCCAAATATCTGCACATGGCATTTTCATGACGTCAAATCTGCATTCTGAGAATGAAGAAAAATAAAGTTCTCTGTGATGGGAAATGCATACAGAATAAATATTTTGTGAAGTTTGTAGCTGTACATTGCATAATAATAAAGTCTGTCCAGTATCACAAAAGCAAGAGTTCTAATACAGTATGATATAAATGTATACACTTAGAGACTACTGGGCCTGTGATAAAGCTGCAAGTTAGCATCAGTTACCTAGCATAATTAGTGTGGCTAGAGAGCTAAACATGGAACCAAAATACATTTTTCTTCACTAGAAATAAAATCAAAGTAGTGTTTAGATTTGACCAGTAGTTTGCTCATATAAAAATGATAATGCAACATTATGACAAAATATAGCCATCTTACTTCCAACATATTTAATTTATGAGCTATAACACACCACACAATTTTTTTGAAAAGTTTTGCTTCCTGAAAAGATTTTTGCTGATTGTGACAGGTACCTGGTGGGTATGCACAAATACAGTTTTGGTTTTGCTTCATCACGTAGGAACTCTAAGAAATAGACAGTTAACTGTTTATTGGCAATAACATATTTAATTGCATTTATGTTTCTAATATGCGATTAAGTTCAACATAATTAAAAGTGTCTTGCTCCTAATTTTTGTTTGTATTCAATCTCCAGTGCATCATGTTGCAGTGTCCAGCAGTAGTCAGCAAGCATTGATAGATTTCAGTTACCCTGATATCATTTTTTCATTGCAGGAATGTCCTGGTGAAACTGAAGATTTCGACGTAATGGTATATAATGAGCAAATTTGGATGTGATTTTCGTGATCAACAGCCAAAAAATCTATAAGGAACATCCAACAGTGTTCAAGACGCAAAAACTTTGTTGTGTAGTGTAATTAGTTAGACACTACATAGATACCATTAGGACTATAGAACAATTACACTTTAACAAATAAATCTATCAAAAGCAAGTTGTGTCTTCTACAATTAATACTGCTAAAACAACCTCAAGTTCCTCCTTATGAAATGCTTGATATTATTCACGAAGAGAAAGATGGAATTCTTTTGAATTACACAGCCAGTTAATGTACAAGTTTTTTGATTCAACATGGTTTTGAAGAGAAAACTGGAATCTCTTAACAGCTGCATGAGAATGAGATGTGGCATGTTCTTGGTTTATTGCATGATAGTATCATTCTGTGAGCAGTGTGCTCTTATTTTCAGGTTTATTAAACTCTTTCAACATGGGCTCAGTCAACTTGACTAACCACATGACCTCTTTGTACTCATTTAAAGTTTATAGATTTAATACTTCTAGCTTTCATCATAGTTGTGTATATCATCACAAAGTCTGGTAGTCTTTCAATTAACATCACAAGTCTTTCACACACAAAAGAATTATATATGCAAAAACAGCTCGTTTGGATTGAGAAAATATTTTATGTAGAAGGTCAAAATGTTTGCTCAACCCAAACAACCTGTTTTTGCATATATATTTCTCTACAAGTGGGTTTTCTCGACATCACTGACACAAAAGAATTATTTTTAAGTGAAGTATTCTTAATAAAATAAAATATTTATCCATAAATATATTGAGTACTTATTTTGAATAGGCTATGTGCAAAGTAATTTTCATGTTAAAATTAAAAAATACTTTTCTTCATATCAAATTTCCTTTGTGTAATCCCTAAGACCTTCTAAATGCATTTCAAATGTTTTTTTCAGGATTTTTTTAAAAATATTGCTTTGTAGAATTAAGAACTTAAAACTTATATGCTATTAACAACCTGAGAGTAACAACCTGCAGTACCTTTTTGACCTCACAGTCAACCCTTGTAGAAAAAAGTCCTTAGTACTTTAAGTATACAAAAAACCTGCTTCAGATTGTAACACAAACCTCCATTTTGTTCACTGTAATTGTCTTTAAACTGTGTCAACTACTATTCACACCATTATAAGTTGTAAATCACTTGGCAAATGTGTGGCTTACATTACACTTATCAAATTACATTATGCACAAGTTGCTCTTGAGAGTATCTTGTGAAAGTTTTTATTATTATTAATTTTACCTAATCCATCAATAACTGAACTAAAATTTCCTACTTTTACATTTTAGTTATTTTTATAATAATAAGTAGAGAATACATATGAGAAAAAAAGTACTTATATGGGTCTTTTTTGTTGCTGTTGACTATTGATAACACTCAAACTTTTTTTTAAATACTATCAGTACTATGTAAAAAGCAAACATCTCATAATTACCACAATTTTACTGGCTTTTTAACTGTGACAAAATACATTACAAATTCAGCAGAGCTAGTCAATGTGTTTCCCAGTGGAATAAAGATTTTACTGAAAACAAAATTGACAATTCTCTGACAGAAAACAATGCAATGTAATATGTAATTTTACATATTATGGATTATATAATATTAAACAGGTTGGCTCTGTAATCAAATAAAATTAAAAGCTAGAAACATTGTGCTTTGCTTGAGTGATTATGATATTATAATGAGTATTTATGTTAAATTTCATACTTCTTGATAGAGTGGTAAATAGATTACAGAAGAGAGGATGCCTAAAGAGAAAATGTCACAATTTTCACATTAGAGGAAATTTGGGTGATTTTGTTGTTTTTTTAATATTATTATATAAAATTAAGAACTTCCAACTTATATGCTATTTGAATATGGATTATTAGTTACATTTTTATGGTACACTTACCGATATACCACAAAAAGAAAATAGTAAATTAAATTTTGAATTTAACTTGCACTAAAATCTTGTGACATGCTGAGAAAAAAGATACCCATGGAAAGAAAGTTAACAAATATAAAATATATTAAATATTTATCAAGCATTATAAAGAAAAAAATAAAGAAAAATATTTGTAAAAATAAAAAATCAGGGAGAATATACCTAGGAAAATATGATCACACAAAAACTTAATAAAATATTGTAATTAAAACATGAAAATCAACAAAAACCTTACTTCTTCAGCATCTTCAATAGCTTCAAAATATACAAAAGCAAATCCACGAGATCTACCACTCTGTAAAAAATCACATAAAAAAGCAAATTTGGCACTAGATTAATGACAACAAAATTCTATAAATATATTGAGCTTTACTTTTATTTTGAATGACCAAAAAAGTTTTAACTCTTAGGTTAAATTATTTTTAATAATACAATGTAATTACAACAGAAGCTTCAGAGCAAAAATTTCTTAACCTGTAAAACTAGTTTAAAGCCCAATTTCAATTTAACTGTATTATAGCACCTCCTGTACAACGATATTTGTTGTAATGTCTATAAACAACCTTAGAAATTCAATTGCAATGATGCAACAAACAATTAAATATAAAAAATAAAAGAAACATCTTACAAATAAAAGGTGGTACATAGTATATTTAAAATGTAATTAAGCTAACTATTTTGAAATTATTCTTTTTGATATAAGGCGAGGTTTTTGTTTTTATAAAAATCAAGATAATTACATTAGAATGTGTTTTCATACAACCATACAACCCAAATCAAATTCACCCTGTGAGAAAATAGTTTTAAAGATACTTCCAAATATACTTTCACAACAATATAATCAGATATTATTGGTAAGCAAGATTTTATGACTTAACATTTCCAAATGACAAATTTTGTGGTTTATATGCTCACTAATAAAAAATCAAAATGAGTCAATATTTTTCTTACTTTCTTAGAACTTAAAGTACCATACACTGATGCAGTAGTATTTCCATATTTATTTATTGAAAAAAAACACAAAAAAAAACACATTAAAACCAAAAAGACAGTGTTTGTTAAAATAAATGTTAAAAAAATATTTAACCTAATTCTGTTATATTGGGACAAAAACAACGTTGATTAAATTTATTTCAACTTAATCTAGTTCACACTAACATATTTTCAACCAATTTTCTAACACAAATAAGATATAAACCACAACTATGTTTTATCCAAGGCAGCCTAGAAAACACTGGTATTTGGTGAAAGGTTTTGTTGGCACTGGGAATAGCAAATAAAAATAAAAATAAAAATATTTTTTATAATCCCTTCTTTATCTTCACTTCAAAATTCTTATTAACAATAAATCGTAAAAAAAGTATTTAAAAAAAGTCAAAGTTGTGTACAGTTAAGAGTAGAATGCTAAAATAATTTATTTATTTTGACTAGTCCTAATAAGACCCAACATGTTTCAGTGTTCTCACACCCAAAGATGGCTACCTAAGAACACCAAAACACGTATGGTCTTTTTAGGACTGATTCCTGTTTTCAATAAGCTACTCATTGTATCATTATTTTAGCATAACATCCCTTAGAATAATGTGTGTGGAACAATTATCATTTTAAATTATTTAAAATCAAAGTTATTCTTGAGAAACTCTGTATAGTTATAACTTTTGTTTTAACTACAAAAGTGGTTAAAATAGAAATGGCAAAGCCATTTCAAAATACTAGCTAATATAGTATTCAATTAATTTTACATTTTATGAATTATATATCAAACAAACCTGTCGATCATAGACAATTTGAACATCTTCCACTGTACCATACTTGGAAAAAACATCTTTCAAATCCCTTTCCTTTGTGTAGAGACTCAACCCAAAAACACCAATACATCGGCAAGGTTCTGGATTCTCCTACAGATAATCAAAATCAATTTCTCAGTATTTCTGAGTCATGATGACTGAATATACCACAATCCAAGTTGAAATATTTTAAGGAAGAATTACTATTTAAACTCTTTTTCCATATAATCATCTTTTTATTGGATGGTGAATACATTGAATATAAGTATTATTTTCACCTTTTAGAGGTGCTTTGCAAAACCAATATACAATAACAGCTTGCAATAAATTATTATTACTTTTTCTTAATTAAAATAAATCCATCAGCCAAAATTTAGTTTTAACTTGCTATGTTACCCATTACTGCATAGTAATTCTGTTTTTCTTCACCTTCTATTCTTTTAATCATATAAATGGCATACAAACTGATAATTATGATTGTCTTCATGTGACGATTTTCTTTATCTTTTTTAAATCTTATAATAGATTCAAGATTTTTTTTTATCTTTTCTCCAACTAGCTTTGTGAAGCTTACCTGAATGTATGATGCATTAATTCATAAATTCATTAAAAACAAACTTTAAAATATAAACACAATTAATTAATAAATCAGCCTAAAAACTATATCAACGTGAACCATCTCATAAGAATTTATACATATAAATTTATCATTATAAAGCAATTGATTTCGTCATTCATCTAATCTTTGATATATGTGCAAAACTACATAGAAGTATACAAGATCTGTCATTGATGTCGAAAAACCCACTTGTTGAGAATTTTATATGCAAAAAACGGCTCGTTTGGGTTGAGAAAATATTTTAAATAGAAGAGCGAACAACGTTTTGGACTTCTATTTAAAATATTTTCTCAACCCAAACGAGCCGTTTTTGCATATAAAATATACAAAATCTGATTTATTAAATGATTTAAAATAACTATGCTTATTAAAAGAAAGAAATGACAATTTTTACAAGTTAAAAGTAATTTCAAAAGCTGAAAAAAAAAACAATATCTTGAAAACAATATTTAAAAGATGTTAATAAAATTGTACAAGTTATTTTATTCAGTATTATAATATTACTTTAAATAAGTTTATTCTCATATGGCATGTTACAGTTTGTTTACTAACAATGAATAATATGAAGTTGTGCTAAGTCTTATATTCAACTTAAACTTAGCAACTTTGAAGAAAAAAGTAATAATGAAATGCTATTTTAAATTGTTCAGTTTCTTGCTAGAAATTTAAATTTCTTAATGTTGTTCTTTTTTTCTTCTGACTTTATGCAAAGTTATATAAATGTTATGTCATTTTATTTTCTTTGAAAACTTTAAAACATTGCATAAGGACAGTTCTAGTATACTTCATTATTTAAGTAAACCAAATTAATTATTGACAATATATAATTATTTTTAGAACTTAACTAAAACTTTCACTTTTTTATGTATATAAAATGTAGTAATTTCATAGTAACTAACAAAAGTTTTTAATATAATGAATTCATCCTACATTGCTAGTGATCTGTATAGAA
This sequence comes from Carcinoscorpius rotundicauda, assembly GCA_011833715.1. Classification (NCBI taxonomy): domain Eukaryota; kingdom Metazoa; phylum Arthropoda; class Merostomata; order Xiphosura; family Limulidae; genus Carcinoscorpius; species Carcinoscorpius rotundicauda. The sequence continues at coordinate 34,618,202 of CM022398.1, forward strand.
ACAAAGGATGTTGAGAGTTGTCAGTATCTAACTTCCAAACAATATTGCTGTATTTAAACTAATTAATTCATTTCTAGCTCAAACCATATAAAACAACTTCTATTTAGCATTAATATATGCAAAGTGATTGTTTAACTATGTGAACATCTCTTCATTTTAGTGCAAATTCCATTGACTCAATATACAAATTAAATAATCAGTGTTAACACAAGCTCTTGTGTTTGGAATAATAATGTCAAATACAAATAAAACTACTATGGAATTTCATACAAACAAATATACTTAAAGCATTTAGATGTACATATTTCATTGGGCAAAAAGCTGAAAGAATGATCTTTTTTTCTCAGTCATTACCAGCTTTCTGGTTTTTTTTCAGATAAAATAACTGAATTATAAATTTAAATATAAGCAAGAGATTACAGTTACAGCTACAAATTAATTTTGTATCTCCATCTATATCAAAATATTTATACCAATAAATATCAAAATTTACATTCATTATTCCTATTATATTAAAACTGAAAGGATTGCATTTGTTTATTAGTAGGTACACACAGATAAGAATATATATCTGTATTATAGTATATTACTACATGCAAACAGTTGTCAGTGAAGGAAACTTGAAGTGGTTAGTAACTAAAGGAAACACACAATATATATGAAACTAAAGCACGAGAAAACTTCTTTGATTATGATCTAAAAACTTTATGCAATACAAAATCTCAACAATTTATTTCCACTAGCCTTTTTTCAGTTTTTACCAGTTGATTTACAAGATTTTCTCTCTTTCTATACATCCATTCTTTGCCTTGTTAGCCCTATAACCATTACTCAAATATCAACAACAAAAAACACCATGACACTCAAGTAATGAAACCTGGCAAGAAGCCAAGTCAAGCTTCACTCTTTTATATGTATATCACTCAACCCATCTTATGTGATTCTAACAGTTGTAACAGTCTAAAATGAAGATAATGCTACAATCAGGGTTGAACAACAAAAACACAATGCATTCACAAAAACAAAAAATAGAAGTAAATTCAAAACAGTTAATAAATAAATGTCTGGCCAAGACACTAATATTAATAAAAAATTTATTGTACATATTAATAAATCAATAATAATGAAATCAGGAAAAACAACCAGAAAGAAATAACATCTAATGAGAAAAAAGTACACCAAATACAGTATTCAAACAATATCTTTCAACAACAACATTAGCAGACAAACAGCAATAACTATAACCTTCAAAACTCTCTCTCTTAACCCTTTGCAATGGGCTCGGTATAATATACATGAGTTTATCTACTTATTTGCATATGTTAAATATCTGCACAGTAATTGTTGATACAGCATGGGTATCTTCATAAAATTGATAAATTTAGTAAAGATTACAAGTATTTTGTGCACAAAAAATCAGATTTTATAACAAAATATAAAGTTAATTGTTGTTGGACACAGGTTGCTAAGCCTTTTAAAATTTCACACATGGAGGATATCAAAAAATATTTTTAGGTTTTATAGATACATAGTTGAATAACCAAAAAATCATAAATCACTATACTGATACCATAAAATTCCACTAAAATTTACTAAGCACGGTAACTAAGAAAAAAGATTTCATTATACTTTACTAAGCTCAGTAACTAAGATATATTTAAATTTTACAAAATATGAAACTTCAAACAGACTAAAGACACAATCTACCTTCTTGAAATTTTCATTTGAAAGAATTGGATAGCCTTTTCACAGATTAAAATTGCTGAGAAAACCACTATGGGATCGTTCTGAGCTACTGATTAGTTATTCATGTCACATATTGAAGTAAATTATATAAGGAACCATTTTCAAAAATGGAAAAAGGTGAAGGGGGCCAAAGTATCTGATTCAGTACATAAACCATATCTCAACAAAATAAAAAGATACAAAGTTTTTATTTTATATTCTGGCTTGTTAATATTGGTGGTTTGAGTTTCTAATTTGTATGAAACTACAGACTTAGTATTTCGACATCACAAACATCTAATTTTAAACAGTGCTGCATTCAACATACCAGGTGACTCACCAAAATCTATATTTAAGTGTGTTGTTTTGATATTTACTTTAAAATTAACAAATTAAGTCTTATGTAAGATTAAGATTTGAATTATAATCTACAATTTGATTCCAAACTTTTTACAAAATTTCATTAAATTGTAGTTGTATGCAAGTCAACAAATGTGATGATGTCCTTTGACTTGTGACCTGTAACAAAAGGGTTAAAGGATGCTTCATGGTTAAAACAGTTTATAACTTGAAAGAATCTTTGCAGAAAGTATTTAATTATATTACTTCAAAATCAGTGTTTTATGTTATTTAAAAAAGAAGAATGTTGAAATGCCATATAAATAGTATTGGAAGCAATATGGCTTGCAACTTCAATGTTTGGATGGTTGTTTCAGTCTAACCACCCGTCTGATGGGTAGTAAAAGTTACGAAATTAACTCATATATATTACTAAAGTTTGAATTATAATCACATATGCATACAGTTATAATTACATGCATAAAAACTACAACAATCAAAAGCATTAATTTACAAGTTTTGCTGGAATACAGCTAGTGTAGGATTGGTAAACTGAGTCTTAAATAATAAGGTGCTATCTACTCAACATTTTGTGAAGTATTTAAGAAATTATATAAGAATTACACAGTAACAGAATAATTTCAGTATAAGCACCATTTCTCTTTATTATATAGATCAGAGCTTAGGCTCACTGTACATAAGCATTTAGTGATATCTTTATTGATGTAATACTTAAATGTAGTAATAGAAAATGTTAACTACTTAATTTTGTTTCGATGAAAGGGTAGCAATTTTAAAATACATATACATCACATTATATATAAATAATCTGTATGGAAAGTATCAGCTTTCTATACTGATCTGTCTAGATGCAATAAGCTAACAATCTTTACACCATAAGTGTGCATTGTAAGTTGATGTCTAAATTAAAAATAATTTAGATAATTAATTTAAAATAATTAATAATTGTTTGGGAAATTTTTCCTGCAACTTATTACATTTTATTGTACTTCAAAAAAGTTAGGAGAACAATTTCATGCATTTATATTTTTTGGAAAAAGTAACCCTATTCAAAAGAAAAACAGAGTGATAACCTAAATATAAAAAAAATGAATAAATATACCTTTCTTTCAAAAGACATGGAAAGTAAACTATAATTTGTGATATTTCTGTCCTATACAACAGAAATTGTGAGTGAACACTTTTTACAAACCTAAATTGCTCAGAACTGAACTTTGACATTTAACACAATGGAAATACCAGCTGGTGCAGTTGTTCAAGACATGGGGAAAGACAGGGTCCTCATGGGTGTCATAAGAGGAATCAGATCCTATCACCATCCTTGTGTTACTCCCTTGAATAAGTATATATTTCAGGTATCTGATAACTGTTCCAGCATTTTTCAAATTATAAGCAAAAACAACCTTTTATCAAATAAGGGTTTAGACTATAAGCATCATAAAGCAAATGAAAAGTGAAATTAGCAAGTCCAATAGTGGTTTTTGATAACCATTTTTAACAGGTCATTGATTATTATAGCTAAGTTTGTAATTTTGAACTTTTTTCTTTAATTTGTCTTCATTCATTCACAATGAGAAAAAAATTTACACCTTAGTAGCCTATGCAATACATTAAAACAATACAGTTTTTAAATGTAATAAGCTTTACCATTTTCTAAAATTATTCTTTATCTTTTAAATAATGCAATAGTAATAATCAGTGCCTCCTTGAACTATGTTCAACATAAAATATTAGTGATACACTGGTAACTTTAATTTACCCGGCTTCCAAGATTTCTACGTCGACTTGATACAGGAGATTTGCTGTGGCTCCTACAAAAATTACAAGTGTAACTTTACAACTTTAGCATAAATCCTTTAAAAATACAAGTACCTTAAAATAAAAATGCTAGCTTTTTGTATGTTCAATTAATTTAATAAACAGAAAATGTACACGTTAACTAACACATACTGAGAAATACATAAACCTTATTTTCTAAACGACAAAAGGGTGCAATACCTCTGAAACACATGAACAGTGACTTTAACTAATTAAGAAATGCCAACAGCCAAACAATAAAAGAATCTTATAGTGAATGCAATTAGTTTGATCCTGATATTACACTTTCTTTCAAATATATTTTAGAAAAGAAATTATGCTTTTAAATATAATTATATTTGCTGTGGCTTCCAGTTTTCAATCTTGACTGAATCCTACATGTTTAAATACATCCAAGTTTATTGTGCAAACATTTTTAACATCTAGTTTTCTCATTTTAAAAAAAGGATATTTTTTAAATTATAAAAAGCTATATTAACCATTATTTTAACAATGTCCTTTTAATTGTTAATAGTTGAACAAGCTGAATACCCCACAGCCAAAAAACACTGAGCCAAAAAACTGTGCAAAAGTCAATGAACCCAAGATATTATTAAAATAACATATATTTGCTTGAAATTAACTATTTTATACACAAACGTAGTCATAATAAACAAATTAAAATAAATTATAAGCATTTTACAAATCCTCGCTCGTTTCATAAAAATATTATGGCAGAGTTCCTTCATCAAGTTTTATGACATTAAAATTATTTGACTAATGAGAGATAAATATTAAAATGAAAAAAATTGCAAAAGTTAACATAATTATTGATGCAATGAATAAATTAAATTAATCAAGATAATTATTTTTCTTGCATTTTTTTCAAAAACTTAAATATATTCTTAATTTTGACAGGTTGTTTCATTCTATGCTACATATTTGCATGAATTTTTGCACACACAATTGAAGCTTCAAATGCATAACCATATGGTGGAGAAATCAGTAAAAATGAGAGCTGCCATATGCAATATACAGTCATCAATGATGGCTGTAACTAGCAAAAGCTCAACAAGGTAAATTCATTTAAAGTATTCTGCAGACCTTTGAGGAATATCATATAACATTTCACAACAATATAATATTAAGCTTTCTGCTACTCTGCTTTAAGCATGTCATATTAAAATGCCAGAAATAAACACAATTGATACAATTGGCCATTTCTTAACATTTAAACTAGGGGATAAACCCATGCTTTATACATGATATATTTACTAAAATTATTTGACAATGAAAACATTGTTTAGGGAAATATTGCATATAGATGAAATTGAATCCTTGACCTCCCAGATACAAAGCAAGAACTGTGCCATACAAGCCAATGTCTAAGATTAGTTTTCACTTATGCAGAATTATCAAGTGGAATACTTATTATGAGAAGGGTGTATATTTTAAATAGATAAGTCTTTTCAATGATACTGTTGTTGTATTATGTAGTTAGGCATGAATGAAATAAAGCCTATTAAGCAGAATATGTAATTTTTATATGCAAAAACGGCTGTTCTGGGCCCAGAAAACACTTCAAATAGAAGAGCAAACAACGTTTCGACCTTCTTCGGTCATCGTCAGGTTCGCAAAGTGTTTGAAGTGTTTTCTGGGCCCAGAACAGCCGTTTTTGCATATAAAAGTTCTCAACAAGTGGGTTTCTCGACATCACTGAGAATATGTAATTGTTTTATTTGGTGTAAAAGCACAGAATAAGAATAAATTAAATACATCTGTACACATGTATACAATACAGTTTGAATAAACACCTTGTCATTATGGATAATCACCATCTTTGACTAAGAGCTTAAAAAAACTCTTTTTTGATCCAACTAACTCTTGAAAATGTGACTTTGTAAAATAATGATTTTCTGAAAGTAATGAATCAAAAATTGTAAAAATCAACTGTCTTTGTTTGTTGTTGTTGTTGTTCTATAAGGGTTTAAACTTTTTTTGGCCCATAAAGTATTAACAAAGAATCAATGCATCTCAGGATGTGAACTATGGATATTAAAACTTTTATCAAAATAAAGTAGAGAACAACATTCCAACCTTCTTGTGTCATCTTTAGGTGATTTGAAAATGACTCACTTAGGGCAAGAACAAAAGTACAAGGGGTGGGAACCACTTCATTTGACACAGTGTGATTCAAGTTCATATTCACAGGCATTGTGGTCTTTGCCACCGTAATGAGCATACAAGAGGTCTTTGAATGTCTGAACTGCTGGCATTGTAAACATCAGACCATTTGGAATATATGACCCAACCTTACAACTTAAGTTTCCTGGTATGATAGTGGCAGGTGAACATGGTGATGTAAATGTCAATATAACTACATTTGTGGGTAGCATTATTCTGTCTTTGCAAGTGGAGATTTAGCACACCACAGAAATACCTTGGCTGGAGAAACCAGCAAGAATCTCTAACTCAGGAATGTTCTTTAAGTCCCTCTCAACTGGAAGAATTCAAAGTTGCATGGGGAGTAATTCGATGGGTATATCCCCAATGCCCTTTGAATTGAGAAGTTTATTATGTTGTGGTGAAGACATTTCCACCAAAATATCTACAGGTCATAACTTCTTTACTGAGCTGGGGGAGCCAGCAAGCTCCTCTAATCTCTTTTGAATAAAAAAAAAAAGGGAGACATTTGCCCTAAGGATTTCTCAGATAAGGAATGCATAATTAGAAATCAAGGTACAGAAGGTGAATGTGATGGCAACTGTGCAACAGAATCATCCATTGCATAGTCATTTTCCAATAATCTAGTTTTTCTAAAATTTTTTATCTTGATTTTTATTTTTTTCATAATAAAGGAAATACATTTCAATGACCACTGTCCCCACGCACCATGAAGCCCTACAAGGGTACACACTACAATGCCAAATAAGAACTTTACAGCAAGCCAGTATTTTGTGAGAACTATACCTAAAAACCAGCAGACAATGCCCACAACACCCATTGAGAATGTCTGACACTGGTACTCGGTTGACCCTGGCCCAAGTTGACCAGCAATCTGACACTGGGGGTAAAGGCACCCAAGTTTTCCTCTCTATAGGAATTCAAGGCCAAAGTTGTGTGTTAGGGTTGGACCCCCCCAACCACAAGGATTCTCTCCTCCCCTCCATGGGTCACTGCACACATCAAACATGTGGGTGGAGGAGGTAGATCCTAAATGAAATAAACTGAAATTACAGAACCTTCTCTGGGTGGTCCCCTCACCCCATAAGGAATCTATGCTGAAGGGAGGGCAAAGAAAATAAATGAAGTTATGGCAGCAACTATTTAGGGTAACTACCATAAAATAAAGTAAATTTGTGTTTCACATATGAAGCTTATTTAAACTTCAGGTCTAGTTGTAACTTGAATTAATACATAACAGTATTGTATTACCTATTTTCCATGGAAAGGTAAAGAATTAATTCTGTGTGTATTCTTACTTGTTTATATTACTGAGCTAATAGTTTTTAAAGTTAATGTTATAAATGTTATAATTTTGCATTCATACACTAAATGTTGTTCACTTTTGCACTCACATAAATGTTATACCACAGGACAACTATCCAATAAGAATGCTGAGTTTCCATGTAAGCTAGCATGCATACACACATGGACTAACTGATAAGCATTATTCTTTTGATTACACAGACAAATAAAAAACAACAAATTTTTAATTGTTTTACATGTTCCTATCAGGCTGGCCATTATAGAATATTGTTGATCAAATACCAAACTAATTACAATTTAAAGTTTATATAAACCCTATGGCTTTATTTAAAAAGTATGTTAAAAATTTCATAACATACTAAAAGTAACAAATCATATAAAAGCTTTACAGATAAAGAAATACTTTCATACACACAGACAATTGTAGAAAGTCAGTTTAAAAAACAACTTGATTTATTTTTACATAACTTTTATTCTTAAATCTATCTGATGAAGAAAAAAGTACAAACACACACAATATTTTGTGTGGAAAAACTTACCTCCTGCTCTTTGAACTGTAATTAACAAGCAAAATAACATTATTTCTATTTTAAATTGATATATATTAAACTTTAAATACTTACATATATTAGGTATGTATATGTAGCCAGTTACACAAATTTTAAGTCTCCATTTACATTCTTCAAAAATATAAACATTTGTCTGTTTAAGCATTATGCAGTTATCTAAGATATTTACAATTATCTGATACTTGCTTACTGATCTAAAACACTTTACAATTCACTTCTAACTGACATAAAAAAACAGAATGAAAGATGCAAGTTTTGTTCCTTGAGTTTCTATCACATTCTATTAATTTACCAACACCTGCAGCAGTAAATAAATATATATACTCCAACAGAAAATTTCTTACACAATTATCATTAATTCATTAGTGATACATCTTATTTTACTTGGAACAGAAATATATAAATACATTTACAGTCTTTTCTTGTATAAAAGACTGTAAATGTATTTATACATTTTTTTAAATAGTCTTTTCAATTTCACATACTTCAAACAAAACAGAGAATCTCATAGTCACTGCTGCTAATTTGATGTGTTTATTGTTTTTTTGTCTTTTGCAAAGAAACCAAATTTCATAATGGTGTCCCTGATTTTTACCTATCCCTTAGAGAAGTGGCTTGTGGATTTTTATTAAATCATTTTAGAATTATTATATGGAAACCACATATCTTGTTCTTGAAATGGGCCTTGAACTTTTCAGTGAAAGGGGTTGAAAAAGAATAATATAAAAAAATTACTTGACTACTAACATGGTTGAACTGTTCTTTGTAACCCAATACCAAAGACTAGAGAAAATCATTCTTACAGCTACTAGGCAGGTATGACTACAGCATCAGACTAATTATAACACATATCTGTTTAAAATTTGCCCAAGTAATTTTTTGAAAATTAATACATTTAATATTAAATTTTAAAAATAAAAGTGTTAAAATGCATGAAAAATGCTGCTTTTAAGTCATTAATATTAGTATAGAAATACACTTCAATTAAAAGTGGTTGAATTAGACTTCCTGCTACATAATCTTGTGATCATATAATGCATCTTCTGCTATAAGCTCCCCATGAATAATGTTCGTTTAAACAATTCCAACTATACGGTAATTTCTATGTCTTTTGAATTACATTTTAACCATGAACTGACCTAGTAATAAGAAATTGAGCTCAAATAAGGGCATAAGAAAATTATAAGCACATACTCGTTAAGTATCGAGAAGAAAATGTTTTAATTAATCATTTTTAAAAAGATAATTTTTGTATTTTTGTTTAAAATAAATTTACTATTCAAATTCAGAGAAAAATGTGATAATAATAATGTTGAATAAGAAGGAATAAACAGGAGTTATGAGAATAATAGACTTCATAAAATATTGCTTACCACCTCTTTTTGGGTGTTCGAGACTTTGACCTTGACTTTTTATGGCGATGATGTCTTTGAGACTGTGAATGACTTCTGTATATACAAAGATACAAGTACAACACTTTAGATTGTAATTACATAACACAGAAAATTAAGTACAGTAAAGTCTAAAAATGTCAACTAACTGCTAGTAAAATGTTTGTTAAAAGCCTCCACAGATTCATTATTGGTTTTATTACAAATAATATTTCTTGTATAAAAATAACATCTGAAAGTATATTCATAGCATTTGTAAATGAAAACTTAAAATGGAACAGATACTACTGGAAGAAATTGTCAACTGCAGCATTTGTGAGTTTCTCTAACTTTAAAAAGTTGTCTTTTGATCATTCTGAAGCCACTTTTAATCTTTTAAATTGAAGTGCAAGGAAAGCGTAACTCACACTATTCAAATCATATATTCCCATCATATGGTTACTGTTCTTAATGTTCATTCTCAGCTCATCCATGTGCAACAAAATATGGTCGTACTGTTACTGACTTATCCAATAAATGTAACATGCTTAAAACAAACACATTAATAACTAGCTTCTTCTACTTCAGATAATACCTGGTAAAACAATCACAGTATTTATTCAAAAGGTCTTAAAAGAAAAATCCCTTATTTCTTATAAAGCATGTAAGTAATGTAAATTTCAACAGTTACTTATTTTTCATTTCTATTCTCACCATTGTTTAAAATATGAGTAGAAATTGGCATCTGTAACAATTCATTTTGGATGTTTTCTGTGGAGCTAGTCCTTAGATCAGCCAGCCCATGTCTAACAGCACAATGTCAGAGCTTCAGCCCAAACTACACTAACAGTGTCTATTTAAACAGTTTCACATACTTATTCTTAAAAAATTATGAAAACCCTGACCAAAAGTCAATCATGTTTCTTGGGTCAAAGTGAAGGAATTTGGTAATCAAATTCAATATTACTAAAGGTTTGTAAATAAATGTATGATCCAGTAGGACTAGAAGACCTCACATATGTTTTGCATTAAGCAATACCATTTTAATGTAATTTTTGTTCATGTTTCTGTTCTTAATCTTTCTTTTGTATTTGATTACTTCCTGAAATAATCTTAGGCCTAAACAAGTTCAAATTTGCAAGTTCTAAATTGTTGCTTACATTAAATATTTATGTAAGTTTGTTGAATTAATAAATTTTCAAAAACACTTCAGATTCACAAAGATGGTAAACTATGCCTGGAGGTTCACAGCAATTCCAGCATGTAAATTGACAAGACCTTGGTATAGGGGCAAAAGACTAATCAAACCACCTGGAAGCTGGTTGCTTCCAAAGTTCCCCTCAAGATAGCTGGTGCTCTCTGGGCACAACACTTGGCTTTTAGGGTTCCTATTTCATTTGCACCACTCACCATATGACACTGTGATTCAGTTGGTGGAAAAAAACTTGGTAAAATTGAAACAAGTCAAAACTGTATATATACATGTGTGTAGTTCTTGTTCACCACAAACAAGCTGTTCTACATATTTTAAATCAAAACAAGTAAAAAATATCTTGGTGTTTAAAAAGCCATACGTCTGTAAGCTGGGAACCCTTGCTGAATTAACTGAGTCTAACTTGCCAACTCATTGTCTTCACTGGACACAGATTTTCACTTCAGGATGCGAGCACATTCGCTATTTCAGTGGTGAACTGCACTACACAAATAGTGCTACTACCACCCAAATTACCTCCAGTGCAGTGCACATTCAAGAAGAAATTCTTAAAAGGTTCATCACCTCAGTGGTCAGAAACTTTAAAGTGGCAAGGACCTCCCATGTTCAACTAGAAGTGTCTAGATCCCCCATTGGATGCATGCCAAAAAGGTCTGTTTTTGTTTTACTAGAGACAATGTAGTGGGTGACCATAAAAAACATATTTTTTAAAAGTAGCAAGTGTGAGCCAAATGAGTGGGTTTTGCTATGATAATGTATTAATGACTAACTGCATTAAATATCAACTGACTTATTCAACAACTTGGAAATTTTTCTAATTCCTACTGAGCCAATATTTTTTCATCTGACCTTTTCAATTTATTTGTTACCCTGTGCTTGTTAAGCAGGGTATGTCACAAGATAACTAATTTCTATTCTACGAAACAGAAAGTGTTTGACAAAATATCAACACTACTCTTAAAATAGATATATTTTATGCAGATCCATTAATTAAGAAGTGCAGACTAGTTGGTTACTCAATGTTACCATGCACGTGCCTATATACAGAGAGGTACATATCTATCCCTATAAAAAGTTTATGACTCGGTAAATAAAGAATAAAGCTAGCATTAAGTTTTCAGGAACTATAGGTTATACTAAATAAAATTCATCTATGTGAAACTGATGAACAACACAATCAAATACCAAATGATAAACAGATTTTTATTTCACTACATATACAATATCACAGTATTAAGATGATTAAAGTTCTCAGTTTCTCATAAATAACAATGACGATTGTTCCCTCAAAAATATGTTTTTACCATACACTTATACACTTTAACCCTTTCATTACAGGCTGGGTGGAATCCACTCAGATCCTAACCATGAAGGTATCTATGAGAGTAATTATACTATGATTTTTGATAATACATGGATGTGTTTACAAAAGCTTGCAGGTTATTAGTAAACATTACACAGTTTTGTATGCATAATAAAATTTCTAACTTAAGTATTAAGATATTTTAATAAAAGATTTTCTTGCAATTTTTTTCATTCAGAATGTTGACTAGGCAACATTTAGAGTAATTATCATTTTAAATTTAAAAACACTTTCATGCACAAGAAAATTTTCAAATTTCATATGTAAAATCTGTATAACTTCCAGATAATTATCAAAATTTTTCAAGATAAAAATATTCTATTCTATCTGTTTTATTATCAAATCAGAATCTCTGTACATGTTTGATAGATTTGCCTGGTCTTGTAACCATTATAATTTATATTTAAAGTTTTTTTTTTCTAGAACAACTACAGATTGTAACTCAAAAACACAACTGTTTTATCTAAATAGCTTAAATGTCATAGCATTATACATTTATATATATATATTATTTTTATTATATTGATCTTTCAGCAACTGCTGGCTAAGATAGAAATTACAGTGATGTAGTGTACATGTACTCTTTTTATTCCATCCAAGAATATAAAACTGACCTTCACTCTTGGCTGTGTTTTCATGGGCTAGTATTTTGTAAAATACAATCACGTTTCAGTTATCATACATGTATACACATTATTACATTATACAAATAAGATTTTACATTTATTTTTCTTCAAAGATGAAACAGTAAACAAAGAAGAAACCTGAACAATTATTTCTTCTAGTTTCAACCTTTGTACTCAGGGGCTGCTTGTCAACAGTTGCAAAGTCTTAAGATATTCTGCATTTGGAGAATGTGAAACAATTTTTTTTAGATTTACGTATATTTGAATGACCAAAAAAATATATATTATTATTTGAATACCACAGATATTCATTATAATTTATCAAGTTTAGAAATGGAACTATATGTGGGTAAAAAAAAACAAAAAACAATCCAGCAAAATCCTAACAGGAATGAAAGAAACAATGCCATTATAATTGAAAATGGCTGGAAAAAACACTTGTGGGACATTATTATGAGCTTTTGATTGGTTATTCACATGTCATATACAGAATTAAGTGTAAATAAATGACCATTTCCAATAACCAAAAGAGGTAACCAGGGAGCTACTGCATTTGATTAACTACATAAATAAAAGATTGGAGGTTCTTATTTTAGATTCTATCTATTGGTAATTTGAGTTCCTAATTTCTACAAAACTATAGACTTCATATTTTGATATCATGAACATCCAATTTGTTGCATTCAACGAACCACTTAACACACATAAATTGATGTTTGCATGTTTTTTTTTAAATATTTACTTTTGATTTAAGAAATTAAATAACATACAATATGAAAATTTGAGTTATAATATACAGTTTGATACCAAAGATAATGACATAAATTCATAAAATAGTAGTTGAATAAAATTTTGAATGCAAGTCACCAAAAGTGACAAGCCATTCCCAGTAACAACAGGATAATAAAAAATAGATTGTAGCTGTCAGGAATGGATAAAAATTTCTTGGAGACTCAGATAACCTTCTGCCATTAACCCTTTAACTACAGGTAAGTCAAAGTGCACATGTTATGACCCTTCAGTTATATTTAAACTTAAACTACATTATTATCATTGTAAATTGAATAAAGATGGCATCAAAATGTAGTTAAAAAGTTAAATTTTAATTCAAGTTTTAACTTAAAAAAAAAATCCATATAAATTTAAAATCTTTAATCTCTTTGAGCACAAGAATTATAACATTATAGGTCTTCAATCTCCTCAAACTTATTTACCACACATCTTAAAAGTACTAAATTTAACACAATTCACTCATATAAATACTACTAAGGTAAAAGCAAAATTTTTATAACCTCCAACTTTTTTGTTTACAGATACATAAACTAGAAAATCAGGCTTATCACACCCATTCACATCCTCTCTTTCACAAACTTCCACGAGCTCTCCAATATCCTATACTATATTATTTATAACTAACAAAGTCTTTAATCTATTGATTGATGTATCACACAAGGTGTTTGGAAAGTCACTGTGCAGTTTTGTAATCATATTTTATTCAGTCTATTTCAAGCCAGCAACTGATAGAAGTGTTTAGAAACAAAATAAGAAGGATCCAGGCCTGTATTGATGCCAATGGGGGTCACTTCCAACATTATTTATAATTGTCATTCATATCTACTTCCTATATTATATATTTATAAAGAGACACGTTTCAATATAGAAGTGCACAGTGACTTTCTGAACACCCTGTATTACTTTGTTTACTACACAAAGTATTGTGTTTCACCTCATCTCTGAAGATTTCTCTTACAGTATTCACAGTGAGAAGCTTTGCTAATTTTTAAAAGGCTCTTAGCAGGTAGTAAGAAAGCGAGTTAAAAACATTGTCAGCTTCATGCATGTTATTTTGTGTTATTAGATTCATTATTTAATAAAATAAAAATTCAATATACTAGTATCATTTATATAAAAAACAGTAGACTTAACATGCATAAACAGTTGACAACAAAAAATAATAGTACCATATTTCTTGTTTTCATGCATATTAGTTTACTACTAGCAAACCTGTGGGCCATAGGCCCACATTTACAGAGCCACCATAATACAAATTTAATGCTAGAAGTATTATTATGCATTTTTTCAGCTTGTTTGTTTGTTTTTGAATTTTGTAGAAATATGATGGCTATCTGCACTAGCCATTCCTAATTTAGCAGTGTAAGACTAGAGGAAAAACAGCTAGACATCACTAGACACTGCCAACTCTTGAGCTGTTCTTTAACCAACCAATAGCGGGATTGACCATCACATTATAACACCCCCACAACTGAAAGGGCAAGCATGTTTGGTGTGATAGGGATTTGAACCTGGGACTCTTAGATTACAAGTCTAGAGCCCTAACAACCTGGCTATGGCAAGCCCTTTATCAGTTTATATGATCATTGCTGCCATAATGCAAATTTCTTTAACCAAATTACAAATGATAACACAGACCAGCAAATTTAAACTTCAAAAAAAATGTTTTGGTTTTAATGGATTTTTTCAAAATTCAGATATTGCAGATGTTGAAAATATTAGTTTTTTTCTATCATGTAAGTATTTTTTAGAAATTGCAAAGAAAAACCTCTCTTAGATCAAATTATTTTATTTACCACAATGAAATCTACACCTTTTAGTCTAAAAACTACCTGTTGTGGACTTTCTTCTTTTGTCTTTTATCTGAAGCATCTCATTTCAATGACAAGCAGTAATCATCCATCATGTACCAAAGTGTTAAATGAATACCTTTCCTGATACTTCCTCTCCATTTTCCTGATCTCTTTATGAAACCTTTCTCCTCATTCATTGCTGAACACACCAAGATTTTTAGGGATATAGTCAAAATTTGAGTGTAAGAAATGAGCTTTCAAGTTCATATTACAACCAACTCTTGGAATTTATTGAGCATGTTACTGACAATATTTTTGTACTTTGGATCCTTCATGTTTCCTTAAAGCTTTTTTCAATAACATCTTTTACAAACTTTCCTCACTGTCCTTTTATGAAAACAGTTTATCCAAAGTCAATTTTCTTATTTGGGGCCAAACAAAAATCCCTTGTTTAAGTGTGGCATCTGAAAAAGCTAGAAATTGCCCATATAGGTACTTGAAACAGTCATCATCTTTGTCTAAGGCTTTAGAAAGTGCTTCCTCAAGGCTAGTTTTATGTAAAGGTATTAGGACTTTCTTTATTTCAACCAAACTTTCAAGTTTAATGCTTTTTGATCCTGGTATCAGGCTGACTCTACATGACCATTGCTTCTTTATTCACTGATGATTTTGTTCTCTGTTGTCCCATTTACACAACAAACATGGAAACTTTTCATAATCAGACTGATAATCCAACAACATGCAAAGGACTTTGAAGTCCTTACAACACAGCCAACCATATTCTTTAAATATGAACTTATAAAAAAAGAGTTCAAGATGTTTTTGTGTTTCCTTCAAGTAAAATATCTGAGCAATAAAAACTGATTTATATACTCTTCAAAACAAGAAACACAAAAGGAATATTTTTTATTTAAAAAAAAAAAATATGTAATAACATTACAAGCTCAGAGTATGTGATGTTACATGTGTTAAGGCACTGATTGTCAGACCAAAATGACAATAAAAGTTGTGCACTTTGAAAACGGAAGAAAACATTGGATTTGTTGCCAAAATGCATTCATGTCCAATAAATTTGTTTGAGAGATCTCCATGTTCTGCAAGTGAAACATGTGCAAAATCCCTATAAAAGCGACGGATTATCGGTTTCCATGGCTCAGTGTGAAGCCACCGACACGTAATATAGTTACACCAAGACTGACTGAAGCACAATGCAACAATGCCACTGGTCACTTGGAAGCAGGCAAATTTCGATCAGATGTTGCCAGAGCTGTGAATGTCCACCAAAGCACCATCACAATGCTATGGAATCATCACCAACAACATAGATCAACTCGTGACCATCCAAGATCTGGCAGACATCGTGTGACCAAGCCTGCACAAGATTGCTACATCTGGTTACGTCACCTTCGGGATAGGACCACCACTGCAACATCTATTGCCTTAACCATACCAGGGCTGTGTAGGATTTCCAATCTGACCGTATGCAAGTGTCTACGAGATGCAGGAATCTGACCTCGACGTCCAGTCAGAGACGTCATCCTCACCCAGCAACATCGTCAAGCACGGATGCAGTGGACTCAGGCACATGGGGTATGGCCTCATCAACGATGGAGGCATATTTAGTTCTGCAATGAATTACGTTTTATGCTTCATAGGCAGGATGGAAGGACCCATGTTTACCATCGCCAAGGTGAGCGATTTGGAGCAAACTATGTGCAGGAAGTTGACAGATTTGGTGGCGTCATGATGTGGGCTGCCATTCCTTGCAATGCCAGAGCAGACCTTTTGCACATTCGAGGGAATGTTACGTTGACGAGATTCTTAGGCCCCATGTGCAACCCATCATGGTGAACGTCAATGACATTTTTCAATGTGACAATACCCGTCCTCACACAGGCTGACTGTTATGTAAATATTTTGTAAACGACAACATGTCGTGTTGTGTTTAAATTTTCATTTCTATTTATATTTCCATATTTGTATTACTGTTTCAAGGCTTAGACAGTGAAATACGTTGTTCTTCGTTTAAAATAACATTTAGAACTTTCTAGAATTAGGTAGATCAAATATATGACTATAAATGGAAATGTTTGGCGGCCTAGCGTCTAGACGTAGAGTCTCGTGCAAAAACATACATGCGCAGATTACTCTGTCGTAGTTCCAGTGAATGTTCGAGAAAAAGAGTCCTAATAATATATATAAACAGTCGAAGATGCGAGGAAGACAGGAGAAGAAAGGAGTCAGACATTAGAATTATTCAAAAGAAGAGTCAGTCATTAGTTTATTCAAGAAGTTTCCAACGTTCGCTGTGTGGTTATTCAACTTAACTTTTGACTAGGGCTAGATCTACAGGAACTGTGATTTTGTTTCGTCAATCTCCACGATTCATCAGAATTACTGTTGTGCTGAGTGTCGACACGTACGGGACTGTTAAGAGAAACCAAGGCAAATTGGAAAACAAGGGACATTCATCGTAAAAGGAACGTACTCAAAATTATTGAACTGTAAATTGTTTCTGGACTTTCATTCTAGATCATTATATTAGATACAGGCCAGTACCATTTTGTGTTGTAATTGATTTTGAATGTTAAAACTGAATGTCTGTCATTGTTAATATATAATTAACGTTATATCTGTTATATATATTTAGTTTAGTGCAATGAATTATACAAGCTGTTATCTGTGACTTTCTTCTGCATTCTTAAAACATAAAAAAACGTAACACTGACTCACCACTGTCTTCTTGAGTCACCACAACATCAAAGTTCTTCCCTGATCCTCCAGATCACCAGATTTAAACCCCATTGATCATCTTGGGGACGAGTTGGACTGACGTCTGCAATGGCGACAACCTCAACTGCAGGACTCTACCTCAGCTTGCAGCAGTTTGCAGGCTAAGTGGACAGCCATTCCACAGGATGTGATTTGTCATCTCATCGTTTCCATGGGCAGGAGATGCCAAGTAGTTATTGATGCTCATGAGGAGCGTACCCGTCATTGACGTTGAGTGATGTTAAACTTCAATAAGTCAACTTTGCAGACTTTGGATGTTCAGCAGTGAATGTGCAAAGTTTCATACATGTTATACAAAACTACCCAGGATTAACTTGTTTACAATTTGTCTCAAATTTGGCCTTTTGCATTTCTTTTTTTGAAGAGTTAATGTTACAAATGTGAAAGGAGAACATCCTTTAGACTTCTTTTGGAGGAATCAATGAGCAATCACTTCTCACTTGCTTCACAGACTGCAGCTTCTAGCATTGGTACCAATCCAGCAACACTGTTGCAATAAACCAGTGAATCTATTTGCAAAAAAATATAGTATAAACTTTTTCTCACAATTTTTGTACCATTAAAATAAAGTTCCTGGAGAAAGCAAGTTTTTAGCTCAATGTTTGGACCTTAAAATCTCTGAAGAATCCTTTGAAAGACAAAAATCTCTTACCAAATCATTAAATTCACCTTGTGTGAAGAGTTGTGGCTTACCAGATGTTTGAGGTTGAAGCCAATCCCTATCATTATTTTGATTTACTACAGAATCAGAAAAAACTGTATCCAGCCTGTGGTGAAGTATGTACATGCCTATTAGCAACAGGTCTTATAGTAGGTCGAAGGTTTGGATAAGAAATTTCCCTTGTACATTAAGTGTTGTAGCCTTGCATATTACACAAGCAACAACTCCAATCACCTCCACAGTTTCTAGGCTCACATTTAAGTCCAAAAGACAGACTTTTTCTGACATTTAGTCCATTTTCTCTATTCTTTGTCAGAAATAATACAAACTTTGCACATAGGTCAGGATTTGTTATGTCCCTAAGTTTTATTCCAAAATATGAATAACATGCTTTTTGATGAATTCTGTGATGTTTCGCTTTTATTCCTTTACAGCAAATTTTTCACATACATAAAAGAATATGTTTGGGAAACTTACATAACCATTTGTTGCTATGCCAATTAATAAATAACACTGAAAAATAAATGTCAGAGTGCACGAACAAACAAATACTATCCATAAATGACATGTCATGTGCCCTACTACCACTAATTGTATGCTTCTTGTGGGTTCTGGAATGATCAATAAGATTCTCACATATCAACTGGTTTAGGGAAATCTAGAGTCAGTGGTTGTCAACATTTTAAGCATAACAAAATGTCACCCACTCTCATTGTGTAATCTTTGGGGCAGAGATTATTCATTTTATATTGTTTAGAAGTTGGAAAGACCAGCAGTTTAGGGGAAGAGGTTTTAAGGAAATTCCTGGGTTCCCTGAGAAAAATGCAATGTAAAAAGCTTTATCTTTGTGGAAACCTCTGAACAAGAAGATTCATTTGGCACCACATAAGTCTGTGCAACCAGCAGAGTTAGGAAGAGTCACATGACACTAAATCTTGTACAAATTATTTCAAAAGTAACTACAATGTAAAATTTAGAAATTTATCAGGTTAGAAAAGGTAAGATAAAAAAAAAACATAATAATATTAGTTCTCACTGAGGCATTCTCACAAGCAAACCATGCTTTATGTAATTCTACAAGGTACCTTGAGCTACATTTTCACCAAGTGATTTATGTTTTGTTTGATAGGATTATTAATTACACATGGGTCGAAAAAGCAATAAAACGATAAATTTTAAGTATCAACCGTTGGATACTGTTTACAGAATTGAGCTATTTAGGATATAAAAATGTAGCTTCCTGTTAAAATATGAAGTCATTGTATAAGAAAAACAATATAATTTAGATTTACTTCACATTTTTAGGGTTGTTACAGGTGGGTCAAATTAACTGAATAAATAGAGTTAAGGTAAAGAAAATAAAATTTTATTTCACTGACAAACAACTCCCATAATTGATTAATAATTTTATACACATTTGTTCAAGATGATGCCAAGGAAAAGAATGGAATAACAAAAAAACTAAATAACTGTACCAACTAATTACTATACCAAACTTCACTACATATTAACTAATAAAGTGAAACTTCTCTTATTCTAAGCTTCCACCTTTCATGAGACTGTAACTTAGCCAAGTACTTGATTTTAAGTGTTCAATGTTTCACAATGTCAATAAAATAGTTTCAAATTCTAGAATCACAGCATAGCTCTCATGCCTCTTCTCATCACTGGCTCATTAACAAGTTTATGACCACATGCAAGCACAACTTTTCAGTATTAACATAACAATCAATATTTTTTATACATAACACCATATACATCATGAAGAAAGTCTATAAAGAAGACTGAAGATGGAAGTCACTTGAATAACAAATATCTAAAACCAATTAAGTGAGCATCAGAATAAATATTTAAATACTAAGAGTGTTACCTGATGCCTCTAACAATGTAATAATCATTGCAGCTCTGTACATTACATGTTATATTCCCATATCAAAACCAACTTAAACCAATGAGACTAAAATGAGTTACTGTAATAATCAGATGAGACTACAGCCTACAAATAAAGAATAAAAACTTGCAGAACAAATCCATTAGTTTGCTTTATTTAAAATTATTCTCATGTTAGAGGTTCTCCACCAGCCTTATTCAGAACAATGGAACAAGTTTCAGTTCTTTCAATGGGTTAAAAGATTAGTCAGTATTCGATGAAAATGAGACATATCATTCAACACTTTGATAGTTTAGTTACAGCATTTCTTAATCAGCCATAAAACATATGCTCTTGTTTTTCCATTATCATGTCTTAAGCTTAGACTGAAGTGCTTCAGGCAGTGCTTCTAAATCACTTTAAATTCAGGACCTTCTTCTAAACAGTTATAGCCAATTACGGCCCACTAAATACATTTAATGAGAAAAAGAAACCTGACTTGCTGAATAATTAACTATACTCTATTTTTAAAGTCTGTTTACAAGCTTTTACATATTCTAATGATCAATGGGTTTAAAATGTTGCATTAATGTACATTTATAAAATAAATAACTCATACAGTACAACTTAAGTCTCAAAAAGACCATTTGAACTGAAGTTGTCTTGCAAGGCAAGCCTTTTAGGTGTTGTTAAATGAACCTGCAACAGAATACAGAATCAAACACACATGCAGATAAGTCACTTTAGCACAAAAACAACTTGTGTACATTTAGTTAGATGAAAATTTGTTTTATGCATATATCAAGCTGATATTAAACAGGTGCTTTAATAAATGTGGTAATTTGGAATCTTTACAGAAATAATTTGCAGCCAAATGCTTGCAACTTTTCAATTTTTAATTCAAGTTCAGAAATTTTTAAGAACAGCATTTCAGATGTTTCAGATGCCTTCAATATGAAATGGAAAAGTTCCAATAAATGTGGAAACGTGCAGTTTACAACATTTAACACAAATTTTAGGCTTCCTGATTTCTAATACTTTGCCAGCTCTTGGTATTTAAATCATGATTTATACTTTATATTTTGCAGCATGAAGCAATAATTTACATATAAAAAGCAAATCAGTTATTTTTTGTTTTCTAAAGTTTAATGAATTTTGTAGTTTGGCTGAAGTAATGAAAAATAGTTTTCTTGAACTACTGTTTTGTTAAGTAATCCCTTGAATGATTATTCATTCAAACTTAAGATTCTGCTTGACAAGGTAAGCAACATTTCAATCTCAGAATACTTTGATTGAAATCATACTCCATTTTCTTATTTCTGCATGGACAGACACCACCATCCTTTCAATGTTAATAGGTTGGACACAAATGTTTGGCTACTTTCAAGACTAAAGACAGGATGATAAAAATGCAAGCTAACATATTCTACTTGACATACCTTGATTTTGAGTATGATCTGGATCTTGAGTATGAACGTGGTATACGACTTCTTGACACTGATTTCTTCTGTACAACTTGCATAGATGAACTATGTGAGGATGCACTCTTCTCTTTTGAATTGTGAGAGACGTTTTCTTGTTGATCATCACTACCCTGAAAATGTTGATTCGTTACAGTAAGAAACTGAGCTTCAATGTTTATTTTAATAGCTACCATCAGTAACATATTGGAAGACTACATGTCTCATCAAACACCAAAATTGAAGTGTGTGCAAATAAATAAAGCTAATTAATAAAACAATTTTAAAAGAAAGTACCAAATTTCAAGATTATTCCATTTTTCACCATTTGTTCACAGAATATCACTGTTTTACCTTCAGAGAAAGTTTTTATTTTACCAATAAAAAAACAAAAGTTTAAAAGCATTGTTTTCAAGGAGAGGAGCATATCTTTTTCTACACTGCATAATGTCCTTAAGATGATTTAGATATTAGATCTCCCAATTCTTGGTGAAAATACAAAGGAATAATACGAGCCAATTATTTAAGATGGGAAAACAGACAAGGGGTGTATGCTTTAGAAAATGTAATAAAATGAAAAAACTTGTCTGCATACATATCTTACTATAAATAATAATGTGAATATTTTACCCCTGCTATTTTTCAGATGCTAAATCTTATTTTTACACTCACTGGTATATTGGAAAAGCACTGGAAGAAGGTTGAGGCATATGTTACAGTACTTCTCATTTTTATAGAATTGTTGCTATGTCTTGTCCTTTTGGATGTTGTGCATGCAAATTTTTTCTGTGGCATCTCATTTCTTAATACTATGTTCCAATAAAGTTACTGTACTAATACCAGGGTCAACCATAAACTATTCATGTCCTAAGAGGTTTGGTTAAAGTCCAATTCTGGTTCAATTTGTTGGAAATCCTCTATTTTACAAGGCATCTTTTTGAAATATCCAACAAAACTATAGACAGTCTTTGCATCATATTTTGTATACATTAAGATTAGTATTGAATGTACTATACATGAAAATATTCATCTCAACAATCTTTCTTCAAAAAATCACAGATCTTATTTAAAATATTTTTGCTTATTTTAGGCCAATGTTTCATTAGAGCTGTGTAATTACCATATTTGCTTGGTATGATAAATTACATTTCTTAGTGTTACATAAAATAAATTGAACGAAATTAAGTGAAACTGACAAAAATTACAAAAACATAAATATTCCTGATTATTAGTGTTTTTAATTATTCAAGCTATCCAGTAACAAAAATTTTAATTTCATTGATTAATACCACAAAAATACTCAACTAATCAAAATTAGTTCTTCCAATTATCCCAACTATTCAGTAATCAAAATATTACAATTGTGATTTTCGTTATTTTCAATTAATTAAAGTTTGTTCAGTTATGACATCAATTGAAGAAAGTAAGCAACTAATCAAAATTAGAGCTTCAGATTTTACTGTTTTTTTTTTATTATTATTATTCCAACTATCTGTGTAATAAAAACATTTTGTCGTTCAAGAGGTATAACATTTGGTCACGAAAGTTAATGTCATTATAACTATCTTTGTTCTTTATCATTCTTCAGAGATAGCACCTAGTCTGCCCTTAGTGATCATAGCTATTAATTTCTGCCTGACACATGAATGCAGACAGTTGTATCCTCCAATAAAATATCAGATGATGCCTTGAGCTTGTGACCTCCCTTAAGGTTGTATGGGAAAGTCTAGTCATGTGAAAATGCAAATTTCTCTGGATAAGTTTGATGTTACATAGTTAAGTAAATTATGCTATGCTTGAACAGTCAGGTAGAAGTTACCATTCTGTACAAGTTGGAGAAAGAACTCAGATTCAATAAAAGTAACTGTCCAGCTTCCAAAGCAAGTGCACATTCTATGCTTGTATCATAAATAATAAAGATTGCCCAATTTTCTTATTCAAATGTGAAGGGCCTAGAATTCACATCACTGATCCTTATAGGGATGGTTTCGAGGTTATTAGTTTATAATGAAGCCCATTGTGCTACATCAAATTTTGGATGTCTAGAAAGGTAGCTATTGTGGTATGCTTTCTGTTGAAATTGCTGCAGATGTTTTTGGTAAGTCTAATAAGGTAGTCAGTGATTTGCTTATGTTTTCTGCCTGAATTATGTGTATTATTAATAATATTGTTGGTCTCTAGGTAAGCATTTAAGCTGTTTGTGATAAATTTTTTCATCAACTTATCAAGGATATTTAGTAAGCTTATGGGTTTGTAGCTGTCAGAATTAGTTACAATTAGACTCCACTTTACAAGAGGGTTATTTTCCTGAAAAAATTTTTATAAAGTAAAATTTCATAAAGCAAGGTACCTTTTCCCATTTACTACAATTATATAATTGAAAAATTCTCAACAACAAAAATTAGCCAAAACATAAACTGACAATGGGGTAAACATAAAATATAAGCCACTGCTAAACTTATTACATCCAAATTAAGTACTGTATATATAAAAAAGTGGTGTGGTTGACACATAAGATGATAGTGCGGATGAAGTGCATTGTATCATGTCAGTGGTTGGTAAGAGAAGAAAGAGAATGAATTTCTGCTTCAGAGTCATTAATTATGGACAAGCAAAAAAATCATCACTTATCAGCATCTATGCAAGCTTATCAACAAGATAAAGGGAGAAGGATCTGCTTTGCAGCTATCACCTTGAGCAAGAAAAACCAATGGAGCAGTAGTGTCAACATCATTATCATGGTCAAGAAGAAATGCAAATGGAAGCAGTGGTGCTGACTTTGGTTGGCTGAATAATGCTGTTTATGTTGTTTGCTTAGTGCACTTACTTTTTTCTTTATAAATTTTTTTTATATGAGGTTATGGTGCTTTGAATGCAATATTTATGTTTTAAGGCTTGAATTACAACTTTGATCATTTGAGTCATTTTCACAGTTTGATCAAATTAAAATAATTAATCTGACAGCATTTTTCATGTTAAAAACAACTTCAGCTGTGGTTCCTCTTCATATGCAGTCCATTCTTGGTCAATATTTGTAAGTTCTTTACTGGTCAGTAATTCATGCTGTAATACCACTAAGTCATTGATGTCTTGCTTTTTGATTCCATTAAACCAAACTTGATGTGCTAATGACAATTTATTTGATAAGTTCCGAACTAGGGAATAATTTGAAAATTGTACACATTCTGGCCACAGCTTTCTCCAAATTCCATTCATATTCCCAAGACTCTGCAATATTGTCTACGGCATCCTTGATGTTCAATGATTTTCAGAAATCTCTGATGGAATGTTTTTGTTGCTGTCCACTGCTACATTTATTTATCTAAAGATACATTGTAAATAGCATGCTGTAAAAGTAGCTATGACACCTCAATCTATGAGAAGGATCAAACAAGTGGTATTTGATAAAGCGGCTGGGTATGTTTTCGACAAGGCAGTGCTTTATAAAAATATGAGAAAAATATTCCTCCACTTCAGGGTAGAAAAAGTAAATAAACCAATCCTCAAAAATTATTTTTCTTGTCCGAGGCATTCTTGTTGGACCTCCAAACAAGTGGTAAATTGGTCTTGATATACTCCTTAAGAACACATGAATTTTCAGAATGATGAATCATAAAGGGTTTTAACTTGAAATCACCCTTAAAATGCTTCCCACAATCAGGGAGCTTGAAAGCTTTGTGACTTAGTGCTGACTTCTCTTTCCACGATAGGTCTTCTTGTGTGGCATCTTCTTCCAATACAGAACTGGCATATACACTGCTGGCCAAAATCTTAAGGTCAATGAACATAAAGAAAAAATATGTATTTTGCGTTGTTAGACAACCACTTACTTGAGTAGAGCTCTAAAAGATGAAAAGAAGAAAAGGGAAAATAAAAATAGAAAACTTAACATTTAATAGAGAAAATAGGAACACTATGAAATTAGCCTACATACTAGCTGGTCCAAAGTTTAAGACTATACCAAAAATTAGTTCTGAACAGGGTAGGAAATGTCCAACAAGAGGTCTCAGTAGTGAGTTGCATGGCTGTCACTGCAAATAACTGCAAACATTCACTTTGGCATGGTCGATATAAGCATTTGCAGAAAACTGGCTAGAATGTTATTCCAAGTAGTGAAGATAGCTTCATGAAGATCATACACTGTTTGAAATTGATGTCCATTTCTATAGGCTTCCCTTGCCATCCACCCCCAAACATTTCCAATGGGGTTCAGTGCAGATGAACAAGCTAGATGGTCCAAAAGAATCACATTATTCGCCATGAAGTCCTTTGTTCTGCACACATTGTAGATTGCAATGTTGTCCTGCTGAAAGATCCAGTCATTTCCACACAAACAAGGGCTTTCAGACAATAAGGATGCTCTCTACAACATGCCAATGTAGGCAGCTGCTGTTTAATGCCCCTGTGTAACCTGAAGTTCCATCATTCCATGGAAGGAGAAAGCACCCCAGATCATGATGGAATCTCCTCTACTGTGTTGTGTAAAATTCTATCTAATGGGATATCCTTATTGTGCCAGTAACATTGGAAGCCATCTGGACCTGGACCATCCAGGTTAATTTTTTTTTCATCAGAGAACAAAACATTCATCCACATTTCTACATCCCATGTTTGGTGCTTCTCAGCAAAGTTTAAACGAGCTGTTTTGTGGTGTGAAAGGAGGCATGGCCTTTAAAGATGTTTACGGTTTTTAAAGCCTTTCTCTCGTAGATACTGTTTTACTGTTCTTGAGATTCATTTTTCATCCGTAACAGCCTTAATCTGGTTCAACAATCAGCTGGTGTCTTGCCAGACAACCCATCAAATCCTCCTGCTAAACAATGGCAAAATTTTCAATAGCAGTTTTACTATGCCCAATCTCACCAACGACAGCACATTGAGAAAAACCTTGCTTTTGCAACTCAACAATTCTGCAACATTCAAACTCTGTCAATTTTTTAGCCTTTGCCATTGTTTTATCCAATGTAACACAGAAGATGTCAGTGAGAGATATCGACAATGCTAATGCTTGAACACAAATGACTAAATTTCATTAAGTGTTTACCAATTAACGCTTCGTGGTCTTAAACTTTTGCCCAGCATGTATTTAGGTTAATTTCATAGTGTTCACATTTTCCCTATTATATGCTAAAAAAAATATTTTTATTTTCCCTTTTCTTATTGTTATCTTTTGAAGCTCTACTCAAATAAGTGGTTCAGTCTAACAATGCAAAATGCATATTTTTTCTTTATGTTCATTGGCCTCAAGATTTTGGCCAGCAGTGTATGCTACTCCTGCTTCCTTTTCAGCACTTGTTGCCTCACTAATTATCTCCTAGGCTTTGTATGTTGTGCCTTTCTTTAAACCTGACAGGCCAGCCTTTGCTTGCAATGAAAGTTGTAGTTTCTTTTACACTTGTACTAGGTCCTGGTTCTGTCTGTTCTTCTTTTCTGCAGATCTCCAAATAATGAAAGTGCCTTTTTCTAACATGTTAGTTATTGGTGAATCGTCTTGCTGTTTCATGCTATCCACCCAAAGAGCTAACAGATACTCTCTTTTTTTTCCATAATTTTATGAAAATGCCTGGGTAGTAATTTTGGAATTGCAGGTTTTAAAAACTTAGCATTTTGGATAACTTTCTTTTTTAATAGTTGATACAGTTGATGGTGAGAAGTTGAAAGCCTTGCTAATTTCTGCGAGTCTGGCCTTCATCAAACCTTTTGATGATTTCCAATTTTGTTTATACCAAAATTTTTTTGTTTTTCTTGCTTTTTTTGTATTACTACTAGCACTAGAATCACTTGTAGTAAGTTTTAACAGTCATTTTGGATTTAATGGTAGAGTACAATCTAAATAAAACTTGAGAAGTCAATTGTCACTTTCCATGATTCAAACATGACATGCAGAATGTAAACAGATGCCATAGTGGTATGAACTCTTTAGTACATGGGCTGATGAAATTGCATGTCACAACATTTTAGTGAATTACATTCAAAATTTCATTAGACTACTTAATTACCATAATACACAAACTTGATATCAAATCATAGGTAACTCAAATTTTAATATAAAGTTTTAAGTTCGTGATTATATATGAAAATTTTTTAAACAATTTCAAGTTACCCTAGTATGAGAATTTGAATATTTGTTTTTGAGTAATTTCCACCTTTGGATTTTTTTGTCCATCCCCTTTAAATTATGAAATGTTACAAAATATTCTGTATAATTTCTTCATTAATTTTCCCATTCTGTATTTTAGATCCTTCAATATTATGAAATTTAAGAGCAATCAATGAAAATGCAAGAACCTTCTGCCATCACCCACCTTTGAATTGCTCTAATTTGCAATTTGCTAATACATTTTCCTGAGACTAAACCCTATTACAGTTATAACCAATGGAAAGCCTAGAATATAACTGATTTAGAGTATGATCCATTCTTTGTGTACTTTCAGATAATTGATGATTTAACTGATGAGAAAATTGTTTTCTCACAATAAACACAGTGGGAGCTGATACTGAAGTTCTAACTGCTCAAATCGCACAATTAGAGAGCCAGAAATTTCCCACAGAAAAAAACAGTTTTTTAGCTGTTCAAATAAAATTATTCTGTTTCTCCATGCATTATTTACTTGAAAATTATTTTGTAGACCAGTAGTACTGATGTAAAGTATTGGGGCGAACATAAAAGAGCAGCTGAAGACACACACACACAAAAAAAAAAAAAGATTACACAGGTGATACATTTCTTGGTTTTCTTATCTGTTCTTTAGTTATTGTCATCAAAGTAGCAAAAATTATAAAAATGAGAAGGTTTTAGGCTAAATTAAGTAATATATATGTATAAAAGTAATCATAATACTGTAAGAAAGAAATTGGCCAAAACATACCCCCAAAAATTCTTAGCTCCAGGATTTGGTAATAATATTGTAACATGTTTTTCAGAACAAAATATCAGGATATGATAAACTTCAAAGTAGGGCTTATATGGCTGGTAATAGTACTAATATATAAAATCTAGTGAATACTGGCCAACAAAAAACAAAAATAAAAGTACCAATTTATTTCTACCATTAAGTTTAATAATAACATAACAGGCAAGGTTTATCAATTCATCTGGCATAAAAGCACTCCTGGTAACACCATCTGTGTTGATATGGCAAATGCCTCTAATTTCCTCTTACTGAAATATGAATACAACAGAATGAGATGTAAGTTTTAGACTTCAGTTAAGACTGTTATTTCAAGATTATCAACTTACAAAATATTTTACAAACAGTAACAATAAAGGCTAGCATGTTGCAAGAATTTTAAAAAGAAATCAATAATTCCCTAAAATATTGATTTTTTTTTTCTCTGAGTGGGTATATGCAGGTAGTTATGGACTTAATAATCTTACCTCAGTGATGGCAAAAAAATCAGAAGTCTGAGAAAAGCTTTGCAAAGTTATTAACTGGTAGTTAATCTTTCCTTACTTATTCACTAATACTCTGTCAAGAGATTATTGTTCTTGACGATAAGGATATAGTTTTGATTCACCTGAACTTTTGAAAAGTATTTAATAAGTAACACACACAACACTTGTTAAAAATATTTCTACAGATAAATGTAAAAAGCTAGTTTATTGAATCAAAAAATGGTTGGATGGAAGAAGATTAAATTTGGCTATACACACAGTTCAGGTAGTTAGGATTAATATCACAAAAGCACTACATGGTTCAGTATTTAGAGCAATGCTCTTCTTGATTTACATTAATGTAAGCAAAAGAATAATAAAAACTGCTTCAAACTCACTGACTCAATTAAGCTCTCAGGTGTTCATATCTATGATGAGGTTGCTGCTGCTTTACAAAAGGATGACAATTATTGAACAAATTACATAAATAAATGGCAGATGACTTTTGTAGTAAGTAAAAGGTATTACAATGAAAGTCATCATAATTCTGATAAGAACCTCAACATAGAAGAAAACGATATTGATGTTTTGGTTGATCAGTCTTGCATCAACCAAACAGTGTGATGGTGCTAATGGTAGGGCAAATAAGGTATATTTATAACAATACTGAATAGAAGATGAAGGAAATAATAATTTCATTGTACAAATCACTGGGCAGAACTCATCTGGAATACTGTGTTAAGTCTTGGGCTCCTTATTTAAAAAGGACCTTGAATTGTTGAAAGAGTTCCAAAGAGGGCTACTGGAATGGAAAAACTTGTTTTCTGATGGCAAGTTTAGATATCTGAAATTATTTTCTCTGATGAAAGGGAGACTTAATCATTAATTTTTCATCTTTAATGGCAAAAATGATAGAACAAGGTGACACGTGTAAATTTTGGTAAAATGGGAGTCATCTTCAGCTACGACAGTCTTATTTTTCTATCATGGTAATTGACCTTTTGAAGGGGTTGCTTTCAGATGTGGTAGATGCAGTTTACATAAGGTTTGATAAATATGTGAATGATAAAAGCTCAATTTAAGAGGTTTTGTTTTTAAACTTTATTCTAGCCAATCTAGTGGATAAGAGTCTTGATACAACAATAGTAAGAGATTCCTTGTTCTCTTTAAATTAAACAATATAGTATGTTTTCATTATTAATAAAAAACATACAAACTGGACTGAACACTGAGACAATTATGGTCATGTAAGACGCAAATATCTCGTGCTAATATCTCGTATGTCACAGTACACTGAATAGAATGAGTTTTGTACTGCAAGTTATGCAATATTTACGGCTAACACTGCAATAAATTATAGTATAAAGTAATATTTTACGAAACAGTAGTACTTCTAAGCCTAATTTAAAAATTAAATATAATTTTAACATGGCATTGTCTCCCAATACTTACCTATTCAAATTGAAAAAGTATTGATACGGATAACAAAACCAAGTGTTAATCTTGTGATTATGCAGTATAAAATATATATTTGTTATCACACAAATAAACGCATACTTACTTCTTTATTACTTCCACAACTCATTTTATCTTTCACGTTTCGAACAAAATGTTATATAAACTTACAACCTTTGACTTGCCACTAAACACAAACAACATAACGCTAGGGGTCTAAAGCATTAGAAGAAAAAAAAATCTGTTGTTGTGGTTATTATGTTTTTGTTTTTCTCACGAAAATTTGGCCCCCCAGTGGCTCAGCGGTATGTATGCTCACTTACACGCTAAAATCCTGGTTTCGATACCCATGAGTGGGCAGAGCACAGAGAGTCCATTGCGTAGCTTTGTGCTTAATTCAAAAACAACAACTGACGAAAATTTGAACTCAAATAATATTCAAATAATTCAAAATAACTAATAAAACAATATGGTAACAACATCTGGGAAACAAAAATCTATGCCAAACAATACATGTACAGTTATGTGTTATTCTCAAATAAATCGATTTCTACAGAAGTATCAGATAATTCTACTTAATCTTCTTGATCGATGGTGTTTGGGTATTTGCCCTGGAGGGTCAGGTTCACTTTGACCTCTTCCTCCTTTCTACTTAATGGCAGAAGATTAGTTTATTTTTTGAATTTCGCGCAAAACTACACTAGTGTTATCTCCACAAGCTATCCCTAAATTAGCGGTGTAAGATTATAGGAAGGGCAGCTAATCATCATCACCCAACACCAACTCTTGGGTTACTTTTTTACCAACAAATAGTGGGATTGACCTTTATTATAATGTCTCCACGGCTGAAAAGACGAGTTTGTTTGGGATGATGGGGATTCGAACCCGCGACCCTCAGATTACGAGTGGAGCTTCTTAACCAAGTGGCCATGCCGAGCCTGATAGTAAAAGGATCAAATATAATTTTTAGAATGATCTGAATTAGAAACTCGGCTGAATTTTTATCTGCAAATGAAACAAACATACTAGACATGTTTTAAAAAATTAAAAATAATCTTTATTACGGGCACAAATAAAAAACAATATATAAGTCAGCAGCTCTCTTCCTCACAAGATAGATCTCTATTAAATTAAGTATGTTGAAAATTGAATAGGTCCTCGATGAAATAGAGATTATGATTTTGCAAGAAACCTTGTACCTTTTCTCTTATAATGGTATCACCTACGATTGATCCTCTTCTAACAGCATTTGTTGGCTGTAACATACATTATTGTGGAAAAGTGTTAGAATAATGTCAAAAATTAGATTTCACACTATTTTCAAAGCACAAAGGAAGGTAAGCCATAGATCAAACATCAAAATCTTATTAATTTTCTTTCTTTGTACAATAGAAACTCGGTGGAAGTGCTTGAGTTCGGCAAATGGTTGGTGTGTTGTGTGTCCCCTTTTTAATAATTGCAGACAGTCTTCAAGGCATTATTGCAACATATTTAATCAAACTCCATGATGACGAAAAAACCCACTTGTAGAGAAATTTATATATTTAAAAACGGCTGGAATGGATATAGAAGGCGCTAATAGAGGATCGAACAACGTTTAGACCTTCTTGTCAGAGTTATTTTCACAGGCACATCTGTAACTTTTGTAGACAGGCTCACTGTAGGATTCGCGCTGTTTTAATGGATTGTTGATCACACGGTCACGAGCACACAAGTGTCGCCTTGGTTAATTTGTTTGTACATTGGGACGCGATTTTCGTTTTCTCATAAATTAAATGCACTAAAATAACATACTTAAAAGTAAGTGAAATGGTTTTGACAGATTGGAGTTCACACCGTTCACTAAACGTTGTAAAGCCAAATAGAAGGTGTTATCACACACTGTCACCCTACCGATGGTGACGCGAAGTAGTGACTGATCTCAAGAAAATCGAAACGTTGTTCGCTCCTCTATTAGTGCCTTCTTTATCCTTTCCAGCCGTTTTAAAATATATAATTGAATCAAACTATCATTTGAAGCTTCACTCCAAATATTTTAATACAATCGCATAAAGTGTCTTTGGAAGTAACTTTTGATTTGTCAAGTTTTTATTTATCAAATTCCAGACATACTCAATTAAGTTGAGATCGGGTGTTTATGAAGGCCTTTGCATCACTTAAATGATTATAACAGCTTCTTTCTTAGCTAAGTAACTCCTGCGTAGGTTGGGTAAGTGTTTGGAGAAATTACCATCTTGGTAGTAAGATCCTTATACGCAAACCACTGGGTATACCATGAGTGATCAGTATCTGATAGTAATTGCGCAAGTTCATTATTCTACCTATTTTGCAAATATCTGTCACCTTAGCAGAAAAGCACTCCACACCATCACTCGGCCTACCCCATGCTTCATGCTAGATGCTATGAATTGAGATATGTATATTTCACCTTTCTTCCGCCAGACGTACAACCTACGCTTTCAACAATAACACCCTTTTCCAATTAACAACAGTCCAGTTTTTGCACATATTAGCAAATTTCAGTCTCTTGACAATATTTGAAGGTTGCAATAAGTGTTTTTTTTAACTGCTACACAATTAAATATTCCATTCTCGTTGAGTGTTCTTAACCCTATAAATTTGGACACTTTTCTGTCATTTGGGTACACGTTCGTTTATCTCATGCTCGAGATCAGTGCAGTCTTCCTCCTGTTCCAAAAGCTACATAAACAAAGATATTTAACATCAGCATAATTTGCTCTAGGTTTTCAATGCAAGCTATGCAAGAGCACACGGAACACATTAACAAGATGTGTACATATGTCACAGATGGATCTCTTGAACTGACTTGAAAAATAAATTGAATTTCAGAGTGGTAAATTTATAGATAAAGACGTTATTTCAAGCTAATATGGATCATCCAATGTGGAAGAAAGAGCTGAAAGTGATTATCTGGCCTTCCAGATGAGAAAATGCCGGAATTAGAGCCAAAATGAAGCTTCGATAAACAGTTAAGCTGCTGCTTGTCTCCGAGTTGTAGAAAAATTATTACACCACCCAATTTTCTTTGAAAACATCGTCTGTTTTGAGGCTTTAGTGCATTTAGGTGCAAATGCGTTTTGTGGGTGATGCAATACAACAGCTTTATAAATTGTTTAAGTATTGCAATCATGCAATATTGCACTTGTATGACATGTATTACGAGAACTTAAGAGCTTTCCAATCCCTAAGCTTTGGCAGTTGTCTGACTGAGCCGTAGCCGTATTGTCCTTTATTTTTCATTTTTGGCAAGTGGAACACACGGTATATTCTTCAACCAAGAATTGTTCTTCTTTCAATCACTTGGATATTTTAAATCCATCTGATAAAATATTTGAAATTCCTCCTTCCAAAAAGTAAAACTGCATATTTGTTCTCAAAATAATTTGAATTTCTTCATCACTATTATCACAAATTTTACTACTTACTAAATATTTCAGTTATCTTACAATAATTAATAAAATTAACAGGTGCATTGTATCTTTAAGTAGCAAATTTTAGTTAACTCTATACCACAAAGTCTTAAATTAAATTCTATGTATATCCGCACCTGTGTTACTTACTTTTGTGTTATATATGTAATTGATCGACAGTTATAAAACACACATGAATGGTTCTAAGTGATGTTCACACAAAGCCACACACATATGTATTTATACTCATTTATTATTACATATGTACTTTATTATTAGTCACTGTCACAAATTCTAATAGTTTATAAAAAAAACTTTTTTCAGATCCCATACATCACTTTGATGACCTACTCAGATTAACTTCTAGGTTAGCTGCAGTCCCATAATATGCTGCCATCTGAGAACAATCAAACGTAACTCATTCTTTTTCTCGCACATCACAAAATAAACAATAACTGGGAGAATTTAGCTAAACTAAGACTTTTTTTCAGCTCAAAGTTATCATCATCCACGATTAATAGTCGTGCTTGTTACTACTATATATAAAGGTAAACTCAAGGAGTCACAACTTCCTCATTAGAAGTAGGATTGTCATACATCTTTCAAGTATATAGGGTAGAATTTAGCTTGGACTACGCTCCATAAAGCCTAACGTTCTCATTATTCAGCCTAATCAAGCCAGTAATTCTCACAAAATGTTGAATGGTGTTTACACCAGAAAATTTATTGAATGACTAGAAAATCGAAGGTCACAAACGTTTTTTTCAGTCGTCGATTCTTCAACCAAATGACGATTCTAGTTTATGAAGTGAATAAAGTTGCAACCAGTCCAGTATGGTCGTAATCCGAGGGTCGCGGTTTCAAATCCCGGACGCACCAAATATGCTCGCCCTTTCAGCCGTGGGGGCATTATAATGTGACGGTCAATCACGCTATTTGTTGGTAAAAGAGTAGCCCAAGAGCTGGTGGTGGGTAGTGATGACTAACTGCCTTCCCTCTAATCTTACATTGCTAAATTAGGGACGGCTAGCGCAGATAGCCCTCGTGTAGCTTTGCGCGAAATCCAAAACAAACAAACACCGAAGCAACAATTACAAAATTTAGTACTTAAATTATATTATGAAATATCACACAGTTGCTTGTAAAGCAATGTTTTCAACAACCTTTCAAATTAGTTTTTAAGTACTTAACTATTATTTTCATTTGTGTAAAGTGTTGATTGACTAGGCATTAAGCGTTGTTACTTCAACTTTCTAGATTGTTGATGATTACCTAGTTGCACCAACAGTGGCAAAACACATTACTGCATCCCCCAATTTTTAATATCTTTTGGGTTCCTGTAATCTTATTACGAGACTGTGCATTGCGAAAGTGCCAGACCTAGTGTAAAACGGTTATGAACATTGTGTGATGTAAGCTTACTTATATTTCACTGGGCCAATAACAACAACGTCTCGCATTAGTTGGGTATATGATATTTTCATGTTACAACTTCAACTATGTTATAAACAAATGACAAGTCACATATGTTCGGGTTAAACTGGACGTTTTCTGTTTTCTATAGAACACTGGATTTACATCAGTCTTATTTTGTCAACGCAGTGAATTAGTCTATTAAAAACATCTCGAGAGAGACAAATATTGTTGAACGATTTTCTAATCCTATAGAAAGAAAATGCCTGCACAAGTACACCCACTGTACATTTATCTAGGATCTAATTAAAACCGTGTTTAGTTTAATCTGTTTTTCAGTCTCAGATGTAGTCATTTACTTAAACTCGGAAACTTGACAGTTTTTCAGATTGATCTTCCCATTATAAAACAGACCTATCTAAAGTGTCTTGCATTTACTTACATGTTAATGGACCATTCTAATGGATCACATTGTATAGACTTCTCAAGAAAGATTTGTACTCTATATGTGGCTGGTATGTACCATAATCAGGCACAGTCTCTTCACCTACGCAGCTGGTCAGGCTGATTGGTCGATGACTATTTGGCTTATTTGCTGGTTTACTTTCTTTGTGGAACATTAATATATTACATTGCTTCCAAGAAACTGGGATGTATTCAAAGTATAGAGATAAATTAAAGAAAGCTAATAGGTGGTCAAATAATTTTGGAGTGCCTATTTTGAGGAGAACTGTTTGTATGCCTTCATTTCCTGGTGCTTTGTTTTTAGAATTTTTGATTGCTTGTTTGTATTCAGTTAGTGTTATTTTTTGGTGAGCAGTAGAGTATTATAGTCATAAGTGTTATTAGTGTTACTGTTAATAATATTGACTGGAAAATATGGTTTGTATAATTCTATGTTAATTGTTACATGGTTGTTTACTTTGTTGTGGAAATAGTTGTTCATGTCTAAGTCATTATGTATTTTGTAGTTGATGTCTGAAGGCTTCTGTTTTTTCTTTGTTGGTTTGCGCTAAGGTGTTGTCATGTTTCAGTGTTGGGTATTTTCTTGTATTAGATTCCAGGGGCGTAGATTTTTTACACCCGTGGTGAGAACGATTTTTGCAACCACTTATGTGGACTGTTCAATTTGCAAATTGGTAATCTCTGATTATGTGAACATGAAAGTTGTAAACATGCAGTCACATGTTTTGTTGCCACGATACTTGCATGTATACTAAGGCCCTCTTACTGATACTTACGAACAATCGCTTAGATTAAAAAGCTTAGAAGCACGCCTATATTAAAGATGTACATTTCGGTTACTGAAAACGCCTACATCTAGGCCTAATTATATAATTCGATTGGTAAGAACACGAGAATCACAAGAACAAACACACAATTTGTAGGCCTGTGATGCAATAAAACAATTCAACAGACCAAACTGTAGGGGGATGATTGTATGCACTATAATCCCCACATAAAATGAAGGGGGATGTGTATCCCCGTCCCCCAGGACGAACTTAAGAAAACCCCACAAAATGAATCTTTTTAGGTGTAACCAGAACTTTTTAGTGTCGATTTGTTCATTTAGTTGGGAGCAGAAGTTGTCAATTTTTTCTTGTTTTAGCTGTTTAATTTCTGCTCTAATTTTATTTCTGATGCTTTTAATTTGTGTTCTAAATTCTTGCTGTTTGTGCGCCGTTTTCAATTTCCCGCTCGTAACAAAAATACCACCTTCTCTGTGTTAGCTGTGGAGAAAATCACCACATATCACAAAGTACCAAACTAAACCCTAAACCTAAATGCTGCAATTGTGGGGAAGAACACACGGCAAATTATAAAGGATGCCAAAAATACAAATCTATTAAGGCACACTTATACGAACTTAAAAATTCAAACATGAACATGCCGTAAATAAACAAAATCCAAGAACAATCAAGATCAACTACTATTCAAACACCACAAAACACGAACACACAAACAAACTCACATGCTGCAGTTGTCAAGAAAACATCCTTTATGCAGGAAAAACTACCAACAAGTAATGAAGACCAACTTAAAATAACTGAAGACACACAAAACAACACCTATGAATATTGAAAACACACCAACCAATGACATTACTTCTACCTTCTATGAAGTATTCACAGAATACACAAATCCAAATAATGAAAACAGTTTAAGACATAATTATTAAAATAGTTATGAAAAACATTGAAAAATACCTACTACAAATGTTAACATGCATCATGAACTCTGTTAAACATGGATAAATTCACACTATTACACATAAATATCCAGGGTGCTATTGCTCCCAACACTTCTCACCGTTTTATCTTTAGATAAAATAGTACTAAAATAATCAGTGATGTCGAGAAACCCACTTGTTGAGAATTTTATATGCAAAAAACGGCTCTTTTGGGCTCAGAACAACTTCAAATAGAAGAGCGAACAACGTTTCGACCTTCTTCGGTCATCGTCAGGTTCACAAAGAAAGAGGTAACTGGCCGGAAGCTGACCACATGTTTGGAAGGGGTTGTATAACTGAGTGTCGCAATGTAGAGGGCGCGGTTTGATGTTTGAATATATAATTTTATCTATAATATTAATATAGGTATAATGGTGTTCCTTTATATTGGTTTATTTTGGGTTTAAGTTGTTGTATAAGTAAGGCTTCTTTAATTTTTCGTTTGTTTATGTTTGTTTCTCGCTCTTCTATTTGAAGTTGTTCTGAGCCCAAAAGAGCCGTTTTTTGCATATAAAAGTACTAAAATAAAAATAAAACAGCCACCTACGTACTAGACTTAAAAATGAAAGAAAAATATAAATGGACATTACCCTGAAATGGACCAGTTTAAAGTTGATATTATTACATATTAAACAGTCCATTCCAACAATGTGATATATGGAGGAATAGGTCTGGTGTACCTGACCCTCGTGGGTATACAAAATATATATACCCAAACACGAGAGAGGTAGATAGATACCACCTTATAATTCTGCGGTGTAACAAAGTATGAAGTGACGTAACTGGCAGTTAATGAACGTTCTTAGAGTGCTTTAGGGTTGTGAATGTTTGTGTGGGGCATGTTTTGAAGTGTTATGTTTTACACGTGTGATTATTGAAATGATTGTAAATATAAAGTTCAAAAAGTGTGATCTGTTGTGAATCTGATTCTCTTCTTCG
Organism: Carcinoscorpius rotundicauda; assembly: GCA_011833715.1. Lineage (NCBI taxonomy): Eukaryota > Metazoa > Arthropoda > Merostomata > Xiphosura > Limulidae > Carcinoscorpius > Carcinoscorpius rotundicauda. Next base: position 34,656,926 of record CM022398.1, read on the forward strand.
TTAATGAGGATCTTTAAATGAAAAAATTGTATTAATATTAGCAGTACTACAAAATTAGTAAATTACTGACTATATTTATAGTGTATTTTTTAATTTTAATTTTTACATATTTGCTATGCAACGTGCCGTATATGTCACGAGTGTGTTATTAAATAGGATTCTTGTGTATGAATATAGTCACAATATTTTAAATAGTAATGTATGTTACAAACGGGTCACTTATTTACGGAGGCGTTTGTATTATACAAACAAGCAAAGTTTACCAGTAATTTTAGGAATTGAAACAAGCTGTGATGACACAGGGGCAGCAGTTGTTGATGCAGATGGAAATATACTTGGTGAGGCATTGCATTCTCAATTGCAAATTCATCTTGAGTAAGTTTTATACAAGTATTTAATCATTATAAGATGTATTTATTATAAACTAGAACACTTTGGTCACTGTTTGTATATATTATCCTTTATTTTTTTACACTTAGGGATGTTTAGAACAGTAATTTATTCTTACATTTGTTTAACAAATGATTACACAGATCTAACTTCAAAATACATGATTTTTTATGTGAATAAACTGTGAAAAATAAAAGTATGCTCTAATGATACCAAACCTTTTGTAAATAGCCATTGTTTAGCATAAAATAAAACTATTGTGATAATAAAGTACAAAATAGCCCAAATTCAGGCTTCATATCCACTTTTATAATTTGTCATTTCTGTTTATAAAAATTTGAACTGAAGAGTGAAGATTGGTTTTAAGTGTAAAATATAGTTTATTTGGGAAGTATTGTGTGTATAATAATCTTGGTTGTGGTAAAGGCCTACCCCAAATTTTATGAATTTGTACAGTACTTCACAATATATTTTTTGACGTATTAGGAAGTCTATAATTATAAACAGTTTTCATTTAATTAAGGCAGAAGAAAAATCTAATTGTGCATATAACATTCAACCATCCAATTACATAAAACAAAAACTTCACAGTGATTTTTATAGCATGCAAGTAGCTTTTGCTTGTAAATTTGTTTTAGATAATCATGCATTTTAAAGTTCAAGTGATAGTAATTCATAGAATACAAGTAGAATAACTACCCTGAAATCTACAAAAGCTGCTTTAGTCTACTGAAATTCTCAGACACTGGCATACAATTTGTAGTTGATTATCATGTTTTGTTAATTATACTTCAAGGCAAAGTACTAGGAAACAAATAACAAGTTGTCTCTATCAAACAATTATCATATATTTTACTAAGCTTAATCAATAATAGTAACAAAAAATAAATAAATTAGTGAACACTTGTATTCAAAGTAATTATTAGCTCATTGATTAAGTGATTTATTAGAAAAAAAAAGATCCAAAGAGAAAGCAGAGCCAAAGAAAAACTGAGTCTTGAATTGAAAGTTGCAGAAAGAAAATCATTTTATAGACTCAGTTTAAGAGTTCATTTAAAGAGCAGCAATCATTTGCTTGGTTTCTTTTTATTGTTCTGAAATTAAAGAAAATAGTGACAATGATTTTCAATGAAGCTGAAAATAATTCTTTTAAGAGTAAGCATGTTAGATTATTGTCAATAAAAAGCAACTCATTTCAAAGGCCAACCAACTTGTTAAAAAAAAAAAAAGTTGTCTTAACTGAAGATGACTTGGACCCTGTCAAGTGTTACAGTTCTCACCTTTTTTTTTTTTTAATTATTCAGTTATTGCGAGTTTTTACCTTGACATTACTAGTATAATTTTAATAGGTTTTAACACACACATTCCCAGTTAAAAAGGGTAAGACCTCATCCTAAAAATAGATTAATTCGTGGCACCTTTCTCTCTTTGTGGAGGTAACCAGATATGATACTATAACTCAAAAGAAAAATGAAACTTAATTGTTAATGCACAATTATGTTAATAGGATGTTAATACGTTTTAAAGAATAAAGGTATTGTAATTTTTTATTTAAGGCATGGAGGAATTATACCACCTGTTGCTCGTGACCTACATCACAAGCACATACAAGGTATTGTTAACATGGCACTGGAAAGAAGTCAATGTGAATTAAAGGTATATGTAAGTGTACAATAAGTATTAGTGATAACTGTATGTATGACTTTATAGGCATATTTTCTTATCCTACTTGAATTTCTTAAAACTGTTTGCAATACTTGCATTTTATTTTTTTTCTATTTCCTACTGCCTGATGGGATTTAATGAGATTTTTTTATTCCTGTAGAAAACTACTGGTATAGAAATGTTTTAACAGTTTTCTGACATTTTCTGCTGATAATATTATATTTTATTAAATGTTTAAGTATTTAGCAAAAATGTAACATACTCAGAGATTGAAATAATTAAGTCAAGTTAAATTAACTTGAGAGAAAGCTTATTAGAAAGATTATAATTGCAATTTCTCATTAATTTTGTTTTATTGAATCCATGCAATATATTCTACTTTATTGGCTATTCCTGTAGGAATATGGAAGGATTTAGCATTTCTGATCAGGGAAGCCAACTAAAAAGACCAAATTCCTAAAACAAAGTTCAGTTCCTCTAGAATGTAATATTTTGATCCCCACATACTTTGATACTAGTTTTGATGATTTATTACAATTTTTGCCTCTTCTTTCTAAAAATGTTCTACCACAGTTATATTGAGCTTTTAAATGTTTTGCATGCTAATAAAGGAGTACATGTCAAATGACTATGGCAGTGTAATTTAAAAGTGAGGTCTTTAAATTGTTTATAAAAATCAGTTTTTGACTTTATTAAAATGTGATAATTAATAAAACAAAAGAAAATTTACAAGCAGTATTCCAAAACAGCAATTACCTGTTCTAACAATATTAGTTATTTCCATTCAGTACTCCCCTTTGTATGTGAACTTACAAGCAAGCCACAAGCCTTCTCGTCCTCCAGATGGAATTACAAGATTCCAGTTTGTTTCTCATAGAAATCGTTATGCATCACATCCTTACTAAAAGGAGTATGACATGCTCAAATGATGCATGTGACTCTCTTTAGTGATAGATTTAGCATCATATACAGTCGTGAAAAAGTTAGGACACCCTATGAAAGCCTTTGTATTTTTGTAATATTTTTGGATGTATAGATATTTAATCTCAATATTTAAATTACTGAGATATTATACGAATATAACTAAACAATTAAAACTGAAGAAAAGACTTTTCAAGATCTTCTGTAAATGTAATTCTACAAAAATGCATATTCTAACTGAGGAAAAAGTTAGGACACCCTACTCTCTAATAGCTAATGTTACCCCATTTGGCTGAAATAACTGCAGTGAGATGCTTGTTGTAGCCATCTACCAGTCTCTGACATTGGTCTGAAGAAAGTTTGCCCCACTCCTCATTGCAGAATTCTTTCAAATGTGTGATGTTTGAGGGGTTTCTTGCATGTACAACCCATTTCAAGACACCTCACAGCATCTGGGCTTTGACATGCCCATTCCAGGACTCTTCCTTTCTTAGTTTTCAGCCTGTCTTTGGTGGATTTACTGGTGTGTTTTGGGTCCTTGTCATGTTGCAGGGTCCAATTCCGCTTCAGCTTTAATTTTTGTACAGATGGTCTCACATGATCCTTAAGCACCTTCTGATACACGGTAGAATTCATGGTGGATTCTATGATTGTGAGCTGTCCAGGTCCTGCTGCAGCAAAGCAGCCCCAACCCATGACACTTTCACCTCCATGCTTCACAGTTGGTATGAGGTTCTTTTCCTGGAATGCTTTTTTTGGTTTATGCCAAACATGTCCTCTGTTCTGGTGTCCAAATAATTCAATTTTGGACTCATCTGTCCAAAGAACATTATTCTAGAAGTCCTGGTCATTGTCTACATTATCTCTGGCAAACTTCAGTCTGGCCTTGATGTTTCTCTTAGAGAGCAAAGGGTTCCTCCTTGCACACCTCCCATGCCAGTTAAATTTGTGCAGTCTCTTTCTGATTGTAGAAGCATGCACTTTTACATCAACAGTAACCAGAGCCTGCTGTAGGTCTCGTGATGACATATTTGGGAATTTGGAGACTTTCAGCATCTTGCAGACTGCTCTCAGGGTGAACTTGCTTGGTGACCAGACCTGGGCATGTTGGCAGTTGTTTTGAAAGCCCTCTACTTGTCTATTTTCCGGACAGTGGAATGGCTGATTTCAAAATATTTTGGGTTCTTTTTAAATCCCTTACCAAACTCATTAGCTGCTATAGTTTTCTTTCTGAAGGTCTCGTACAGCTCTTTTTGCTCTCACCATGGTGCTCACTCTCACTTCAACAGTCAGGAGCACACCAAACTAAATGTCTGAGATTTAAATAGGGCAAGCCTCATTAAAAAAAAAAAAGCAGAGTAATGATCTTCTAATCATGTGCAATGGATGTGATACATCTGTGTGCAAGTTGAGCCATTTTAAGTGGTAATAAATGTGGGGGTGTTCTAACTTTTTCCTCAGTTAGAATATTTATTTTTGTAGAATTACATTTACAGAAGATCTTAGTCTTTCTTCAGTTGTAATTTGTTACTATTTACTTTGATACTGATGTTTAAGTTAAATATATATTTAAATATGTGCATAACTTGTATTATTATATCTTTATTGAATAATTCTTGCTTATTTACTAAAGTTGTAGGAGATTTTTGAGTGTAAGAATCAACATTTGAATGTGTGAATTAGTTTTGTTGTCAATCTTGTTGCCTAAGATGAAGTTTTGAGAAACTTTCCTTACAACTATAAGTATGACTAATATTATGTACCAAAAGACAGTATATGTTATTAGTTTTCTTTGTTGGGGTACTATAAACTTGAAAGCTATAACTGTGATTAACACTTATTAATTGGTGACTTCAGATGTTTCACCAGGAATGTTTATAGATCTTGAACACTACACAGCAGTTAACTTCAGTGCATTCACATCAAACGTTATTAGTAATTTTGTAAAATCATTACATAACTTCAGCAGTGGAATAACTCTGTGTGGCCAGCAAAGAAAGATTGATACAGAGCAAGTTAATTCCTTGTACCTGTATGAAATTGATATTAACTCACTCCTTTTAAACCTCAATTTGACATCAAGGAAGTTTCAAACCAGAAAAAAAACTCAATACTGTTTTTTAAGTTTGTAAAGATCATTATTTGTAATATCCATTATTGTAAATTGTATTATTGTTTGTATATTAAAATATATTTGTATTAAAAAAGGAAACTGTATATCAATCTTGTTGACAAATACCATAAATTGGATACATATTGACATTTATTTAAATTTTAAAACCAAATAACAATTTAACTCAGCTTCAGGCTATTTGAAATGAAAATGCAATATGTTACTTAATAAATTAGAGGCTCGTCCGTGATAACTTGTACACGACACTCTGCACTTCTCTACCGAACTATCACTTCTCATTTGGTAGGATTTGAGTTTGGACATGCTCTTTTGTGTGTTTAATACTTCATGTTCAACTTTGATTTCCTAACAGAGTAGTTATGTTTTCACATCATTTGCTTTCATTCAACCCAATTCCTATATTAATATTTATCAGTTGATTCTGGTCTCTTTATTTCTGCATTCAGTTTTGGTGAACCTTATCTGTTTAATGAATTATGATGATAATATTACCATTTTAGGAGTTACACAAGTGACAAGTGTTTTTTCCTAAGCTGCTGGTGCATGCGAACTGATGGTGGATTTATCTTATTTTTATAGATTGAGTGGTTAAACGTCATATGGGACAAATTTTGTCCACAGGTATTGCCCAGGCTTCACATGAACTGGCTGAGCCTGTGCAGGCTGAAGAGGACTTTTTCTTTTTCTGCTTCTAGAGTTTGTTGTTCCTTTCTATTCTCAATCTGAGGAGTCTTCTATACCTAATGCAGTATTTATGGATTTTGTATCAAGTTTGTGGTGTCTTATCTCTTTCACCTAATTTTTATTCACCTCATCATTCCTTCTTGAACCGTCTTTGTTCTCATCCCCACCTGATATTTAGGTTCATGTTGATTAGTTTGGTTTGCAATTAAGTGAGGGGATTAGTATACCCTACCACTTGAGGATTTCTGATCAGTTTGCCTTCTTTTATCGTTGTGAAGATTATTCATTTTTATATCAGGAGTTGTTAGTTTACTTTCACCCACTTGGGGGCAGCTCTTGAATGAAATGTCAGTCTTACTTGTGCCAAATGTTTTTGCTTGTGTCTTTTATCCTTAACAACTTCCGAAGGAGTCTTTCTTTCATACTTCTTGTATTTGAGTCTCTCCACAGAAATCTTGAGGGGTTTCTGTAGATACCCTTGCCCTTCTCTCCTTCATCTTAGCCTATATATTGTTTTTGGCTCTGGCATTACATAGTTGGTTTATTTGCTGTTGGAACATTATAGGCTGTGCTAATGTATTGGTTCAGGTCCATTTACTTTCACCATATTTTAAGGATTTATGTATGACCCAGTTTCTGGGATGTTGTCTTTGATATGGTCCCATAAACTATTGAGCCTTGGATAACATTGGTACAGCCACAATCCACCCTACAAACACTGTAGGGTGGATTTGTCTCAACCACAGCCTCATATGCTTCCAATTCCCATGTCCCACCCTTCACCTTCCCTTTTTTATTTGTTTCCTCCACTCTACATATTTCTTAATTTCCTTAAATGCCAACAGTACCTGTGACTTCTCAGTGGATTTAGATCTGGTGGAGGCTTGGCTGTTTAAATTCCTTCATTGTTAGGATCCATTCATCAACAATCTATGGGTTCTTTAGATTTTTTCAGAAGGATTCAATTTATGTTCTCACATTTTCATTGCCCCCAAGAAAATCTGATATTTGTAGCCAGTTATTGATTTATTTCACCTCAGCTGCTTCTTATCATTACCCATGTTCACTATGGAATGGTTTCTCATCCTAAGATGGGCATTTTCTTCAGGGTTGTGGGTAACAAAAATGGATGTCTCCAATATTTACTTAAATATACTGATATCACTTTAGTCTTATCATTCTTAGATTTTTTCATCTCATTGTGGTTTACCAATTTTGGGCCCTTCCCTTTGGACTTGCCTCAGCAATTTACATGTTTTTACAAATAGTTTGGGCTTTTGCACATCATCTTCGTGCTCTGAGGCATGGATTTCATTATTACATGAATGACTGGCTTTTTCTGGCTCATTTTTAGCAGGAATAGACCAATCATACTGGGCAGTTACTTTTTGTGGCAGCTTGGGTGGGATGATTTATCAAATTGGAGAAGTCCATTCTTGTATCCACTCAATATCTTGTTCACTTGGGGGTATTTTTTGACACAAGTATCAGTCGAGCACTGCCTTTTCTGTACGAGTTCATTCAATAGAACTCTTGGTTTACCATGCTCTTACTATTTGCAAACTTCTATTGGTTTTGAGGATGTAATCTTTTGTGACATCACCGATAATTCTCGGTCATGCTTGTAGGATATCCCATCAGTGGATACTGAAGGAATGACAATATTTTGCTTGGGATATTTTTTCCACAGCCATTTCCCTTTCTCCTTTCCTGTGAGATGGTCTGCATTGGTTAGGTGGACATGCTACTTTATCCCTTACATCTTGATCTGCATATTTGCATGCATGCAGTCCTTCAGGGAAGGGGGAATGGGTCAATCATAAGGAAGCTTTAGGCTACTAGTCTGTGGATGAAAGTGTTTTGCATATCAGTGTTCTGAAACTTCTAGCCATACATCAGGTGTTTTGTCATTTCCTTCTTTTTGCTCAGCATTGTTTTTTTATGATTAATTTGGAGAGTTCTTTGGTGATGGTACATATAAATTACCAAGGGGGCACTCAATCCAGATATCTCTGTTTTCAAACTTTGAATCTATTATGACAGACCCAAGCACACATCACATTTACCTTATTGCATGTTGTGTATTGGGTGCTTTCAGTTTGGTCTTGGACTGTCTTTTACACCTCAACTGGATATGTCCCACAAAATGGGGATTAGATAATCTATGTTCAGGAATTTTTGCCATTGGTTTACCCCATTTATATGCCTTTGCTACAGGTCTCAACACTAATTTCAATTTCTTTTAGTTACCTGTGCCTCATTCACAGGCTCTGGCAATAGATGTCTTCAGCTAGTATTGGTAACTCAAATATCTTTGTGTACCTGCCTTTCCTATTGATTCATTGGGTGACCTCTCTTGCTCACTCCACTCCTTTATTGAGTCCTCTTGATTGCTTTCTTTTGATCAGCTCAACCTCGATTTCCAGGGTTACAATGACTGCTCCTCTTCTTCCTACCCTTCTTTCAATTTCTCCCTCCCTTCTTCATAAACCTTGATCACATATTCTACACCCCAATTTTCACATCCTGCATCTTTCATGCCTGTCTTTTGTCCAATTTTTGGAAAGGTGATCTGGTTTCATTTGGGAAATTACTTCCTTGTTAGCTAGGTTCATTTGTCCATCTTTCATGGAGATGCACAAATGTAAGTGGAAGGTATTCTACAGTTGGTCTACTACCTGGGTGTTTCCCATTGACAAGCTTACTATTGTTCGTGTGTCAGGATTTCTCACCTGGTCCTTTTTTTGATTGTGGGTTTGTAGTTTCTTCACTTTTAGGTGACCCAGGACACCTTAATGTAGCCCTATATTTTCTTGCACTACCCACATTTGAACCACTTTCCTCTTATTCAGTGTTTCATCTTTCCCCCCCCAAACATATTTCCTTCTTATAGCCTGTGAAGATCAAATGTCAATTTTTTTTGCCATTGACATTTTATGTATCCTCTGTCTTCCTGCCTATCTTTTCATCCCATGGATCATTTTTTCTCTCAAAGACTGGTTACTTGGGAGAGTAGTTCGTCCTTTTTCCCAATTTCCTTTCTTTTTAGTTCGTTCATTCTCGACTAGATCCAGATAGATTTCTGTGTCATGTCAGGGTTCTTTATTGTTATATAGCCCACACTGCTGCTTTCAGGGGTACATTTTCCCAGTTCTTGATCCCCTGGCTATCCTTCTTCCTTCATGGTCTTTCATCTTTTAATCTTACTAGTTGATTTCATCTTGTGGTCTAGTCTTTCCTCCCTTCTTGCTCCAAGACTTTGTTACAGGTGTTTTCTCATCAGGTCTGACACCCCACCTTTCTTTTTGTCATTCAGTGGAGGAGTCTGTAATCAAGCATGTAGACTACTCCCATTATGTTTTCACTCACTATTTCCATCATAACATGGGTTTCCTCTTCTCCTAGGATTTGTCTACCACCTGTGGCTATTATTCAGATTTTGATGCAACTCTAACTGGTAAGTTTTTATACCTGCTTTCTTTTTTTTCCACACTCCTTTATCTATTTTTTATCACATGTATCCTACTCTGTGTAGTGGTGTCTGGCCAGGTATTCTTTAAATCTAGATCTTCACTGTTCAGTCATGTTGACTCAAACTTCATCTTCCATGGCTTGGCACACTCACCATAAAAATGGGTGTTCTACAATATCACTTGATGATGAATAGCCTTTCAATATTTTGCTTCAAAAATATATTTTTCCTAGGCCATACCACATATGGACTGCATTGGTAAAGCAGAAGGGGATTTCTGCTTATCCCTGTTATGTCAAGAGTGAATAACTTGGTATGATCTACTTTTCAAAGTAAGGTTATGTGGTCACCAATTGCACTGTTTCTGGTGATGATGCTTCTCTGGACTGTCCACTGCCTTGTCACTTTCTTCAAGTGGAGTATGGGAGTTCTTGGCACCTTTTATTTCCAAGCCGATGGAGTAGTTAACCATGGAGGCACCCTGCTGAATGTGTTCCACACATTACCATTCAGTTAGACTAAGGCATGGGTGTTCTGCAAGTGTAGATAACGTATTATCCTCCTATTTGTGATAACCAGTAAGACAGGGTGAGATGTCAGAATGCAGTTCACCTCTTTGATTTGAAGCCATTATTCTAACTCTTGCAAAGAGATTTTTGAATTAGAGTGAACCAATCAAAACAAGTCCTAATACGAGTTCAAATTGTGTATCTTTTTCCCTTAATCTCCTCCATCTGTGTTGTGGATCATGCTGATGATACGTGGAATTGTTCCAGTTCTGTTCTTAACTATCTGTTGTTTTCTTCTTGTGGGGATGTTACTGCCATTTGGATGGTCCTGGCCTGTTCCATGGTTGCGAGAGTTGGTTCTATGTAAGATATATCCTTTCAATACTGGATTTCAAATTCCTTGATTTGATAGCTCGTAGCTAATTCTTGTGAAATTAAGATTGTTTTTAATCCCCTGGTTCTTCAGATTGAGATGAAGATGGTATGATTTTTATACTATCCTCGCATCGTGTTGATACCCTATAAGGATGTTTTGGATGTCGTATACTTACTGAGTACAGTCTGCCACTTTACACTCCGAGGTGCATCCTGGTTTGCTCATCTTTCTTGTTGTGCAGTTGAATTGCAATACCTTTTTCGAATTGGGATCACTTTCCTACCACATGCTCTCTCGCTTGGATGTTCTACACATTCCACAAATGAGTGAAGAGTATACCTGGCTAAGAAATGGTGTGGCTTCCCTTTTCTGATCTTTGGATCTGAATCTTATTATCAGGGGGTACTTCTGTTATTCCCTCACACAGGTCTCTTCCTTCAGATGTGGGATTTTAGTTAATCTTGTGACTTATTTTCCTATATGGAAAATGTATTTCCAATAAATACTTACCTTTAATTGCACTTCCCACACTTTCTCCCCACTTTTCTCTGGTGCTAACATCCGGTATACTTCAAAGTGATAGTTTGGTAGAGAAGTGTAGAGGAAGTTGCATGAGTGTGTCATGCACCTGTTGGTGAAGTAACACATGAAGTAATGCATATTGGAGTCTTTCAATTTCCGTATGGGGGAGCAGAAGATTTGTGGCATGTGTAAAGAAAATGTTTTCTTACAGGAGGCAGCATTGAATGGGAATAACTACTTTTGTGACAGGAGGTAAATACCTATTGGAAATACATTTTCAGTGTAGGAAATTTATGACTTGTATGGATAACAAAACAAACTGGAAACCCAAGTTCTCATTAGTTGATTACTTTGGTTACAATTTATTTAATTGTAATTTTAGTTAATTGATTGTTAGAATTATAAAAACAGTAATAATTGGAAAGTATTTTCAATTAATCAGTATAATTTAAAAATAATGTAAATTGTTCATGAAAAATGATTCTTGATTCAATAAAATGTGATTATTGGTTAAAAGGAATCTAACAGCAGAATTTTGGTTATTTTAAGAGAGAGAAAAATTGGAAACCCCAGTTTCTAATACAGTACTGATCCAGAGATGTCAACTATTTCAAATGACTGAGCGTAATGATTATAGACAGAGCCCTTTCACAGTTTTAGTCCTTTTAGATTTGCCAGAAACAAGATAATCTGGTGAACGAAGCCTCTTTTTTCCACTTGTGAATGATTGCATTGGTGTTTCTATGCCGCTTAGAAAACGAGAAATACCCATTTACGCAAGTGCTGATTGGCTGACAAGCACTGATGACGTAAATATGGATTCCCCCTCGTATCCAGTATGGAAAAGCACTGCATTCAAACTATTGGTAGATGTCGGAGATACAAATTTTTTTTATTATTTCAAGCACAAACATGATTATTGCAAGTAGCCATTTGGACTATGTCTATTATTTATTATCAAAATGTATTTGTATCTCACTATAAATTTTCTTTTCACCCCTTTCAAGCCCTGGGAAAACAATTTATCACTTTGTTGTATAGGTCTATATAATATATAATAATTTGGGAGTTGCAACAAGTTGTAATATTTGTCTGTATGAGCGTATAGTTGTAATGTATACACCAAAATCATAATGATACGCTCAAATTGTAATGGTTGGCATCTCTGCTAATTTCTACTCACAAAATTAGCTGTTCTCATTCAGTGCTGCTTGAGGTGCCTCTTATCATCCTTTTATATATATAATGTATCTCGCATTGCCAACAGTACTGGTGACCACTGAGTCTGTTCTAGTCCAGTGAGAGCTCAGCTTGCTAATTTTATTTATTGCTGGCTTCCTTCATTGTTCAGGTTTTATTAAAAGGATCTGTGATCCCTTTTCTCTCCCCACCCCCCATATCTCCTTTCCCTGTTTCCTTCCCTCCTTCTCGGGACCCTATAACAAGCTAGCATATGTCAGAAGTGGTTTGAGAATTGCTATCTCAGTGGACCATCAAACCTGTTCTCCAACTTTCAACAGACTATTATTTCAGAATTTTTGTTGTTTTCAAGAAAACCAGGGATTGGAGGCTGATCATAGATTTATCTCACCTCAACCTCTCCATTTACCTGCCTTAGTTTATCATGGAGTCTTTTCTCACTCCTGAGAAAAGGAGTGGGCATTTTATTCAGATTTACAGATGTTATCAATGCTTATTTCCCTATGTCTATATCACTTTAGTTTTGTCCTTATCTTTCGTTTGTCCATCTAGGGGTGGTTTATCAATTTTGAGCCCAGTTTTTATGATTACTTCAGCCTCTTACATTTCCTGTTTGGTAGTCTGAGTGCTTGTTTCACATCTTCATGTTCTGGGGTTAAGTTTTCCCTATTACATGGATAACTGGTTTCTTTAGGCTCATTCTGAATGGGAGTAAGACAGCCAAACTTGGCAGCTCCTTTCAGTGTCTGCTTGAGTGGGTTGGAGAAGTCTTTTCTCAGCTCCACTAAATATCTAATTCATTTTGAAGGGGCCCTTTTTGACAGTCATATCAGTTAGATCCACACCCAGCTTTTTTCTATTTCTTTTTAGAATGTGATCTTCATTGATGTCATTGGTCCCTTTTATTAATGCAACTACCTGTTAATCATCCTGGCAAGTCTTTTAAAATTTTTATTACTCTACTTTTTGAAAATGGCCATGGTGTCGAATAACTTGGAACCAGAATAGGAAAGGCCAACTTCAGGTGACTGACAGTGCTTTTTGTACTTAACATTTAGTCTTCCTGGTGAGTTATGATAATTACAGTTATGCTGCAGAAAGTCCTCTGCAACTTGTATTACTGTAATTTTTCTCTTAACACTGAAGACTAGATGTAAACATTGGTTTTATGTTTTTTAACTTTGTTTTATTTTATCTTAATTTCCTTTTATAACTTTCCTAATTTTACTTTAATTTTGACTTTTTACTGGATGTTTGGCACAGACAACCTAGCTGCTTTGTGCCATTAAAACACCAAATCAACCAACCAATGAATTTGTTCATGCGCAAATGTGATCCCTTCTTTTGGCTCTACAAAATCAATGGAACCTAGCACAGGATTATCTTTTTACTCCATTTACCCTTCTTAGTAAGCCCTCTAAGGTGATCTGTTTCAATGGTTGGACAAGGAATATACATAGTATGCATGCTACTTTCCCACATCTGCATCTACCTCTTTCTACAGATGCATCTCTGCAGGGTCAACTACCAGGAAGATATGGACCAGTTGTATGTTGGGTATTGAATCGCTTCCTTTTTCATACTGACATTTTCTGGTGACTGTTCATTCAGATAATGCTATGATGATAGTACATATCAGTCACCAAGGGGACCCAGTTGATGGATCTGTGTTTTAAGATGTTGGATCAGTTATACTGGGCCCACGTGCAATGCATTCGTCTCATTGTGTGTCATGTGCTGGGTACTTTCTTCTTTTTGTGGATTGCCTTTTTTCTTTTGGCTGGGTATATCTAATGGAGTGGCTCCTTGGTCCCCCTCTCTTTCATTAAGTTTTGAAGTTGGTGCAGTTCTCCCCAAGGGGGATGTATATGCTATAGGCCTCAATTATAAATTGAGCCTGTCTCTCATCTTCAGGTTCTGGCAGTTGATGTCTAAGATTGACACTACAAATATATTTTTGTTTATTCTCCTTTTTGATTGCTTCATTAGGTTATCTTTCTCACCCATGCTATTCTTTGTTGGCTTTCTCTGATTTATCCTTGTTGGCTAGTACACCTATGGATTTTGCAATTACAGTATCTACTTCTCTTATATTGTCCCCTTCCTCCTTTGTTAACCTAAGTCATTGATCCTGCATTTCACATTCTGCATATCTATCTTTGGCTTTTATCAAGTTATTGGCTAGGATATTTAATTCCTCTCATCCTGTTAGCTGTATCAGTAAAAAAAAAAAGGAAAGAGTTCTTCTGGTGGTTTATAACTCGAGGCCTTCCAGCTGACCAGTCGACTGCAGCCCAGGTGGTGGAATTTTACACTTGGCTCTTTGACCAGGAGTCATTGATCTTGTTGAATGCATTTATGTTTTTCCAATAACTTGAGAGTTTTTACTTCACCTGTCCTCACTTTGCTCATTAGGGAGTGTTGCCATTACAGATGATCTGCCCTTTTGGATTGGGATGTTAATATGGTACTCCATTCCCACACTTTATCTCTGTTTGAATCACATTTCTCATGTTCCAAATTTCACCATTCCCTTATAACACATTTCCTTCTTCTCTTAGTTTGTGGATATTGATGGTCAGATTTATTTGCTTATGATGTTTTATATACATTTTATCACTTTACCTAGCTTCTCCTTTATCCAAATTGTTATTTTCTTTCAAATACCTTGGCTGCTCAGAAGGGTAGCACATTTTTGACTTTTTTTTTTTTTTTTTCCTTTCATTCTTCATCTTTTAACCTCAACTCAATCTGAATAGGCTTCTGTGTGTGGGGGCTTCTCATTGTTTTATTATCTGTACAGCTTTTTTTCCATGGTAGTCATCCCAAACTTTTATCCCTTGGCAGTCTTCCTCCATTTGTGCTCTTTCACCTTCAGCCCTTACTAATTGGGCTTGATCTTTGATCTGATTGGTTTATTTCTTCTTGCCTTCTTCCTCCCAGAATTTGGTCTGGGTCCATTTAGAGAAAATTGTACAATCAGGCATGTAGACAACATTTAATACATTTGTCTTTCATTATCTTCATTGTATTGAGGTTTCTTCTTTGCACAGTTGTTGTAGATGAAAGAACTTTATCATATTCTTCTGAAACAAGTAAATAATGAAAATTTCGTCATGTTGTTCAGGTGAATTTCATAAATTTGTATACAGATCTTCTCTCTGTAGTTACTGATATCTTTGCAAACAGGATGTAAAAGGTTGTGAACCTATGGGTTTCCTCATTTTAAGGGGACAGTGCAGAGCCTGGGACTAGTTCAGGTAGACTAAGGGATTTCACTTCAATGTATAAAAGTGGCATGATTTCAACATTAATAATCTAGAATTACAGGCTATTGACCTGCTTTTACTTGCCTTCCTTTTTTTAAGTGTTCTAATGTTAAATGTATTATTTCCTAACTTATTCTAGAACTTGCTACATTACAAGGATGTGTTATTAAAAGTAGGTATCAGATTATGACACACTATTATTAAAAAAAAAAAAAAAAGAAGAAGAAAGTATAAGGATGTATCTAATGCTTTTCATTATAGGATCTCTCTGCTATTGCTACAACAGTGAAACCAGGCCTTCCACTTTCATTAGTAGTTGGTCTTAAGTATAGCAAACAGCTTGTCAAAGAAACAGCTAAGCCTTTTATACCTATTCACCATATGGAAGCTCATGCTTTGACTGCCAGAATGGCACAGAAGTAAGTATTAGAATAGAGTTATTTAACACTTGTGAACATGGATCAATGTCTGCTTTATTCCTGGTATTCATCAAAATGATGAATACAAATTAGGTGTCTTGGCAACTTATATCATGGGATGCGAGTTTTTTTTATGCATTGAACTATAGGTGTTTTTTTGTTGTTGTTTTTTTTGTTCAGGTGGTTTATAGATTTTGGAATCTTGTCTGTAGTGTTTGGCCATATTAACATTGTATCATAAACACATCTGAGTCTGATCTTGGGGTTTGAAGTGGATATTTTGAGGTCTGAAACTACGAATACGTAAATATACAGTAATAAAATTAAGTACTTGACCATTATTAAACAGATTCCAAATAAAATGTACTACAGATAAAATTGTACCATAACACAACAAAATGCATACTTTGGATATGCCTACATCCATAAGACACAATTTACAGCTATGCTACCAAAAAAAAAGAAAAGAAGAAACGTAACATTTTTATGCTGCTGTAATCACAGAGAACAGGCACTACTACATCAAATTTCTATTGAAGATGGCTACTACACAACAGTCAAGTTCAACCTAACTGCTAACACAAGGAAGAAAAGTAAAAAAGTTGCTTACAACACTTTGCACTTTTAAAGAAACGGTCAAACTAACAGTATACCACAGTGGTGACAACACCTCCCCCTTCACATTCAGGGCTTACCTAAAATTCCCAAACAAAGCTACACTCTTTTTTCAGAATGATCCCAAACTACTGTAATTTGTTTTTTTAACTAGTCTGTGAAAAGTTTAAATTTCATCATTTACTGAAATATTGATTTTTGTTTTTACTTAATAAAATGCATTTGGAAAATGATGCTTTTTACCCAAATAAATTAACATAAAGGTTTCATACTCAAGTAGTTAATAAAATAGCCTTTCTGTTGCTTATAAACATGTATTACTGACAAGCATGAATAAATAAGTATTTCCAAAAGCATGGAGAGTTGAGAAAAGCTTTAGTGGTGGCTAAAATTCACAAACAAGGCTACACTCTTTTTTCTTTTTTAGAATGCTCCCAAACTACTGTAATTTGTAACAGAATCTCAGAAAATAAAATATTTTTGTTTTAAATTCTGGCCTTTCAGTATCTAATTAGTAGACATTCTGAAATTCACAAAAAGAAAAATGGAAGAATTCAGAGCAGAAAGGTATCATATGATACATAGATGTGAAAATTTGAAAACTTGTGTAAAGAGCTCCCTTACACATTAAGGAATCAAAACTTGTATTAAAATTGGAATTAGTAGGTATGTTTTGATGCTAAGTTTACTGACAGGTAAAACAACTTTACATGTTGAACTTAGACCACTTATAGAGATTATAAAAGCAAATACAATAACTTTGAAAGATGTTACAGTAATCTTTGATGTATTCAACCTCTATATAATGTACTAACTAGCGAAACATTACAAATATTCCACTACAGCTTGAAAATGATAGAACATTTAAGAAATGACATAATGGGTAATGTCTGTTGAAAATAGGTTGTTTACACAGAAGATAGTGAATTCTATTAAAATAGACATGTTGACAACAAGACCTAGCCAGGAGCTTAACCCTTACAACAGGATTTTGCAATCTCTATGTGGAAAATTTTGAAGTTAACACCCTCAGAATAGCTGCTGTACTCCACAAGATTTGGTGTGAATCAGATGTGTTGATAATACATCCATAGTATGGCCACATGCACACAGAGAATTTAAGAATTTACCAAACAACAGATAAAAGCCTGCAATACAATTCACAAAAGAAATAGAAAAAATACACCAAATTCTTAACTCTTGTCATGACTGTTGCAAAGATACATAACTCCTTTATCACAACTTACAGGAGGGGAAGACCCACAGATATGAGAAAAATAAAAAAAAAAGAAAACTTCTACATCCACTAAATTGATTACATTATCAGTAAACTGAGCAGAAAAGTTAGAAAAACTCAAATACCCATTCTGGAAAACATTCAAATAGGTAGTTGATTTAATGTTTAATGGATTAAGACCCTATTTGAATTTCCAATTCTAACATCCTTTATCAAGAAAACACAAAATCGCATCCTGGCCACTACCAACATTGAGTTCTTCTCAAGACTTGTCTTTAGACAACAGCTGAAACATAGGATAATAACTGGTTAGTATTTAGTTACTAATTAACTATTAAACTGAGGTAATTATATTGTATAGACTACTAACCATGACATCGACTGATATCCGACTACCCCAACCTTACCAAAGTTTTTTAGCTTGATCATTGTATTTGTTCTAATAATTAACAAGTTTTCTGTGCAATTTGCACAGAAATATGCATCTTATTTTCTTATATTTGCTCTTTATTAACAATTTTGGAAAAACAGAAAAAGGTATATGATGTCGTTTTAGTGTTGAGTTTCCATTTCTGGTTCTTTTGGTCTCGGGTGGACACTGTCAGCTTGCCATTGTAAGGAATATTGACAACTTCTTGTTGTTGGGCTCTACACTTGACGATGCCCCTGGGGAAGCATTTGATAAGGTAACTAAAGCAGCTTACATTCTTTTTACCATTGTAGTTTGTATTTTTAAGTTTGAATAATATGTAACTTAGTTTAGTGTTAATGACTTTCTTGAGTAGACAGAAAATTGGGTATTGTGTGAAGTTATTGTTTTAGATTATATGCTTTTTGTGTAAAAAATATTTGAAACATTTTTTAAATTTGTTCTAAAATAAATAACATAAGCTAACGACACAGTGTAATTGATATCACATTGAAAAAAAAAAAGCTGATATTTTGAGAGAAGTGTTTCCCATGAATTTTCTACATTAAGAAATTGAGTACTAGGAGATATTTTTCTAGAACTTTCGGTTTTTAGTTTTTTTTCTTATTGTCTTATAGCAGCCTTTGCATTGCATTTTTTGTGTTCAACATTGGTCTAAGCATGGCATTAGCAAGTGAATTAATCAGCTTGGTGATATTGTTATTTTATAAAAGAAATGCTTGTTACATTTTTTAATTTAAAATTTTTCATGAAAACTGTAAATCTACAAATTCTAATTTGTCTTGAGATGCTATAGGTTTATTTTTGTGTTTCCATGAGTACTTCATCAGTAGCCTAAAAAACTTTTAATAATATTTCAAGAGGCAAACTTTGAACATAAACATGGCATATTCAGTTTGTTGAGGTTTCTTTATAATGCAGGTTTTATTTAATTATCTTCTGCATTGTGGGTATTTGTTTACAGTGCTATAGTTATTGGCTTTAATGCTTGTAATGAATTTTATATTTTACATTACGTAATAAATAGTATTTATTAAATTCTAACAAAAATAATAAGTAAAAGGAACAAATTATGCTTACAAATGATTTTACAAATCATAACTTTTTTCTATAACCCTTTTCCTGCTGAGTATTATTCATACTTGAGTTAAATTACCTGACATTTAATAAGTAAAAATTCTTTAAACTATGTGAATTTAAAAAAGGTTACCTACAATTGAATATCTACCTTTTAGGTTGTTGAGCCTAATTTAGTCTGTGAAAGCAATGAAATGAAAGATAAATGTATAAACTGATTCATGTTCAAAGTAATTAGTGTTTCACCGAGAAAGGATGTGTCAATATTTACAACATTTCTTTTATTCAGATTGCACGACGACTAAAGCTCCGGAACATTCCTGCCTTTTCAACTGTTGGAGGAGGACAAGCTATTGAAACATTAGCTAAAGAAGGAAATTCTCATGCCTTTAACTTTCCTACCCCATTGTCAAAGTATAGAGATTGCAATTTCTCTTTTTCAGGATTAAAGTATAGAGCATATAAGATCATTACAGAGGAGGAGAAAAAACATGGTAGTAAAGTAAATGCTAGCTTAGTATTGTATCAACAACAATGTAAATTTAATAATTTGGAGTTGTATATAATATATATTTAAATCAAGTAAAGAAATGTTGTTATTGACTGTTTTTAATATATTAATTTAAATGTTTTTGTGTTGTTTGCTGGAGAGAGAGAGAGAGCTTTTTTTTTTTTTTGTATGGTATAGTGATGTCTAGAAACATTCTGACCATTTCAGTTGTACATGGTAGCTATAATTTTCAAAAAAAAAATTGTATAAAAATATATTGGTGAGCTAGTAAATCAGTTTAGAGTATAAAATTTGAATTAATATGTCAACAAAATATAGTTTGCGAATAAGTGCCTGTTTAATTTTATTGCAAGTTAGCTTGTAGAATGTGTTATAGTCTATAAAACAAATTTTGTTGTCATTAAGTGCACTGTATTTTTTATTCCTTTTACTAATCAATCAAAAGTAACCTGACTTTTGATATAAACTGTTGCAACAATTTTTTTCACATGAGTATTTTAAATTTTCACAAAGCAAATTTCTTGACCTCCTTAGTTGCTAAATGGACTTTTATTAACATAACTCATGATATTGCATATATAAGTTGTATAAAAGTTTGCTCACTTTTATGATAAAGCTATAACAATCATATTTTATAATTGTTTAAAATTATATAAAATTGTTTCCCGTAACCCTTTCACTTCATAATGCCTACAGCTTGCACATCTAAAATGTGCATTGTGACTTTTCATTCCCTATATCCCTGCACATGTGTAATTGCTTGGCTATGTATATAATGCATTCTGGGGTAGGGGAGGATCCCAAAGATTTCCAATATATGTGTAAAAGGGTCTGGTTTGGGTTGAGAATTTTTTGTCCAGAGGAGTGAACAATATTTTGACCTTCTTCGGTCATTGTCAGGTTCACAAAGAAGGAAAGAGGTAACTGAGTGATAGCTGACTACATGTTTGAAGGGGGTTGCGTAACTGAGTGTAGGAATGTAGAGGGCGTGCTTAGATGTTTGATTATATTTATTAATATAGGTATAAAGGTGTTCCTTTGTATTGGTTTATTTTGGGTTTAAGTTGTTGTATAAGTAAGGCTTCTTTAATTTTGCGTTTGTTTATGTTTGTTTCTTTATTTATTATTTTAGTGTTTTCTATGGTTATGTTGTGTCCATTTGACTTGCAGTGTTCGAAAACGTGTGAAGGTGACTTTTTATGTTCTTTGAATCTGGTTTCCATTTTTCTACTTGTTTCTCCAATATAGAAGTCGTGGCAGTTATTACATTGTATTTTATAAATAATGTTGGTGTGGTGTTTGTCAGTGTAGTTCTTACAGAGTATAGACCTCAGTTTTGTGCCTGGTTTTTGAATAAATTTAGAATTAACTGGAATGTTATATTTTGTTACTAGTTTTTGCCAAATGTTGGTTATTTTTCTGCTGATGTCGAGAATATATGGTATGCAGCAGTATATGGTTTCATGAATTTTTGATTCGCAAGATATATTTACTTTTGTTGGTTGATTTTGCTTTCTGTCTAGGTGTGCGCGTATAATGTTTTCTACGGCTTGTGGAGGAAACTTATTGATGTTGATGAAGTATTGTTTTATTTTGTCTAATTCATCGTTAATTTTATCTGGTGAGCATAGTTTTATGGCTGTGTTTATCTGGTTTCTTAGTATGTTGAGTTTTTGTTTTGTTTCATGTGCTGAGTCCCAAGGAATGTATAGTCCAGTATGGGTGATTTTTCGGTGGATTTCTGTTTTGAATTGTGTGTCGGTTCTTATAATTTTGAGGTTAAGAAATGATATTTGATTGCTTTCTTCCTGTTCATGTTGGGATGTATAGAGTTAATGTGAGTGAAAAAATTAAGTATGTGTTCTGTAGATTTGAATCCCGCAATCGTGTCATCTACATATCTGTACCAGTATAGTGGTGGATGTAATGCTGTATTAATTGCTTGTGTTTCAATTTGTGTCATAAAAATATTGGCTAGAACTGGTGATACTGGGTTGCCCATGCTTAGGCCATTTGTTTGTATAGAGTTTTGGTTGTTGAACATGAAGTTTGTCTTTATTGTGATGAATTCTGTGAGGGTTGCTAACTGGTTACTGGGAATGTCTATAATTAGGTTAGGGTCTTGGATATAGAGTTCCAAGGCTATCTTGCAGGCTTCTGTTGTTGGAACTTCTGTAAAGAGGGATATAACATCAAAACTGGCCATTAAGGCTTTATGATTAAGTTGATTTAGATTAGACTTGAAATTAAAAGAGTCTTTGATGAAAGAGCTGGCTGATAATACATATTTGGAGAATGCCCATGCTATGTATTTACCAAGATTATAATTAAGCAATTCATATGTGGACACTATTGGTTGTAATGGACAGTCTGGTTTATGAGGTTTGGGGATACCATATGTTTATGGTGTGCATGAGTCGATTTTACATAGATAGGAATGAAGTGTTTTTGAAATTGTGTTGGTTTTTTTCATTTTTAGTAGTATTTTGTTCAGTTGCATTTCATGTGTCTTTGTTGGATTTTTGTGTATTGGTTTAAATTTGTTTGTATCTGATAGGATGTTCTTCATTTTTTGGATATATTCATTATGACTATAGTGTTTCCTTTATTTGCTTTTAAAATTTTTTGTTTTTGTCTTGTTTTAGGTTTTTAATGGAATTAATGTCTCTTTGTATGAGATTTGTTTTTTGCTTTCTGTTTTATGAAATTATATTGACGGTTTTGTGAGTAAATTTTTTGAAAAATTTGTTTAAATTGTTTTTAGGTGTTTTTGGAAAACATAAATTTTTAATTTTTTCTGGGAAGTTTGGCTGTTGGATGTCAATAAAATTGTTGATGTTCTCTTGTTTTTGATTGCTGTGGAAAGTATCACAAGTTTCCTGGCTAGGTCTTCTAAACATGTTTTAATTTCTAA
The DNA here is from genome assembly GCA_011833715.1 of Carcinoscorpius rotundicauda. Taxonomy (NCBI): domain Eukaryota; kingdom Metazoa; phylum Arthropoda; class Merostomata; order Xiphosura; family Limulidae; genus Carcinoscorpius; species Carcinoscorpius rotundicauda. The sequence goes on from CM022398.1 coordinate 34,679,271, forward strand.
GGTTGGAATGTTCCTCAGTGGTATTGCAAATTTGAGTCCTTTGTTAAGTAGATGTATCTCATCTGTGTTTAATTGTCGGTCGGATCTGTTAATTATGAGGTTAGTCAACAGTTTGTCATGTTGTTGTCTTTTTCATTGTTTGCATCTTAGTTTTCCTAGTTTTTTGTTGTGGCAGATCTTTTTGTCCCTGTCATTCCTATTGTTGATTTGGTTTATGTTTTGTTGTACAAGTCCGTAAATCTCTGGTTAATGCAGCATGCCAGTTGATGGTCTATGTGCATGTTTTGTTTTTGTAAGTCATGTAGTTCTTTATATTTCATGTTCATCATGGCTTTAAGTAGTTTTTTCTGTGAATTTTGGATAATGTTTGTGCATTGATTAAAATTTTGGCAAAAACTTGTAACAAAATCTACATTCCAGTTAATACCAAATTTATTCAAAAACCAGGCACAAAATTAAGGTCTATACTATGTAAGAACTACACAGACAAACACCACACCAACATTATTTATAAATTACAATGTGATAACTAACACAACTTCTGTAATGAAGAAACAAGTAGAAAAATGGAAACCAGATTCAAAGAATACAAAAAGTCATCTTCACACGTTTTCCGACACTGCAAATCAAATAAATGCAACATAACCATACTAAATAAACATATATAAACAAATGAAAATTAAAAAAGCCTTACTTACACAACAGCTCAGGCCCAAAATAAACCAATACAAAGGAACACCTTTATACTTATATTAATAAATATAATCAAACATCTAAGCACGCCCTCTACATTCCTACACTCAGTTACACAACCCCCATCAAACATGTGGTCAGCTGTTGCTCTGTTACCTCTTTCTTTCTTTGTAAATTTGATGATGACAGAAGGTCGAAACGTTGTTCGCTCCTCTGGACCAAAAATTTTCTCAACCCAAACCAGCTGTTTTACGTCATCACTAATTAAAGTTTTCTAATATTTACATGTTGTGAAATTTAAATTATTGTCACATAACTATTATGTGTCCTCAGCTGGATAATGTTATTACAGATGCTTGGAATAAATTTGAAGATTCTTTCAACATTTGCTGTTTTACTTTAGGTGTGAAAAATTATCCTCTCTTTCCCTCCCAAAAATATATTTGTCTTCTTGTACAACAGGCTTCATTATAATTATTCTTTGTGTGAATATATAGAATCAATCATTGTGGAAGTCCAAAGATAAGTTTTGAATACCAGATGCGTGTGAAATGTGTGCTGCATGTACATATATCAAGATTAATAAATTATGTCACTGAAATTACCAGCCCTAAAAAATCTTGTTTAAGCAATTCTTGAGTACTACTAAAAGTTGAAAGAATATGACATTTCAGATCAATTGGTTGTACTATGTTATAATAAAATAAGCAAAGTTTTATTGGCTCTGAACCTGTGTAGAGAAAACTGCAACTTTAAGTTACCAAAACATACTTGTAAAATTATCAAAAACTTATTTTTGTGATTATTTATATTGTATTCTAACACTTTGAAAGAATACCTAAATTATTTTTCTAAATAATGTTTTTTCAACAAAATTGGGGTCAGCAAGCCTGATAGTCTGTATAGCTTTGCACTAAATGTAAGAAACAAGCATACTTAAGTTAGTTGAATGCATCGGTGAGACTTTATAACCTTTTTTTAAATTTCTTCTGCTCAAACCAGCAATGAAGTATTTTTAAATTAAAAGTTTAGAATGTTACCATTTTCTTGTATTATGTTTATTTTCATCATATACCAGCTATATTAAGTTATTTTATTTTGATATAACCATCAGCTTGTCATAACTTACAACATTCTGTTACACAAGGAAATAACCAAGATTAAGAATATTTTGAAGTTTCATGTTGTCTTTATTTATAACAGTCTTATGCAGATCTACATACATTTATTACATTTAGTAGTTTGTTTTAAATGTTTTCTTATGTATATTGCTCCTTTTTGTTTTTTCTTGCTTTTTAATTATTGGTAATTAGTATGAATACACTTACTTGTCCAGAAATATTCTATAGGCCTGGAAATAATTTAATATTTTCTTGAATGTTTTTAGTCAAAATAATTGATTTTTTTGTCCCCTAAAATAAAATATAATTAGTAATATATATTTTTTTATATTTTATAGATATTATTGCTGACCTTGTTCTCCCAAATGTAGCAGACATTTGTGCATCTTTCCAACATGCTGTTGCCAACCATATTGTAAAGAGAGTACATAGAGCTTTCTTATTTTGTGAACTTAAAGAACTTTTGCCAATGAACAATAAAGTTCTGGTGGTTTCAGGTGGTGTGGCTTGCAATAATTACATCCGTGCTGCTCTAAAGTTACTTTGTGATCACATGGACTTTGAACTTGTGTGCCCTTCACCCAAATTATGTACAGACAATGGGATTATGATAGCTTGGTAAGAAAGTATTTCACACTTTTCACACAAAGAAATTTAATGATATAATTAGTAGTTTTATGTAAATGTTCATTTCAGTTTACATAAGTATTACTTATCAATATTCATACTACCTAAACACCACTGTTAGCCAGAATCATTAAATGATTTTTACAATGATAGATAGTAAATTAAAACACCTCTTTCTTTATAAGTCAAATATGGCTCTCAAATAAGTTCTCTACAGCAACACTATAATAATATCTATGCCAGCATAAAACACTCTAGACACAGTCTTTTTCTTAATACCAGAAGTCATTTGGTTGGATGGAATACAATAGTCAAATTTTATTTATAAGGTATCATGTTTTGTCTTCTATATATTTTTTAAATTGGGTATGATACACTGATATGACTCATACATTACACACAAGTTTTAACCATATAGTAGCCACAAATTAGTCTTTAGTTTTATCTAATTTACTACTGCTGTCCTTACCCAAAACAAAAATCTGAAATTATTTTATTCAAGAACATTGCAATATAATTAATTAACAACTTTGAGGAACACAGATAATCAAGTTAACTCTGCTGGCCAATGCTATAAAAACTAGATGTACAACTTTTTAGAATATAGGAATTTAATCTTAAGAGGTTCACACAAGAGAAAAATGAAAGAACAAAGCAAACAAAGATACAGAATATTGGTAATTTTGTGCACTGTAAGTGAGAAATAAAAATCTTTATTGTTACTTATATTTTAACACTGAGAAAATGGGAAATGTATTTTTATATGGAAAAGATAAAGATGGAATATACTAAAACTACAGAAAGTTTAGTAATTTTGTTTTTAATGAAAAAAAGATATTTGATGATATAAAAATTTTGGACTAGAAATGGGATGGGAAAAATGTACATTCTCTTACTTGCTTTTTTATGCAATATCTATAGATGAAACACTTTTTTTAAAGTATTTTCCAAGTTCATAAGTTATCTGTGTCATTCATATTTATACAAGAAAAAAACAAACTTACTAATAGTAAATAACTAATATAAAGTTTGGATATTCCAGTAGGCTACTGCAAAAATAGTTTTTGATTAAAGGTTCTTTCTAAATAGTACTTTTCAAAGGGATTTATATTTGACTAATACTTGTGAATTTCTATATCCGAGTTACCACATTTACGTCCACATCAGGAATACTGCACAATTTTTATATTTCCATGTATCTGTGTTAGATAATTATTGATAACTAAATGGTGTACCAGTTCAATACATAGAGACAGCAGAAAGTTAGATTTCCATTTCAAGATGTCACGACTCCAATATTAAAAATTTTGGATAAATATGGAGGTATATCTTCAATTTTGTAGGTTTATTTGATCTATTTTAAGCATAAATAAAAGTATTACTGGATAAGATGAAAATATTTGTTTTTAGAGCTAATGAGTACAAAAAAATTTACCAGGTTTTAGTCTTGTACAAATTGCTTTCGGATTCATTTGAAAATTCTTAAGTGTTATTCTATTTTGGAACTGGTACATATCTGACTGCCAATTGAGATCTTGAAAGTGATAGTATACTTTAGTCTCTAAGTGATGTATTTCAGTAATCATGATTATTCTTGTTTCAAATTTTGGAATGCACATACCTTGAGTAGATGCGTACTGCATGTCTATTTTTTGGTAACTACATATATGCAGAGGTGTAAAAAGTATTTAACTACCAAGTAACATTTTGCAGTGTACATGGCCAACAGACTAAGTTTTACTGCCTCGTCTTGCTCACTCTGGACTAAAAAATCAGTCCAGGAACAGAGGAGGCAGTGATGTATTTGTTTGGAAAAGACTTTAGGATATTCATATGACTGTAAACCAAATTGGTAAGGTATGAATCTAGCTTTCTTCTCTCATGCTGCAAAGAAATTTTCTTATGAAGGTCTCATCTGTCTCCTGTGCCTTAGGTGATTTCTTCTCTACTTCAAACACAATGAGAATAAATTAGAAATAATGGTAGTAAAAAGCTTGAGAGCAGAAGAAAAGGGAAACAAATATAAAACCTTCACCTGTAGCAAGTGATACAGAACAGAGGTTAGTAAGAAGAACAATGTCATTAAAAATATTAATGGTGAAAGAAAGTCCATGCAGTGGTAGAGATAGATATAGCAGGTAAGACTCAGAAAAAAATCTTAAAAGTAATGATTGTTGACATAAATATGAAAAGGAAACTGTACGAGTTGAGATATGTACAATAAAAAATCTTCAATTTTTAAACAGTTCTTTCACAGCCTAATTTTACTCAGATCTCTTAATATAGGTGCATTTTCTCATGACATATTTTGGAGTGGAAAGACAAATTTAATTTTGAATGTGTAACAAGTCTTTTTAGCTCCCACCATAAGAGTTGTTGACATCTGACAGAGGCTGATTGCATTTTCTTGAAAGAACCTCAGTGGAAGCAATTAATAAACAAATTGTCTCACTTTTTGGAAAAAGGGAATTTTGGTTGGTCTATGTAGTTGTGAATTTTGGGTCTCCAATATGGTGGCAAACCACTTCTGTAATACTGACTTTTAAGGGCAACTACTAAGGAACAGTATAGTTTTACAGAGTGGCAAACTTTACTAGAAAACTTACTTATAGTTGATAAAAGTGTCAGAAGCAGCATTCCATATGTGTGTTAGTTTCAGATTGCAAGATACATCACTATGTGATACTTCTCAGGAACTTCAGCTCTACAGGACTTAACCTGAAGCAAATGTTAAATTAATATACAGTTGTAGTTATCACATTTTTATCAAACTGTTTCTTAAGCCTCTCAATTCATTTGCAATAGGATTATCAAACTTTACTGAGTTACATTAAGCCTTAACATATGTTAGATTCTACACTTGTATAACTGTACTATTGGCCTCACAGATCATTTGATATCAAGATCAGTAAAAAGTGTCCTATAGTTCCATTTGACTAATAAATGAATGACATTACATACATGTAATGAAAAAGGTAAAGATCAGTCCAGCAATTTTAAAGCAAGGAAATCATGAATTACTGTTTACATTTTAATCATGACTGCTGAACACACATTCCTACTGGTATCTTCTTCCTTCTGTTTAATTTACAAAATCCTCTCAATAGCCAAGAATGTAGAATTCCACCGTTTCTGATTTGGGCAAATCAGCTAACATTCTGCTTCAAGAATTTGTTTGTACTGTTGATTGACCAACTTTGGTCCACAACCATCAGATATTTTCCAAAGGTTGATTTGAACAATTTCTTTTATGAATCACTGCAGCAATTAAATTTAATAGATGACATGCACAGTGATGTGAAGGGAGTTTATATTAAAGGTGTCATCCTTCTTGTTTTGAAAACAAATCTTTTAGAAGCTGGATCATTTGAATCTTCTCTCATTATTTGGACCTGCTTTCCAATGCTTTTGTCATTCTGAGACAGTAGTTCTACTTTGTCTTCTCCAAATACCTCAACTACCTTCACAAAATTTGATCTGAAGTCAGTTGTATTCCTGATAATCTTGTCTCAGACCTGATACTCTGAACATATCCTTCCACCACTTTGAATGTTAGTGTAGTAGAACTCCTCTTAAAAAGACTGATGTCAAGCAAATAAGCAGCCACAACAATAAAGCTTTATCTTCTGAATGCCCATTAGTCAGTAACTTTGGTAATGTACTGCACTTTGATCATTGCATTTACCAAATTATTTATCTCTCGAGTAGCTTCATTAGTTCTTTTATAAACAGTCTTGACACTAAGTTGTAGTTTGGCTGCATCCTATGAACATGTTCCTGGAATTTTTGCAACTCCACGATGTTTAATAGTTGATCCTTTCATAATAAAGTTGATAACTATCTTATCGAGTATGGGCTTGGACACTCTTAGAATTAATTACAGAGAATATCTTGTGTTCTTTTTTGTGATAAACCATCACCTCCAACTACTTCTGGATATGCTGTAATAAGAAACAAAACAAAAACAGCACATAGGATAGTTTTTGTCAATGCTAAATATTAAGGTTTTATGACAGTTTCTAAGCTTTTGTTTTTACAATGTGTGGTGGATATAATGGACTAATGTTGTTGTTCTGAGAATAGCTATGGTATTATTAGTTAGCAAATCATTTTTAGTTTTTTCCAATTTTGAGCTCAATAATTTAAATTTTCATATTCTGAATATGAATTTACACGAGTTGCATGTTTTGCTATTTTGAAGTTATAATTTTCCTATGCTGAAAATGTATTTCCAATAGGTATTTATCTTTTTCACAAGATTAGCTATTCTCATTCAGTGTTGCCCACTGGATGCAAACTTTTTCTTTACATGTGCTCCATGCCTTCCACTTCCCTGTGTTAAAATCAGAAGATATGTATCTCATACCCCACTTCTTAATCAGTGGGAGCATGACAGTAGGATGCATGTGACTTCCTCTACTGAACCTTAACTTTGAAGTTTGGCAGAAGGTATAGGCACTAGAAAAGAGTGGAGGTAATTACCTATTTTCAGTGTATGAAAATAACTTATGCAGTACTTACCACTCTTACAAGGTTAACTAGAATCTCCCACTGAGAAGGAGGAGGGATTGGTGAAAGTGAATGACAGATATTTCCCTCAAAGCATCCAAATGATGCTGGTTACAGTGAAACAAATAGATCTGAAAATCAGAAGAGGGAACTACACTGCTTCTGGGCCAGGTATACTCTTTGCCCACATCTAGAATTTGTAAAACATAAGGGCAAAAAAAATTAGATGTAGAGTGGCTAGGGTGTGTCAGACCATACTTGGTAAATCAACTACATCAAAAACGACCCTGCTGGGTACTGAAATTCATGTTAGGGTATGATGAGGATCCTACTGTCTATACCACAAACCCATGCTGATTACTGGATATGGCACAAGGATCATCAATCTGGGAATCAATTTGTATGAGGATTTCTGTTGACTGGTTCACTCCAATAGAGAACCTGAAAGCTGGAAACTGATATCCATACAAAGGTAGGACGAGGGCTTTCACTCAAACAGGTGAACTGCATTTGTGATGGATCAACTCCAGTGTGTGTTGAATGTGTAACAAAAAGTGCTGTCAACTGGTCTGGCGATGGATCCACTTCATGATGTTGTAATGGTATAAGGAGGCCACATCAATCTGTCAGGTGATGGATCAACTCATGTTGTGATCAGGAGGCTTTGTCTATCAGCAATGGGATAAATCGATTACTGAGAAGGTCACTTGCACTTTCATCAGCAGAACACCATGGCACTATTCTCAACTCAATTGTTCTAATTTGTTTCATATGGAACTCATTCAGAAGAGATCCTCCATGGTCTACTACCCAAGTGGCCTGGAACTAGAAAGTGGCAAATTCTCCCATACTTAGCATGAGCATGAGAGGGTTAAGAGTCCAAAAGAATATCATTACCAGAAACAGCATAATGGGTGAATGTGAGACCAAATTTTGAAAAGCATACCATACTGAGTTATTCATTGAGCCATGGCAAAGATGGGCAGCAATCCCTTTTTACTTTACCAATGCAGTCCATTTGTGGTATAGCCTGGAATGGACATGTTTATGAAGCAATTATCATGAGGTAATTAGCACCTTCCAACAATCTTATATTGACAATGAGGGTGTGGAGTCATGGATGAGAACCCAAGTCTACATGGCTTACCGCACAGATTTAGAGTTAAAAAACACCTGATTAGGCACCATTCACCACTGAGTAGGATTTATGTAATAAAAATGGAAAGAAAGACACTCTGAAAAAAGAGGAAAGGTACAAAACGTACCAGTTAAAGTTACATCAAAGTCTTGAACATGGCCCCAGGTGGAAGATGAAACCCCAATGAGGGCAAAATCACGATGTGATGAAGATAGTGGGAGATGAATTTACTGGACATAGTCCACATGCCAGATTGTAAAATCTCTTCCAAAAGACAACAAAGATAACAAGTGAGGAAAAATGTGAGAGGATGGATTTGATGTGATGAAACATGAAACAAGATGTGGGAAGAGGAAGACTGAGACAAGTAGGAAGGGCCAATTTGTAAGGCTAACATAGTGAGGAGAATTGCCAGGGAATAAAAAGACGATTGCATGTATCTCAGATGGTTGCTGTACATGCAATATAACAATGTCAAGCCCTGACTGGACACAGAAACCTATCAGGATCCAATCAAGGGTTAAGGTGGGAAATAGAAGGAACAACTTTGCTGAACCACTGTGAGAGAAAGGAACAAGTAGGATAAAGGAGAAGATAGGCATGGTGATAAAGGGTACATGAAACATCAATGGCAAACAAATAAGACAAACTTTTGCAGTCCCAAGAGAAGAAAGAACTAGGTCTTAAGGAACAAATGAAATAAGAAATACAAGGTTGTTCAAACAGAGATAAAGTTAGAGCATGGAGGATCACATTAATGTTACAATTAAAAAGGGTAGAGTGCCTGGAAGGAATGCATGAGCAGAAACCTTACAGTATCTGGAAAAATAAAAGCTACAGAAGAGAACTATGCAATATCCAGAAAGCAAGGAGACTAAAAACCAGGTGGGATGTAGTATGGGGGATCAAGGCTGAAGAAGGTGGAAAAAGATGTTATAACCTTGGAAATCAAGGTTGTGCAGGCAAATTGTGTGCAATTAAGAAAATTGAACAAGGAGTGGATTGTATCAGAGAAATAACTTGATGAAGCAATTTGATGTGACGACACGCTCAAAGGTATTTGCGAGAACATTACTGTCTGAATACATCAACAGCCAGAGCTGGTGGATGTAGTAAAGGTGATCAAAAGAGGGGCACCTTCGTATTAAGGCATGTGGCAAATGCATCCCATAGAAGACAAAGGCCCATGAAATGAGCAGATCAAATTACTATGTTGTGGAATAGAGTACTCTGAAAGCACCTGGCATGACATAAGATGAACATGATATGCATGGGCCCAATACAGAATATTTAAAGTTTAAAATCAGATATCTCTGGAGCAGTTGCCCCCTTGCTGGTTAATACGAGCCAGTACTGTAGAGTTATCTAAGCAACTCATCACTGGACAGTGGTGATGCAGTGCCCAATGAACTAGAAGTTAGAGAAAATGTATGTGTAAGACATATTGGTCTGCCAACCAGCAGCTTGAAGCTTTATGCCGATTAACTCAAGCTCATCATCCGGGAAGAGAAGCATCTGTGAATACCTGTATCTGAACACAGGAGGAAATTGTATGCTCACTGAAGTATGGGCCTTGGCTAGTCACCATTGCAGATCATCTCTCAGGGAAGGAGGAAAGGGATTCTGTGTAAGGTTCCATCATTCATGTTGCAGTGGCAGACTCGGGCTACATTTAAGTTGTAATTTTAGATTTCATTGAGATAACCAGAATCAAAGTAAAATAGCAACAACATTTTACATTGAAGAGACAACCATTGTATATCATAAATTGTATAAATTCAATAAACATATAAAATCCTAAAATGATTACTATTATGGAATTATGGTTAGCACATATTCTAATCAAGTTTCTAAATCTGTCACTAACATTTTTTTGAGTGTGATTAGTAAATAACAAAAGGTGCGAGCAGTTTTCACGTAAAATCCTGACCAAAACCAAAACAGTTTTCTATTAACATTTTATTTTTTAAGCATATTGGATTCAATTTTCTTATTTTACTAAATTCAATGAATAATATTAAAATTAATTTTATTTCTTTTGGACAAATAATTTTGGGTTCAAATTCAAGAAATATTTTTGATAATAAATATTCATAACACATACCATACAGCAGAACCTTGACATTAAAAGCATTCTTCCAACTGTGTTGAAATGCCCTCTTTAGCAACATGTTCTTAATATCAGAAATGAGCCATGTACTAAATTTCTGAATTTTAAAACACAACTTGACGTATGTTCCAGGAACACAATGTGGAATTTATCAGCATACTCATCCGAGTGTTTACAATAAGAATTCCCCCAGAGTAATAAGATTGCACTTTGTGAAAATGTTTATTACAACATGTGGTTTGGAACCAATCCAATGAATATCACAAATGATTGAACACTGGTCAACCTTTGGAGATTTAGTGGTATACCGTATGGACAAAGATAACTTACCACTTTATTTAGTGTCTGATTGCACAATTTCAATGTTCCAAGGTGCCACTGTATAATAGTATTTTAGAAATACCTAATATATATAATTTTTACTTTACCTCCATTTGTGCTTGTGCAGATTGGATGGCAATGTAATATAAGCTGGCACATCAACCATTTTGAGCAATCAATGTAGGTTGACAGAATTTCCTACCACTTCTTAAACGTGAAGAATGTTGTCTAGGTATGCCCAACACCCACAGAGTCTGACATCTTCATCTTTAACATCCTTAACTACCTTTCAATGTGACATGAGCTATGGAAGTGATGTTAATTATCAGTTGACAGAAATGCCTGTGTGGGATTAGATACTTTAAAGTCTTTACTTTCTATGTCCTTTGATTGGTTTCTAATTTGTGTGCTTTACAGAGTGTGGAAAAATTGTAGCTGATTGTAATATTTTTTTCTAATATGTACTTATATTGTAGTAACACTGCTTAAAAATAAATGTACTTTCAAAAAGTTGATTGTGAAAAATATTTTACTTAAGTATATCTACTTCACAAATTTATACCTCATCAATGTATGTATATGAAGTAATTACCATAATGTAGTGTTTCAAAAATAATGTCTTTTAAATACACATTAAACGTTTCTTCATACTGACAAACAAGTTTACATCTATTCAGTGATCCATTTCATGGAATATAACATTTTATGAGATACAAGCAAAAGTACCTGCCCCAAATGACAAGAAAAGTTTATTTAGTATTTTAAATAATTTCACAAACTTCAAAAAGGTTGTGTTGCATTCTTGGTTTCACTCAAAACTGAAGTAGTTTTACACCTGTAACAAAAAAGTGTTGAGCATTTCATTGGTGTTAAGAGCCACTCAACAATAACATTATGCAAATCTACATTTTTATTCTTTATGTCACATCCTGAAATGTAAATGATAGTATGATTACTTCTTATCAACTTAGTGTAGAATATTCTGCTTGTGAAATAAAATGTGTATCAACATTATTCATGCTTATTCTCCTATAATTTCAAATGGGAGACAAACACTTGGACAGACACCATAGTTTCCATCTTGCTAGTAGGAGATCAAGATCACGAAATATAACAGATATTTTTCAAAGTTGAAATAGCTGTTAGAATGGTCAGTGAATGGATACAGACACTCGTGATAAACTATTCATTGTTGACATCTGCTAATACATCCTGGACTTTGGTAGGGGTGTTACAGATTAAACATAAATTAAAAGAGAAACAATGATAGGCTAATACAAACTTTTGTATTATCTCCTAAACAGCTTTCAGAATTTAATATTGAAAATTTGTATGTTAGAGCCACTTTATTTCAAAGATGGTGAAATGCAAGACTTAGAATTTAAGTATGTTGTGAAAGCTATGTAAATTTAGTTTATTTTTGTAATTCATTTAAGTTTATATAAATTCTTTACCAATGAGTTGCTTAATATCTTTCTTAAAATAATGGCATTAAGCTAAAGTGTTTGATATAAATTTTGTAGCAGTAACAGTTTGGTAAAGAAATAATCTTAGTAGACAGGTTTGTTTAAGTCTTTTCCAACAACAGATACGTTAAGTGTTGTACCCAGAAATAAGGAAATATTTGAGCTCAAAATATAACATAATACACTGGACTTAGTTTTATTATTGTGATGAATATTTTGTTAGTTTAATTGCTGATGTACACTTCTAAAAGAATTACAAAGACTAATTTGGAGTTCAATATTATGAATAGCAATTTGCACTGTTTATTTACTACCAATTTACCCAGGCAGGGAAATATTTCCAGTACAGCCAAGTAACTGTATCTGTTTAAATTCTTTTACTATTGTGGTTTATTGCATATAAATTAACCTACAGAATGTCTATTGTTTATAATGTAGGAATGGCATGGAAAGATACAGAGCAGGAATTGGAATTGCTGAAAATCTGGATGAAGTGGATATACAGGCAAAGTAAGATTATTCAAAAGATTTGTGCTAAATTACCAGTTAGAATTTATTTATTTTTAAGTCATGTAACAAAAAGAATCAGATATGTTACAAACTGACTGATATAGGTGGAAATGTTATTCACAATACAATTGGTATGGGAATTAAAACTTAAAAATAAAAATCACCTAAGAAGGTTGAAACACTGTTCGGTACTTTATTTTAATACCTATACCAGCTGTATTGAGAATACATTTTTACTTCAAGTGGGTTTCTTGTCATCAAGAATAGTGGAAACTTTGGCCTTCAATAGTTTTCGAACTTTAGATGCTCATACACTGAACAGATCATTTTGTTATTATTGGTGATACTATTACTTCTTTGAAATAATTATACTGTTTTAAAATAAAAACAAACTCCTTGTACCAATTATAGCATATTAACTTTATGCAACTGTTAATAAAGCCAGAAACATTTAGAAAATGATAATTACATTAAAAACACAAATAAGAAAACCAACATTAGTGGCAAATGTACAGTGAAATTGATACTTTTTATGGGTTGGTAAAATGTTTTTATTGTGAGAAATCTTAATATATCCAATTTAAACATTTTGCCATAAAGATTAAAATAATTCATAATTTTCTCCCTAGGTGTCCACTAGGAAAAGATATCTCCAACTCAGTAGAAGAACTGTCCATCAAGTTTAGGAATATAAAGATCAGAATTCCCCAAAACTAATAATGTCTGCACAGTATTCCATATGATTAAGAAAATATTTTATTTAGATCATCATATACAATTTAAATATCTTGCAACAGAGTTTTGGTTAAACACCATACTTTATTTACCCTCTGAGCCCTAATTAGTTTCTAGTTTTATTGAACTGAATGGATGAATTGTTCATAACTTTTAGCTTTAAACACTTATCTACTAACAATCGTCATAATTTATAACATTTTCCTTGTATTTTGTTCAATCAGAAATAATTTTTCTGGTTTGAATGGTTGGTCTGCTTAGCTTATTTAAGGAAGGACAAGAATTATTTTGTAATAATCTAAACATCGTGACTTCCATTTTACATTAGAAACTTCAGTCCTGACAGATCAAAATCAACAAAAAATGTTGTAAAAATTTGTTCAATAACCAACAAAGCTTATTAATAAAAGTTAACACTTATCTGTGGCATTGCACATGCTTGTATATGATGATCATGTATTTACATATTAAAGACAGACCTTAAAACTTGAATATAATTTTTTTTGGTCATGGTTGTGAAATTGTTACTACTAAGGAGACATCTTACATTTAAGAGCTTATTCTATGGAAATTCTATTCAGTCACACTAAGTTACAATTAAAATATCTAATAACACTAAATACATAAACTCTGCTAGAGCTAAATGCTATCATTGTTAAGTAGGGAAGATTAACTTATGATATTTACCTTTATATTTTTGTTTCTTGCCTTTGTTGATTTATGAGACATTTGGTTACAAAGTTAAGGTGTCAGGTCTAAAAAGTTCTTTCTCATCTAAGCCAGTAGGAACACAATGCACAGTGTTCCTGCTCATTCCACACGGCTGGCCATATCATTAATCTTAAACAAGATGAACACCTTACATAAGTTTTAGAACACAACAGTAGTGACTGAGAGCACCGACCAAATGTATGAGAACTGGAGCAGGACCCATAAAGAGCATTATTGAAGGGGACATCCTTTTTACATATTGGACAAGTCTCTCGAGCTTGGATATCTTCAAGATTTTGAGGTGCATCTTTACCAAATACTTTGTAGACTTCAGATACAACTATGTCATATTTAGTAAATAACCAGTCACACATGAGAATCAGGGAAATGTGCTGAATCTGTAACAATGAATCAAGTTTAGGCTGGAACATGGAAATGATGGATAAGATGTGATTACGTAATAGTAGATCTTCTACCACTTGCAGTTTTTTCTGAAATATGATATAATAAATAAAAGTAAAATTCATGCATGATTAACACACCCATTACTGTTTAATGTGCTTAAACTTTAGTACGGATGTCCACCTTTTCTGCAAATAAAGAAACACACAAAACATACTCTCATTTTAAGTGTTTATGCACATTGATAACTAATAATTTGTACTGAAGTCATGGTGTTAGTGGTATAAATACAAAAAGAGTATTTTAAAATATAGGAACAGAAAAATCAGCCCATTGTCCTTCAAGTATATCCTAACGTCTAACAATGCAAATTAAATTTCACTAGCCTTTATCTGGAGATAACTTTAAATTCTTAAGTGAACAATACTTTTTTTTCTTAGTTATGTAAATTTTATCCCAAAGTTAATCACCAGAACTTTTCCATCATTAAGAAATGTATAACACACAGCAACAGAGTTTTTAAAGCAATGGTAGAGGATTAAGGCACAAAAGACAAAGAAACACAACAATGATTTTATGCCACGAAACATTTATTTGTATAGTCTTCTGAATATGAAAACCTTTCAATTTATTTCAGTAAAATCTGTTAGTGTGAACTTCTTAAAATTTTAGAAGTAACCCATAAAGGGCTGATTGGGAATCACTGACGTCTCTTGACATTTTTCCTACTTGATCAAATTACAGAAAATATGAATGAAAATGGGTCAAGCTGAAAACAATTTGGATATTAACAAACACAACCATACTCCCAAACTGGCACTGAGGCAGAGAGAGAGGGAAAAGAAGGTATAAAATGGTTCATTTGTAAATGAGAAATCAAGTACATTTTATTTAATAATTTAGATATCTGTGCAAAATTAACACTGGAATTATTATGTATTAATAACAACTAGTTTACTCTGATCAGAAGTGATTTCTACAACAATTATTTCAAGGAGCTATCTCTTCTCATGTCTCTGTGAAGCTATATGTTACATTGTACACCACATTATTCCCTCTACATTAACAATGTATAATCTACTCTATCCAATGGTACTTATATTTTGACTGTAGTTATTTTCAAAGCTCTGACAGTTCAGATCTTTTACTGTGAATCACAGAAATTATGAGAAGGAAGAACTCTATTACTAAAATCTGAAACAAAGAATCACATGAAAAATAGAATATGGCCAATTAGAATGTAATCTTAAGGCAAGATAGGTTTCTTTATATTTGCTAAGAAACTGTCTTAAGATGGACAGAAACATTCTAAAATCCATATCTGCATTATTTGTAAGCAAATTACACTAACTAAATGTTATGAAATGAAAGAGTATTAATGATTTCTTGATCTTAAAATTGTTGAAATAGATAATTTTGTACTTCAACTGATGTGCACTGGTAACAATGATTTTAACCACATTATATTTTACTATAGTGAACTTTTCCAAATTATAAATTATAAATGTGTAAATATTTTGAAAATATTGGATAACAGGAACAGAAATGTTTAACTAAAATACACAAAAAATGTACAAGGCAAACAAATCTTGTGTATATTGCCCTTAATTTGTCACAACTTGTATATACATATAGATTATCTCATGAATGGTTAAAAATAGGTGCAGATGACAGAAAAGGTGACAATAGGTTTTGTCAGTAAGTTATCTCTTTATTGTTCTAATAACTGTGTGCAAGACAGTATTGTGTAAATAATCATTTGTTTCTTTACAAGAGGAACAGGAGTAAAGGACAAGGCTAAGAAAGAAAAACCTGGGAAGACAATAAGGACTGAAGCCATATAATATCAATCCAGGTTTTAAGGGACAATTGGACACTAATAAAGACACCTGAGCAAAAAAAAAGAAGCCTGATGAATACTGCATACATAAGGAGGAAGAGGAAGAAATACAGCAAAGAAGAATATAGTCTAATCCAATGAATCTCAACAGCTAGGAAACAAAGTAAGGAGAGAGAGCAGAAGAAAGGAATGAACATTTACAGAAAAATATCTAAAACACAAAGAAGTGCCTCAGACAAAAGGTTAAGTGAGATTAAACAGGAGGGTAATGCATGACATGTTTTTTAAATTTAGGCCAGATTCTTTACAGTGACTTGTTGGCAATAATTATCAGCAATAAATGAACAACATGCAGTCCATTTGTTTTATAATTATACATCAAAAGTCAAACATATATATATAAAATGTTCATTACATTGTTTGTTATTACAGTTATATCAAAATCATTATATAATTCTCTTTTTTTAAAATAAAATTCCATACAGGCTCATTCAGTTACTTAAGAACACAATTTGATGAGATGAATTATTCTTCCTGCTCTGTTTTTACAATACAGTCTGTGATAATTTCCCTTAAAATCACCAATTGTTGGTTTCTACTATTGTAACCAGAGCTTTAAAAAATTGCCTTTTTTTCATCAAATTTCACACAAGCTGGTTTAATCACTATAGAACAGAATTTGACATGACATGTTATTTCTTCTTTACACTGTTTTTACAATAAAATCTGTGATAATTTTATTTTAAAAATTGCCATTACGTGCTGTTAAGGGGTAAACTGTCAATCATCTATCTATCTTTGTCTCACTTGATCTACATTTTGGAAGCATATTTATAGCCTGACTGAAGCTTATAATTTTACACATAGTACAAAATATTACAATGCAGTAACACAGAACATAATATATAATTTTGAAAGCAGTTACATAAAGAAACCTGCAATAAACTATTGTTTTTTTAAAATAAGTTAATATAACATTTATGGTATACTTAAAATCACTGAAATCCTAACTCTCACATTAAACTTTTATAATAGTATAAATCTAACAATTATTGAATGACAAGAATGGGGCATCAAAGAACAATATAGAATACAAGAGATCTGATCCCCACGAGTTAGCCGAGTAAGGAACTTAAGGACAGAGAATCAAGTGAAGGAAATGAAGTCTACAAGTCAGGACATAAACAGTCACAAACAGGAGAAGGATGAGGTATTTCTGGTATGAGAGAAGAGCTGTTAGAGAAATGAAACAGTATCCTGATAACAACAAAGGAGGGATGACAAGGTAAATCCCAAGAAATATTGGATTATGGAGTAAAAAAAAGAAATAAAAAAAGGAACCAGGCAAAAGATAAAAAAAACATAACTGGGAATGCAAACCAGAAAGAGATTGGAAAGTAGTTTCTCAAATGGTAAGATACCACGAAAAGGAGGTAAAAGTCACAATCCAATATTTCATTCCTAACTGAGGAGAATGAAATGTGGTCAAGAAGATGGTAGTATGAGGCCAAGTAAGCATGTTATAATCCACAACATACTTAACAATGAATTTACTGTCCCTAACAGTTAGTGAACCTCCATAAATAATAGTACAAATAAGGCTTATGTGTTAATAATGTCACTCACTCACTCAGGAAACTATAAGTTACCATTATTTGAGAATGCATAATAGAGTTTAAAGCTTTTGAAACAGAAGCCAAAGAAAATGAAAAAGTTTTGACACCAATACAAATCTTAGTACACTTTATACAGGTGAGAAATTAAACATATCTGTTCAGTATAATGCTAAGAAAAATAATGTTTTTATAAGTTAAAGTGCACAGCAGGATTTATTGTGCATGTGGTCTTGTCATCCATCTACTGGTTGAGGGTTCTGTAGCATGATGATTATCATGCACCACTGCAGTTCACATTAACAACACATGAAACTAGGTGTGAATTGCCTCAAGGCTAGTGGTATGAAAGTCTCTTAGGCAGATGGACAAGGAATACAGCTTTTCTGTGTAATGAGGCAAGATATTTTCACAAAAAATTTTATCATGTTTAAGACTACAAAGGGAAGTGTACCTTTACTGTTTAACTTGATGTATCTAATTCACATTTCTGCCCGTTACCTAAAACATTAAGATATAACTTCTATTTTTTTTTCAACAATATGTATTTAATAAACAAATTAGATATGATCATCACAATGTCCCAGTTAATGATGATAGTTACTTTTTCATATAATCTGTCTTTTATGCAACAAGTGAAAATAAGTTAAACAGAGTAATAAATTCACTCAGACTTAGTCTTAACATAAAACACTGAAATAAATACAATAAAAGTACATACAATAGCAGATTTTTCACACAGTTAAATACCAAGCTTATAAGTAATAGAAACCAAAATTTAATGTGTAAAATAAAGTAGAAAGTTAATATCTATAATAGTACAACTATTTTGCTTTTCAATCTTGTAATTTACTGCCATTTTACTTCAGGGACATAACTGAACTTCACGTGTTCTGTAAACACTACAGAAAGTGTGTCAATATTCTTTTGTTATTGTGTTAGTGAATAATTTTACTTGACTATTTACAACTAAATCTTAAAAAGTCTATAGATGCACAGTAACCAGCCATGAATATTGTAAAATGTTATACATAAATCCTACCTGTAACCTGCTTTGTGTATTATAATAATACCTTTAATAATTTTGCTGAATTTTAAACTTACATGAGACTGTGTATCCTGGGTATTTGTATTCATAACCTGTACCTTAATTAAAAACCTGAAAAGATAAAGTAAATTTTTTATACACACTAAACCTCTGAACAGTAATACTAAACTTTAAATAGTACTTGGGTATTCAAAATAATTTAAAATTAAACAAATTCAGTTTTCTCAGTAAAGAACAGCACTGTAGAATTTCCTCCTGTACAAATTCTTCACACAGTTAATTTAACATTTTATCAAACTTCTATTTAGGCCATCTTTTCCTATTCCTACAAAAGCAAGCCATTTGGTAACAGATAATGTGGTACTTAAAAGCCTATTACTTTGAATAAAGAAATGTATATATATATGTATCTGATATAAAGTTAGTGCTTGCAGCTGCAATGTTCATACACATATACAGTATATGGAAAATAATTTAAAATATAGTCAGCTTAGGCTCAGATACAGAGCTAATGAGATGTGAATAACAGTTAGTATTTGACTTGAGAAAATCTACTATCATATGGATTTCAAAAGTGATTGTTTTTCATTTAGAGCTCAAATAACCTAGGACTTGAAAAAAAATTATATTGTTCTACAGTAATAAATATGTGAATAACAGATGTTATATTTCAGAAGTTAAAAAGAGTTAAGTACCATGGTCATGCTCCAGCTTATTCTAATGAATTGTACTGGAGTATTAATGCACAGTAGAAATAATGATTAAAAAATAACAACGAAGGATCACTTATGAGCAATGTGAAAATGCTCAACAAAAAGACTGAATATCACAGATGAAGTTGATGATTCTTATGCTAAATTTGAAACTACAGAAAACTGAAGATAGTGACATATACTGAGGATTGACTGTACTTCATAAAAACAATGTTGAGGTTCAGTGTCACCTTTGAGCATTATTAATAGTGAAAAAGTGATTTCAATGTGACAGGCAAGTTTGCACACAGTTTTTCAACACTAATTTGCAAAGGGTGATAAGATCAGTATTAGATTATCCACTGTGAAATACTTTCTACAGACCTTCTACTAAAAGGTAGTAGGCATACCACAGTCAACCTACAAAACAATGTGTAAGAGCTAGAATATAATTGGATTAAAAAAAAAAGTTATCAGTCTACAGAGAGTTGAATACACTATATTAAAACAATTTTGAAACTTCATACCATTACAATTCACAACCTCTGGTCAAACTATCTAACAATAATGCATTTTAAAAATAGCATAGTTTCCAATGGAAAATACTGTTGTAAGACTGTCAAGTCAAATAAAAATGCAAAATTTCTATAATGTATATTGTGTAGAAAGATGATGGTTCCCAGCACCCATTTAAATCTGTCTAATCACAAAGATATTTACAAGCACTGCATCTGGTAACTTGACTGGAATATTTTAATATGGAATAACATGCACACCCATTCATTTTCCAGCTGCTTTAGGTATGCAATGGCTGAACAATAGGTGTGACTGGAAGTGTGAGTGTGTGTGTTTTCTTACAGTAAAGCCACATAAGACTATCTGCTGTGTCCATTGAGGGAAATCTAACTCCTGATTCTAGCACTGTAAATCCAAGGATGTATAGATGTTCTACTGGAGAACATAACTAGAAGTCTTATCTCAGTGAATCCAAGCCCTGTTAGCCTTGTTTTCATATGAAGCTAATACTTGTTATACAAAACAGTACTGAACACTGGTCTTATAGTAAACATATTCCACACTAACCTTAATATTGACTATTCTGATTCTTACTCTGCTCCTGTTTCTGTATTCATTGATTATGAATTCCACAGAAAAGTATTGTAACATGCAGTATACTGCTTTAGGAAATTATTTCACTTACTGATAAGCAAATATTGGCAAGACACTTGTTAACTATTAAGGTACACATATACTTTGTTGTGTGTTACTAGTCTTCCCTTCATGAAAGTGTTGTGAATATAATCTGTATACACAACTAATTTGTATTACTTTTCCAAATAGAGCTCTTTCTTGATTAAGTGGGGCATGTGGACAACTTTTACCACTGATCTTGGTTAATGGATTCTCACATTGCTTACTATGGCTGGGGTTGTACAACTTAATGTAATTCTCTTTTTAATTGATCCTATGGGCCCAAAGTTGATCATTATTCTTTTGTTTTCCAATGCCATCAAGTTCAAAGGATACCCCCAGGTTGGAAGATTTAAATCTTTGTGAGAAAACATCTTTTTTGAACCACTGTGTATAACACTTTTATACTGGAAAGGACTTTTACACATCTTTTCAAAAAATAATGTTTTCAATGGCATCAAACTACCTGCAAAGCATCAAATAATACAAAAAGTATTTCAATTCTGTAGTGCATATTGGTGGATAAAAGAAACTTTATTAGTTCAGCACTTTCAAAAAGTGGGCCTATCTTCATCATTTGCCCCTGAAGAAGAAAGGACCACCTTTTGAAAGCAACTTGGGTTATAGGGTTTTTATTTCTTTTCTATCAAGACTTCTTGAACTTGAGTTTTTCTAACATCATAGGTATATAAAAGACATTTTACTACTAGTAATAAATGACCTTATAACACCAAATTTATTTTTTACTTGGCCACTCACCATTTCACTTTACAATTTCTTCAGAAAAATTTCACTGAAATTTGGTACAGTTTGTTTTAGTCAAAAAAATCTTGAAGAAACTGTAAAGTAAAACACAAAGATAACAATTAAAGAAAAATAACAAATTTGGTGTTAAGGTAATCTATTAGTATTAAATTGTTAAATTACAGTTCTGATACATGCTATCCATTGCAACTTCATGGTGGCCAAGGTTGTCATATGAAGTGCTGATTTGCATAATCAAAATTGTTTAACTATAATTTACTCTGCATATAAAAAAAAATCAAAATGAAAATCTTCCTACTAGGAAAGTTTTGGTCTGTTCAATGACAGAAAAATCCACCTAGATGTGCTCAATATATGCAAAAGCATCAGATTGTGTCTGAACTTAACAGGTTCTTTAAAAATTGATTAGTATTCTAACTGTTCAAGGTGAAGAATATTACAAGAACTGTATTAAGACAACCAGTCAAAAAATTATCCTCTATGTGAAATCAAAAGCATTGTTTTGGTGAAGCTTCGAGTACATATTCATGATAATAAATAACCAGTCAAAAAATTATCCTCTATGCGAAATCAAAAGCATTGTTTTGGTGAAGCTTCAAGTACACATTCATGATAATAAATAACTGTAGTAAGATTGGTGGTATTAAGTCTTTTTCTTTTTGAATGTTGGAGGAGTATAAACAAAATAATCACATGAAACACTTGATTCTGTTGTTATTTCTGGTCTATAGCATTCAAGATGTAATCAAATACTGTTGCTGACCTTAACCATAAAACAATAAAGTCTATATTAAGAATTCTTAACTTCTTAAATCAATATAGTTTTGTGTGTTGTGTTGTAATTATTTTCACAATTTCCTAATAATTATCACCATACACTATAAAATGTCATTTGTCTAAATTCTGTTTTCTCCTTCAGCATCAAGACTACGTACATGAGGAAATGATGAGTATTTAAATAGTCTCAAACCTCTTCCATGTTGCACATTTGGTGTCACTGTCTAATGGCTAAATCAGGATGGGCACTAGTAGTGTCCACTCAGGTTTAAGGAGTTAAAACAGTTTACCCATTTTGAATCAGTGAATTTAAAATATATCAACTTATTAAGCCTTTCAAATAATAGAGACAGAATGATGTGTGTTGTATAGTAGCACAACTTCATGCAACTATAGCTGGCATGTTTGCACAATGTTTTGTTTTTACAATTTGTGTTGCATGCTGCAACTTATTCTGAAAGGTCTGCTGAGCATTATTAATCAAAAGATTCTTTAACTTTTAAGATGTGTGAATAACTTATAAAAGCACAGCAGTGAAAATATCAGGTTTTTCCTAGCCTTGTGAAGTAAAATAACCTGATCTCAATAAAAAGTAAACATCTCTAGTATATGGTCTCACCTGTCTACATTTGCGGTACTTACTGCACACCATAATTTTGAATGAGTGAGCCAAACAACAGAGTAAAATAGCATCTGGCATCTTTTGAAGGCCACATCATGTCAAATTGAGCTGTAATTATGGCAAAAGTCCAATTCATTATAAAGAGAAAGTTAAAAAAAAATGGTCTCACTAAAGTTGAAAAAATATTGTGATTTTATAGTCCTAGCAAATACATTTTCTTGAATCATCTCAACAAATACTTACCTAATTAGTTGTAGCATTTGGACAGGTTGTTGTTCTAATTTATCACCTTCCAGTTGCAATATTTCAGTAAGTGCTGTAATTGGTTTATCTTCTATACCAAAGTGAGCTCTGATACAATCCAAGTAATCCCAGTAATCACAAAACTGTTGAGGACTTGTCAGCTGTCTGTCAGTTTTGGTCTTTGAAACACTAACTAGCATGTTTTCTACTGAAGCTTCAGGAGATATTGTAGTCATGATGTACAGCTGTAACCATCCATAGAGTTTTGAATTTGTGAAATAATTCTGAATTAATTACTTCCATAAAATAATAACAAAATATTTTACATCCCTGTTGACCAACAATTTTTAGTAGAGATAAGAATTGTAGCCATTTGTCAAAAAATAATGAATTACTATTGTAATTCAATGGTCACATGTTTATTAGAAAAATACTGATGTTAAAAACATCAGTATTTTTGTGATAAACATGAAATTGTTTACAATGCTTTAATTGGAAATAATTATAATTTTGAACAAAATGCTGCAAAGGCACTGTAAAAAAATGAAACTGGTTGAAAAAGAAATGTAAACACTTTATTGTGAAAGATATTCTAAAAAAAAATCGAAAAATTGTACAAGTTACATATATGCTATTATTTAATTTCTGTAGTGCATACTGGTGTACAGAAGATATGTTAACAGAATTAAATTACCTTATAATACTAAAATGAAGCTCGTACTGTTAGTTGTGGTTTATATTTTAGTAAAACACTTGAGGAAGTCACGAAGTGAAACACTGAGTGTCAAATTAAAGAAAAACAGTGAATTTGGTATTACAAGGTCATTTATTTCTAGTACTAAAGTTACACATATAAATTTAAATTTTATCTTTCAATCAGAGAGCCTTTTCTGTCTTCTGGATTGAAACTAGTGTGAGTGATGATTAAAGAATGAAAACGTTTTCATTCTGTATAACTTATACAAGATACCTGTTAGTAGTCACAGAGGAACAATATATGTTATTTACATAATATATAAAGCCTTTGTTACCTTACTTTAGCACTAGTTTTTACATAATACAACTGAAAATATCTAAAACTGACTTGACAGTATTCTTTTTACTTTTAAAAAATATAATAAAACTTCCCATAACATATTTAAAAGAACAGAAAATAGTCTGTTTGTTCATAGTTAAACACAAAGGTACACAATTGGCTATCTGTGCTGTGTCCATAACAGTCACTCAAATAAGTTACTATATAAGTAACTTAGTTAAGGCTATGTGAAAAAACACCAAAAACTAGAAAAATTTCAATAGTAACACACATATTAACATTTTTCAATTTCATTCCCTTATGATTTTTATTGGTTGTTTAGAATAATAGTTAATACATTCAAAAGCAGTCTCTTTATTTTAACTTTTTTGCATTATTCAAATTATAAATAAGCATCAAACTTATGTCTTAAACCTGTAAGGTATGTGTTTTGAAGGTGCTGACAGATGGATGGATGCTAAATATTTATTTAGTAGCATGTTCAAATGTTCACGAGACTTGTGAAGCAAAATCTTCTTCACAAAATGCTGTACTCTCTCAACTGATGGATGAATTTTAATGGACTGTTTGTTTATTCATTTTCAAATTTGGTGCAAAGTTATACAAAGGCTATCTGCACTAGCTGTTCCTAATTCAGTAGCAACAGACCAGAGAGAAGGCAGTTAGTCAACATTACTCGCTACCAATTACTTTACAAAAGAATAGTGGAATTGATTTTAGCTTTATAATGCCTTCATGGCTGTAAGGGCAAGCATGATTGATGGAACAGGGATTCAAACCCATCCCCTGAAATTGTGAGTCAAGTGCCCTAACCACCTGATCATGCCAGGTTCATGTACTCCCTCTAAAGTAATGAAAAGGTGTGAAAGTATACAAATCTATCTCATCCACTTCTCACATGGAAACATAATTAAAGCCTTTTTTTTTGTTATTTACAAAACCAAAAAAATTTTCCAAAACAAGCACAAAATCTGCATATTTTGTAACCTTTTGGTAACCAATAAGTTTAAGCAAATTTGCTAATTCTGAAACACTACTTTCCAATTATCAAGTACACTATGTTCATATACGTATTTTTAAATTCAATTAGTTTAAACATTTTCTGAAATACTTGATGACTATATGTTCTGAATTAATTTTTTTGTTGAAAAAAGTAGTGCAATAAACTGAATGTATCCTTTTTTCTAAAAATATACTAAACTACCTGAATAAGATTAGTCACTAAAAACTCCAGCACTAAATTATTTTATCATTCTGTAGTTTCTTAATACATAGTAGTTTTACATAACTCATTGAAAAAAATCCAACATACTGCCCATTTTATCTTCTATTAAAAATCATTACATGGACTAATCTTCATTCACTTGTATCATCAACAGGAACATGTCCCTTACTGCAAACAAAAATCTATACCCTTCTAAATTCTCTGAAACATTAACATTCATCATGTACAAGTTCTAGAATATTTTAACAGTTTTTATTAATCACAAAATTAGAATTTTCAAACAATCAACAGAGTATTCCTCATTTATATTTTTTCACATAATAAAAAAATAAAATTCACAAATCATTTGTATGTATATAATACAACATGATTCACTATAATGTGAAACCGACTTTCTAAAAACTGAATTCATGCACTATAGGATTTAGTATTAACTCTTTCACTGTAAGGTTGGTTGAATCAACCAACTTCATAAGCATTTTGTGCTTGTTATACTTTACTACTATAACTTTTAATATACTTTGTGTATCTTCTCAAAATTAGGCAGACTTTTACAAATATAGTGTATGCAAAAAAATCAGATTTTTTAAAGAAATATGTTTTCTAAAGATTATCCTGTGAATATATTTAATCTTTCCATATACTAGTCCAAGTTCAAAGTGATTTACATGTTAAAAAACAATTACCTTTTCTGCTTCTCAAAATTTATTTGCATAATCTTTAAAACCTCCAAAATAAATTTCAATTGTTCTTTTTTCCAGTAAAACTTCATATTTTACCTGTTATTTTCTCTACTCTAACCATTATAAGGTTGGTCAATTTAAAACCCATAACAGTATATATTTATTTATATTTAAATTTTATTATTTTATTGTCTTTTGCCCCTGTATATACTGCCTGTCCTACTATAAACTGTAAGCTACATGGCAAACATGCAGCTCACATTATGCATGAGAAACTTGCAAGCATTTTCTGCAAAAAAAATATTATTTATCTCACCTTATCTAAATTAACAAAAAACTATTCCTATTTTTATATTTTAGTTAGTTATTGTTATAAAAATAAAGAACACATAAAAGAAGAAACAAACTATTACCTAGGTTGTATATTTGTTTTGTTGTTGACTGTTTACGATATTTAACTCCATTTTTTATAACAATGGTTCTACTGCACTAAATAATTTTTCATTTAATTAAATAATGCACCAAAAAATACAGGTTAATAATGTTTAAAAAACAGAGATTGTCCCCCAACTATTATAATTTTTCTGGCTTTCTAACTAAGTGACAAGAGCCATTAAAAATTCCTCTGAAATTGTTATTGTATTTCCTGTGGGAAACTAGATTGAACTGAAAGTAAAACTGACAATTGTCTGTATGGAAAATAATTTAATATGTCTTTTGATACATTAAACTTTGAAACTTTGGCTTTCTGTTGGTTTTAAATAACATATAGGGTGGTCGTTAGAAAAGCGGAAAATTTGTCAAACAGCTATTTATTTTTACAAAGAATAACTTTTACAAAGTTTTTTTAAAGGCATATGTTATATTACACTCAGAGATGCTCAAAATGTCGTCCGTGCATTTTATTCATGATGTAAAGAAATCAAAATAGAAATGAGTAAGCACGCATTTTATTCATGATCTCATCTGACCCTCAAATTTTCCGCTTTTCTACCGACCACCCTGTAGTATTGAATGTCAAAGAGAACTTTTGGTAATTTCCAAAAGAAAAAATGTGAAAAGAGGGGTCTGATTTTCTATACAATGACTCTGTAATAAATGATATTTTAACAAGTAATTTACATTAGATTAGATTTTGGAGGTTTGGTAAATAAATCAGAAAAGATGGATGTCTAGAGAGCAAATATAACAATTCTCCAAAGGGAAAATTCTAGATTTTTCAAAAGTAAGAACTTAAAAATTATATTGATTGTTAAAATATGGATAGTTAGTTGTATTTTTATGCCATATTTATTGGTACACTATAAAAAGTAATTTAATTAAATTTTGGACACAATTTACTAAAACCTCATGATATGCACAGATAAATATGCATCAAACAAGAAGCTTTTACGTTTCTTTTTTTGTCTATGACAGAATACAGATATATGTGTGTGTATATTTTACAATAGAAAGGTAGAAAAAAGTCAGTAAAGGTTTTGATTCTAATGAACACAACATAACTAAAAGTAAAGTGAGTTTAATTATACTAAATATTTTTGAAATATGTTGAAGACAATTATAATTTATATTTAGTTTGAAATTATGCACAGACGTCTTTCTATAAATTGTTCTAATCCCCAACTCCCAAAAGGATGTAAAGGCTGCTATATATATATAATTTCTAAAAATGTGATAAAAAACATCAAGATGTGTATTTACTGAATGTGCTACCGAACCTAACTTTGTAGTTATACATGAAAAATAAGGCTGAATTAACATTACACCTCTTCTCTTATCACTTTTTAACAATTACATTTCATTTTTAGTTTGGTAGTAAATAGGTTCTAATAATAAAAATTAAAAATATTGGAAGAAGGAAAATCTTTCTCCAAATATTCAGTTCAAGCACAAACACATTAAGCAGTCAAATTTTGTTTATTAATTTCACTGAAGACATAAATACTCAAGAGTTGTATATATTTCGCATAGAAAGATTATTTTATTACCAAAAAAATATCATTCAAACTTACTATGCACAGATACTGTTCTTAGGTACCCACAATCATTCAAGTTTTGTGGCAAATTAAATGATTTCATTCTCTTCTGAAGCTTAGCTGAGCTGCTAAGTAATGCACAAAAATTAAAAGTAAAGGATTATATTTTAAATAAAATCATAAACAGTAAATTGTAGTTGATAGAAAATATCCTAAAAACACAATAAGCCTAGGAAAAGTAAGGACTTACCTTTACTGGTTCCAGAACTACTAGGTGGTCATACCATGTTATAAGACTGGAATAAAGTTCTGTGTATTAAAATCTCAAAAAAGTATAATTTAAAAAAATTAAAAAACCCATAAACATTAGGTTTAACACAATTAATTACTCAACACTTGTTATGACATAAATTTATTAACAAATTTGTCAAATATCTAAAAACAAGTTCACTACATTTCAAAGCAGGCATAAGAAGATGCTGAATTACACAGTACTTTATAAAATTAGATTTTTACAACATTGAAGAGTACAGTCTGAGTTTACTACATATTCGAAGAAATAAAAGTAAGCATTCAAAATATTATCTCCAAATTAATGACAAAAAAGATCCATTTGTGCAATATGGTAATGTTATCACATGTCTAACTTGTATATTGTGTAGAATAAAATATACAACTGACTTGAACTAATGATATGCAAGAGATACAGCTCTGTCTTTTATGATCAGCCATCTCAATGTTAAACCATTACCATTTAAATGCACACAGTTGTTGTAATGAACATGGTGGGGTGAATTAAAGCTACTCTTCTTTAATCAGGGATGCCAAGAAAACCCACTTGTAGAGAAATATATATGTAAAAACGGTTTGGTCATCAAAAAAAGGTACCGAAAAAGGTCGAAACATTGTTCACTCCTCTACGTAAAATATTTTCTCAACCCAAACGAGCCATTTTTACATATTTACTACTCTTCTTTATTGTTTGTTTGAATAATTTTATTAATAACACAGTCTTCAATTGTTTAGGTTACTTAATCCAGAAGTATGAACTTCAAGCAACATCTGTCTAAAATATTTAAACAATAAAATTTTACAAGTTATTGAAAATAATAAGTAAAATGGTCACATTTAATAATTCAAATATTCACACTTTCCAAAACTTTCTTTTTTCTACTTTTTTTTTGGTGGATTTCTCTTATAGTCAGCTAAATTAACAAGAAATGTTTTCTGCTAAAATGAAGATTTAGGTGTTCACTGTATTAACTTTGAAATCATTTAATCAATTAATACAATATATACGTATTTGCTAAAATATAGTTTGATTGTACATCTATATATACAAATAGGCATAAAATCAAGGTAATAGTCTTTCATTAGAAATCCACACATATCTTGCATAAATGTTTTTTCAAGTGACATGGTTTGATATTTTTTAAATACTGAAAAATTATAGCAGCAGTAATACACAGAGATACTGCCACATTTTCTTGTAATTTATTTAAGCAAATAAATCATACTATGTGAACACAGAAATAGATATTTACATGAATCAAAACCTGAAACCATTTGTATCTTAGTGTTAACAATTTTTTTTAGTAGTGCTTAGAATGTTTGTTTAGAAGTATAATTTTTTGTTGTATAAAACAGAAATTTTGCATAATTTTTTCAAATGAATAAAATTAAAACAGATGAAATTATAAAGCCAAAAACAAAAACAGAGATTAATTTTCTATAATCATAAGCATCATATCCACAGAAAAGTGGAATGAAATATACCAAATACTCAGAATTTCACAGTTCTTTGTTTTCTGGTAAGTTACTGACAGATACCTTTTAAACTATGCTATTTAACAGTGACAAATTCTCCTATAAGAATGATTTTACTTCATGATAAAAATGCCTTAAGTTTGTATGATTGGAACAAAACTACAAAGGTGAAATAGTCTGGAAGATGTAAGAGACTTCTTATAACAAAATCCTGATAGAGTAAACTGAATATTATAAATTATTATGAATATTATAAATAAAACTACAATGGTGAAATAGTATGGAGGATGTAAGAGACTTCTTACAACAAAAGCCTAATAAACTGAATATTATAAATAAGAATATAATAATTGAATCGTATATGTTATGCCTTGCTTACATACTTAATACTACAAAATCTACTGTATACAATTTACTTTTTTGGACACAATAAATATTTAATAGTTATAATATATTAACTTTAAATTTCTCTTAAAACTGTGATGTTGCTGAAATGCTGAATATTAAAAGGAAGACTGATGGATCACAGTTGATACGTGATAAACATCTAGAGAATCAAGAATATTTGGTATTCAACTTAAAATACTCAAATAGCATTGCACTTACTTTTGAGTCCAACACACTAAAGCTCTGTTTGGTGAAGAACATATTCCAAAAGGAGACCACTTTGGATGGATAACTTCTTCAAGTATTTCTTTTTGATGGAAAATCAATTCTAGAATAGTTCCAGTTAATTGTAGTAAATTTTATGGGAACAAGTAACGATAAAAGCTTGATACAATCTAATACTAACACTTAAATGAAGACTGGAAACATTAATGATTAAAAGTAACCATCAAATATATAAAATATAATTTTTGACATTAGTTTTAAGTTGATAGGCCCAATATATATAAAAGGATGGACATTTTATCCATAGAAAATGGCGACGTATATAAAAATGATTAAAAAAAGTTTGTTTTACATGTTTGAAGACTATACCAGAATTTTATGCAGATTATGATTCCATTAGAATATTTGCCTTTCCATAAGTTTATTTCTGAAAAAAACCCCACAAAAAAACGAAAACAGAATATACAAGTGGAATAAAAAATAACAAATGAACTTTTCTCAAAATTTACCATAATGCTAAACTCTCAGTTTTTGAGTAATTGAATTAGTTTTTTAACAGATGAATATCCTCACAGATATAAAATAATGGGATGACTACTAGTTAGAAAGTTTTTTATATTAAGTTTTACTTATTTTCTCATCCTCAATATATCAGCCACCATAAAACTGACTTATTTAAACATTTTTAAAACTGTGATGCTATTGAAATACTGAATGTTAGAAGTAAAACTGAATGGTCACAGTTAGTTTTATAGCCATTTAAAGAAGCAAAACTTTGTGGTATTCACATTAAAAATACCAATGTTATCACTATTGAGTCTAACATACCAAGGCTCTACTAAATGAGTTAAAGGGATAACTTAATAGCACTTATAAGCATGACATTTTTTTAACAATTCAAGTTAATACAATAGTACTGTGGGTATAGTATAGAAAGCAAATGTGTAACATGAACTATTTAAGTATTTTCAAATATATATGACTTTTTTTAAATTCTTGTTACTTATTCTTACAATGCATGAATCAAATTTCAGTTTGGATATTTCTGGAATCACAAAGCTCACTGTGAATGACCACTTTCAGTCTACTTATCAACAGTTGATTTAGAAAGCTTGTTTTTGGCTTTATTTTATTCTAGTTCTCTAGCTTGTAATACATCAAGTATGATAAAGTCACAGATTACTGACTATTTAATAGAATTAATAAAAGTCAGATTATTAGCAAATATTGCTTTCTTTAGGCACAGATGCATGTGGAGTTGTTAGTGATTCACCATTTTTGTGCTAAGAATTGTAACATTTGTGTCAGTGTTACTGAATTTGAAGAAACATACAAGTATCCATGCTGATGTTTACATAATTTAAAAAGAAATTGGAAAGTAACATAGTTAAATCACCCACTTGTGAACTTTTATTTATTCTGTTAAACAGTACATGTTGGTATGTTTAACTCCACTTCCATATACCTACCCCCTTACTGGATCAAACAAATGCACTTAAAAGAAAGTGATTTAACTATAAATAGGGATAAAAAAATATGATTCTGATTACATTTCATTCTATTTTGCTGCAAAACTTGCATATGTTGATTTGCTAGTGAAGCTTATATGGCTTTATTCATGGTCATGTTTCAATCCTAAAAAAATACAAACATTACAATAAATTATTGAAGGTGTATGGTTCTCATATTGGCATAGTGGCTTACACTGACCTTTTCCTTGAGAGTCTACTTCAATCTTTACAATACGACCATCAGCAGAACTCAACAGTAGAACGGTTTTACTTGGTTCTTCTTTCAAAATACACATACCTGATAAATTAAGCACCCAAATGTTCAAAATATGTATTAAACCATGTAGATACAAAGTACAATTTCATATAGCAAGACTGACTTAAATTCTCAAATTACGTTAAAATAATGTTTTCTTAAATTACATAAATTGTACTCAAGATAATTATATATGATTAATGAATTATTTTCCTAGTTACAATCTCACTGATATATAACCAAGTACTGAGATTTTTCTTTGTGTTGTCTCTTTAACAGATGTCAAATTTTATGTTTCTTGCTGTCGTATTTTCTTGACATGAGACTCAAAATATGCCCCAGGTCCCCTAGGTGTTTATCTCATATTAAAATAAAAATTCCCAAGAAAGGTAAAGTCATGTTTCCTTATTAGACTTTTATATGCAAAAAACGGCTCTTTTGGGCTCAGAAAACACTTCAAATTGAAGTAGAACGGTTTTACTTGGTTCTTCTTTCAAAATACACATACCTGATAAATTAAGCACCCAAATGTTCAAAATATGTATTAAACCATGTAGATACAAAGTACAATTTCATATAGCCCAAAAGAGCCGTTTTTTGCATATAAAATTCTCAACAAGTGGGTTTCTCGACATCACTGATTCTTATTAGACTTTACTATTTTAGACCAATTACTAAAAAATCATTTAAGTACATACAAAATTTTCTTTCAAATAGACAGCTATTGTTGAGAAGAAGAAAAAAAAATATGAATTTTCCAGACTTGCTATCCTTCCTACATATGGTTGAATATTAAAACACTTCTTTACTGAACAAAACAAGATCCATATTTTAAAACAGTACAGTAAAGGACCATATATTACGTATTCAGTTATGAATCCGATTAAGTCATTATATTATCCTGTATGAATCATTACCTACAAATTACAACTTCTTTAAAAAAGCATATTGTACCTGTGGCTGTGAGTTGATGAAGCCCAGCTGTATATCCAGTTGATTCAATGGTCATGGAGGTGTCATTTACAAATATCTTACTACCAATCAAATGAAAACCCTTGCTGACAACTGTTAGGAAGCACCCAGCTAATACCTGTTGCATTCAAAAGAAAGTTTAAAATGAATAGAATAGTGCATCATTTCTAAATAATAAATATTTTAATTATGTTACACTTAATAAAAATGTTTTTAATTTTTAATCACACACATTAATGTAGATTTTTTTTGGATTTGTTATTAATTTTACAAAGCAACTTCAATAAATGTGATAATACTATGGTGTAACCTGAATACTGAACTGAGGATATTTTGAGAACCTAAGTGTAGATGGTCTAAAAATGAGCAAATTTCCACTATTTCAGTTTAGAAGCATTATTCTTATATCTAAATGTTATCTTGAATGGTACAGTCTACAGAACAATAACTTTATTAGTGTAAGTAATATTACAAAAACTGCTATGAGCTTTCAATAACAACTTACATTCGACTGTAATAAATCTGCAAGCAAAAAGTACATATCAGTAGCTGCAGCATACTTCTTTAACTTGTTTACAGGAAATGTTGTAACTATTATTTGATCACATAAAGCTAGTGAAGGAATATATTGTGTATTGCATACAAATTATGGAATGACATTCCATTACATGCTCCCTTACCTCTTCTCAATAAACCTCTCTTAGAATTACATAAAATTTTGGTGTGAAGATACAATTTTCCAGAAAAACTAAACTGAAATATTGATTTTTTTTGGACAATCACTATATTTTTTGTACTCTTTCAATCAATCACACTTTTATCATTTGTTTTGTCTCACTGATAAGTAATTTCTTTAAAACCAAGAAATTTAACTGTAAATAAAAATAAACAATTTTTTAATTACCAAATTAAAATCATCTGAGATCTTAAAAGAACATTTCATATTAAATTTCTCATTTCAGCAAAAGAATATTTATACTGTGTCAATAAAAAGAATGCAGCATGTGAAGTTGAAATAATAAAAATGTTCTCAAGGATCACAGATTAAATTTTAAAAATGTTTTTCTCTCAGTGCAAAACCAAAATAAACCTAATTAGTTGTTTGAAATAACTCTGATTCAAAACATAACTGTACATAAGCACCAAAATTTTCAAGATAATACTTTCAGAATTAGTTAGATTTCTGATTTAAGAACTGAAAAACAAAAGGGGGGGAACAAAGGCAAAGGTGAAGAATGCTGAAACATTTTGCATTACTGATGAAGTCTCCACACTTTATAGTAAAAATATTTCTTTGTAAACATTTATTGTAAAACAAAAATCAAACTTAAATGTTTGGTGCTGAAAAAAAACCATTACAATGTTTTTAGAACAACAAAATATAAGTAACAAATACAGTTAGATTTCTGTCTCTCAAAGGTTGCAATGAAGTAGTTTATTTGTATTTTTACCCTATTCATTAGATCTTTTTCAAAACTTTACATAACTGAATTCTGATTATGATCCTCTCTTTCTATAATCCAATAAAATGTTGTAAGCTATATTGTCAATATTATAATTTGTAAGGTGAAATTGCTAATCATAATGACAATGGATCTAAATAGTTCATAAAGGATTGTGAGCCAATTTCAAAATGACCACTGTTATACTTTAGTGTAAAAAGTGCTCTTTCTTATAGTTATATGTAAGTGTACATACCATCTACATCTAGGCTATACAGCTCAAATTTGTTGAAGGTGGGTGTGGCAGATGTCATGAACTGAAAACATATATTACTTGTTTCAACTGCATTCATTCAGAGAACATTGAAATGAAGAAATCAAATGTGAGCATCTTATTGTCTTGATTTACCTCTTTAACTGCCATTGTAGTATTGAGGATAAAGAGAGCCATAATAGAAAATTTTCATTGCTTGTTGGTCATATGATAATACATCTAAAGTTTTAAGTTTTTTTAATTATTTATTTTGAAATACAAGCCTTGAAACTTGGATAAAATAAAACTTTGAATAATAACCTACATTTTAATATTAATTTCATTCACATTCACTGATGGTAAAGTTGTTTAATTAAATTTTGAATGCAACACAGTGAATTGTGCAAAAAAATGCTCAAATGAGATCCCATTGGTAAAGGGCTAAAAGCTGCAGATAGAATAGTAAAGACACCATCTAGAATTTAGGAGATAATTAATGTAAGCTAGGTCTCAACAAATCGCTGGTGCCAGGTTACTCTGCCAACTAAAAATACTGTATCATAGTACCTACTATACTCTCATTTTACAGGGCTGTTCTCAACAGAACTCAAATCTATAACAATTCTGGACTTTTGGAAATCTGAAACAAATTTCTCATTTTGTAATTCTAAATCAAATTTTGTTTCAAGAATTTTAATAGGTGATTCAGCATTCATGATTTTTCAGGAATGAAAAACTTTGGTTGGACAACAAATTACTAATTTTGTGCTATTTTGTTTTCTTCTTTCTCTCTATTCAACTAATCAGTGCATGTGTTTAGACACACATGGGACCAAAAGTAGATAGTTCATGTAATATTAAAGTGTTTTTTGACATCACATGGTCATTAGTTTTCAATAACTCTTGTGAAAATAAATATATATACCACTGCCTTGAATATATGTGCTGGTCCAGAGAATACAAAAAACTGTGGCTAACAGAAATAGTGGATAATGAAGACACTAGTGTAGCAAACTACAGGTTGGTCGCTAGAAAATCAGAAAATTTGTCAAACAGCTATTTATTTTTACAAAGAATAACTTTTACAAAGTTTTTTAAAGGCATATGTTATATTACACTCATAGATGCTCAAAATGCATTTTATGATATTAAAATCATGCATTTTATTTATGATGTAAAGAAATCAAAATAGAAATGAGTAAGCACGCATTTTATTCATGATCTCATCTGACCCTCAAATTTTATGCTTTTCTAGCAACCACCCTGTAGTTAGCCCAATGTTAAATCTATATTAATTTTTTTTAATATATTTAAGTTCTTATTTAAATTGTAATCTTTTCACTCTTGTTTAATCACATTACTATAAAAAATTATTAAAGTTGCCACAATCATAATTTTAAAAGCAAAGTGCCATCAGTCAGTCAGTCACACTTGATTTCTCATAATTTCATAAGTTACATGAGTGCAGTTCCACCTTGTCTTCTATAATACTTCTTTTGACTGCCAATTCCTATTTTAATTGTCAACATAGACATGAATAGCTCCTAAGCACCTGCATTTTTTCTGCTATAGACATGAAGTTCATTCCCACCCTCTCAATGCCTATAAAAAAATAAGTAAAAAATTACCACAAAGCTATGCTTGGGAATTATTACAAAACACCTTTGTTAAAACAGACTAAAGATATCAATTGTCTGTAAGGAAGAGGACAATGCATACCTGGGCAACACTCCAACACAACTTGAATATGCTTCTGTGGTTAAAATAACTTGCCATGCAGCACAGATCAGCTGATGACAATTGAAGCTGAGTGAAATATTAATGTTGTATTTTGTTTTTGTATACAATGTTTTTAATCACTAATAAAATAAGGTTTAAATATTTTATATTCCTGTCTTAACAGCTAAAAATAAAAAAGGCAAAGATCAGCTTGAACCAGTCAATATTGAGTTCAAATGCATAGAACGAGTGAGCTGCAATAGGAAGGAGTATTGCACTTCTTTGATAGATAATTGTTGTATGCTTAAATGCAGCTGAGCCATGTGGAATTAGATGGAAGTTCAGGATAGTGATGAGCAAAAATTTATGTACTAAAGAACAGTCAAGTTGAGAGTAGTAATATTGGAATAACAAAAGAGGAGGAACTGGTGTAAACGGCAGATGGAAGTTCAAACAAGAAGAAAGTTGCCCTTTTACTACAGGAAGTTTCACTACATATCATGATGTGTAAGTAATTTACATCATAGAAGAGTGAATATTGCCAGCCGATTTCATATGGAGACATGAATGTCAATAAGGCAATCTTCATAATGTGTGAACTACATGGCAATAACTACACCAAAAGTTGATCTTTCAGTGAAAACAGAGAGGATAGTCACTGTACAAGAAAGAAGTGAAATATTCATACCACATTATTTGGAATAAATGTACATCTAGTGAGAAAGGTGTAGTGAAATCAAGCATTCCAGTATCTTCTTAGGTATTGTTAGTTGGAAGAGCTCAATTGGATCTAGCATAATGGCATAGATGACTTTATTTAGTAAAGACTCAGCTTGAGGTAAAATAAAAAGTTGCTATTATATTAATGCTGCTTAGATTGGATTCCATCAGGGTAAAATTGTATTAGTGGAAGAAATGACAAACTCTAAAATTAAGGTGTTATAAAGCATCATTTGTTATATTAATCCTATTACCATGATCTACTTTTATTGTAAGCAGGTATATAATTCTCATTAAACTTCTTTACAAAACTGAAGCTAGTTGGGGAAATAGTTTTAAAATTTAACTTGGAAAAATCCTTAGGTTATGTAGTTTTATAAAAAATACAGTATGTAATTTTGATTTTTTTCTACTACTTATAATAAAATATTCACTACTTACTATAGCTACTTGCACTCAAACTCTGAATAATTCACACATTTCATTTGCATAATCTCTAGGACCTCCTAAAATGAATATCATATGTTTTTAAAGTAAATGTTTAATTTTTTCATTTTCTCTATCACATCAATAACTCTAAATACTGTCATCAGTGTAGAGTGCAATGAAAGGTTTAAATTTAGGAAACGCAAATATGTGCATACCTTTTAAAGTTTCAAATAATAATTTTGAAACCTTTTTTGTTATATGCATAATTTTATTTCTATCTTTTTATTTATAGTTTATTTTTAATTTTCCTTTCCAATTCTTTGTCTTTAACTCTTGTTAAGCAAAAGTAAACCTGCTGAGGATTCTAGAGGTTACTGTAAAGACCACTTCCATGAATAAGCAAGGAAAAAAACACTGACCTGACAACCTACCTAGGAAGAAATGTCCAAGTGACAGAACAGCCAATGACTATAAGGGAAAAAAGATACCATTCCTTCTACATA
Source organism: Carcinoscorpius rotundicauda (assembly GCA_011833715.1). NCBI lineage: Eukaryota > Metazoa > Arthropoda > Merostomata > Xiphosura > Limulidae > Carcinoscorpius > Carcinoscorpius rotundicauda. The sequence goes on from CM022398.1 coordinate 34,717,509, forward strand.
CCATGGATATTGGAAGAGAAAGCCACTAAAGAATTTATTAACAGACATATCAGCACACCATTATTTTTGTATTAGATCTGTTCAAGGAACTTTAGAATCTAAGAATGGATAGTATTGTAAGTTATAGTTTTAGTGTTATAACTAGTTGTTTGTTACAGAGAGAGTTACAAATCATACTATGTAAAAATAAATACTTTTTCTTGTTCTTGGGCAGAAATTGTTATTTCCCAATTGCTTATACCTAAAGTAGATGGAAAAAACCTATTTTTTTCTTTAAAATTTGCTTTTATAACCTGGGTAATGAAATTTTCAAATTTACCCATTTTCCAGAACATTCCAGGTAGATTCAGTGCCAAGTAGCTGATAGAGAATTTTCTCGAATTTCAAGAACCTTTCAGAAATTTCTAGTACTTTCCATAATAATATACATACAGTTCTAGCTGCCTAAGTGAACACAAAGACCTATCTGATTTTATCAGAGATGGCATCAACAAGCTGCAAGCATTCTTCAGATGCCTTCTGCTACATATATGACCAATTTATCAAGAGGAGCAAAAACGTACTCTATGACAGCATTTACTAAAATGTGTGAACTCTACAAAGCATATTTTGGCATGCCTGTAGGGGATCAAGACAAACCCTGGGCACCTCCTTTTACCTGCGAGCACTGCAAAAAAACTAGAAGGTAAAATGGAAAATTTTTGCTTGCTTGAGTAGTAAGATTTTATGTTATACAAATTTTAGACCTTTTAAAATTCAGGGTACATCAAAGAGGAATACAACAGTGTCAAGACCTTGCTAGAAGTCTTGAAGTATGATGAGTATGGCTTGGAGGTTATTGGAGACTTCAAAATAGTGGCATTTCTGATGGGTCTCCAAGAAGGCTTTACGAAAAACTACTCACTTCTAAACATTTTTGTATAACTTTAGTGTAATACATCCAAAACTTGATTCATCTGCTGTTTTATTCAGACTTTATGTAAATGAAAATGTGCAAATTTGCCCATTTTTACATAGAAAATATGTTGATTTCTAAATTTCATTATCCAGGTCACAAAAGCAAAGTTTGAAGGGAATAATGGTTATGTTCTGTTCTTTTACAACATAAGCAATCAGTAAATAACACACAATATCCAGGAACAAAATTTTGTTACAGTGTTATGATGATATTACACCTAAAAAAATTGATAAAAGTACTCCTAAGATATCTAGTAAGATCATGATGATGTAACAATAACAAAGTTTGGAGAGAGTATTCATGAAAATGAGCAATTATCAGTGCATAAAAGTTTGCTCATAAACCAGTGAAGTATTTCATGAAAGTTACTGCATCTATTAATTTAATTAATCAATTAACAAAGGATTTTTATAAATTTAATTGCAAGTTATCTATAGTAAGACATTTCTGCTTGGATTCTGAAATTTTGTTAGTTAACTTGGGCTCATATGTTACCAAAGTAAAATGTAGAAATGTTTTTTTTTGTAGTAAATAATTTAATTCCTTACAGTTATGTGAACTAGACGTAGCTTTATTTTTATCAATTAATCGAAAACTGTGTAATGGTTGGACAAATTAAAACAAAATCTTATACATTGTTGCCTTATTACCATTTCAATTTTTGAAAGTGAATTTTTATTCTTACTGTTATGTAGAATGTTCAACATGCATTTATTTTTAACAAAATCCTAATACATCCTGTAAAATAGTTTGGCTCAATTTACTGGAATAAACTAACAGTGCCATCTGTTTCAATTTTTATTTCATTTTTCTTTTTAAATCAAATAATAGGCCACATTTTTCTGTGCTGCATTGAAAAGAATGGTACTTTTTCTGTGAATTGTCAACTATTACAAAATTAGATAAGCCTGCAATCAAGATTTATGGTATAGATAGAAGTTTATATGAACACTTGGATACAGAGTACAACTACTTTTAAACCATTGGTCCAAAAATTGTTAAATAAGCATGTAAGGGAGGAAAATAAGTTAATCACAATGCAGAAACACTGCTATTCTTGATAGTGTAAGAAAGACACTAAGTCTTATTGAAACAATTTTGTATAAGAGTAGGTTTACTACAGAAACAAAATCACATAAATGTATAAAGCAAATAAACTAAAAATACTTATTTTTTTTAAAGTCAATAAATTAGGCAATGAAAACTATAATCAAGTATACATAGAAATGAATCGTCAGTTATCTTTGCTGTTAACCAAGTTTTGATCATAATTGCTATAATATCTTGAGAGATTTAACTTAAAACTAAATCAATATACTATGCAATGAAATTTCCATACACATTAAAAAATAATAATTATAATTAATGGAGTAAGTTATAAGTTATAAGATTATGTCTTTGTTCTTAAGATTCATGCAGTTTACTGATACATAAATTGAACATATCTACAAGCATTCACATATTTGCAGCAGAGCACATCAAATGTGTAAACTGAGTAAAAAGAAAATTCCAGTTGTAAATAAGCATACTCTAGTCCTATATTCAGATGATTATATCAATCTTTTATTAAGGATTTCCTTGGAAGCTCATAACAAAAATTTACCTTCACAATGCAAATAGCGCTAACAGAAATTTTATCACAGTCTTCCCATAGATGGCAAGTTTGTCCCATCTGCAAATTGTTTTTTCCAGTTTCATCAGTAAGAACAACTGCAGGAACAATTATTACCTGGCCACTGAGAGCTCCTACCATTAAAAAACCTACAAAATATCATACATAACATCTAATAAATACATGTGGAGAAAGTTATTCATTTGTCATATTAACACAACAATGATTTTTAAACAATGGTTAGCTTCTCAGATTCTTCATTTAAACAGTTTATAAGAACTGATTCTAAAACCAGAATTTGTGCTTATGAACAAGTACACTACATGACCAAAAGTATGTAGACACCTAACCATCACACCCATGTTTTTCCTCATTGAACACCTCATTCCCAAACCATGAGCATTAATATGGAGTTGGTCCCCCTTTTGCTGCTATAAGAGCCTCCACTCTTCTGGGAAGGCTTTTCACTAAATTTTGGAAGATGACTGCAGGGATTTGCTTCTACACAGCCACAAGAACATGAGTGAGGTTGGGCAAGAACGCTTGGTTTACAATTAGTGTTCCAATAAATCCCAAAGGTGTTCAATGGGGTTGAGATTAGGGGTCTATGCAGGCCAGTGAAATTCTTCCACACCAACCTCAGCAAACCATTTCTTTATGGATCTTGTTTTGTGCACGGGGGCATTGTCATGCTGAAACAAAAGAGGGCCTTCCCCAAACTGTTGCCACAAAGTTGGAAACACAATTCTCTAGAATGTCATGCTGTAGCATTAAGATTTCTCTTCACTGGAACTAAAGAGCCTAGCCCAAACCATGCAAAACAGCCCCAAACCATTATTCCTACTTCACATTTGGCACTATGCATTTAGGCAGATAACATTCTCCTAGCATCTGCCAAACCCAGATTCATATGTCAGACTGCAAGATAGTGAAGCGTGACTGATCACTTCAGAGAGTGCGTTTACACTGCTCCAATAACAGCTCTAACTGCTTAGTTAGAAAGAAGAAAAAGTATGACAGTTATAGAGCATTGTTTGCCTTTTTATGTGTTAGTATTTTGTGTTCTTAGATGCATTGTTTAATTAAATTACTCGGTGAAGGAGTACCATTATTATAAAAAAGTAGGATCAATTTTTGACAGCTGAAAAAAAAGACCCAGGTAAATTCTATAATTCTTGTTTTCCACATATATCCTTATTATTATTATTATTATTATGGTAAATGAAATGTAAAGGTAAGAAATGTATTAGATTAGGTAAAATAAAATAAAAAAAATCACAACGTATGCTCCCTTGAAGTTTGTGTACTATATAATTCACTCGGGTAATATCAGCTACACAACTGCTGAATAAGTTACAAGTTGTGTAACATGAGTGTTAAACACAGTTCAAAGGGAAATAAAACAATAGAATTTAAATAAAAACAAATGTAGCTTTCTGTTATGATCTGAAGTCATTCTAGAAAGACAAAAAGGGTAACTTAGATTTATTTCATTTTTTTTTTATTATGGTTAGAAGACTAGTCAAGCTGACAGGCCTCATATAATTAGAGTGGAGAAAATTACAGGTCAAATATAAAATTCATTGAAACAAAAAGTGAAATTTATTTAGGTCTTAGAAACTACAGAAATTAAATTTGAGAATTTTCAGATTATGAACAGTAATTTTAATGTTAACATGAAAATTACTTTGCATTTGGAACAGTTTGACTCCTTATATTCAGAGAGAAATTTTTAGTGAAAATACTTCATTAGAAATTTTCATTTTTTACCTACAGAAACTTCTAATGATAGTTTGTTTCTACTACCAACTAGAAAACACCAACAAAGATCTTTTTAATCATATAAATGTTAGGTTTTAAAGACTTATTTCCTTAATTTCGTGAACATTTATAAAAGTCTCTAAGTTTTGATTCAGGTGAGTGCTCAACTTCTGTCATTTAATATAAAACTAAGAGCAACATATCATGTTTTGCATTATAGTACCAAGTAATACATTGATGTTTATAAGTATTTTCAATCTTAAGCATAAATTTAACTTTTTCAAACATTTTAAAGATGAAATGATTAAAGCTAAAAATACAAAACAGTCATTAAGAAAATTAACTTAAATCTGCAACAGCAATTCAAAAGCTTTTAAGCTGTAGTATGAAAATTAAAGTAAGGAGAATTCTATATATATATCAATAATATACAATCTCACCTGACTGAGGACCAGTCTGCTGCCAACACAAACTTGTCACCATTCCTAGTTGAGAATTCCATTTGTGTCCTAACTCAATATTTATTCTAGAATAAAATAACAAACACTTAAATCAAACTAATAATATAAGTATCAATGACATTTCTTACCATTTTAATGTTCATCAGCAAAAATGCATCATCTTTTTTAAAGTATACCTGTTTATGAATGAAAGAATACCTTTAATAACAATATCACAATGTTTATAATGTTCTAGACAATAAAACAATGAGTTCTTAATACAAATATTCAAATTAGATCTACAGACAAGTACAAACAATTTGTAACATACAAGTTAAATATTAATATTAAAAGCATAATAGAAGATATTTTCTCCCCAATGCTTTGCTGTAAATTTTATTATTATTAAACAAATTTGCACACTAAATAAACCACAGTCAAAAATCTGAAAGACATTTCTCCTGCAACTCTTAACACTTTCTAAAATATCAATTTCAGTAGAAATTATAAAACAAGAAAATTATAATGTATTCTCAAAATGCTGGTAGGGGTATTAAAGTTTTAATAAGCATACCAGCTGTCTTGAAAATGTATTTTTACTTCAAGTGGGTTTTTCATCATCACAAGTAAAATTATAAATTATGTAACTAGTAATAACAATGTGTAACTTTAGTATAACCAAACCTACTTGTTATTATTTCTAGAAAATTCCCAAAAAATAATTGTTCCACTCCTCATAGCTACAATCAGATAGCAACATCTATAGGGATAACCTGGGTGAGAGGGGGACACAGCAAAGTTTTCAGTCCAGGTTATTTCTGGAAGTAAAATTACAAGCATAAAGGAACCAACATCAGTGCAAAAAATATATTTCCTCTTAATCAACATGACTAAACAAGTGCACTCATGTTATATAACATTTATTTCTAAAACTATTGTTATTAAAAATTAAAATTTATCAAAAATATCTCATAAGTAATGCTTTGACACAAAGTTTTAAGTACTTAAAAACATTCCATTTTACTATAATTATATATATTTCCATGAACCAGACAGGACTGGATTATACAAACACAAAATAAGTAATAGTCTATTAGCCTAATGTGCCAAAAGGCTCACTGTAGTTTAAAATTTTAAATACCCTTCTATAATTTTGAGGTTTTAAACAAGCATCTTAAAAGTTTTATATTTTAGAAAGAATTGTTTTCATAGGTAAAATGTCATTCAAAAAAATTTATACAGAAATGGAGATCAATAGAAATGAATTTATTTATAAGCCCACTATGGTCTTAATCTGGCTCTGATCCCTGTATGTTTCACGGCCAAATATTTGTACCTAGTTTATCTCTCTGCAAATCTAAGCATACCAATACAATGTCAATCTTTCTTGAAACTATAATGTGAAAGTCAATGTTAAAAATAAAGTAGTTTGCTTTTTAAAATAGTATTACATGGCTTACTTTAATAAGGCTATAAAACACATTGTATATCTTATGATGTAGTTTTTAATGTTGTTAATAACATAAAAGAGTGAGATTCACTTTATATATTATTTCTCATCACCTTAGACCTTTCAATCTGCAGCCTGGTACACTAGTAATATTAGATATTACAACAACACTATTCCAAAACTTGACTACCAAAAATAATGATGTAAATCAGACTTCCTTTCAGTAACACCGAAAAATCCATCTTGAAAGAAAAGACAAAAAAAAGATTAACTCCTAAATTAAAAATGCCTTTTTTGCATCATATAAAGCTGCATACATACTTCAAGACTGGCAATACAAAGGAAAAAAACAGCCCATAAAGCAGTAGTGTCAAACAAAGTGAGGCATGAATATGCCTCAAAACAAATTTGATAATATGGTCAAAAACAGTTTATGGTATAAAGCTTCATAACTTGATAAAAATGTTTTGAACCTGTAACTTATTTACTTATAAATTCACTGAACCAGAACAATCATTTTTAGGTTATGAATTATCCTCTTCCTTTAACAATGTGAACCCAAATGCAGATGAATGCAAGCACAGACTTACTGTTGGGCATTGTTCAGTCAGCCAAAAACAATGGCGAAAATATGAAACTCCCAACTAATTGCATAATTAGTGCATCATATTGTAATAATAAAAGTGACAACCCATCCTTACCCTACTGTCTTTTTGAAGCAATAAGAAAGCTAAAATTACATGAAAATAGTTTAATTACAAAATTAAACAAACTTTTCTAAAAAAAATTAAAAGAACTTGTTTTAGATGGGTAGGTATATAAAAACATAGCTCTAATTGTTACCAAATAAAATGTGTGATTTTAACAGGTCTCCAAGTGTAGTTCTTGCTAGTTATCTAGATATTTTAAAGAAATTAAAACATAAGAAATATTTTTCACATTACATGCAATTTTATCAGACAACAAAATAGGATGCAAGTAGCCTAGCTGCTTTGTGCCATAAAATGCCAAACCAACCAACCAACCACAAAATAGATTGTTTCATAGATCCATGATTTATAACACTGGGTCTTTCATGCACCATTTGTTAAGTGGTTAGGTAAACATCTCGTTCCAGTTGTTGGAAAAATCTTACCATGTTGGTTATTTATTTATTAATGTGCCAGTTGATGATGCTGTTATTTCTTAAGACAGCATATCCTTGTATATTCCCATGGACACTTTTATCTCTCTAATTGAAATATGTGTAAATGACATTTATAATTGTCTTGGAAAGCACTTTACACGAAATATTGGATAGCCATGTGAAATCCATTTTCTTTGATGCAGTGCAACATTTTCAATGAATATTTCAAAACAGAATTACTTCCTTTCATACATATAAAACTTTCAGAAATTCCTTGATTTCAACGTGCTGATGATATATTTTCTACATGGCCAAATAAAAGAAAGTATTTTGAAGACATTCCAACAAACTTCCCCTCCTTCACCCAGCTGTCAAGTTTAATGTTGTAGGGATGAAAATTGAAAAACTTTTTTGGAAATTTTTATGAATAGGAAAAATTTCAAACCCATCTTTCAAATATATCGAAAACCAACAACTTCTTTGAGGTAAGTTTACTTTTTTTCTTACCACTGTAAACAAATCAAAACAACAATTAGTTCTTATACAATAACTTGTACACTTTATACTAGCTGCAACACTAACACTGAACCACTAGAGGAAATAAAGGATGAATACTTTTAGAATTACAAAAATATTTGTATACTAGTAAAGAAGACCTGACTTCCAACAGAACAGTACTAAAAGATAAAACACGAAGTGTTCATACCATGCCAATCATGTGAAAAAAGTTATGTACATGAAACCAGAAGATTTCTTGACACTATAGTTTTTGAACATAAAAAAACATCAAGTATGAAAATACAAAAAATACAGTTTTTCTCCATATGATATTCTGGCCATCAAATGAATTGGAAGTCAATAAGAACTGTATTTAAAACAGATAACTTCCTGGGAAGAAAAACTGTTAAAAGTCACTCAATTAAAATGCTGCTGAACTTAACCACCTCTTAAAATCACTTTAAGGTAAAAAAATTTCCTGTATATCTAAAGGAATTAGCAAATTAAAAGTTGTAGGATCATGTAGATGCTGTTGATCAGTTTTCATATCAAAATGCAACATGAGATTTGAGGACACACGTGTCACTAGTTTCTCTAATACCAACACTTCTGACAACTTGCTCAATTTACTTTTTTTGTTCTCCAAGTACTACACAGGATATTGTGTTGTCCCAAACTAACACAAAAGTATTTCAAAATATACCTCACAACACTTTTGAAATCTTCAAAAAATTGTGTTTTATTATAATTTCTTCTTCATAAAATTATGAAGACTACAGCAGGTATGTGTTAAATTATTTTGTGCATATATATTTTTAACAGTGAAAATATTATAACTCGTGTTGGTACATTATGACTGCTAAATAAAAACAAACTGAAACTTTTTGACAAGCCACTTATCTTCCATTATTCAAACTACCACAATTTCCTCTATTGCGTTTAGGTCAAGCTTGTCCTGCTTTTGTATATGCTAACTGGAAAAGAAGCAAATTACAGAAATCTATAACTTTTATCAAACTAATCGTTTCTTTATTAAAAAGTTAAATATATTCTGACAACTGAAGTTATAATCAGCTAAGGTAAAGCAAAAATCTGTTAAGCTTCAAGTAATACATTAACTAATAACATACACGACACAAATTTGTTTTGTGCATGTTTCATCACAATTTGTTCTTTCACTACCTTCAAAAGCTCGGTGCATAAAAATACACTAATTACCATAAACCAGTTCTTAGGTTTAAGAAAAATGCATTTATTGACATCTTTCTTAAAGATGTAATGATACTTTTACAAAATCAGCACCAAATTCAGTACTCTTCATGATATATATTAACATGTTTCCTAGACTCAAGGCATTATATATGGTAATTACAAGAAACGTAACTGAACATTGAGACATTTTGGAAAACAAACACAAGTGCAAACAGATTTTCAATACACATCACATAAATCTTTGATCATTCTCTGCTCAACACCAGGATTCATCTTATTTTCCAAATGCAAATTTACAGTCATTAAATGAACAGATACCTATCAGTGAATCTTGATCAACTCCTGAAATACCAGAACAACCCAAAATACTCATGAAACACTAAAGTCAAAGCTCTATTAAAGTGAAGCAGCAACTAGCAATGCACAATCTTCTTAAGTGCTGAAGGCAATTGGTTCTTGAAATTTCCTCTGTAAATGATACGAGACCAGTGTGTGTTCAAAGTAAGAGGCAGACTGTTAAAGATTTTGAGCTGTATAACATTTGTGTGCACCATGTTTCTACACAAATTCATGAGAGATGCAACTACTTCATAAAATCATTTGGATAGTCAATATAAATTATATAATGCATGAATAAAGGTAAACATGTTTTTTGAACATTATATAACAAATATTTACCCAGGATTTGTTAATGATAACTAAGATGGAACATTAGCAAGGGATGGACCAATAGTAAAGCCCATATAGCAGTACTCTCAACTCAGTCACAGAAATTTTTATTGGAAAAGTTAATTTTTCACAGAGTGAACCAGAAGTTAAAATTTAAGCCTTCATTTACCATTTCCTTTGAATAATATGCTTTACTCAAAAGAGATGGTGGTGAACCTAAGTTCCACCTGATATTTCACAATTACTAGATTACTTTTTATGCTTAATATTCTTGGAAAGCATTTTCTCTTGCCATTGAATTATGAGATAAAGGTTTCCAAGAAACTAATGAAAGATAGAAATTTAAATACATTTTTAATGCCAAATAAAAGAAAAAGAGGTCTGAACACTGCTTTTTAAACACTGGCAATTAAATACTACCAGTAATAAGAACTACAAATCTACATTCCTAAGCACAGAAGTATGCTCTTGTGGAAAGTTGGGTTCTGGAAAAATTTGCATGCTGAAAAGAAAATTGTAAAATATTACAGTAGTTACATTTGAAAATAGAATCAAATGAACTAATGAAAAATAAATGCATACTATACTGAAAATAATTATGTAAACACACATTATTACACAAAATATACAATAAAAATAAACTGTATTGTGCACTAGTATTTTGTATTTGGTTTAACCATAGTAGTACACATGGTTTTTACTGCAATTATAATTTTATCAATGCATAATTGTGAAGTATTGTTTCAAATGTAGTGCATTGCTTCCCATAATTCAGCTGAGTAGCTTGATTGACACTTGATATTCTCAGATTCAATACGAGTCTGTACACTCTTAACCTTGTTAATAAATCAAAATTTAATATTATACAACTAAGTTCTTAATTTTATGAAGAAATAGTTTTAAAAAATCTTCAATCTCTCCTAGTATAAAAAAAATATTTATTTTCAAGATTTTCTTCCTTCTTTAATTAATTATCCCCCCATTCTGAACTATAGAATTTACTATAGTCCCTCATGTACTAGTTAGACCCAGTTAAACAACAATAATTGGAGGACATTGCTTTCTCTTTATATTATTATCAGATTCGTAGGTGCATTGTGTGAGTAAATAAAGATTATTTAATATATTAATATCATCAGAAAAAAAAGAGTAGACTTAACTTTTATCAGCATCCAACAGAAAAAAGGACAAAACAAGATTAAAGGTACCTGTATTTTTGTTTTTCCTGTATATTCTTTATTTATAGTTATAACAGTAACATGTAAATACTTAAAGCTTATTAAGTTCAATAAGATTATATTAAGTACAGAAAAAAATGTTTTTTAGAAAATATGCTCACGGGCATCTTATGTATTATATCATTCAATATGTTGACATGATCTATGTGTTTACCAAGTGATTTATAAATTGTGTGGCAGAATTATTAGTTAGACACAGTTCAATAGACAATAAAACAATAGTTAACTATGAACAGATGTAGACCATTACAAACCGTAAGCTATTTAAGATAAACAATTATGTATCTTACTTTGTGGAGGTAATATTCATACCTAAAATAAAATAATATTCATACATAAGAATACACATCATATTTTTGGCAAAAAAAAAAGGCTTCATGGTTTGCCTAATAACTTATACATTGTCAACTTATTTCAGTATTAATCATCAAAATTTCTCAATGTTTCTTAAATAAATATGTTATTTTAGTTGTGAAGATCATCATGTGATCTGCTCAATGAAGCATTTTAATTAACCAACTCAAGACAAGCCCATACCTTTTTGACACTTTACAATCCTTGTTACAAGAATATATAAATTCTTAAAAAATGAAAATTACCTCATCTCACAGTGCCTTCCATTAAGTCTTGTTAATCAACCAACAGTGCCACCCCTCCAAGTACTCGACCATCACACAACTTGTCATTTCTGTACAGAGAAAACTGCCGAATGGAGACTGTATCAGCATATTTGAGAAATGTTTCTTGTAGAGAAAGACAAACAGGCTGGTAGGAAGCAATCAGCGTTTTGATATCATCCATATTAGAACGTAAACCTCGACAGTTCCATTGTATCAAGGTGGCCATTTTTAAGAACGGGTAGGTGAAGTGGCTGGATAACCCTTCGGTTTACAACCACGTCTTTTTTCTTTACTGTTTTTAATCGGAGGAGGTCTATCAACCTCCATGGATCCTGCTCTGGGTCTATCAACCTCCATGGATCCTGCTCTGGGTCGAGTGGGCAGGTTTTTATTATTGGAAGGGGAATCCAGTGACTGAGGACGTGAACGAATAATTTTGTCTCTTGTGGTGAGAGAAAATGATGTATCAGAAAAAATACCTGTATTTGAAACTGAAGGATGTGGATCTTGAGGTTTGTTGGAAGGTATGGGAGGAACAGAGATGGGTGTGGAAGTCGATTCATCAACCTTTTTAACCACAGATGTCAAATTTGTTCTGAAAACGATTCTCTTGTGGGCACAGAGAGATTTGTCTGCACTCCCACTGTAGTTGTGGAATGAAGTGCAGCAGCATATGTCCGAGATGGAGTTGTGGACAGCAATTTCCGAGCCTCAGGATAACTAATGTTATGTGTCGTTTTCAAACGCTGCACCTCATTTTCCTCCAACCATTTTGGGAAAGAATGAAAGTAAGAGGGGTGAGAACCATTGCAGTTTATGCAATGTGGGTTCATGTCACAGTCATAGGCATCATGGTCCTTCCCTCCACAACGAGCACATGTCAGGGAACCACGACAAAATGTCTTTGAGTGGCCAAATTTCTGACATTGGAAACATCGAAGAGGGTTTGGAATGTATGGCCGAACCATGCAAATGAGATAGCCTGCCTTGATGGTGGCAGGTGCACGTGGTGAAGTAAATGTTAAAACGAGGGTATTTGTTGGCAGTGTAACTCCATCTTTGCGAGTGGACATGCGCCTCACTGCAGAAACTCCTTGAGTGGAGAGACCAGTGAGAATCTCTGACTCGGAAACGTTCTTCAAATCCCTTTCAACAATAACTCCTCGTGAAGAATTCAAAGTAGCATGGGGTGTAACCTCAATAGGTATATCACCAATTTCCGTTGAATTCAAGAGGAGTTCACTGTGTTGGGATATGGATGTGTCACCAGATCGTAGCTTCTTCGCTGACTTTGGAGAGCCAGCAAGTCCCTCTAGTCCCTTTTGAATAAAAAAGGGGACATTTGCCCTAAAGGTTTTTCTGAAAGAGAATGTAATATAAGAAAATGAGGTACGTGTGTTACTGATGTTGAAGATTGCTGTTCTGAGTATTCAAGACGTGGTCGCTTACCCACTGACTGTTTTTTTACAATTCTATTTAAATTTTTTGGAGGATCCATGAGAAAGATGAAAGGTTTCAGTACCCATTGACCCCACCCACCATGAAGCCCTACAAAGTCATGCAAGGACAATGCAGGAACGCCATGGTTTCGTGAGCACTATACCCAAACACCAGCATCAGGCACAATGTCCACAACACCCATTGAGAACTTCCAACACTGGTACTTGGTTGACTCTAGCCCAAGTGGACCAGCCGACTGACCCAAGGGGGCCACCCAAAGGCCGCCCATCTACAGGAATTCAAGGCCAAAGTGGTGTGTTAGGGTTCGACCCTCAACCACCAGGATGCTCTCCTCCCCTTCACGGGTCACCACGCACGGCAAACACGTGGGTGGATGTTTAGATCCCAGAGAAGGTAACCAGACAGAACAGAACCTTCCCTGGGAGGTTCCCTCAACCCGTACAGGAATCCACACCAAGGGGCAAACTGTAGGTGTAAGGTTAGATGAATAAATGCTGAGAACAAATGGAAGAACATGTCTTAACTCAAAGTGCCTCATGTCAGGGAATAAATAATGTTCAAATTAGACTGAAGGAGAAAAATTGCTATTAACTTAGGAGTTGGCAGCTTTAAAGGTGATTCATCATAATGTTTACGATTCACATGCAAGAAAGGACTGTATAACAGGTAGCAAACAATGTTGTCTCAGACACTTTCTGAAGACTTCATGGAAAGTTGGGCAACATACAAATGTATCTGTGAAGATAGAGGATAATAATACAGAGATGTCTAACATAAACAACATTTATAAAATACCATTAACATTTGTTGTTCAATGAACAGATCTATAGGAAGTGAAAGAAAGTGACCATCAAAACAATATGGCATGAGAAACCTAGTTTCACAATGGTGTTTACAAGTGGTGCTGATGGTGGAAAGTATTCCCCCCTCCTGGTAAAGACGATGCCAAAGGACAAATTTCCAAGTGGTATTATGGTACAGGTGAATCCAAAGGGTTAGATGGATAATAACACGATGAGACAGTGGTTGGATAAGCACTATTCATATCAACAAAGTGGAATTTTTCAGACTAAGAAATCTATACTAATAATGGCTTCCACACACATGCACATCAGTGATGAGAAAAGAGTAAACAAAAAGAAGACCGTTTTAGACATAATCCCTGGAGGTAAGACAAAGTTGTTAAAGTCATTGGATATTTCTATTAATCATTGTTTTAAGATTGAACTTAGGAAGATATGGGAATTTTGAATGTCTACTGGCACATAGTTTCACCTATACTGTCCATTTGGTTGTACTTCCTGGACTGTGGTTGAAGTGGTTTAATAATGCATAGGACAGTGTGCTCCATGCAGAAATTGTGAATAGATTCATAAAGGTTGGAATTATTAGCCAATAAGAGTAGCACAAGGAAGACTATGAGAAGGATAACAAAGAGAATATTACACTAGACATGTTACCCAACTTGGTGGCTATTTTCTACTCAGACCAAGAAGATGAGTATTTTGATGGTTTCTCCGATGCTGTGTTAATTATCTGTTCTGATAAAATATATATTTGAAAATTAAAATCATACTTGAATGGTCTGTTTATTACCAATGATTATATGTCTAGACAATTTCAATTTTTAAGAATTTTAGTCATTCATGTGTTATTTCGTGTACATAATAAAAGAAATAAAATTATTTAAAAAAATATTTTTTATTTCATATTCTCTATTTCTTGGTTAACTTTTGCTCCTCAAATTTCTGCATATTTCTCACCATGTTTCTTCTGGCATACTGTATACAATAAATTACTAGTACACTTGATCTATCCTCATTTTATTACTCCACTTTGATTTTGTATGAATGAAAGTTGAAAAAAACAAAATATTTTACCCTCTAGATTTGTACTTCATAAAATACAGGAAGTCACAAGAAATTTCTATTGGATTGCATGCATCATGTAAGAAGCATAGCCTTAGATACTTAAAAATCACTTTTGTAGAGTTCAGATTTTCTACTTTGCCTACAAATTTCATCAACACCCTCTTTAGTCCTACTGAAAGTGAAATGCTGCTTAATTTTCTCACATTTTAAACATTGTGTATTTCATGTGAAATTAGAAACACTGAAAGCATCTTAATACCTGGACTTATCAAACAACAGCTGTCTTAAAAATGTATCACCAATAGAAATATTAGTAACAAACAGGTAGTGCTTGTACTTCATGGATAACATGCAGTTGTAAAATATATCTATGTAACAACAGTTACATATGTGAAAAACTGATAAACAGAAAATAACTGAATACCAATACCTTAATTAATATTATTCACTATTAAAATACTTGTTCTGTTTTCAATTTCATGAGTTTGGATATCACTGAAGTGTTGTTTTGTTGTGAAGTTTGCAAACCAGACACACTAGCCTTTTCAGATTAATCCACATTCTTCTCTGAACCAAACAATTTTGTTCTAATAAGCATTTTGTGTATGAAATAATAGTTCTTAGGTTTAGAATTTTACTGATATAATTTTTCTCTGAATATGACTCAGCATTTCCCTATAAAATAGCACTATTTCAAGTAAAAACCATAGTGCAGTAAATAAAGTTAGAACATTCTTGAACAATATATAATTAATGAGTAATTTTTATGAAATACTTAATGTGCCATTTTTTAGTTTCTTGGCATATAGATTCAGAAAAATAAAAACTGATATGGACTTAACACTCTTATTATTATATTTACACAATACAATGATTCTAAATTACATATAATGTAAACACAGTTGAACATTTACAAACCCATAGCTGCAAGACTGTAAGTTCGGTCCTGTAAGATATGGAAAGCACTCGGTCCCTTAACTGCGGAACTTTCTTTCCACGATTTCCTTTCATGTCCATAGAGCTTCAATGATAAGTCTTCTATCTCTTGAAACTTGTTTTTACAGAACTGGTATACCTGTAGTCGATGATCTGCAGTCAAGGTAGCTAAAAGACACCTAAATACAACAGAAGTATCTGTTTGATGATTTAAATGAATATATTTATCTACATACAGTTTCTATTGCTTAGGTATGTAATAATTTATATAAAAACAATTATTTTTATCCTAAATGTGACACAAATCATTTATTTCCCATGAGCCTATCTAATTCTGCAACAAAAACCTCCATTACTTATTTGTTCGTAGTTGAAAAGGTTCCTCAGTTGGACTTAACAGTTTTGAACTACAGTCAATTAAATCCCAAAAAAGAAAAGAAACATGGTTATTAAAACTTAACTGGAAAGCCTCAAAAATACTTTTCTAATCAACTT
Source organism: Carcinoscorpius rotundicauda (assembly GCA_011833715.1). NCBI lineage: Eukaryota > Metazoa > Arthropoda > Merostomata > Xiphosura > Limulidae > Carcinoscorpius > Carcinoscorpius rotundicauda. The sequence continues at coordinate 34,733,856 of CM022398.1, forward strand.
GATAGTAGATTTATACAGATATTAAGTCAAACAGCCTTTCCCACCTACAATGGTATACGTTTATATCAACTACATGACACTTATTATTGATAATCTAAAATGGGTAATGAGAGCTGATGAAGCTCAAAAACAACTAATTTAGCTGATCATATTACATGTTTTTAAAATGTTAGCTTTACACATTTCATACTATGCTAACACATTAATTATAACCATGACAACATGTTTTCCAGCTGCACCATTAATTTATTTTTAATTGATTATTTAAATGAAAATTAACATATTCTTAATGTTGGAACTATATTTCACAAAGCTGTATTTGAATAACTAATTTTCTTTCTCCTAAAATATATCATATCATGTTTCAAATGAAAAAAAAAATACATGAAACAAACAGTAAACAAAACTTTGTAAAAAAATAAATGAACTCACGAATCTAAGGGAGCAAGGCCGGCAGGTGACCATCTGGATAGTCTATAAGTAAGAAAGCGTGTTGCATTGGCTGTTTGTGGGCTTACAGTGTGATCCAGCATAACAGTATTAAGCTCATCTGTAAAACAATTTATTGTTTTTGACATATAGCTTGGATTGTCATTCTTTGAAAAAGGTACCATAGATTGATCCTGATCCAATTACTATCTAATTTGTTCCTCAATTTTAAACACAACAGTTTGAGCCATGAAATCCTTACCTCCTAATAAATTAATAAACATGTACAGTATTAACAAGAGAAAGTACATATAGGAAAAAGCTATTTAAGTTAACAGCAATATTCTTAATTATCCATCTTGTTCACAAGGTTAATCCACTGAAAGTGACCTGTAATTCTAATTTTTTTATGTTTATCTTCACAAAATATGGCAAGTTTTTAGTAAAATGTAGCAGTACACACAAAAAAAAGTTTGAAAAGTATTTGCAATCAAGACACATCTGTAAATTTTTGTCTCATACTCTTAAGTCAGAATGCAAGATAATTATCATATGAAGGATAAAAGTTTTACCCACCACACAGTTATACTTGTACAACCTTGTAGCAAATTGTAAATTAAGAGGTTTCTGAATTTTCAGTGGTTGCTCTTTAGCTCCATGAAATTAAAGAACATAAAAATATAGCTTCAGAATATCAATGATGAAATTAAATGAAGTATTTTACTTCATATTTTATATCCAAATTCTCACACTAGAAGTTGAGGTTGTTTTTAAATATTTCCTTACACAATAAACTCAAAATTTATATAATATTATAATTTGTTATCTATGATTTGATACCATGATAATTGAGTAGTTAAATGTTTGAATGTTAGTCATTAAAACATTGTTGCATGTGCAGTTTGACCTGTATGCATCCTAAGGTTTAATTGCAAACACCCATCTACTTAGTGTGCAATCAGTCACACTGGCACATTCATGTTCTCTTCCCGGGCATGGTGGTCAACAGTTTCACAAATTTCATGTTTCTTTCAATTTTCACAGTGAGATTCCACCACCAAACATGTATAATTCTATGAAAAGCAAAGGATGAAATACTTGAAGAGGCATCAGTCAAAACTCTGAAAATAGCAAGTGTGATAATAGATATTATTCTAAACACCTAATATGCTATTAACCATTAACAATACTTGTATGAACTGCATATGATGGAATAACTTGGTCTGCAAGAAAATTGGAGAAAGGAAACTTAGAGTAAAAATCATATAATAGTTTTAAAAATATGCCTGTTGGATTTAAAAACAAACAAAGTAGAATGAAGAATAAATTTAACTGTTATTATTCTAACATAAGTACTAACAGGAATAAAAGAGAAATGTTCAGAGATCTTATTGAAATGGGAGGCTACGTTGTTACAGAAAATACTAAATGTGGTTAAATTAGGAGAATAGTTAACAGAAATTATTTTCAAATTAGAGGTTACAGGTTATTTAATAGTGATAGATTTAAAAAGTGGATGAATCCACTTTTTATATAAGGGATGAACTGCATGGAATCTGTTAAGATTAAATACTTCTTACTGAGTGTTTAAAAAAGGATTCAACTCAATAAATTCCATTTACTGACTTTATACTGAAGTCAATACATATTTATTTTGTTGTTTGTACCAATTTAAGATCATTTAAAAAAGTCAAATGTACATACTGTGTTTTGTAATACAACCACTTCCTCAGTTATACCACAAATTACCAAACCACCCCCTCAAATCCATGTTATAACTGGCTGGAGAATATTGTATGTTAAAGGTCAGCAAAATACTAGAAACACATGCTTAAAATAATGTTGATGGCAAGGTTACTTTAAATTTCCTTCTGCTTTTATAAGATAAGAAATATTTCTCACAATGAGTATTCCATGAGTTTTAAAGGAGGTAAAATTAAGTGTGTGAGATTTTGTCTTATTTTTAGTAAGTCAACAGAAACTGGGCAAGTGCTTTTCAATTTTTGAAATGAGTGGTTTGTTGTAACTCCAATTAGTCTTAATTCTGTTGTGGGAAAAATTGTAGTACAATAAAATATGCTTTACCAAACCCTTCAGTGAAATATATCTTAAATGAAAGCCAACATGATTAGCTACAGGAAAATCGTGTCTTACTAACCTGTTATATTTTTTGAAGATGTTACACAACAAAAAATAACAATGATACGAGTTGGGGAAAACTAGTTAATTGAATTGTAGGGTGATTAGATTAGAGAAAGCAAACAGTTGAAATAAATGGAGTCTATTCAAACTGAACATTTGTTACTGATAGACTATCTCAGGGGTTATTGCTAAGATCTTTGATCTTTCTCATTCATATTGAATCTTATCCTATATGACTTTGGAACTGGTGGTAGAAGATATGCGAGTTGTGAACTAAATCCAAGATTCCTTCTGGCTTTGATGTCTTACCTACCAAGCATGTGCTTGGGCCTGCTGGAAAGAGATGCACTTTGAGAGTGTGGGATATCTATGGAAAGTATCCCAGGCCCATTTCTGAGCCTTCCGTGCTAAGTGGCAAGCAGGATTCCACCATGGATGAGGATATCGTGGAAAACGTGTCAAGGTTTTAGGAATACACTGAGCAGTTGCATGTATGATACAATCAGTTTCTGCTGCTACACAATCGTCTATTGATGGCTGATTTACGATGGCAGGATCAAGTTCTGCGAGAGCAGTGAAAGTGGACCAGTCTGCCTGATCCAGCTTCCACCAGGGCACACGGGTAGGGTGGCATCAAACATGGCCAGTCTATCTCAAAAGGATCGAAAAATGATCACTGCCTAGTGGATAACTGTCAACCCTCCATGATAAATGGGAGAATAATGAAGGGGAGCAAACTTAGAGATCAATAGTGGTAAAGAACTGACTAGGTGCATGAAAGTAAGTGGAAGAACCAGTATTGAAAGGAGAAAGGTTGTCATCAGAGAGCATATGCTCTACATGGTAACCCCTCCTATCAATATCAGCACTTCCTAGAGGGGATGATGTCCATTAAAGTTCCCCAGGATTAAAAACAGAGAAGGCAACTGTTCAATGAGAGCATCAAGGTCTGATTGATCATATGTCTCTCCAGGGGACAGGTAGAGAGAACAAAAAGTGATGGCACGATTCAAGGAAATACGGATGGCTATGGCCTCCAAGGGTGTGTTGAGTGGTAAAGACAGAGTGGGCACATGTTGATCAACAATCAGTGCTACCCCTCCATGCACTCATCCATCACAAAGAAAACTGCTGAAAGGTGACTGTACTGGCAGGTTTCAGAAATGTTTCCTGTAAGGAAAGACATACAGGATGGTAGGAAACAATCAATGTAGCGATGTCATCTAGATTAGAACGTAAACCGCAACAGTTCTATTGTATCAAGATGGCCTCCATTGATCCTGCCCTGGATTGATTTGGCAGGTCTTTGTGCTGTTGAAAGGGGATTCCAGTGCCTTAGGACATGAATGAATGATTGTTTTGCATCTTGGGGTGGGAGAAGAAGATATATACAAGGAAATGCCTTTACCTGGAACCAAAGGATGTGGTCTTGTGGTTTGTTGGAATGTATGTAAGGGACAGAGATGGATGTTGAAGTTGATTCATTAACTTTTTTAACCATGGATGTCAAAAGACTTTTCAAGTGTTTTGAGAATAATTCTTTTGGAGGCACATAGAGATTTGTCTGCACTCCCACTGTAGTTGTGGGAAGAAATGCAGCAGCAAATGTCCAAGATGAAGTGGTGGACAGCAACTTTTGAGCTTCAGGATGAGTAATGTTATGAATCGTTTTCAAATGCTGCACCTCTTTTTCTTCCAACCATTTAGGGCAGAAACAAAAGTAGGATGGGTGAGAGCTATTGCAATTGATGCAATGACAGTCTGTTTCACACTCATAGGCATTGTGGTCCTTGCCACCACAACGAGCACACATCATGGTACCACAACATGATGTCTTTAAGTGACCAAACCACTGACACTGGAAACATCGGAGAGGGTTTGGAATGTATGGCTATACCCTGCATTTAAGATAGCCTACCTTGATGGTGGCAGGTGGATGTTGTGATGTAAATGTTGGCATCGTAATTCCATCTTTGCGAGTGGAAATATGCCTCACTGCAGAAACCCCTTGGGTGGAGAAGCCAGCAAGAATCTCCGACTCAAGGATGTTCTTTCATTCTCAACAATAACTCCTCTTGATGAATTCAAAGTAGCATGAGGTGTAAACTCAATTGGTACATCCCCAATTGTTTTTGTATGCAAGAGGAGTTCACTATATTGAGATGTGGATGTTTCCACCAATATGTCACCAGATCGAAGCTTCTTACTAACTTTGGAGAGCCAGCAAGTCTCTCTACTCCCTTTTGAATGAAAAAGGGACACATTTGTCCTAAACGTTTGTCTGAAAGTGAATGCAATATAAGAAAGTGAGGTACTAGCAGGTGGTAGAGATGGTGAGGATTGCTGCTCAGAATCTTCAAGACATGATCATTCACTGATAGACTGTTTTTTCACTATTTTATTGAGATTTTTCAAGTGAACCAGCCGACTGATCCAAGGGGGGCCACCTCAAGGCTGCCCAACTACAGAAATTAAAGGGCAAAGTGGTGTGTTAGGGTTGAACCCCTCAACCACCAGGATCCTCTCTCCCCTTCGTGGGTCCCCATGCATGGCAAACATGTGCGTGGATGTTTAGATCCCAGAGGAGGTTTGTTTGTTTGTTTGTTTGGGAATTTTGCACAAAGCTACTCGAGGGCTATCTGTGCTAGCCGTCCCTAATTTAGCAGTGTAAGACTAGAGGGAAGGCAGCTAGTCATCACCACCCACTGCCAACTCTTGGGCTACTCTTTTACCAATGAATAGTGGGATTGACCGTCACATTATACACCCTCACGGCTGGGAGGGCGAGCATGTTTTAGCGCGACCCTCGGATTACGAGTCGCACGCCTTACGCGCTCAGCCATGCCGGGCCCCCAGAGGAGGTAAACTGAAAGAACAGGACCTTCTTTTAGAGGTCCCCTCACCACATACAGAATCTACACCAAGATGAAAGCTTCTAAATTCTTTTTGCTGTGTTTTAAAGATAACAAGGATGAGACAACACAAGTATGAAATTTGGAAAAGTTATGTTCCAGTTAAGTTTTATTTTGTTAATACAGTGTTTGACTTAAGGAATGAGTTTTTGTTGACAGTAATAGAGGCCAGCTTCTCACAAGAATTTAAGAGAGGAACTGATGATTTGATCACGGAAAAAGGTTGGTTTAAAGTTTTACTCTTCCAAAGAGTGAGTGTGCAAGGGCAGCCTTTGTAGATTAAACTGTTTCATGTTGTCTGCAGATGATATTATATTAAAAATAAATTCCTTTGCTGACAATGTAACTGTCAGACTTTTTTTTAAATAAATTTCTCAGCTTAACCATGGAAACTGTTTCATAAATATTGCTGAAACATTATACAGACATTATTTCAACAAATAACAAGCACTCAGCAACCCAATTTGAAAATATTCTATGTTAGCAACTGATTATGCTGAGATAGAAGTTTCTGCAGATATCTCAAGGATTCTAATAAACAGATGATAGCAGATAAACATGAAAAAAAAACTTTTAGGAGTAAAATAGTTAAAACTAGTTTCCTGGTCTTTGTGCAACAATTTATTTCCAACTTAATGATTTTTTAAAATTCAATACATGGTATGAATTTTACACATTTCCAAATAAAGACCTCTTTTGCAGTGAATTAGCTACCTGTGAAACCCTAATTTTTAGTATTGTTAAGTGATTCTAACTTAATATTTAAAATAGTACTACTGATTTACAAAACTTTTATGCTGTTCTTTAGCTACTTGAATTTTAAAGTTTCAACATGTACGAAATAATAATAATTCACTTTCACTTTGTACAACTTTTTTACAGGAAACTATTTGTAACAAGCAATGTTATACACATACTAAAGATATGTATACAGTGTAATCATATATTTTCTAAGCACTGATATAAATACTTGTTTTCAATCAGTATAAGAGTAAAGCACAAAATCTTTTATCACAACTTTAGATATTAATTTAAATCCATGAAGATAACTACAAGCTAATGAAAATGAAGACAAAAATCATTTATTATAACAAAATAATTAACTTCAGTAATTAAGATGATTAATATTTTTCAATGTACAAATAAATGGAGTTTTTCATGATTTCTGACTATTAAAGGCATCTATTACCAAACTTATAGGTTAGCATGAAATACATACCAGTAGTCAAGTTAACAGGAAAAAACTTTCTTTCAATACCAGTACCAAAGCTTAAAGTTTCTTTTGGTGAGGGAATGAAATATTTATGCTCAGGAAGAGTTGGTCCGAGTTCCAGAGGACTACAACAAGATACCTAAAAACAAATGTTCATACATATTACACTGATATAGAGTATTTACAATTGTCTGCATTTTCAAGTAATCCCTAACTTTGTTAAGCATATACAAAAAAATACTGGATTTGAAAAAAAAACTGTTACTTTCAAAGCTGATAAATTTGTAAGAAACAAGATATTCCTATGACTTGAGTTTTTTTCCAAAATAACTAAAAATTAAAACTTGCTGGATTTCATTTTAGCAAACAAAAAAGTAAGTTGTTATAACAATATATTTAAATAAGAGCAGTTTATAATACAACAGAGATGCCTTCTTATATTACAAAATGTATCAAACAAACCAACAGTTTAATTGAAAAAAAAAAAAAAGACAAACCTACTGTTTTTTTTTAGCTTACATGGTGTGTTCATAATCCATGATATAGGCAGACTTATTACTCTTCTCCAGAATTAAAAATGGTAAATATTTTGTTTTATTCTGGATATTATATACCTATTAAACAGGCTGGCAAAAGTTTATTTACTAGTTGTCCATTTTTTATTCTGGAACTTCATGATGTTTCCCTAAAAATTTCAAAATGTTCAGGAACTCTAATCTTTGTCCAGTGATAACAAGAAATTGATGCAATTATTCTTTTTCTTAGTGGTATGAACGTGAAGAGGAAAGTTCATTGTGTATTTTTGCAATTTGATTTCTAAAAATATAAAATCTAATTTAAAATTGTTTTCAGAATATTCAGTATTACTTTTTAGAAAGAAACTCAATCACAGATAATGTACTCATTTTATGTTATAATAAAACAACATTTTGAGGCAATATAGGACATACTGATCACCTCAGCTGTTTCATCCTCTAAAGTAAACTGCAACTACTAGATAAATTAAAAATCTTAAAATCAGCCCATATAATTTATATAGTTATCAAGCTTTCTCTTAAATCACTCAAGTTTTACTACTTCCACATCTAAAGGCACACCATTACAAAAGTTAACCCTGTTTGAAAAATAAAACTGTCTTAATTGAAGATGACTCCTAACCCGCCAAATTTATATTTGTGTCCTGTAGTCCTAATGTTTTGTTATGTCCAAAGATACAAAAAAAAAATAATGCATCAACATCATCAATTCCCTTTACAATCTTAAACACCTCAATAAGAGCCCCCCTTCCCCAGAACCTTCTATTTTGAAGAGGAAATAACTTCTCCATCCCAGGCACTATTGTAGTAACCCTTCTCTAAAGTTTTTGCAACAACTCAATTTCTTTCCTAAGGTAAGGAGCCCAAAACTAAACACAATATTCCAAAAGTGACCTATACAATGAAATTATAACCTCAGTACACTTGTATTAAATATTTCTGGACATGCAACCTAAAATTCTATTTGTTCTTCCATGAGCAACAGCACACTTGGAAACATTTTTATAAAATACTAAAAAAGGTTTAATTATACATAAATACTTATAAAGGTTTTAAATACATGTCATATACTATAGATTATATAACAAACATTATAAAATATACTTCACATAAAAATTGAAATTATCTTTCTTTCATGGTTTTCGACGTTTAATACAAGTTACAATGCAGCAGTAATAACTGAACTGCTACAGAACAGTTTACTTTTAGTTATTTCCACAAATCAGAACTAGCAGTCGCAACTCTATATATTACTAGTATCCATTTCATCATTCAGTAAGTTTGGGTTAAGACTAGAATCAAAGACGTTCTTTACTTCAGTTCTGGAAACACTGTTAAACTTTAATATATATATCTAATATTACCAATATATGAATTCCTTTATCTGTACAAAATGCTATCTTATTATCAGCAGACCAATCTACTGAGAAACCATTATTAACAGAACCAGAAAATGACGAAGAATGTACAACTTTAAACATATCAGACATTTTAAACACTTAATCAATTCTCACGCTGTGTAATGAGCATAAATGTTAGAGGTCGCTTATGTTGAATAAAAGCCAGAGCCGTAAAAAAAGAAAGAAAACTTATTTCGTTTTTTTTTAAAAACATAAAACGTATTTATAAACTGCTGTACAATTAATATGATTAATTGGATATAATAATTTTTGTAAGTGCAATGTATTAAGTTTTGCTTGGCGAATAAAAGTCTCTACTGTTTTTGAAAACCAATCCAAGTCTAATCTCGGCATGCCTTAAGTCGTTAAGGAACTAGATTGGTAATCTGAGGGTCGCGGAAATTAATTCCCCATCACACCAAACATTCTCGCCCTTTCAGTCGTGGGGGTGATATAATGTGATAATCAATCCCACTATTCGTTAGTAAAAGAATAGCTTAACGATGAGCGGTGGTTGGTGATGACTAGCTGTCTTCCCTCTGGTCTTACACCACTAAATTAGGGACGGCTAGCGGAGATAGCTTCCGTGTAGTTTTGCGCGAGATTCAAAACAAACCAGCCCAAGTTCGTTTATTATAACTCTTCGTTTACTATTATGATTGACAAAGACACAGAAATAAATGAATAAGTTATGTTAGTCGTAAAATAATGATAACAACTTATGTTATATATGTGTATATATATATGTATTTATATATACAACTCATGCATCAGCTACTGAATGGCATTAAAAACAAAATTCACGCGTTAGGTATTCAAGATTTAGACAACTAGAAATATAACTACGATTTGTGCAACAATAATTTTTTAATCACAAAACAAAATTTTAAATAAAAGTATGCTCTTCACAGTAAGAACATTAGTTTAACTAGGACTTTGTGTGAGGGTTTTATTACATCCTTATTGAAGTAATCTAGACCTATTTGATTGAAGAGCAAAAACTGAGATTTGAACATAACTCTTACAGCACACTCTCGACCTCAGAGTGTGGAAAGTGTTCTTGCTTCAATAGGACTCAAACGATAAACGATTAGATACTCCGACCGAGTTCTATAACTATTGAGACATATCCAGCTCATTTGAATTTGCATACAGATCTATACAGCTCAAATGTGTTTCTTTGGTTATTATTTCAAACGTGATTAAAATAACTGAATTAACAAAGTTGAGCAGATAAAAAAAGAGAATGATTATTTCATTCCCTTGTTAATTTACAAACTTTTTGCATTTATATTTCTCTACAAGTGGGTTTTCTCGACATCGCTGATATACATGTGTAACCATTCGTAAAAAAATCACACAGTTGTGAATTGTGAGAACGCAAAGTTTGTATCACATCCATTAATTTGAATTGTGCTGTGTTTAAAAACCTATTACAGAGTTGTAAAGACAGTTGAATAAATGAAAAAGCAGACTGCATTACAAAAACGTTTACGCAATAAGGCTTCCATTATTCTCTTTCTAGAGTGTATCGGCCCAGATGGTTAAAACACCCTATTCGTAATGAGAGGGTCATGAGTTCGAATCCCCGTTAACCAAACATCCTCGCCCTTTTATCCGCGTGGATGTTAGAATGTTGCGATTAATTTCACTATTCGTTGGTAAAAGAGTAGCCCAAGACTTGGAGGTGAGTGGTGATGACTAGCTGCCTTCCGTTTAGTCTTACACTGCAAAATTAGGGACGGCTAGCACAGATAGCTCCTCGAGGAACTTTGAGCGAAATTTAAAACAAGCCAAGTCAAACTAGAGTGTGCACTTTGTGTGAAAGCTTTGAAAATACATAAATATAAGTGTTGCAAAAATTAATAAATTTACTTTTCTGTAATTAAATTAAAATATCTCTGAAGCGGGGAATATTTAGGGAGTTTTGTATATATTTATTGTATCAGGGTTCTGCATGGTTATGATATTTGTATGAATGAATAAAAGTTTTAATCATTTCTTTTTGGGCGCTTGTGTGAATTCGTTTTTATACTTTGTTCACTATTCGTGGAAGTCCAGGAATACCAGCGGTATGAGTTGAGGATTTCTTTCTTTTAATATATTATTTAGAGCAGTCAATGGTGTAGGTAATCCAAGGAGCATGGGATACCGCACTTGACATATTTGTGTAACTTTAATAAAGTGTGGTATAATTTACGTTTTTCTTGAATCACAAAGACTTATTTTGGTAAACTTTTCCAGTCTCAGCAGCTAGTTTAAGTGCAAACACAAGAAACCGCTAGTCTGGTAAATATACATGTATTTTAGTGAATAAATATTTTATTTATTTGTTCATTGTTCATGAACAACGTTTCGACCTTCGTGGGTCATCTTCATGTTAACATGAAAATGCATGGGGAGGAAGAGGTTCAGGTGAACTAGACCCTCCCAGGTCTACCAAAAGATCAAAATACCGATAAAGAGCAACGAAGTCACTAAGTTAAGCATAGTTGAAAGACGAGTAGACTTGTATGTTATACATGTGAAGTAATATCTTAATAATCGAAGTGTTATGTGAACTGGGAAAGAATGGGAAATTGTGATTAGCTATTTTACATTACCCAGGCAATCCAAATGTTGTGAAATTTAGGGTAGAGTTCTTAAAAATATAGAAAATTGTTCTGACCAGAAAATTCCCGTCGCACCAAACTTGCTCGCTCTTTCAGCCGTGTGGATGTTATACTGTGACAATCAATCCCACTATTCATTGGTAAAAGAGTAGCCCAAGAGTTGATGGTGGGTGGTGATGACTAGCTGCCTTCTCTCACTACTAAATTTACTAGCTTTACGCGAAATTCAAAATAAACAAAACTGAACAGAAAAGGTAAACAATAATAAATAAACACTGTACAGAAGTAAAAACTAAAAAAAAACAAAAAACGACTAACTAGAATTAGAACCAATTTAATATCTTTCATTTTTGGAACTTTGAAACTCATCTTAATCGCCGATAATATTAAATACATCTTTTCAGGTGTTATCTAAGCGATGTTTGTTTTCATTTTTTCAGTACCATTTTCGAATATACAGTGAAAAGATTATTCTGACAGCACAGCTTTCGTTTCAGTGAACTGAAGTTGACGAAGAGTAACTTAAAATCTTGAAAAGGACTAAAATGACAGACCGAAGGAAAAAAAATGGAAACAAAATATATGAGCTTCAAATAGGGCAGGTAGATTTTTTTATTTTTTGTTAATCACACTATCGTAAAAAACCTTCTCTTTATTTTTTGTCTTAAGGTCAGCCATAAAACTTCGATATCTAAGTTAATGTCTAAAGTGTATATTGCATTAAACTCACGTATAATGTTTTTTTTTTCATCTTGGAAAAACACACACACTTGTTTACGATTAAACAGTATAATTTAAATTGTATAAGTTTTTAAAACACGTAAGTTTAGTTATGCAAGCCACTCTCGACTTGTTTACTTTTTCGGAATTCTCCCCTGACGCACAGAGTCCCTCAAAGCTCAAACGTGTCGTTTTCACAGCTTGTGTGAAATTTATTTCGCTTGTGTTACGAATGATCAAAATTCGTTCACTTTTTTCACGCGAATAGCAAACTGGAACTAAGCTTATTGAGCCACTGCCTTCCCTCTAGTCTTACACTGCTAAATTAGGGACGGCTAGCACAGATAGCCCTCGAGTAGCTTTGTGCGAAATTCCAAAACAAACAAACAAACAAACGTCAAAGAAGTATTAATCTTTCAGTGGACAAGCAGATGAATTTAGTGTCACTTTGCAAACTTTTTTATAGTTAAGCTCATAGCAACGCTCAAAAACTGAAGACATGACAAAGGAATACTTTTTTTTTTTATATAAATTCATAGGTGTACTCATTGTTAAAAAAAACTTTATAGTCAAAATCCGGCTACATAAATTTTAAAATTCTTCCTCATTCAACATTTTTCTCCCAAGATTATGTACATATAATAATACTCTGCAAATTTCGTACTCCAACTTTAACACGTTATTTTATGTGGAAGAAAATATTTTACTTTGGACTGTAACCTTTTTAAAATCAAACACACTTTTAATGTACCATAACGTGAATGTGGTAAAATGTAAATGAGTTGTGTTTGGTAGATATTACCTTAAATACGAATTATATGTATAATGACAACATTATGAGTCTAATGTGAAACAAAGGTAGAAGTCGTAAAAGTTATTAAAATCAAATTTAAATGTGTCACTTGGGTAGAACACAATTTACGAATTATTCATCCATACATCTTTGATGAGAAATACTTTGATTGAGAAAAGAATTTGTTTCGCCAACCGTATTTGTTCTTCGTCACGCGTGTATTAAAGCACACGTTTATTGGATTTCATATCTCAGGTATGGCAAATGATGAATAGACAGATCTGCACTTGTTGACGCCAATGTAACGCGCACGAGATCAGTATCCTGTTAAAATCTCATGCTCGTATCAACACCACATACACAACATAATTGAGTATGGCCCCAAAATAATAAAGGCATTTCTTGCCAAAGCTTATGATGCGCTTGTCGGTTGGCAACTTTCTTTAACACGAAGCCTAGAGTAAATAGGGAATAATATAAATAATAAAATGTCTTAGTAGGATTCTAACGCTAAAAAAACTGTTACACTCTGTGTTTTCCAAACATCATGATAAACTTCACAAATATCCATAAGTAATTTGTGAGGCTAACGAATAGACGTGGTCTATACATGTTATGGTTATGGTTCTGCGAGATATCTTTCTATAGGTGTGGTGTTCAGGCACACTGACATCTGTCTATTGAACTTTGACTCATGGTAGACAAACACACCTGAAATGTTGTTTTTACATATCTTTACATTAGAGTCCAAGATACAGAAATTAAGGAGGAATACAGAAATAAATATGTATTTTACCTCTTTTTTATCACAAATTCTAGGCATATTAATTATCAACCCTTTGCTAACTTTTTGTTTTTAAATCTGACTTTTAAAGTCTTATACTGATATGCAATTAGCATTTCAGAGAAACTTTTGTCCCTACACACTTATGGTATTAAACGAAATGCCTCTTGAGCAGCCAAGGAATAAAATTGCGGAGATAAAGATAGATTTGTAACTTAATTCTCATGCACATGCGATTTCGAATCGCAATGTGCCAGTTAAGAGAAATATGAAAAAAATAAATCTATAGCTTACATGATTTTCATTACAAAACCTAAGCCAATCGATTTCTCATGTAAATACGGTAGTTTTTTGGTTGTTTAACTGCAAGGTGGGTAGTGTGGCTGTAAGAAGGCAAAAATAGATAATTAAAACCAGTTTTCTGTTTAACTACTGTTAAGATAAGAAGCTTATCATTTTCCTCTCTCTCTATGTGTGTTATATATTTATGTATATAAACAGCTATCAGTGTTAATATTATAAAAATTAATGTAACGTTTATATGGTTTATATGTTAGTTATAAGTTAATGTAGATCACATAATTTTACAAGGTGATTTAAATGGTGTGATATTCTCGGATTAATTGATTTCTAAGAGTATTTGGTAAATCAAATTTATAACAGAAAATTTAAACAGGGTAATTAGAAGGTAAATTTCAAGTTGACTAAGTTGGGTGAGTTTCATTCCAAAAAAATTAGCAGACTAGACCCGATGGGTAAAATGAAGAATAAGGTAGGGAACGTGTTATGTTTGCACAGCATAAAATGATGAAATGAAAAAGTTTATTTCAAATTAGGAACTTTCTATTTAGAGAATTATATATAAAAAAGGACGATACCACGGATCAAAATCTGCATATGGTTACAAAAATATCCTGTTCTTTATAAAATAATATTTTAAATCAATTTAGGATTTGGTTGTCTAAATAGTAACCTATTGAGCAGTTCTTACAGGCCCCACAGCTGCAAAGTAAAAAAAAAAAAAATCAATACTGTAATCCAAGAGATCTTGGGAGCAGCCTCAATTTCGATAATCCAATGTACAACTGCTACCGTCTCACTAATCTGGAAGAAGATCCAGTTGTTAAAGTGGCACTATAAGAGAGGGCCGGTGGAATAGATTAAGGACTGAACTATATATAGGAAAGAAGAATACTGTCTCTCAATGATAAACATCACATACCTGTTTGGAAAAGAGGATCTTCTAGTTGCATACGGATTTGACTAAGACAATGAGAGCCTTAACCCATGCCTGCAGGTTACTTGGGCTACTACTGTGGTCAGTGTGGTTAGATTAAAATCTACGACTGCTTTAGAAGATCTGGTCACGGCATTAAGGTGAGGGTGAGGACAGTTGGATCTTGTTACTACAGCTGAGATGGGTATACATTTTGTATATATATTTTGTATTAAGGATATTTTAACGCTTATATATATTTGTGTTCAAGTGTGTGTTTTGTGTAAAACCAAAAGTATAAATTTCTTTTTATTTTCTTGTTTTCATTTATTATCTTATTTCACTTTTTGTCCTCTGCTGTAGCTACGGTGTAAGAAAATACACACACACACATTTTTCTTCTTTTTTTCTTTTCATTTACGTTTTAAAATTGTGGATTTTGTTGACATCTACCGACATTATCTTAGACAAATTACAATGTTAGTGTAACTACCTTATGATTTAAAATGTAATATTTTCATAAAGGAAAAGTTGTCTTAATATTAAATATTTCTTCTCTGTAATATTTTAACGCTGTGTATAAAATTAAGTCTTTTTTTTTTGCTCCAGGAGAAAAGAAATTCAAACACTTTTTCCATTCTTGAAAACTCAGTTAAGGCTGCTGATTTAAAGTTTTATCACACAACGTTACCAAAGGTACGAAAGTTAGGTTTAGCGGAAGAAAGAATTATCAGTTCTAATCTAATACCCCTAGGAAAGTGGGATCCGGATTGTTTTGATGTTACAAAAAGTTTTTTCTACGTCCTGCAGCAATACAGCGGCACGTCTGTAGACTTCTACAGCTAGAAACCGGATTTTGATATTCATGGTAGGCAGAACACAGATAATCCATTGTGTAGTTTTGTGTTTAATTCTAAATAGTCAATCAATTAACTTTTTTTCATGTATACTATATAAAATATAAGCAGAATAACCTAAAATCGTATTATGCTTTTATTTACAACAGTTAAAATATCTTATTTAATCTTTCGTCAAAAATGGAAGGTTACTAAAGGTATTTTAAATACATGTATTAATATAATAAGATTCACTGTTAGCATGTGTGTCACGTAACTACATCTAAACCTGTCCCTCGCTGGTACAGCGGCAAATTTACGGATTTACAAAGCTAAAATCAGGGGTTCGATTCCCCTCGGTGGACTTAGCAGATAGCCTCATGTGGCTTTGCTATAAGAAAACACACACACACACCTTCTAAACCACTGGTTGTACTGAATTCCAAGTGCAACCAAATGGATCATCTTGGTCCTAAAGTTTGCACAAAAGTAAAATGTGTCTATGTAATGATTTCAGGACAGTTATTGTTATTCTTTCTGTGTGTGTGTGTGTCTGTTTGTATTTTAATTGAGTGTGATTTCGCACTTTGATTGTGTTCTGTGTTTCATTATTTTTTTCCCTTTGTGGTCTCTGCATTTTTTGAAGAACTTTATTTAACATGATTTTATGTCTCATGTTTATTACTGATTTTTGTGAGTAGGTTTAATTTTTATTGATTTATTAGATGTTTTGTGTTATTATTTTTTTATCATAATTTTTTTCATATTTGATTAATCGTGGACTATTTTAATATGCCTTAATGTATTTGTAAATTATTTTAATGTGTCTTTGTAATGTGTGGTGATTTTATGTTTATGTTTATTTTATTTTGGTACAGGTGAATGTTTTAATGTTGTGATTTAAATTATGTATTGTTTTTTATTAAAGGTTATTCTCTTTCTTTAATGTGAAATAGCTCATTTTATGATTTTGATTTACGCTTTATCAGCAATCCTTTACTAACCCTATTTACACGGATGGGTTCAAAGTGTGCGTGCCAGAATGTCTTTCAGTATGGTATTATGTATTTTATGTCAGAATTATCAACTATTTATTTCACACTACACTGTTAATTCAGCAACAATTCATGATAGAATGTGGTATAATATACAATTTACAATACACAGGGATGCTGAAAAAAATTTGTTGATATACATTTCGGAGGCTCTGAAGGTTACGTGCAATGAAGAAAAGTACCTTTATTCATCACTCGAACTTTACTTTGCACTCTGACTTAGCGAAATCTGAGTCAAATTAATTTTGGAAATCCACAGATATATGTTGAGTAAAAATACGTTTTGTAACACATCTGATGTTTTTGTGTATCTGTATTTATAGTCAACATTCCTTCTCAAGGGTCATCGCCATGCACATTCGGCTACAAAGTATCTTTCATTCAATGTTGTAATAGTTGTATCTGAGTTAAATGATTGATTTTTGTTGTTTGTGTAACGAATTAGATTGGTTTGTGTGTGTGACAATTTGATATTATTTTGTTTTATATGTAACGTAACCAGGCAAATTGCACCATTGTTAGTCTATCTTATTAAGACTTGAACTAAACTAATGCTAGATTTATTTTTGGCCGTGCATGACCAGGTGGTTAAGGCATTCGACTCATAATCCGAGAGTCGCTGGGTCGAATCCCCGTCATATTAAACATACTCGCCCATTCAGTCGTGGGGGCTTTATAATGTGACGGCCAAGAGTTGGCGATGGGCGGTGATGACTAGTTGTCTTCCCTATAGTCTTACACTGCTAAATTAGAGACGCCGGCGCAGATAGCCCTCGTGTAGCTATTTAAAGCAAAAGTTTTATGTTTCGAGTTTATTTAATGTGACCATTATTATATATTTTATTATTGCTGCGAGTAAACTTAATTGGTTTCAAGCTTTAAAATTAGGGATGGCTGAGACACCCTGAAAATAATGGAGGGAAGAAATGTGTGGTGGCGCAATATGTGTTTGCTGCTTCACTATTTTAACATAGAAAAAAAAATATTTAGATGTCTGTGCAGTTTTCATACTACAAGTTGGTCAAGAAAGAAATTTTGCTATAACTACCTACTGTTATGAGGTATTCACCTAATACCTTTGTGTTCCCTCAATAAATGTTTCTTCAAGGTTAAGCGTAAACAGTAATCTCTTTCACGGGTTGGTGAGGTCATGACTAGAATCAGCAACCTCTTATTTTCTAATGTGGACGGCCCACCATCACATCGGTGGCGCAAGCCATCCGGAAAAAGTATGAAATTTTAGTTTTAATTATACAGGGTGTTCGGAAAGTCACTGTGCACGTATATATTTATTAACAGACATGTTTTAATATAGAATACAGGAGGTAAATATGAATCACAATTATAAACAATGTTGAAAGTGACCCCCGTTGGCATCAATACAGGCTTGGATCCTTCTTATTTTGTTTCTAAACACCTCTGTCAGTTGCTGATATGAAATAGACTGAATGAATGCTGTTATCGCTGTTTTCAAAACTGTTTAGTGACTTTCCGAACATTCTGTATAATATGATGTTCAGTCTACACGAGCTTATTCCCGCTTTTGACTTTCAGCTTTTTAGTATTATTCGTTTGTTTCTTGAGTTTCACACAAAGATACACGAGGGCTATCTGCTTTAGCTGTTCCTAAATTAGCAGTGATAAACCAGATGAAAGGCGACTAGTCATGACCTCTCACCGCCAGCTCTCGGGCTACTATTTTACCAACGAATAGTTAGTTTGACCGTCACATTATAACATTTCGACGGTTGAAAGGGCGAGTAAGGTTGCTGGGACGAAAATTTGAACCCTCAGATGCCGCTCTTTAGTATTTTGTCTAATAAGTGCAAACATTGTGGTTTGTGTTATTGAATAAAGGTTGTTTTCACTGCATGCTACACTGTGCACAGCCTCTTTACTTCACAAAGACAGCCAGGTTCAGATAGTTTAGAATAAGTTTTGTAAATTTGTTGATCGTTTCTCCTGTTATTCCGCGGACTTACATTATTCACTTTCTTGGTTTTATCTGAGTATCATAATATGTGTTTAATTTCGTTTTGTTTTTTATTTTACGAAATTGGTGCCTCCTTATTTGGAGTATCTTGTTTGTGTAAAAATTGATGTGTAGCATATAGTTTTGTCATGCTATATCTTATTGCTTTACGGATAGTTTTATTAAGACATTAAAAACAATAACGCACACATAAGCAACATTTAATAGTATCCCAATCCATCGGTTCTGAAAGTTGAGTTGCAACTCTTAAAACATCTGGGCTTTATGAGAGGCCGTGTTATCCTCTCTTCGCTGTCAATATTTGTTTTCAGTCATGTTTGGATGTCAGAAACGATGCTATCAAGTCTAGTGTATATTATCTTAGTAACGTTCAAACAACGGCAGTAAATTTAGATTACAGAACAAACGTGTATGAAAATCTTCAAGCTTTCATGAAGTTTTTTTTCTCTCTAGATCTAGAACTTTTTATTGCCAATAATTTTATTTCATTTTAATATAATTTGCCTGTTCGTTAAAGCGCAAGATCACAAAATAGAATATATGCATTGTTTCCTTTACTCAGATAAAGACTTAAGTTTTATCATTATAATTTCTCATGTTTACTGCTAAAATCCTGAGACCACTTTTTTAAAGCTTTGACAAGAATAGCTAATCACATAATGATGATGTTGCCACAAAAGCATAGGGCATGTTATCGTATCATGCAACACTGAGGAAAACAACAAAATCAAATACTGATAATGTAATATTTAATCCAATGAAGTCTAAGTTACACAATATTACATAAAGTATGATATGTAGCTTAAAAATACCAATGATGAATATTTTAAAAATATTCTTCAACATTTAACCATATGGAAATTTTCAATGCATTCTAATGAATTATATTCATTAGCTATTTTAGTTTGAAATTTTGATCGATAAAGTTAATGTTATTGATATACTTTGTTTAATATAGTTTCGATCAATTGTTTGTTTATATAAATCACATAAAAGTTATTTTATTAGAAAGACACTTTTGATAAGTTAGCTTATATGGGCGAAAAATCATTTTGTAATAATTATTGAAGAAGATTTTAACCATTAAATAATACAGTGTTTACTTAAAGAAGCTACGACGAAATTCACAGCGATATATAAACCCATATAGCGGTTTAATTTATATAAAATATGTGGTGCATATGTGTGAACGTTGTTTATTAAGTTTTGATGCATTAATATAGGTTTGTAATGAATCTCTTGTGAGTCCTCTCCCCCGTGGCACAGTGGTATGTCTGCGGACTCACAACGCTAGAAACCGGGTTTTGTAATTTTATTATAAAATAAGATTTGAAACATTAAAAAATGCGTAACAGAAAATTGGGGGCTCGTCCGGGATATCGAACAAACAATTTAATTTTATTATAAAATAAGATTTATATTCTATACAGATAGACAGCTTGTATATTTAAAATGGCATTCGAACTTGAAGATTTTATAAACGAATTTAATCGGAATCCCTCTTTCGAATTAATCAGTGAATTAAAAAAATCTGAATTACTTGATGTTGGTAAACATTTTAATTTAGAAGTGAAGCAATCAATGAAGAAAGCAGATATTAAACAAATTATTGTTGAACATTTGGTCAGCAAAAAGGTATTTCCTCAAACAGTTGCACAACAATTGCCTGTCGCTCATTTTGACCCAGATTTCGAATTTAAAAAAATGGAAATGGAAATGAAATTTCGTTTAGAAATTGAAAATAAACGTATTGAGGCAGAACAAGAAAATAAACGTATTGAGGCAGAACAAGAAACTAAACGACTTGAGGCAGAACAAGAAACTAAACGACTTGAGGCAGAAAAAGAAACCAAACGACTTGAGGCAGAACAGGAAAACAGACGCCTTGTTCTTGAGGCAGAACAGGAAAACAGACGCCTCGTTCTTGAGGCAGAACAAGAAAACAAACGCCTTGATGCCGAAATACAAATGGAACGCATTAAAGCTGATAAAGAAATCAATATGAGAAAGGCACAGACAGAAGAAAAGGTTGTCCAAATGCAGTTGGATAATTTTGATGCTTCCAAACAGATTCGTTTAGTACCTCCATTCAATGAAAAAGCTGTAGATACATATTTTCAGCAATTTGAAAAATTGGCCCTTAGGCTAAAATGGCCTACCAAATATTGGACAGTATTACTTCAGAGTGTTCTCAAGGGTAAAGCCCAGGAAGTATTTTCCAAGCTCACAGCCGAGCAAAGTTATGATTTTGAATGCATATGAATTGGTGCCAGAGGCATACAGACAAAAATTTCGTGGTTACAAAAAGTTTGACAGCCAAACTTATGTCGAATTTGCTCGTGAAAAAGAAACTCTATTTGACAGGTGGTGTGATTCCAGAAAAATTAAAGATGATTATGCGAAACTCAGAGAACTCATGTTAGTCGAAGAGTTTAAAAGATGTATTCCCGTAGAGCTAAAAACTTATATTGATGAACAAAAAGCTTCCAAAATACATGATGCTGCTGTCTTGGCAGACGAGTATGCTTTGACTCACAAAGATTTCTCATATAAAAGCAAAACAAATCACACAACAAAGAAACCCAATGACTCATTCAAATATTATGCAAATGTCGACAGAGACAAAAAAGAGCAAACTTCTAATTCTCAAACGAAGACTCCATCTTATTCTATAAGCTCATCATCTACTAAAAACGTGTCATTCTCATCCAAAATATGTGCTTATTGTAAGAAACATGGCCATCTGATTTCTGAGTGCTATAAGCTCAAAAACAAACCATCACCCAATAGTTTCATTTCGCCCTTGTTTGATACATCATTGGTTCCCAATGATTTTGACCCTGTTCAGTCCACTGTGGATTCTAAGTCCAATATTATTGATGTACCTGAAGATATTGTTGAAGACAAATTTAAGCCTTTCATCACTGAAGGTTTTGTTTCTTTTGTTGGCGATTCACATCTACAACCAATTAAAATCCTGCGGGATACTGGAGCTTTTCAGAGTTTGATTTTGGAAAGTGTACTTCCGTTTTCTGAAAAGTCATCCGTTGGGGCCAGTGTGCTCATTTCTGGTGTAAAAGGTGGCGTCGTTTCTATTCCTCTTCACAGATTAGATTTACATTCGGACTTAGTTTCAGGCCCAGTGGCTGTGGGTATTAAAGCCTCATTGCCTGTTGAAGGTGTGTCTATGCTTTTGGGGAATGATTTGGCTGGTAGTAAGGTGGTACCAGAGGTTCGTGTTGTTGAAGCACCTGTTATTAGCCCCAGTACAGAGCAACTCGTTGAAGAGTTTCCTGATGTTTTTCCCGCCTGTGCTGTTACTCGTTCTCAGACACGTTCTCAGGAGTCCAAAGATGATTTCTCTTTATCTGATACATTCATGTCTCACATCGATGAGATTTCTGACTCAACTTTAAGTTCTACTGATGACACTAAGACATTTTTCGACTCTCTTCATCGGAACAAACTTATTGAGGAACAGGACAATGATCCTGAAACTCGTTCTCTTCTACAACTGGCTGTTGATGAAAATGAAATAGGAACTGTCCCTATTTGTTACTACAAGAAGTCAGGTGTTTTAATGAGAAAATACAGACCTCCTGACGTTGCTGTTGATGAAGAGTGGAATGTTATTCACCAAATCGTCATTCCAAAATACTATCAGAATGATATTCTTAGTCTTGCTCATGACCATGTATTGTCGGGATACTTAGGTGTAAGAAAGACCTTAGATCGTATCCGACGACATTTCTATTGGCCAAAGATGTGCCAACATGTTGTTAGCTTTTGTAAGGCATGTCATTCTTGCCAAATCACTGGAAAACCAAATCAAGGGATTCCCAAAGCACCACTGCAGCCTATTCCTGCCTTTGAAGAACCATTCTCAAGGGTCATTATCGACTGTGTTGGCTCAATGCCAAAAAGCAAAGTAGGAAATGAATACCTCTCGACGATCATGTGTGCTTCTACACGTTTTCCTGAGGCAATCCCTTTGAGAAAAATCACTTCTCCCAACATCGTCAAGGCTCTTGTCAAATCCTTTACCATGTTCGGAATTCCAAAAGTTGTGCAATCAGATCAAGACACAAATTTTATGTCCAAGATATTTGAACAAGCCATGCATGATCTAAACCTCCATCAAGTTTCTTCCAGTGCATACTGTCCTGAGTCACAAGGTATTTTTGATCTTTTCCACCAAATTACTGCCACAAACACTCAAAGAACTGGGTTGAGGTTGTTCCCTTGTTACTGCTTGAAGTTCGCGAGGTTATTTCAGAATCTACTGGATTTAACCCTTTTAAGTTGGTTTAAAAAGACAAATAAGCAAAACAAAAAAAAAAGTTTTCACAAGTTCAAACTTTTTTTTTACTTTTAAGGGGGAGAGTGTTATGTATATGTGTAAATATTTTGTAAACGACAACATGTTGTGTTGTGTTTGAATTTTCATTTGTATTATTCATTTTTCCATATTGATATTATTGTTTCGAAGTTTAAACTAAAATATGTTATTTATTTAGGGTAGCATTTAGAACTTTCTCGAATTAAGTAGACCTATTATAGGGTTGTAAATGATTGCTGGTGACTTCCTGTCTAGAGTGTAGTCTCGTGCAAGAACGGATATGCGTGGATAGCTCTGGAGAAATGGAAATTTCAAGATTGTTCGAGAAATAGGCCTATCGGTATAAAAGACGGTGACAAGAGACAGATTCAGTCATCAGTCATCAGTTTTATTCGAAGACAAAGAGTGAGATTCAGACACCAGTTTCATTTCAAAAGAAGAGAGTTAGTTATTTGAGAAAGATTAAGTGTTTGCTGTGAATATTCAACTTGGATTTGTGATTGAAATTAGATCTACGGAAGCCGTGATTTTATTTCGTCAATCTCTACGATACTTCTGAAGTACTGCTTGTGCTGAGATTCGGCGAATTTATTGAACTGTGAACTGTTTCGGAATCTCTTCGTGGGACCAAATTCACACCCTAGACTGGAATTTGAGACTTTAATTTCAGATCATTACATTAGATACAGGCCAGTACCGTTTTGTGTTGTGATTTATTTTGAAGTTTGAAACTAATATTATTTTGTTTTGTAATTAATTTCGAATGTTGTAACTTAATATCTGTCACTATTATTATATAATTCATGTTATATCTGTTATATTCGTTAATAGTTTAGTGTAATAAATTATACAAGCTGTTATCTGCGTTTAGTCTACGAAGAACTTAAAACATCAAAAATACGTAACAATGCCCGTAGTAGGCAGAGCACAGATATATCTTTGTGTAGCTTTATGCTTCACTTTAAACAAACTCCTTTCGGCCGGAACCTGTTTGTCAATCTGAGGATTCCACGTTCGTGACCCGTTGCCACTAAACTTGCCCTATACTATGGCAGCATGTCAACTACAGGTGTGACTTCATGTTGATAAGACTCAATAGAATGAGGAAGGTGCTGTTTACCAACCGCCTTTCACTATAATCCTATCTGGACCACAAAACTCCTTTTACGTCTTGAGTGCATGTAAAATTCTATAGTTGGAGTAAAAATAATAATTATCACTTCACTTCAACAATTTTTTACTTAAAATATTTCAGTTTGTTTGTTTGAAGTTAAGCACAAAGCTACACTATGAGCTATTTGTATTCTGGCCATCAGGATTATCGAAACCCGATTTTTAGCGTTGTAAATTCACAGATATACTGCTGTGCCACTGGAGAACCAACTCTATGGAGTACCACCTGTAAACTAGGCATTTAGATGCATGCTAGAATTGGTCTGCGTTTTCCAAAGTACCGGTTTATATTTTGTAGCTTATAATTATTTTAAAATGTATTGATTCATGTGTAATATTGCGTGTGATTTTCTTTATTCTTTAGCGGTTATATTACTGCTGTCTTTCAATTTAACTTTTTTTGGTATCACAGCTTGTGGTCTAAACGACCACTACTGAAACTTAGACTTGAAAATAGGTCGGGCCTACAGATAATTAACATTAGACAGAACAGCTTATAATCTTTTGCGTCAATGTACTTTGTTGAATAAATAAAACGGTTGGAGCAGTAATTTGTTGTTAATACTGAGATACTGACTACACAAAGCATTTGTAGTGGTGAGTAAAGAATTCTAATGGAAAGTTTGGAAAACATATAAAAAGAAAACAATCTGATAACTTCTTTATAGTTTATTTAGATGTATTTTCATTCCAGAATAACTTTTTGTTATTTTAAAAACTACAGAAATATTCTTTCATGACAAGACATTAGATTAGATTGAGTTATATTCACAATAAAAAAAGTTTGAAGATTTTATGAAAACATATCAAATGATGCAAGGCTTCATTTTAAACAGTGTTTATATTTTCTGCTTCTAGTAGCAGCTGACCATACTGAATATGAACAAATTAGGAGGCCCGGCATGGCCAAATGCATTAAGGCGTGCGACTCGTAGTCTGAGGGGCGCGGGTTCGCATCCGAACATGCTCACCCTCCCAGCCGTGGGGGCGTTATAATGTAACGGTCAATCCTACTATTCGTTGGTGAAGGAGTAGCCCAAGAGTTGGCGGTGGGTGGTGATGACTAGCTGCCTTCCCTCTAGTCTTACACTGCTAAATTACGGACGGCTAGCACAGATAGCCCTCGAGTAGCTTTGTGTTCCAAAACAAACAAACAAAACAAATTAGGAATATATGTTAGGTCTCTTAGCAACAAAAGTACAACCTAATATTGTCATTATTTTGATTTGAATTTCGCGCAAAGCTACACGAGGGTTATCTGCGCTAGTCGTCCTTAATTTAGTAGTGTAAAACTAGAGGGAAAGTAGCTAGTTATTACCATCCACCTATAACTCTTGGGTAACTCTTTTATCAATGAATGGTGAGATTGACTGTCACATTAAAACGCCCTCACGGCTGAAAACCACCTGGCTATGCCGGGCCGTTACTAGTTATGTAGATTAAAGCCAAAAAGTAATATATAAATGAACGATATCTTTTACATAGCCCTTCCATGACCAGGTGGTTAGGGCATTCGACTCGCAAGCTATTGGTCACGGGTTCAAATCTCCGTCACACCAAACATGCTTGCCCATTCAACCATGAGAGCGTTATAATGTGCCAGTCAATCCTACTACTCATTGGTAAAATAGAGTCTATGTATTGAGAGTATAAAATGAGGTGTATAGACAACAAAACTGGCAAAAATATTTGTTGGTTACCTGATTTTGAACCACCGTTGATTAAAAAGGTTTATTTTTTATTAAAATATTCATGATGTAACAGAAGATTATTTAATTCAGAAACAATTTAAAACTGACTAAATATTCTTACTTTCGTGCACTTGGCGTAGCCTCGGTGAACTCCCATTACTTCTTTAATTTAGGTTTATTATACCAACACTCAGTAAACTTAGAAGATTTGCGGCACATTACGGCCCCCTTGATGCATTTTTGTAACTAAAATCATAATGAATAGACAGTAATCGAACTATCCTATTTAGATAAATGCATTTTGATTTTTATGACTCTGATATTTTGAGAAACCAGTCATCCACTGACATTTATATATATAGGTTAAATATGAATTTGACTTATTACTAAAAATACTGAGACATTAAATGCCAAGTGTATTATTGGAAAAATTTATCAACAGTATTAAAACTAAATCTTGTTTATAAGTACAGTCAGAATATTTCTGTATTTGAGTTTGAAAAAGGTGAAAAATAAACAATGTAAAAGTAAGATTATCAGACTTACACTAGACAATCGTAAGAAATATTAATGAAATGTGGACAATCGTAAAAAATACTAATGAAATGTGGAAAATCGTAAGAAAGACTAATGAAATTGGACAACGATCGTTTAGACAGACTAAAAATACAATCTTTACTAATAAATATAAACTTTGACTATCACAGAGGCTCCTGTTTAGTTCTGAAACACAAAGTGGGAAGACATGCAATAAAAAACAACTCTTAATCATTAACATAGCTAGTCCCATCTATAGTTGATTGTTTCATTTTTATGCTTAAAACCACCTAGCAACTATCAACAGATTCTTTAAATACGTGAACTGGTACTCTATAAGAAAACAAATGTTCCAAATGGTTGATAAAACTTCTCTCTTTTACAATTAACTAGCTGTCCTTACTCTTACATATTACCGAAACAAAGGCCCAAACTTTAGCCATTTCTTTTAAGAAAAGGGATCATATTTTCGCTTTTTATGTGACAATGGTCATCTTCTCTTTACGTTTAATAGTTTAAGAGCATAAAATCAAAGAAAATAAATAAACTTATAGGCTTATCAGATATATCATCTCCTCATTCTTAGCTCTCATTGTAATGCCTCTGGATAAACTAAATAGCTGCGCTTGCTTAGTCTCGGCTTGAAGATGAACAACCTGTCGTTTTCGTTTGCTGTCAAGGCGTGTTTCTCTTTTTGTGGAGTCTAATTCTATCACTTTATTCATGCGTTTTACTGTTTGTGATTAACAATCAGAATATTGTTTTTCGTCATTTGACTCTAAGGTACATAATCAGCGTCAGAAATATTTATTATACCTAACTACTCTCTTCTTTCTCAAAATAAAATTGATAAAAACTTTTTTTTCAGAATTTTCCAAATTCAACTTGTCTGTTCCATAAAAAAGTTGGGCCCGGCATGGACAGGTGGGTTAAGGCGTTCAATTCGTAATCCGAGGGTCGCGGGTTCGACTCCTGGTCGCACCAAACATGCTCGCCCTTTCAGCCGTAGAGCCATCATAATGTTACGGTAAATCCCACTATTCGTTGGTGAAAGAGTAGCCCAAGAGTTAGCGGTGGGTGGTGATGACTAGATGTTTTCCCTTTAGTCTTACACTGTTAAATTAGGGACGGCTAGCTTTGCACGAAATAAAAACAAACAAACAACAAAAAGTTATTCTGGTTTCTGACACCATAATGGCAGAAGACTTCTCTATAAGATATACATACATTTTACTGGCGGTATTTCCACTTAAATCAGACAAAATATCCTCTCTATCTTCTGTGTAAAAAATTAGATTACAAAGTGTTTTATTGGCAAGATAAGAAAATGACTAAAAAGAACCCAAATCATTAATAATATTAATATTATTAATATTATCAGCCACTTCATACAGTTAATGATTTTCGTTTGTGCTTAAAATTGTCTAGCAGTTATAAAGTGGACTTTTAACAAATCAAATAGTGACACATAAGAAGATAACTCATAAACGACTTAAAATATTAATAATCCAAATAGTAACAGTCTATGGTAATGGTAACATTAATGAAAAAGCATTTGATCTTCTACGCAACATTGCGGAATATACACTGAAACATCACTGCGGAGAAAATTGCTAAACTCTAAAAGAAAAGAAAATCTTCCAGCAAGACCATTTGTTCCGTGTACTGTTTCCAACATAATATATATTTGGATCTTGAATATTAAAACTCCTCATTTCTCTTAGAACCTTTTCAACAAAGTATTTTGCACCATTACAATTGTTAAGGCAAAACATTTTGTTTTAGTCGTAAGAAAATTGTACAATATTTTCTGTTCATCTCTTTAACATTGTAGTTTTCAAGAGCATTGACTCTCAGTGGGTCACCAATAAATCCATAGGTTTACAACACTGGTCCGGCATAGACAGGTGGTTAAGGCGCTTGACTAATTATTGGAGGGTCGCTGGTTCGAATCTCCGTCACAACAAACATGCTCGCCCTTTCAGCCGTAGAAGCGTTATAATGTGTCTGTTAATCCCACTGTTTATTGGTAAAAGAGTAGGCAATGGGGTGATGATTAGCTGCCATTCCTCTAGTGTCGTGCTGCTAAATTAGGGACAGCTAGCGCAGACTGTCCTCGCGTAGCTTTGCGCAAAATTCCCTAATTTAGCAGTGTAAGACTAGAGAGAAGACAGCTAGTCATCACCACCCACCGCCAACTCTTGAGCTACTCTTTTACCAACGAATAGTGGGATTGACCGTCACATAATAACGCCCCCAGGGCTGAAAGGGCGAGCATGTTTGGGGCGACGGGGATGTGGACCCGCGACCTTCAGATTACGAGTCGCACGCCTTAACACACTTGGCCATGCCGGGCCTGGATTTATATAAATGATTATTTTTAACTCTTTCTTTTCCTGTATAATTTTCCTCAATGTCACATGTACTATGAGTAAAGTCATGGTATTGGTTAAATTTTAGTCAAACTTTCATTTGAACAGAATATTTTTAGTTGTACAAAATTAAAGAAAAAATGAAAAAGAAATGCACCTTCTAGTAAAATGTCCAAATGGAAAGAAGGTTGAGTTTTAAGCTGGTAATGGTATGGCTCATATCGCAACTTTATATTATAATATCAAGAAATCGTAATAAAAACTCCAACTGATGTGTAAAGACTCAATACTTTTTAAACGCTACTAATATTTCGTGCATCCATATGAAAATTCTAATAAATACATTTGTTTGTTTGTTTGTTTTGGAATTTCGCACAAAGCTACTCGAGGGCTATCTGTGCTAGCCGTCCCTAATTTAGCAGTGTAAGACTAGAGGGAAGGCAGCTAGTCATCACCACCCACCGCCAACTCTTGGGCTACTCTTTTACCAACGAATAGTGGGATTGACCGTAACATTATACGCCCCCACGGCTGGGAGGGCGAGCATGTTTTAGCGCGACTCGGGCGCGAACCCGCGATCCTCGGATTACGAGCGCACGCCTTAACGCGCTCGGCCATGCCAGGCCTTAATAAATACATATAATAATAGGTTTTTTTTTTTTTTAAAGCATCGTCAGCATTTTTTAATGTTTTAAGTTCTTCGTAGACTAAACGCAACAGAAAAACGCAGATAACAGCTTGTATAATTTATTACACTAAACTATTAACAAATATAACAGATATAACATGAATTATATAATAATAGTGACAGATATTAAGTTACAACATTCGAAATTAATTACAAAACAAAATAAAAATTAGTTTCAAACTTCAAAATTAATTACAATACAAAACGGTACTGGCCTGTATCTAATATAATGATCTAAAATTAAAGTCTCAAATTCCAGTCTAGGGTGTGAATTAGGTCCCACGAAGTAATTCCGAAACAGTTCACAGTTCAATAAAATCGCCGTCTCTCAGCACAGGCAGTAATTCAGATGTATCGTAGATATTGACGAAATAAAATCACAACTTCCGTAGATCTAACTTCAATCACAAATCCAAGTTGAATATTCACAGCAAACACTTAATCTTTCTCAAATAACTAAAACTGATGCCTGAATCTCACTCTTATTCTTCGAATAAAACTAATGACTGAATCTATCTTCTTTTTTCGAATAAAAACTGATGACTGAATCTATCTCTCGTCACCGTCTTTTATACCGATAGGCCTATTTCTCGAACAATCTCGCAATTTCCATACAACTCCAGAGCTATCCACGCAAATCCGTTCTTGCACGAGACTACACGTCGAGACACGAAGTCACCAGCACTCATTAACAAACATATGATTGGTCTACTTAATTCAAGAAAGTTCTAAATATTACCCTAAATGAATAACAAAATATTAGTTTAAACTTCTAAACAATAATATCAATATGGAAAAATGAATAATAGAAATGAAAATTCAAACACAACACGACATGTTGTCGTTTACAAAATATTTACACATATACATAACACTCAGGCTCTACTGTTTGTTTTACAGTAATCACTTGGTTGCTTATGAACCAAAATTTATTAAATTTAGTATTTGTTTTGTTTTATTCCTAGTTATATAATAAATATCATAAAATATAACGAATCGTTACACTGCTAATTAGAAATAATCAGCTGTGTTTGTTTAATGAGCAATTTTAGTTAATTAGAAAAGGGCAAAAATAACAATAAAAATATATGTTAGTGTTAAAAATAATATAAATTAATTTCTATATGTATTAGTATAAGGAAATTAAGTGGACAATTGACACTAAAGTATCATAAACCACGACAGAAGTTCATAATGGCGTTTGCCAAAAAATCAACTTTTTTTTTTATAAATATTTTAGTAGCATCACGTTTTTGTCCTATTTTCTATCAGAAATTTTGGCCAGGTTTGAATAAAATATTAAAAAATTCATAACTGTTTTTATTTGTGGCCTTGCAAAACAAGAATAATATAAATAATAATTATATGAATATTTTAATATTTTATTCAAATCTACTAAAAACTCTTGCACAAATCATACAACTTTTTATATTGATTCGTGAAAGAGAAGAAGATATTTTATCAGTTTTTCATCACTACTAACCAAGTTTCTCTTCAAAGCTTTTCAAGTGTCGAAGCCTGTAGAAAAACTGTGGTTATGCTGCGTCAAAATCTATGCACAGCTCCTAAACAAACTTTTGCGAAAGTTTTGAGGCTATATTTAAGTTGCTTCTTGAAAGTCGAGATTTTCACCTGTACAATTTTCTATGTTATTCTCATCTACCAACATAAGTTCTTCGATGCCATTCAAGTAAGGCAGAAACACAGAAGCCATTTAAACACCATTAGACGAATCAGAAACGTTTCATTTTATTAAAGTAAACATTAAGTCTAAACAACGTCTCAAGCTTTAGTGTTATTAAATATAGTTTTACAAGCCGCCACAGTAAAAAAGATTATAAATATTTTACTCAAATCTTGACAGTAGTGTTGGGAGCGGTATTGAATATACCATAGGATAGTGTTTCAAATTAATTCAAGTACACTTTCGTTTCTTCACTTCCAAGAATTTCTCTAACGCCTTCGCTTTCTGCTCTTGAAAAAAATTAGTGTTTTATCAGTTGTTATGTAACTGTCATGTAAATGTTTTGTAAACGACAACATGTCGTGTTGTGTTTAAATTTTCATTTCTATTATTTATATTTCCATATTTATATTATTTCAAAGCTTAAACCAATAAAATATGTTGTTATTCATTTCAAATACCATTTAGAAATTTCTAGAATTAGGTAGATCAAATATATGACTATAAACGGAAATGTATGGCGGCCTGGTGTCTAGACGTTGAGTCTCGTGCAAGAACGGACATGCGCGGATTACTCTGGAGTTCTGTAGAAGTTACGCGATTGTTCGAAAAGAGGCCTACTAATATATAAACAGACGGAGACGTGAGAAATAAGCAGAGTCATTAGTTTTTATTCGAAAAAAAGAATGAGAAGAGTCATTAGTTTTTATTCAAAGAAAAGAATGAGAAGAGTCATTTGTTTTTATTCGAAGAAAAGAAGAAGAGTCAGTCATTCGTTTGAGAAAGTTTAAGTGTTTGCTGTGAGTTTATGCAACTTTTATTTGTGACTAGAGCTAGATCTACAGAAGCTGTGATTTTGTTTCGTCAGTCTTTGCGATTCATTCGAATTACTGGTTATACTGAAAGTCAACACGTGCAGAACTATTTAGGGGAGAACGGGAAAATTGGAAGGCAATAAAGTTTGAGACGTTCATCGGAGGCATCGTGAAAAGAACTTCGTCGAATTTATTGAACTGTGAATTGTTTCTGAACTTCTTCATTTAAACTTCGGAATTTCTTCGTGGGACCAAATAATCACCCTAGACTAGAATTTTGGATTTCTAATCTGTACTTTTGGACTTTCATTCTAGATCATATTATTAGATACAGGCCAGTACCATTTTGTATTGTAATTAATTTTGAAGGTTTAAACTGAATATCTGTCATTATTGTTATGTAATTTATGTAAAATCTGTTACATATATAATAGTTTAGTGTAATAAATTATAAAAGCTGTTATCTTTGTCTTTCTGTTGCGTTTAGTCTACGAAAAACATAAAAAAACGTAACATCAGTGCATGTTAATTGGAAAATAATTTGTATAACTTACAGTGCATTAATTGGAAAGGATTCATAATACCTCGATTTTGGTGTTGTACTTTGTCTTTACGTGTGTTTCTTGTTACCATTTCAGTGAGTTTTCTTATAGTAAATGTTTACCTTAGTAGATTTTTGTACATGTCAAACGTGTGTTGACACGAAACCTCGGGCGAAAAATCACCTAATTCAGTAAATAATGATTGTGTGAAAAAAGTAAATGCATCAAAAACTAAATGTATATCTATGTAAGTAACTTAAAATGTATTCCGCATAAACTGACAAAAAATAAAGAAACGAGACTACTAAAAATATTCTAATTTAAAAAGGGGAATAGGGATCGTCAAAAAGTGCAAAATCAAGTGGAATCAAAATATAAATCCCGCAACTGGAAACTAAACAAACGATTGTTTTTTTTTTTTTTTTAGATTCCCTAGTTGTAGGCTTGAAAATTTAATCTTTGTATTTTGGTGTATCTTACAATTGAATCTTACATGAAAAATACAGATTAATTGACATTCGAGTGTGAGTTTTAATTCAAACTTTGTTTTGATTACTAGAAAAACAGTGATTAGTCTAAAAATACAACAAGTTAATTGTATAGTATTGTTCCAACAGACAAGTGATATCGTTAAATAGTTGAAACGAATGGATGGTTACTATTTTTACGAAATTATTCTAAAGATTCTCAGTTTTGACGTTCAGATTCAACTCGTTTAATAAAGCAGTCAGGCATACATATTCGCATGCAATGCCCTTGACGCGAATTTCAGTAGATTTTACTATTTTTTTATCATTCTTAATGAAATAATCCAAAACAAAGCTGACAAAATGAAGTTATGGTTTGGTTCCATTCTATTAAATTTAGATAGCACGAATTTTTTAAAAATTATTTATTGGGAAGGAAAATTTCTAATCAAGTACAATATTATTGCTTTATGGCATTCTATTAATACCAGCTACTGATTAAAACAATAAAACAAATATGATTTTCGATAATGGTCTTATCATACAACTAACTGCTTTTACGTGCTGTCGAATTTTCTCTATGATCTTGAACAACTGTAAGCAGTAATGCGACGAGCATTAATCGATGAAAACTCCATCCCATTGGTACGGTTTCTTGGAGTTGGAGTAGGGGAAGAGAAATGGGGAAAGGGGTTCAAAAGCACGTGATGTATAGTTATGTGCAGTCTCTTGGGTTTAAACACGTCAGGCACGTGATAGCTTTCTCGTCTTACCATTGGACACTGACGACAGGCACGTTACGTGAATTGCGACAGTGAGCTAGCCAATCTCTGCTAGTATTGAATGAGCATAAGAGTAAATAAGAAAAGTCTCCAACAAAGATCTTTTCTCCTTATTTCTCTCTTTTTTATGTCTGAGCCTTTAATATTTACGACAATAGTCAGGGGTATTACTAACTTGATTTCATCTAAATTTACCACTGTAATAATAAAACTCTTCACCCTGTAAAAATCTCGACATAAAATCCTATCTCTTGTTATTTTTGTTTTAGTTTTCTTATGAACTGCGCCCATTTTTTGGATTCTTACACGAGGAGACACGAATAAATGCTCATATAATTTTATCATTATTTGTTTAATACATCAGAATATTTAAGAAAATAAAACTGTCTCTAAAGACGGAGAGAAATCGCAGAAGGAAGAAAACTGTTTGATCATGACTGATATGCTCCAAAGTACAGACATCAAGAATATCTCGATACGCGGTTAATTTTGTGTATTCTGATAGCGTGCCATATACATAGAACCAGGTGTCACGTTAAAGCAGTATGAGCTGTCTCTGTTGTATAAAAACTATCGAGAATAGGAAACGTCTTCACGAAAAGGGATAGAAAATATATACTTGTATTTCTTTCTTTCATTTCGGAGATGAAAGATTCTCGTCACTTCAGTGTTTTTAATTATTTTTCTGGAGTTTTCTTACTTATTTAGGATTACAGTTTCTATTAGAAAAGAAAAGGAATACATATATCTGTAATTCACTCATTTGAAAATGAAAGAGTCTCATCATTTGATTGTTAATTTCTCCTAGACTATTAGCGTTTTATTAAAGCCCTCACTTATTTTTTTTTTCAGAAAAAGTGCTTTATCACTCAAATTTTCATAGTTACGGTAAAGGAAACTGGTTATTTTTACATTTTTAAAATTCTGTGATCTAGATTGAATCATCGCATACATACTTAGAAATAAATGAAACAACTAGAGAATCTTTTAATTTGTTTTATTCGCTCTGAGTTTTGGTTTACGCCTTTATTGTATGCAGAACCGATCCTAGAGAAATTGTAGCTTTTTTGAATTTTGCATTCGGCGCCCCTGTAAAGTCGACAAAAACTGCAAAGTAAAATGCCGATTGTGGCCTCCCTTGGGTCGAACACACTGTGTGGGGTTACACGTCAACCATCCTGACTGTTTGCTGCTACTAAGGTGTTATGTATATGTGTAAATATTTTGTAAACGACAACATGTCGTATTGTGTTTGAATTTTCATTTGTATTATTCATTTTTTCCATATTGATATTATTGTTTCGAAGTTTAAACTAAAATATGTTATTTATTTAGGGTAACATTTTAGAACTTTCTCGAATTAAGTAGACCAATCACATGTTTGTAAATGAGTGCTGGTGACTTCCTGTCTAGAAGTGTAGTCTCGTGCAAGAACGGATATGCGTGGATAGCTCTGGAGTTGTATGGAAATTGCAAGATTGTTCGAGAAATAGGCCTATCGGTATAAAAAAGACGGTGACGTGAGAGATATAGAATCATCAGTCATCAGTTTTTATTCGAAAAGAGATATTCAGTCATCAGTTTTATTCGAAGACAAAGAGTGAGATTCAGACACCAGTTTCATTTCAAAAGAAGAGAGTTAGTTATTTGAGAAAGATTAAGTGTTTGCTGTGAATATTCAACTTGGATTTGTGATTGAAGTTAGATCTACGGAAGCTGTAATTTTATTTCGTCAATCTCTACGATATATCTGAATTACTGTTTGAGCTGAGAGACGGCGATTTCATTGAACTGTGAACTGTTTCGGAATCTCTTCGTGGGACCAAATTCACACCCTAGACTGGAATTTGAGACTGTAATTTTAGATCATTACATTAGATACAGGCCAGTACCGTTTTGTTTTGTGATTAATTTTGAAGTTTGAAACTAGTTTTATTTTGTTTTGTAATTAATTTCGAATGTTATAACTTAATATCTGTCACTGTTAACATATAATTTATGTTATATCTGTTATATTTGTTAATAGTTTAGTGTAATAAATTATACAAGCTGTTATCTGCGTTTTTCTGTTGCGTTTAGTCTACGAAGAACATAAAACATCAAAAAATACGTAACATAAGGCATAAAACCAAAAAGACAAGGAAATGAGCAAACTGTAAGTTTCTGTGAAGGTCACGTCATTTTATTTATTTATAAATATTGATTATTGCTATGTGAGTTTTCATTCTTTCAACTAAAAGCGTTTTTATCATCCCAAAGCTTTAGTCATTATTGTTTTTGTTCTTTTTCTGTTCACTAGAAAGCATTATTTGACAATATGTGTTTCTTTTAGTGCAGCCACATCGGGCTATCTGCTGAGTCCACACTTACTTAATGATACTTAGCAGAAAAGAAATGTAACGCAATATAATTACACACCATTCTTATTATAAACCGCAGTGATTAGTGGTTGCATTTCCTAATTTATTTTCTAAAATTATTTATCAACATTCTCATACGTTTCTAAGAAGTTTTTTGTACCCCGCTGGGACAGCGGTAAGTCTTCGGATTTATATAGCTAAAATCATGGGTTCGATTCTCCTCGGTGAGCACATCAATTAGTCTGAGGTGGCTTTGCTATAAGAAAGCACACACGCATTCTATTAAGTTTAAAGGAGAAATAAATTATAGCGGAATGTCGTAGTTCTAACTTGAAGTTAAATGATGTACATACAAATGTTATTTTAACCTGTGTTTTATTGTTTCTTATACTTCTTGTTAGTTTCTAATAATGACCGACACTAATAGTACGAGGAATAATGTTTTTGCTTCATGGTTTAGCCGTTCAGCACAAAAACTCAACAGTAGACTGAACAGACCTGTGAGAAATTCACAAATACGTCTGTGTTCTATATTGATCGCTTTTTCCTTTAATAACGAGTATAACTACGATTATAAGAGTTAGCGCCAATGTTTAGTTTACCTCAGCATGCACCTGTAACTGACACACAGTTGCTGTGCAATACTCTTTATCTTTTACAGCAAATGACTGACGTTTTCTTAGTCATGAATATTGTTGGCAACATACTTTATTTATCATTACATTTCTAGCTATCAGACTGGATATTCTAATAAAAGATTAAATCTCTCAAATACATACTTGTGGATTAATGAAAGATGGGATTGGATCAAAGGAGGTACCACCGAGTACGTGTAGAAAGTTGTCGAGGGAGTCGGAGTCGTTACTCTAACTTCAAACTTTCTTAGTTATCATTCTGTATTATAACATTTATTATTATTTTTCTTTTAAGTTGAAAATTACATGCTTTTCTCACGAACATGAGATACTTCTTACCTTTTGAGAATCATTCAAATTTCAACAAACTATGTTGCGGTGTTGATATATTGGTTTATTTTGAATTTCGCGAAAAGCTACACAAGGGCTATCTGCACTAGCTGTTCCTAATTTAGCAGTGTAAGACTATAGAGAAAGCAGCTAATCTTTATTGCACACCGCCAACGTTTGGGCTACTCTTTTAACGAATAGTGGAATTGACCGTCTTATTATATCGCCCCCACGGCTGAAAGGGCGAACATGCTTGGTTGGTGTCAGTAAATAATTTTATGTTGGTGATTATGTCACATGTTTCCTATTTTAGAAAATATTATGCGATGTTGATGAAATATGTTAATTACAATTTCAAGTAAGCTGAAACTAAAATAAATTATAACTTAAATTTAAAAGTTAAACAAATGTTGATATGTGTTCACTCTATGATATTTGCCAACAAGAATGGTACACAGTTTTTTTCTAATACAAATATACTTTAATACGCAAACAATAACACAATTTATGATAATTGTGACTATAAATAATGAGTTACGTACAAGATTTTTACAATCTTACAAACAATACTGAGTCTTCTGTCTGTACCGGAACTTCCTTGGTATCTTATCAAAGGTTCACGATGAGTAAATTAATCCTGAGTTGATGTAGATGTAATTCATTCAACAGGAATCTAGCTAACTCTGAGTGATTCGTTTTTCACAAATCACACGTCGAGGTTTTCACCGCTAAAGTTACATATTGTATTCGTAAAACTACTAATGTCTCATGTAAATTCACTGAAGTTAAATATGTTTGTAATGTTCAAAGTTTATAATCGTGTTTATTGGAATATACGAAGTTCCGATTAATAAACGTTAATTACAGGTATAGCTTCCGAGGTTTATAGTTTACCAACAATAGCAAACCACTAATATACACTGTATTTTGGAGCGTCGCATTGGTTATATTTATTGTAAATATTCTACTTTCGTTCTTAACGCACACATTCCAATGTGATTTTATTTGTATTTAATGATGGCATTAACGAACAACACTACTTTTTTCTATTAGTCATTTGTGTAGGTTATAAAGCACTGACATTCTGACCACTGTGCATGTTGTCTAGGTAACAAATGACTGTAACTATGCGATCATACCAGACGATGAGGTGAACTTTGAAATCATTCTGTAGCTTGAGAAATATTTATGTAGAAGAATATTGAGGGTTGATTATCAAATGTCATCAATCTCATTCTACTTTAGTTAGAACCTTACTAGCAGAAACAGAAAGTTGAGTTTAAATTATACAAAAGGTTTGCATGAACCAGCCAATGAAATTATAAGATGTTGAGAAAACAATAATATTATCTCCTTGAAACATAAAAAAAATTAAAGGAAAATGTGACTGATCATGGAATTTAATACAAACACGAAACTTTTTTCTTTTTCCACTTCTTATCCGAAATTCTTCTTTTGTGTTTATAAGACAAAGAAGATACTTTTTGTGTGTAAAAAAATATAGTAGTACATTTACACTTTATTCTTTAAAATAAAAGAAGTTTCAAGGAGAATTTATGTAAGCCACTTTGTGTCATTAAATGTTTTATTACCTTAAAAATAAACTTTAATGAATTTCATGTGTTCTAATATTGTGTTAGTTTCAAGCATTCATAAGACAATTTCATATCCTTGAAATTTGTTTCTTTGGAAGTATCATGAATACACAAAAGGTTTTGTTCAGATAAAGAAATGCAAAGGTCAATGTTGCACAGTTATTATACTTACACAACATGTAATAAAGAAATAAAAATGGACAACTATGATATTTACCTTTAGAAGTAAGTTCAGAAAAAAGTAATCACAACCATGCTCTTTACACCACGAAGTAAGTGAATGCAGAACAGTCATGATCTTTACACTAAGAAACATGTGAAGGCAGGAATAATGTACAACCATGATCTTTTTCACTAAGTAAGTGCAATCAGAAAGAATACCAAACAGGTTGGTTTATTAACAAAAGAACAAATTAAATTTACAAATCACACAGACTAATCAAAGCTAAGTTGAAAAACCATGGGAACATGTAAAAATTACCAGACATAACTAAGTTTACGAACGAAGGACGATTTACTGGCTAAATATCCTTTATCCATTTTAAGATAATTGACTAAAAATCCCTTATCCATTTGAGGAAACTTAATATAAATGGTTTGCCTTAAGAAACAAGAATGAAGCAGAAGTTTTTAGGGTTAGCCTCACACATGTTATTTGTTGTGCACTAAACTGCTGTCCCCCACATACTATTTTCGAATGTTATACTTCCGAGTGCTGTCTTCCACATACTCGTTCCACCTGTTATGTTTCTAAACTGCTGTCTTCTACATGCTCGTTACACCTGTTAGAGTTGTATGTGCTGCTACACATATATAATGCTACCTGTTACCGTTCTACGCTGTTCTCATACACATATATCAACATTATTTGTTATAGCCCTACGAAGTAAGAATAATGTAATGTTAAATTATCTTTGATATGTATAGTGTATTCCAAATCTAGTTAATGATTGATTCTATATTAACATTTAATATTTATGCAGAGTAGCATAGTACTTACGAAAAACAAAATTTAAACTTTACGATTTCAACACTGAAAGTTGGCAAAGCATTTGAAAGTAATAGGCCTAAATATTTTGTTTAGTTCAACTTTAAGTAAATCTTTGAGCTTGATAGTTTTTGTTTTTTTTTTGCTGACGTTAATAGAGGGCATTATTTTAGTCTGCTGGAAGAATTATTGTATTTTCGAATTTTTGAAGACAACTTATTGTGGTATTGTGGTATTACGGTGTGATTTATGTTTCATGGGCTCATGTACTGTTAACTTTATTTTAATTCCAAATTATTGTTTTATAATTTGTGGTTGACTCTAACTTATGTCTTCTGGGGTCGTATTTGTATCCAGTGTGAGAATTTTGATTATGGAAGAATTGATTACCATTATTCTGAATTAGTTAATGTTATAAAAATAAATCAATTAAATATATTACAAACGCTTTAGCGACACCGATTAAATGGATACGTTGACTTTTTTGACAGTTAAGAAATACAATATTGTGTTAAAGGCTAATGACTGGTATTAAGGGAAAGTATTTATATCATAAACTAGTTGTAGATTACAGACTAGTATTAATTATAAAATAAATATATATATCACCTAACTAGATTGAAATTAACAGTGAATAAACTACGAATTACTGTGCTAAGAAGTAGTGACTTTAAATGGATTATAAAATTAGATGTGGATGCTATAGAAAATGATGATAACATAAGTATTACATTTTACTTACAATTTTATTTTAATTTACTTGTTACCCTTTGAAATAGCCTTTGAATAAAATATATTCTTCTCTTATTCAAAAATATTGATGCATGACCAACGAGTCTTAAAACTTAAAGATAGAAGAAACAGGGTTATTAATCTTGTGATTACCAATATTATGCATCTACATTTAATGATATTCCGTGACACAAGTGTACCATGTCATTTGTATTTAGAGTTTACGAGAAAAGTTACATAAAGACTTTCTGTACAGAAATGATAGACTAAATTGAAGGTAGCTAGTCTAAAGCATAACACCCTCAACGTCTTGTTTAGCCTCGTCTCATCATTTCAAAATTAAAGTGGTATCACAATCTATTATAATAATTACGGCTCATTTAGTATTTATAAAATGTTCTGGGTTAATAAAAATAAAAGTTGAATACTAATTAATGTTATAAAAAATTTAACCTCATATATATATATATATATATATAATTTGTATATAATTGTGGTATTGATCAATGATTACAACGATTTTGGTTGTACAGGAACTCCATATGTATTCTTTAATTATACCAAGTTTTACTTGGCAGTATTTCACGACGTTGTATTTCTTATTTGTTGAAATTACAATAACAGAAACGTAAGTTATTGATTTCCCCAGTTAGTAGTGCTACATTTTCATAACTATCGCTACGGCATACATCGTAAACTTCCCCTGAACAAATGTAAGTGTTGTTTTCGAATGACACTTACGAGATTTTCTTGTCGTTTTCCGTTTGTTGCACTTTTCCTTATGCTAGCATTTTTTTTTCATTTAATACATAAGTAGAAAATATAAGGCATGCTTAGGAAGCGGGTTTGGATAGTAAGGCAATAAATCACTCAGTTTCACAAAAGTAAAACAGAAACACGTAAATAAGTAATCAGTACCTTTATTCATCAGTTTCACACGTGTCATAAGATATAACAAAAAACAAAATACAACATTAAAAGCTAATTAAGATTCTTAATTGGCTAAAAACTCGCAACTGAAATGTTTTCTACTCTACACGTTTATATAGCTGGCTGTAGGTAACGCTACAACAAACGTTCCAAAATATCAGAAAAACAGTCTACACAAATTTGTATATAATATCGTC
This sequence comes from Carcinoscorpius rotundicauda, assembly GCA_011833715.1. Classification (NCBI taxonomy): domain Eukaryota; kingdom Metazoa; phylum Arthropoda; class Merostomata; order Xiphosura; family Limulidae; genus Carcinoscorpius; species Carcinoscorpius rotundicauda. The sequence goes on from CM022398.1 coordinate 34,775,354, forward strand.
CTCTACAGATTCGTTACAGTAACTGAAAAATACTACTAAGAGAATTTTGATATTTCAAAAATATGATTCTTTTTAAAATTTGATTATTAATAAATCCTATACCATTAACATCACAAAGTTCAAGGTGTTTTCTTGATCGTAATTTGATAGGAGTAAACATCTCATATATTTTCCCTAGAAAATTCTATTAAAATATCTGATTTCTATCACAATCTCAGTGCCTTATATAGTTCTAAACAAGTCTAGAAATAGCAATAAAATATCAGAATCAATTCAGTGCGCTAAACTTGGTACTAAATAATTATATATTTCACGTTTCAATAACAAGAACTGTTATTAGGGTTTTTAACATGCTATGATTATTTTCACTTTGAAAAAGAAAACATAAAGCCCCATGAATGAGTTTGACTCTTGATAAAAAAAAGAAAGAAACATTACAATGATAGTATGAAATTTTACTTTATAAAGAATAATTATTCGTCCACAGAAAATTATCATTGCAATGACATCTGATTTGGTGGTAGCTCATTAGTGTGGTATCTGCTTGCAGTGTTATTATTAGCTGTCTTAAATTCTCAAGCTTAGAATACACATATTTATTTATACATATTTATTAATATACATATTAACTTCACTAAAAAGGTTTGTTTGTTGTTGAATTTCGTGCAAAGCTACACCAGTATTATCGGCGTCATTCGTCCCTCAGTAAGTAATGAAAGATTAGGGGAAAGGCAGCCAGTCATTTCAACCCACCGCAATTCTTAGGCTACTTTTTACTAACAAATAGTAGGATTGCCCGAAAATAATAATGCTCTCACGGCTGAGCATGTTTGATGTGATGGGGATTTGAATCCGTGCCTCTCAGAGTGCGAGTCAAGCTACTTGACTTCATTAGAAAGGTATACTCATTAAACACAATTTCACTTTAACTTCAAAGAGAAAATGTAAGTACTATAAAGAAACCAAGTCAGAGCTTAAAATTCCGTAAATTTAGCGTAAGATAACTTCATATAAGGGAAAGCTAAACGTTTTTAAGTTTTAAGTAACATGAGGTTTTTGGATGGTACTGATTCATTAAACGGATCTGGGGAATGAAACGAAATATATAGTGGGGAATTCTATGTTAAGTATGCATACACATGAATTATAAAACGTCGTTAAAACAAAGGTTTATTTAGGAGTTTTAAGAAGCATATTTTAGATTAGTATTATTTGAAACAATAAATCGCCCAGTTTGTTTATCATGACTTTTATTTAAAAGAGCATATAACGTTTTCAGTTTAATAGAGCGGATATTTTTGATATTTGCTTTCTTTCGCATCAATTCAGGTACCATTAGAGATTTGATATAACCTACAAGAAACTTAACACTAGAAAGCAATCGTTGGTACAAAACGTTCGAATATAACTGAGGAAGAGAATTTCAAGAACAAATCTAAAAAAGAAAGAAAAGGGAAGATGATCATGTTGGTTCAATACTTGGATGTATCGATAGAGGCAGTCATTTCTGTGAAAATTATTTTGTTCGCCTTGAAAAAAGCTATGGGATTATGTAGAATGAACTGTGACGTCATACAAATTCCTGCATAACCATGGCCATCGATCACATGTAGCTACTTTTCACATAGTCTGTTCCTTACTATTAATATATCCTTTGTTCTTCTCATGGCTTAACATATCACATTTGAATAAATTTAGTATTAACTGGAATGTTATATTTTGTTACTAGTTTTTGCCAAATGTTGGTTATTTGTTTGCTGATGTCAGGAATATATGGTATACAACAGTATATGGTTTCGTGATTTTTTGATTCGTGAGATATATTTACTTTTGTTGGTTGATTTTGCTTTCTGTCTAGGTATCTGCGTATAATGTTTTCTATAATTATGTTTCATAATTTCACAAAACAGAAAACTAAAAAACAACCTTACAAAAAGAGACGTTAATTCCATTAAAAACCTAAAACAAGACAGAAACATAAAAATTCTAAAAGGATATAAAGGTAACGCTATAGTAATAATGAACACGAATGAATACATACAAAAAATGAATAACATCCTATCAGACACGAACAAATTTAAACCAATACACACAAATCCAACAAAGACACATGAGACGCAACTGAACAAATTACTACTACAAATGAAAAAAGCCAACACAATTTCACAAACACTTTATTCCTACCTACGTAAAACCGACTCGCGCGCACTGCAAATATACGGCATCCCCAAACCTCATAAACCAGATTGTCCATTACGACCAATAATGTCAACATATGAATCGTTTAATTACAATCTTGGTAAATACATAGCATGGGAATTCTCCAAATATGTAACATCAGCCAGCTCTTTCATCAAAGACTTTTAATTTGAAGTCTAATCTAAATCAACTTAATCATAAAGCCTTAATGGCAAGTTTTAATGTTATATCCCTCTTTACAGAAGTTCCAACAACAGGAGCCTGCAAGATAGCCTTGGAACTCTATATCCGAGACCCTAAACCAATTATAGACATTCCCAGCAACAAGTTAGCAACCCTCATAGAATTCACCACAATAAAGACAAACTTCATGTTCAACAACCAAAACTATATACATCAAATGGCCTAAGCATGGGCAACCCAGTATCACCAGTTCTAGCCAATATTTTTATGACACAAATTGAAACACAAGCAATTATTACAGCATTACATCCACCACTATACTGGTACAGATATGTAGACGACACAGTTGCGGGATTCAAATCTACAGAACACATACTTAATTTTTTCACTCACATTAACTCTATACATCCCAACATGAACAGGAAGAAAGCAATCAAATATCATTTCTTAACCTCAAAATTATAAGAACCGACACACAATTCAAAACAGAAATCCACCGAAAAATCATCCATACTGGACTATACATTCCTTGGGACTCAGCACATGAAACAAAACAAAAACTCAACATACTAAGAAACCAGATAAACACAACCATAAAACTATGCTCACCATATAAAATTAACGATGAATTAGACAAAATAAAACAATACTTCATCAACATCAATAAGTTTCCTCCACAAACCGTAGAAAACATTATACGCACACACCTAGACAGAAAGCAAAATCAACCAACAAAAGTAATTATATCTCACGAATCAAAAAATCACGAAACCATATACTGCTGTATACCATATATTCCTGACATCAACAAACAAATAACCAACATTTAGCAAAAACTAGTAACAAAATATGACATTCCAGTTAATACCAAATTTATTCAAAAACCAAACACAAAACTGAGATCTATACTATGTAAGAACTACACTGACAAACACCACACCGACATTATTTATAAAATACAATGTGATAACTGCCACGACTTCTATATTGGAGAAACAAGTAGAAAAATGGAAACCATATTCAAAGAACATGAAAAGTCACCTTCACACGTTTTCGAACACTGCATGTCAAATGAACACAACATAACCATAGAAAACACTAAAATACTAAATAAAGAAACAAACATAAACAAACGCAAAATTAAAGAAGCCTTACTTATACAACAACTTAAACCCAAAATAAACCAATATAAAGGAACGCCATTATACCTATATTAATATTATATATAAAATTATATATTCAAACATCTAATCCCTTTTATATGCAAAAACGGCTCTTCTGGGCCCAGAAAACACTTCAAATAGAAGAGCGAACAACGTTTCGACCTTCTTCGGTCATCGTCAGGTTCACAAAGAAAGGGTCGGAAGCTAATCCCGCTCTCTACATTACGACACTCAGTTACACAACACCTTCTAAACATGTGGTCAGCTTCCGGTCAGTTACCTCTTTCTTTGTGAACCTGACGATGACCGAAGAAGGTCGAAACCTTGTTCGCTCTTCTATTTGAAATATTTTCTCAACCCAAACGAGCCGTGTGTTTCTCAACATCACTGATTGTATTCTACTTGTTTCCCGCATCTTTACTGGAAGCATAAAGTTGCGGGAAGTTTATCTTTGTAAAATCGAAATTTCCACTCAAAACGATATCATCCACTGCTAGAGTAGTTTGTTATTAAGCACAAAACTAGACAAATGGCTTTTTGGGAGTGTAGTTGAGTAGAAACCAACTCTTAATAAACAATATTAGTTATACACAACAGTCCAAGAGTTAATGTCACAGAACACCATATTAATTGTTTTTAAGGTTTACATTTTGAAAATTAATTTACGACTACAGAAGAATCGGAGAAATATATGACATTTAGACTGAATAAACGACAAATTACTCCGTGGCTGCAAATAAAATGTAGTCCACTCACAGAAAACAGTTTAATTTTGGATGTTTCTTTGAAGAGTCCAGTATTGCTTCTTTATATTTTGAATTATTTGAAAATTTTATATCACAGAAAAAAAAATAGATTTATTATTGTAGACAAGCATATCCACAAGTATTAATAATTCCCAATTAACTTATAATAAATACCATTTTTATTAACCAGGATTATATTGAATTGTATTTCAGTGTATAATATTTCATAATGGCATTCTTAAAGTCAGAAATTAAATATGTTTTTCAGGAGAGAATAATGTTTGTTGCACGTATGGATTTATTGAACAACATTTTATTTTTTTGAAAGTTTCATAAACGTGTAAACCTTTTCATCTGATGCCTAGAGGGAAGGCAGTTAGTCATCACCACCCACCGCCAACGCTTGGGATACACCAACGAATAGTGAGATTGACCGTCACATTATAATGCCCTCACGGCTGAAAGGGCGAGCATGTTTGGCATGACAGGAGTTTGAATCCATGACCCTCAGATTACAAATCGAGCGTCTTAACCTGGCCTATATAGTTTCGTTGGGAATAACGAACATGTATATGTATTACACGTTGTCAACCGTAAATATAATTTCGTTTTCTACTGCTACACGTTTTACAACAGAATTGCGGCTTAATTTACTTAACATTCCCAACATAAAAAATAATGTATATATGTTTCATAATTAGTAATGTGCATTCAGATTATAGTCTTTGATAATAACCGGATTAAACCGTAATTAACCACAACAAAATTATAATATATAGCGTGTAATAAACACTACGTTTGTATATTTGATTTACAAGTTAAGTTTTAAGATTATTGTCAGTTGGGGTATGCCATTCAGCTTCCAACCAGGTGCTAAACAACACAATGTAAACTTTGTAAACATTTTTAATGCTTAAATAGTGTTTTGTTATTAAGCAACATTGTAAATAGAAAACACTAACATTTTGCAGTTGTTTATTATGCGTACGCTTCAATATATCTAAATATTCCTATTTATCAAGCACTAAACGACGAAATAAATATAACATTCGTAAAGTATATGTTGTATTTTGAAAAAAAACCCCCAAAAACATCAACACAAAATTAAAAAAAGCAACAATCTAAAAGTTCAGAATGGATCTATAATGAAGCTGTTTGTATGTTTGTTTCTTGAATTTCGCGCAAGTCTACTCAAGGGCTATCTGCGCTAGCCGTCCCTAATTTTGCGTTGTAAGACTAACCACCCACCGCTAACTCTTAGGTTACTCTTTTACTAACGAATAGGGGAATTGACTGTCACTTTGTATCACCCCCACGGTTGAAAGGCGAAATGCGAACCCGATACCCTCAGATTACGTGTCGCACGCCTTAACCCACCTGGCCATGCCGGGCTTTATGATGAAGCTTTTGTTGAATAACAAGGTGAAATTACAGGCTAAAAACTAAATAATGCATTGAGAATGTGAGAAGTTAATGCATATATTTCTGGAAGCTACAATTACTAAATGTAATCTTATATATATAGTCTGTTTTATATTAAATAAATATTGCCACGCTTAAGGCCCGGCATGGCCAGGTGGGTTAAGGCGTTCGACTTGTAATCTGAGGGTCGCGGGTTCGAATCTTGGTCGCACCAAACATGTTCGCCCTTTCAGTCGTGGGGGCGTTATAATGTGACGGTCAGTCCCACTATTCGTTGGTAAAAGAGTAGCCTAAGAGTTGACGGTGGGTGGTGATGACTAGCTGCCTTCCCTCTGGTCTTACGCTGCAAAATTTGTGACGGCTAACGCAGATTGCCCTCGAGTAGCTTTGCGCGAAATGTAAACGAACAAACAAGTCTCGTTTAAGTAGGGTTGGGTTTTAAAAAATTGAGTTCCATTGATATGAGTTTTCCATTCAGTACTGATGAGAGGGTTGCGATTGATTCGTAAATAAAATGTTCTATTAGTGACAGAATAATGAAGTCGAACTACAATATTTTAAATCCACAAATACAAGTTATAAAATAAAATCTAACAATGCTTGTTCTTTGTTTGTTTTTTAGAATTTTCGCGCCTAGCTGTGCAATGGTCTGTTTGCGAATATATGTAATTTTAAAATAATAAACTAGATAGAAGGATATTAGTCAACAGCACCCATCGCCAACCTTTGAGCCACTTTTATCTGTCCGAATAGGGGAACTTGAGAATTTGGCTACAGAAGATGGAGAGCGTTTTTGAGGCAAGGGGTTTCCATTCATGAAGTTTTGGACTCACAGTCAAGTTAACCGCTGTTCACTAATTTTATGATATTGTTGTGTTATATGACTATTAATGCGTAGCAGATGAATTACCCACCCACATTAGATGTAGAATTTATTAATTAAATATTAGTGTTTGAACGTTTCCTTAACTCGGGTTAGAATGAATTAATAATAAATTGTAGACGAAAAAGGAATTTTAGAACGATACTTCTGAAGTATATCAAAATTTTAGAAGTTAATAGAAAGGTACTCACAAATGATTAAGTAAAATTAAATTAATAATAATGAACGACAATACAATTCTTATGAGGATTTAGTTAGGCTTATCAGACATTTATTCATAAGTAATGAAGTAATGTGAAAGATTTAAAATAACAAATGGGAAAGTAACACATGAGTAAAGGTGAGCTTTAAAATCACTGTGCTTATAGATACCATCTGATAATTCAGATATGAATTACTCAAAATAACAATAGTGTACCTGAATGCACAGTGCATATGAAGGTGATTTATCTGTAAATATTTGTAAAATTGTTGATTTACCAATTAGTTAAAATATATTATTATCAGATCAGCCCATTTTGAGCTTGCCAACTTGAGGGGGACGTGAAGCTATGTATAGTTTGAGCCATTTCTTGAGTCCAACGTTTAATTGCATTTTCGGTTTAATAGGGACACTAGTGATATTAGCGAATGCTCTTTTTATAACCTTTTGCATTGTGACTTAAACAGTAATATTTTGTGGCGAAGGGGAAGCTAAAGTTGCAAATAAATATATTGTTTTATGGAATGTGAAACACTTGTTGTTGTTTATTTAATGCCAAATATAAATCGAATTACAATGGCATGAAACTATAACTGCGTCAACAAAACATTTTTCATAGAATAAACTAACTATACATGGGAAAGTAATTACAAAATGGAGACGTATAAATCACATAAAAATCAGCACATCTGTAACTGAGCACATGATTTTTATAGTTCCTTTAATTACTTAGCTTTCGACATATTTTATGAGAACAAGTTATAAATCTTATATGAATAGAGATGTTGAACATTCACTAGAATGACAAATATGTGCATAAATATTCCACGGAAACGTTTTAAAATTATCTATATACATCAGCAATAGTTATCAGTCTTCAACTTGACACATTAATAATAAAAATTTCTTCGGCAATTTTCTGATTTTTTAAATTTTACAGTAAATGTTTCATGCATCAGTCGTCATTAAACACACAAATATTGTACAAAAATGAGTGAAAGAAGTAGTTATTTTTTAGGAGAAAAAACAGTTGTTTACGCATGCGTGAATTGCTGCCAAATAGACCTTGAATGTAGCAATCGATAGGGCTGCAGTGGCTATAGAGAAAGATCCCCACTAAGGAGGAATTATCATTAGAGCTGCAGTGGTTAGGGGAAAAGACACCCAGGAATAATCACAACAACTGTATTTTAGAGTTTTTTGTGTTTCTATTGATACTATAAGATGTGCTTTAGTTTTGTAGCTTTTACAGCTAATACGTACTAGTGACAATAATTTAGCATACAAAAAATGATTGTTCACTTAGTGGCTGTTTTTGTATAGTGCCAGCTGATGTTAACAATTTTAGTATGGAACAATACTGATTTTATTCATGGCGTCTTGTGTTGACGAGGTAGCATGAAACAAAAGTTACTTTGTAACTCTTACACTCATTGATTACTGATGATAATGACTTAGTATTGTACAAGTATACTTTTATTTACAGTTTTACTTAATAACTGCTGCTGTCAATACGTATTATGCACCGAGTGCGCTTTTACTTTGTAGTTATTCTACTTAATGACTAGTGGTGTGAACGTTTCACTAATCGTCAAATATGTTCTGACATTGCCGTTCTACTGCTTGATGATTATTTTTATCAAGATTTTGGTGTATGCCACATACTTTTGATGGTTTCTGGTCTTAACACTATTTTATGTCAAGTTAATGACTACTGGTATCAACAGTTTAGTATATGCCAAGTACAGTTTTTCAATTTACTCAACATCATATATGAGTGGTTAATCTTTTTCAATTTTGGTTTTACAATGTAATATTTTTATAACAATTTTTTGAAAATCAATCCAATCCTAAATAGACTCACATCTACATGATCACCCACTTGAATTATGTTTATGGTTTATTCTTAAAATGATAAATATTTTTAAGTAGTACAATTTTCTGTAATAGAGCTAAATTTAAAAATTCCATTAGAAAATGTACTGATCAAGTCAGATTTTGATTTGTTTTGTAACTCTTATGCTTGGTGATTATTAGTTTTAACAGTTTACCATGCGACAATTGTTTTATAGACTTTGCATTTTTTCTGTTTAATACTCGAAGTGTCTACAGTTTACCGTATTGCAAGTTTGGTTTCGCTTTGTAGATCTACTTAGTAAATGTGGCATCAATAACTGGAAATTTGACAAATGTTTCATTTACTTTCTATCTCTTCCTCTTAGTGATTACTGGTATTAACAACTTAAAATATGACAACTATCTCTTTTGTATGTTTGTTTACAACTCTTTTAATTAGTGAATGCTGATAAAAACATTTCGTCATATGACCTTAATATATCTAAAAAAAAATTCTTGAGCGTTGTTTTTCTCAGGGGTGGGGGAGTGTTACAGGTTATATTGTTCTGTAAACATGTAACAAGACTGTATGTATATTGATTTATTGTAACCAGAAATAATTGTACGAAAGTTTATTTTTAACGTATTTCAATATCTGCCAAAGAACGTCTCGGATTTCACAGCGTGTCATTTTTGTTATGGCCATAGATAAAAGAGAATAAACATTTTTGCGCTTTTAAATGGTTCATTTTTACGTAAACAGAATGTAAAGAAAATTTGTTCGTGCGTATTTATTAAATCAAACTTTAAGAAGAGAAAAATAATTTACAAATTTAGGCTTATTAACTCATGTTCCACATTAGGAACATTCGATAGAAATACAGTGTACAAGAAAACATATTCCCACATCAACGTACCTTGCCTAATATTTATTTTAAAATATCAACATACAATTCTCTGAGTTTCAAAATGGAGTCTGACAGTTGTAGAAAGGGAACGTATAAGTGAAATATTTTTGAAAATTGTCCTAGAAACAAATTTAACAACATCTTTTCATAATATAGTGGGTGACATGGGTGTCTTCCAGCGGCTAAGCGGGAAGTATATAGACTTAAAATGCTAAATTCCAGGGTTTGATTCTCCGTGGTGGACAGAGCGCAAACAGCCCATTATGTAACGTTGCTCTGAAACAACGAAAACAAGGGATAGAGGTAATTTTAATAATCGATTTTTCTGGTTGTAAGAATATGTTTTTATTTCGTTTTGTTTGGAGTTAAGCACAAAACTACACAATGGGCTCTCTTTGCTCTGCCCACTACGGGGAATGAAACTTAATACCTAGCGTTATTAAGTTCGTAGATATATTTCTGTGCTACCGAGGGGCGCAAGAATATGTATTTGATGTCATAACAACTTCAATAAATAGTAGGCAAAATATCTAACAATAATCTAACGGTTGTTTTACTGTATACAAAGCTGAAAAAACGTGGATTCGTATTTTAAATACTTTTTAGAGACTCAATTGAATCTTTCAGGGTTTGTTTTTATTTTTTTCTCTGTCTTCGAATTAGGTTATGTAGAGTTTATGTTATCTTTATAAAAATACTGAAAGCTGGAGGTATTCTAGTCATGCAACCTTTAAAACATATTCGACCTTAATTATGTGTACAATATTGCCTTTCAGAAAAAATTAATAATCAATATTTCAAAACAAAACAGCATAAAAAGGAAGTACTTTATAATCAGCAATAATAATAATACACTTTTTGTATCGAATATTTTAGTAAACCAAGATTGTATTCTAAAGATTAAATTCAAGGAAAAACACACTTCAGATGTCGGAAAAAATAAATTACAAATTTGTTAGAAGATAAAAAAAAAAGTGGCTTTAATCGATATCCCTGAGAGATAAACGTATTTTATTGATGGAGTGAAAAGCAACATCTAAAGGATGGTCATAGGAGATACAACAGTGAAGAAAAGGTATCAAATATATTGTTTGTTTGTTTGTTTTTTTGGAAATTCGCACAAAGCTACTCGAGGGCTATCTGTGCTAGCCGTCCCTAATTTAGCAGTGTAAGACTAGAGGGAAGGCAGCTAGTCATCACCACCCACCGCCAACTCTTGGGCTACTCTTTTAACAACGAATAGTGGGATTGACCGTCACATTATACACCCCCACGGCTGGGAGGGCGAGCATGTTTAGCGCGACGCGGGCGCGAACCCGCGACCCTCGGATTACGAGTGCACGCCTTAACGCGCTCGGCCATGCCAGGCCTCTATCAAATATATAAGAAATTAGCTAGTTCATATTTGGTTTCGTTTCAGAGCACAATTATACAACAGCTTATCTGCATTATATCTATTGTAGGGATTCGAACCACAAATTTTAGCACTGTAAGTCTGTGAACTTACTGCTGCCCCATCAGAGATCAGCTTGTCGATGTTCTCCATACTGAAACAAGCATCGAGTACTTTAACATTATAAAATAAGGTATATATATATATATATATATATTGACCTAATTTGCAACAGATTGTTTAAGATATAGCATTTGTATGTTTGAGTTACTCATATATTTCTTATGAATCTAAGATAAATCTAAATCTAGAATATCGATATGAGTTTGTCTATCGTATAGAATAAAAGTGAAAATAGTAAAACAAAAGAATAAATATTTTTGACGTTGAATTATTCACGGCTTTTTATTTCCTATTTTGATATTTTTATTTCATTATTAACTATCTCTGATTGTGGTTTACTCCATATAACATTTTTTCGATGGCAAATTATGACTTTTTTTTCTTTGATAAAATTTTGAAATATGAATGTTACTAGTATATTTCAAGATACGGATATTTATATATTCTTAAAAATGATAACGAGGAATTTTTAGAACTTTTTAAAAACATTTCAATGCTTTTAACATACCTTGGTATTTAGTCTCACAGGTATAGTTATTGGATTAAAAGTAATTTTGTTTTGGAGAAGAAATCTTTAAGCGTATAACACAACTATACATTTTTATATATGACACTCACTACTTTGAGTTACTTTTACATAGATAATTAAATATTTGTTCGATAAAAGTTTTTTGGATGTTTAGTGCTACAAACTTTTGTGAGCGTTTGGTTTGTCATTAAATGAAATATTTTATGATAATACCATTTCCGTGTCAAATTTATATGAATTTCAATAAACGATATTTGAGTCTTATTTTGTTCATGGTACCTTATTAAGTTTAGACACCAACCAAATATTCACAGAAAATAAGACGCTTCGGTTCACCTCAAATATTAAAATAAAATTTTGCAATGCAAGATTATAAAATCCGTCACTATATATTTGTACCTATCTTGGTTAACAAAAACTTATTTAGGATACTTTTAATAAATGCTTGCGCAGTTTCAACCTTGAAAACAGACGTATGCTGTTCTTTCATCGCAAGAATTAGGCCTAATTAACTAGAAGATTTTGGAGTTGGCGGTGTTTGTAGTAACGTGAAAACATCTTTGTTATGGCGAAGACCTCTAATTGTTTGTTAGAGGTGTTTAATAAGAAACTTTTATGCACCTTGTTCACAAGTAACCTTGAGAATAAGTTCTTGAGAACACATTATTATTTTATCTTTAACTAGATATGTCCACCAAAGACGAGTGATTAGATATTATTTGGAATTACATGCTATTCTATTATATATTAACTAAATTAATGACATAAAACTCATTTGTGTTTCATATCGTAACTTACCCTATGCTATAAACATTTTCAATGTCACTTGACTTTGAAATAAACTAGGCTTTCTCTTACTAACATATGGCTTTGAGGTTTAAAGAGCGTATAAATAAAAAATAACTAGTGAAAACAACCGTTACAAGTTTTTTATGATTTCTTTGAAAAAGAATTCTAAACTTGGCTTTTATTATTCAATATATAACTAGATAAATATATAAGATGAAACTTTAGAAATACTCTTGTAATAATTATATAATTATTTTTAGATTGGTAATTTAATACCACATTTTTATAGCATAACAGTTTTACTTTTAAAGGAACTACAAAACATTGAAAACAGACTGGACTTCACATATTTTACGCGTTTTATGCAGAGCAATGTCTAATGCTGCAAACACTTAAGTTATATTTATCACAGTGCAAACCACGGGACTAAGTAGGTTACCTTGTGTAGATTAATTCCACACTAACGTTGAGACTGGCAAGGAACTGGGTCCTTAATTGCTATAAGCAGCTAACCTTAAATAACAAGCAGGGATGATCTAAAGTGAAATTATATCGTCTGGGAATTTAACAGATCTCTAGTCTGGACAGAGATCCTTCAGTAGAAGGTCTGTCTGTCTGAGATAATCTTGGACCCTGGTAGAGAATCTGTTTAAATACATTTCCTCTTCTGGGTTAGAGCTTTATTTGAGTGGTAGATACTTTTGAGATTAAGTCATCTAATAACCAATCATTGTTAGCCAGACGTCGGACAGCAGGCCTTCAGTTCAGTGAACACCTCAGTGAAAAAGCTTGGCTCGCAGTTGATACGCAACATCTTACCACTGAGCAGGTTGATGACCAGAAGACAACGATCCCAAAATGTTTCCTTCGTTTCTTCCACTAAAAAGGGCTTCAGTGGATAGGAAATTTCATTCCCCATGTAGGAATAGGAAAGATACAAGCATGTCAGCACGATGGCCTGCAATTCTTGTTCACTGTCTATGTCATCAGTTACCAGTTCTCTGACCAGCATATAAAGGAAGACCACGTTAGCGGGGTTGATGAAAGCGATGTCCTGCCAGCCTTGGAGTAGTAGCGATCGATCCACTGTCCGAAGCCACATCACAGCATCTCCAGCCTGAAAGTCCTTCACTTTTCGACACTTCCTGAACAAAAACTCTCCTAGCGATCTTAGGAGCTCCGAGGTAGAAGCCTGGATCACCGTCTTCTTGTGAGTTGGGAGTGGCCTACTCGTTACACTCGGTTCGTTAACCGTTATAGCCCCCGGAGGAGCTGGGCGGACCAGGTTATGTCCAGACAATACGGGTGGTTTTGGGGGTAAAGGAGGTGGAACGACTTTCTGGAAATTGTTGTAGTTCTTGTTAGCAACGTCAACCGATCCGATGTTACTGTTTTTCAAATTGTAACATGACAATGACTTTTGAATGTTCTTGTTATTGTTCACCAAAGAATCAATGTTGTCTAGTGGGTGGCGAGAGGTGGTGCTTTTGTTCTTGTCATTTTTTCTCTTACCTGACACACTAATATGTTTCCACGTGAGAGCGTTGATGAATAGGGAGTGCTTTTTAAAATGACCGTTGGTTTTTTCCATACATTTCTCCTTATTTTTAGCGTTATGCATCTGTTCATAGCTAGGGGTGTACTCTCCGTAAGTAGTCTTTGGGCCTCGGGGGGAGATGCTGAGTACAGTTCCCATTTTCGAAGACAATCACTGCAGAATACCAAGGAATTTAAACCCACGCTGGTGACAACCACTGGACGATGGGTCTACTATTCCTTGTACGTGTAATTGTCTTTATCAAGTGGAAGTAACAGAGAGGAGGTCGATTTCTTGGAAGGCTGAGGATCAATGTCATCCCTGGATGGAAACTTAAACGTGGATTTTATAATCCCTTAGCTTTCATGAAATCTTCATCAGGTAGGTAGGTTCTACCTGTTCATAGTAAGCGTCTTTCTACTACTTCCACTAGCTGGCAGGCCGTCTGGCCAAGAGTACTCTTAGCAATAAACGACTGTTGTGTGTCAGGAGCTCGATCGAAATTGGATTTACATGTAGTTGTTGCCAAGGCAACTAAATATGAGACTGCGCACGAAATCATTTCTACTTAGATGATGTCACTATTAGAGTGGCGTATTTTATATCTTGGTCATAAGGCAACGCTCGTTTTAATGACATATTTTTACCATGAAGAATATAAAAAATAATCGAAGACAACAACGACACAAGTGAATGTATTTTGTGTAGTTACATATTTTATTATTTTATCTCATATTGCGTACACGAGTTACTGATTATGTATATAAATATATATATATGTATATATATACGGAACACATATACATGGATTAAAATAAATCCAATGTTTGGTAAACAATGTTTGAAATATTATTAATCTATGATAGAATACATTGTATAATTTACATAATAGTAAACGATTATTTTTGTCAATTTTTATTTTACTTTGGAATAATACTTTGTGATTTGGTGTATTCGGAATTTCGCACAAAGTTATATGAAAACTATCTGTGTTAGCTGTGCTTAATTTAAAAGTGTAAGACAAATGAGAAGGAAGCTAGTAATTATCATCTACTGTCAACTCTTAGGGTACTCTTACCAGTGAAGAGTAAGATTGATCGTTATATTGTAATGCTTTCACGGCTGTAAGGGCGAGCATGTTTGGCGACAGAGATTTGAATCTGTGATTCCTCAGACTACGAGTAAGGGCGTCCCGTCACTTAGTCACAAAGAAATGTTCTATAACAATGTGTTTTTATATTTTGATACCCGTAGTGGGCAGAACATAGACAGTCTGTTGTGTAGCTTTGTGCTTAATTCCAAAACAAACAGAAAATATCTTAGTTGCGGACGAAAAATATGAATGTTTTTCACATAGCAATGAAGTGTTATGGTTACGCTCAGTAATAAATGACTTTTTTGCAATACAGTAGAGAATTCTAAACATAAAAATATTTATATTTTATATCTTGTCGTTACATGTTAGTTACTCTCACTTGAAGAAAGATTTTAGAATGCATCAGTCAAGCAAACCATAGGACGCTATTGCCACCTAGTGGTAAGTTGAACAGTTTTAGAGCACAATTTTACTTCCCGCATTAAACGTACTTAAAACGTACACTTTTCATGAACTTCTAGAAAGACCTGGTGATATAGTAATCTATGCATTTTATGTTTCCGTTTACATTTGGTAGTGCATTAAAAACAACGTTATTTCTTTTATTATTATGTACATGTTTAAAACTTTTACGTGTACAAACAAAGGAAGAGCCGTTTTTGCATATAAAAAAACAAAGGAAGAAACCAATACAATTATAATACTGCAGTGAATATTTTTAGAAGTACGTAACTTTACCAGTGGTTCGACAGGTAAATCCGTTGGCTTGTAACACTAAAAACTTGACGTCTGTACCTGAGATAGTGAGTACACAAATAACTCATTGTTTAAGTTTATCTTTAACAATAAACAAATAATATCCGTGTTTTTTGATTGTACAATGCAAATAGACGTCAGTAATTTATGTATTGTGTATTTGAGTATTTTGCAAACGTTTAAACTGTTCCCGGTGTAGTGTTATAAATTTTTATGCCATTTTTTGTATATATATATATTTATGTGTAAAATGTCACTGAAACACCAGTCTAAATATATGTAAATTCAGTTATTCCATTTTTTTTTATTTTAGCGCCCTCCGGTGCACTGAGCGAAAGAAATGTAATGTACGTAAAAATACAATAAAGGCATCTTATTAATTTGCAGTCGTTCTGAAAATTTAAAGTAGTACTATGAATTATGTTTCTAATGATAGTGCTTCTAGATGAAATTTAAAAAGTAATAGTACTCTAGAGTTGCTATTTGGTGATCTATCTGTTTGCAGAATTTGGTAGTTTTTATCAGACTGTGTAAAACGGGCATAAGTTCTTTATGCTCGGATTTTATGCTACTAGCATCCATTGGTAATACTAAACCGAAATCCATATAAATATCAGAGATATTTTTGTGTTTTTTTTTTAAGTGAGGTACAAAGCAACACGATGGATTAAGTGTTCTCTGCCCACCACGGGTGTCGAAACTCTGATTCTAGCATTGTACGTGAGGAGACATACAACTGTGCTATTGGAGAGCGCGAGGTGCAGTAGCTTTATTATTTAACTTACTTAGTGACAGGTTTCATTAAGGAAATGCAAAAGAAAAAAAAAGATAACCGTAACCAACTTGTGGTTGTTTCTTGAATCTTGTTGTGAGAGAGACGAATAATGTGATAGTTTATACTGTTAAAAAGTGTTTTAATACGAACTGTTAGTAGGTTAGTGGAATGTTTCAATAATTAACTCAAACTATCCTACGAATAAGTAAGTTCTGTGAATACATCTTTTACATCTAGCAAGATAATTGTCTTGAAAGTTGAAATTTCTTCAAGACAGGAATGTGATAAAATGCTACTGATATATTTTTGATTTTTGCTTGTTTCGTATTTTCGTACAAAGCTGCTACATACACAAGAATTATCTACTATAACTGATCTTAATTATAAATTAATGGATCAGAATGAAGGCAGCTTATCAGTAGTATCTGTCACCAACTCTTGAACTACTCCTAACTGGCCCAATATTGAGCTTTATTCGTCACTATTTTAAAGTGTTCATGGCAATAAACTTTAGAAAAGGTTCAAGAAAGAGCTTTTAAACTGGTATATGGTTTGAGAAACAAGTAATGCGATGTTAATCATGAAATACCAACTTTGAGAAAGAGAAAAGGTTAAGAAGTAATTTAATCGAAACATACGAAATGTTAACATTGACAATGGATACAATATTATGAACAGTTTTTGACGACTTTAATAATGTTAGATGAGGTTATGTAGATAAACATGAAAAAGATTCAGATTACAAAAAAGAGAATATTTTTTGATCCAGACAATGACTGATGTAAGACTAGTCTGTTTAAATACACAGTGAAGTCAAATTTTGCGCAAACATTTGTGAGACACTGGAAGGAGTCTTGGAGAAGATATGGATGACATACTTTCAGTAGAAAACATCAGGGGTTTTCTTAGCGTACAACTGACAATAAACTAAATATATGTAAAAAAAATATTTGTGGAGTTGAAAATTTGCTTATATAAGTAAATTCCAGTGGATAAATATTAAAATGTATTTACGAATATAAAATTCCATACCATACTTAAAAAATAAATGTATTTACTAGATAATTCATTATTTTTTTATCAGTTGTTACTTGGCCTAAATACAGTCATGTGAAAAAGTTAGGACATCCAATGAAAGCCTGTGTATTTTTGTAACATTTTTGGATATATAAATATTTAATCTCATTTTTAACAATACTGAGAGATTATAGGAATATAACTAAACAATTAAAACTGAAGTAAAAGCCTTTTCAAGATCTTTTGTAAGTGTAATTCTACAAAAATGCATATTCTAACTGAGGAAAATTTTGGACACTCCCACATTTATTTCCACTTAAAATGACTCAACTCACACACAAGTGTATCACACCAGCATTTTGAATGAGGCTTGCCCTATTTAAACCTCAGACATTTAGTTTGGTGTGCTCCTGACTGTTGAAGTGTGAGCACCATGGTAAACAAAAGAGCTGTCTGAGGCCTTCAGAAAGAAAATTGTAACAGCTTATGAGTCTGGTAAGAGATTTAAAAAGATCCCAAAATATTTTAAAATCATCCATTCCACTGTTTGGAAAATAGTCAACAAGTGGAGAGCTTTTAAAACAACTGCCAACATGCCCACGTCTGGTCGTACAAGCAAGTTTACCTCGAGAGCAGATCGCAAGATGCTAAAAGAGGTTTCCAAACACCCTAACATATAATCACAGGACCTACAGCAGGCTCTGGCTGCTGTTGATGTGAAAGAGCATGTCTCTACAATCAGAAAGAGACTGCACAGGTTTATCTTGCATGAGAGGTGTGCAAGGAGTAAACCTTTGCTCTCTTAAAGAAACATGAAGGCCAGACTGAAGTTTACTAGAGAATGTAGACAAAGACCAGGACTTCTAGAATAATGTTCTGTGGACAGATGAGTCCAAAATTGAATTATTTGGACACCAGAACAAAGGACATATTTGGCATAAACCAAATACAGCATTCCAGGAAAAGAACCTCATACAAACTGTAAAGCATGGAGGTAGAAGTGTCATATTTGGGGCTGCTTTGCTGCAGCAGGACCAAGACAGCTCACAATCTTAAAATCCACCATGAATTCTACAGTGTATCAGAGCGTGCTTAAGGATCATGTGACACTATCTGTAAGAAAATTAAAGCTGAAGCAGAACTAGACCCTGCAACACGACAATGACCCACAACATACCACTAAATCCACCAAGGACTGGCTGAAAACTAAGAAATGGAGAATCCTGGAATGGCCGAGTCAAAGCCCAGATCTTAATTCCATTGAGATGCTGTGGGGTGACTTGAAACGGTCTGTACATGCAAGAAACCCTTCAAACATCTCACAACTGATAGAATTCTGCATTGAGGAGTTGGGAAAACTTTCTTCAGACCGATGTCAGTTTGTTTGTTTGTTTTTGGAATTTCGCACAAAGCTACTCGAGGGCTATCTGTGCTAGCCGTCCCTAATTTAGCAGTGTAAGACTAGAGGGAAGGCACCTAGTCATCACCACCCACCTCCAACTCTTGGGCTATTCTTTTACCAACGAAAAGTGGGATTGACTGAAAGGGCGAGCATATGTGGTGCGACGGGGGTGCGAACCCGCGACCCTCAGATTACGATTTGCATGCCTTAACACGCTTGGCCATGCCGGTCAGAGACAGATAGATGGCTAGAAGAAGCATCTTACTGTAGTTATTTCAGCTAAAGGGGGTAACACTAGCTCATAGGGAATTGGGTGTTCTAACTTTTTCCTCAGTTAGAATATGCATTTTCGTAAAATTACATTTACAGAAGATCTTGAAAAGTCTTTTCTTTAGTTTTAATTGTTTAGTTACATTCCTATAATCTCTTAGTATTTTTGAAACTGAGATTAAATATCTATATATCCAAAAATGTTACACAAATACACAGGCTTTCACAGGGTGTCCTAACTTTTTCACATGACTATATAGGAGGTGTAGTAAAGCGTACTATATCTTGTTGTTGTTTTGAATTAAGCACAAAGCTATACAATGAGCTATCTGTGCTCTGCCCACCACGGGTATCGAAACCCGGATTTCAGCGTGTAAGTCCGCAGACATACCGCTGAGCCACTGGGGGCGCGTACTATATCAAAAATGATGAAGTTATATAATCTCTCAGTATTGTTGAAATTGAGATTAAATATCTATATATCCAAAAATGTTACACAAATACACAGGCTTTCACAGGGTGTCCTAACTTTTTCACATGATTGTATAGGAGGTGCAATAAAGCGTACTATATCAAAATCGATGAAGTTAGAATAAAAAGTTGAAAAAATTATTTAGAAAAAGCACTTATACAACATTAACGTTCATTTAACTTTTAACTGAATATGGAGTTCTTTAAGGTTTTTAACTTTTCTAAACTATTGAACAGAGTTTGTTTGAAGTTAAGCACAAAGAAACATATTGGGTATCTGTGCTTTGTCTACCACGAGTATCGAAACCAGAATTCTAGCGTTGTAAGTCCTCAGACATATCACTGAGCTACTGAAAGGGGAGAGCACTGTTGAACAGGCTTTGTTTAGGACATTGAATTAATTTTATCTTAATTTAATTCAATAGAGTTTAATGCTGATTCATGTTTAGTTACAAAATATTTTTGGTTGTTTGTTTTTGGATTTATTTGGGCAAAGTTTCTAGCCGATTCGAATTAAGAAATGATTGATTAAAGAGAAGGCAGCTGACCAATACTAATCGCCTACTCTTTTAATAATGAGAAGTGCGGTTTACTGTACTTTAGTGGAAAGTACTCTTTAAGAAATTGGCCCTAAACCATCAGTAATGAGATATAAACTTAATTTTGTCACAAGTTGATTCCAATTTTGCACCATTGCTGTTTTAACAAGATTTGTGGAGATTCCTTCTCTAGCCATAATAAGACCAAGAAATTCCACTTCTGTGTACATTAATGCATATTTTCTTGGTTTGAGTCTCAAGAGCGTTTTTTTAACTAATTGAAATACCATTTTCATGTTTTCAGTAATAGACTCAGATATGCAACCAAGACATAATCAATATACTTCAGGCAATCCTTTTACTTCAGCCTCTGTAGTATAAACTATTATGAGTATCTTGAAAGTGGCAACTTCATTAAATGGGCTGAGTGATACAACATGAAAAGAATGCAAGCTAAGGTCTGCTGTCATCATCCATCTTTATATACCAGTATGTGGATGTTAGTTCTAATGTGATCCATACGTTAATTTTTATAGTAATGGAAAGGTGCTAATGTGAGTTATCATATTTACCTATCTTAAATCAATACAGAGCTTGGGAATGCTATTATTTTACTTACTAATGGAAAGAACTAAGCACTCTCATACATCTGTCCTTTCATATTTCTAACAATGCCTTCGTGATTGTTTAGCCATTCTGTCTTACAAGTATATTTTGCCAATCCATCACTGATCAGTGATGTCGAGAAACCCACTTGTTGAGAACTTTTATATGCAAAAACGGCTGTTCTGGGCCCAGAAAACACTTCAAATAGAAGAGCGAACAACGTTTCGACCTTCTTCGGTCATCGTCAGGTTCACAAAGAAAGGGGTTACTGGTCGGAAGCTGACCACGTGTTTGGGAGGGGTTGTATAATTGAGTGTTGCAATGTAGAGGGCGCGGTTTGAATATATAATTTTGTCTATAATATTAATATAGGTATAATGGTGTTCCTTTATATTGGTTTATTTTGGGTTTGAGTTGTTGTATAAGTAAGGCTTCTTTAATTTTTCGTTTGTTTATGTTTGTTTCTTTATTTAGTATTTTAGTGTTTTCTATGGTTATGTTGTGTCCAGATTCAAAGAACATAAAAAGTCACCTTCACACGTTTTCGAACACTGCAAGTCAAATGGACACAACATAACCATAGAAAACACTAAAATACTAAATAAAGAAACAAACATAAACAAACGAAAAATTAAAGAAGCCTTACTTATACAACAACTCAAACCCAAAATAAACCAATATAAAGGAACACCATTATACCTATATTAATATTATAGACAAAATTATATATTCAAACCGCGCCCTCTACATTGCAACACTCAATTATACAACCCCTCCCAAACACGTGGTCAGCTTCCGACCAGTAACCCCTTTCTTTGTGAACCTGACGATGACCGAAGAAGGTCGAAACGTTGTTCGCTCTTCTATTTGAAGTGTTTTCTGGGCCCAGAACAGCCGTTTTTGCATATAAAAAAATCCATCACTGAGTTCCTGCTGCTACGTATAATCTAGCTGGTTTGCAGGGATGAAAGGACGAGCTCGCGACCTACAGATTACTAATCGAGCGACCTAACTATCAGACTATGCCAGGCCTTATTGCGAAAGATAACACTACCATATTTTCAGAAGCGTTGGGTTATTATTATGAAATTAATGCATAACTACCTTCGAACTTATATTAGAGTAACTAAGTTTTCCCTGTGATACTATCTAAAAGTTAATTTATCTGACAATTTCAAAACAACAGTTTTATTGCTAAGAAAATAATTTCTACTAAGGCATCATTAAACAATTAAGTTGTAACACTACTAGTACCTATTATTTAAATAACCTACACTAATACAGATTAATATAGTGAATAAGAGACTTTGCATAAACCTTGCGTATAAACTGCAGTTGACTAATAAGAGTGGTTTGGTGTTGTTCTTTGATTGTGTTTCTCCGGAGTCAGTGATGACGGAGGAGAGGAGATTAGGAAACCAGCTAACTGGCTGATCATTTGACATCTCCATAAATCGACTTGGCCTCAAGTTTCTTTTTCGTAAATATCTTTAGTTTTAGTGATACGAGAAACATATGATTAAAAGTGTGATATAATAAATCATTAACATTAATGTTTATTTTTCTAGTGACTAAAATTATTACTTAATACTTATGGGGATTGAGGAATATTGCCAAACCTATAAATACTTTGTATTATAATTACACTGAGCATTATTGTGTTCACTAACTTCATAGCGAAGCCAAAGTATGCAACCTATACAGAGGGAAGATGTTAAACTGGCTGGACACGTGATCACCATGTACAAAACTACTTTAGAGTTAGATGACTTCTTCTTTAACCTTTAAAATCCATTTAGTCTTACAATGGATCTGATAAAATGCTTAGAATGAGTAAACGCAAAATATTCCTTATTTTGTACTTGACGGAACGCTACACAAAAGTATTTAAATATGTATTTACAGTTGGCACAGCTCACACACAGTATGTATTATCACGATTTTGGCATTTCAGATTCATTCTGTTTGATCTTAATATTAACTTGTAGGTAAAGCTGTGGTCTGAATGAAATATTAATACACGTCATCAAAATAGTCTGTTGTATGTGACAAACAGTTACATAATTACAAAAATTAAGTTTTGTTTCAATATATACATGTTCTGAAAGAAACAGGAGCTTTGGGATTTCTGTTCCAAATTTAGATAATAAGTAAAGTTTCGACGGAAGTTATGTTTTCATAAAAAATAAATTGAAAATTATGCAAGTGTAACGTGCTTTAGAGTAGTTTAGGCAAGCAATGACACCAATGTTTTCAAAAATATAGAGAGCATAATGCAAAACAAACGTTATTAAAAATTAATATGAACATATAAGAAAAATTGAATATAAAACTAGATATGTGAAACTGAATTATACAAAAAATATCTGAAGATGGATCGTATTTAGATATTGTTCTGTGCCCGAAGTTTATTGAGTGCCCAGTTAAGAGACACTTGATTATTATTAGGCTTATCTACTGAGGATTTAAGAGTATTTGATCGCATTTCGTACACACATGAATTATTATTTCATATGAAAGTGTTTTTTTAATATGTGTTATTAATTGATATTTGAGAACTGAAATATACGTGTTGCACAGCAGTGTATTTGCGGATTTACAACGTTAGAAACGAGGTTTCGATACAGGTGGTGGACAAAGC
Organism: Carcinoscorpius rotundicauda; assembly: GCA_011833715.1. Classification (NCBI taxonomy): domain Eukaryota; kingdom Metazoa; phylum Arthropoda; class Merostomata; order Xiphosura; family Limulidae; genus Carcinoscorpius; species Carcinoscorpius rotundicauda. Next base: position 34,798,840 of record CM022398.1, read on the forward strand.
ACCTTTGTGCAGCTTTGTACTTACCTACATCCAAAAACAAATAAATGATAAAATCGTCCTTTTTTGTATAAAATTATAGTTCAAAAATATTGAATGCGATGCTACTTCTTCAGTAACCTAGCGGTTAGCTCGAGGGCTTGGTCCTTCTGGTGTGTACAGTAAAAACTTGGCGTTTTCTAGCATTCTAATAATTTGCATAAAAACTTTTGTTACCCAGAAATCAACATTATTGTAAATGCATAGAATGAAGAAGAAGCAAGGTGAGTGCATGTATACTGCTCCCAGTGGCACTACGATAAGCTTGAAGGCTTATAATGCGAAAAAATGGACAAGGCATAGAGAGCTCTTTGGAAAGCTTTGTGCTTAATTGTAAAGTAATTAGATTAAAACTTTTCCTCTCATTAAAATAGTTATTGCTTGCTGTAAAATAAACTGTCTATTGAATACCTAATCAAATCGTTTCTGGAGTCAAGGCCTAAAGTAGAAAGTAAAAGTGAATCATAAAAAAATAAAGTAAAATTGTTTATCTATTTGTTTGTGTTTCTGAATTTTCCCGTAAAACTACAAGGAGGCAATCTGAAATGATAGACTAAAGAGAAAGCAGAAGTCAACAACACCCCCCGCCAACTCTAGAGATACTTCGACTGAATAGTTGAAACTGACTGCCACTTCTATAACGCAAACACAGTGAATTTTTAACGAAGTGAGAAACAAAATAAAACTCGTTACAGGAAAAATTTGTTGTTTGTTTCGTTAAAGTTAAGCACAAAGCTATATAATAGGCTACCAGTTCTTTGTCTACTACCGGTATTGGTTTGGTTTGTTTTGTTTTGGAATTTCGCACAAAGCTACTCGAGGGCTATCTGTGCTAGCCGTCCCTAATTTAGCAGTGTAAGACTAGAGGGAAGGCAGCTAGTCATCACCACCCACCGCCAACTCTTGGGCTACTCTTTTACCAACGAATAGTGGGATTGACCGTCACATTATATGCCCCCACGGCTGGGAGGGCGAGCATGTTTAACGCGACACGGGCGCGAACCCGCGACCCTCGGATCACGAGTCACTACCGGTATTGAAAAAACGGTTTTTAACGTTGTATGTCCTTAGATATACTGCTGTGCCACTGGGGGGAAATATAGGGAATAACTCCAAGTTATGAAGTTAAAATTATCCTCCAATGTTTTGTTTTGTTTTGAAAAAGAGATAGTGTTTTTTTTTTCACTCTATCTAAAATCTTATCTCTGACATTCATGCTTACTATAGTACCGTAAGGATGTGTTAGACCAGGGGTGGGAAAAATGGCGACTGGTGACATGTGGTCAATGGATAGCACAGTTATGGTCAGTTTGAGTTTAGGAATGAACTTTTTCCACCATTTTTTGTTCGTAAATTTAGTAATCAGCGACGTACTGCTTAACGTCATTGCTAGTGTCGCACGCTTCATCACTGCCACAGACTCCGCTCATTTTGTAACGCCAGTCTGGTTTAGATGTATGTGCGTTATTTTTCATGCGCTTGCAAAACATATTTTTATCGTGCAACTTTCAAGTGTTTAAATATATTTTGTTTTAATCCCATAATATGGATAAGCGGATAATTCGAAAACGAAATAATCCAGATGATGGTTAACACTTAGAATATAAAGACAATTTAATGAAAATGGCGCGAGACTGCAAAAACATGAAACGAAAATTTAATGAAAGTTGGGAGTTGAAATTTGCAGAGATTAAAGCAAATAATAAGCCAGTGTGTCTTTTGTGTAACAAAGTTTTTAGGAATAATAAAGTATACAACTTAAGCAACACTTTTACAATTTTCACAACGAATTTGATGTAAAATTTCCAATTGATAGCAAAAATCGTATGAATACAATTATCCGTCTAAAAGCTTGTTTGTTTATTTTTGAATTTCGCACAAAGCTACTCGAGGGCTATCTGTGCTAACCGTCCCTAATTTAGCAGTGTAAGACTAGAGGGAAGGCAGCTAGTCATCACCACCCACCGCCAACTTTTGGGCTACTCTTTTACCAACGGATAGTGGGATTGACCGTCACATTATACGCCCCCACGGCTGGGAGGGTGAGCATGTTTAGCGCGACGCGGGCGCGGACCCGCGACTATCGGATTACGAGTCGCACGCCTTACGCGCTTGGCCATGCCAGGCCCCGTCTGAAAGCACAACTTCACGAACAAAAGGGAGGCCTAAAAAGATTTTTACCAACGACAGAACTAATTACGTTAGCTAGCTATAAAGTAGTTTGGATTCTAACTCAAAAAAGAAATATTGATTGTGGTTATTGAAACTCTGTTGGATAATTATGATTCAAAAATAAAAGGTGATATTTTTCAAAAGGTAAATAATTTGCAATTAAGTCGAATAACAATTGTCCGCAGAATGCTAGAGATAGCGAAAGACATAGAAAATCAGTTGCTTGAACAACTAAAACTCTATTTGTATTTTTCTTTAGCAACAGATGTTTATGATACTGCACAGTTGATATTTTGGGTTCGATACGCAACTTCGGATCTTCAAGTGAGGAAAGAACTGCTTGGCCTTTGTGGATTACGAGATCGAACGTATGGAAAAACATCTTTAAAAAATGTCTAGAAATGTAAAAAAAAATTCAATCTGGATTTAAACAAAACTGGTTTCTTTCACAACAGATGGTTTTCCTGCGATGACTGATGCGAAATTAGGATTTGTTTCTGTTTTGAAGCAGCATCTAATTGAAAATAATGTGAAGTCCACGCTGCCATCTTTCCATTGCATTTTGCATCAGGAAAATTTATTTGCTCAGATGTTTAAAAGTGATGAATTGAAATATTTGATGAATATTGTTGTAAAAATTGTGAATTATATTAGAAGTGGAAGCTCTCTCAAACATCAACAGTTTGTTGAGTCGTTGAAGAAAAGCAGTAACAATACTTTTGATGATCTCACTGATTTTGCAAATGTAAGATGGTTAAATAGAGGAAAAGTCTTGGAACGATTTGCTTCTTTATTTTCTCAAATAAAACAAGTATTTTGTTGTAAAAGTTAAGATTAAAAATTTTTCTGAAGTTGAAAATTTTTCATGGTAGTGTGATTTGTACTATCTGTGCGACATGATGACTCATTTGAATAATTTGAATACGAAACTTCAGGAAAGAGGTAAAATAATAAGCGAACAATCAGAGTCTATTCATGAATTTTAAAGCTAAACATCCTTGCAGAACAATTACAAAAGAATGATTTGTCACATTTTGCAAAGTTGAATAGTTTTCTAGAAAATAATAAAGACTATGATTTCTCTGATGCTAAAGATGATCTCTATATAAACTGGATCAAAAATATATTTCAAAAAGTTGAATCACTTTTCTCCAAATTTAAAAAAATTGAAATTGATATTTGAATTTTTGCATGATCAATTTGAATTTGACTTAGGAAATTACAACTTTTTTGTCTTTGGATTAATGTGGATTTGAAGACGAGATGTTTACCTGCAAAAGTGTAGAACACATAAAAGGTAAACAAAAATATTCTATCAGAGAGATGTGGCTCACTATTCTGATAAATGATAGTTTTCCAAATTTAAAAATGGTAATTTCAAAATTATTTTCTATGTTTGGATCCAAATGAATGTTTGAGGCAACATTTTCTACGCTAGATTTTCTCAAGTCTAGTTACAGATTTCGGCTTACTGACATAAATTTGGGGGCAGAACTAAGATGCACATTAAGCACAGATATTCAGTTAAATTTCACGAAACTTGTCGATAAAAAACCCAATCACTTTTCACATTGAAGGTTAGTTGAAATGCATTTATTTTGGTTAAACTAACACCTTTTTTTTAAATATTGTGGGCAACGTTGTTTTCATCAGACACACTTGTGGCCACTATGAAAAATAAGTTGCCCACTCATGTGTTAGACTGAAGGTGCATTTTAAGGTGGGGTGAAGTAATAAAGTGTTTATTAAAACGTTCAAGGTTTTGAAACAGTAAATCACATAGTCTCCCAGTGGGAACGCGGTAATTGTTTGGATTTACTATGCTGAATCAACAGCTCGATTCCTGTCGGTGAAAAAAACATAATCTGATGTGGCTTTGTTATAAGAAAATGCAAATGAATGGAAAATTTAGTGTTATTCCGAACACATATTTTGAAAGCTGGATATAGTAGTTTAATCTATAAATTAGGACGGGTAATATTTACAAGTCCCGAGTTACATCTATGAATTAATTTATACCACATAGTCATTGACCCAATGAATAAAGTGATCGGTTGCCCAGTTATAATTCTGTTTCTATTAATCACTAATTTTTGATCAAACAAATACCCTAAAAAATGGATCAAAATAAACCGCAGTGAATACATCTCCTTTAAGGTACCAATTCTGGCTCAGAACATACAGTCTCATAATTATAACTTAGTACATCGCAGGCATGTAGTAAAAAAAACGATGCTAATGAAACAAGCTTTTAACGCTCTCTTCGTTGTCATGCCAACACTTCCAGCCAGTGCACAACACAGCGGATTAGTCGCAGTCACCATTCTTTTGTGAGGTTCTACAATATTTTTGAAAATTTGTAATCAAAATATTTATTGTTTTAATTGAAACTGTAATTAATTTCTACTAACAGTGTTTGAAAGTAGTTTTCACTTAGTTCACCAGGTTAACTTCCTGGTAATGTTGTTTTTCGCTCTACGTAGTTTCGTCAGATCTCTCTTCTTTAATTAACGCGTTTATCCTGATATCACTGAAAGATAAATAAATATGGTGTAGGGCGTTCCCTCAGAATATTTTAATGTAAAACAGAAACATTGTGTTGTCCGTGCTTGCCAATTTATTTGTATTTGTAATGTTTCGAAATATTTCTACTATAATATCATAATAATGATGTTAGAATATTCAACTATAACAGTGTTTGCCTATGAGTGATTGATTAACACTTTACACAGCTATCACATCACCTTGACAACTGACTTTCGAAGTTAGTTTGCAGAGGCAATAGTGAGTTGCTTGTTTGTTTTACAGGAGTTGTCAAGGAAAGGTAATGTCCTAGCAGGGTCTCTTTGTTGACGTTTCGTCCTCTTAATTGTCCTGTCTAGTTCAACACGGCATCATTATTTCGTCACTAAACATTTGAAATAATTTATTGTAACTTTACTTTATTATTACCTTTATCTTTTATGGGAAATGCCACGTTTCCAGTCTAAATACTGTAATTGAATGCGACCCTGTTTTATATTCCGGACTCATTATCTATAAAGATTTAACATAACCAATACTGTCACTCTTCTTTTCAAGAAATGTGTATGTGTTTTTTTTCTTAGAGCAAAGCCACACTAGGCTATCTGCTGAATTCACCAAAGAGAATAGAACCCCTGATTTTAGCGTTGTAAATCTGTAGATTACTTACCGCTGTAACAGCTGGGAACTTTTTAAAGATATGAAACCGAGCATTTTATTGCTTTGACTTTCTGGTATTTAGTCTTGAACTTTGTTATTGCTTAAGCATTACTGTAAGTTTCTTAACCTGATTCTATACCAGTGTGGTAAACACCAGTCATTTTCAGCAAAAGACTAGCGCTTATTACATGAAGTAAGATACAATGTGGAATATCCCAACAAGCGTTGTTTTGAGTGTTGAGAAGGAAAGTCACTGGAATGAGCTGTGGATCCTATCAACGCAGGATCATCAAATACCAAACATAAAAACGTGCATCCAGGACTGTCGAATGTAAATATCTCAGAAAACCTCCCATGATGCTGCTGGTACCAAGTTAATGAAAGTTTCGGAAATTTGGATCTCGTGGTAGTGGTGTACTAATTTTTACATGGTAAAAACCTGCACTCCCTTCCGCAATATCTTAACTCTACTCGACAGACAATAAAATTTGCACTTCTTATTGAAATAGAAAGTGGCATTCTTGGATATTATATGTCGGTTTTAATAATTAAATAAGTAAATCAAACTTATCCATGCTAAATATTGGTAAGGTTATGCTCTTAACTCTGAATATATATAGCACTAAAAATCTGGTATCAACACCTGGGTAAAGCCACCAGGATTCATTTTAATCGTTTGTTTGTTTTTTGGAATTTCGCACAAAGCTACTCGAGGGCTATCTGTGCTAGCCGTCCGTAATTTAGCAGGGTAAGACTAGAGGGAAGACAGCTAGTCATTACCACCCACCGCCAACTCTTGGGCTACTCTTTTACCAACGAATAGTGGGATTGACCGTAACATTATACGCCCCCACGGCTGGGAGGGCGAGCATGTTTGGCGCGACTCGGGTGCGAACCCGCGACCCTCAGATTACGAAGCGCACGCCTTAACGCGCTAGGCCATGCAAGGCCCCTCATTTGAATAGAAAAGTGGGCTCATTCTTTGGCATTAATCATAGTCTGGACTCTCTTTTGCTAACACTCATTCTCTAACTGACGGAATAGACGGTCTGGCATGGCCAAACGCATAAGGCGTGTGTATAATGTGACGGTCAATCCCACTATTCGTTGGTAAAAGAGTAGCCCAAAAGTTGGCGGTGGTAGTTATGACTAGCTGCCTTCCCTTTAGTCTTACACTGTTAAATTAGGGACGGCTAGCACAGATAGTCCTCGAGTAGCTTTGTGCGGAAGTCCAAAACAAACAATCAAACAGACGAAATAGACCGATATTCCTTTTTAGCGCATTTCTAAGTGTGTTGAGATTTCTGGAAAATAAATTGTAATTAAAGAAAATTTTAAATTTTATTTCTATAAATGGTTATGAGCTACAAGTGTTTCGTTACGTCAAAACGGCACAGCACAGATATTTCATTTTGTAGCTTTTGTGGTTAACAACAAACACAAATAAAAGGTTTTATATGGAAAGGTTAAAAACAAACATACGTAAATAAAAAAAGCAATATATTAACATTAAATGAGCGCTTATCTTATGGACGGTCGTCTCTGGTAGAAAATTCACGTTTTTATGCAATATTTAAATAATCCACGCAAACTGGCGAATGTTTCATTTAGATACTTGTTCAAGTTATATAATTATGTAGGAATTATGGTATTGATTTAACAAATTATTCCTCACTCTGCAGTTCTACCAGGTAATTTGATGTTTCGCAACTCTCCAGTGACGTTTTAGTACCTGCACCATATGGTTTACATAAACACGTATCTGTTTGGATTACATTCAGATTATTCAATCAAGCAAAAGTAAGGCTTCGTCACTGATGTATTTCTTATTTCCTGCATTGTATTGATATTGTTTTGCAGATAGGTATAGTTCGTTTCGTGTATGTCACAAGGCCAAGTCGTTAGCTTGGTAATATTGTATTTATTTGCTGTTAATCATTAAACTACGCAATGGGCTATCTGAGCTATGTCTACCGCAGATTTTTAGCGTTTGTAAGCCTTTATCTTGCCCCCGCTAGTAGAGTTGTATGTCTCCGGATTTACAACGCTAAAATCAGGGGTTCGATTCCCCTCGGTGGGCTGAGCAGATAGCCCGATGTGGCTTTGCTATAAGAAAAGCACAAACACATACTCAAAATATAAGGACCTGGCATGGCCTAGCGCGTTAAGGCGTGCGCTTCGTAATCTGAGGGTCGCGGGTTCGCGCCCGAGTCGCGCCAAACATGCTCGCCCTCCCAACCGTGGGGGTGTATAATGTGACGGTCAATCCCACTTTTCGTTGGTAAAAGAGTAGATCAAGAGTTGGCGGTGGGTGGTGATGACTAGCTGCCTTCCCTGTAGTCTTACACTTCTAGATTAGGGACGGCTAGCACAAATAGCCCTCGAGTAGCTTTGTGCGAAATTCCAAAACAAACAAACAAACAAGCCTTTATCCTCCCTTTTGAGCCACCAGGGACGGCATTGTTCTATCTATTTATCTGATTCATGGAAAGAAAGATAGGTAGACAAATAGATGTCGGAAGCTTACAAGCATCCAGATGTCTGTTCATATGATTTGATACAAGTCGTGTTTCAATGGTCACACTTTTCTTCCTGTTTGTTACAGTTAAAACGTTTAATATTTTGTTAATATAAGGAATATTGATAGATGGTTTAACGTTTTTTTTTCTTTAATAAAAATTATGAAATAAGATTACTTTCAAAATTTCAAACTATAAACCAAGGAAAATTGCTTAATTATACTACACTGAGAAAATCAATCTCTCACTATTATGTAAACACACCTTTCTGCTAGTGCTGTTTATTATGCGTTGTGATGTTATTAGATCAGTTCACTTATGGTCATTGTGCTAGGTTCAGTAGGTCATGTTCCAAAGTCAAGCTCAATAGACTGGGTTCATTATCTTACATTCCAACGTCTAGTTCACTAGAAAAAGCTTATTATGTTATATTCCAACGTCAAGTCTTCTGAACCAGATTCATTGTGTTATATTCCAACGTCAAGCTCACTAGTTCATTATGCTGTATTCCAATGTCAAATTCACTAAACTAGGCTTATTATGTTAAATTCCAACGTAAAGTCTTGTGAACTAGGTATATTATGTTATATTTCAACGTCAAATTCACTAGATTAAGTTCATTATATCAAATTCTAAAGTCAAGCTCATTATACTAGTTTCATTATGCTATATTACAACGTCACATTCACTAGACTAGGTTAATTAATTTTTATTCCATTATTAAACTCCGTAAACTAGGTTCATTATATTATAAACTAGGTTGTTATATTACAACGTCAAGCTCACCACACTAGGATCATCAGGTTATATTCGAACGTTAAGCTCACTAGACAAGATTCATTAGGAACATCAAGTTTACTAGACTAGGTTCATTTGGATACATTACAATTTCAGGTTTACTAGAAGAGTTTCAATTGATCGTGTTTTCAGAGTCGAGGTCAAAGGGCTAGCTTCAAAGTAGTGTTTTGAAGCACTTGTATGGTTTCACTATTTTTTGTGGTTTTTGCTTGGAGATATTTCATTTCTCAGCTGTTTTAAAGTACACTGTGATAATATGCCAAACCAATAGCCATTTTTTGTTTACTGTCACTCTTCTTGATATACAATGGGTATTATCCAAAAGAGAGATATGAATAATTAGGATTTTATTTGATCTTTCGCTAACATTTCAATTAGAAGCCATACCAGAAGAGGTATTGTACCTGTTTCTTTAGTTCTCTATCTGTAGAATAAATCATATGTTTTTCTTACAGTTTCAATAATTATTTTCTAATGTATTTCCATAATACTCGAAGTAATTAATAATAAATTATCAAAATTTCCTAACTATGTTTCTTTGTTTTGAATTTCGCACAAAGCTACACAAGGGCTATTTGCGCTAGCCGTCTCTAATTTAGCAGTGTAAGACTAGAGGGTTTGTTTTGTTTTTGGAATTTCGTACAAAGCTACTCGAAGGCTATCTGTGCTAGCCGTCCCTAATTTAGCAGTGTAAGACTAGAGGGAAGGCAGCTAGTCATCACCACCCACCGCCAACTCTTGGGCTACTCTTTTACCAACGAATAGTTGGATTGACCGTGTTATAGCTAGTTATAATGCCACTAAAATTCCGTTTGTATATTTGATTTCTTGTTTATTTCTTGAAATTAAGTAGTTTGTAGCGGTGTGAGTTCGTAGAAATACCGGTGCGTAACTGAGGGGCATGTCTGACTGAAGTCATACAACGGTACAAATTCTAACCCGGTTATGTAACAAACACCAAAATATTATTAAATAACCCTTACAACTATACATGTTAGAAAGAAAGTCAGTTTTAATAAAAGCTATTTTATTATTTCAAGATAAATCGTTAATCCCATTTTCACGGATATTTTACGGAATATAATTTTTCATCCGTCAGAAATAAGTGCAACAACAAAAATCAAAACAGACATTATATATGTAAAAATATACTCTTCAACAAAAGAAACACAAAAGGCAAATTTTGTGACAAATTGTTAACAAGTTTATTCCGGGTAGTTCTGTATGACATGTGTGAAACTTTTCACATTTACTGCTGAACATCCAAAGTCTGCAAAGGCAAATTCCACGCTCACAAGTTGAAGTTTAACGTCACACAACGTCAATAACGAGAATGTTTTCCGTGAGCATCAATAACTGTTTGGCATCTCCTGCCCATGGAAGCGATGAGATGACGAATCACATCCTGTGGTATGGCTGTCCACTCAGCCTGCAAAGCTGCTGCAAGCTGAGGTTGAGTCTGCGGTTGAGGTTGTCGCAGACGTTGGTCCAACTCGTCCCAAAGATGTTCGATGGGGTTTAAATCTGGTGATCTGGAGGGTCAGGGAAGAACGATGATGTTTTGGTGTCTCAAAAAGTCAGTGGTGAGTCGGGCTGTGTGAAGACGGGCGTTGTCATGTTGAAAAACGTCGTTGACGTTCACCATGATGGGTTGCACATGGGGCATTTGGACGTTTGTGTTTTTTTATTTGGATTGAACGCAACAGAAAGACACAGATAACAGCTTGTATAATTTATTACACTAAACTATTATATATATGTAACAGATATAACATAAATTATATAATAACAATGACAGATATTCAGTTTCAACATTCAAAATTAATTACAATACAAAATAGTACTGGTTTCAACCTTCAAAGTTAATTACAATACAAAATGTTACTGGCCTGTGTCCAATATAATGATCTAGAATGAAAGTCCAAAAGTTCAGATCAGAAATCCAAAATTCCGGTCTAGGGTGTGAATTTGGTCCCACGAAGAAATACCGAAGTTTGAATGGAGAATGACGAAGTTCTTTTTACGGTGCTTCTTGATGAACGTCTCAAACTTGCCGCCTTCCAATTTTCCCAGTCTCCCCTAAACAGTCCGTACGTGCCGACTCTCAGCACAACCAGTAATTCGAATGAATCGCAAAGATTGACGAGAAAAAATCACAGCTTCTGTAGATCTAGCTCTGGTCACAAATCCAAGTTGAATAAAATCACAGCAAACACTTAAACTTTCTCAAACGAATGACTGACTCTTCCTCTTCGCATCTCCGTCTGTTTATATATTAGTAGGCCTCTTCTCGAACAATCGCGTAACTTCCCAACATTCCAGAATAATCTGCGCATGTCTGTTTTTGCACGAGACTTGTCATCTAGACACTAGGCCGCCACATTCCTTTTATAGTCAATTGATTGATCTACCTAATTCTAGAAATTTCTAAATGTTATTTTAAATGAATAACAACGTATTTTATTGGTTTAAACTTTGAAACAATAATATAAATATGGAAATATAAATAATAGAAATGAAAGTTTAAACACAACACGACATGTTGTCGTTTACAAAACATTTACATGACATTTACATAACAAGCTTAAGAATCTCGTCGACGGTTGCGTATGGTCTGATCGGAAATCCTACGCAGCCCTGGTATGGTTGAGGCAGTAGACGTCGCAGTGGTGGTCCTATCCCGATGTCTGCCAGATCGTGGACGATCACGAGTTGATCCATGCTGTTGGTGACGATTTTATAGCCTTGTGATGGTGCTTGAGTGGACATTCACAGCCCTGGCAACATCTTATCGAGATTCGCCTGCTTCCAAACGACCAATGGCGTTGTTGCGCTGTGCTTCAGTCAGTCTTGACGTAACTGTATTGCGTGTCGATGGCTTAACACTGAGCTATGGAAACCGAGAACCCGTCACTTTTATAGGAATTTTGCACATGTTTTACTTGCAGAACATGCAAGTCTCTCAAACAAATGTATTGGACACGAAAGCGTTTTGGCGAAAAAATCCGATGTTTTCCTCCGTTTTCAAAGTGCACAACTTTTATTGTCATTTTGGTCTGACAATCAGCGCCTTAACACGTGTAACATCACATACTCTGAGCTTGTAACGTTATTACATATATTTCTCTTTAGAATAAAAAAATATCCCTTTTGCGTTTCTTTTTTTGAAGAGTATATATATGTAAAAATGGCTCGTTTGGTGTGAGAAAATATGTTACGTAGGGAAGCGAACAACCTTCTTCGGTCATCATCAGGTTCACAAAACAGACATTGTGGTGTTTCTTTATCAGTTATTAATATTGTAATGAGTATCGGTAAAATAAAACAAACACAGACTTAACATATCGTGACACGTCTTAGTTACTTTATCTAACAACAACAAATAATATTACTATTGCGTAACCTTTTAACATAGTTAGGCTTCACTGTTTGCACTATCAAAGTTAGTAAATATTTATTTGTTACTTATTGAAAACATGTTTTCTTGGATTTTGTAGCTTTGAAACTAAGTCAAGTTTGTTGTATAGACATCTCGTATTTACGAAAGAGTTATTTGGCAGATCTAGGAATTACAGCAATTTAGAAAAATAAACAAACTGGAAAACAAAAAATTGAAATGGCAAGGAAATTGACTAAATCTAAAGGGAACAAAGTTTTAAAATGTTACCGAATGATGTTTGTCTTGCTATTGGATAAACAACAAAACATTTATTGCTGTGATAGCATATTTATTTTACTGCTTCTAACTTTCTTTCTTTTTTTTGCTGCTACTATAATATGACACAGAGATTGTTCCAAAACCATTATCATTAATAGTTTCTGAAATTATTACAAGCAGTTAATTTCAGGTGTTTAATAGAAACGGAATTAGGACTAAGTCAGATTTTATACTTTTGTATGTACATATTTTCTGGTTTTTTGTTTTAGTTATTAGTTACATAATAAGTTTTATATGCTATGTCCACGACGGGGAATAAAATCTCGAACTTTAGCGAAGTCTGTAAACTCACTAGGAGATGTTGTTAAGTTAGTTTTATATTTGTTTGAATTGTATTTCTTATCACTTACTTAGTTAAAATATGAAATTATACAGACAAGACCATGTGTTTTTCTTTCCTCAGGTTCGCGTAGACATTTATCTACATTTAAATTTCAGGTTACGAATCATTTTCTTGGAAATATAAGAAGTGCAAACATGCAAGACTTATAGAAAAAAAGAAAATCACTTCATTCAGCATATAAAAAGAGAGGAGTATGTGTGTGTGCTTTTGTAACAAAACCACATTGAACCGTTTGCTATGTTCGGTGAGGAGAATCGAACCTCTGATTTTAACATTGTTAATACAAAGACTTTCTGCTGTCAAGAACAGGAAAAAAAGAATCTCACAGTTTATTATAATTCTGTTTCTGTTATATATAGTTTGTTTTGTTTGCTAGTTAATGGTACATAGGTGCACAGTGGATTAATTATGCTCTACCAGTCAAGGGGTATCATAACCCGAATCTTAACATTGTAAGCCGTGAGACTTAAAGTTGCCACACCTTATTTCCACAACTATAGTTTTTTTCTTTATCGATCACAAAAGTAAATTCTTTGAGTAAGCTTTTAACTTCTCCAATTTAACTGCTCTGACCCAAATATGGCCAATTTTAACAAAGGTAAGTGATAACTGATGGATTGAACTTAAAGTGAATTTTAATGTGTAGCCAAAGGATAACAAAATGATGTACGTTTACATATGAGAACTTATAATTCTTCAGTCCTTCAAGATTCTCTGGAAGGATCAGCGTTAAGCTTGTAGCACATGAAGTTTAGATTCACACAGTGAACATATTGCTGATATTCATTTAACAAAGATGAATAAACATTCCTATATATTAATCTCAAAGTTTCTATTCTAATATTGATTTGAACTTTAAAAGCAGAAATTAACATATATAGGACAGTTCAGAAAGTGTAGAAAATTGAGTTGAGTTGCATGGAACTTTTTATTTAAAATTAAGTACTTTTAACAAGACACGAATACATCGCAAAAACAAAAAAATAACAGGTTTTCAATTGAATCGTTGTGGTATTGCCACCAAAAACTGTATAAAACGCTTATATGACTTTTCGTTATTATTACCACGCCATCTTCTGCTACGTTAATCAATATTGGAACTGGCATCCTCTAGATTAATTATATGTGTGTTTGTTTTCTTATAGCAAATCCACATCAGGCTTATCTGCTAAGCCCACCAAGAGATTAATTATATAAGGTCTGATTTTTGTTTGCTTTACATCTATGATCATAAAAACATATTCTACCTGATTAGAGATTATTCTAGACAGATATGACTGTGGATAATATTGATTGATTAGTGATTTTGCATATAAAATTCTGATTAGTGATTAGTTTAAAGAAGTCCTAACTGAAATTAAGCAAATTTAATATTTATGAATATTTTCAGCTTTAAAGTGTTGAAAATATTATTGACTTTTTTGCGAATAAAAGAAATCATGATTATACAAGATAGCTTTATTCTGAATGAATTTATTAATAAGCATATGCAGAACTAGTATTCTAAAGCAAAAGAAGGACGTTTGTTTTGGAAGAGTCAGAAAAGTTATCCAGAGTCAATTTTAATAATTATATATTCATTTTTTAAAAAAAGATTTAAGATTTATCATAAATTTTCAAAATATATTTAGAAAATACTTTTATCTGGAATAGTTGTACCTATGTCAAAATTTTATGTAGAAAAAGGAGCGCACACATAATGGTTCGTTTTTAAAATCAAAGAAAGAAAGAGCGTATATAATGTGTGAGTAAGCTTGCTTTTTTCATATTATGTCAAAGTGTTCTTGTATTCGTAAATGGCTTAGTCCTAAAAGAATTAAAGTAGGTTTTCTACAGTAAGCTCTGACAACTTTTTTGTAATTGAACTTCCCTTTGCATATCTGCAGCAATTCTTAACTTTTAGTTGAGATAAAATATGCGGTACCAATAAACGATACCGCGAATAAGGTTAACAGTTTTAACGGTGTTGCAAGAAATGACCTACTTTATTTTCTTATAGATAGTCTCAGTAACTATTGTATTGAATGTAATGTTTATATTTAATTCGAATAACTATTGAATTTATGTTTAAACTTATGATATTTTTCCATTGTTAGTTTAATTTACGAATTTTAAACCTAAAGTTCTAAAGCTGTTTTGTTTAAATATTTGTTATTAGTTTAGCAAAAAATTACACGATGGGATATTTGTGTTCTATTCACAGGATGGCAACAAATTCCATATTCGAGTGTTGTAAGTCTTGAAACTTACTTTTGCGCCACCAGGAGATCCTTAAGAAACATTCCTAACTGCGAGAGTATCTAACTGATGGTTCATGCATTCTAATTATTGTAGACTTTAGTGTTCTGCTCTATTGGTTTTTCGTACTTGTAGTCAGTTTGTTATGTAGAACTGGTTTTACTGGTTAATTTATAAAGCAAATTTTAATTATGATCAGAAGTTCGTTACAATTTCATCTGTTAACTTCTTTGATGATTTATAATCGACTTTGATGACGGTATGAAATATTATTTATAGTTCATGGGCAAGAACTTTCTCTTTTAAAGACTGTTGCCTACACAAAGAAAAAGTGGAACACATCGCTGTAACGGAATTAAACTGGGTGGTCCGAGAACGTCACACAATTGCTCACCAATCGGGGACGTTAAAAAATGACTTTCTATGGCAAGCAAAAAACAACAACAACCAAATGTCTTTTTGTATCTGCTATAAGTGAGCATAAATTGTATAAGAAATGATAATGAGGAAAGACATTTGATTTTATGTTGTTGTTTTTGGAATAATTATCTGATAATATTATTCTAAATGATAGAAAAGTTGAAGTAAGGAGATGATGACAAAACAATACAGGAAAGTAAAAACCTTTGATAGCGTTCGAGAACTACGGAAAACTACCTCGAAATCTTAAAAATGAAGAAAACAACAACTTTGCGCTTAGCACAAAGATACAAACAAAGCTCTTATTAATGATGAAAAATTAGTATTTTGTACTTCAAGAAGTTTATAAAATTATTACTGTGATATAAATCTGAAATGCAAATAATTGCATAAAACGAGTAATTATCGTAAAGGTAAGAAAGTCACCATAAAAAGGTAGTGGAGAGAAAAGACAATATTTCTGGCTACAGAAGCAATATAATAGATATTTTCAGAAACACTAAAGTTGTTTAACTGATTATTTGCGCATAAAATATACAAAATGGAGGTTTTTCATTCAGTTTAAAGGCATTTTTGTAAAACGTGACAAACTGAAGAACACTTCGACTACACTAAATGCCATAGAATGCTTTTAGTTTCTTAAGCTATTTTTTAATCCTTGGATTTTTCTAATATTATGCATAGCAAATATCAGGTAAATTAATAAATTTTTGAGAACATTTTAATTTGAATATACGTGTGAATTAAGTAAGAGAGTTCTGCTCATAGATATTTGCCACAAAATATGTCTGAAGTTTTATTTTTTAACACGTCAATGCTACTATAGAAATTTACTTTTTTTTTTCTACTATAGAGAGAAACTTTCACCAATGGAAACATAAAGATAATTTTGAAAATTTTCAAACCCTCAGATGAAATAACCAATATTTCAGTTACAGTGTACCAAATTACTCTAAACAAGCAAACATTTTGAAATATCTCTAAACTAATTAGTGTAATCATGGTAATAGTAAAGAAAATTATTTAAAAAAAGTGAATGTGTGCAAGTTAAGCACAAACCTGCATAATGGAGTATTTACATTCTGCCCACCGCGAGTATCGAAATCTGTTTTTTAACAGTGTAAGTAAACAGATCTTCTGTTGTGCTACAGGGAGGCAATAAAAGCAGTTGAATGTAAATAGTCAAAAATAGTGAAACAAGAACAAAGCTTAGCTTTTATTCGGACAAATTACATATTTTATTGATATATCTTAAAGAATGAAAGAGATATTCCCAAAACATTGTAATTATCCCCTGGCGATGTGTATGTGTTGCTATAATGTGTTTATTTTATGTCTAGTAATAAAAAAGAAAACAAAATGACATTACTTTTTTCTGCCTTATGACCAAATTCTTATATATATTGTTAAAAAATTAGCATTTAAATAAAGTATTATCTAAACACAGATTATAAGACCTTCAGTAGGACGTTCAACAATATCTCTAGTTATCAAAATAATCAAACCTTTTTAAGAACAAAGAGAATAGTATTGTTAATAAGAGAATGCGAGTTACAATATTATTTTAAATTAAATGCGCTGAACATGAAAGAGTTTTTAATTTGTTCCTTTTCTTCTTTTGTTAAAAGTTACACAAGTCAAACATTTACTTTGACTGGGTTTGCGTTTCATACATTTTCATGCCTTAGGTCACGAGAAAGTAACCGCGTTTTTCCCTTAATACACCGTTACGAAAGGGCTTGTGGCAGAACACCTGTTAGTCTTGTCGAACGAGCAATACTTTACAATCGAAGACAAATCTGTGCCAATCTACTTGCAACTTAAAACTTACGTACTTACAGTCCTTTTTAGAAGTCTAATGCTAATGTGCAAACTTATGTTCTTTCAAGTGCGTGTTTCTTGAGAAAAAAGTAGTTAGTTAATGATTAAATTCACACTTTTCTAATTTTGTAGTTATAATTTTAATTATTGTAAACTAGTACCGGATTTCTCCGCTTCAGGATGAGATCTTGTTTCTTAAAACAAGTTGCTCTCTGTTGGGTATTATTCATATACATTTTTATAGTCAAAAGCGAAAAGGGTAAGTAGACTGCACTTTTTTTTTCTTTTTCGAAATTATTCAAGATATAGTGGTAAAAAGGTATAACACTTAGTACCAATAAAAAAATGCTACGAAGTTTTTATTGTTATTTTAATTATTGTTATAACAAGTGATAGCATATATTGCTTACAATTTGGGTAATTTTGTATCGATTGTGATTCAAAAAATATGGCAGGTAATCACCTGTCGTCTTTGCAGATTGAGTAATTTTGATTTTTTACGTGGTTGATTTTTCTGTTATATTTTTACGATATTTTTGTTTTAGATTTGTAATTACAAACAAGTATAATTGATGTTTTATCGATAGTTATTTGTTTTTTTACTATGTGTATTAATCAACACTTTTGTATTCTGCGTTGTATCTTTAATATGTATATTACAATAAAACTAAAAATTTTTGTAACGATATATTTTAGATTCAACAATCAAAAGGTTACTTTTGCAGGTGCATTGGAAGGTTAAATTTTTTATAAGTTTTAAATATAAGCAAACTTGATAACTCCCTGTGTTGGATTCATCATTGAAACTACCAACAGTAAACCCCAGATTAAGCGAAAAGTTAGATATTTACTGTTTCAGAGTGTTTATAGGACAGTGACCGGACCCGTACAGTGTTCTACTGTTTACCTGGCGCTTGATTGGTCAACGAGAATGATGTAATCAAATGATGAACAGTGACAAGAGAGATAGTTTTTTTTGTTAACGTCGCCATTTCCTACGAGACAGGACTTCTTATTATTTAAGTTGTGGAAAAAGTTATATCTGTGTTCAAACGTGAATAAGACACGAGATCATTTAAATGAGTCGTAAAAAGTGCTAATGCCACTGAAAATTTAGATAATATATGCATTTCCCCGACCTGTTTGAAGTTTGTTCCATGTTATCAACTTGTATAGTTAGATTCAAAACCAAGAAAGTTGTACATTTCACAGGAAACATTTTTTTCTTTCTGTATACAAATTTGTTTCTTCTGTGCGCTAGCCATAATTAAATATAACAATTTCCTAAAGTATGTGTTTTGGAAGTAAGGCATAGCTGATCTTCACTCACCTTCGTATTTCAAAATGATACTGCTGTAAAAGTTTTTTATTATTGGATAAACAGGTTGTCGTTTGTACGGTTACGTTTCCTTAGTTTAACCAGGTATCATCAGGTTCACCAACTACAATCAGCAAACTTATAATCTAGCGTATTTTATGTTAATTGTTAAGTACAAACCAAAACACGGTGAATTATCTATGCTATACTCACCATGAGCATTGATCCCTGGCTTTGGCAGTGTGAGCCAGCATACAGACCAATGAGCAGCGAGAAATTTAGAAAACTCGAAAAACTAGGGGATGAGTACATGGGTATTTGATTAGATGAACTTAACAATAGTTAACTAGCTATTATGAGATGAGAATGATGAACAAAAGAAAAACCTACTAAACCAAAACTAGCAAAACAACATGTCTGAAAATAACACAACGTACATTAAATCTTGTTGAACAGAAATCAGCGGTGTTTGAAATGATACCTAACATCAATAGTAACTTTAACAAACTAATTGGGTCATAAATATGTAGATTTATAGGCTTAGTTGGCGACATGAGTCTGGTTTGTAGATATGCTTGACCTCGATTAAAGGTTAACACAACATCAGATGGAAACAACAAAAGGTTCATGAATGATAAAATTCTCATAATTCTAAAATAATCTACAACATGACAATTTGAATTATTCCACATGGTAATGTACATATGCAATACATAATTCTAATATATGTTAGGCTTGCTTTTGCAATATCATAATAGCAATATTATATTAAAGAGGCCAACATTTGCCGAATGCAACATGTCTCCGCCACGCAACTCCAACATGACCAGTTTTGACACCAAAAGAATCGTGAGAAACACAGAAAATTCGAAAACTGTCTGTATCATTGCCTAGGATCTATAAGAAAGTGTCCTTGTACCAGATCCCGTCTTAATTGGTTGACATACACATGCAAAACTGTACTTTCCTGGCCGAAAAATTACTATATCTCTGTTTGGAACCTGCAAAGATTACATTCATTCCAAATTCTATGTTAATTTGTCAGAACAAGATTAAGTAATTGGTTAAAATATCTAAATATTATGAGTTTATTTAACCTTCTGACCACCTAAAATGACCAAAAGTATTTATTTGTAACAAGTAGGCCGAAATATGGTGTAGTAATTGTAAAAAACAAACCCCCAAAATTACGCTTTTTGGTAGAATTTTGACTTCCCTCATCTTTACTAAGAATGGGCAAGTCCACCATTTTTATTGGTCAATGTGTGGGATCTATATAAAAGTATATTTGTACTAAATTCCATGTAAATTGGCCAAAATATGGCTGAGTAATTTAACAAAAAACTAGAAATTATGCTTTTCTGTGTGCTCTGACCTCTCGTAAAAGAAAGACTCAAAATGAGCAAATCCAACCTTATTGCATGTTTGTATGGAATAACGCACAAAAGCCAACCATTGGACTATCTGTGCTCTGCTCACTAAGGATATCCTAGCGATGTGACTCCGTAGACATACCGTTGTGCCACTTGGAAACCCATCTTTATTGTGCGTCAATGTATTGATTACATAAAAATTTACATTTATGTCAATTTTTATCTTGATTTCCATAAATCTAACTACGTCGTAGCTCAAAATATACATTTTTTGGTTTTTGGATCGTTGGCTTATTAAAATTCTTAAAAAATAGAAAATAAGTCTGGGTTGTGTTGAACTAAGATATTAATCTGAAAAGTGGAAGTGTTTAAATAAGGAGCAATAGAGAAACGGCATGTTTCTCTGTGGACAAACCCACCAATTATACGTATGCATACAACAGTTCGTCAATCACAGCTTTAAACAAAGGTCAGAAAAGATCTAACTCTATTCCAGAAACTCTATTAATTAATAAGGCTTCATTTATTTTTAGGCAGTTTAAATTAATATCGTCTCTTGGGATTTACGAAGAGCGTTCTATACTAATATTTCGATCCAATGTGTAAAGTTCACGATTCAATAAACACTACCTTTCTGTTTGTCGGCCGGAGAAGTTAAATGGAACATTTGTTTGTTTGTTTTGGAATTTCGCACAAAGCTACTCGAGGGCTATCTGTGCTAGCCGTCCCTAATTTAGCAGTGTAAGACTAGAGGGAAGGCAGCTAGTCATCACTACCCACCGCCAATTCTTGGGATACTCTTTTACTAACGAATAGTGGGATTGACTGTCACATTATACGCCCCCACGGCTGGGAGGGCGAGCATGCTTAGCGCGACCCTCGGATAACGAGTCGCACACCTTACGCGCTTGGCCATGCCAGGCCTGAACGGAACAACACAATGTACTGACTGTATATTTTTCGCTGGCAATCCCTTCAGAATGTTCATTTACTGAAAATTTCAAGTCATTGACGTGTAAAAACAACGTGTGTGTGTATATATATATATAAGCAGACCAATAATAGTGTGATAATTTTATTAAATATTTCACAACCCTAAATGTTTTTTATTTCAGTTTATACACAAATAATATTTGAAAATTAATGCATATCTCTCGATATTTATATTTATATTCCCAATACATGTAAATAGGCAGGAATTTTAAAACTTACTGTATATCACATTTTGTGGGCCAGTTATTTGCATGTCGAGGCTCTGAATCTGAGAGTTCATGGCTCGAGCCCCAATACAGCAAGAACGTTTTATGGTGTTTTATGAAAGTGACGATCCAATCCAAGTATCGGTTGAATAAGAAAAACTCAAGAATTACCGCTGGATGGTGTTGACTAGCAAGTAATAACCTTCACTAGTTCAATGATCCCTAAATATTTTTTTCATACTGGACCACTTTAGATGAGGGCCACGAATCAGGTTTGCGATGGCCTAATGTGATCTGTGGGGTGTCTACTGGGAGACCACTGCTCTAATCTATCAGTTGAAAATTTAGTTAGATTATGCGCAGATAGCTAAGCAAAAGATTATTTACCCTTATTCTTTCATAAACGCTGAAACAAATAAAATTTCCTTTGGTTAGTTCTCAGAGAACGTTTGGAGTGATATGTGACGGTTTTTCAACGACTTTATGTTATCAGTCAGTTATCAATAGTTGAAGAAAATAGCTGTAAAAATTTAATAATGGAACAATTGGCTGGTTTACTGTGACTATAATACTTCTTACATACATATGTACATATATGTTCTAATAGTAAAATGCATTATTGGTACATCGGAGTTGTCTTGCGTGTAGACCCCGCTAGTATAGCGGTATGTCTACGGATTTAAAACGCTAAAATCAGGGGTTCGATTCCTCTCGATGGGCTCAGCAGATAGCCCGATGTGGCTTTGCTTTAAAACCACGCACACACACAGTCTTTCTTGTAATGACATCTGGTTAGGAAGTCAGCACACAGAATTGCACGCAACAGTTGCAAAGGTTTAAAAAAAAGATAAAAATCCGTTTATTCTCATGAAGAAGATAGTGAGCTATCCGAAAGCTCTCAAATTTTGGATCTCTTTTAAAAGCCGGTGTAATGGCATGTTACTCCTTTTGCATTCCAGAGAGAGTTTCTTTGTTTTGAAGAAATGAAGAAAATATAAAACCAGTGCCATACAAGCGTAATTTAATTTTAATGAAAGTAGACAGGAAACAGTTAATGTCAGTTGTTTTATTCAAAATCAACTCTCTAACTGAAATGATGGCTAATAATGTTTGTAGGCCCTACATCCCATGAAATTTTACATAGAATAAAATTATCAATAGCCATCCCTTAAGACCATGGACCCTGGAGCAGAGCAGCCCCCACTACCTAAATATGCCATTGATTATGGTAAAAACTTTTGTAGTTTACATTACAGTAGTAGCCAACAACATCATCAAGTAAGTCCACATTTTTTATCATTGTCTTTTCTTTTACAGAGAAGTAGAAAACAAAATTGCATTGCTTACAATCAAATCTTTACATTAACACACACGCGCCCACACACAAAAGTGTTTGAACTAATTTTATACCTTGTAAATAACGTATGAAGAAAAACTTATTCTAACGTATCTCATCTACAGTATATAGTTAACATAATTTTATTTCTTGGAATTAAGTGGATTGAATATTTTCGAATTTATAATTAAGATTTGTAGTTAACGTAATAGCCAAGCCAGCTACAAAAAGAGAAAAAATCATTGAGCCTAACTTTTTCTGAATTATCAGTAATGTTCAGTTTAGAATGCAAGTTGTAATAGTTGATGATCATAAGTTATACTGATAATTTTCATTTGCATGAGTTTTTTTTTTTAATGTATTACTTGTATTTACGTCTAAGTTGCTGAGTCATCATATGCTTGGTTATACATCTACTAGTTTGATGTGTAGTCAACTGGGTCACTTCTGCACATTGGTGAACTTGACTTCACATTTGTGAACTCGACTGTGAAGCAATTACTCTTTCCTGTTGTGCTGTCACTTCTATGGAATAGAATATTCGAAATCAAATACAAATCTATGATATTAATGTTCAAATTGTATTTAGATATCGTTAGTGAAAAAGCGGAGATGAAATGTATTTCAAAAGAATATACAATATTTTTGTCTCGTTTGCTTGTTTTATATAAAGTCCATTTGTTTCACAAATTTCATATTCTTGCAAGTGTTAAATTGCTCGTGATACAGATAAGACGGCTGACCATTTTGAGATCACATTGAATTCTCATTTAGATGTTCTTTTTATAATTCATTTACTGATAGTTTACATTGTTTATAGGATTGCTAACAACCGGATTGATGTGTTATACTTATTTCACTCAACAAAACATGTTTTATTCAGTTTTATATAATATAAACCAACAAAGCCAGGTTGGAACAAATGGGTGAGAAAATTCTATTTGAGTATAAGTCATTAAGGAATAATAATAATTATAATTTATGTTACAAGTTCAAAAGCAAGGCCAGGAAGCCAAATCAATGAAAGGACGCCATTTATTATTTTAATGTGGACAACTTGTATTCTTGAAGTTTGAAACAACAACTGTTTACGAAATTGAGTTCATGCTAATAGAAGGTTTACATATACACTTATTCTTGGCCCTAGATTGGTTGGAACGATAGGTAAATATTGCAAGTCTACATAAATACGTGTGCACCGTGCGGAACTAGTTTACAAGTATTACTAACAAATACTGTAAATGTTACCCGGTGAAGGTAACTTTAAATGTTAGGGTTTTTTTGTTGTTGTTGTGTTTTATGATGCCACGAGTAGGATTATTAGGTGAAATGTACACTCCCGTGTCTAAAATATCCACTGAGAAAACAGCAAAAACCTTCGTGAATTATACTGAAAACAAATGTAACACAGGCACAGAAGGGCACTGGCAGTTAGTGATTGTTTATGTTTACATGTAGCTCCTGATGAACCTTAACAGCTTAGTTCAACAAGTCTCAATAAAGATTTGTTTACTTTCACAATAAGTCTGAGAAGACCTTCCCAAATTAATGGCACACTTTTCGAACTCTTGTTTCTGCGTAGTCATAAATTACATAAATAAAGGCAATTAATGCATATTATGAAATATTTATGGTTCGTGTTTTGATCTTTTATTTTTGATATTTTGCGTATCTGGATGCGCACGTATAAGTATTTATAAATTTTTTAGCCAATAGACTTCTATTTCATCAAAGAGGTAAATTTGTCAGTAAGCAAAACATAAGTTATGTGTTATATGAACCGTTTTGTCCTTGGGATCAGTGTTCGTAGATTCTTAGAACAAGGTGAATTCTAGAATTTTTGTAAAAAAACAAACTCTGTCAAATATCAGCTTGGCGTTACTTGTAAAGTAAAATGCATGTTTAAAGATTATTTTGCAATTTCTGTCGAGCGTTATACATACATGTGCATGTCTTATAAAGTTTTATGATGTATATATTTTGAAATTAGTTTTAGATAATGACTTTCACGCTCCATCTATTACTGAAGTGCTCATACACAAAGTATACGTACATATCGTTGCTTTGTGTATAGTGCTTCGTGTATGTCCTAGATGTTTAGAGATATACATTTTAAAATAATATTCAGCAACCCAAATGCAGCGCTACGTAACGAGGTTAATAAAGCTCTCGTAACTAAAGTGAAACAGAAAAGATCATTGTATGTAAGTTAATTCAGGACTGCAAGTATTTTTTATGAGTTAGTTGAAACACTTTGTTTTGGTTATTCGTGCAAAGCTACACGTAAATTTCTTGCTCTATGTAGTT
The DNA here is from genome assembly GCA_011833715.1 of Carcinoscorpius rotundicauda. Classification (NCBI taxonomy): domain Eukaryota; kingdom Metazoa; phylum Arthropoda; class Merostomata; order Xiphosura; family Limulidae; genus Carcinoscorpius; species Carcinoscorpius rotundicauda. The sequence continues at coordinate 34,823,621 of CM022398.1, forward strand.
GTCTCTAATTTTGAATTAATAAAACTAGATGGAAGACAGCTAGGACTTAACACCATCCACCGCCAGTATTTGTGTGTATTTATAAGTATCTTTTATAACTGTACCTACGGCTCTAAAATACAGAATATGAGCTTGAGCCAAAGAAACGCGAATAATTATGAAATCTCGGACTCATAGTCCGAAGCGGTAAGTACTAAGCGGAGCCTAGCATGGCAAAATGGTTAAGGTACTCGTCTTGTATTGTAAGGTGTCGCGGGTTCGAATCCCCGTCATACCAAACATTCTCACCTATTCAGTCGTGGGGTCGTTATTATGCAACGGTAAATCACATTATATGTTGGTAAAACAGTAGCCGAAGAGTTGGCGGTGTGTGGTGATGACTATCAGTCTTCCCTCTATATATGGTTTTGCGAAATTTGGAACGGCTATCGCAGATAGTCCTCGTGTGGCTTTGCGCAAAATTAAAAAAACAAGCAACCTTTCAGCTACGCCAGGCCCAGTTTAAACCTACCCTATGATACCATATTAAAATAAAAATATTTTACAATTGAGAAATAACGGATATTAACATCTTATATATTCAAGTTCCTGTTTAACATCCAATGCGTCCTATTTGTTCAGGAAGATTGAGAATTAGTACTCAAGATTTATGTTAGGAATCTTACTGAAATTCTCGTGCATAAAATAAAAGCAATGTGTTTGTGAATATCTCGATCAAATCAGTGTATTTTAACTTATTGTTTAGATGTAGTTGTTAAATATATTTTTACGCAAAGAAAATATAAAACGATCATTAATAACATGATATATGGACTACATAACTTTATTTGCACATTTACCCTTGGGAAACATGAAAAGTTAAATCCACCTTTTACTTTTCGTGAAATTATTAATACACCTCTTGGAATTCTGAAAGGTGCTAGGTTCCACTACTGCCGAAGACAAGTATTTTGCTCGAAAACTAAATTGTCTTAAATGGTACTTATTCTGTCTTCCCACATTCCAAATTTGTATCTTATATACCTGCTGTTTTTAGAATATAGCACCATAAATTAGAGGCCTTCATTCTATGGAGCCCCTATATAAACTTTTAACCTTTAACAAGATCACTTTTTAACTTTTCTTTTTTCAAGAAAATAATTTGTAAAATAATACTTTAATTTCTTGGATCATCCTAGTAGCAATCATTCTCAATAGCCACCCCCTCCAGTAGCGGACTTACAACGCAAGAAACCGGGTTTTGATAAGTGTGGTGGGCAGAGCACAAATAGTCCACTGTGTAGCTTTTTGCTTAATTTCAAACAAACTCTCTCCAATAATTCAGCTTCATGTTTTACATAAAGAGCCTAAAAATGTACGCAGTATTCCAAGTGAGACCTAACTAGTGTTCTAAATAGAAATATAATTACCTCTTGTCTTTGGCTTGTAATAAGTATGTCTATAAATAACACTGTGTATTTTTTTTTTCTTGTTCCTGGACAGAAAATGTTATTTCCCAATTGCTTATGCCTAAAGTAAATGGAAATGACCTATTTTTCTCTTCAAACTTTGCTTTTGTGATCTGGGTAATGAAATTTTCAAATTTATTCAATTTCCAAAACATTCAGTGCTGAGTAGCTGATAGAGAATTTTCTCAAACTTACAAGAATTTTCAAGAACTTTCAAGAATGTTGTAGAACTTACGAGAATTTTTAAGATCCTTTTAGAATTTTCTAGAACTTTCCATAGTAATATATATAGGGGCTCACCATTTCAGTTTAGTTCTAACTGCCTAAGTGAGCACATAGACCTATCTGATTTTATTAGAGATAGCATCAAGAATCTGCAAGCATCCTCCAGACACATTCTGCTATGTATGTGGCAAATTTATCAAGTCAAGAGCGAAAAATACTCTGTGATAGCATCTGCTAAAATGTGTGAAGCCTACAAGGCATATTTCGGCATTCCTGTCGGGGATCAAGATAAACCCTGAGGACCTCATTTTACTTGCAAGCACTGCAAAAAAAGAAAAAAAAAATTCTAAAAGGTAAGACGGACAATTTTTGCTTGCTTGAATAGTAAGATTTTATCTTATACAAATTTTAGTCCTTTTAAAATTTAAATACCTTTTAATTTATATATTTTTTAAATTTCCAATAGTATCGAAAAAATATCACATATAAAATATTTTTGTATGAACTTCTTACACATTAGTTGCGGATGAAGTAAATTTATTCTTCATAATAACAATTTTATTTTGCTCTTTTGTAGGATGGTACAGAAGGTAAAAGAGAGCCATAAAGTTCGTTATTCCAAAATTTTGGCGTGAGCCCACTGACCATTCAAGCAATTGCTACTTCTGCATGGTGGACTCTTCCAAACGTTGGGCTAGCAAGAATGCATCTGCTATCATGTATCTGGACCTTCCATCATCCACCGTCCCAGTGCCACACTGCCCTGAGCTCCCTGTACCCATTCTGCCAGACAGAAAGCAGCCATTCTCAGAAGATAGCAGCAAATCATGAGAGGAGGTAAAAGTTGAAGATCCAGAATACAATTTCAGAGGTGCAGCTGATGAGAGAAACCCATATTACCTCAACCACAGAGACCTCAATGACTTGATCAGAGATCTTGGTCTAACATAGTCGAATGCTGAGCTCTTGACATTTTGGCTCAAAGACCGGAATTTGTTAAATGAAGGTGTGCAAGTAGCAAGTAAGAGGAAGCGTCACCGACATTTTCAAGCTTCTTCACTCGTCAAGATGGGATCTGATTCCGCGACAATGTATCCGGTCTGTGCGAGGCAATTGGAATTGCCTGTCACCCAAACGAGTGACGCGTCTTTACTGATTGTTCATCCAGAAGCCTCAAAGCTGTGCTGCTCCACAACGGGAATAAGTATCCGCCTCTTCCCCTGGCTCATTTGGTGCGTCTCGAAAAGGAATACAACAGTGTCAAGACCTTGCTAGAAGCCTTGAAGTATGATGAGTATAGCTGGGAGGTTATCGGAGACTTCAAAATGGTGGAATTTCTGATAGGTCTCCAAAGAGACTTTACTAAGTTTCCCTGTTATCTTTGCTTTTGGGACAACAGAGACACCCCAATGCCACAACGGACTGAATTCTCTGTGGGGAGGCACAATGTCAAGTATAAACCTCTGATGGACCTCCAGAAGGTGTTGTTCCCACCACTGCATATAAAATTGGGTTTTATGAAACTATTTGTCACAGCTCTTGATAAGGAGTTTGCAGCCTTCATGTACCTTTGAGACTTCTTCCCTAAGCTGTCTGAGGCAAAGGTTAAAGCTGGTGTCTTTGTTGGACCACAAATAAAGGAAACCTTGGAGTGCAGTGAATTCCCGAAGAAGTTCAGTAGGAAGGAAGAAAAAGCTTGGGGCAGCTTTGTCGCAATGGTTCGAGGCTTTTTGGGCAGTCACAAGGCCGAAAGTTATGTGGAACTGGTTGAGGCTCTGGTGAAGAACTACGGCAAGATGAGTTGCAGGATGTCCCTGAAAGTCCACATCCTTGACGCTCATTTTTATAAATTGAAGGAGAACCTGGCAGCATACTCAGAGGAGCAAGATGAATGCTTCCACCAAGATATACTGGACTTTAAACGCCGTTATCAAGGATCGTATAACGAAATAATGAAGGAAGACTATATATGGGGGCTGATACATAAGAGTAATTTAAATTACAATCGCAAATCTCGAAAAGCTACTTGCTTCTAAACATTTTTGTTCATGAAAATGCATGAAAATCTTGATTCATATATTGTTTTATTCAGACCTAATGTAAATGAAAATGTGCAAATTTGCCCATTTTTACATAGAAAATATGTTGATTTCTAAATTTCGTTATCCAGGTCACGAAAGCAAAGTTTGAAGGGAATAATGGCCATTTTTGTACTTTTACAACTTAAGCAATTAAAAAATTACACATACTATCCAGAAATAAAATTTGTGTTTTAACGACAGAGCAGTGCTTCAATGACTTAAGCGATTTATTCACCACTATGCCATGATTTTTTTCTTCAGTTATGCTATTGAATTGTTTCGGGTTTATATTAACTGTGTGATGCAAATTATATCCCGAATATGTTTTCATTTGCTAAATATATGTCTAACTTATCAATCGATCCACATCATTGTGGTACCTTAATATTTTCATTACTAAAAAAATCGGAGATTGTAAAGGCATTAGCTAACTTTACTAATTTACTAGCCTCCCTCTAGTACGGCGGTATGTCTCCGTATTTATAACGCTAAAATCAGGAGTTCGATATCCCTCGGTGGGCTGAATAGATAGCTCGATGTGGCTTTGCTATAAGGAAAACACACAAACACACATACACTAATTTACTAATTGCACCTTTATCAATATCATCAATGTAATTACGAGAAAGCGTAGGTCAAAGCTTTGACCAAAATGCTTCTGTACCAATAGTGTGTTTACTGTTACAGTTTAACATCTGGTGTCATAAGCCTTTGATTGGATCCAAGTATTTTAAAGCAAAGTGTTACAAATATAGGTCAGACATTTCACCATTACCATGGAAGTTACGGAGTTTTAAACATTCGAATAATAATTTAGCAGTAAACGAACTTCATGGTAGAACTGATGTTCATTTAGGCGTAAGATCCAGTTGAATAAACAATTTACCTTGTACTTTGTAGGCCCAGCTTAAAACAACAGGAAAATTGTTTCTGGACTTAGATTAACATTTCTGGGAGTTAAAGTTTTGAGTAAGTATATTAATGGCTTAGCCAAAATCCTGAGCGCTCATAATGGTAAAAGTCGGATTTCGGGCAGAGTACAGGTCGCTCCTTGAGTAGCTTTTTGCTAAAAAACAAACGCAACTTTTGTTTATCATTTATTTAAATTGTAAATGATTGATTTTGTACAATGTAATATTTGCGAATATATTTACAAAACAAATTATTAGAAATACCAAAATAGATAGAGAATACCTAACTTAAGCGCTACTTCTAATTTTGTAACGTAACGAATGGTTTTGATTTTTGTATTTTCGGGCTGAAGACGAAAGAAAAAACAAAGAACTTAAAAGTGGTAGCGAACGACGAGTCTATTATTAAAAACTTAGGATGCTTAAATTCAGAAAATAAAAACTTTGATCCGTTAATAATTTTATATTAGCTAAAAAAAAAACATGTCAAACTTGTTTACTGAAGGCAGTCACGACAAAAGTGGAGCACCTAAATTAATGACGACAAAAGAACTGTTGCTATGGTTGAATGGTTTTTCCCTTGGAAATAACCACACCTCCGTAAGAATTTACCGGACGGGGATTTTCAGCTTTTACTGCATTCAGCTTGAGCAGCCAGACCTCGTAATTTTTTCTTTTTTTTTTCATCAGTTAAAGGGCAGTCAGTCATTCCGTAGAAACTTCTGTAAGTTAACGTAACACGTTTGTTAGTAACTTTTCAGAATAGTGTGTTTATGGCTAAATTTAAGGAAGCGTTAAAGAATTGGATCAAAGTTTCCCAAATTTTTGCCATCGATGCCCCTTTAAAAAACATGGTTTTTGGCGCAACCCCATTTTTTTTAATGAGTGAGTTCAGTGACGCAATTTATTACACGGATATGTATTACAATGTTATATGTGTTGTAGTAATAACTTATTAACTCCATTAATAACAAACACATATATAAATGGTTAATTTTGCATTATTGCACTATGGACTCAACTAAAACCACTTGCGCTTCGTGGCCCGGCATGGTCAAGCGCGTTAAGGCGTGCGACTCGTAATCTGAGGGTCGCGGGTTTGCATCCCCGTCGCGCCAAACATGCTCGCTCTTTCAGCCATGGGGGCGTTATAAAGTGATGGTCAATCCCACTATTCGTTGGTAAAAGAGTAGCTCAAGAGTTGGCGGTGGGTGGTGATGACTAGCTGCCTTCTCTCTAGTCTTACACTGCTAAATTAGGGACGGCTAGCGCAGATAGCCCTCGAGTAGCTTTGTGCGAAATTGAAAACAAAGAAACAAATACTTGCGCTTCGCTTTTTGGGAAACGCTGGATTAGGTGATACGTAAGCCTTTTTCTTTAAAAAAATAAACAAACAATAATAAACGAACAAGGAAAACTAATATTTGGTTGTGGACAACCAAGTAAATTAGCTTGCAAATAAGTTGTAAATAAGTGTCTTATAACAAACTCGGTAGGCAAAGTTGACTTCGTAATACATTTGTTTATGTGTTTGTAGTTAAGTACAAAACTACACGATGGGATATCTGAGCTTTGCCCACAATGGGTATCTAAATCCGGTTTCTACCGTTGTGAGTCTGCAGGCAATCCACTGTGCCACTAGGGATTGTGATACAGAATTAAAAATACGTTTTCAAATATTTAGTAATAAAAATATTACGATTCAATAAAGAGGAAGACTATTAGTTTCTTACGTTTCGGATTAAATTTCCGTTACCGTAATCATTAGTCGTCGTGCGAAAGTTTATGATTATACAACGCGAGTACACTATTCTGTATACTCGTGAGATGCCTGCCCCCCAGTGGCTCAGCGGTATGTCTGCGGACTTACACGCTAAAATCCGGGTTTCGATACCCGTGGTGGGCAGAGCACAGATAGCCCATTGTGTAGCTTTGTGCTTAATTCAAAACAACAACAACAACATCGTGAGATGCCCTAGAATTCTGCTACCTAAAATTTTTATTAAATTGTATTATATTATGGGACTGATGTGCAGCTGCGCCTATATCGAAATCTAACATCTTTTGCATCATTAAAGAGTTGTGCAAATACGTAAAATAATGCTTAGTGTACTATTACCTTAATGTTTCGCGTATTTCATTCACACATTCACGCTGTAACATTCACACTATTTTTAACAACCTGAATGCCCACGAATCTATCTGAACCCAATCCCCTTACCATAATCCAATGCTTAATAATACCTAAACTCAATTCTCTATTCGATAGTCCTAAGGTTAGGACCATCTAAACCCAATCCCTTATATCATAACCTCTAAAGGTTTAAGCCTATTTCATAATATAGTGCTTAGAAATATCTAAACCCATAATCTCAAAATTTTAAGATAATTAAAAAAAAGTTTTGTATCTATGTTAATCTTTCTGTCAGTAAGCGAAGGTAAGATAATTTAAGTGCTTAGAACCTGTTAATTATAATCCATATATTGAAATCAGATTTTGTCATTCATTCCTGAATTACTGGATGAACGAACTGTCATACCTGCTTACATGATCTAACTTAATTACACCATTCATTCTAACAAGACATACGCGACATCATTGTTGGTATATAAACGCAAACAGTCTTTCTTATTACATTTTTTAAAATGTAGTCTGAAATTGTTTATTAAGAACGGTGTTCGGTAAATGCTTTACCTTTTTAAAGATATAAACTGTCATTTAGATGACACTGACAGTACGAGAAATAAAAGTACTCACGTTGTTTTAAAAACAAAAGGGGGTTAGTGGTAAGTATGGGGACATATAACTCTAGAAGTAAGGTCTCAATACCCCTGGTGGTCACATCAAAATTTTTTGTTTTTATTTTTTAATTTCGTGCAAAGCTACACGAGGGCTATCTGCGATAGCCATTCCTAATTTAGCAGTGTAAGACTAGAGGAAAGACAGCTGGTTATCACTACTCCCCGCCAACTCTTTGGCTAATATTTTACCAATGAATAGTGAAATTGACTGTCACATTATATCGCCTCCACGGCTGAAATAGCAAGATTGTTTGGTGTGACAGAGATTCGAACCTAACACTCTCAGATTATGAGTCGAACGTCCTAACTACTTGGCCATGACGGACCACCACAGCACAAATAGCCCATTCTGTAGCTTTTTATTTAACTACAAAAATAAAACTCTTCTACATAAATATAATATTAATCAAAGGAATCACGGAACCAACGTTTTAAAGAAAGTTAACACTGTTATTTATTTAACTTGTATTTGTAAACAACTCTTTAATTGCTATTATAACACACTTAATTTATTTGATCGAACAAATTGTATACAAAAACTGAAAACAAAGTCCTCACTCATAAACTTACGATTAAAACGTTTGAAATAACAGAATCAAATATAAAACCTCGTTATTCTAATACTTAGGACTTAAGTAAATCCCATAATTGTCTAAACAATTAATCTGCTTTTTATTCATGAAAAAACTTCTTAATTAAGAAAAGAATTCATTTCTGGGGCAACTATCATAGTCAGCTAACTATGTACTATTTATTCTAACAAAAAACAAAACCCTTGAGACCATTGACAGGGTAATTACTAAAAATGAAATTGGCTTAGCACAGTTACTGTTTTTCAGCTCAAATATAAGTCCTTTCTTTTTTATATTGATTAACACCTTTTTGCTTTAGTTCATAACAGGAAATTCAAGATCATTGAGGAAAAAAAATTAGTTATTTAATGATGTTAACTCGAGTAAATAATTAATAAGATTATAGTTTATGGACATCACATTCTTTTCCCTATAAAATTAAAAGCTGATTTGCGAATATTCAATGTACTTAGTATCACCTGTGTTTGGTTATTTGTTTTATCGCCAACCATTTTAGCTTTATAAGTCCGGAAACTTAATGCTGTTCACCCAAAAGCATCTCAAACAAAACATCTTGTAGGTCTAATAACCCTAATTATTTTTTTTTGTTAAATAAAGTGAAGAAAGAGAATTAAATGTGGTAATAACACACATACACTTTTATAACCTTGACAAAAATATTGTGCATTTTGGAAGAGTTATAAAATATATAAAATTATTTGATATTTGAATGTAGCTGCAACGTAGCTTTACGAAACTTTCATTGTAGGATATCTATCAAAAACTGAGGACTTGTTACTGAGTCATGTACTTTTCTTTTGAAAATGTCAACATATACTTCTTAGTATACTTTTTACTTACTTATCAAGAGACCAATGATTTTTTTACTCTCAGAAAAATTATAATAGGAAAGAGTTGAATTAAACTTTACACAGCCCGTTACATTTTTAGTTTTGGGCTCGGTTAGATAAGATAAGGTTAGTTCAAGGGTTTAAGATTCTGCTTGACTAAGCTGCCTTCCGTCTAGTCTTTTACTTCAAAACTGGGTTTAAATACGTGCAGGTAGCCCCCAAAATTCTGCGACAGAATTTTTCTTTTACTATGGGAATTAACTGAATCTATATTGGGCAGCTATCAACTATTAGCTGATCTGATGTCGAGCTGCTTTCTGTGTTCGAAAGAGATACGAAGTTTTAAAATATCTTATTTTGGAGTATCTTATGTATTTCTGATGTAATTTGCAAACTTCTCTTTGCCAACTTTATTCAGATGTAGTCAGCTGAATGTTCGTTTTCTCTACTGTAAAGTACTGTTCTATTTGATAAGCAAACTAGTTTCGACAAGTAGTACTTTGCAATCGTGTGTGACAGGCAGTTCATTCTGGGCATTAACCCAAATCCCAGCAGCTTGAGTGTTGTGTTTAAACAAATTTGTTTTATGAGTGATCTGTGACAGCACTAACTATCCGTATGTAGGAGTTTGGTGAAATCCGTTCCAGTTACCTTACAGGCATGGGCCAAGGCGAATTCTGTTGATCCATTTTTATTTTCACCTTCCAGGCTCAAATAACAAAGACTAAATCACCATGAGGGTGTAGAATAACATCTCTTTTTTTTTATAAAATATGAGCCATGACATAAGATTATATTTACTCACATATTAATGAATAGTGGATTGAGCATAACATTATAACGATTTTACGACTGAAAGAGCGAGTGTGTTTGGTATGATTCTAACTTGCGACCCACGAATTATGAGTGAAGCGCCTTAACCATGTCAGCCGTGTTAATTATGTATAGAAGTAGATAACGAAGTGAAAAATGGTTAATAAAAACCTTTTTGTGATTGATTAGGTTATCTTTCTATCCTGTTACTTAGTTAATGGTTTTTTTTTAATAGACACAATATTTTCGAGTTAGGCCTTGCACCAGACTCTCAATCTCAGGATCACTGTTTCGAACAAAGTCAACAAACATGTTTACCTTTTCAGCCACGAGCCAGTTATAATGTTCAGTTCATCCTATTTTGCATTTGTAAAATAATAGTCCTCGAGTTGGAGACGAATGGTATTGACTAGCTCTTTCTTTCCACTCTATCACCTCTATCTTAGGAATAGTTAACACAGATAAACTTCGAGTCACATTTTCGAGTTTTTGTAAAATAAAAACGTGTCACAACAGATGACAGCGTTTATGAGTTTATTTTAATTTAAAACATAGTATGAAACTGAAGTACTTGTTCAATTTTGGGTTTGATCACACAAGTGTTGCGTGCTGTTTCAACCATGTTACGAATTGTTTGTTTGTGTTTGAATTTCGCGCAAAGCTACACGAGGATTATCTGCTCTAGCCGTCCTTAATTTAGCAGTGAAAGATAGAAGAAAGGCAGCGAGTCGTCACCATCCACCGCCAGTTCTTGGGCTACTCCTTTACTAATCAATATTGAAATAGATCGTAACATTATAATGCTGAAAGGGCGAGTATGATTGGTGGGATGGAGATTCGAACCCTCGACCCTCAGCTTGCAAGTCAAGCGTCCTCACCACTTGACTATGCCGGACCGAAAATGTTATTGTAGACAAGATTGTTTCTTTGTTTAGAATTAAGCACAAAGCTACTCAGTGGGCTATCTGTGCTCTGCCCACCACGGGTATCGAAATCCGGTTTTTAGTGTGAAAGTCCGCAGACATACCACTGTGCCACTGGGGGACAATAGACAAGAAATAGTCAATATGATGCAATATAGCCTAATCAATATACATAGATGTCTTAAATTCGAAATCTAGGGCAAAACTTCCTCCATTACTTCCACCATTGCGGATATCATTCACAATTTGTATTTCAAAAAATGTTGGTCCATCTGCCATATGCTTCTCAAAACTTCTTTGCCAGTATTAACAGTATTAAATCGGAAATAAATACAGAAACACAGGAAAAGGAGACTTATAGAATTGAATCAGTAACGCATAAACCAGAAATTTGTCAATCAAACTATAATATTTGTTCAATTATTAAGTTGTGTTTAATTCTACTTGTTTTTGTATAGATAAAATAAACTAATTATAATGGTAATGTTTTCAAAAATTAAGATAAAGATATCTGATATTAGCAGATTTCGATTTCACCAAGTAGGAAACCTTGACATGTTAATATACATACATCTGAAACGTTACAACTATTAATGTATAACGGTATCTATTCAGTTTACCTTAGGGTGAATAAACTCACTAATAAATTTATCAGCTGTACGGTTATAGGCAATTGAAGTTGAACTGATTATTGATATAAAGTGGCTCAAACACATCACGATACCTCTGGCACATTATAATAGATGTCATATGTTCTGATTTCCTAAGTCTTAGCAGATGATAAATGTTATGAAACTTGTTAATCTTCTGTATTTAGCTTGGCTAATCTCCTGACGTTACTCCATTATCGATGTTTCGAGTAAGGTAAAATATATTATATATATTAGTTCTCCGTTTTTTTTTAGTTGTTAATTGAAAAAAGTTTAATATCGGTTTGTGTTGTTTTTTAATTATTTCAGAATGTCTAAAGAATTAGTAATAAGTGATTAAAGAGACCAAAGTATAAAGTTTTTTCTCAGCAAACCTATCTATTCATGGTCTGTGTGAATACAAATCCGAGACAATTTTTGTTAATTGTTCTTGGAAATACACTCTAAGCAAGATATTATGTAAATATATTTCATTGACCTACTCCCTGAAGGCATAACCATTAGGTTTCGAGCGATGCTGTAAGTGTACTATTTCTTTTCCTCACTAATCCGCTTTTCTCATAATGGCTGATGTAATAATAAAGCTTTTCTTACACCAGGTGATGCAAAACTGTTTACTTAATTTGAAATTCAGAAGTAAAAAAAAGTGAAATATATACAATAACAAAATATCAAAAAGTCTCTATACATCTCGTACGGTATTGGCTTTATGAGGATGATAATTTTGAAAAAAAAATAGTACAACAAAAGTCTGTTGTTTTGATTCGCCTTAAGTTAATCGGATTGGGCTTTTTAAATGTACGAAGAAATAGTTCCTTCAATTTTCAACATTTATTGTATCATTTGTTTGCTTAAGCCATTAAGGGGCAGAACTTTTCTTCTGAAAATTTCCAGTGTTTTGTTGTGTTTAGTTTAATGATATCATGTAAACATGGCGATAAAAAAAAACAAAAAACGTTGTAATCCTCTGAGTCAGCGAATAGGAAACTAGTTCCAAATAGTGCTAAAGCAATTATCTAAATATCAACAAATTTTAAGTGTGAAGTGGTTAATGAAATTATAAATAAATCTCAGTTTGCTTACACTGATATATAAAACTAGACAATGTCTTCGTAACCTTAAAAAGTTAAAACAATCCACTCGTAAGTTTTTAATTTATAACAACTTAAACCTACGTCATAAAATTAGGACGTTGATCCTTACTGTGTTAATTTATTAATATTTAAGTAATGTTGCCTCTCCGGTTGTACAGTTAAGTTAGCAGCAAGACATTTAATGAGAGTTACACTATTTAATGCACCATTCTAAGCAATATAATAAGTTTTTTTCTTTTACTCACAGTTAATGTCAGCACCGGGTACGAGTCAATGATTTAATGGTAACATATGTATACTCTTAAAAGGCAAATGAAACATAATGGAAGTGTGCATCGAATAAAAATATTTAAGCACTTGAAGTACTTCTACCCAGAAAAAAATGGTTTGTATAACAAAGTACTTGCTATAATCACACGTGTGCTAAAATGTTAGAGTTAACAGCAAAAGTGACAAAAGAAAATAAACAAATGTAACTACAAATCACCTCAAATATTTCTTGTGAAATAAAAAAATTGAAAATTTCCAGTAGCTATTGTGGGATTATACTGAAAATAGATACGTAACGAATATTAGTAAGTAAAAAAATATTTGGAAATGAAAATCCAAACAATCACTGTAGTTTTATAAATTTAAAATAAACTCTCATTAAATATAAAAATAAACAACTAACTACCACGAGACAAGTGTAAGACTTTGTTTGTGAAACAGAGACGTTTCCTTAAAAGCATAAGGAACAAAAATTGAAGACATTTGAACAAGGTAAGCTTCAGAGCATTCAACAATCTGTCGTACCTAATCTAAGAATAAATACAAAATAATTTGTAAAGAGAACTGCAGAGAACTGGTTGTACTAAAACTCGTGTTCTGTTTTTAAATAACGCGCCGCCTGCATGGTCTACAGTAAATCACCGACATAACACAGATGTATTTAAGGTATGGAATACATTATAGATAGTCTTTTTTAGTTAGCTTGCAAAATAAGTCGTCTGAACAAGTTGTTTCTAAAATTACTTGTCTTAGAGTGTTGTTTCTTTAAAAATAGTATATACGAAATAATTTACAATGTCCATGTGACCGTTGATGCTAGTTATTTAAAAATTTCTTCAACTTGGTTTGGGGGAAAGAATTATGAGTGAAGTTTTACCTTAAAACAAATTACAAATACATGGTAACTCAGAACAAACCTCGCATTCTACATTTAACACTAATGGATCGTGAAGCTTTGTGCTTCACCAAAGAACAAATGTTGTGCTTCTGCAAAGTTATGTTTTGTGCTAAAATATTTTCAACTCACTTTCTAAACAACTTTCTGAGAGTTGAATGTTTAGTATTATTGAATTTCATAAATCCCTCAAAATTTTTCTGGTAATATGTTTTAAATCTATAATTGCTGAGCATTAGCATTTTCTTCTGAAGGATAAGAGTACTTATTCAGCTTATCGTTTTACAAGAGCCTATTTTTACCGTTAACTTTACACATCTATGAATGACGTATTTGTATCTTATACCGCTACTGTGGTAGTAATGCAACTATGAATGCCATGACAGAATATTTTATTCCTAACGTTTCGAAAAAGTTAAAAATATATTTAAGCTTTTTCTATCATTTTGAAGTTAATTATCTTTTTATAGTTTATAACTTCAAAAATAGAGATGACTAGTCTAGATAATCCTTGAGTAGCTTTAGACGAAATTAAAAAAACACACAAACAACGAGCTGACCAGGAGATCAGAATAAATAATTAAGTTTTTACATTGAAATTGGTTTTTCGTTTTTAGTCAGATCTGTCTAACCTTTAAACTAAAAAAAGTAAAATAAAAATTGACTTCTTTACTGCTTCTTTTAATGAGAAAAAAATGATACGTTGTTTTCGTCATTATCAGCTGGGAAGGTATATTTTCATACGTTCCACCAATCCCTGTTGTTCAGCGGTAAATGTTTATTCTTTAAAATGAGCTTCCTGGTGGCTCAGAGGCAAGTCTACTAGTTTATAATGCTACAAACAAATGGTTTCGATACCCATAGCGGACAGAACACTGATTACCCATTGTATAGTTTTGCACTCAACATCAAATAAATATTTGAAAGGAAAAAAAATGACTATATTTCAAGGTCATTTAACAGCGTTACCTATGATTGTTTATCATAAATGTGTTCTACATATATTTTTCACACATTAGTGCCAAGTGGCAACGCTGTAGAATGTATAGTTTTTGTATCTATACATTTATACCCAAATTTATTTAATTTTTTCAGCCCTTACATCAACAATGCAATCTTGTCGGGTGACACGATTATTTTGAGCCCTGCTGGTACACAATAATAAAAGAACTAGGTTAAAATGTAAAGTCTAAAAGTGTAAACGTAATGTTTTAATTGAAGAAAGCAACAGATAGCTTCGAAATAAATTGCTCTTGGTTTAAAAACTTGTATTTTTACAAAGTAAAAATTTTACAGAAGTACTTGTCAGTATAAACCTAGCAAATCGTGATCAAAGAAACGAAGAAAATTTGAACAGATTATATAACACATTAATATATTATAAATAATGATAAACAAAATAATTCAATTATTAATTAATAAATAGAACTAATTAATTTAGTTTTTATGATAAGGTTACAAAACAATACTAAGACTGTTTACAAAAGACTGCATTGTAATTTAAAACTTTACTAAAAGAAGTGATACCAAATGGTAATCGTAATAGTTGACTGTTCTTAGTGTTTCATAGTCATGGATTTTATCTGGAGGAGGGCAAATGTTTTACCTTTTGTAATTACAAATAGACCTGCTCAAATTAAAACTTTGTAATTTCGTATGTGTTAATTTTGTATCATTTGGTTTTGTTCCTTGCGCTGTTAGAAACGGCATGAACTTCGTTGGCAAATAAAAAATTACAATATCAACAAATAAAACTGTTCGATTTCTATGTTTGTTGTTAATCATGATGCTACACAGCGAGTGATCGAAACCCAATTTTTGCGTTATAAATACGTCATGAAGAATATAAATATTCTCAAATGGAGAAGGGCATTGTTGATATAATTATAAACATTTGTTTATTAAGCTTATTATATATTTATATATTTAAAGCACTATATTTTAAACTAATCTCTGAGGGATTTTCAATAATTAGAAGTATATAGCAATAGTATTCCATTTACATTTTGTTTGCTATGCCCATTGCCAAAGGCGCGTTTCGCTCAGCCAAGAGCTTTTCAGAACGGTTGAGATAAAACGAACACTGTTACGGTCACAACATTATCTGAATATCATTTGTTATAACAACAGTTGTTATAATGTGACGTCAAAGCATGATTGTAATTATTTTTGTCATAAGACATTAGTATTAGGCCTATTATAATTTTTATATATTAAATTCTTTATCTACTATTTCAAGGACTTTCAAGAATTAGAAAAGTGTATAATTATAGATAATGTTAATTTTTTACTATTTATAAGTACATATATATATGTGTGTGTCTGTGAAGATGGTACTTGCATATATTTAAGAAACTTCCTGCACTTTGGACGAAACTGTAATTTCAACATTGCAGTCAAGCATGATGTACGGTCAATAACAAAGTATATGGCTTATATTCTTCTCTTTACAGAAGCTAGAAGAAAAGAAAGATACGCTTTCAGCGAAAGACAAAGATTTGATGGATGGTACAACAATTTAGCCCACCCAGACTGGGGATCATTAGGTGAGTTTTTGGTTGAATTTTACTCCAGTTTCTAAGACTGAAAAAGTTAATTTAAAAAAATCCATGTATACACATACGTGTGTGCGTGTGTACATACAAACACTGACCTTTTATTGAAACTGTAACACTTCACTATATTCATACTAGCGTATAGCTTGTCAGAAATAACAGGGCAAGTACTACCACCCACATCCCATAGTTTACCCTAACCTTACATTTTATAGCTAACTGAAATTATTAAATTTTTCGAAATCAAGTTTGACCAATAAAGAGGCTGAAAAGTGCAGTTGAAGCAGTCAAACATCGGTAAACACCTTTTGTGAACCAATCAAAATTTAGATGCTTCGTGAAATTAAGCCGTGACGTATTTGTAGAATAATTATTGGAAAAATCAGATTAACGACTTTAATATATGTATAATTTTTGTAAGAATGACTTCCAATATTACTTTAATGTCATGTTACTTAACCAAGAAAAGTATAATCCAATGCAGTTGTTAGACTACATACTGAAAGCATAAACTGAAATGTATAGACAACAAAACTAGAAAAAAACATTTGTTGATTTCTTAAAATAGTGTATGTTGATTAAAACGGTTTGCTTTTATTTAAAACATTAGTTTAATATTAATAAATGTTTTTACTTCCATGACGATTTTTTTGCACTTGGCTCTAGACTAAGTGATCCTATACTACATATTTACTTTAGGCTTATTGTACCAACACTTATTACACTTATAAAATTTCATGGTGCTCGTCCACCACTTACGCACCCCTTACATCTCACTCACTAAAATTATAATGGGTACACAACAATCGAACTATTCTATTTGGATATGTGCATTTTGGCTTTTATAATTGTTTCTTTGTCCAGAAATCTAGTGTGAAGTGACGCGACACACACTGGCTTTTTATAGGTTAGATTTTAAAATATATCCATTTATACAACAAAATGTAAATTGACGATACAACCTTTCTTTGTTGTTAATGAGTTGTATGCTTGTAACTACCTAGTTTGGTAGCCTTACGTACGTATTCATGATGAAAATAGCAGAATGATTTTATCATTTTCACTCGTATTTTGCAAAAAAAAACAAAAAACAAAACAAACCTAAACTTGAATAAATTCGCTTCCTCCGTTACGGACCTATGTTATAAACTGCATTTAATTAAAGTTTACCAAATAAACTGTTTATTTCACTGTAAATAATTTGTTTAGGTAAAAGCAATGAAGATTAACATATGATTTACATCTAGTGATCCTCGATTCACATAAACAAGAATCTTATTTGAGAAAGCTGGATTTTTTATCCAAAACTCATTCTTTTATTAATTTAAGCAAGGGTCTTTATTAAGTCTTCCTCAGCACATTTTGATAATTTCTTTCTGTCATATCTGTTTAAAATTATATACATGTATATTGTGTTTTGTTTTGGCTTAAACATTTATGGCTATAATATAATCAATCAGAAGTTGGGATTTGTTATTTGTAACGCGGTCCCTCCTCAATATTTTGTTTACTTATTTAACTTCATTTAAATGTAATTATTTAATTTCACTGTATATAACAGAAGCTCCGTACCCTTTGAGTGTATTTTAACAAATAAGT
This sequence comes from Carcinoscorpius rotundicauda, assembly GCA_011833715.1. NCBI lineage: Eukaryota > Metazoa > Arthropoda > Merostomata > Xiphosura > Limulidae > Carcinoscorpius > Carcinoscorpius rotundicauda. The sequence continues at coordinate 34,841,310 of CM022398.1, forward strand.
TTGAATATAAATTAGAATAATATCGATTATTTCAGCATCGCACACCACAACTAAAACTTTTCAGACTTCTATTAGCCCTTACTTCAGAGCAGGAATTTATTTTTGTCTTTGCTATTTCATCTAGTAATTCATGCGTAATAAAGGATGAAGTCAAAACACACGAAACAAAACTAAATACTCTTAGTGCGTTCGTAAATTATTTAAAATACTCAACAAAAATATTAGGATCGTATAGTAAAATATTTTGGATTACGGATCTTGCAAGTCGGGTCTGAACTCATGAAATGTAAGAAAATATTTCCCACACTTTGAAATGTGTGGGCGCTATAAGAGTGACAGTCAAACCTTTGTCTTTCGACATGTCAAAGGTATTTTTAATGATTAACAACGTTAAAATTATGAGTTTGATCCCATGCGGTGGACAGAACGTAAATAGTCCATTATACAACTTTGTGCTTAAACAACATCAACATGTAATAGATAAAACATTCTATTTCCTATAAAAAAAATAACAGTCGGTAGCAAATATACTGCCATTGTTAAATGTAGTCTGTTTTGTTTATTTCCTAACAATTAGCCCCAGTAGCACAGCACTAAGTCTGTAGGCTTATAACGCTACAACAGGGTTTCAAGTATTCGTGGTGGGTAGACTACAGATAGTCCATTGCGTAGCTTTGTACTTAAAACGAACAAGCAAACCTAACAATTAAACAGTAGGAATATCTTGCGAAGTATTTAAAATCAATGTTAAAACTTAATAGCCTATCCAATTCATTGTGAGGTATAATACAAAATGTAATAATGGTTTATAGTGATAAACTATTGTACAACACAGTGATGATGAAGTAGTACAGAATGTAATCATGATATAATAGTGATAAACTATTGTACAACACAGTGATGATGAAGTAGTACAGAATGTAATAATGATATAATAGTGATAAACTATTGTACAACACAGTGATGATGAAGTGCTACAGAATGTAATAATGGTACATAGTGATAAATTATTGTTCAACATTCTAATGAGGAGGTAACAATAGATTATTTATATCACAAGATATGATGTTAAACTACCATAAAATATACGAAAGCTAGGACACATCTTTCGGTTAATGCTATTAATAAAGATCTTTCTTTAAACAATGAAAATATACCAAATTTAACACGTTTAAGAAACGATACAAACATTTGTTTTTGGTTTTAGAAAACCACCAGCCAGTTCCTATAACTATGATCTAATATATATAATTTTTAAAACTAACTTGAAAATTATTATCTACACTTAGAGTATATAACTATTTTTATAATCAAAACAGCTGTTAGTTTGACTTCAAATACGTAGTTCAAATGAATAAAGAAACTAAAGAAAATAAACAAAAACGTTCATGTGGATTTAGCAGTACAGTAGAGAAAAATATTTCTTTGATAAAGAGCTGGTCCCTAATGTTTGTGCTACATTTTGCTCTAACCTTGCGAACTTAGGCAAGTCATTGCTTAGTATTATGTGATTAAGTGTTTCAAGCGTGGATGATTTTTAGTTGATGCAAAATGATAAATTAATATACAATATACACTTTTTTTCCTGATAAGTACTGTACTGTTTGTACGGTCTAATAAACGTCATATACAGAAAATAGAACTTCTTTGTGAGCTAAAGCGAGTTACCAAATGGTTATCAAAAATATAAAATTTTGTTTTACATGAAGCCGATTTTTTTTCCAAAGCAATTACACTTGCAAAGAAAAGCACAAAGGTCTAAGTGAAATTTGTCGTCATTCAACGGTTTGTTTTAAAATGTTAATGAATGGTTGAAATTTTGTACATGGAAATATTCAATTAAATTACCTGTGTTAATTTCTTCAAATATTTTCAACCGCGTTTTTCTTTTTGTTTCAATATCTGTTGTTAAACGAGAACTCAGTTAGTAGAGGAAGATTATATGCCATGACAGGAATTTTCTTGGATGTTAGCCCTAGAAATGTAGTATGGCTTGGTGGTTGGGGCTTCAACTCGCATTATGCGGGTCATGGGTTAGAATCCCGTCATAGGAAATACTTGCTCTCTTAGTGGCGAAGCGTTATAACGTAAAGGTAAGTCACTCTATTTGTTGGTAAAGGGATGACGGAGGGCGCTGTTGACTAACTACCTTTTCTCTAGTCTATCGTTAGCCGCCAAGTAGCTTTGCGTGAAATCCCACGAACAAACAAACTAGCTGTAACTTAGAGGTGAAAGGCAAGTTTAAATTTAGAGTTTTATTGGAAATTCCACCAGACAGAGGAAAATAATAAGCACAACAAATAAACACTGTGAAAAAACAAATAATGGTAAATTGTCATAACTATTGATTTGTTTGTGGCTAAGCACAGACCTACACAATGGGATACCTGTGCTGTACTTACCATGGATATCGAAACCTGATTTGTATCGTTATACATAGGCAGACTTATCGTGTGCTACAAGAGAGCAGTTACACGAAAAGAGCAAAGTATATCACGATGTATGTATGTTGCTCAGAGAACAAAGCATTGATGTGATGACGGTATCAATATTCTGTTCTGACTATACAGATATGTTATTATATCTGTCCTCAAAGTGATTTAGTTCGTTTTAAACGCACACCATTTTCTATTTTTATTTGAAAATGAATCTGTTTTTATGTTGCTTCAGGGTTAAACATTGTTAACAGACGTGATTTTCACAACGTAATAAAGATTTATTTAATCACAAGCTAGCTTTCTCTTCTTCTTTTTTATCAGAAGCGTCGAAAAGAGAAGAATGAACTTGTTCTCGACCAATCCTAGTTTACAACTGCTAAAAGCAATATTTGAACTGTTGTACTTGATTTGTTTGTTTGTTTGTTTTGAATTTTCGCGCGAAGCTACACGAGAGCTATCTGCACTAGTCATGCTTAATTTAGCAGTATAAGACTAAAGGGAAGGCAGGTAGTCATCAACACCTACCGTCAACTCTTGGGCTACTTTTTTACCAACGAATAGTGAGATTGACTGTCACTTTATTACACTCCCACGGCTCAAAGGGTGAGTATGTGAGTCGTACTTGATACAGCAGATATAGTGCAGTTGTTATACATTTTTCTTTACTTTCTCAGCAGTACTTCTTAAAGCTTATAATGCACAAAACAGTTTCGATAAACATAGTGGGCACAGAACTAATAGTCATTGTTTACCTTTGCACTTAAGAAAAACATAAACAAAATTATCAAAGTAGTTTTCACCCGTTAACGCTGTAGTTGCTTGACTTTCCGGGGATAATATGACTATACTATTGGTTCACCAGTTCTTCAGGGTAAATATAAATAATAATAATATCAAATTATTGATGTTAAAGTAAGTAATCTATAGTGTATTATCAATTCTGGTTTCTAAATGTCTCGTATAAAGTGGATATAAATTACATTTCACCAGCTTTGTTTAGTTCACGCCTCCCCGCCAGTACTGCGGTATGTTTACAGATTTACAACGATAAAATCGGGGGTTCGATTACACTTGGTTGCCTCAACAGATAGCTCGATATGGCTTTCATATAAGAAAACACAAACACATTGTTTGGTTCACACCATAGATGTTGTTGTCAATGCACTTTAATAATACGTACAGCATCCCAACCATTACTGTGTCCGTCGTATCCCAGTCAGCATAAGAAGTGCTATATTAAACGTCTTCTAATGGATAAAGCAGATATTGTGTATGATTGACATATTTTTTTTACATTTTTATTTATTTGTATTTTTTATTTCTAAGAATTACTATAACATTTCGTGATTCTCAGCTAGTCAGCTGTCTTCCTCTTAGTGTATCACTGTTAAATTACGAGGGTTAACGCAGACAGCTCTCGGTTAGTCATAGTAAAATTATTTTTTTATTTTACAAGATTTAAGGTAATTCGTATTAAAAGCCATCTTTCGAAACATGCCAGAAAATACAACTAATTAGTGATTAACGAACATATGACTTGAAACTGTGGTTATCTAGTATGATAATAACAGTGATTTTAAAACAAGAGAATTTACTTGTTAGACAGGTGGGTAAAATTTGTTATCTACTACAGTATTTAAACACGAAAATATACATCTGCAGCTCGAAACGTTGTACGTAATTTCCCAGACAGACTGAGTCTGTTGACAACACCTTCTTAATGTTTTCCCTAGAGGCGTTTAGAAACAACTTGTTTAGTTCATGTGGGCAAACGATTGGATCCTAGAAAACAAATATTGTAGATTTAAGTGTGCCGAAAACAGTTCAGTATAAGATAGTTCCTGTTTTTGTATGGTTTATTGTTAATAGCTTATTACTATTCTAATAGCCGTTACTTTGATAGACTGTGTAGCAAGAGGGTGAAAACTCGAACATTGATATTCTTCTCAGAGTATTTAACATAAACAATAGTAGTTAAATTTATTTAAGTGTAAAACTAGGATACGTAACAAAATAAGTTGGTGTTATGGCTATACATATGAACATAGCTTTGTTTTAAATTATTAAAATGTTTCAGTTCATACTGAAGTATCAGCTGGTATTTATAATTTGCATATTTTTTAATTATTTTCTTTACAGTTTCACTCTCTTAAATACGTATGTCATGTTGCTTTACACTTTTATCATTTACTGTTTGTGTTACAGAAGCGAGAATTTTGAGAAATTACCAAACTAAGGTCCAAAAGAATCCTTGAATTCTATCATCAGATGAACGAATTATAATAAATTATAAATCGTTTAAAAACATATTTGTTTTCTTGCTATTAATCGGATTCCAGTGTATTTGAAATAACCACATTAAGAAAACAAAAACAAAGCATATATCACGTGTAGTTAATATTTGTACCGGATGTTTTCAAAATATTTTATACGCATATTTATACTTTTCACAAACCGGTTGATATTTAATTGCTAGTTGCTAGACGAATTTATTCGGTCAAAGATGAATTCTCGGTAAAAATAAAATAAAGTTACTCAGAAGTAATGTTTTTCATATCATAACCTTTCAGAAAACTGTGTGATTTATGTTTGAATATGCAAAAACTTGTTCCTTAAAAATGGTAACGTTTAAGATGTCACGAAATTGTATTTTTATCAGCACATATGAAGTTGTTTTTGTAAAAAACAAAGTTACGACTAACCTCATGAAGGTGTTCTTTGAAAGCTCACTCATATACAATTTATTAAACATATTGAATAATGTTTAATCTCAAACGTTAATATCGACTTATTAACCACATTTCTCTATACTATTTATTTACCAGGTTCCTTGTAGGTCCATTGACATTTTCAGTTGTGAACTGAGGTAAAATCATGTTAGTTTTTACTCTACCTCGTTTAGTTTGTTTCAAATTTCGCACAAAGGTACTCGCTAGCCGTCCCTAATTTAGCAGTGTAAGACTAGATGGAAGGCAACTAGTTATCACCACCCACTGCCAACTCTTGGGCTATTATTTTACCATCGAATAGTGAGATTGACCGTCATACTATAACGTTCCCACGGTTGGAAGAACGAGCATGTTTGATGTGACGGGATTCGAAGTCGCGACCCTCGGATTACAAGCGGGTTGCCTTAATCTCCTGGCGATGCCACACCCCTGTAAGTCGTACCATTTGAAATGAATGGTCGCTGATTTTTGGAAGCTTCTAAGATCTGAGTTATGTTTTGTATTTTTTGGTAGTTTATTTTGGAAGTTAACTTAATTAACACTTGATACTTAATGTGATGTGATTCCAGGTTCTTGCAAAAGTGAGTATTTATTTACACTCGATTAAGTATAGGTGCACCACTGGCTACAGGGTGTCTAATGAAACATGAGTTACATAAAATATTAGATATAAATACGAAAAACATCACTATTAGTTTAATAAATTACTCGTGTGATCCTCTTTTATATCTTTCGTGTTAAGTGAATTATTTTACTCAATTTTAGGTAATTTCTCTATATTAAGTTTTTAACAGATGAAAAAGAAATTATCTGAATGTACATATATGGAACTCAATAATAGTAAACAGTATAAAAATAAATCGATGATTTCAGAATGAAACCATAAAATGTAAACGACTAGACTTCTTCATATGGTGAAAATATGGAGAATGTTCCAAGTTTCTTTAGCGATTTACGGTAACCTTCCAAGGACAAATAAAGCTAAGTGTTATTTATTAAGTCGTTGTAAATAATTAGACTTATCAGCAGTGATTATACAATTCAACATCAAACCTCCCAGTGGCACAGCGGCATGTCTGTGGACTTGCAACGTGTAGTTTTGTGCTTGATTACAAACAATCAACAATAAATAATATAATATTTTGACTTATAAACAATGAAAATTAGTTTAAAGACATCATTTCGTTTTTGAAATAAACATAAAACAGATATAATCTTTTTCGGCTGATGAAATTCAAAATCACATGAAGGTTTACAAGGCGAGTGTTTTATACATCGGTTGTTAAGCGGCCATATAACCTACTACAAACTTGGTTTGCAAAAAAAAAAGGGTCTCCCACTTTCTAAAAACCTGTATTGCTTTCGTAGTCACCGAATGAAAGTGAAATCAGGTCGCAGTCGGACTATAACTGCTAGAAGTTCAGTGAGCTATGTCAAAATAACAGAAAAAGCAATAAAAAAAAGTAACAAATCGTGATATTAAACACCTCTGCTCGCGCGATCACCACGTGTCCGAAACGTTACTGTTCGGTAAATCCCCAACATTACCAATTCGAAATATAGGTCACGTTGATGAAGCTGAACTGTTAACCTAATAGATTTCATTGTGAATAAACTGCTTTATTCACTCTCCAGTTTTTAACTATAGTTAAAGCAGACATGACCGACTTATGTAGAGGAAAAACATTGAGGTTGCATTTGTTGAGGAGGGAGGAAATGATTAGCAAACGCCCAAGTTATATAAATGTATTTGCTGTTGAGGTTGTATGCACGTGAACATATTTTGGAGCATAAATTGTTTGTTTGTTGTTAAGCGCAACGATACACAATGAGCTGTCGTTACTGTGACCACCACAAGTACCGAAACACGTTTTTTAGCGCTACAAGTATTGAGACTTACTGCTGTCCCCCTGTGGTATAATATAAAAATGATTTGATTGATTTAGAGAATGATCCAGAAAGTATTGTACCATTTTAACGAATCTCATGCAGGCCAAAACAAATCAGGTCATTTGTATTCTCAAGACACGTGGTACGGTGCAGGGTGTTCGGAAAGTCACTGCGCAGTTTTGTAATCATATCTCATTCAGTCTATTTCAAGTCAGCAACTGATAGCGGTGTTCAGAAACAAAATAAGAAGGATCCAGGCCTGTATTTATGCCAACGGGGGTCACTTTCAACATTGTTTATAATTTTCATTCATATTTACCTCCTGCATTCCATATTGAAACATGTCTGTTAAAAATATATAGGTACACAGTGACTTTCCGAACACTCTATACTTTAATTAAAATAAAGCACAGAACAACGTATCGACCATCTTAGGTTAACCTAAAGATGACCTAAGGTCAAAACATTGTTCTGTACTTTATTTTAATTTAAGTATTAATACCTATACTAGCCGTCTTGAAAATACATTTTTTATTTCAAGTGGGTTTCTCGTCACCACGAAATCAAGTCATTTCGTCTTTTATAAATGTGATTTAAATTCCTTGCTTAAGATGTTAAATTTAAAAAAATATAATGAAGAAAAAACAAAAAACTGGAAAAATAGGAAATAATTCTGCGCTATGTCCATGCTACGTAATAAATCATTTTATATATAGATTTGAATTAAATAAAATTTTATGGTTAAACTTCACGCGTATTTGCATGTTTAAAGTTTTAAAACTGAGCAGAGAAATACTTAAACTAAAGCCCTTGTCAAGCGTAAAGGATCAGTTGCTTACAGCAAAGAGACGATTTTTCCGAGTTCAATCAAGCAGCGATGACAATGTGTTCTGAGGCATAACTTGCGACTTACTCTTTATAAACCCTATATGAAAATAATTAGGATTTGACATTAGTTTCATTTCTTCTTTCTTCTTATAAGCAAAATGGTGAAAGGTATGCACACCATTACGTGCCAGAAACTTATATCTCTTTATGTCTGTTTTGGACATTCGCAACACATTAAAGTTTTACGATTGTTTGTTTGTTTTTGAATTTCGCACAATGCTTCTCGAGGGCTATCTGTGCTAGCCGTCCCTAATTTAGCAGTGCAAGACTAGAGGGAAGGCAGCTAGTCATCACCACCCACCGCCAACTCTTGGGCTACTCTTTGACCAACGAATAGTGGGATTGACCGTCACATTATACGCCCCCACGGCTGGGAGAGCGAGCATGTTTAGCGCGATGCGGGCGCGAACCCGCGACCCTCGGATTACGAGTCGCACGCCTCAGGCGCTTGGCCATGCCTACAATTAGCAATACATTTAATAATATTATGCGTGTTCGTTTTGTAAGTCCTTCATGCTCTTCACTAACTATATTTATCAGCTAAAAATATTATTACATTTACAACCTATCTATTTGTCCACATCTTATGTGAACGAGCAGAAATTCTTAATTATGTCTCCCGAGAGAGACATGCTGTATTTTTATTGTTGCTTTTTTCGTTATTTTTTCCAACACTTTTCAATCGACTATGATTCCTTAATTTTTTTGCCGTTTGTCTGCGGACTTACAACACTAGAACTGAATTTTGATACCCGGGGTGAGAAGAGCACAAATAATTCATTGTGCAACTTTGTGCTTAACTTCAAACAAACAAATAATTAAACTCGTTTCAAGTCATCTTTAGGGAGTTGAAGCTCCCTCCCAAAGAAACAACATAATTTTAGGGACTTTTACTTAATTTCTAAACCATATTTTGACACAAAAATAGTTTACTACAGTTCCTAAGCATTAAAAAACAAAAATGACGCACTTGCAATTTTTAGTAATTATAGAAGGGAGCCAAGATGCCGCAAGAAGCATAATATTGGGTTTCTTGACAATTACCCCTCCGTATATTGTACGATTTACATGAAGTTTGACATATAGATAATCTTTTATCAATTCCGCACACTACAAACAAAAAAGTGGGTATGCCTATTTGTTGTTATTTTTCGAGGCTCCAAAACAAGCCCACGAATTTTAGTGGTTTTGACGAAATATTTGTTTCGACCAAAGTCCATGGAATTCGGTACAAAGGTACTTTTTTCTAGGTCTCAGAAAGAGATATATAAAACTGTAGAAGTTTTTGCTTTTTGTTCACATTTTCAGTGAAGACAGTACAATTTAAGGTTTTCGTAAAATTATTCACATTTGTTAACTAAATGACATGGGATTTATTACAAGGATACATTATTACAGATCCAAAAATAATTACATAGACAGTTTTTCGATTTTTCTGCAATTCTTACGATTTTCTGGTATCTAAACTGGCTATACTGGGACTGTATAGCGGTGACATTTTGTATTTGCCCGCGAATGTTGGTCTCTTTAATTAATTTTGTAATTAACCTATAAATTAACACTCATGATGCTGTCCTCATTTATGTTTCAACATTTGCTGATGAGCAAATTAATTTGAAGTTGATGAAGGTACAATTCACTTAACAAGGAGCTAGCTAGTTCTACATTGTTCTCCTTTATCCCGCCAAATGCGGAGTTTTCTGTGGCTTTAGTTATATAAAATGCTCATAAAAATACTAATGTCTGAAGTGTAATCATTGAAGTTAACTAGTTTGTAATATTCAAAATCTATAAATATCCCTGGTCAAACACCTTAAGGTATCGTTATATCAATCGCAGTTATAGTATCTGAGGTTTATAGTACCCCAACTAAAGCAAACCAGTAATATATACTATCGCTTGACACGTCGCGTTGATTACATTTATAGTCGTGAGGAGAGTTTCTAGAAATTTCAGCCTGCACAAATATATTTGGTAATTCACTACACGTACATACATATATTATTGATTCTTACACTTGAAAATATTCTACAAGTTTAGTGAATAGGTAGAAATTTCGCAATACAGGTTTAACAGTAGAAGTTATGCACATTCCTAAATAAAGTTTTAACTTAAATAACCATCAATATTAAAATAGATAAAGGATAGTAAATTCTTTACAAATTCTGAATACTAATACGAATATTCGTGCTATTACTTGCTTAAACTTTGTTCTTGCTACGAAACTAATGATTTCAAGAATGCTATAACTCATGCAGAGCACTAAACTATTTCCATCGTTAATTTTTCAAATAGGTCTCTTTCTACTGCGAAAATTATCGTTTTTAGTAAAGAAATCAATATTTGTTGCACTAAAAACTTTGTTAACAAATACTAACATATTTTTTATTTTTACGAATTCTTCAAAAAATCGAGATTTCATTAATTTTTTCATGGCAAACTCTGTCCTCTTGCAATCAGTAAAATCTGTTCAATTTTAAGGGAAATCTACATGTAGACACCTTCCACAAATAGCGAAGTTCCCTAGAAACCCACATTAAAGCTGTTAAGAAAGAAACGACACATTAATTGAAATATTTCAGAAACATTTCCAAGAATCCCAAACCTAAAGATATAATGACTTGTAAGTCTTCATTAAATGCAAGTACTACTATTATGAAACCTACTAATATAGGTGGAGCGATTGTTTTACTTCATAAACACAAAACTGAAACATATTACCAACCATGTGATACGCAACTGATTTTTACAAACAACTAAGTAATTACCTAACAATCACCATTAATGAGTAACCATCCAAACTGATAAACTGAAAGTTCATAAACTCGACAGTCCTGGTCGTCCTTTTATTTCTAGCATCAGTATGGCTACTGAAATATTATTAACTTGTGTTTTTCATCACATAAAAGGCATTCCTTCAATCGTCTTTTTTATATAAAAGAGCAGTTGTTCCGAGAGCCGAGATATCTAAAAACGTTAGTGGAAAACTATCAGCGATACTTTATACATTCCTGTTACTGGGGTTGTTTGCACGTCTAAACTACGCTCTTCAAAAGCACATCCTTCCTATTAGGTTGTCCAATAATGAATGTCAGAATTTTCACGATGATATTTAGAAGCTGAATACTGAGTAATTTATCGTTGGTTGGTTTAATCTAATGTTTGTCGCTTACAAGGTGTCTTCGTTGTGTGTTGTTTCAACTCTATTCAGAGTAACTTTCGCTACCCCTGAGGCAGCATGGACAAGGACTTTCGTCTGATTTACCTCTATGACTTCAAACTTGGACGAAAAACTATCAAAACTACACGAAACATCAACTAGACATTCGGCCATGAATCTGTTACTGAACGTATAGTTTAACGTTGGTTCCAAATATTTTGACATGGAGATGAAAGTCTTGAAGACCACAAAGGTCGTGGAAGGAAGTCATCTTTAAATGAAACATATTAAGAGAAACACTTGGGACAGTATCTGAGCTTGTAGAAAAGCTGGGCACAAGCAAATGAAGCACAGCCAACCACCCGAATGCAATTGTAAAGATGAAAATGTCAAAAAAGTGGGTTCCGCATGAACTTACTGAAGATCAATGATATCAGCGTTATGAAACCTTCGTTCATTCCTCTAGGGTATAGAGCTTCTGCCTCATCCACCTTATTTTCTAGGCCTTTTATCCAAAGATTTTCATTTTTTCAAGCACTTCGACAACTGTTTGAAAAATAACCGCTTTCAATACCATGCAGCTGCAGAAGAAGCTTTCAGGGAGTTCATTGACCATATAAACTCTGATTTCTACAGCAGGGGCATAAACAGCATCGTTACACGTTGGCAAAGGTGTGCTGTAGCAAATGGTGTTCACTTTGATTAAAGCATGTTTTACAACACTGGTTTATACTTTTCGAAACTTCGCAATTCTAAAAATGACATTTATTTCTAGAGAACCTAATACATTTAATATGCAGTTTGAAACAATCTGATGTCAAATGAGAAAACAACAACAAAAATACAGTAAAATTATACTTCTTTTTTTACTGTACTTTTCAAAAAGTGTAGTGACATTTAGAACATAGTGTTTACATTTCACGACAAACAAACTTCCACAAAATTTCATTTGTTCCTGAACAATGAAATAAATCAGAGAATGTACTTGCTTTGTTGTTTATACCGCTTATATTAAATTGTTTATTCGTGGTTTTAAAAGAAGCATTTGCTCGCAAAAAATTAAAATAAAATACATAAGAAGTGTATCCTAGAATAGGATGACGCTACATTACTATCATTGCTACAAGGCTAAATCTGTTACATGTGGCTCTGTTAGGAGATAAAAACGAAGATAATCCTCTTCTGAAAAAGTGGGCGGACAATAGCCGAAACCAGTAGCATTGAACATTCAGCTCAAGGTAGTCCAATATGTGCTACGTGTGTAGAAAAAGAAATGATAGCTGTAACAAAAACATTGCCAATTTGAAAAACCGCCAAGCTATATAAAGAACCCAGCCGTATAAAGCAGAGATATCAGACACACAAGCTAGGTGAGAAGCAAAAATTGAAACAATCTTTTATGTTACTATTACGTTTTACAATTATTGTTATAAGATGTGCTATGATGTTCAAACTACTGCTATTCTTATCTTCATCCACTGGAATCAAACATATATGACAAGTTTGAAGAATTAAAGAATGCAAACTTGGCCAATACCAAGTAAATAGGCACAATTATAAACGCTGCGTTTCTTAACTTGGCTTATGTGTTTGATATTCCCATTTCATGCAGCTGGGGTCTGTTTTTGTAGTTTGTGTTATTTTCACAATCATAATGTTTTTATTACAGATGTCTAAGACACTATTTGTTTCCTCAAAATTATTCAGAATATTGATTATTAAAGTTCACTGTCTCCTAACATCCTTCTTTTCCATATGTTAGCATTCTACTAGACGGAGTAGAATCTTTAAAAATGTTTTTATTAACCTAGGACTGAATAGAATAACTGATAAAGTCACATTAGTCATAATCCTAAACAAGTATTAAAACAACAACGGAGATTACAATTAAATTAATGGTACTACTACGGACCATAAAATGTCTCATCCTCTGCCTTATTATCACTTTGCAAATATTTTTATAGGTATAATCGAAAATTAAATTCTTAATAAAAGTTTTGTCTAATCGCTCTTCAAGAAACGTTATTTTAGTTAAGTATTACAATATATAGTGGTGTATGGAATTCCTCAGACCTCTGTCGGGGTATAAATATGCTTCGGAAAATTAATTCAACAACTAAAACTAAATTGCGTGCTTGTGAATTTAGTCATAAAGAGCACATAAAGGCTGTTTGTTTACATTGAACTTATCACAGATTGTGTGTAATAATAGAGCAGAGAAGAATACTTGTTGTGTCAATTGTGTTCTAAAGTATTTGAACCATTCCACGTGGACTTTGACGAAAAAGAGACAATTATTAAAATTTATGAATACGGCTGTGATAATCAACATTGTAACGAACGTTTGTATATACGTTTAACTTGTTTTAATGTATTATTTTTTAAGTAAGTGGACTGTGTAACGTTTGTTTATTGTTGAAATTTATCGTCAACACCTGCTGTAAAGAATTCGGACCATACATTAAAACTGACACACACCACTTATGCATCAAATTCATGTAATGCTATTTCATAGATTAAGTCATGTTTTTAGAAAGCAACACTAATTTATTCCTTATGAAGGAAATATCACTTTCCTATAGTTCTCTGGTTATTATTTTATGATCTTAAGTTTTTGCTTTTGATCCTGCATGCTTTTGAATGTTGTAATTGCTTATTTATAGTAAGTACCCCATATTTATAAAAGGCAAATTGAGAATCTCATATGTTATTTAGGAAAGTTTGAACATGATATAAAATGTCGCAAAAATGTTCACACAAAGTGTTTAAAATGCTATTCGTTATGATGTATCAGCATATAAATTATATGTCTAAACGTTATTACTGATTTGTTCTTTATACCTTACATTGTGACATGCATTTTATTCGAATTACCAATTTTGAATTGTTGGAAGAGAGGGAAATAAACCTGAAGTTAGTTTGCAAGAAAAAAGTATGTAATATAATACAGTTTTTCAACATCAATTGACAAACAAACTTTTCTGAATAAATGCGTTATTTTCAACATACCTTGGTTAAATTTCTCCCTTAGAAAACTAATTATACAGTACAATCGTTAAAGATCGTAATCATTTAGTACTTGACAGTAGAAACTTTCTTCATGAACTAACTAAAACTGTTTTCTTAATAGTGTTGATTAACTATATTAAGTATTATCAAAATAAGTAATAAGATGAGTATTTTAAGATGTGCTGTTTCTATTTAATAAAAAAAACACATTGTATAAAATGGCTTTTAGGCCTACAGCTTAGCTTCCTGGTATTAGGTTTGAAGCTAATGGCTGCAATTTTATAAATAAACCTGTAAAGTTGTCTTGGCATCAACAGGGTATTGTCACATTGCACTTTAGTCTAATTCTTCTAGATATATGTATACATGCAAAACTTATGGTCTGAGTCTGTGGCCAAAGAAGTGTATGATATTCTGGCAATGCATATTATATAATTTATAAGAAAAACAAATATATATTTAAAACAATTAGTCAGGCTACCTACTGAAAAAATGGAGAGCGTTTACTTTTAAAAACTAACGGATATACTTCATTTTTGTTGTTGTTTTCCTAGTTCAAAGATACATAATGGATTGTCTGCATCGTATCTATCGTGGAAACTCGAGCCTCGGATTTTAGTGTTGTAAGTCTGTAAGTCTACCATTTAACTGTCAGGAAATGTCGAAGTTAGTTACATGATTGGTTAAGCTCGTTCATTATTTGATCTCCTTCTTCACACCCCTACAACACACTAGTTAGGCCCGGCATGGCCAGATGATTAAAGGACTCAACTCGTAATCCGAGAAGCGAAGATTCGAATACCCGTCACATCAAACATGCTCGCCCTTTCAGCCGTGGGACATTATAATGTGACGCTGAATCCCACTATTCATTGGTAAAAGAGTAGCCCAAGAGTTGGCGGTGGGTGGTGATGACTGGATGCCTTCCCTCTAGTCTTCCACTGCTAAATTAGGGGCGGTTAGCGTAGATAGCCTTCGTGTAACTTTGCGTGAAATTCAAACCAAACAACAACACACTAGTTCTTTGTTCTTCAATTCCTCAAAAGATTAAGAATTTATTAACAACACACTAGTTCTTTGTTCTTCAATTCCTCAAAAAATTAAGAATTTATCAATTCTCTTTTCGGCCTAATGTGGTTTTGCCCCCAAACAAGCAAAAATTATATTGTTTTGTAGAAACATTTACTGTGTGAGTATTGAACTAACTGTTGATTAACCTTTCCATAACTATGTTGAAAGGTTATAAATATGTATTAATCCCATTGCTTAAGTTCAAGTTACACATGGCATTGGATATCTCATAAAAGTTTATATCATTTTAACCTTGCAGCTATGCCTTGAAGTAAATCAAGTTCGTGTCAGTGTTCAACAGATACTTGTAAAAGGTGATTAACTTAACATAGTATAACATTTAGGGACAACAAAGAACATATTGATCCATTTCGTCTGTTCCATCCTCCAAGCCAAATGAAAACTATTAAATAAAAAAAAATAAACCACTCCTTATCATTTATATATCTATTAAGGTTTCTTGTAAACGCATTCAAATTTAATGCCTCCACAACATTCGAATGCAATCCATTTTATAAGCCAACTTTTCTTGATAAATGAAATTTTGAACTGAAGATGACGTCTACTTTGTCTATATTGGTGTCCCCTTGTTTTATAATTTTCGCTTTTAAGTATGAAAATGTTAATGTATCAACATTACCAGTTACTTTTATAATCTTAAATGCTCCCAATCAAATCTCCTGTGACTCTTCTTTTATTAAGAGAATTTTAAGGATCTTAATCTCACTTTATATGAATACCCCTTTATCCCAGATATGATTTTAGAAACTCTCCTCTGAACCTTTTCAATGTCTTTCCTAAGTTAAGGAGCCCAAGACTGAACACAGTATTCTAAATGTGACCTAACCGGTCACACATACAAGGAAATTTTAACCTCTTTAGACTTCCATTTAATATTTCTGTAGATACAACGTAAAATCCTACTTACTCTACCACGAGCATCAGCACAATGCTTGGATGGCTTAAGAGATTAATCAACCATAACACTAAGACCCTTTTATTTTCTCGACACTCTTAAGGTTATTTACACCCTAATTGTACTTTTAATTATGATAACCCACACGCAATATCTTGCATTTATTACAATTAAAACCTCTGTGCCATTTATTTGCTCAACTCACCAAATGATCTAAATCATTTTGCAAAGCAGCAGCATCTTCTTTACAACCAGTTACACCCAAGACATTGATATCATCAGCAAATTTAAGTAATTTATAGACCATTCCTTCATGTACACCGCTTGTAATATTAATCCAATTTGACTGAACTCCATTTATAACAACCTTCTGCATTCTTCCATCAGGCCATTGTTTTATTCAGTTAGTTAATTTATCCCCCACATAGGTATAAAAGTTTTACAAGCTCTTTACGTAGCAATTTGTCAAATTCTTTCTGAAAATCCAAATCTATCCTTGCCCTCATTTACCTATGCAATAACGTTTTCCAAATATGTCAAAATATTTGCAAGGTAAGATTTTTCCCTTAGTGAAATCATGTTGACTGTCTAATAAAATTCTAAAATTTGTTAAATTACTTTGCAAAGTATCTTTTTTCAGATTTTTTGAAGACTTTTTCACAAATGATGTAAGATTAAATAGGCCTATAATTACTGGGACAACAACCGTTACCTCTCTTGAAGATAGGAGTGACATTAATTAATTTTCAATCTGTTAATACTTGTCCACTATTCAAGGACTTATAAAAAAATTGTGGCAAGCGGCTTACATATTCAATCCTTGACCTATATCAAAACCCTCAAGGAAATATTATCTTACCCAGGGGCTGAATCATTCTTAAACTTTCCAATTTCGTTTTAACAAGCTCAGAATTTATGTAACTGTTTTGTTCAATTTTATTTTCATTAATCATTCGTTCAAAATGAGGAATGCTGTTTAAATCTTCATTAGTAAAAACTGAAAAAAGTAAAATTTAGTAATTTAATTTCATAATCATCATGTACAAAGCTTTCTTTGTCATCCCCATCCTAACATTTAATAATTCTTACTATTAATTTTTATGTTTTCAACTAAATTTTTCATACGACTTCTTAAAGTCTTAATTTTTTGTTTGATCAACTTTCTCGATCTTCTATAATCTTCTAAATATATTATGTTACCAATTAACTTAAATTTCTCTTGTTTTTCTTTAATTTTATCTCTTATACTCGTGAGACAAGTTGTTTTTTTTATTTACAGCTACCCTTTTCTATCTGTAAGGAGTACATGTTTTGAACATTGAAATATATTTCTTAAATATTTTCCATGTTTGTTCAGTGTCCCCAAATAACCCAGTTGGCTAATTCACAACACATATTTTTTTTTTTTGCTTTATTCAAAATTTTCTTTTTCGAAATTCGGAATCAAAATATAATTATTTCTGATTTCCGTATGTAATAAAATAAAAATCTAATAAACAGTGATCAGTTGTATCAGATGTTTCCCAATTTTTACTCTCTAAACAATTTCCACATTAAAAGTTAACAATAAATCTAAAATAGCTTTATTATTAATAGGTTCCTTAATCAGTTTGTGAAGCAATCCATCTTGAACAATTTCCAGAAACCTTTCTCCCCCGCCCCCCAGTGGCTCAGCGGTATGTCTGCGGACTTACACGCTAAAATCCGGGTTTCGATACCCGTGGTGGGCAGAGCCCATTGTGTAGCTTTGTGCTTAATTCAAAACAACAACAACAACCTTTCTCCCTCATGGTTTGAATCTAGCATTTCCCAATAAGTATGTCTGAAATTAAAATCATCCATAATTATGAATTAATTAATAGCTGAGATCTTAATCTCACTGTAAAGTTTCTAATTTCATCATTTTCATCTGATGATCTCTAACAACTTCTTACTAAATGTTTTTACCGTTGGTATCCATTAACAGAAACTCAAATGGATTCAGTCTCCTTACTTTTATCCTTAATATTTTGAACTTTAACAGGATGTAACTCACACTTTGCATATAGAACCACTCCACCCTTTCTATTTACTATTATGTCTCTATTAGATAACAAATATTTTAAACGAACGTTCGCCATCAAAATCGTCTACATTTAACTATCTTTGATTTATTCCCATTATATTAAAATCTTCTATTTCTCCCAGTGCCCTAAAACCCCCATTTTATTCCTTATAATTCTAGTATTAGAATAGTAACTATTAAGCTTACTGTTGTAACTATTTTTACATTGATTTCCTATGCTAAATTTTCTTCCAATCTCAATTTTTTTATTTAGTTTATCTTTGCCCTCACCATTGTTTAGTCCTAGTATTTTTTTTAAATTTCTATTAGTAGCTGAGTTAATAGCCTTAGCAAACATGCCATATCCTTTCCTATTTAAGTGTAAATCATCCATTCCATAAAGTGTCCTCCTCCCACAGAACTGATCCTACAAGTCCAACCAATTAACCTGCTTATCCTTATGTATTAGCATTTAGCCCTTGTAACCTAATCAAAATTTCATCTTCACGGTTAATTCTTGGCAGTATTCCTGACACAATTACTTTATGGCTTTTATTTTTACAACCCTTTGTACTTGTTAATTAGGATCGGCATGGCAAGGTGGGTTAAGGCGTTCGACTGGTAATCCGAGGGTCGCGGGTTCAAATCCCCATCGCACCAAATACGCTCGCCCTTTCAGTCGTGGGGGCGTTATAATGTTACGATCAATCCCACTATTCCTTAGTAAAACGGTAGCCTGAGAATTAACGGTGAGTGGTGATGACTAGCTGCCTTCCCTCTCGTCTTACACTGCTAAATTAGGGATGGCGAGCGCAGATAGCCCTTGTGTAGTTTTGCGCGAAATTAAAAGAAATCAAACAAAACAAACTGATTAATTAGCTCATTCTGACTTACTCTTCCTCATCTCTATTCCTTTTGCTTTTTCTCAATCTAAAAGCTCCTCGTCTACATTAGCTTAGGGCTAAAATTTGTTGTTCAATGAAATAAGCTCTTTACAGTTACGTTAGAGGTATCTCCTCTTGAATAACTAAGGATTGTGAATACCACAGTAGGTCCCCTTGGTATGAATTG
The DNA here is from genome assembly GCA_011833715.1 of Carcinoscorpius rotundicauda. Lineage (NCBI taxonomy): Eukaryota > Metazoa > Arthropoda > Merostomata > Xiphosura > Limulidae > Carcinoscorpius > Carcinoscorpius rotundicauda. Next base: position 34,860,526 of record CM022398.1, read on the forward strand.
AAAGAGCAGTATAACATTATTATTTTTTCTTTGTATGAACGTTTTTGCAAACCCTCTTTTTTCACCTCATCAGGAGTTAGAATTCAACCCATTAGCAGCCAACCAGTAGGCTATGATATATTTTTTTCTGAATACATTTTTTATTTTAAGTTTTCACTTATTTTGTTGTTCTTTACCGTCCAAGTTCATGATACTCTTCTGCATAAAATTTCTTGATCTTCGCTCTGCAAATACTTGAACTTATAAGTGAATCAAACTCTTACAAATTGGTTATCAAATTAAGGTTTGTTTTTAGAATAAATAATTTCCTTATTGCATTGTTTGATATGCATACTCCTTTTTACCTTTCTGGTGGTGCTATTAGTCTAAACTGTAATAACAGAAGAAAATTTTCTGAGATCACACAAAACTTATGTTAGAGTCTAAGAATCTATGGCGGAAGTAGGAACTTGATCTAAGAATGTAAGAAGATCTATTTATTAGAAGCACTCTTCTTGACCCAGGGATTTTTACTATTATGGGATCACCAGGTTGATAGGCATGTAGCTAGGCAATCTTGGACACCCTGACACATTGTTCAAGAATTACTTCCATATAGAAGAAAATGTGTCGGTAGAGAAGAGACATGGTGACAGTGAGCACCTTAAGACATACTCCAAGCTGCTCATTAACAAGCCCAGCCATTGAAAGGAGCTGTGGAGAGCCACAACTGACAGAGGAGAGTGATAAGAGTTGTTCACCAGAAGAAGTCTACTGCATTTTATTTCAGCGTCATCTGATGAAGTATATGGCATCTAACTGTGATTTAGTGGGTTTAGTAGTTAATTAGAAGTCTTCCAGGTCCACATTGCATTTTGGCGATACTCTGAAACAACATTCAACGGCCAAAAGACATTGAGGGATGTAATTATAAGGTGGTTCAAAACACATACGCTATTAAAACGACAATGACAATATGAACGTTTGTCCCCGGAATTATCCCACTTAGATTTAGTCTGAAAACATTGCATTAATAATAATATGAACAGACTTTTTGGATAAGATAAGAGTCTTCCTGAGACTTTTTGGCTGGACTTAAGCAGTAAAGCTGATAACAGATTTCTGCTCTAGATCATGGTTAAATAAGATTTGGATCATTTTCTCAAGCAGTCTAGAAAAGTTGTTTTTTGGAATGGATGAATTCAGAGTCAGACGATGCAATACATGATCCTGAGTCTAAACATTCTTTTGATCGGCATCGTAGAACAGTAGTCTACGAATATAAATATCTGGTTGGATTTTTTACAGGTTAAGCTGTTTGTTTGCTTGTTTTGAATTTCGAGCAAAGCTACATGACGGCTATATACGCAGGTTGAGCTGTTTGTTTTATTTTCTTAGAATTTCGCGCAAAGCGTTTCGAGGGCTATTTGCGCTAGCCGTCAGATTACGAGTCGAACGCCTTAACCCACCTGGCCATGCTGGGCCAGGTTGAGCTGACTTGAAGTTTACAATGGTGAATTTTGCTGCATATAGCCATTATTTTTGCTAACTGGTTGTCTTGTTTTTGAAATATAACAAATAAGGAAAGGATCCTAGAAGATAATGCAGGGAAAAACTGCTTTGGCCACACTCAAGTAACTGTGTGAATTTATAATGACCGTAGTAAAGACCTCGGCCAGTGGAGTTTGGAACCAATGTCAGAGGATAAATCAAGGAAAAAGAGCATACAGTAAAGTTTATGGATCTAGTCCTGATATCGCTATCCCCAGAATCTGGATCTCCCTCGCGCATAAATCGACTTAGGTCCAATACCTAATTTTTTCATTTTATTTTTTGACGAATGGAGAATGTTCATTGACACTCATATCTACTAAAGTTGTGATACACGAGAACATGATGTTAGAGGGACATTTAGCGGTACCTTGAGGAAATACACAATATTATCATCCATGGGGATGTTTTCCAAAGTCCCATTCATCCCATAAATCCTGATAAAATAAGAAAAAAAGCCAGTCACGGGATCAGTAGCCATCAGAATACTTACTGTGTCCAATACCCTGTAGTTGTTGATACCAGTTCTTGAAAGTATAAATATGGCAACAATGGATTGTTGTCTTCATTACAGCCAGAGAAAAGATGCAGAGTGGATGAAGGCTTGAGCTCTGATGTAGCGTTTGATGTCGGAGGATACTGCTAATATTATACAGGAAGACTGACTCTATGGCCACACTCATAATGAACACTATAACTTGTTGTAAGTGAATGTTTCTATTATCGCACACATTTTCAAGTAGATTGGAAATTGTTACCTTTAAGAATTACAATGTGTGAAAAAAATCCAGAGGTAACAGTGACACGGGATGACACTTTCGTTATACGCTGAACTATGCAAAAGAAACTCTGAGAATAAGAATTTCGGGATAAGGGAGAAAAGGATTTTTTTGTCAGTTGGCGTATTTTTCTCTCATTCATCACTGATAAGGCATGTTTTAAAAGGCAGATGTTTATGTACCAGTAAAAAAAATAGCTAACTATCTCAGCTCCTCTCGGTAGGCTCAGCAGATAACCTGATGTGGCTTTGCTATAAGAAAAACAAACAAACAAACTATCTCAGCCATGTCGAGGGACATTGAATTCATGCTTAGTGTTGTGAGCGCTAGAAGAAGTATATATCGTAAAACCTGCGAAAGGTACAGTGAAGATCCTATGGTCACAAGTTTCGTGTTGCAAGCGCTCGTTCAAGCGCTCACCACTTTTTGTCTTGCTTACTTTTTTGCTTCCTCTAGCGACAAACAATGGTGAAATTCGGGTTATTTTTGAAAGTCTTTTCAGATCAGATTTTACATTATACAGTTGAACTTTGTAAAAGTGTGCGCACTGTACTTTCCTTTTCCCATTCATGCCACTGAGAAGATTACCTTCAGAAGTGTATTTTTTATTGCTGAACGAAGATTAGGGAAATAAATTTTGAAATATACTGGAAATTTCACGTAACCTTAACAAAAAGTAGGCAAAACTAGTGAATAATAATTTGCCACTCTGTTTTAGAGGTGCGTAATGTCCAGGATAAAGCAGAACATTTGACATTTGTAATTCTGAAAAGGAAAGTAATAAGTACGCATATTTTTATGCATAATGAGCAAACGATGTAAACGGTGATATTTTTCTTCTTTTGCTTTTTATGTTAGGTACAAAACTATGGTTTTGTTTGATGTATAAGTAATTTACGACACATGACAGGAGTTTTTTTTGTTCTTCAATTTTTCGCAAACCTAAACAAGGCACCTAGCTAGCCGTCCCTAATTTAGCAGTGTAAGACTAGATGGGAGGCACCTAGTCAGCACCACCCACCGCCAACGAATAGGGGAATTGACTGTAATATTATAACGCTCCCACGACTTTTAGGGCGAGCATGTTTGGTGCGATGGGGATTCAAACCCGTGACTCTCTGATGACGAGTCGAGTGCCTTAACCACCTGGCCATTCCCGACGTCACAGACGTAAATTTATACTGTGAATATGCACTGAGGTAGTGGAATTAAGTATTTTATATTTTACAGGTAATACATTACATGATTCTTTATAGTTTTTAAAATGCATTATGGATTATTATAGCGCACTATAACAGGCCTATAAGTATTTATATATAAACCATTTGCAATTCATAATCGTGTTTCCTGTTTTTTTTGTCATTGATATGTTTTCATTATGGCAACTCCAAGTTAGTACGTTTTGTTTGGATCTCCCTGTACGATCGCACTTGATTATCAGATGTAATAAAACATTAAGAATATGTTGGGTAACCTGTATAGAACTAGGCTGGAGTGATGTGTCTAAAGTATGTTTAGTTGTATTGTAATGTTTCACCACAAAATGAGCCAAAGTCTACATTTGCCCTAGTGTTGTGAAATAAGTGTGGAATATTGAAAATGTGTTTCCATTGAGTATTTAGACATACTGGGGTCCATTATGGGTTTCGCATAAATTTGCATTATTTTAAACCAAGAATATTTAACTTTTATAAAGGTGACTTATAAAATTATGTACATTTATACAAAAATGCAGGTAGCTATTCGAATGACCTTGATTTCACCTTTATATCATGACGTCATGTTAGATGATAAATGGCCTCCAATATGTCTAAACATTCTATGCCTGCAGATTTTCGAACTTTCTTACCTACTTCACAACAACAGGAAAAATCAGGACCTTAAATACAGATACATATAAATATACAATATTTGTGCTTAGAATGGATAGACGGTTTGGTCTGTTTTGGAATTTTGCACAAAACTACAAAACTATCTGCGCTAGCTGTCCCTAATTTAGCAGTGGAAGACTAGAGGGAAGGCAGCTAGTCATCACCACCCACTGCCAACTCTTGGGCTATTCTTTTATCAACAAATAGTGGGATTAACTGTCACATTATAATGCCCTCACGACTGGAACAGCTAGCATGTTTGGTGCGACGGGGATTCGAACCCTCGACCATTTGGGCACGCCGGGCCCTTATGTAGACGGAATGTGGCAATTGCACATTCCTTATACCTGATATTTAATGGAAATACGAGACTGCATTGATTTAGTTTTATTGATAATAGCAATTTATTTCTTGGACGGGATATAGCTACATAGGAATTAACGTTTTGGACAAAAAACAACTTTGATCCGAATACAGAGACAACAATATACAACACTTCTACTCCTAGATGTTTGTGTTAATCTGGTATTCCAGTTTCGTTATTCTCGTTCTAGGTATTAAATTATTTCTTCTTGTACCACTCTCCCTGTCTTCCACATCTTGTCTTACATGCACAACTTATACCTAAATACAATTATTTTGATAAGTTGTTCGTATTTAATAGGAAAAAATTAATAAATTCATCGTATTACATTGAAAGTATTGCTCATTTTATAATAGTTAAATCTGTAGACTACTAGCGTACGCCAATGTTCTATAGACATAAACATTCCTTTTTAAAACATTATTTATTGAGTTTCAAGTAAAGTGACACAATGCTTAAATGATTATAAAAAAAAGCAGAGAGGGAAAGAGAAGAGCGTTTATTAAATTATCTTTTTTCTTCTTTTTTAGAGAGTCAACTTGTCCGAAAAACGCCACCTTCTTATTCTGACGGGGTGTACATGATAGCCGGCAGAGATAGACCTAGTCCTCGAGTAGTCAGCCAGTCGGTATTCAAGGGTGATGATGGCATTCCATCCGAGCGGAATCTAACAGCTTTGTTTTCGTTTTTCGGTAAGAGATGCGAGCAGGCAAAATTTACTTCATTTGTTGACTCTTTCCGTCTTAGCTTTAAAACTTTGTTATAGATCATATTTGTAATGACTATATTTGTGGCGGGAATGTCAATAAATTTAACATTGGCAAAGGCGTAGTCAACAGACTGAAGAGCTAATATTATTTTCGACTGGCGGAAATTCAGTTCTAAAATTTCTGTCTGGAAAACATACTTCATACATGTGTGTGTATGCTTTCCTCATAGCAAAGCTACTTCGTGCTATCTAATAGATATTAGATACCGAGTGGAATCGAACCTCTTATTTTAATCATTGTGACTCCGAATGCTTACTGCTGTCCCAGTGGGGGACTACTTCATATACATCTCTGGAATGGCATTGATTTCTGAAATATAATAATCAATATTTGACGGGTCTTCATGAAAATTTTGATTCGCATCCAATTTAGAGTTCTTGTTGAAAACGGAAGGAAAAAGGACTGACCTTTTATGAAACGCAAGAACAATGAGATCTTGAGGGCTGTTTTTCGAACGGCAAAAATCTATATCCAGTTTACAGGGCAAAAATAGTTGTCTCGTGTTGTTCATTTAAAAAAAAATGTTTCTAAATAATCCTTGACAAATTACAACCCATATCGCTTTATTGGTAGAAATAACGAAATGGAAGTGTAATCGTTTAAGTTTTTGTACAGATATAATTACTTCCCTTATTGTTAATAAACAATGAAATAGTTACATATTATTGTATCGTAATATTTAATGTTAATTTTTTTGTTTCGGGTTTATGTTTTAAGTCCAAAACTTTACAATGGTCTGTTAAATTTGTGTGTTAAATTTCGATTCAACTTGTTTATGTACCTTTAAATCCTACAGCAAAGGATTTAAAGAAACAACAACTAAGCAAACAAAACTGGATAGTGTCTACATTATTTTCTTAAATTACAAATCGTTAATATGACTCCATGTCTACAGTACTTATCAATTTTAGTGGAGTCATTATAGGGATTTGTATCTTGAGCTGTAGGGGCGTTAAAAAGTGAAGCACCATCACACTATTCGTTGATAAAAGACTAGCCGAAGAGTTGGAGGTGGGTGATGATGACTAGCTGCCTTCTCTCTAGTCTTTTATCGGGGATGGGCAATTCCATGGCCACTGGCCACATGTGGCCAGCTGGAGGTTACGAACCAACTTTTTCCATCATTTATTTTATATCGCAAATTTGGTAATCAGCAACTACAATGTCTCATGTCATCGCTGATGTCACGCGCTTTATCACTGCCACTGACTCCGCCAATTTTGTAACGTCAGTCTGATTCAGATGTTTGTTATCGAGTGTGCTTTGTTTTGCAAGCGGTTGCAAACATATTTTTATTGTGCAACTTTCAAATGTTTAAGTATATTTTGAATGAAAGTATGGAGTTGAAATTTGCAGTGATTGAAGCAAATAATAATCCAATGTTCTTTTGTGTAACAAAGTTTTTAGGAACAATGAAGTATACAATCTTTTAACAATTTTCACAACGAATTTGATGTAAAGTTTCCAGTTGATAGTAAAAAATCGTATGAATACAATTAGTACAACATCATGAACAAAAGGGAGGCCTAAAAAGATTTTTATCATCGACAGAACTAGTTACGTTTGCCAGCTATAAAGTAGTTTGGATTCTAGCTCATAAAAACAAATCATTTTCTGATGCTGTACTAGTAAAAAAATATTGATTGTGGTTATTGAAACTCCGTTGGTGAATCATGATTCAAAAATAAAAGATGATATTTTTCAAAATTTGCAATTAAGTCGAAGAACAATTGTCCGCAGAATGCTAGAGATAGCGAAAGACATAAAAATCAGTTGCTTGAATAACTAAAAGACTGTTTGTGTTTTTCTTTAGCACTGGATATGTCAACAGATGTTAGTGGCCTTTGTGGATTACGAGATTGAACGTGTGGAGAAACATCTTTGAAAAAATTCTTGAAATGTCAAAAAGTTGCAACCTGGATTTTAAAAAACTGATTTCTGTCACAACAGACGGGGCTCGGCATGGCTAAGTGTGTTAAGGCGTGCGACTCGTAATCCAAGAGTGGCGGGTTCGCATCCCTGTCGCGCTAAACATGCTCCCCCTTTCAGTCGTGGGGGCGTTATAATGTGACGGTCAATCCCACTATTCGTTGGTAAAAGAGTAGCCCAAGAGTTGGCGGTGGGTGGTGATGACTAGCTGCCTTCCCTCCAGTCTTACACTGCTAAATTAGGGACGGCTAGCGCAGATAGCCTTCGAGTAGCTTTATGCGAAATTCAAAAAACAAACAAACACAACAGAGGGTTTTCCCGCCATGAATGGGGAGAAATTAGGATTTGTTTCTCTTTTGAAGCAGTATTTATTTGAAAATAATGTGAAGTCCACGCTGCCATACCTGATCATAGCACGAAATTTAATTTTCTTTATGACGTTAACATTGCTCATTTCTTACTTTAGAAAATCCTCAACACATAAAAGAAGTTCGTTTGGTTATATGATACGTATTTATCTACTCATACAGGGTTTAAACTTTATTTTTATCATAAATTCCATTTTTAGGCTGTACCATTAATAAACCTCGTGCATTTATAGATATATTTATATTATTATTTTGTAAATGTAATTTCTTTAGGTAATATGTTTAGTGTAGAGAAAATGGAGAACCTGCGAAATTAATACATGTAATATTATAAAGTGTATTGGTAATTTTATGGTAACTCAAGTTCTGTTTTGAATTTAGCTCAAAGCTACATGAAGGTAACTTAAGAGACGGATTATTATTTCGGTTCATCAAGAAAATATAATATTCAAGCAATGCAGAATGATGGGGAAAGAGTGTATGTGTATGATGCTTAATGAATAGTTGAAATAAGTTGTGTTGGAATATATTAGGATTTGAAAAATGAAATAGCTGTTTAGAATGCAATCTAAAAAATGAAAAAACAGCTCTTTGTTATTTGTAAAAATGCATTAAACGTTTTTCAATTTTGTTAAATTTAACCCCAGGTCAAGTCGTCTCTTCGGAAATTTTGATGGCTGGCGAACCTGGTTGTCCGATCGAGTTTCATAAGATTGAGATCGACAAGTGTGACGACATGTACGACAAGAAATGTCAAGGAGGAAGATATATGCCTTTTCATCGGGCTCTATACGACTCCAAAACTGGCCAATCACCAAATAGCCCAAGAGAACAGGTAAATATTTATACTTTCTTTCAGTTATTGCTTTTAGAGGAATGTTTTACATCCAAATTCTTGGATAGGCCTTTATTGGCTGGGAAAAATTTTAACGCAATTTTGAAAATTTTTGGCATCCTTTGTTTTACGCAGTTAAAACAATTTATGAAAATTAGTAGAGTTAATTCTTCAGTGGCTATCTGAATAACGTAACTTACAAGGCATATTGGAAGTTATAGCATCTAGCACGGAACATTAATTACTATGACAAGATTGGCCTTAAACGATTGGCATAATCACTTATGTTGTAACCAAATTTTTATTAATTTAACTTTGCTCTCTATAGCTCAGCAGTAAGTCTTATAAACCACAAAAACAAGCTTCGATAGTAGGGGCCTGGCATGGCCAAGTGTGTTAAGGCGTTCGATTCGTAATCCGAGGGTCACGGGTTCGAATCCCGGTCGCACCAAACATTCTCGCCCTTTCAGCCATATGGGCGTTATAATGTGACGGTTAATCCCACTATTCGTTGGTAAAAGAGTAGCCCAAGAGTTGGCAGTGGGTGGTGATGACTAGCTGCCTTCCTTCTAGACTCACACTTCTAAATTAGGAACGGCTAGCGCAGATAGTCATTGAGTAGCTTTGCGCGAAATTCAAAACAAACAAACGGTCTCTCGATCGTAGGTGATGGGTACAGCAAAGGTAGGCCATTGTTTATCCTTGCGCTTGAATAGAAAAAGAAAATCTAACCCTATGTATAATTAATATAAATATTAGCTTTATCGTAGTCTCTGGTTTGTTTGTTTTAGTGTAAAAGGGATCAATTTCTGATAATTATGTATCTTTTTGATTCAGTTCCATTATAATTCAATAATATTTGTGAATTCCGGTAGTGTTAACGTACCTAAGAAATTATATTTCAAACTAAGTTTTTTGTAAGATATGATTGTTTTAAATTGTTTTATGTCAGTATGGTCAAATGTCTAAAGATACTTTAATAATTACAGCTTGGAACTGACACTTGCTATAAAAGACCACTGCCTTTATAAGAATAATTTTATTTTTTCAGAAACAAGTTAATCCATTCCGTGAAAATTGTTTCCCAGAATATAGGCGGAACCTACATTATTTAACACCAAGTGGGCTTCTTTTATCGCTTTTTTTTAATACTCTATCTACTGGGTTTCTGAACTTTGCAAGTTAAACCAACAGTATGGTACGAGCGAGGACTTTAACCTGAATATAAATGTAAAGTTCTTGTATTGTCGGCCTGGAATGGCCAAGCGCGTAAGGCGTGTGACTCGCAATCCGAGGGTCGCGGGTTCGCGCCCACGTCGCGCTAAACATGCTCGCCCTCTCAGCCGTGGGGGTGTATAATGTGACGGTCAATCCCACTATTCGTTGGTAAAAGAGTAGCCCAAGAGTTGGCGGTGGGTGGTGATGACTAGCTGCCTTCCCTCTAGTCTTACACTGCTAAATTAGGGACGGCTAGCACAGATACCCCTCGAGTAGCTTTGTGCGAAATTCCAAAACAAACAAACAAATCTTGTATTGCCACAAGTGCACACGTGCTACTACTTCTACGGTAATAGTATTGTTATTGAAAATTTTCTTTTTACTAACACTCACCTCTTCAAACTTGTCGAAATATGCGTACAAGTAATGCAGGAAAGTTTAAACTTTAAGTTGAAATTTGTGTTTAAAATGTTAAAATGTTTCTATTAACACTTTTTTCAATTCATAATCATCACACGTACACACAAACACACACAGCGACCGAATACAGGATCTGGAAATCACTAGAGACTGTCTCTGGTAATGATATTTTTTAACCTGAACAGTCTTATGAACGAACGCACGGTTTAAAACAGCTCGTGCAATCCTCAAAAACACAACCGTCCCGCACTTTCAATTTCTACCGAAGGAGAGACAGCTAGGCAACACCCGTTACCATAAATGCATTGACCGACTTAATACTATTGACTGTCACTCTTCTTATGCATTCAGAATTGAAAGTGTGAAGCTTTTTTTTATTGCGGAATCGCTTGGCGAACATTGAACCTCTTGACACACAGCTTAACATACTAAAGTAGGTCACATTCAGTTGAAAAGTTTCGCATTTCATTGAGGGGGAAAAAAAGCTTATATTTTGGTGCAAATTTTCCCAATTTATTCAAGAATGCCTCAACCACCCCACTGGCACAGCGGAATCTCTGCGGAGTTACAACGCTAGAATGCAGGTTTCGACACCCCTGGTAAGCGGACAGTTTGATACCTCATTGTGTACCTCTGTATTTAACTGCAAGCAAAATACAGGCAAAAGTGGAGAAATTTTAAATATATGTCTCGTGACATTCTTTATTAAAATTAACATCAGTTACTCTGAGTCTGGTGTCTTCACAAGATGCTTGAAATTTCTGGCGAGTAAACTAACCTGTAAGACTGTTTCATGAATTTCTTAGTCTCAAAAATTTCATTCCATATCTGGAGCGGTTAACCCTTTAAAATATAAGATAGAAGTAATGAAAGAAACAAGCAATTAAACTGTGCGATATTTGTTATATAATTGTATAACTAACGAACCCGTGGGCCAAACGGCCAAATTTAAAGGGCCGCTACAATGCAAATATAAATTTTTAATCAAGTTACTAACAGTAATTAGCAGCCATATTTATTTACGTGCTATAATGTAAACCAACGCTAAATTTGAGGTTGCCTTTTGTGAATTTCCCGGCTTCCTTAAGGAGTTAGGTGAAAAGTTTTACCTTTGTGCGACATCGGTACAGGATGAATTGTTTGGTACCATTAAGACGTTGGTGAATTCAAAAATTTAAAAGAATGTTTTTTGAGAAATCACCTGATTCCCCAATGGGTGAGATGGAAATGTTTACCTTTGTGTAAACTTCGGGACCAAGACAATTCGTTTGGTATAATTTAAGTCCATGGACCACCGATATAAGAGGAGTTATGTAACACACACACTGAATTTATTATTTAACTTATATAAAAGCCAAGATGAATCACATCACGTCACACTTGATTTTTCTTGGTTTTTCAAACAGGGGAAGTCATAACAGCCAACATGCATTTATCCAGATAAAAAAATTTGATTAATGCATGACCATTACAATTTTAGTGAGTGGGAAGGGAATGAAACTTTGTAAATGTAGTGAGTGTTGGTGTAATAAGTTCAAAGTAAAGACGTAGTGTAGGATACTTAGCCTGGAGATAAGTGAACAAAAGTTATGATGAAAGTGGAAACATCAATTCAGGTTTAAACGTAAATAGTTTCTGAATTAAGCTGTTTTCTACCACCAACGTTTTTAATAAAAAAAAACTAACTTGTTTGACCAACGGAGACTGTATCATAATACATCAATAAATCAACAAATATATTTCCTGATTTGTTGTTTATTCGTTTCATTTTTATACTTTTAGTGCCTACTAGTTTATACTTTGTTGCTAAGCAACATGACATAAAAGTCATTGTTGGAACGTAGTGTTACCAAAACGCTTTTGCTTGTTTAGAATTTCGCACAAAACTACTCTAGGGCTATCTGTGCTAGCCGTCCCTCATTTAGCAGTGTAAGACTAGATGGAAGGCAGCTAGTCATCACCACATCGCCAACTCTTGGGCCACTCTTCTACCAACGAATAGTGAGATTGACCGTCACATTATAACGCCCCCACAGTTGAAAGGGCGAGCATGTTTGGTGCAACCGGGATTCGAACTCTCGACCCTCGGATTACGAGTCGAACGGCTGAACTCACTTGGCCATGCCGGGCCCTACTAAAATACAATAGCTTTTTTATATATTAGAATTTCTTAATCTAACTAATTGTTACTAATATTTATTCAAGCGTTACTAACAAAGAGGCAGAAAAGTGCAGTCGAGGAAGTAAAACCTCTGTTAATTCCTTTGTGAGTCAAGCTTAATTTCACAAAATTTAATAATTTCACTTAGTAGTGAAAAGTGAGGTTAATGTATTTTATGATGTGGGGCAGGTAGTACTTGCCCCATCAATTTTGACGGGCTATACATTAGTATTGATTCATGATTATTGATTTATATTTTAGAACATGGGTTCAGATATTTTCAGGACTATTTTTATTCAGATCAAATATAAGTATAGGAGATATGTACTGCTAAAAAGGCTGAAGTAAAACATATGAAATCAAACTATTGTATCAGTAGTCTGTGCATTCGTATTAGGTTTTGTGTACTGTTTTCTTACTAGCTTCTGATCGCAATAAACACATATTCTGTTGTTGTTGGAACGGTAAAATGATGAATCACTGAATACAAGCTTCAGCATAGCTGTGTACAGCTGTCTGTGCGAGTTGTTTGAAATCAGCTCATCCCGTTGTGTGTGTTTCAGTCCTATATGACGATTGACCTACTTGAGTATTCATAGGAGAAAACTGCTTATCCTTGTCTTTGTTTTTAGAACCAGAGCTGTTTAGAAATACATAGAATCAAAATTTAAAGTTGCTTCTCATGAGCAAACACACAAAATTAAGGTGGAAAGAATGTAGTAGACACAGGTTCAAAATTACTTTAGATTCAAACTCATTTTGTAGGTGATTTTGTTGACCACTTGATTGTGCTGCGCAACTAGTTATCACGTGGACAATGGTAAATTAGCTAAAGCATCATAATTTTGGTTGCTTAAAATTAAGCAATGTGGTTATTTTTATTAGTTTGTTAACATTTTATTATCGAACAACACAGTTAAATTTTGACATGTTTGTATTATTATTTTTTAACATTAAAGTAAGACATGAAGTGCATAACTTTTGGTTCGGTGCATTGAAATAATATACATAATTTACGTATCTAGCATTTATTAAACTTAAGATATTTATTCGACAAAATGACAGTTGGAGAATTTAATAGTCGAAATGTTGTGAAAGCAACAGTACACGTAAAAAATACGAGACATAATTATAACATTAGTAGTGGAGTAGTGGACCCTTCCAAAAGTCAATACAAAGGTTAGGTCTGACATATTTCCTGTGGATGCAATACCTGCTAAGCAAGGTAAATACATAGCCTACCATCAAGCTTAAAACACTACCAAGCATTCTATTAATTTCCTTACTGATATAAAGTTGGCATATTTTCATAACCAGTTAGCAGTGGTTTATAGAAGTAAGAGTTTATCTATATTAGCACTGTTTTATTGCACTATTGAAGTCGTTCACCGTGACTATTTCTTAGTCTGTTGTTCCTTAGCCTCTTACGTTGAGTAAAAGACTTTGGATCAGATATTATAAATGCAATATGTTATGACGTTGCACTGGCATTCGTGCCTTGAACATTTTGAGTTCATAACTCAATTGTTTACTGAACAAATTTGACATACAACTCTAGAATGGAAGCTGGGGTCATTTGTTTTAACAATTCACTCAAGTGAACCCTCAGTGCCAAGATTATATGTACTTGTAACTAAACGAAAGAAAAACTTGCTAATGTTCATACTATTTCAGATGACACCATAGTATGATACGAATGTGTGAGATACTTGGCATCTTGAGTACGAATTGATATACTAATTCGAAACGGAATCAAATAAACGCGTTCTAAATAAAGTTTTAAAAGAATGAATATACGAGTTTTCTATAGCTGTGTATAGCATTTTCTGCTGTTTTGTTTACAACAGAAATGTGAATCATCCACGTTAATGGTACTTAGAATATCTTTTCTACTAAATCAGATTGGAAATTGAATACTTAATCAATATTCTGACCGTTGAGAAAGACACACATCTCTTTTATATTATCGTAAGTATAATCGCATCGTGTAAAGGACTTGAAATATCTAGTTTCTTAAAACAATAGTTAGCTTTGGACAATATGTCCTGAATGGTTAATCCATTTAACGCTTGTTGATAAATTACAGAACGTTTGTTGTCGCCCATAGAATAATAAATGTCATAAACAATAGTTACGAGATACGATATGCCTTCACCAATGCATATAAAACCATCCAAGGAAACTCTACATCTTCATGACAGATAATCTTAAACTATATTTTCTTAAATTGCTAAATCAAATTAATGCTTTAAAAGTTGGGTCGAGTATGACTCAATAGTCCAGGTACGTGGTTGTAGATTTCTAGATCCATTGTTTGCATCCCATTACCACAATAACTGTGCTCTGCATTTTGGAGTCATGGGTATGTTATACCAGTAACGGTCAAATATCACTGTTCTATCAGAATTTAGTACATATTGGTACTGTTGACTATCTGAGATAGTTCTTTAGTAGTTTTACTGGAATATGCGACAAAGAAGACAGTTACTAAGAGCTGTAAACAGTTTTGAACAATAATTCTCGTTGCAATAAATACATAGTTTCTGAATTACATTTTCACTAAAATCTCCAAAGGGATAAAACTAATTCTTGATCTTTCATGTTTTATAGCATTTACTAACAATTTTAATTGAATAATATAAGTTTCCCCCCTAGTGGGACAACGATAAGTTTGGAATTGCAAAGCTAAAATCCAGGGTTTAATTGACACAGCAGACAAACCAACGTAAAAAAGGAACAAACGAATAATATGGAAAAATCCTATTCTTCCTTAATGATACTTTCGAATTTTGCTTAACAGTTGACGAAACGTCTGACGGTTTTTTTTCTCAACTTTTCAACAAAAAAACTTCTCTAAAATGCTTAAAGCTTACAACTTAACTCACCTTCCGGGTTTTGAAAAGGAACAATGGGTAGTGTTAGCATCGATCTTTCCTTTTTCAAGTTCCTCGACACACCGAACACGCTCGCCCTTTCAGCCGTTGGGGCGTTATAAAGTTAAGATCAATCACATTATTCGTTGGTAAAAGAGTAGCCCAAGAGCTGGAGATGGGTGATGATGACTAGCTGCATTCCCTCTAGTTTTACACTGCTAAATTAGGGAAAGCTAATGAAGATAGCCCTCGTGTAGCTTTGCGCGAAATTCAAAACAAACCAAGATAATCAGGCACAAGGTTGTCGCTATAATGCATTAATTTACATATATGTAACTGATGTAAATTTTAGAAGTGATACAAGTGTAACGTTACGCCTTCATTAACGAACCCCTTGTGACATTTGAGTGTTTTGCTCAAACAACTTGATACTTAACAGAAAACAGTTTTGTTATGTACATACCAGACCATTTTTGTTGTAAATTAAACAATATGTATTTACATTTTTTTTTCTCTGGTTTATCATTACCTAAAAATATGGCATTTACATAGTAAGAAATTTTTATGCTATCAACCTGACGAAGTGTGCTACAGTATTTTTCAATTTTATTGTCATGCTAATTTTATTATTTTCTACTGTATAACAATATTGTTATTTTTCTCTCACCAGAGACTTTCATAGGTTTAGAAATTGTAACACTATTTGTTTTCTTTTAATACATGCTTGCCTTTGTATGTTTCTTTTTCGAACATTGTAAAATTAGCATAGCATTCTACACGTTGGTGTGTCTGTCTTTGCTCAACAATCTCTTTTTAACAAAGTTAAGAGAATGTACAAGAATCTAGCACAACAAAGTCTGTTTAAAACAAACCAAAGGTGTCGCTCTCATCCGTCTAAATTAGAAGTTCAAAAACTACTATCTGAATATTAATGTTGTGAATTTTATATGAAAATAACTTTGCATTATAGATGAAAGGGCATTTTCTTCCCCCTTGTTTGTGACTTGTTTCCGTGTGCTAGATGCACAGTTCGCCGGAACCTCGGACCTCCATAAACTTGTGGCTACTGCTTCTTTCTAGTCTTTTCCTATTGTAACCGGCTCTGCATGGTTAAGTATGTTAAGGCGTTCTACTCGTAATCCAAGGGTCACGGGTTCGAATCCCTGTCGCACCAAACATGCTCGCCCTTTCAGCCGTGGGGGCCATATATAGTGACGGTCAATCCCACTATTCGTTGGTAAAAGAGTTGGGGGTGGGTGATAATTACACTGCTAAATTAGGGACGGCTAGCGCAGATAGCTCTCGAGTAGCTTTGCTCGAACTTCAAAAAAAAAACAAAAAACTACTGTAACCTTGATAAACTAGGTATTTTACAGTCTGAAACTTGGCGCAACAAGGCTTACAAGGTCTTGAGTAAGGACCTTGGGAAGTTATTCCTTAAGACGTGCAAAGACTTAAGTGTTACCCTGGAAATAGAAGCAGACAAAGCACTATAACCAGAGCTTTCCTATAGTTTGGTGTGTTGCATAAACAAAGCATTGTGAAGTAGATAAATGCACTGAAACACTGTTTATTTAAACCTAATTTTTCACTCATGAGCATTGCTTTGTATCTCTAATGACTTCACACACACACACACACAAAAAACAAGTTTGGAAGGAGTATATAGCTTCCCGCTAGTACAGCGGCATGTCTACGGATTTACCAAATCAGAGGTTTGATTTCACTCGGTGGGCTCCGCAAACAGCCCAATGTGGCTTTTCCATAAGAAAACACACACAAGAAGTATAGGGTTTGGTCACCCTGGTGTTGCTAAATGTATGACATAGGATTTCGAACTGTATGTGCTTTTGCGTATAAAAATTAATAATATAACTTTCTGTGAGCAAAGAACTTTAAATGCGGACTTACAGCTGAATAGGTCACAGAAAGAGTTAAAAAGAAAGACTGTTTAAACAAATTAAATTTATTCTAATAGCACATTTAAACATACTTGCATACGTTCATTTAATTATAGCCTAGTCGATAATAATCAGCTAATGATGATTAAGGTCCTTCAAATGATTTGTTTTATTCATATAGACTTAATAATTAAGGATTTCACATAAAAATCGTCATTCAGTTCTATTTACAGAGTTTTGTTTGAATTCTGCAACTGGTGATCAAAGTGTTTTAACATGAAATAATATTTCATTAAAAACTTAACTGTTAAATAATTTGCTAAGTTTTCCCGAGCTTACAATATATTTTTCAAAATTGATAACGACCTATACTTTGTAATTTTGTGGATCAAATTATCAGTGTATCAAATATTTCATATATGCTAGTTTTGTAATATAATCCATATATGTTTCTAAAATAGTAAAAACTTTTTTTTTCAGTATTATACTTTTCAACCCTTCTTTTACACCATTCGTGTGAAAGTGGATGGTATTAATTAAAACTAATCTGTTGTTTATTCCCTATGACAATATGAATCAACATTCGGGAACACAGAAACACCCATAAACAAATGTATAATCATGTATGGTATATATAAATATACATTTTATAATTTTCACGCAAAACTTTACGAAAGTTATATGCTCCTAGTTGTCCTTAATTCGAAATGATAAACTAGAAACACACACAAGAAGTATAGCGTTTGGTCACCCTGGTGTTGCTAAATGTATCACATAGGATTTCGAACTGTGTGTTTAATCAGAGCCAAGTTAATGACAACCGTTTCTAAGACAAGGTTGGCTACCATTATTAGGCCAGCCCCCCAGTGGCTCAGCGGTATGTCTGCGGACTTGCACGCTAAAATCCGTGTTTCGATACCCGTGGTGGGCAGAGCACAGATAGCTCATTGTGTAGCTTTGTGCTTAATACAAAACAAACAAACAAAACAATTACTAGGCCAAGTAACGCACGTGTCAAAAACACTGGTATGACCTTGGCAATTGGGACTTGAATGACCTTGATTTTCATATGTTGGAGTTTTGTTTTTTATAGGAAGGTTTCTGTTTTAGGAAAATCAAGTTTCAATATCAGTAGTATTTAACTAAATTAAATTATTTCTTTTCATGAAAATTATATGACTAAATATAAAAACCTAGGTTGTCAATCAGACTTAATTATTTGAACAACGGGTGGCTGAGATTTAAGTCCTAAAGTATGCCGGGAAAGGTTTTTTTATTTTTAAAAAACATCATCTCATATGTTAAATGTACTCCCGAGAGTCTCCAAAAGTGTTCTGTTTTGAGAGCAAATAAAACCAAAATTATGAGTAACAAATACATTTATTTATTGGTTTTGAAGTTGTAATCTACATAATGCATAATTATTGTCGTGTCCCTCACGAGACGTCATTTTAGTGTCTACTGACTTCAGACAACACACTACTGGAAAATAATGCGAGTGGCTAAAACAAGTGATCTCTTCAGGTGGCCTTTGGCCACCTCGTGGGAAAATTATTCATTTATTGAATAGCTTCACGTAAACAGCATCTATGTTCTCTCAGTAGTTTTAGAGTCCAAAACGTCGTCTCCAAACTAGAAAGAAAGAAACTATGCAAACGCAATATCTGTAATGTTCTTTAATGTGCTGATTTGTTTAAGAATGGTACTGTTTTAGTAGAATATAATTTAGATTTATTTTAAATCAATTTGGCAGGATAAATGAAAATTTTTTGTGCTTTCATGATCAGGCAGGATAAGTGAAAACATACAATGTTCTATACTTGCTGATAAATTAGTGATAGTCTATGAATTACAGCATAACTGTACAGGATTAGTTGTTTAATGTATTTGGATTATTTTACTTGTAATTTATTTACAGAATAATTTTTTTCTCTAGATTAATTTGGTGACAAGCTGGATTGATGGTAGTTTTGTGTATAGTACCAGCGAAGCTTGGGTCAATTCCATGAGATCCTTCAAAAATGGAACGTTTCGTCGAAACAAAGACAATAATTATCCACCTAAAAATACCGAGAGGGCACCACTGATGAATTCCCCGCCAGCTAAGTACTTGGGAATGCTGAACCCGGAAAGAATGTTCCGTATGTAAAATTATTCTTATAAATTACAAAAAAACATGAAGAAAATTACAAAAACAAAAATTAACATTTTCTATGATCCCTGGCGGTAAAAATGTAAAATTGGTAGATTGAGCTACAATACAATATTATTTGAGCCACAGATTGGGAGTTCTTTGAAAAGTAACAATCAAATGAAAAGCTACTTTTCGATGAGAATAAACTAAGTACAATGCTAGAATTATGGCCATGAATTAGTTTGTTGTTTGTTTGTTTTGAATTTCGCACAAAACTACACGAGGACTATCTTTGCTAGCCGTCCCTAATTTAGCAATGCAAAAATAGAGGGAAGGCAGCAAGTCGTCACCACCTACCGCCAACTCTTTTACCAACGAATAGTAGGAGTGCCCGTCACTTTTTAACGCTCCCACGGCGGAAAGGGTGAGCATATTTGGTGTGACGAGGATTTGTTTGTCGTTAATCACGTACTAGTACAATAGGCAGTTTGTGTTGTACTAATTACAGGAATCAAACCTATGTAACATATTACATTGTTGGTGACAAACTATTTAAATTTTTGTCGTTGTTTATGTTGAAAGTGTGAATGTATGATGAAGTGTAATTGGACAAGAGATTCGAGGCATGTGTACAAAACTACTTGTTCCTTTTTATTGCTAGTTTTCAAGAAGCAAATGTAATAAACACGAAAGCGTCACTTAAACGTCACCCAAAAGTTAAATGTACATCATGATTAGGCTTATATGAGACTTTCTGGCATGCTACCTGAAAACAATAATTATTTCTGATGAATTTGTTCATATTTATTAGTTGTCGGGGATCCTAGGAGTAATCAGAATCCAGCTCTCTTAGCATTTGGAATTCTTTTCTTTCGATGGCATAACGTCCTGGCTTCGAGAATTCATAAGGAACACCCAGACTGGTCAGATGAAGAGATTTTCCACAGAGCCAGACAATGGGTAATTGCCAGTATGCAAGTACGTACCAGTTATATTTATTTAATAATGAAACCACAGTATGAGTAAATTTAACAGTGGGAATAAGTGTGAACTTAAATGCACATATAATTTCTCATAAAATGTGTTTAGAAAGATATCTGATTTGATCACTAAAGTTTATTTAACATGATATGAAAATACGGATAAAATTAAAATAACGTATTCTTACAACAGTATATGATATTACAGAAAATTACTGCATGATACGGAACTTGTTTTGACTAGTTACTACTGGACTTTCTTTGATTCATAGGACCATAACCCTAGCTTGTTAATCTTGACAACGTTGATGCTCAAACATAAAATTTGTTTTCCGTGTCAACAAATTCGATGGATTTACACGAGGATCATTAAGTCAGTTTTAATAAACCAAGTATTTAATGATACACAATAAATATCTAAAAGAAATTGACGTTTTCAGTCTTTAAAAACAAAAACATTTTACCAAATAATTTACTGTAAGAATATTAAAAAATCGTGAAAATGGGAAGAGTCTTATACACTACATGTTTTTATGTCTTATCGTGTCATCATCAGCAAGGCAATATTTTACAAGACTTAAGACTTGTATTTTACTCAATAACCATATGATTAAATTTGCATACGAATTTAACATAAAAAGTTTTACACTATCTATTAGCAACATTTCCCGCTTTTCCTTCATCTTTACCAAATGTTTAAAATTCTTTTATTACATTTAGTTATTTTAGTAAGATTACCAACGTTAATAATATTAATGCTTTAATCATGTGGATTATGAATAATGTTCTTATATAGGTCTTAACTCTTGCAAAATGTTGCACTTCTGATGATGACGCAATCAGAAACGTTTCAGACTTTCCCCAGCTTCATGTTTTGTTGTATTGTTATCATTATACAGTAAATTATTAAGTAAATAATTTTTATTTTATTTTAAGACTGTCTTAGTTTTATATTTAAGTATTTATTGTATATCATTAAACGTTAGTTTCTCTTTTAACACGTGTTATTTAAAATGTACACTAGTCTTGCCTTAACCCTACAAACAACCACTTTTTCACAATAACTATATTCTGGTTATTCAATTAATTTTGTTTACTGCAGATCGGAAATCTATGTACAAGATTGAACTAAGTATACTGCATTTTTTGTATTCGATAATTAAACTCACCGATAGGAAACTACAGTTACGTAACAGATTAAACTAAGTCAGTTTTGCTTGTTACTCGTCAGGAATTCTGCTCATCTAGGAGATACTACACCTACGCGTCATAACGTTAGGTATAAGTAATGATAATGCCGCGTTAAATGCTAAAATTATAATTAAGTGCATGTCGAAAAATATAAATATTAAACGACAGTTTTATTATAAAATATTAGAAAAAAATTTTATATCCTACATATATCTATTTGATGTCATATTTGGAGATTATGAGAGGGCATTTCAAATACTGAGTGTTGTATATTCTGATTAAGTAATAGTTATTTAAGTAAAATTGATAAAATATTTTCACTATGTAAGCTGGAGAACAGAGGGCGAAATATATGAGTAACGACGTTTAGTTATATTTGTGTGTGTGTGTGTGTTTCGTTATAGTAAAGCCACATCAAGCTATCTGCTGAATCTACCGATGGGAATCTAGCCCTTGATTTTAGCGCTTTAAATTCGTAGACTTACCGCTGTATCAGCGGGGGACTTATGTTTGTATAAACCAAACATCGAAATTAAAATACTTTAAGAAATGCATGTATTATTCTTAGACTGTTTCAGCAATAGGTCTGTGTTTAGTGTGTTTAGAAACTGATCTGACCTATGTCTTATTTGGTGGTTAAATTGTGAAATTGGAAGAGGGAGCCTGAAAATTTAATTACTTTGGCAATTATATAAAAAAGCTACTCTTTGATAATATACAAATTAATGCTACAGTTTTTGCCATACATTAGTTTATTGTTAATCAGAAATTTATAAAATGTGCAACTTCTATCCACTAAAGGGATCAAACTTTATATGATGGAAGCGAAACGCGTAACATTGATGTACAGCACATCTATTTCGGATAATTTATATTCTTTATAAAAATGAAACCACAGAAAATATTATATAGTGATCTTTATAATCGGATTTTTCTTTGAAAGTATGATGTAAAATTTTAGAATACAAATAGTTGTAAGGAACTACGTGCATCAATCTTGAATAAACTACGACACTTCAAATGTCAGTATTTGTTGTTTGTTAAAATTTCACCAACTAAAGTGCTATGACTGACTTTCTTCTAACAAGAAATATAATTTTTTACGTATATCTTATTCTCTTTAGATATTTGTTAATCGCTGCTTCTAACTAGCTTAAAAATACCTTAAAATGCTCAAATAATATTGCCTTGTGCTTGAAGCAGCATCATCACATTGTTAATTAGTAACCAAGAAAACCATTTATTTACAAATGTTAAGTAGCATTAGTTAGTGCTAAAAGCAGCGTCACCACATTGTTCACTAGTAAAGAAGAGAACCATGAATTACAAATGTTAAGTAACATTAGTTAGTGCTTGAAACAGTGTCACCACATTGTTGAACAGTAAAGAAGAGAACCGTGAATTAGAAATGTTAAGTAACATTAGTTAGCGCTTGAAGCAGTGTCATCACGTTGTTGAACAGTAAAGAAGAGAACCGTGAATTACAAATGTTAAGTAACATTAGTTAGTCTTGAGGCAGCGTCACCACACTGTTAATTAGTAAAGAAGAGAACTGCGTATTATGAATATTCAAATACTGTTATTTTATTGTAAGTAATAGCTTCTATAGTAATGAAGATTGTTTTTTTAGAATAGTTGTTGTTGTTTTGTATTATGCACAAAGCCTCTCACAGAGCTATCTGTGCTCTGCCCACCACTGATATCGAGACCTGGTGTTTAGTGGTACAGGTCCGTAAACATATTAATGTGTCACTGGGGGGATTAGAACAGTACGCGTTTCGAATACTAGTGCGACCGTTCTCACGTAACACATATTTTAATGCTAAGGGTAATTTTCTATAAAAATATTCTTTACTACCCAAGCTCTAATTTGTATTAGAATAATACTAAATCATCAAGTAAGCTCAAAACGAAACTATTTGTTCAGGTAACAATACCTAGAACATTGGTGATTTAAACAAGAGAACTGTGAATTACAAGTTTTGATTGTGAACGGTAAGAAGTCGAAGCTATACTTGTTCACGTAATTCATAGTGTTTCTAATCAATAAATTATTTCGTGTATAGTGCAAAGTTATGAATGATTATTAGCATGTATGTAATGATTGGTCTTCATATGTAGCAAATTTTCAGTCTCAGTTATCTTTCTCGTTTGATAAAGTTTCTAAAAAATAAAAATATTACTTTATCAGAACAACACTTTGATTAATTATTTTTTCTGCGCATATGTAATTGAAACTCCGATTTGTATCAATTAGGCCGAACACTGCTTAGTGGAAAATAGTTGGGCTGTAAGTATAAGAATCTATGTTCACATCCCTTTACCGCATAGAAAATGTTCGCACCTTTAAGTCGTGGATGCGATACAGTAACAAGAGTGAGGGTGAAATCCTGTATTCTGTTTTAGTAGCTCAAAAGTTTGCGATGGATACTATTGATTAGTTCTCTTCCTTTGAGACTGTAAATTCAAGATAAGGAAGGGATAGCGTTACTAGCCTTCTTGTAGTTTTGTGCAAATGATCGAAACAAACAGTTGACACTGTTTGTAAATATTTCAGTTAAATTACGATATAAAATTAGGAAATATTTGAATTTTGGTGTTGTCAGCTTGTAGTACTAAAACCATAGTCCTACTACTACCACATTTCAATCGTAAACTATTATCATGGCAACTTGGTAATGGTAATCGCATATTAAAATAAACGCTGATCAAAACAATGAACTTACTCAATATTATTTACTCAAAGTACAAGCAGAAAGCTATTTTACACAATGCATTTGAACCATAGGTTTACTTCCTATAAGGTGCAATGAAGCAATTTTAAAAATGTGACCTTTTTAAATCACTTCTCTCTCTGTTATTGTGAACTTTCAAACAAATAAATTTTGTGGATTTGAACACATCGAGTTTTCATTTATCAAGTACTACTTAAAGATATATATGTACATATAACACTGTATTTTGAAAAAAATATTTCGTAATGCCTATATAAACACTTGGAATAACCAACAATATAACTAATAAGAGGTATGTGGATTATGTCCTTATTTGGGCGACCTCAAAGGGTGTGGCTGCTGGCCTGACAACGGTCGCTCCTAGTACTAGTATGTGTGTCATGTAGTGACTTATTTTAACGCGTTTAATATTTTAAAGGTATGCTTATAAATATTTAGCCTGCTTGATACACATAAATGACGGTGTATCTCAAAATTTCAAATTCTCGTTTGAAAAGAACGCGTTAAACATGTTTTTGTCCGAATAATTAACACAAGACTGTATATGAATAGATCATAAAACACAATATTAGCTTGCTTTGCACTTATTGCTGATCGTAGATACGCACCGTGATATGCTCAGTGGAGTAACATCACATTAGAGTTTGTTGTTACTCCACTGAGGTGGATGAAAAATTTCGCCAGTGTCCTAACTGTAAGTTGGCATGCTGTCATGTCCGAGTACCATAGTGACATCGGTGATTTATGATTAACATCTGTTTGCAGGTAGCTTTTCTTGCAAAATCAGCTTGCTTGACTAGTCGCCTATTCATTATTTCTTTGGATTTCCTGGAATGAAGTCTTCATGGCATTCCTGTCGTAGGAATTTTTGGAATCTACCAGTAGACTTTCCATGAACAAGGTTTCTTGAAGTCCGATGGCGTTTCAACATTTTGGATACACTACACTTGGAATACACTACTGTTCGGGCAATTTTCGTTTTCTTCATGCCATTTCAGAACAGTCGAATAATTTGACGTTCTATAAGTTTTGATTCGTGACGAGATATGATTGTACGCAAAGCAAGTGTGCATGTGTGTTTTGACTAACAATGCTCAAAACAACTTATAGAGACCAGAATAACAATTGGTACGTGTTTGTTTAATCATGCCTGTTACTAGTCGAACATTTATTCAATAACTACTCGATACATATAGACAATAACATCAATATAGAATAGTACGCAGACATTTTGGTTAATACTGTATTAATAAATTTATAGTGTGCTTACGGTATGTTAAGCCTAGTTTGGTCGGCTAATTTGGTTAGAAAACGTTTATTATAGTTGTATTCTTTGTTCCTGCCAATATGGATTTTTATTCTATATCAGCGCTTAGCTTATCTATTTACGTATTTACCTTGAATTCATTTGTTTTAGAACTTCGCTCAAAATTGAACAGACTATAAGCGAAGTCATGTGTAGTGTTTGGTTACAATCGCTTCGTGGAATTTCTCTAATGTTTCCAAATTGTACACTTCTCTGCAAGACAAACATCTGGTGACAGGAACAGTGAGACGTCTCGATTAATATACTCTCAGCGAATATTTTACTTCATAGAGAATAAGAACAATTATAAATTGTATAAATGAGTTAAATGGGTTGCATATTTAATAAGATTTTATTCGGCGTAGCAACGTGGTTAAAGGTACTCGACTCGTAATCCGAGAGTCGCTGATTCGAATTCCCGTCGCACCAAACATGTTCGCTCTTTCAGCAGTGGGAGCATTATAATGTACTATCAATCCCACTATTCGTTGGTAAAAGAGTAGCCCAAGAGTTGGCAGTGGGTAGTGATGACTAGTTGTCTTCCCTCTAGTTTTATATTACTAAATTAGAAACGGCTAGCGCAGATAGCTCTCGTGTAGCTTTGGGCGAAATTCAAACAAACAAACTGTAAGATTTTAATATTTTGTGTTATTTTTTCACAACAATTGTTTAGGAAAATAATATAAAAATAACTGTAATGAATAGAGAGCATTTCTTGCTATTGTATCAAATTCAGGGATTTGTGCAAAATAGCTAATTATCAAATCTCTACTTACAGAACATTATTATATACGAGTTCTTGCCAGCCTTGATAGGAGAAGAAGTGACGGAGTATACAGGTAACAATTGTTGATTTTATTTATTATTGTTTTATTCATATTATTGGATTTTTCGTGCACATTACAAACTAACGAGAATAGGAAAAATAAGATATCACTTAAATGTTAGAGTACATGAAGACCTTGATGCAGTTATAGCAATATCATTTCTTAACTAAAATATATCTAATTAAACAACATGTATCAACAGTAAACTTATGAAAGTTTGGTTTAGTTTTCTTGTATTTGTTTCGACAAGTAATGTGTATTAAAATGTTTATCAAAATTAATTTTACCGAAAGAATTGAATAACATCAGGATTTGTTTGAATAATTACAAATATTACCTATTTTCTAAATAAGTAATTGTGCCATATTAAGTTCAAAAATATTTTCACACTAACTACGTCAGTAGCTGCTAAAAACCGTATTAATTATTTTCTATCCATACACAGTCTCATTTTTTTCTGCAATTGATTCTTTAACTAATTGTGAGACGAAAAAGAAGAGCCGGTGAGAGTAGTTTTTATTTTATTACACATGCACGTAACTCGTATTTTTAAATGTCATTTAAAACGTACTGAACCAACAGCAAAACTCGAAATAAAGGATGTTGAAAAGAAACAATTTCTTTTACTTTTTTAATTGATTCGAGTTTTCTTGAATATAAAGCGATCACGTGATTGTACACAAATAAAAATATATTCAGTATATGATTTACGACCTTTAAACCATTTTGAAAGTAGGTATTGCCACAACGTTTAGCTTAATATAATAACAAATTAATATTACCTATCATTATCGCAGTTGGAGATCAATGCAGAAATAATACATGTAAAGAATATTTACTGAATTTTTCTTTGCAGGATATTAGAAGTAATGTTTAGAAAAAGATGAATTATTTCGGAAATCTAAGACATCTTAACACTCCTAAGATATGCTAAAGGTTTTCACATGTCTGCATTACAGGTTACAAACCCGATCTACATCCAGGAATTAGCCATGTCTTCCAATCTGCGGCGTTTCGGTTCGGGCACTCTCTGGTTCCTCCTGGTATGTACCGCAGGTAAGAACATAAGTATGAGATTAATGAGTTATTAGCAAAATATAAAGGTACTTTAAGAGGTTTCCCGAAAGTGCTTCATTTTAAGAGCAAATAAAACCAAAATTTAGAGAAAAATATTTTCATTTCTTGCTTTGGCTGTTCATATGTCATACCGTATTGTATTCTAGAGAGCGCATAATTCTTCTCGTGATTCACGGCATGCGCATGTTTTACTGACATCACAACGATCTTAATGCCCCTTCTGTACGACCAATTCTTACAAGTCGTTGCACACTATTTCCTTCTTTACTAAAATAAAATTATGCACAAGATACAGTTCGCCTAAGACTAATTGCTTTCAATTTACATATTTATGAAATATGAAATGAATGAAGTAGTGTTGTAACTGTAAATTTTCTGAGGTAAACAGACGTCTCACGTTGTTTTATAAGTTACGGATCACTATCATCTATTCTTTATACTGTCACAGAATATTCTAAACACTTAATACCAAGAAGGCCAAGCGCTTCCTTGTCACCGTTATTACGTAGAAATCATGTAAACATTGTACCATCAATCTGATTTGGGTTATTTGATAGTCATGTATGTAAAGTAACATTGCACTGCAACGTTTTCCAAAATTTTGTCATTCACACTTCCTTTAATAAATATAATTTCTTGTGCCCCCTTTTTTTCTAATGAGTGAAAGGGCGAAATAAGTGACGAAATGTAATAGAGGGATAGACATGAAAATGATATATATATATCACACACATATATATATTGTAGGTTAAGCTTTGCATTATTTCACTATTTACCCCACCCTAATCACTCCCCCCTCCCACTCCACCAGTGGTTATTTGTGCTACCTGAACTTTGGAAAACGCGGCTAGAATGTATGCTACATTTATCATTTCTTTCTTATCGGAAGCAACGAAAATTTCAAGCTAGAGATTTCTGTCGAGAGATCAACCTGAACAGATTGTGAGACAAGCGCAGGAAGATACAATGCTATGCGAAAGCCATTATGCAACAATTTTTCGTCGAAATAAAATAAAACTAAAAGTATCAGCAAAGAAAAATGTGTCGTCACACATACACTATATTGATTCTTCAAACCAATTCAAATAAAAACAATTATCTCAGTGATAGAAGCATTTCATTTTATTAAAACTTTCTTTAAAATGTTAGAGGCTATCATTGCCGAAAGATTGGGTAATTGTCAAGTGTTTTTGAGTTCTAGATGGTTGAAGTCCTGTTCCAAACGATAAACGAAGCGATGGTTGTGTGCGAGTTTAGAAAAACCTCTTTGTCATAACGGAACAGACTGAAATTATTGAAGCATCAGTCGAGGACAAAATATGTTTTGTTGTGAGAGATTTCAGAATAATATTTACGCACAGCAAATAAGTTGTGAGTGCCGTTTCGGTTACTGAAACATCCGGACTAACAACGTGTTACAAATAATCCTAATATTTTAAAAATGGAATCACTGTTGACATGGGAAAAAATAAAGATTCCAGATGTGAATCTGACACGCAGTTTGTTACGTTCTCTTACACGGCTTAGACTTTGTATTGGAGGAGTTAAACCACCACATCTAATAGGGGAGAGAATATAAATATAAATAAATTTCAATGTTTACGACTTCCATAAAGTGAGTTGAGTTTTAATGTAAAGTAATTATAAACAAAGATTTAGAATGGATTTGATAGCTGGAGGTAAGAGGTGAAGAGATAAGACAGGAAAATTGAACTAACAAAAAAGGACCCGGCATGGCCAGGTGGTTAGGGCACTCGACTCGTAATCTGAGAGTCGTGGGTTCGAATCCCAGTCACACCAAACATGTCCGTCTTTTCAGCCGTGGGGTGTTATAGTATGTGGGTTAATCGCACTATTCGTTGTTAAAAGAGTAGCCCAAGAGTTGGTGGTGGGTGGTGATGACTAGCTGCCTTCCCTCTAGTCTTACACGGCTAATTTAGGGACGGCTAGCGCAGATAGCCATTGTGTACCTTTGCGCGAAACTGAAAAAACAAACAAAGACAAATTTGTATTTAATCTCTCAAGAAAAATTCATCACAGTATTTATGTTATCTATACATTCAGTGTTTTATATAAGACTAAAATCACATCTATTATAAAATTCCCGACGTATCACCATCTTTCTCTTTATCAAGAAGAAAAATGCACACATGTATATCCAATTGTGTTTCAGAACGGCTGATATAGTTATTAACACTTTTATTGATAAGCAGGGAACAACGTTTCGAACTTTCTAGGTCATCTTCAGGTTAACAAAATATTAACCTGTTAACCCATTTTCATTTCAAAAATTTGCAGCCAACCGTGCACACGTTTTGTTCATTGATTTCTTTCAACAGACACGTGAAGAAGTTTCATTGGTTTATTAACGTTATGAAGTTATCACATAATTTGTAATTTACAGCAATAAAGGAATTTATTGTGACAGAACAATATGCAACGTATTTAAAGATTCGGGTACATCCAAGGGGCTAGCGTACCAGAATTGTGAATCCGGGAATTTGTGGTTCGAAATCCTTTGTCGCTAAGACGCTCTAGCATTTGGGGGCTATAGATGCACAATAAGATGAAGGTCAAGTCCCATTAATCGGTCCAGCAAAAATAGTCCGAGAGATGGCGCTCAGTATTGTTTGAATAGGCGCCATCTCTCCAGCCTGTAAATTCGAAATTAGTGACGACCAGCGCAGATAGCTCTTAAGTAGCTTTGCGTGAAAATCACGAAAACGAAAAGCGAAAGTATACTTAATAAGACCCTTTAAGGAATGCATGTTTGAACTGGAACGGAGAGGAAAATAGATATATGTTAGGTGAAATTATGACCAGATTCGTTATTAGAACTTGAAAAGGTAACTTTCTATGCAGAAAACAAAATTCTTGTTCATGTTTTTGATAAACAATATACAATTTATCATTTTGTACACCATTTTGCTTAATTTACTAAATTCTAGAAACAGTTTTATTGTCTGTTTTATGTGCCATAAAATACACGAGTTTAGGAGAAACATTTGACGTCACACAAGTTATTGTTTGTGGCCAAAGTTATGCAGTAACTTTATGTACTCAGTACATAGTTTTATGTATCGTGAAGTACATAACAGAACAGAAACACAGTTTTAAGGATTCAGCAGATTATTTAGATTCTATTTTGATGCACCAGAACTGTTTTTTGAAGTAAAATAATAAAAAAATCACTATAAAAAAACGCTATTGCCTTTATAATGCGATGATGACTGGAAACATTTAAACCAATAGTAATTCTTAGAGGATAACAGCTTTTGGTTGTACTCGCTGTCGATTAAAAAGGTTGTGAATGAAATAGTTTCCGCTTGGATAAATGGATATCTTAGAAATATTTCTGCTTACGAGCGTTTTCTTATTCAAGTTGCTAGTTGCCAATGTTAGTAAATTTTTGTTTTTGTTTTGCTTTTAATTCTCTTTACGAGAGCTGGGCGTAGCCTAATGGTTAACTTGTTGCACTTGTACATTAGAAGTTCCAAGTCTCAGCCTGCAGCTTGTCTCTGAACAAGTGCCAAACTTTAAAGTTCGGACAATTATAAATATGATAGTCGTTCCAATTACTCATTTAAGAGTTACCACATACACGGCGAGTGCTACTCACTGTTCTCCTTTATTCTGTTCATGTGCTTAAAATTAGCATGTATGTTGCGAGTTGAAAGGTCCAAAGCTGGAGCCTTCAATATGTCACTGAACACGTTCCACAGTTTCAGGTGCGGATTCATTATTCTGTTAATAAGAGTGGCTATGTAGGAAGCGGGTGCTGATGAAAGTTTGTCCTCCTTCTGATCAGTAGTTCAAAATTAGGAGTGGTCAAGTGGTTAGGGCGCTCGATCGTAATCTGAGATTCGTGAGCTCGAATCTCCGTCACACCAAACATACTCGCCCTTACAGTCGTGGAGACGTTATTATGTACAATCAATCTCATTGTTCGTTGGTAAAAGAGTAGCCCAAGAGTTGGAGGTGTGTGGTGATAGCTAACTACCTTTCTTTGAGTCTTACACTGCAATTTTAGGGAGGGTTAGTGTGGATAGCATTTGCGCTAAAATGCAAAACAATAAAACTTAGGGACAATTTTGCCTGACCTGACGTTTAGCACATGTGTCTCATAAAATGTCCTTTAGGTTGAGAAGTCTACTTACTAAAATACCAAAAGAACAGAAAGAATAACTAAGCATATATACTATTATACATATATGCTTATAAAGATGATAAACAAATACAAATATTTTGTGACAATTAGATAACAAATATGACTGATTTATAAGAAAGAACAGTCCAATTTAGCACAATATGGTGCATTTCGTCTATTCCTGCCTGGAGTGGTCACCATTTTAACCACTCGATCCACCGAACAGTAATGTGTTGTCTGTTATTTAATAAATATATACTAAAATGACCAGGGACGCTTAACGTTGAAATTTCTTCTGTCGTGACGTCACTAAAACGTGCGTTTGCCATAAATTAAGAGCAGAATTATGCACTCTGAAAGTTACAGAGCAACCTGATACATGAGTTTCAAAACAAAAAAATAAAAATATTTATTACTCTTAATTTTGGTTTTATTTACTCTTTAAACAAAACATTTTCATCGACTTTGCAGAAGTACATGTAGCATATATATATAATACTTGAGTTATTTAGATTACAGCCATACACGGAAAACCTGATTATGAGTCTTTTTCTCTTTTAAAAGCTAACTGAATTAAAGCAAAGACGTATTGGTAGTGAATGCATGTATTATGTTTTACCATCTATGGAGATTCTTTATTTATATACATATTATATTACCAGCCGGAGATAATAAGAAAAAATTTACAAAAGAAAATGTAAACAAAACAACAAAAATTGAAGTTTCTGT
This sequence comes from Carcinoscorpius rotundicauda, assembly GCA_011833715.1. NCBI lineage: Eukaryota > Metazoa > Arthropoda > Merostomata > Xiphosura > Limulidae > Carcinoscorpius > Carcinoscorpius rotundicauda. The sequence goes on from CM022398.1 coordinate 34,892,671, forward strand.
TAATGCATTTGTAGTCTCTGCACTTTCGATGTATTTTTGTTGTAGCAAATTTCTTCATTCTTTTCTTCTTTATAATTTCTCAAATTTTTATACGTAGGTTAAGAAAAATTGAGTTCTTGGACGTGATTTGCAGTAGACCAAACTATGTACGTGGGAAGAGGACAAAAGCCTAATATAAAAACACGAACACTAGAATAGCACTGATAAAATGAGGAATACGAAAACTTGTATTTTTTATTTGCATAAGAAATGGCGATTTAAGAACATTTATTTGACATTTTAGTCTCAACTTTTTCATATATAAAACTTGTTTATTTTTTATGACTGCTGCAAGAACTTATTTTTGGTAGCTAAGCCTTTTGTTGTTTATAATAATTATTATTATTCCATTTATTTTTCGTTGATCTTTTTAATAATATTACTTGAATATGATAATAATAATATGAGCTTGATAATATTATTATCCTATTATCTCTCGGGTTCATCGAATTCTAAAGCATTAATGTACAGATTGCAAGATAAAAGAGAACAAAATGTGTGAATCAGAACGATAAAACGAAGAAATTAGAATCGTGAATGGTGGAAATTGTCTTTAAGTGACGTAGATACTAAGCTTATCCAATGGTGATCATTACCTAATAAATATTAAACACACTGCGTTCTATACCAGAATCTTTGGGGTAGGTGAACAGGAAATGTATTACAATTACTTTGTACCTCCCGACTACTCTGTGTGCTATTTGAGTTCGTAAAGAAGCTTTATAGAAAACGAGTGGTGGTTAAGGGAGGAAAATGAGTTACGACATCAAAATTTGCTTTGGATATTCATTTTCTCTGCGTTGTAAGGCACTATAAACTATCTTCGTTCTATCAAATGGATTATGAAATGCCTTTTTTCTCTTTATGTTGAGATCCTGTATGATTTCTTAGCAGTTAAAGATTAGCAGAGAACTTTTGCTTTCAGAATCAGGTCATCGTAGTATAGCTTCAAGCATTGTAATAATTAACACCTGTAACTAGGCCTAGAAAAATCTGGAACAAGCTGGTTGTTTAACACAAGCGTTTTAGACAGTGTAAAAACAAAATAACAGAGTGCACAATTTGAGTTATATGATTTCCTCTGTTTTTGTTATACTTGTATTTAAATATAGACTTAGAGCAAAGATAAATGTTGTCGTTCAATTATTACTTTTGTCAGTTTTCTCTTTACAAAATCGTTATGAATAAACTTCTCACATGAAACAAATAAATAAATCAAGTAACAATAATACTAAGTAAACGTAGCAGCAGTAAAGAAACCACCCTTAAATAATACAAAACACAGAGGACGACTAAATAAGCAACTTTTGAACAACATTTAAAAAACAACAACAGTATCATCACTAAATTCATTATCTATATGTGTCAACGAATGTTTGAGAAACATTAGAGATAAGTTGAACTTTGTCATGTGACACATAAAACGGAAAACGATGTTAATTATTGTTTTTAATTAGCCTTGCATCTTTATGTGATATCTCACCTAAAGATGCCAATTGGTAAAACTTGCTTCTTGGCTGGATTGGTATATTGGTCGTAGTGTGCTAACAGGTGGATTAAATTCAATATAGACTTCTTCCCGCTCATTAGGTAAAATTTTGTAGTTACATTATTTGTTTTATCTTCCGCATACGTATCTATTTGGATTTGAGTCTTTGGGTTTCCCAAATTATGTTTTAAGAAACACGTTCTTTTTAAACGAATTTAGAACGTATAAAACAGAACTTGAGACTAAACATTTTAAACACAAACTTCTTTGTATAAAAACAATGATTTTTTGAAGAAGTTAAAAATCAGGATTTGATTAGGTTTAAACAATTTAAACATATTTATCCTATTTACAGTATGTTAACTTTTATACTTATACTATATAAAACCTGTGACCCAGTTAATCCAGAAATCATGTCAAAGTCTATCACTGAAACAAATAACCTTCATCAACTATTGTCATATGTATACATGTTTTTCAGGGACGGTCAATGCAATTTCAAGAAGACTCAAAATGGTTATCCTGCGTTACGACTATGTTCTAGCTGGTGGGAGTCTGATGTAAGTAGATAGCATGAATAGAATTTTCAAAAATTACAGGATTTTGTCTTTGTTTTTTTATCTTTGACATTCTATGGAGCTTTATGGATTTAATAATGGGACACTGTTTGAAGCCAACAACTAAGTAGATACTTACTCCAGAAAAAGTGCCGTTTCGTAAAAATACTTTTTTTATTTTGGAAGCTGGTCATTAGTATACATAGATAGAAGGTCCTGATGAGGAATGACCTGTAGTTAATACTCAGCAGATTGTTATACCAATTCAACTGCTAATGATTTCTAAAGCTATATACAGGGTGCTTAAAAAAAGTTAACACTTTTGTAGGACTATGAAAAGTGGATCGCAGTTGAAATGTTCTCTGTATTTCTTGTAAATCACCGTGCAGTAACCTTTATTCTTTGCTCTAAAAGTAATCTCGTTGGCATTTCATTCAACTGCAAGGGAAAGAATAAACTTTCTCAGAAGTGTTAACTTTTTTGACGTACCCTGTATATGTATATTCACTTATATTTGTTTGCTTACTTGTAATTAAGCACACAGCTACACAGTAGCTACCTGTGCTTTGGTCACCCTGGGTATCGAAACTCAGTTCCTGGTGTTCTAAGTCGGCAGACATACCGCTGCATTAATGGGAGGGGACTTTAATTATGTTAAAATATTAATGTAAAGGTACAATAACACTGTCTAATTTCATAGAATTAAATGATTTTCTTTGCTTACAGGAACTGAAACTGAAGTTAGGTAAGATGTAAACTGGGGTCTTTATTTTTCTTAGCAAAATATAAGGACATGAATATTGCACTCCACAATTTTCATTCTAGTGATTTATTAACACTTAAGAGGGCCCGGCATGACCAGGTGGGTTAAGGCGTTCGACTCGTAATCTGAGGGTCGCAGGTTCGAGTCCCCATCGCACCAAACAGCCGTGGGTGCGTTATAATGTGACGGTTAATCTTACTATTCGGTGGTAAAAAAATAGCCCAAGAGTTAGCGGTGGATGGTGATGACTAGCCTAACAGCTTTACTTATATTTTTGTCTGCTATTCGGTGATATTCATCCATCTACTTATTTATATTCTTTCTCTAATTTGTTTGACCTTCTAGGTTGTGCACGAGTTAAATGGTACTCAAACAAATAATATGTATTTCACGTTTCCCTCGCGTCATTTTTGCTTTATACAAGAAATCCCATGAATATATATGCATAGAATATGGCAATTGTAAAGCTCTGGAATTGCTGTAAATATTATTTAATTTTTGTCTTCGGACTTGTAATTATTGTACGAACGACTTTGTCGCAGTTTTTGTTAGTTTCTTGAACAGGAATAATAAAACGCTACTAGTTGGATTAATACGTTATGAAACTTAAATCTTATAATAAACTACTTTGCTTCTGGGTAGGCTATTCTACCAGAGTTTGGAATGGAGGAGATATTCATGGGCTTGGCTTCTCAAATCGGAGAAAAAGAAGATATTATTCTATGTTCTGATGTCAGAGGTAAGACTGTTGATCACTTTCTAAAATAACAGAAATAAAATCCGTTAGCATCATCACAAAACTATTCTAAAAAATAATCTTAACAAGATATTGCTGCAAATTTTACCATGAAAACCTGATAAGTAGGTTAAAGATGAGCTAGTCTAAATATGTTATTTTAAGAAGATTTAATTATGTTTTTACTGATATAATAACAGTTTAATCTAGCAAAATTTAATTATGGTTTGATGTTAATATGGTAATTGAAATAATATTATGGGTCAAAGTTACATTTTAAATCATATTACTTCACTATATCTTATAACGCTGTACGAGTTTTTGAGTTTTAGTAATCTGTTATATCTAATTAATTTAAACGTTTAATAAACAGTTTGAGTTGCTAAATCCCATTTTCTTCTAATCTACTTAATGTTAGCAAACTACTACGAAACACTTCCAAATAGCTCGGCGGTAAATCAACAGGCTTAACTAATATTCTAAAATTCGGATTTGTCTATCAGTGATAGTAGGGTATAGAGAACTCATTATGTAGCTTTGTGTTTAAAATAATCACCCCAAACTCTGAAATATTTGATATCTGACAATAACTTTTGGGTTTTTAATTAAGTAACTACACAAGAATAATAAGGTTCCATGCAGAATTTGTAATTTATGTAATACTTGTTTATTTAGGATCATCGTTACGCAATGAAATAAATATTAATCTACCGGGCTGTTTTCTAGTTGATACACAAATGTGTAGTGTATAATTTACCTGCTAGAGTTTTAAGTGAACACGAATAATAAACATCTCTTCTTAATTTATTTATAATAGTCTCATCCAAACTTACACTTAGATAAAATAACTGAATTTGAAAAACATTTCTAGGTCGTTTATTTAAAGAACGTTCATACTGTTTGGTTTACGAAGGTCACCATAAAAAGTCATGTTTATTGTTTATCTTGTATCATAGGTATAAGTGTTAGTATTAGGAAGAGAGGGTGAAGAGTTATTTTTTTATGTTTTGTCTTTTTCTAAGACAAAATTTTCTAATTCTAAGACTAATATTCAAGACAATAATTATAGGATTTATGTACGCAGTGTTGCGTTAGGTACATCAAGCAACAACTGTCATTCTGAAAAATAATAATACGATAGAGTAAATAGTAATAATAAATCTATGTTTTTAAAAATCACTTCTCAATACACAACTTCATTCTCAATCTCTGCAGAAAAATGTCTACAATTCGTGGTTCATTACTTTTGCATTTACAGGAATCAGTCCAACTTTCGAAACTGTATTTTCAAAATAAAGAAATAATAATACAGTTTCTAGTGCTAACATACTGAAATTTGAAAACAGTTTGTGTTGTATATATATTTGTTTCCTTTTCCCCAATCTTGTCTCTTGTTATGTTGAAACGCTTGTTGAGTTTAAGTATTTCTAAGAAGATAGTTCAGCGTACGACTGATTATTATATGGGGAAAGGAACAAAAACATATACATTTTCTGCTGGGCATTTAAACAACAAGTAATACTGTATTAAAAACATTTGAAGAGGCTCTTTGTCAGCTGGTTAGATGGAATATAGCCCCCCGCTAGTACAGCGGTATGTCTTCGGATTTACAGGGGTTCGATTCCTCTCAGTGGGCTTCGCAGATAGCCCGATGTGGCTTTGCTATAAGAAAACACACATACATGGAGTACATATACTTTTAACATTAGTTTTACAAGTTGTAAAAAACAAAAAATTATGTTATCATAGTAAAATTTTTACAAGTTAAAACAAAATTTATTCAGCATCACAAACTTAGTTTTTCTCTTTTATTTCGGTGAACAAGAAGTGATTTATTTATTAAAAAATCTGCAGATAGGATGAGTTTGTAAAATATTTATTACTAGTTTTCATTTTTTGTTTTCAACTTTTAATCGTATTATTGAGCTTTCAAACTTTTCAATTCAAGCGTTTATAGAGAGCCAACATTTAAGCTAAGCCTTTTTGTTAAATACTCCCATCGTTGGAGTTACAAACCCATATTTTTATGGTATTAAGGCAAGGAACGGTTCAGATGTTTTAAAGATCATAGAGCATACTGAAATTCATCCTTTTGGTTGTTCAGTATAGATATAAAAATAAACCCCTTTATTCCAGATATAAAAAAATGAAAAGAAAATAATTTAATGAAGCTAGTGTTTCGCCATAATAACAAAAAAAGACAAGATTTGCCTCATATTTTTCTTTCTTTATTAGACAAATTGTTTGGACCTGTTGATTTCAGCCGTCGTGACCTAGGATCCTTAAATATCATGAGAGGTCGAGATAATGGCTTACCTGATTACAATACTGTACGCAAGTGTTACCAACTCCCTATGGTTTCAACATGGTCTGAAATCAACCCCAGTCTGTTCAAGGAACAACCTGACGTAATACATTTAGATAATTATTAAAATAGTACTTCAACAAAATATTATGTTGTTCTCATGTTTAATATTATTTTTAATTCACAAAATCATATGTGAGAGTTTATGTAATACAGAATAAGGTAGGGTGCGCTGTTTCTTTTTGTCTTTGCTTCTTCTAGTAAAAGTCTACTGCTCATTTTATTGACTTTTATTATACTGGAATTGTCTGATTTTCTTTTGTATTGTAACTAAAAGAAAGAGGTAGAAAAAGTAAGGTGACACCACTTAGTCTAGATTTACAAGTTCAGTAAATGTAACAATATATTAGTAATTTTTGTAAATTATTTAAAAAGTTAGTTGTTGAAGACAGTAGTTATAGCTAAGTTGTAATAACAAACGTCAAGGAAATATATGAATGTGAGAATTAATAATGTTTTAAGTTGCTGTTTGTATATTGAAAAACGTTAGGGCTACTACACTTTGTTAACCTGTGTGGAGTTGCGCTCATTCTGTCGCAACGATATTGATTTCTGCCTTTTAAAAATTAGACTATCTGCTAGAGAGAGGTTGGGTTGTTTTGAATTTCGCGCAAAGCTACAGGGCTATCTGTGCCAGTCGTCACTAATTTAGCAGTCATCACTACCCACCACCAACTCTTTTACAAACGAATAGTGGGATTGACTGTCACACTACAACGCCCCCATGCCTTAAAGGGCGAGCCTGTCTGGTGTGAGGGGATTCAAACCCGAGACCTTCGAATTGCGAGTCAAGCGTCTTAACCACCTGACCATACCGGGCCGCTAAAGAGAAATTTTTTATTTGTTCATGAATGCAAACTATTTTTAATGTTATTGCCATAATATTTTAAACTAAAGTGTTATACAAATAAAACTTGTTAATTGTTATTACAATGTCGTAGAAACAGGCTTTTAGCGGAAGAGTTTATGTTTATTAAACCGAGCGCAGATTGAATTGAAGGGAATTTGTTAATGGAATTACTTACAGTTCGGTTATCACTCATCTTGAAAGTTTGAAAAACAAATGTTAATAATGACCAAATTGATCAATATAAACGAATCATATGTGATTTTAAATTCATTTGTAAGATTAATTCAATATTAAGAACATATAAGACATATTTCCATTGACACCATTTATATAGTTTTTGCAAAGTTTTAGCTCTTTTTGCTGGAGCCTTCAACGTGAGAGATGTTAATGGCACAAATACAGTATATTGTTTAAAACACACATTAGCTAAGTTAAAAAAAAATACAATCTGGCAGCAACAATGACGTTTGCCTTGTTCTTATTGCTGGGTTACACGCTTTGTTTTCAATCAAATATACATTTCTAAGCAATATACGCTATTTAAACACTAAAATATTACCTGTTAAAGCACCAGTAAGGTTACAAAAACAAAGGAAAATAACTTTCGTGAAAAAATGCCCTTGAATTTCTTAATATAGAAACTAAATATTTTAAAGTAGCCATAATTATATAATAAAATTTTTCACCCATCAGGTTACAAAACTGGAGACAACATATAGCTATAAAGATTTGTTTTTTTTATAAAACTATATACCACTGTAATGTTAAGCTGAAACGTATGTTATTGCTTCACACAGATTCATCATAATCCAAACGTTAGATTTCAGAGAGAGAAAACTAATATTGTGGTCTGAAATGCACCAGTGAGTGTAAAGTAATAAAATTTCAGGCATAAATTACTTTTCTTTCCTTTCTTGTTTTCTAATGTAAAATAAGATTGTACATCAGAACTTGGAGTGCTTTAGATTCCTTTTAAACGCTTCCTACACGATGTTAAGACGTATATAAGTGGTAAACACATTTATGCAATTGTCACAGTGCTACCTAATAATATTTTATAAAATATATTGCTAAAAGAGGCATAACGTACTACCATAAATTTATTAACTTTGTTTTAACCTTTTGTTTAAAAAATCATACAATTTGACTTTTAAGCAATATTTTTATATGCGTATTTATAACATATCACGTGAAGATTTTGTTCAACTTTTATTTCTATTTAGCTGTTTAAAAACGTAGAAGAATTGTATGGGGATATCGACAACATCGATCTGTTCGTAGGTGGAATGTTGGAGACAAAAGATGGAAAACCTGGACCACTCTTCACGAAGATCATAAAGCAAGAATTTGAAAAAATTCGTGACGCAGATCGATTCTGGTTCGAAAACAAACGAAACGGGTGCGGTATTTCGAATGTTCTACAAGAATGTGTATAACACAGTATAGAATAAGGTTACAGACGCGAGTTTATTTGCAACGTACCTGAAACATCACTAGACTTAAAAATCAACGAAAGATAATAAGTAACAGCTCAGTATTGTTATAGAAGTAAATGTATGGGATAAAAATAAATGGAAGAGCTACTTTCACTGAGTCAAAGCTTATAATTTAACATACTCATTTTGATATAGGTATAAAAAATAATGAATTTTTAACCACATTTATAAATGGTTATGTAGATAGAGATCTTGATTGTTTATTTCATTTAGGTATGTGGAAATTCACAAGTATTTATTTTCTTATGGATTGTTTAAGTGGAGTATCCGTGATGAAATTTAGTTAAATGGAAGGCAACTGCCTGTTGCAGAAATGCAAGTATAGAAGACCGATGTTTGTCTTCAGAACACCTAAAGAACTGTTATGGACCAGTAACTATGAAAGAGATTGTTACGTATTTTTTATGTTTTATGTTTTTCGTAGACTAAACGCAACAGAAAAACACAGATAACAGCTTGTATAATTTATTACACTAAACTATTAACAGATATAACATGAATTACATAACAACAATGACAGATATTAAGTTTAAACCTTCGAAATTAATCACAATACAAAATGGCACTGGCCTGTATCTAATATAATGATCTAAAATGAAAGTTTCAAATTCCAGTCTAGGGTGTGAATTTGGTCCCACGAAGAAATTCCGAAGCTTAAATGAAGAAGTTCAGAAACAATTCACAGTTCAATAAATTCGACGAAGTTCTTTTCATGATGCCTCCGATGAACGTCACAAAATTGTCGCCTTTAATTTTTCCGATTTCCCGTAAATAGTTCCACACGTGTTGACCTTCAGTATAACCACTAATTCGAAAGAATAGTAGAGATTGACGAAGTATAATCACAGCTTCCGTAGATCTAACTTCAATCACAAATCCAAGTTGAATAATCACAGCAAACACTTAATCTTTCTCAAACGAATGACTGACTCTTCTTTTCTAATGACTCTTCTCTTGAATAAAACTAATGTCTGACTCTTTTATATGCAAAAACGGCTCGTTTTGGGTTCAGAAAATATTTTAAATAGAAGAGCGAACAACAGGTTCACCTGACGATGACCGAAGAAGGTCGAAACGTTGTTCGCTCTTCTATTTAAAATATTTTCTGAACCCAAAACGAGCCGTTTTTGCATATAAAATTCTCAACAAGTGGGTTTCTCGACATCACTGATCACTAATGTCTGACTTCTTTTTTCTTCCTCGCGTCTTCGTCTGTTTATATATTGTAGGCCATATATATAGAGTCTACCTCGAAACACCGCGAAACTTCTACAGATCTCCAGAGCAATCCGCGCATGTCCGTTCTTGCACGAGACTTCTCGTCTAGACACGAGGCCGCCAACATTTCATTTACATACATATGATTGGTCTACTTAATTCTAAAAAATTCTAAATGTTATTTTAAATGAATAACAACGTAATTTATTGTTTAAACTTTGAAACAATAATATAAATATGGAAATATAAATAATAGATATGAAAATTTAAACACAACACGACACGTTGTCGTTTACAAAACATTTACATGACATTTACATAACAAAGATCAACAACTACTGTAAACTTCTTTTAAAGGACCAAAACAAAAGAAAGAACGGAAGACTTTTGAAACGTCGTTCTCTATGTTTGTTTTTACAACAGACAGTTACAAGTTTGTTATTGTGTGTAGATAAATAAATTTAAGATTTATGCTGTCATTTCTTGACGAATCAAAGCACCAAATTACTTTTAATATTATTAAACATGTATTCCCAATCTTCTCATTTTTGCATATCGAAATGAAAATTAGTTGTGCATAATATTATTGTTACGAATGTAAAATTTTAGACGAATATTATTTATCTGTCTATTATAGGCAGTCCTAAGACTAACATCTGGCTAATTTGTATTAAAAATTAAACAATTCATAAGAATCAATTAATTCAGTGAGTAATTTGAGAGTAAATTATGTAAATCTATAACAATTATAGTTATTTCCGTGATAATTATTTTTATTTTTGGTTATTTTGGTGAAAAACTGAGATCCAGTTAATCTTCACAATAGGGATCATGTTTGCTTATGTTTGATGATAAAGTTCATAATTAATTAATTTATTCGAAAGGGGACTGAAGGCAATCCTGGAGGGGTCATCTATATTACCCTCTCGTACTACTATACAGTAGTGTGTTGTTTGTTAGTCAGACACTAAAACGATATATCATTTGCGACGTTTAACTTTGCAGTTTGTACTGTCGTGACTTCAGTAACACATGCACATGCCATGAATCACGATAAGAATTAAGTACTCCGTAGGCTATAACGTTGTATGATATATAATTTTTCAAAGCAGCAAATAAAAATATTTGTTATTCTTAATTTTGGTTTTATTCGCTATTGAAACAGAACGTTTTTTAGGACGTTGTAAAAGAACATCTAGTTTGCACTTTATTTATCAGACATTCACGATAGTTACCTACCAAATGTCGAGGAATATATTTACTTATTGATTGGTAAAATGTTTAATATTCATGGAATGATGTTAAATAGATCTTATATATATATATAGCAAGTTACTTCACAAATACAACTATTATCCATCTAAGTAATATTTACGTAATATGCTTTCTCATATTTTCGCTCTTTATTCATGTTTTAAGAATATTTACACTGGATGAGATCCAGAAAATTAAAGGAATCCGACTATATGATATTCTGATCAACGCTTCAAATATTCAGCCTGACCAAGTTCAAGAAAACGTGTTTAAGTGGAAACAAGGTTGGTCTTTCTACTGAAATAACAGTTTAATGTAGGTTAAACATACTTCAAACATCATTTTATCGTATATATATATATATTTATACAACATCATTTCTGCTATGTCAGTAGATGGTTACTTTTTTTCATTAAGTTCTTTGGGATGAGGATGCGGATGTTTTAATAGGATTTAAATTTGTTATATGAATGGTTATTTACAAGATTTTAGAGAACTTTAGAATGGTTTCACAGTGACCTTGTTTATTAACTGTTTTCTGTCTTTAGGTGACCCTTGCCAGCAGCCAATTCAATTAAACAGTTCTTTCTTGGAACCTTGCATTGTCTTGGATGGTTACGACTATTTCCATGGCAACGAAGTTGCTTATATTTATTCGTGTCTAACGCTTGCATTTATACCAATTAGTGAGTAATATAGTTATTAATATTTGAATATACTCTGTGTTATATCAGCATTATTTTGTTTAATTGGTAAATTTTCTAGTAAATAGTATAAAACTTATGCCAGTTTTTTTTGAAAAACAATAGATAATTGCTAAAATGTATTTTGTTTCTAATTTTTACTTTAATGGATTGAAAGTAATTCTCTCTTTACCAATGTCAATGATGCCAACAAAAGAAAGTTTCGTGAAAGCACAAAAACAGCTTAGTTCATTGTTGTTCAGTAAATGATGTTTTCAATTAACATTTTTTTAAATTTTGGCATTGAAAATCAAGAGATTACAAAAAAAAATCAGCCAATCTTAATTTCTTATATTAAGCTGATTCAGCAGTAACCAACTTAACAAACAAAAATAATTTTTAGTTGACTAATTCTTGTGTGAGAAATATGTTTTGTTTAGTAATTAAAACTGCATAATTTTAGTATAAAAACCATAAAAGAAATAGACGCAACCTTTCGATAGCGCCCAAAAACTAGTTGACGTTATAGACACGTATTCATAAGAACGAATATTGAAATTTCTGTACACTTGTTGATAATGATTAAACATTCATCTATAATGAAGTCAAATATTAAAAAAAACAAAAACAATAAATATTGTTGTACCAAAATCCTCAGGCAGCTGTTTTTAAAAATAAACGATTTGTTTGTAAATAAGCACAAAGGACTATTTGTGCTCTGCCCACCATATGCATCAAAACCTGGTTTATAGCATTGTAAGTCTGCAGACCTATCATTGTGCCACTGAGGGGCCCAACTTTATTGTATGTCAGTGCGGTGATTGCATAAAAATTTACATTAATACCACTAAAGTACAGCAATAAACAAAGCGAGAGGTTGCTATTCGTCCCCTCTCACTTCCTTTCAGTGAAATGTAGATCCATCAAACATTATTATTCATTTAATAGTAAAAGTAAACTGGCTTATAACATCAGAATGTTGTTTATTCTCATTAAACACTCGACGTATTTATACTATTTGAAGCTTTGCACTCTCAGTTTCGGTTTGTAATTTAGTGAACTTTCCTGAAGAAATTGTAAAGCAAAACGTTGAATGTTTAATGAAATAAAAACATTTTGGTGTTATATGGTCGTTTATATCTATGTTAATATGTTTTCTTTAAACGAATCCACCACAGAAATTAAATATTTAGTATGCATTTGTTAAAATACACTCTAAAATATTTGCAAAAAGAGCTCCAAGTTTAGTGATATTTCAGGATATGTTATGTTTGTACTTTTGTAGTTACAAGTGTTTGCTGAAACTACTGCTAGGTATAGCGCGCGGCATAGTTGAGTTATTATAGTTACATATGATTCTTCTCCATTGAAGCCCATCAATCCAAACTGTTCATAACGTCAAAATACATAAGTCATTCCCAATCTCCTTAAGTATCACTAGAATCAATTGAAGCAGACGCAAAATGAAATGAATACATCACCCTTTATGGTTGAAACAACATATTCGTGCTCAAAAAGTTAACCTGGTTGCTTTGTTTACCTGTTTTGTTTTAATCCAAAACCACATGAAATGTTTTTTTCAAGATTTCCCGACTCCACGTGATGTTTTTTTTTCATTTTTTATTCCTCTCAGTTTCACTCTTCAGATACCAAAAGAAACAATGCTTTCCATTCACTGTTGAGATAAGTGGCTCGCGGGTTTTACACTGTCCGTGAAATCCAGCAGAATATAACTTCCTGCGCAAAATGGGTGTTCTGGCCCGCATTTTAAAATGTTTCTCATTGCCCTAAGCAATAGAGCTCATGTAAATAGTGGTTTTACTTCGTGACATATTTCAACATTTGTGTAGACTGAGATGTGATTAACTGTAGGAATCCATGCTAGTAGTTCACATTACTCCATCAATCTTCTTTTGTTTTTAGCACATATCAATGGTAGATTTAAATATGACTAGGTGTGGTTAAATGTTTCAGACATTTGTATCGGCTCTTTGAAGACCTGTGGGTTTCTTTCATGTGAGATTGGGACTATAAATGGCCATCTGTGACGTCTGCTAATCTTTATTAAACCGCATACAGTAATGCGTTATGACGTTTGCATGTAAATTTAGAAAGAACGAATGTGTTCTGGTCAGCACTTCAAGAAGTGAAATCTATTTCTACATTGTTCGATACTAGATTATGTATAACTTTTCAATTTATTGTGTCTTGTACTTGAAACCATTGTTATTAATTTCTACAACATGTATGTTGACTCTATTGTTGTTACTGTAATACGGAAAGCAACAACAAATATTTAAGTGGTTTTTATAGTAAAACAGAGAACTTGCATTGCACCCTACGGCGGTTACAAAAAGTAGATTAACAAATACGAAAATATCTATTTATCTTTACGTTATGGATTACTATTCCCAACTTATATGGTAACCCTAGTTGATGAACAAAGTTCATATCATGAAAATAAAAAGTTTAACTTTCACAATATAAAACCCACTTTATATAAGTTCGTCATCGTACATATTTGTAATTCACTGTAGTGATCCCGTATCATTTAGTCTAAGGCGTTAGCAAATGTTTATACATTTTGGTATTCTTGTTCTACAGTTTGTCTTGGTATGGGTTATGGCGTTATTAAACTTCAAAACCGAAAGAGGAGGAAAATAAAAACCGTGAACGACGAAACCACGAACAAAAACTACGAGAAACTACGTAAGTAATTCTTATATTTTAGTTTTATTTTAAATCGTATATTTTTGTCAAAATGACATGCTTTTTGGCTTTGTTTAACTTTGTTTTGTGCGATTTTTGTGTATTTATTCTTAATTGATAACAACATGTGCCTGGATACAATTCCAAAGATGACGTCAGTAAGGGTGTAAAATAGATCACAGTATTTTAAAAAGACGAGAGTGATGCAGTCAACTTTAACTGACATTACTGTGACATTTTTTCCAGCATCCAGTTCATTAAGTGATTATAGGGTTTATTTCAAATGATATACGTAGCAATAAACTGATATGCTCTTTGCCCACAATGTCGTATTAGCTTCGGCAATGAAATGATAACATAAATACCTCCGTCTTAAATGAAATAAATTATAAGATTCGTTATTAAATAAATATTTTCTGTAACTAATTCTAAAGTAAGTAACACAGAAAATATACTGTCATTAATACATAGAATCACACCTGATGGTAGCTGCAGTTCTTGGAATTATGACGTGGTAGGTATGTAAAGAAATACACAGAATGTATACTGTATTTAATTCATAGATCTGCATGTGTTGGTGGTTACAGCCTTGTGAATTATGACGTGGCAGGAATATAACAGTCATACATAAAATATATACAGCGATTAACATGTAGATCCACAGAGTTCTAGGAATTACGACTTATAGGGATGTAACAGTTACAATCGATCAACTGTGTTTGTTACTAGATGCCCCCAGTGGCTCAGCGGTATGTCTGCGGACTTACACGCTAAAATCCGGGTTTCGATACCTGTGGTGGGCAGAGCACCGATAGCCCGTTTTGTAGCTTTGTGCTTAATTCAAAACAACAACAACATTGTTACTAGATATGTGAAAGTTATCCAAACCTGTTATTGTCCATTACAGTCCCACGTTCACTCCATCTGATAGAATTCTATTCCTATTAAGATATTGTTTTAACAAGTTTAAAGATTTTTACGTATAACATTTCCGACGTAATACGTTGAACATAAAGTGATATTTGTATTTCATTTTAAAACCATTTTGATTAGTTACATTAAATATATATTACTTTTCATACTTTGTTCGAGGTCTATGAAATTACTATAAAAATTAAACTTTACCAAGTTAAATAAGTTCATACCATAACAGTTGTTGTAAAGCGAATTTCTAATATAAACAGCGTCTGAAACATTACTACATCTGTTGAATCTCAGACGACCTGAAAAGCCTTGGTATTAGTCGAAAGGCTTCTTCAGAGGATATAGTATGAAAGACGCACTTATAAACTTTTATTTTTACAATCACTCGGAACTCGTACTAATAATTAGTAACTGAGATGAATAGCAGAATCGGCTTAGTTTTATAAATGAAAACTATTGTTTCTAAAATCACGTAAAATCTCGCTCAAAATGTGGTATTTCAGACGTAAAAGAATGGTTACATCAAAATCATAAACGATTGGTGAAAGTAAAGATTGGACCCGATGAAGCCATTTACACAATCAACCGGAAGGGGGAGATAATGCGAAAACTGGAGTTCAAAAATGTTAGTTCTTTGGTCGTGGAAATTACTCAAGAAACTCACAAGAAACCGATGATTCTCATTCGATCTCCACGCGACCACGATTTGGTAAGAAGTGGGTGATTGGAGGTTTTAGATTATATGTTTATATTAACATTAACAATGAACATCTCACGACGTTCATTTACAAAACGATTATAAGTTAAAATGAAAAATATCTCAATATTGTATTCTTTAAAATTGTATTATCGTCGTAAATATTTTATTGCTAGTAATACTATATTTATGAAGATTTTTAATTATTCTGTTAGTACAATTTAGATTCGTTAATTATTAACGTATATAAGCTATAACACCATGATGTATAAGCAGTATTTTAGAATTCGTTGAAGGCCATCTTTTCCTCATCTTGTAAGTGTATAATGCATTATTTATCTAAAGTAAAATATATACATTTGACGAGTATATTAGGTAAATTAAGTAAATTTATATCTAATCACTTAAAGGTGAAAAAATAACTTTTCTCTTTTTGAAACTCTATAGGTATTACAGTTTGATAACGAACAGTTAAGGAAAAAGTTCGTGGGAAAATTAGAATCTTTTATGCAAAATCACAAGAAGACATTGGAAACAGTCTTCACATACAGAGATACAATGTTAACCAATGCCGAAACCAAAGAGAAACGACAGAAACGTTTGGAACGTTTCTTTAGAGAAGCATACGCTTTGGTACGTTTCAATCAACTTCGATAACACGTATTTCGAGGTTTATTTAATATTATATTATTAGTATTGTATTTGTTCGTAGACTGATG
Source organism: Carcinoscorpius rotundicauda (assembly GCA_011833715.1). NCBI lineage: Eukaryota > Metazoa > Arthropoda > Merostomata > Xiphosura > Limulidae > Carcinoscorpius > Carcinoscorpius rotundicauda. Next base: position 34,909,170 of record CM022398.1, read on the forward strand.
TATTTGAGACATACCGAAAAATTATACAAGTAAGTTTTCTTTGGTTTCTTTTTATTCTATAATATGACAAAATATTCGAATATTACATTAAATCTAGTCAGAAATGCTTATGGACTTTACAGATCAGTGAATCAGTTTTCATCAGTTCTGTCTTTGATTGTTACTAATATTCTAAGCTTTGTTCCTTACTGACAATCAAATATTCTTTTCCATTCCAAAGTGTCGTGTTTTAGAATTGTGAACGTTTAATCATCGTTAAAGTTCTGTTTGTTTGTTTGTTTTGAATTTCACGCAAAGCTAAAAGATGGCTATCTGTGCCAGGTAGGCGTCCCTAATTTAGCAGTGTAAGACTCGATGGAAGGTTTTTAGTTATCACCACCCTCTGCCAACTCTTATACTACTCTTTTATCAACGAGCAGTGGGATTGAATGTTATAATGTGATGTGGGTTCGGATACCCGTGACACTCAAATTATGGATCGAGCGCCCTGAACACCTGGACATGCTGGGCCATTAAAGTTCTGTATTTGTATGTTAATGTCATGGTTTTTGTTAATTACATGCTTTTTCTACCAGTGTACATTTTCTATGTTCTCTATATTTTTACTCTTTTACATAGTACACTCCTCGGTATCTAGGGTGTAAGATAAAAGAATTACAACACAAACATTTGTGGTTCAACCCCTATAGTAGGCACATCACAAATAACCCATTATGCAGCTATACAATTGTATATATTCTATAAAAAAAACAGTCGTATATCAGTATTTGCATATCGATTAATTTTATGCCTAAATGCTTTGAACGCCATAATTAATTAAATGTTACAGCAAGCAAAAAAGTTTCTGGTTCACCAGTTTGTACTGTTAATTTTATGTTAAGAGCGACACCTGTGTCAGGTAGACATAAAGGAAAAACATGACAGTTTATCGGTTGCTGATAGTAATCACTTGTATGTTGTTTAGGGGTACAACTGGGATACGCGGCTGTAAATGCTTTAGTTGATTTCAGAAAGAGCAAATCTTATAAGTTATTTTACAACAAGCAACTTTATTTCCGTACACATTGTTGGAGAAGCTTTCAGGATATCTCACTAATAAGTTAATTGATGTAATATATATATTTATAATTAAAATTCAAGTCTTTTTCACGAAACAAACATGCATGCGTAAAAGAAACTGCATTTGACCACGAACTCATAATTAGCATTTGATTTAACATTTTTTTCATAGAAAGCTATACACTTTGATGAGAATTTAATATCCGTAGAAACTAGGGGCTGTATAATAAGTGTGTCGGATTTCGTGGGAAGAATGAGATTTGTATGGGTTTCCAAATTGTAAAAGTGTTTAATAAATGTTAGTAACCTTTTGTGCATCTCCCTGGGGAAAAGGCTCATTCTTACTTCTTATCCATTTTGTGCTAGGAGGCTTTTAGTATTTCTACTTTTGAGTTCTTACATTTCTTATTCAACAAGTTATGACCAGTCTATATGTTGTTTTTTCGTGCAAAGCTATCTGTATTCATTTGAGTGCGAGGAAAAGAACTTTAGATTTTATTTTTGTAAGTCCATAAAGTTACCATTGATCCATTGGGAAACTTTATTTGTTCGAGGAATGGTTGATTGGAAAAGAATTATCAGAATATTTCAATAGATGTTTTTATTTGAATTTTAGTGAAATACAACTGTTATGAATGTGTATTTCATCAGACTGTTCAGTATTTTATACTTTTTTGTACTCACAAACACACTAAAGCAGTGGTTCTCAAACTTTTTCAGCTTGTTACCCAATTTAACATGCCACATTAAGCATGTTACCCCTTTCACAAAATGTTTTCAACATTGATATATATGACTAAGTTAAACTAGAGATATATTGCACTTTATTTATTACACTTTATTTATTTACAATTTATTTATATAAGTTATTTACACTGAATTACACTTTTAATTATTGTATTTGATCATTGTGCATTTCTAATGAATATTGCCAAAGATGTCAAGAACATCAGTGGGATGGATGGAGTTGCATACTTGAAGCTAGTTTAGGAATTCTTGTCTTTGTGGTTGAAAGTGCCAGCCTGGCATCGTTTGCAACATTCAAGCGAGTCCTCTTTTTTGTTTTCATCCCCAGCACAGTTGAGAACCCCTTCTCGCTCAGATACGTTGTTGAGAATGATACCAACAACTTCAAGGCTCTTTTGGACAGAGTTGGCGAGTCAGCTAGTTGTGAAATCCAAAAGGAATCTGCATTTTGGTTTTGGAATTTGACTTTCAAGGCTTCATTTGCTCGCATTGTGATCCACTCCTCCTTTGCAGGGAAATCATCATCATGAATGGCCTCATCAGGTACAGAAAAGGGATGAAGACTGGCTGTTTTTAGGTCACTCTCTGGAAAGTAGTGCTGCATGCTTGTTTCAAGCCCCTTCAAATGGTCGCTCATCTCTTTGTTGATGGTCTGTAAAAGTGATCCAGTATCATAACTTTTCTCCTCAACAAACTGGTCTAGGGTGGGAAACTGAGCGATCACTCCTTTCTCCAAGCGTCGAATCCAGTGTCTCAGTTTTCCCAGATATGCAGTCACAGTGTGATGGGCATCAATGACAGTCGTGTTTTGGCCCTGGAGTTGCAGATTATCACTGTTCAGCTCCGCAAATATATCAGCCAAGTAACAAAGTCGAGCAAGCCACTCCTTATCAGTGAACTTGGTAGCAAAAGGAGATTCTTCTTGTTTCAGAAATTCCTGAAGAGCCGTTCGGAGCTCAATGACTCAACGTACAACCTTGCCTCGTGACAACCAGCGAACATCGGTGTGGTAGAGCAGAACTTGATACTGCTCTCCCATTTCCTTGCACAGCTCCCTGAATATGCGCGAATTAACATCCCTGGACTTGATGAAATTGACGATTTTCAACACATCTTCAAACACTAATTTCAGATTACCAGGCAGGCATTTTGATCCAAGAGAGTACCGATGAATGATGCAATGATCTACAGAAATTTCTGGATTCACAGCTTGTATGAGGCCCCGTAATCCACGATTGCAACTCATCATCGACGGTGCACCATCGACGGAGACTTAGATTAAAAAAGAAAAACTATTATAGATTGCGTCAGTTAGTCATTCTTACTTATCTTTTGCATTATAATTATATGGTTTTAATTTAATTTAATTTATTTTGGTACTTTAGTATTTCAGTACGACAGGCATGATACTTTTTTGTGACTTATGTATAAAATATTAGCTACACTACAGCTACTTGTACAATAAATAAAACTATACGACTATATGCCATGTAATTCATTGTATTAATCTAATCTAGACTTTATATAAACATCTCTCCCTACCTGTTGAACGCTGTTCCAATCCAATCCATTCGTGGTAAAGAAACTGTTGATGATATTGAAGATATCTCCACCCTTCGTGGTTGTCAGCAGATCTTCGCATAATAGGAACTCTTCTTTGATCTTGTCCTGGTGAATGTAACGAACGAACCCAAGGAGAACAGCACAACTGGCTACGTTTCATCAAATTGCAAGGAGAATTTGCTATATGAGCTTTCCTTGATCTCTGTTGTAACTTGGGACAGAATATCTGATGCCATGTCATCGATTCGTCGGCGGATTTTGTTGTTTGATAGAGATATGACACTCAGTTTCTTCGCTTGATCCTCCCCACATACCTTGCTTACCATGTCGTATGCACAAAGCATAATCAGATTCTCTGCAATGGTGTAACATTTTTGTTGTTCGGCAACTTTATATGCAACAAAGTAAGATGCTTCGACCGCAGCTTGAAGCTTTTGGGCTTGAATTCCAGATGAACCGAACTGGATATTCTTCAGTGCTACAGCCCGGCGCTGAAAATAAGCCTGATCCTCATTTTGAAGATTTGAATACCACTTCTGGAGGTGAGCTGAGAGTTTTGATGGCTTGAGGCTTTCACTTGTCAACACTTTGTGACATACTACACATTGTGGCCGATCCTCTCCACCAGAAGGTAAATTCACAAAGCCATAGCGAAGAAAGGCGTCAGAGTAGGTGCGCTTTTTAGACGTTTTATTGTTTAATCTGCAGAAAAAGAAAAACTGCATAAAAAAGTGTGAACAATGTGAACTTATTATGTATTTTTTCATAGCATTCTAGATAGCATTAAAAGAGTTTATTCAGCATAGGAATGATGTAATAGTAGGTAAATACTAACTATACTGCACAGGGCAGTACACATACATACCAGGTTTTGTCTACCTCAGCTGATGTTCACATTGAAACTGACAGTGTGAAATAGAGGCAACCTCAGGCAGTGAGTGACGCGTACTGGACACGTCGATGAGTCATCAGGGTTACTGAGTGACTTGTGTTCTGAAGCATACTTGTCAAAATACTTTTAGGTTACCACAGACTTAGATACATATTTTTTCTTTTCTACTGCTCTATATTAGTTTTTTATGTTTATTGTTATTTGGTTTAACTTTATTACATACTTAAAATAGGTTTAATTTACAACTTTACGTACTAAGACTAAGTTAACATTAATCCTAATACCAGCTACCTCAATGTTTTCTTGATTTTCAGGATTTTAACTTTTTTTCTGTCACCCCTCCATTACCCCCGATAAATTGTTAAATTACCCCCAGGGGGTAATTTACTCCCAGTTTGGGAAGCACTGCACTAAAGGATCTTATACATAACAATTTGTTTACTTTCAAATATAAACCTTCAACAAAATTAGCTTTACAAACATTATTCTAAGTTCTGTGCTTTACACCTCGACAATTTTGTTTAACATTTTGTTGAGTGATTTCGCATGTTTTGGTTATTTATTGTTACATGCTTTTGTTTAAGCAAACATATGTTTATTAGGAGTCTAATAACGTAAGGACTAGCTAATTTTTGTAATCTATTTGATATTACAAGCCCCCTTTTCCTTCAATCGATTAAAAGTAAAGCAAAACACTTCTATATCGAACCAAGTGTCAGTTGTTGTTTTTGTTATACATCTCTGCAAATATTTGAGTGTTACTACTTGTCTTTGTCTTTTAAGGTATACATGTTATAGAAACAAAGTTTAATTTCGGATCATTTGGAGAGAACAATGTTTACCAAATATTAATTTCTAAGTGAATTAATTTATCGTGTGTGTGCTTGCGAATAACTCGTCATGAGTTATGGGTTAAGTGCTACCATCCCCACCATAATATACCCTAACCTCACATTTCGTTGATAAGTGAAATAAATAAATTTTGATAAATCAAGCTCGACCAGTAAAGAGGGAGTCAAACGTCAGGAAATTAGTTTTTGAGCCAATCAAAATTGAGATACTTCATGAAATGAATTCGTGACATATTGATAAAATGATCAATTTTTTTTAAGAAACGACTTTTATACTCCATATATTTTTACATAATTTTTTTTTATATTTTAACGAACATTTCGCCTTCTCATCTTCATTAAGGTTAACACATACAACTTTTGATGTTAGAATAATATAATAATTATTGTTAAAAATCAGTTACATTAATAGCTTTTAATCCATAGAAAAGCCACTGCGTTTTAATAAACTACTTTTCAATAATGATTGTGGCCTGGCATGGCCGAGCGCGTAAGGCCATGTTGACGCTAAACATGCTCGCCCTCCCAGCCGTGGGGGTGTATAATGTGACGGTCAATCCCACTATTCGTTGGTAAAAGAGTAGCCCAAGAGTTGGCGGTGGGTGGTGATGACTAGCTGCCTTCCCTCTAGTCTTACACTGCTAAATTAGGGACGGCTAGCACAGATAGCCCTTGAGTAGCTTTGTGCGAAATTCCAAAACAATCAATAATGATTTCTATGCCACGTTGCTTAACTACAACAGAATTACCTAATTTGTTATTAGTCTATGTATTGAAAGTATTAAACAAAATGTACAGCCAACAAAACTGGAAAAATGTTTGATTTCTTAAGTTAGAGTATTCGTTTATTAAAAAGGTTTGTTGTTTTGTTTATTAAAAACGTTGGTAATATAACAGAAAATATCTTAATTCAGAAAGGATTTCAGCTTAAAATTATATTGATATTTTTATTTTCATGATAAATTTTATGCACTTGGCTTTAGTCTACGTATACCACTCTACTACTTTAATGTAGGTTTACTATACCAACCCTTACTACACTTATAAGGCTTTATGACACAAACACTCCTCAAGGACCCTTTCACCCGTATCATTAAAATTGTAATAAGTTGATAGTAATCGAACTATTCTGTCTGAATAAATGCATTCTGCCTCTTATGACGCATCCTGTTTTGAGAAATCAAGCGTAACGTGACACACACTTCTTTTATATAGGTTATATATACATATCAATGCATGTATCTGAAACATTACAATAAAATTAAAATTTTAATTATTTTTAAAATAATGTTGTAAATAAAGGGGTTGACGTTTGTGGTTTTACCTCGTATAATTTTGAGGACGATACTATTTCTACTTTAAGGTTGTGGTAACTGTCTTCCTACAACTGTCTGCAAAGAGCGAAAGGCAGTAGAAGTTGAGACGTTGTGGATATAAGCACTCAACTCTTAACTCTTAATTTAATTTCAGTAGCTGCTGCCTAAGCTGCCTTGTTTAACATCAAAGCCTGGGGTTTTATCTCATAGATGAAATATCCGCAACGAATTTGGGTGCTATGAACATAGACGTTATCCGTTATGACTTAAAATTGACAACTACAGCTTTTAATGAAAACTGTTTAATTTTTGTTCTCTTATAAAGTTTGTTTTATGTTATTTCATTATTTTCTTTTAGTGCTAATTAATCTCCTATTAATGATTAATGTAACTGAAAGTATTAGAGCTATTTATATATAAAAAGATATATATATGTGTGTGTAAGTAAACTTTAAATAAAATACAAAGCGAAAGTAAGAACTGTTCAATTTTAATCTGTTTTATAGACGTTTGGCATGAAAGCTGGGGAGAAAAAGAAACTAGAAGAGTCCAGCAGCGATGTCATCATGGTAATGAGGACTTCACTTTCGAAGAAGGAGTTTGCAGAAGCTCTTGGAATGAAACCAGACACTTTGTTTGTTAAACAGATGTTTAACTGCGTGGACAAGGATAAAGATGGAAGGATCAGTTTTCAAGAGTTTTTGGATACTGTTGTTTTGTTCTCCAGAGGTAGGAGTTTAGAATGTCTATAAATCTCAGGTTTTCACATTTAAACGTACACACACGGATGTACATTCAAAGCGTTTATGCTGTATTTCACTGATTAGTAAAATATGTGCTTTATCATAGTTTTAGTAAATGACATTGCAATAAGCAGTTTCTTAGGCTGTTATTATAGGACATTCTTGACCAGAGTTTTAGTTAACGATTTTTCAATAAATAGTTTTTAGTTCGCTATTATAGGATATTCTTGATTAGAGTTTTAGTAAATGGCTCTTTATTATTTAAGCAATTTCTTAATATATTGAAGCTTGGATTATTTTTAAGCTGTTTTGTTGGCCAGGTAATGCAAATCGTATATCATCAAATCTTCATTACAGACTGTAAACATCTTATATCCTTTTCAGTAAGCGGTGATTAAGGCGGGTAAATTGTAATGATAATAATTATGCTTTCCAGGTAGAACTGAAGATAAACTACGAATAATCTTTGACATGTGTGACAATGACGGGAATGGCGTTATCGATAAGCGCGAGCTGATGAAGATGCTTCGTTCCCTTGTGGACATTGCTAAAACCAATTCCTTAACGGAAAACCAGGTTATGGACCTCATTACTGGGATGTTCGCATCTGCTGGCTTAGAAAACAAGGAAGAACTTACATACGACGACTTCAAGGTCATGATGAAAGAATATAAAGGAGATTTTATAGCCATTGGTTTGGACTGCAAAGGTGTTTTATCTAATTTAAGTTTATAAACAAAATAATTTTAATTTTATATGAAAAACGGCTCGTTTTGGTTCAGAAAATATTTTAAATAGAAGAGCGACCAACGTTTCGACCTTCACTCTTCTATTTAAAATATTTTCTGAACCCAAACGAGCCGTTTTTGCATATAAAATTCTCAACAAGTGGGTTTCTCGACATCACTGAAAATAATTGTAATATGCTTTGCCTTAAGCCTTGAAATGTTATAAGTTTGTGTATATATCCTCGTAAAGTTATAAAACTCAAACTTTACCAGCATTAAAGAAGGTAAAATAAGTTAAATCGTGTTTTTTTTTCACCGTATCTTCTCCGGTGGGAGCAAAGAAAGTGCGAAACTTGAACAAACATCGCCAGCAGATGGCCTAGTAAATATTTTCAACACTTCTACTATTATAATACTCTTGTGTGTATTTATACTTTCCATTACTTAATTACTGTTCAAATATTAGCTTGGCTATAAGGAAAATTTATGGTATATTCTCATATGTATATAAAAAAATTTCAAGTGCAGGAAAAAAATGATAATTCCAGGGAAATTTTTAAAAATCCTTTTTAATGTAAACAAAAGATAGTCCAACGAAATTTAAGGAAATAGTTTTGCAATTTCAAAAGATATACCTAACAAAATGTTTGAAAAACCTATAGTGTAGGAAGAAAGATATGTGACAGAAGCTAAGAAATGAATTATAGCATTGTTATCCCAGTTTGGATTACATGGGAATAGTTAAAAGATGTTTATTTTATTATATAACATGTATGGAGGCTATATATGTATGCTATATATGTATACGGTACAGTTTCTTGTACCGATTACAGCGGATTTGTGATGAACAAGAATCGATTTAGAATTACGTTGATATGTAAAATATTAACGTAATTAGATAAGTCACAGTAACTGTTGCCTTTATATGATTTCATATTCGATTTTAAAACCAAGCGTTGTTTGTTTACGCAGGAGCCAAGCAAAACTTTTTGGACACATCAACCAACGTTGCAAGGTGAGTTGTGATCGTAAAACTTTTTTTTTCCGAAACAGCACTGAAAACGAAACCTGGAATATGACCTGAATAGTAACAGTTTTTTTAAAATCAGGTAGGCTTTATTATGAAACCGTGTTTATAGAGGGTAAATGTCACGTATAAGAAATATTATTACGAAATATGAACTAAGTGTAAATGTAAAAATGCTTATGAGGAATAGAATTTATGATTTTTATTATCGTTAAAGATGGTGTACTTTTATTTCTGTATGAAATGTCAAAAATGTTTTTAAATGTTTTCTGTATATAAAGTAAATAATAGATAATTATGGTATGTCGAAATTTGTCTTAACCTGTTTGGTTCTTGTCAATGAAAGTGATGACGTGTAATTATTTCAAACATTATTGTCCATAGAATGATCCACATTCGAACATCGCTTTATATCCATAAGTTTTCGTGCTGCCATCTAGAAGTATAATTTGTTAAATCAGAAGAGAATGTTTATATTATTCAATTGTCACTTTCGGAATGAAATATTCATGTACCACTTTATATTTTATATCGGGTTTTTTTGTCAAAATAATGTATATAGATTTGTGATTTGTTGTGCTTCTATGTCAATATTCAGAATGACCAGTTTCCAAATCAACCAACCACACGAAGAATCTCCCAGTTGGTTACAACAGAAGTGGAACAATCTGGTTACAATCTTGGAAGAATATAGACAACACATTTTTTATCTATTTATATTTGGAGTAATTAACATTGTCTTGTTCGTCGAAAGATTTATATGTAAGTCACAATTAACATATTTTTTTGTGAATAACAAAGATATGTGATAACGAATAAATAGTAAAATTGAAATATCTCTGTTGATCTGTGTTAATCCTCAGGTTATCAGCTTATTTATATTTCATTCATTACCGACCATATATTTTGTCACACTAAGTAACTTCGCAATTTTCCTATCATAACCTTTATTGTAAAGAACTGACTGAAAAACATAAATGAAATTCCATATTTTCTACTTGATAACCGTAGTAGTAATTATTGAGCTAAAATATAGTATTAATGATGTTCTCATTTTAATGTTTTATGTGGTCAACAAAGTCATTGATTCCAAAGTAATTTTTGCAAAATTAGTTTACAGAAACGAGTTTAAAAAGTCGACGGACTCTATATGTAATTTTAGTGCTGTGCTTAAATAGCTGTAAGTTTTAGATTTGAAACGAGTAAGCTTCATTAAAGCAGTAACTCCTGTTTCACGACGGTGATTAAAACAAGAGCAACAACTCAAAAATTGTACTTTGTACAAATTTGCCTTTTGGTTTTAGATTACACGTTTATGGCTGAACATATGGACCTACGACACGTGATGGGGCTTGGCATCGCTTTTACCCGTGGGGCGGCAGCATCCTTGTCTTTCTCTTACTCCTTGTTGCTACTGACCATGTCCAGGAACTTGCTGACCAAGCTACGAGAACTGCCCATCCACCAGTACATCCCTCTTGACTCTCATGTCCAGTTTCACAAAATTGTCGCCTTGACCGCCTTGTTCTTCACAAGTAAATATATTACAAATGTAATAGTAACTTTTACAAAATAACATGAACTAACTTAATGATGATATTTACATCAACATAAATCTTTGTGAATGTCAACTGTAACATGATGAGTTTGGTGGACTCTAAGTTTGTTGTGATACATCTAGAGAGTAATATTCCTTTGCGTGACTCACACTGATCTTATTTCCTTTCTTGTTACTCTAAGACCAAAAATATTTGTTGGATTTTTTTTTGTGAGAACTTATCAGCTGAAAGTTTTTTTCTAAGAGAATTTAGTTACAAAAGTAAGTTATGAATTTGATTTTATACAGGTAACAGTGAAACTCCTTCTTAGGTAATAAACTGAATCATTCAGTAATTTGTGATCTCTGTTGCTGGATAACTAAAACATTCAACTCACTGCACAAGTTTAACCGAAGGTTAATCATTCGATAAACATTTAACTTTCATGCTTTAAAGAAAAAAATCAACAAAAAAGAACTCTAAAATGTTTATCATACTTCTTAATTAACCATCTCCTGCTGGTACAGCGGTAAGTTTACAGATTTACAACGCTAAAATCAGGTGTTTGATTTCCCTCGGTGGACTCAGCAGATAGCCCGGTGTGGCTTTGGTATAAGGAAAATATACACACAAACACACTTAATTAATCATCCAATAACTGGGGCGTTAATGCTACGTGTTGTAATGACCTGACTAAATCAGTTTCAATGAAATTTTGTTCAAGGATTCAGTTGTGATATCTAAAGATTGAGTTCAAATGCTTGAGTAATAGTAAGAACAATTCGAATTTAAAAACCACTTCAGCCTTACCGTATTAACGCTGCGAATGAGGGCTAAAATTATAGAGGAGTTTGGGATGACAAAATACATGAAACTGACGTCAAACAAAAATGACTCACAACAGGAGCACGTTAAACTTATCCATTACTGCGATTCAAAATCACGGAAGAAGGTAGTCCATGCCTTCATTACTAGCAGGCTCGGCATGGCCAGGTGGCTAAGGCACTCGACTCGTAATTGAAGGGTCGCGGTTTCGACTCCCCACCCACCAAACATGCTTGTTCTTTTAGCTGCGAGGCATTATAATGTGACGGCCAATTCCATTATTCGTTGGTAAAAGTTGGCGGCGGGTGGTGATGGCTAGCTGCCTTTCCTCTAGTCTTACATTGCTAAATTAGGGACGGCTAGCGCAGATAACCCTCGTGTAGCTTTGGACAAAATTAGAAAAAACAAACCAATCATTACTGGTATTGCTGTTTAAAGCCCAAAATTGTCAGGTACCTTATAATTTATAAATTAGTATTTATGTTTCACTGTGGTTCATAAACGACACTTCAAACATAATACACATAGTTTTTTCTTACATATTAAAGGGTGAGAAAATAATTGTTTTATATTTGTAATTTCATCCTGCAGTGATCCACTCGATCGGCCACTTAATTAACTTTTACCACGTCTCAACACAACCAATAGAACATCTCCATTGTTTATCAAAGGAAATACATTTCAAGTGAGTTTTAAGTTGTATTGCATATTGAGTAAGAATGCAAATAAATGTAATTTATTACAATTAAAAAATACGAGAATCACTCACTGCCTTTTGAACGTTTTTTTTTTCTTCTAATTTCATGGCACTTTTTCATGTGTATATCATATATAGAAAAATTGTTTTTTGTTGTATATAAAATTATTTGTAATGCAATACGATATTTAACAAATGTAAACATGAGAGGCTGGATCGAATAACACAACGAAGATGTATCACAGTAATTTAGTAAGTATTAAACATACTTAGATGGGTTTTGTACATCTTAAAAAATACAAAATTTGCAAAGGATTTCGCCCCAGACCTCGTATAATATTTGTAAAAATCTGTATTATTCACTATTGCAATTCCGATGTTTTGGTGTTTGTGACAACTTTGACTATTTTTTTCTGTACTCATCTGAAATGACCGCTTTTATTCCCATAAATGTTACCAGACTGCCAAATTTCGGCGCTTTAAATTTGTAAATTAACTTAAAGTTATATAATTATCATTTATTTTGTATCAGGTAACACCGATATATATGTGAATCTTCTTTCCCTGCACAACTAATGAAAGTGGTTTACATTTATGTAACATGTTTATTATTTAATAAATAAGAATATACTGAGCATTTTAGATGAGTCTTCTCCTATCCTTCATTATGCCCTTAGTTTGAACTATAATTTCTTTCAAAGTTTTTCGTCAGAAAATATTGTTAACAAATGGAGGAGACTCAATATAATTTGGGGTTGTGATTCGTCTTCATGAATTGCTTTATTTTTACAGTTCTGACTTCAGACCTACCATAACATATTGGCTTTTTCAAACAATAACAGGTAAGCGTTAGCTTTGCCTGTAACACGTGCAGAATGTAAAGTAAACTTTAGTTTACATTGGCTTTTATCTATTGAATATTAATCTGATATTTTAAATAAATGACATAAATGAGTGATAGATAACAGATAAGATTACCGATTACTATTTTTATCTGTCCATCAATTCATATACTATAAATATTATATTAAGTGACCAAGTTGAATAAAATTGATTTATAAATAGATAATAGGTAACTACAGTTACGACAGAAAGTGTTCGTACCCCTGCGTCGTGAGTAGTTTTTTCCTCATAACTTAAAAGTATCACGATTAGGATAATGAAAGTACAGTATATTATAAATAATATACTAGCACACATCTACATAAAGTTTTATGTAAATTGAATGACAAATAAACTATTTTTAAACAAATAACCAAACATAGGAGGGGCAGAAAGTGTTCGTACGTCTTCTTTAATGGTCAGTTGTGTAGCCTTTCAGGAGAATTACTTGGCACAAAAATCTCCTCATAGCCCTCCATGATCGTTTGACAGTACTCGACTGGTATTTTCTTTCATTCGTCTTTACAGAAGGCTTCCAACTCTTGCAAGTTTTTTGGATTACACTGATGAACCCTGGTCTTCAACTCATGCCAAACGTTTTCAATTGGGTTGAGATCGGGTGGCCACTCCAAAACGCTTATATGGCTCCTCTTCAACCAGGATTGCACATATTTTGATGTGTGCTTAGGGTCATTGTCGTGCTGGAAGATCTTGATATAAGTGCCTAATATATCAACGTACTCTTCTTTTTTCATGATTCCGTTGACGCGGTGAAGACTGCCTACACCAGAAGAGCTAAAGGAACCCCATAGCATGATCGAGCCACCTCCGTGTTTAACTGTAGGGACGGTGTTCTTTGGAAGATTTCGTTCCCCCTTCTTATGGAAAATATTGTGAACATCATTGTGGCCGAAAAGCTTTATTTTAGTCTCGTCTGACCAAAGAATACTCTTCCAATAGGTAATTGGTTTATCTACATGCGTTCTTGCACACCTCAATCGTGCTTCTAAATGAATAAGGTTTAAATATGGAGTTCTACGAGGATGGCATGCTTTTAACCCAAAAGAGCGTAACATGCTCATAACTGTAGAGGTGCTTACTTCAACCCCAGTTTCCCTTACTAGTTTTTGTATGTCATTACGTGTTAAACAAGGGTTCTTGCTAACCTTCCTCTTGATTCTGTTTGGAATTTTGGTGAGACGTCCGGAACGAGGGAGGTTAGCAGTGGATCCTGTAAACTTAAACTTGACAGTTATGCTTTGAACAGTAGATTTCGACACATTAAATTGTGTAGCAATACCGGAAAGAGACACACGAGATTTGTACTTTACAATAATTTTTTTTTAAATTACTAAATAGTTGTTTCCTATTCACCATGATGACCAAGCAGGTATTGACGGAGACGGCGCTAAGTTGCCGAAAGTAATTTTTCTGCTGGCTAAATTCCAATAATTATGAATCCAATGTCTAGTTCTGGAATGGTATAGTGCAGATATGCCAACCATTACGATTTGAGCATAATCATTACGATTTTTGGTATTTACATTACGACTATATGCTCATATATACAAATATTACAACTTGTTGCAGCTCTCAAATTATTATATATTACATAGGCCTATACAATAAAGTGATAAATTGTTCCCCCAGGGCTTGAAAGGGGTGAAAATAAAATTTATAGTGAGATATTAATACATTTTGATAATAAATAATAGACACAGTCCAAATGGCTACTTGCGATAATCATGTTTGTGCTTGAAATAATAAAAAAAAGTATTTGTACCTCCGACGTCTACCAATAGTTTGAGTGCGGTGCTTCTCCATACTGGATACGAGGGGGAATTCATATTCACGTTATCAGTACTTGTCAGCCAATCAGCGCTCGCGTAGATGGGTATTTCTCGTTTTTTAAGCGGCATAGAAACACCAATGCGATCGTTCACAAGTGGAAAAAAGAGGCCTCGTTCACCAGATTGTCTTGTTTCTGGCAAATCTAAAAGGACTAAAACTGTGAAAGGGCTCTGTCTACAATCATTACGCTCAGTCATTTAAAATAGTTGTCATCTCTGATAATGTAGTTTATTCGCCAAACTAAACAACATTTCTACGGGAATATCAGTTTTTCACACGTTCTGAAATGTACAAACACTTTCTGCTCCTCCTATTTTTGGTTATTTGTTTATAAACAGTTATTTAATGTTTAATTTACATAAAAATTATGTAGATGTGTATTACTGTAATATTTATAATATATTATATATCTATTAGCCTGATCGTGATATTTTTTAAGTTATGAGCAAAAACTACTCGGGATGCTGGGGTACGAACACTTTTTGTCGCTACTGTAGGTCGTTAACCTATGATAAATATATAAGAATTATGAGACTGAATATTATTTAAGTTGAACAGTCTGAGTAACTTGATAGTATTAAATTTACAATAGGATCTTTTCTGTCACTAAGGGCGAACTTTTCTCACTTTTTTACTTAGATATAGTATAAAACGTCCCATTACAATAATTACATATATAATTATATGTAGCAGTGTTTAGCATTTAGCAGTGTTAATCATTATTTTTTTGTTAAATATTTTCTTATAGGAATTACAGGTGTCTTACTATTTGCCATAATTTGTATCATCTTCATATTCGCCCATCCGCTCATCAGACAAAAGGCTTATAAATATTTCTGGTGCACGCATACTTTATATATCCTTGTGTATATCATGTCTATTATGCACGGATTAGCAAAGTTAACAGGGGTGAGTTCACAGACGGATTTCCTTAAGATTTGTTACATGGTTAGTCATTATATCGTGTAAGATGTAATTAAGCATGATTTTATCACTCATTACTCCTGTGTGTGTGTGTGTGTGTGTACGTCTATATTTACGTTTTCTGAAATGTAACACCAGTATTGCCTAACGAAAAAACTAATTACAATTTCAGCAGCTCCTCCACTCGCTGTGGTTTTGGAATTTAAAAAATAGCTAGAACATGTGGCACAATGTGTATTGTTATATTATGTAAGAAAGAAACCTGACGAAACCTTTAATTGTGTGCACAGCTTTTCTTGATCTTATAAGTGTATTCTATTTTCTTAAATTTGTGCATGATATAAATTATTTCATACTAAAATGAATTTTACTAAATTTTGGAGTAAGGACTCGTGGTTAGGTATCGTTTTAAGTGTAAATTTTAAATCGTTTTGAATCTATGAACTTAGAAAACTAAATTTATATTTTTGGTGTCACTGCATCCCAAAGTAGGTTACATTTAAAAATACTCGGATACGGGATTACCTCTGGACAAAACAAATTCCAAACAGATAGAAAGGCAACAATATCTTACAATTGCTTTGTTTATTGATATAGAATATCACTGTAGCCAGGTATTTCGTATGTAACATATATGCTTGTTGGTGTCACTCTTAACATGGCAGTATATATTAATATATAAATTTGAGTTTTTATTTGTCCGCCAACTACTTACACAGTTTTGAAGCTACCAGGACCAAACTTGTCTGACCGATTCGGGGTGGTTCGAGATTTGCCCTAACCCATATGGTGTAGCTTCAACATGTAGAATGTGCCAAAGGGAACTAAAACTCACCCGGGAGATCATCCAGCTTAAGATTTGAGTCTAGGATTAGTTTTTTAGGGTTTCTGAACCCTAGTCTGTCATCAAATTTTGTAATTGTGTTATCCTAGGATTCTTGGGTCCATCATGTTTACACCCCCACCCAAAAGCTAGCAGGACTAAGTATGACACGTGTTCTCAGGCACCACTGGTAGTGGTCAAAACGGGGTTTGGCACTAAATCCTACCACTGGTAGTAGTCAAAACGGGGTTTGGCACTAAATCCTCTTGGAATAACTACAGAAATAATTGTAGTAACTTGATCGTTTCATTTGGGACTTCTGTGAATCATAATGGGGCCTTTGAACCCTGAAAGGAGAACATATATTTTTTACTAGTGTTATTTATTAAATAGCATAAGATTTACACCCTTGAATGAACGGTTTCTCCTATCAACCAAAATCTGTTTAAACTGTTTAAACAAAAGATCAATAAAAATAATTACAACAACATCTTAGTTGCAAATAACTTTTTTAATTAATATATTGAATTAAAATGCTAGGGTTGCCAATACCAACATTTTCATCACTATATTCTTATCAAAAGGTTATTTTGTTGCAGTAGAAGAAAGTGTATGTAAAGTTATTGACTAAACAAGTTCAGATAGGTCACTATGCAACGTAGTGGTGAAATTATCATCGAATAATATATATTATGTGATTCATATTCTTGAATATAAACCATTAATAAATTATTCATGACATTAGCTACAAAATTTTAAACCATATTTTATAATTAAAAATAATCCTTTATTTTTTTAGGCACCTCGGTTTTGGTATTTTTTTATTGTTCCAGCAATAATATTTGTACTAGACAAAGTTATCAGTTTGCAGACGAAATTCATGGAACTGGATATTCTTGAAACTGAACTGCTGCCATCTGGTAAGTTAGTTAGTCTTTCATGATATGAAAGGCGATTTATAAATGGCATTTATGATCCGATATATTTTTTTTTTTTTTTTTTTAGAAACATAACTTTTTGTTGGCTTTTATTCTTAATTATGACGTGTTTTGTTGTTGTTCACAGAAATCAACGTACGTTATTTCCATTATGGATGAGCTTTTCAAATAAAAATACATTTATTTACGTCTGTAAATAATTTCTAATTATACGTTATTTTGTTGACTATTTTGGGATTTACTTCAGATTTTTTAACCTGAGGTATGTTAATTTTTATTATAATTATCATATTTCACAGATGTTACTAAGGTCAAGTTTTCCAGACCACCAAACTTCAAGTATTTGTCAGGTCAGTGGGTTAGGTTAACATGTACAGGATTTCGACCAATGGAATATCATTCTTTGACATTGACGTCAGCACCGCACGAGAACTACTTGTCGGTGCACGTAAAAGCACAAGGACCTTGGACATGGAAACTGAGGAATTTTTTTGATCCAAGTAATTTTCGCGATGAAGAACTGCCAAAGGTATTTAAAGTTTAACATTTATCAACATTGTTGCCATTGTTTTGTTTGTGGGTATTAAACTTGTATCTTTCAAACCTAATCAGATGGCTAGTCAACATTTAAGGAAATAAAAACACTGCCTCTCTTTGCACAAAACAGTAAGTATTTGAACTGCAGATGGGGCTCCAAAGCATGATACAAAATTAAAAAGTGACATACGTAGAATCACAAATAGGTAAATAAAGATTTAATTGTGGTGCTACTTGGATTGCAAATATTTCACTGTTATACTAATTGGGCAACAAAGATTTAGTTGTTATCCTACTCGAAAAAAATCCTCAAAGCTTTCTGTTTTATTTAGTGTCGTGTTTTTATCTCTCTCACATTACTTCACGAAGATAATTATAAAATGATAGGAATATCGTGAATATTATTCATTGCGTGGTACTTGGGTATCGTTATTAAGCTCTACAACTTTTTTTTTTTTTTCAGGAAAGTTGTCTATATTTCGTTGTGTCTTGAAGCGAGCTATTTACATGTAGCCGTGTGTACAAGTGTTGTACCTGCAACAAAATACGCTGATACTATTATTTCAGCTAAATCTCTAGGATACATTTACACATACAACCATTAGTCTGGGGTTAATCAATACGCATTTCTTTGGTAGTAATTACGAAACCCTAAATGGATTAACTAAAGTTCTACTACAGAAACTTTCGCAAATGTGATATTCACAGCTACTGATCACTGACAAAGTAAAAAGTGCCACATTACAAAGAAGGAATGATAAGGATAAGTACTTCGAAATAAATACGTTAAACAGACCACTGAAAGAATGCGATTGGCCACAGATGTTTCAAACAAACAACAATACAATATTTATCGTTTCACAACATAAAAGAGAACATCGTAGTATTTTCTTTTATAACAAATTTATTGCGTGCGTAGTGTTCTGTTACACTCGCTGGCTGGCTTCTTGGTATTCACAAAAGCAACTACTGGAATGTATGGATTACAGTATCAAGGATAGTGTAAATATTTCGTGAACCTAAGATAAAGAAAACCTGTCTGGTTCGAAGCTTAAGTTGGCTATCCAGAAATGGTAGCTGCATAGCGATAAGCCAGTTTCAGCGTTAAATATGTCATTCAAAGCATCTGTCTGTAATCATATGTTAGCTTGATTGCAAGCAGAAACGTACAAGCATTTGCCTGCTGTGTGTAACTAGCCTAGTCATCGTATTAAGGCAAGCTAAAGCTGTTTAAGCTCTATTCATAAGAGTACCAAAGAAAATTCATGTAACTTTAAAGAAAATACCTGAATATACTTTGAATAATGCTTATTTACGAAGCAGATATGAAGGGTTTTTTAAGATAATCTCGGATTACCACATAGACGTATACACATATATATGTGTGTCTGTGTTTATTACAAACAGATTTCATTAAAGTATTGCAATATTATATATTGCGATCTATTATAGATACCTTGTTTTCAGTTTTGTGGTTATATTCTACACTGTGTTCAACAATCTGATTAATGATTCCCATATAATGACTGCTTCCATGAAAATTTGTGTTTACATTTCAAATATCTATTACTCGTATGCAACTGAAATAAACAGATACAATATGAATATATATTTAGTAGAAATAGTAACATAAAAATACAGCTTAATATTTTTCAGCTCTGTATAGTTATTACTGTGATTCATAGATTCGCTTAGAAGGACCGTTTGGTGGAGGTAACCAGGACTGGTACAAATTTGAGATTGCTGTAATGGTCGGTGGCGGCATCGGGGTCACGCCCTATGCTTCCATTCTAAATGA
Organism: Carcinoscorpius rotundicauda; assembly: GCA_011833715.1. Classification (NCBI taxonomy): domain Eukaryota; kingdom Metazoa; phylum Arthropoda; class Merostomata; order Xiphosura; family Limulidae; genus Carcinoscorpius; species Carcinoscorpius rotundicauda. The sequence continues at coordinate 34,928,909 of CM022398.1, forward strand.
TCTTGTTTTTGGAACATCCACCAATAGATATTCTGGTGTGGCCTGCAAAAAGGTGAATATTTATTGCTATTAACTGTAATTCAAAATGATTTTTTTTATTTTAAAAAAAAGGTTCTAAAGAAATAATTTTGATTTATAAATACGAGATAATAGCAAATGAATTACAAAAACAAAACAAAAACGAACAGAAACGTTCGTTAGTTATCGTTTTTCTCAGGTTTTTATGTTCATGACATGGTGATCAAAGTACAACAATCTTCGATAATCGTGGTTTTACAAGTAGATTGAACAGAGTGAGGAAGGATGATAAATTTTAATGTCAATTTTAATAAATTTCTTGTAAAATTATCTTCCAATCATATAGCTACAAATTGAGTACCGATAAAAGATAATTGGACATTTAAATGTAATGCATATTACTTTGTGTGTGAGAGAGCAAAGGACAAACGTGTCTGCTCCCTTTGAATTTGTCTTCCAGTGGCAGAACGGTATATCTGTGGACTCGTACTGCTAGAAACCGGGTTTCGATACCTGTGATGCGCAGAGTATAGAGACCCAATTGTGCAGCTTTGTGCTTAATTCCAAACAAACAAACAAACCCTTTGAAGTTAGGGTAGGATATATGCTTTGTTATTTTTCTTCTGCCAGTCTATTTTACTAGGTGCAAATATACTCGCATAACACCCTTTCCTGGCTTAGTAGAAGCAAAGAAAACGCACAAGTGAATTTAACTATTGTTTATTGAGGAACATTGAGTATCATTGTGATGGGTAAATCTTAGAACTCCGTAGTCATGTATGAAAAAATAATAACAAAAGGGGAACCCTCAATAACTGCAGTTGCAATTAGGTCTGAAATACGTAAAATATGAAGGTATGAGCTAAAAGTTTGTACTTAAAAAACAAAAAAAAAACTGGGAACTATTCTATAGGCCACTTTGCAGCGGTTGAAAATAATGTAAGATTTCTTTCTTCATGAAAACTTAGAGCAAATATGCAAAAAAAAAACTATTAAAATGAAAAAACTCTCATGGGACCTATCGAATTGAAAAACTTATTTAAACATTCCTCACCAGCAATCGTCAGCTTTTGTCCGTCTTCACTGATATGCTGAAAATAATTACAGTCGCCCTTGATGTGAAAGTTTTTAGTATTCTAGCATTGCCAATTAAAATTCTGAGTTCATAGCCAACAAACTATATTGACATGATATTTAAAGTTTCTTTTTTATATATTGGATACTAAAGTTATTGTAAGCTGAGTAAAATTTTCAAATAGCATTTGTTTCTTAAATAGTAGCTTAATCTTACATTAACCTTTCTTTCGTCGGTCTGTATTACAAATTTATTCAAACCAGCCTTTTAGTAGATCGGTATTAGGAAGGCGACTCAGTTGTCATAAGCCGTGTTGAACGAACTGGAATCAGACCAGATGGAAAAATAAATCGTTTTATCAGAGCTTAAGTTGACTGAGTAGAGCTGGGTTCGAATCCATGCTATAACACAAAATATTCACCGTACTTTAATATGTGGGTGCATTATAATGCGATAGTCAATCCTACTTTGTTTTCAAAAGAGCAGCTCAAGATTGGCTGTGAGAGATGATGACTAGCTTCCTTCACTCTAGTCTATCACTTATAAATTAAGGACGGCTAACGTAAATAGTCTTCGTGTGGCTTTGACCGAATTTCAAACCAAACCAAATTAAATTCACCACAGCCTGATAGATAATAATGTTTAAATTAGGAGAAATTTTGAAAATCTAAACTGTGTCAAAAGAGTTGAGCCCGTTTATATTTAATAGTATAGAAATTAAATCCCTTATAACAAAATGGTAATGTATATGACTAAATAAACTTATAACAATAGGCAGCAGTGATATGTCACTAATGGTATGATAGTGAGGTTAAATGTTGTTTTGGGGATGAATTATTATTATTATTATTGTATGGTAACATTTAAATTGTTGAATTTTTCGCAATTCTGCACTTGGGTTATCTGCGTTAGTAGAACTTAATTTTGAAGTGATGTATTAGAGGGAAAGCAGACTCTTGGGTTACTCTTATTAGACTAAATTGGGGTATTTGATCATTACTTTTATAACATGCCCAAGGCTCCAAAATGCGATTTCTTTTTGACGGAGGGCGGGGGAGGGGGAAAGGAGAAAGTTTTATGTGTTTATTTTTTGCAGTAAAGTAAGCTACAGAATGATCTATTTGTGCTCTGCCCATCACGATTCTTGAAAGGAGGTTTACAGCGCTGTAAGTTCACATACATACCGCTGTACCACTAGGGGAAAACAGCAATGTTCTTATTAACCGAAATACAGATACGTATAAAAAGGTCCAAATTGTTTAGCCCGACTCAGTCAGTAGGTTCCTACGCCTGATATTTACCAGTATCCTTCAGTATAAAACACAGTATTTAGATCAACATCATGACTTTGGGATACCAATGTTACTCCTTCCAATCTTTCCAGTTTTCCTTGAATAATATAAAATTTAACTGAAGTGCTTAATTTCCTCGGGCATATTTCAAGTGTTGCTTACATTAAAATGTGTACGGATAAATACTTTTTGTTTTCTATAATGTACGAAGAATCTCGCATATGTCCTTCAATGACTCGCCAGCATTTTCATCTGTAGGTCTACTTCCTGTGGATATGTCCTTCTCATCGGCACTTTGAATGGTTTATTGATGTTCTGAGGGACGTAGAGCGTAAGGATGTCACCAATGTCTTGGAGATCCATATCTTTATTACTCAGTTTTTCCATAAGTTCGACTTGAGGACTACCATGTTAGTAAGTAGTAGCACAATTATCTGCAAAGTTTTGGAGATCCAGATATTTATTACTCAGTTTTTTATCACAAGTTTCACTTTAGTGCTACGATATTGGTAAATAATGTAGTTATTTTCCAATGCTTGAAATATCCACGTTTTGAATACTCGGTTTTTCCACAAGTTTGATTTAAGGAATATCACTTACCTAAGTTACTCAGTTCTCATTGTTCGACGATATTATATGTATTATCGTTGTTAAACTGTAATTCAAGTCATTATTATTATTATTATGCCTCTCGATTCCATGAAGGAACGTAAGGCCGCGATCGCTTGCTGAATCATTAACAGGCTTTTTTTTTTAAGTGAGTAGATCGTTAGCCTACTGCACAACCCCCAACCAGGAGGAGAAACCTGAGCTGTCCCTAATTTTCCAGTGTAAGACTAGAGGAAAGGAAGCTAGTCATCATCACCCACCGCCAACTCTTGGGCTACTCTTTTATCAACGAAAAGTGGGATTGACCGTCACATTATAACGCTCCCACGGATGAAAGGGGCGGGCATGTTTATCGCGACTGGGATGCGAACCCACGACCCTCGGATTACGAGTCGCACGCCTAACGCTCTCGGCCATGCCGGGCACAATTCAAGTCATATCTTATAAATATTGGGCCTGGCATGGCCAAGCGCGTAAGTCGTGTGACTCGTAATCCGAGGGTGGCGGGTTCGCGCCCACGTCGCGCTAAACATGCTCGCCCTCCCAGCCGTGGGGGTGTATAATGTGACGGTCAATCCCACTTTTAGTTGGTAAAAGAGTAGCCCAAGAGTTGGTGGTGGGTGGTGATGACTAGCTGCCTTCCCTCTAGTCTTACACTGCTAAATTAGAGACGGCTAGCACAGATAGCCCTCGAGTAGCTTTGTGCGAAATTTCAAAACAAACAAACAAACTTATAAATATTATTTTCTTACCCCTATTTCGAATAGATGCTGCGTTACTGTTGAATATGTTTGACGTCATTCTTCAGAACAAACGTGCTTATGTACGAACTTTATTACACAAAGTAACGAGACTGTGACATGTTTTTTTCACATTGTTCTAAAAATAAATATTTATTTCGGAAAATAAATTATCTTTAATACCATTTTGTCCTTTTTCGTCAACAAACCTGAGGTAGGCCTAACACAATGGGTAGTATTTAATTATACAGACACATCCACATCTATGAAATCTATTATTTTTACATTACCTTCCACTTTATGTAAGTATTAAAATTTACCTTTATTTTCTCTTATCATAAACTGTAAGCATTTATAAATCTTCGCCACTTTTATAACGTGTATTATTTCGAAATAACACTTGATCAAGCTTAAACTACTTAGTGTGCAATATGCATTATATATTGATTGTTGTTGGTTTTAAGTATCACAGTAAATTTTTAAGGTATTTTATGTTTATTTTTTAGCATTATTCTAAAGACTACAGCTTTTCCAAATTTGAAACGAGTTCTTCCTTTTTCAGTATATCTGTGAGAACCACTTTCAGAGAATCTCCAACTCAAGTATGTTCACTGGTTTGAAAGCTATTAATCATTTCGGGAGACCTGATATGAACGCCTTTCTCAAGTTTGTTAGAGAACAACATTCTTACGTACGTTTTCTGAACATGTTATACTTTGTAATTGGTTTATGTCATGTGGAAAAGTTAGGACACCCTGTGAAAACCTGTGTATTTTTGAAACATTTTGGATTTATAGATATTAAATCTCAATTTCAACAATACTGAGAGATTGTAGGAACAATTAAAACTAAAGAAAAGACTTTTCAAGATCTTCTGTAAATGTAATTCTACAAAGATTCATATTCTAACTGAAGAAAATGTTATGACACCCCCACATTTATTTTTAGTTAAAATGGTTCAACTCACATACAGGTGTATCACACCAGCGCACATGATTGAAAGATCGTTACTCAGCATTTTGAATGAGGCTTGCTCAATTTAAACCTCAGACATATAGTTTGGTGTGCTCCTGACTGTTGAAGTGAGAGTGAGCACCATGGTGAAAGCAAAAGAGCTGTCTGAGGCCTTCAGAAAGAAACTTGTAGCAGCTTATGAGTCTGGTAAGAGATTTAAAAATATTTTGAAATCAGCCATTCCACTGTCCGGAAAATAGTCAACAAGTGGAGAGCTTTTAAAACAATTGCCAACATGCCCAGGTCTGGTCGTTCAAGCAAGTTCACCCCGAGGGCAGACCGCAAGATGCTAAAAGAGGTCTCCAAACACCCTAACATGTCATCACGAGACCTAGAGCAGGCTCTAGCTACTGTTGACGGGAAAGTTCATGTCTCTACAATCAGAAAGAGACTGCACAAGTTTAACTTGCATGGGAGGTGTGCAAGGAGTAAACCTTTGCTCTCTAAAAGAAACATGAAGGCCAGGCTGAAGTTTGCTAGAGAGAATGTAGATCAGGACTTCTGGAATAATGTTCTTTGGATAGATGAGTCCAAAATTGAATTATTTGGACACCAGAACAGAGAACATATTTGGCATAAACCAAATACAGCAGTCTAGAAAAAGAACCTCATAGCAACTGTGAAGCATGGAGGTAGAAGTGTCATGGTTTGGGGCTGCTTTGCTGCTGCAGGACCTGGAAAGCTCACAATCATAGAATCTACCATGAATTATACTGTGTATCAGAGGGTGCTTGAGGATCATGTGACACCATCTGTAAGAAAATTGAAGCTGAAGCAGAACTAGACCCAACAACACGACAATGACCCACAACATACCAGTAAATCCAAAAAGAACTGGCTGAAAACTAAGAAATGGAGAGTCCTGGAATGGCCGAGTCAAAGCCCAGATCTTAATCCCATTGAGATGCTGTGGGGTAACTTGAAACGGGCTGTACATGTAAGAAACCCTTCAAACATCTCACAGCTAACAGAATTCTGCATTGAGGAGTTGGGAAAACTTTCTTCAGACCAATGTCAGAGACTAGTAGATGGCTACAAGAAGCCGCTACAGTTATTTCAGCCAAAGGGGGTAACACTATTTATTAGGGGGTAGAGTGTTCTAACTTTTTCCTCAATTAGAATATGCATTTTTGTAGAATTGCATTTACAGAAGATCTTGAAAAGTCCTTCATTCAGTTTTAATTGTTTTGTTATATTTCTATAATCTCTCAGTATTGTTGAAATTAAGATTAAGTATCTGTATATCTAAAAATGTTACACAAATACATCGGCTTTCACAGGGTGTTATAATTTTTTCACATGATTGTATATAGTTGTGCATCTTATACTTTTGAAATCATTATCACATTAACAGTCTTTTATTTTATCTCATTAAGCATTTCAGAGACAAAAAACATCAATAATACAACTTTTTGTTGTTATTAATTTATATTTTGACGAGAGTTTAAGTTCCTTATTAACTAAAAGTAATCATTATTTAAGTCTTAATATTTATGCTTTAAAATAAATAGTATCATTTCTGTGTGGTTAGTAAAAGTTTATTTTATTTTTTCTATTGTCTGTTTGTACTTATGCACAAAGCTAAAAAGTGGGTTATATATGCTCCATCCACCAGGAGTGTTGAAACCTGGTAGCTAGCGCTAATAAACCACAGACATACGGCTGTTCCGCTGGGGGGCTAATGTTTGTAACTCCTCTTATTGGAATTTGAAGCATTATATATTTATTTTATGTTAACCCATACTTTGAGTTTGTAGTGTTTTATTTATAGTGAATAATAGTTTTATCAACTTTTCTTGGCAGATGAGCAAGGTTGGAGTGTTCAGCTGTGGACCTACAGCCTTAACCAAGTCTATAAGCTCAGCCATAGAGAGCGTCAATAATTCTAGGAAACTTCCGCACTTCATACATCACTTTGAAAACTTCTGAGCTTGTGCGCATGTGCGTGTTTCCGTGCCATTCTAGCAATCCTGGTCAAAAGCCAAAAAATAAATAAAAATATTAAAATAACAAAGAAACAATAGTTATCGGTAACAAGAAAGATTCCTGTTATTTAAAATAAGAATATTAAATGGATGAAAAGTTGTATAATGCAAATGAATCGAGGAATGTCATAAATATATAATACGAAATCAAACTTTTTTCTTAAGTATTATCAAGCGGACGTGTGAATCTAATTACCAATAACGCCATTTTAGCTGTTTATACATACAATTGTTCTATCAAAAGACGCAAAGATTTGACTCGCAAGTCTATATATCAAAATCAATAATGTATTACTCAAATGTACTACTTAAAAATATTTTGCCCGTTTTGGGGATTTTCATATTATCATTGGTATATAGATACTACTTTGTGTAAAGTACATCAATGTCATATTATTTTTAAAATCTATTCCGTCTAATAAACGTTTGAAACTTTAACCTCCTGGTGTCTAGACACTAAAATTTAAGGTTCAATTCCTGCTGTCATTACAACACAGATAACCCACTGTGCAGCTTTGCGCTTAAAACCGTTTCACACTTATTATTAAAAGATTTGGAAAATTATAGTAATGGAAAATTTTTAATCTTTGCATTTGTAGTCAAATGAACTTTTTTGAAAGTTTGAACAGAAATGCGACTATTATAGAACTTCTTTTGCTAACTTGACCTACAAAGTTTCTAAATTTTGCCAAAGATTCTCTGTTAATATAAAAACAAGTATTCTGAAAGAGATTGCGATAGAAGCTGTGAACTAGAACAAGTGTTTAATTAATGTTTTCGACACAAATGTAACAACCTCAGCGTAAACATATTTATATAATTTCGTATTGTGATTGTGTTTAAGTTACTTACGATAATGTAAAAGTATCGCAAGAACATACTGCGTATTCGTTGTTTTTTAGATGTTTTAATTCTTTGTATTTTGTCTTAATGAATAAGAAACAAACGTTTTGACTTTCGTATGGATTCAGTAATGTGTGAGGCCTGGCATGGCCGAGCGCGTTAAGGCGTGCACTCGTAATCCGAGGGTCGCGCTAAACATGCTCGTCCTCCCAGCCGTGGGGGTGTATAATGTGACGGTCAATCCCACTATTCGTTGGTAAAAGAGTAGCCCAAGAGTTGGCGGTGGGTGGTGATGACTAGCTGCCTTCCCTCTAGTCTTACACTGCTAAATTAGGGACGGCTATCACAGATAGCCCTTGAGTAGCTTTGTGCGAAATTTCAAAACAAACAATCAGTAATGTGTGATAAATAATATCCTTTAGATGTGTAACTGTTTTAGGTTACGATAAAATCTAGTGCTACCTTATTTCGTGCAAGCTTTAAACTGTTGTGTTGATTATAGCAATCTAAGTGTAAGTTTAAGTCTTTCATCCACAAAAATGTTGAAGTATTAAATTTTTTGGATTAAAAATGCGACTTAAAATATCCAATTTTGGCATAAAACTGTTGCACTTTCAAGTCTTTTAGAAATATTAAATCACAAGTATTATTTGCGTTACAGTTTATTATGAAGGGAATATTCACTTTTATGATCAGTTTTATTTTATCTTAATATCTGGTGGAAATCTTTAAGAGTACTACAACAGTCAAATGCGTAGACGTTTGTTTGAAATTTTAATATTGAAATGAAAAATTGCATTGACTTCAAATAAAACGCGTGTCTTTATTTATAAAGATGTTTTATGTAAACTCTCTTCATGTAAAGTGTGTTAAAATAAAGTAATGGTGTATTCTTTAAAGTCCAAAATGTGTATATAAACATTACTGAATCAGTAATTGTGATAAATAATTGTATTCTTAAAGTGCTAGATGGTGCCTTAAGCACCTCTGAGGACATTCGTTATAATCTGAGGATAGTTGTCTATTGGATAAATGAGGTCACGTTTATAGCAATCTGCAGACAGTTACTGTATTGGATAAAAGGGGACACAAGAAGCGGTTCTGTTTTTGAACTGTAATATCCTCTAACGCCTTAGTTGTAATCAAAAGACGGTTCCAGTATTGGAAAAATGCCTCCTAAAACTCTTGTAGTAACCGGAAGGTTTGGCATTGGATGGATTCCTCCAAGAACGCTTGTACAAAACCCGAAGCCGGAGCTGGTATTAGATAAATGTGCTCTGAGAACACTAGAAGCAATATCAAGAATGATAACATATATATATATGGATATATGTGCTCTTAGTACACTTGAAGTAACTTGCAAAAAAATCCGGTATCAGATAAAGGCGCTCCGAGGACACTAGAAATAACCTAAAGATTGATTCAATATTGGATGTACGTGCTCCAAGGACACTTCAAGTAACCTGAAAAAAGGATTCGGTTGGGGATAAATGCCCTATAAAGAGCGGGCTAATATTGCAAGTTTTATCTCAGTAAACCTACTTGAAAATGTAGATATCCCGTTATTATTTGAGCTATAAGTTACAAAGGTTTATAAAATATGAGGAGTCGAAAACAACTCAAAATATGTTCCTCTATTATTGAAAATTTACATCTTGGTATAATGTATTTGTTTAGGTGATTGGTGTTGCAATTTATGATTTTTTTTATGCGATAAGGGCTAAAGGTTGTGCAATTTCTGGAATAAAATGATAATTTTTAATTTCTGGTTATTGTATTTCCTTGTTTAGGGTGGAGTCTTAAAGAACATTAAGTCATATCGAATAGCGTCGCCTCTCCACAGTTAAGATATATAGTGATGAATATTATGCAAATGTGACGTCTGTGATATTGTTATTAATATTTATTCAAAGTTTTCATATATAAATATATAAAAATGATAAGACAAGGAGCGCTGGTGGAGTCTAGAAACTCCTACACTAATATTAGAAAGTATAGCAAGTATCAGCAAAGTATTTAGAGCTATAAGATATAAAATGTGTACAATTTACTACAGTAAGATAACGGTGAGGTAATTTTTTTTGGTTAATTTTGAATTTTGCGCAAAACTACTCGAAGGCTATCTGCGCTAGCCGTCCCTAATTTAACAGTGTAAAACTAGAGGGAAGGCAGGTAGTCTTGGGCTACTCTTTTATCAACGAATAGTGGGATTGACGGTCACATTATAATGCACCCACGGCTGAAAAAGCGAGCATATTTGGTGCGACGGGGATACGAACCCGCGACCCTGAGATTGCGAGCCTTAACCCACTTGGCCATGCCAGGCCCTGAGGTAAAATATATGAAATATTAAACTTCAAGTTGTACATTATATTATATAGAATTATTGATAACTTCTGAGATATAGATAGGACCTCACATTTCAGTTTGAAATGGTCATATCATAAAACAATTTAAAACATGGACTAAATAGTGATAATGCTGTGGTAGTGCAAGTTTGATTCTGGCATTGTAATGGTAACGTTGAAATTGTAAAATCTGTCAACTTATACAAACGCATTGTGACGCTGATAATTAAATTTAACCTTTATGAAAACACCAGTACCTACATTAATGGGTTCTAATCCCGTCACACCAGAGATCCTCGCCCTTTCAGCCGTGGTGGTTTTAAAAGTGACGGTTAATCCCAATATTCGTTAGTAAAAGAGTAGCCTGAGAGTTGGTGGTGGGTGGTGATGACTAGCAGCCTTCCATGTAAACTTACACTGCAAAATTAGGGACGGCTAGCCCAGATAGCCCTTGTGTAGTTTTGCGTTAAATTAAAAAAACAAACAACGTATAATCTCATTTCATTGACGTGTCTTTAAAAATAAAAAAAGCTGTTGATCTCAAGTTTCTACTTTAATTTTCACAAAGTTAAGGCATCGTATGTAAATACGTATACAAATAACAAATATTTTAAACGCTGAAACCAGGGTAAACTGCTAAACCTTTGTATTGATTACAAATAATAAATTTACGTCTTTCAAAGTTAGAAACGTGCAGCAAGTAAAAAAACTTTGAAATGTATCTGGATATAATGAATGAGGGACAAGTGTTTTTTTAAAAAACCCTATTTGAAATCAAGTAACGCCTTATGTCATAAAAAAACAAAGAGCTAGCCCGAGATTAGTTGGACCTTAATGTAAGAACCAAACTACGAAGCACATGACGACAAATGAAAAAGAAAGAATGTGAGCTTTTGTCTACTTTTCAAAAATAAATGACATCATAATTAAGATAACCATAGATGTTCAAATTAGGTCACACCCTTATAACCTTGGACTGGTTGGGGTTATCTTTTAAAACTGATGAACACGGTCATAACCCCAAAAGAATAAAATAAAAAAAATATCTTTTTATAGCTGGACTCTTAATCGTTTTCGAATAGCCTTGGAGTGTGTATGTGTTTTTCTCATAGCAAAGCCACATCGAAACTAATTTTAGCATTATAAATCCGTAGACTTACCGCTGTACTAGCGGGAGCCGTAAATTTCGATTATATATATCTAACATATATCTATCAAATGCTATTATATTGTTTTGACCACGAATACAAATATAGGGGTGGAGAGAACTGTACTGTCTGTTCTCTGTTTAAATAACTACTTCGCGAGATTTGGATGAATCTTCACCCAAATTGGTATGGAGGTTCACTAGGTCCATGCAGGAGTACATACAAATTTTCAGTTTTGTATTATGCAGTTTTTATGGTGTTTGTTACTACTACTTCATTCTTTTTTGATGGACCTTCGCCACATTTGGCATAAATGTTTGTAAGATCCATGCGGAGATACATACAAATATGCGATTTCATATTTTAAGGCGTTCGACTCGTCAACCCTCAGGTTGCGAGTTCAAATCCTGGTCACACCAAACATTCTTACCCTCTCATCCGTGAGGGCGTTGTAATGTTACGGTCAATCCCACTATTCGTTGGTAAAAAGTTAGCCAAAGAGTTGGCGGGAAGTGGTGATAACTAGCTGCCTTCCCTCTAGTCTTACACTGCTAAATTAGGGACGACTAGCACAGATAGACCTCGTGTAGCTTTGCGCGAAATTAAAAAAACTTAATTGATTTCTTATTGAGGGTTCAACATGAGTGAACTACGAGTTGATTTCAGTACAATTTACTTAACTAGCTAATTCTTCAGTGATCACACTCGAGTTTTTCACAGCCGATATTATGCAATATCTTAGTAAAAATACTAATGTCCGATATTAATCCGTTTAAGTTAAACGTTTTCTAATGTTTAAAATCTATAAACGTTCCTGTTCAAATATCTGAAGTTCCTAATTAATTTATAATATACTGTCTCTTGGCGCTTTCATTGGTTACATTTCATAGGCGTGAGCGAAATTATAGAAATTTCAATTTGCATAACAATAGTGACGGTATAGTGGAAATTATATATACATTGTTGATTCTTACACTCGAGATTTTTCTTCAATTTTATTGAATAGAAAGGAATTTCATAATACAGATTTAACAGTATAAGTTAGTTAAATTTATATTTAAAAATGCACATTACACAAACATCGACATTAAAATAGATACATGACAGTAAGTCTGTTACAACCTGTTTTCAGAACTGTTGTTGTACATTGCAGTTCCTGTTTACTGAACTTAAAACAACCCTAGTCACTCCATTTTTAATCCAAGGCCCAGTTAGATGTTTAATTTTATTATAGAAAGCAAACAAATATTTTAATAAGAAGTCACAGCTAAAAATTTCTGTTCCTTTTCATTTTATTATAAGCTTAAAAGTGTTACGTATTATGATTTATTTCTGACAAGTTTCCGATTTATTATGTTACGTACTGATTTAAAATAGAGTGAAATTTTAATATCAATTTAGAAGTTGGTGAAATGTTAATACGTATCAAATTTATTATATTTGCCAACCAGACTGATACACACAATTTTCTTTAACATAAATATATTTTAATATACAAACAAACAAAACAATACAATTTATAATAACGGTTCTTACAGATAATAGTTTAAAGATAACAGTTTTACAAACTTACAGACAATATTGTGTCTTATATTCGGTCTAGAATTTAACATTTTATCAATACTTCAGGTCCACGAGGCGCAAATTATTTTTATGTTGACACACAGGTATACTTCTTTCGACAGATATGCTAACTAGCTCTTTTCTTATTTGACCTCACACCATTACAAGCTGACCTTACCTAGCAAAGACGTTTGTTACGAATTTCGAGCAAAGCTACTCGAGGGCTACTTGCGCCAGCCTTTCTTAATTTAGCAGTGTAAGACTAGAGGGAAGGCAGCTAGTCATCACCACCCACCGCCAATTCTTGGGCTACTCTTTTACAACGAATAGTGGGATTGACTGAACATTATAACGCCCTCACGACTAAAAGGGCAGGCATTTTTGGTGCGACCGGGATTCGAACCCGCAACCCTTGGAGTACGAGTCGAATGCCTTAACACACTTGGCCATGGCGGACCGCAAAGATATTTAATGTCCTTGTAGAAGTAATAACATCCAAAGTAATTCATTAAAGTTGAACAGCTTATAATATTCGATATTTATAAACTTTCGTGGTCTAAATCTTTAGATTCCGATTAATAGGCGTTAATTACAATTATAGCTTCTTAAGCCTATAGATCAATGTCTGTAGCTGACTAATCGTAATATTCTTTTGCCTCTCGCTTCACTGATTTTATATTAATGATGCGAGTTTTTTTGAAACTTCAACAATGTTTTAGCACGTTTTCGTAAAGCAAATATTGTTGATTTAAACTTTCAAGAATCTTCTACAAATTTTGAGAACATGCGGGACTTGCCCAATACACAATCAAGAATACGTGTCGCATCAAGAAAAAACTAAAACTATACAGAAACAAGCGTATGGACTAAAATAAATGTAAAACACTAGACCTGTAACATTTCATGGATTTTACCGATTATTGTTACTGTTTGTTTTGAGCTTTGCTACATGCTTTCTATGAAAGTGCTAAACCAGAAAACATCGTCAGTGGAAAGCGGTTTGAGAAAACTAATGATAATTCAGTTTATTATATTATCTTATTATCATAATCTGGATTTATAACGTAAAAATCACTTTTATCTACTGACTTTTCAACTACACCTTCCATATTTATTTCATAGCCTTCAAAATTTATCATTTTAGTTTTCGCTAAAGGTGGGTGTAGTTAATGAAAGATAATCTAATATGTTGAACAATATAAGGTTTAATAGATTATATTATAAATTTGCAGATCAGCAAGTCAAGATAACCACAGCATGCATAAAATCACGATTAAACGTAATATATGAAAACTACATTTCGATATTATTTGGTGTTACGTAGAAAGTGTGATATCGCCGATTAGTGATTGCTTTTGGAAAAAGTGTGTAATAACCTTTTCCTAGGCAAAATATTCATTCCCTATGATAATAAGAATGAGATTAAGCCAGTGCCTTAAAATTTCCAAAGTGGGGTGGATATCCTTTGTACTTAATTATACTAGAAAAAGAAAAAATAGGGATCAGTTTGGAGTGTCACTATCATTAAAAAAAAGACCTACATATCGTACCCCAGCCGTTATAAGAAAAATGTGCTTGTAATGATGATATTCCACTAACACTATCACAATAAGTAATTTCCATGTTAATTCATGATTTCATGAATTTGGAAGCTAATGAGCTACGAATTGTTTTCTGACATTATAAAGTTTTTAATGTTTGTTGAATCCCCCCCAGTTCAGTTCGTTTTATTAAAGGTTACAACTTGGTTTGAATTTCGCGCAAAGCTGCTCGAGTGATAACTACGCTAGCCTTTTTTACTTTAGCATTCGTAAACTAGATAGGTAGCAGCTAGTCAACAATACCTTCTGCCAACTCTTGTGCTACTCTTTTACCAAAGAATAGTGGGTTTTACCATCGCATAATACTTCTGCAACTGAAAGAGCGAGATTATTCGGTGACAAGAAATCGAACCCACGACCAGCAGATTACGAGCATCACATTTTGAAAATATAGTATAAAGAATATAATATTCTATTTCTATTTTTTTCGATAAACGTAGTTCGCTTAACATTGAATGTTTGATCGTTCTTTAGTTTTATATATTAATAGATTTACAGAACTCGTATTTTACATTGAAACATCATTAGAGCCATAGCAATTACCAAAGACAATAATTCAAGAAATCAGTTAACGGACATTAAATACTTACGTAAACTAACATCAACTTCAAGCCTGAAAGAACAACAAACACAGTCATCGTATCTTTGACCTTTTCTCACATGATAAATATTGTTATGTACATTCAAGCAAATAACTAAAAGTTGGGTGGAAAATAACCAATATTACTGGAAGACGGCAAAAATTATTTGGAGTATTACATAGTAATAAGGTTTGACACAAGATGGCGCTAAAGACAAACAGATCACAATGTAAAGTTAAAAACAAGAAAAACACATTCCTCACCACTCTGAAACTCATTTTTTCTCGTACAATTATTTGTTTGTAAATAAGATGCAACCATTATTTTTTTTACAACACGAGAGGTGTGCAATTTACTAAGTAGACTTTAGTTTGACGAAGCAAGCATAATAGTTTTGAAAGCTTTTAGGGTACAAGTTAAAAATGTTTAATACAAATTGCGGTTTTATCACCAAGCGTTGCTCGATTGAGGGTTAATGTTTCAAAAACTGAATTTTAGTTATTGCTGTATCTAAATGCACCAAATATTTCTGCCTATTTGCCCCCCAGTGGTTCAGCGGTATGTTTGCGGACTTACACGCTAAAATCCGGGTTTCGATACCCGTGGTGGGCAGAGCACAGATAGCCCATTGTGTAGCTTTGTGCTTAATTCAAAATTTCACTTATTATTTGTAACCAAGGATAGCCTAAAAGTTATAGATGTATGGTGTTAATTAGCTGCAATTATTCTAATGCAGAATGTCTCAAAGTGTGTTCCGTAAGAATAATACCCCAGGGAATTTCAACCAATTATCGAATTTGTATAAAAATATTTTTTTAAAAATGTTATCTACAAAATGAAAAATGAAATACATGTTTTAACATAATTAAATTGGTATAAATTCAAATATTTAATTTTGAAATATTTTTTTTCATATACACAGAATCTTTTTCTTTAAAAAAAAGCAAGCCAACATCGATTGTGGGGGCCGCAAAGAAATTTAAGTTAAAACGGATTCTCGGGCTACTAAAATTGAGAACAGTTTGATTAAAAATGAGTAACAGCCTGTATAGGTATTTGTTTTGTCTGTTTGTTTTTGAATTTTGCGCTCAGCTATACGAGGGCTACCTGCGTTAGCCGTCCCTAATTTAGGAGTGCAAGACTAAGAGGAAGGCAGCTAGTCATCACCCTCCACCGCTAACTCTGTGGCTACTCTTTTGCTAGCGAATAATGGGATTGATCATAATATTCTAACGCTCCCACATAGCAGATAGGGCGAATTAACTTTACTACATGAAAACACGCAAGCATGAACAGCTGGTAAACACGTTCATCTACACAGTCCTGTCAGCTCGAAATATATGTCTTTATGACTACTTAGAATACATATTGAAGTTTATTATTTGTTGCTCATTGTCAAAAGGTCTTAATTCGGTAACGGAAATGTGGGCCGAACATCCTACGCATGTCTCTCGAGCAAGTGCTAACGTCCGGAGACTAGACGCAGCACCTTCCTCTCTCACGTGGAAGATTAGCGTTTCTGAGCCAGTTGTGTATTAGGGACAGAGGTTGAAGATTATTTACTAAATTACCGTTGGTCTGCGTTTAGTATCGTACAGTTTGACTACAGTGGTACACGGGTGAACGAAAATGGGAGAAGACTGTAAGTGATTGCTCAAAATGACCCTAAGACGAATTTAAATATTAAGAAATATCAGTAATACACATAAATAGATTACTTAACGTTATAAGCTGGAATGACTGGATATTAATTCAGAATACTTAGAATACACAGATGTAGATACTACTACCGAATTTGAACCTATACAATTTCATTAAAATACCTTTCATACTCACTTCATGTTTACAATAAGCAGTTTTATACATATGGGGAGGCGCGCCACGCATGCGTTGCGATTGGTAAAGACAATTTATGCACAATAATCTCGAGAGAGCTTGTTTAATTTTGCAGCGTCAACTGATTGGGTAGTGGCTTGCGTAATGCTGTTTTGATCCTTGACCTGTTTCAATATTTCGATATAATTTTGGAGCCAAGAGATAATGCAAACTAATAGTTGTATGCCAAAAGTTGTTCTTCAGAGATAGGGCCATTTTGGATATGCTTAAAGGGGTTGAGAGTAGGCCATTCTGGAAGTGCTGGGCACGAGAGGAGGTAGTGAGAGTATATTTGGAGACCGTTTCACTTTCGTTCCTCTTTGTTTGTGCACTTCTACTAAGGTGTTTAATAGCGGTAGAAATTAGCTTGATAAGTCGAATTAAATTTTAATTTTTGACGAAGATGTACGTTGAAATATTTCCATTGTATTATATTATAAACTAAAAGTGCTGAGCAAAATATATTCTGTACTTTATATATTTGCTACAGTGTTTAGGAAAACAATTAGGCTGGTATCATGTTAAAAGGATGGTTCGATGCCTTCCGCAGTGACGGAGGTCCAACGTTGTACAACTACTCTAATCGGACGCCTGTGATAGAAGATATTCAAAACATTGTAATCTACGTGAGTTTCTCTACTGTTTTCATTGCCTTTCTCATCGTATTTCCTGGAATTCGAAAAGAGGTTAGTACTGTTAAGGCATTATTCGATTGTCTGTCGTTTTTCAAGTGATTGATTAGTTTGTACCTATTATTTTACTTGTTTTGATACAAATTTGATATTTGACAAAGCCGTAAACAAAATGTCTGTTCCGTAATTGTTTATTACTATATGAACTGTGTGTGTGTGTAAAAGAACGAAATCCAGTTTGTAAGTCATTCCAAATTATTTTATACAGCGTGGTAGACCTAATGCCTTTTACTTGATTTATTTATTTTAAAGTTAAAATAGAATGTGATATTCAGCACCTGTAATTAATAAAATAATAAATTTGGGCACCAAAACAGCGAGTTAACGACTACTTCCTGGGCTACGGGAGTAAAAGCCCAGCAACAGTACAAGAACGTATGCTACGACGTTGAGCTCTACACAACACATGGGTCTATGTGAAGAGGGGTTAAGTTTTGCTGTGAATATACTCAATGCCATAGTAACATAGTTCAAATGATGAGCTATACAACATAGAATTTGAGAGTATAATTTTTCCACTTAACCTTCATTTTGTCACAGCATAACTAGAAATGGTACAATAAGTACCTTCATATGTGCTTGTTAATGTTTGTATGCTTGTACACAACTACATTTTAGGATTAGTTAATGGGATTATGGTGTATGAACTTAAGTATTTCTAAACATTGTGGCTCTTTCGTGCTCTATTCGTTTAGTTTCTAGAAAAGCAAGGAGTTTGCTAGTCCTGATAAAATATTGAAGTGGTGAATGCAAACGAATTCCACTTCATTTCCACACGAACACGGCACGTTCGTGCAGAGTGCAGGCGTGCACAACTACATTAATCAAACCAATCAAAATAAGCTGAAGCCAATAGAAACGAACTGTGATTGCTGATTAAAATTTTTCATAACAAAATTTCAATTTATAACAAACAAATCGATGTTACCTCGTTATTACTCACCATTCAGGCAGTCATTTTCAAGGGGTTCTCATCCCCCCCCATAGTCCATAATATCATGTTGTGAAAACATTTCGTTCTTTAACTTGTAACTGTGGAGGTGTACTTTTTACTGTGAATACCCTATTCACACTCTTCAGAAAACGACAAATACTATATTGAAAATGAAAAATTACTCCCCCCGTCAACAGTATTTCAACATTTTTGTTTTCTCGGTTACTAACTCTGGGTTCGTTGTCTTTTCTTTATATAAATTTCTTAACTATTAGGTGTTCCATTCTAAACACTTCATAAACATTCAACTAAAAGTGAAGTGTGAATATAAAGCTATATTTAAGAGGATGACCCTTTCCTGTGCGACTGTCATGTTCATTAGAAAGGCCTAGTTAATAGGGTCTGAACTGTGAAGCTGAGGATTCAGGGTTGGCAACCTTGTAGAAAAATCCTACTTTATGCCATGAATGGGTTGGTGGTGATCATTATTGGCTTGCTGCCTTCTTTTCGGTCTTTCAATTCAAAATTAGAGACTGTTATATACAGATATAACTCTTGCGTTGTTTTGCGTGAAATTCTGAGAACTAAAATTACCATAAACAAGAAACGAAACCAACACGTTTAGGTGATTTTAAATGGCTTTATAATAGTAATTCGGAGTGAATAATGTTAGAATTGTGTTTTATGAACCAAGAAGGAAGGTTTGTGTTAAAGGTTACTTTTTATTCTTGAAATCGTGAAACATAATGAATGCATTTGTGTATGCCCCCCAGTGGCTCAGCGGTATGTCTGCGGACTTGCACGCTAAAATCCGGGTTTCGATACCCGTGGTGGGCAGAGCACAGATAGCCCATTGTGCAGCTTTGTGCTTAATTCTAAACAACTAAACCAACTAAACTAAACATTTGTGTATTGTTTTAACGCAATTGTATTGAGTTTTTTCCTGAAAATTCTTATGTTGGTGGTTCTTACATGCATTATCGTATTTTTGCATTTGTTGACGCTCTTTCATCGAGAAAATGAAAGTGGTTTTTCACAAACATCTTACTAACGTTACATGTAATATATGGATATCGTGCATGATAAATATACAGAGCATTTAATTGTTTGAATGCGATACTTTATTTCAAGGAATGTATATACTTTATTAAAAATCGTAACGTTAATTGGAGTTCTTGTTTTGAAATCCAAAATTTTTGGGAAATTTCTCGTTAAATTGGAAAGAGTTAAGTTTGAGTTCTATACATATCTTAAATAGTCGCCTGATGGCGCACGTCTGTGCTTACATGTGTACTTGGAACAGGTGGGGGTATAGGAGGACTTGGTAAGCAACATATCCTATCACCTGTAGAATATAAACATTTATAGAGTTCTATTTCTTACAGAGGTTTTCTACGTTTGTGAGTGTCGCGATTAGTCTCTTCGTTGGAGCAATTATTCTCGGTAAGTTCATGTAACTTTCAGTTTAGTTTCGGTAAATTTTCACTTTTAAGGTTTGTCAGATTATTTAGTACAAATATGGTAAAATTTAAAAAAAAAAACTCGTTAAATTTTTTTTTTTTTCAACAGAAACTATTCATTCTTTTTGTCGGGCCTGGCATGTCCTAGCGCGTTAAGGCGCGCGCTTCGTAATCTGAAGGTTGCGGGTTCGCGCCCGACTCGCGCCAAACATGCACACCCTCCCAGCCGCGGAGTCATTATAATGTGCGGTCAATTCCATTATTCGTTGCTAAAATAGCAGCCCAAGAGTTGGCGGTGGGTGGTGATGACTAGCTGCCTTCCCTCTAGTCTTGCACTGCTAAATTAGGGACGCAAGCACAGATAGCCCTCGAGTAGCTTTGTGCGAAATTCCAAAACAAACAAACAAACCGTTCTTTATGAATCGTTTTGCTTCTTGCGGTCCTGATTATAACGAACTATCTATGGGGGGGAAAATCCCAGAATTAATCGTGTATGACGTGTTCGTATCTCCCTGATAGGATCGTCTCGACCTGTTTTCCACGTGGAATTAATAACAAGCTCAAAACACGGGACGAATGACAAAAATTGGCATAATTCACATTACGTAGCTAGATGAGCATAAGGTATGCAAGTTATCTCTATGTATTGGACTATTGTGGTTTAATGCCTATATCTGTAAGTTAGGTGGGAACAATACGTGCTTAATTAAAATATTGTTTAAACTTTAAATCTGAATAACAGAAAATATTGTTGACCTTGCTGTTCTCGTATTTTACAAATATTGTAATATTTGAAAAAAATATATACAAGCCACATGAATACCTGTGTTGTATGGAAGCTAATTATCAGTTTTGAAATCAAATGTAGTTCTTGGTATTTCATATTTCTCTGCAAACTGCGCATATTCATTCATCTTTCTCTATATCACAGGATACGTGAATCGTCAATCACTTAGGTATATTTAGCCTTTGCTTCTATGTAATACTATATAGGGCACTTGAACACTGTATATCGTATGTTTTTATTTGTGGACACAACTTTTTATTTTGTTTTATGTAATTCTAGCTTATATGGCGAGACATTGCCTAAATGCAACATAAAGCACAACTGTGTAACTAAATTCTGAAGTAGTGGCTACTTTGGAGTACTGATATAGTGAAGGTTAATTCTGCGATTTACTTTTATTTGGGGAAGGCCAATGAACGTAAAGAAAAAATATGCATTTTGCGTTGTTAGACTCAACCGTTTATTAAAGCTTTTAAAGGTGAAAATAAAAAAGTTTAGCATTTTTAATAGAGAAAATGTGAACATTATGAAATTAGCTTAAATACTAGCTGGTTCAAAGTTTAAGACCTTACCAAAAAAGTCCTAAACAGGGTGGAAAATACCCAATAAGAGGTCTTAGTCGTGAGGTGCACGGTTGTCATTACGATTAACTTCAAGCATTTGCTTTGGCATGGTCGATATAATCGTTTGAAGAAGACTAGCTGAAATGTTTATTCCAAAGGGTGAAGATGGCTCCATGAAGGCCATGTAGTTAATGGAATTGACATCCATTTCTATAGACTTCCCCTGCTATCCACTTCGAAACATTTTAAATGGGGTTTAGTTCGGGCGAACACGCTGAATGGTCCAAAAGAATAACGTATTCGCCATGAAAGTCCTTTGTCCTGCGGGCATTGTGGATTCAGCGTTGTCCTGCTGAAAGATTCAATCAATTCTACACTAGCGAGGGCCTTCAGTCAATAAGGATCCTCTCTCCAACATGCCAATGTAGTCAGCTGCAGTTTGACGTCCCTGTATAACCTGAGGCTCCATTATTCTATGGGAAGAGAAAACACCCAAGAGCATGATGGAACCTTCTCCATTTTGTCGTATAGAAAATGTCTCCGGTGGGATATCCTTATCGTGCCAGTAACGTTGGAAGCCATCTGGACCACCCAGATTAAATTCTCTCTTATCAGAGAACAAAACTTCGTTCACTTTTTTACGTTCCATGTTTGGTGCTTCTCAGCAAAATTTAACCGAGCTGTTTCGTGGTGTGTAAGGAGGCGTTGCCTTAGACGTTTACGGTTTTTAAAGCCTTCTTCTCGTAGATGTAGTCGTATTGTTTTTTAGCTGCATTCTGCGTCTGTAAGAGCCTAAATCTGGTTCGACGATCGGCTGGCGTCTTGCTGAACAACCCGTCGAATCCTTCTGCTCAACACCGGCGAAATTTTCTTGGGCCGAACACTTGAAATTTTCCTTCTGTGTCCGTCTGTTTTAAAAAAATTTGCAACAGTAGTTTTACCACGCTTAATCTTGCCTGCGATGGCACATTGCGAGAGACCTTGCTTTTGCAGCTCGACCATTCTGTCATGTTCAAACTCTGCCAACGTTTTAACCTTTTGCCACGATTTTACCCAATGTAACAGGGAGATGTTGACAATGCTAATGCTTGAGCACAAATGACTAAATTTCGTTTCGTATTTACCGATTAACGCTTCGTTTCAGTATGGTTTTAAACTTTTGACGAACTAGTATTTAGGATAATTTCAGTGTTTATATTTTCCATATTAAATGTTAATTTTTCCCCCTTTTCTTTTTGTCATCTATCGAAGCTCTACTCAAATAAGAGGTCGAGTCTAACAACGCAAAATG
Source organism: Carcinoscorpius rotundicauda (assembly GCA_011833715.1). NCBI lineage: Eukaryota > Metazoa > Arthropoda > Merostomata > Xiphosura > Limulidae > Carcinoscorpius > Carcinoscorpius rotundicauda. The sequence continues at coordinate 34,951,328 of CM022398.1, forward strand.
CATATTTTTTTCTTTGTTCATTGGCCTTATGATTTTAGCCAGCAGTGTATGCGCAATTATTTCTTACTGCATCCATTTTCTAATACCAAAGCTCCTTAGGTACGATCTTCATAAATCGTCCTATTGCAAGAAACATTAATCGTTTCTATCGTGCAGTAAAAATAAGAAATCCACGCGTTGCATATTAATGTATTATGCCAAAACTCCAAGCAACCAGTATAATTCTTACTAAAGTAAAGTATTAAAACAGTTAACCAAAATCATTTTTTGAATACTCTTACTTCTGATAACTTAAACGAGTACTTCATATTTTAAAGGTAAGATATGATTTTATAAGGACCAGGTTATTAAGGCATTCGACGCGTTTTCTGAGGGTCGCGGATTCGAATCCCCGTCACATCAGGTATGCTCGCCCTTTCAGCCGTGTGGGCGTTAAAATATGACGGTCATTCCCACTTTTCGTATGTAAGAGCCGCCCAAGAGTTAATGGAGGTGACAAGCTGCCCTTCCTCTAGTCTTGTACTGCTAAATTAGGGACGGCTGGTGCAGATAGCTTTCGTGTAGCTTTTTGCGAAATTCAAACAAAACTAATTTTATAACTAACTTTTAAGGTTTGAATCGTAACATTAAAATTAATTTAATCTGGAGAAGCTGTATTTTGTCTTTTAACTCTAAAATATCTCTTTAGTGAATTTCTTAAGTTTATTTTAAACGATAGCAACTTTCCTCAACCTTATTAATTGTTGTAAAAGTAACTTGATAACCAAGGCGCGATTTTCTTAAATTTTAACAGACACGTGCATATAAATACAAAATCTGGTATGTCTTTGGAAAATGGGAGATAAATGTTATTTTCTGAGATGTTTCTACTCCAGCCGAATTAACATAAATGCAGGGCTACCGTGATGGGAGTTTTTTTTTTTATTTCTAAGCTTTTAAAGAAGAGACATTTTGATATACTCTCAAATTGGGTGTTTGTAGAACGTAGCCCAATATTTCCCATATTTGTTAATGGTACGTTGAATGTTCCGTCGTTATGCAGGTAGTGAATGCGAGATCACAATCAAAAACTAAAAGACTGGTCTTCCATTTTACCAAAGTGTCTTGAGATCCTATCAGACTGTTCTCTTACAAAACAACCCGTTACCGTGACATACCCCCAGAGATTAAAGCGATAGTCGGGTATAAAAATCGTGACGATTTTCTAACTATTACAGTTCAACCGCCTTTAGGCCCTTGTACTTATGGTGAATTCAACTAGGAAGCTGACATGAATGATAAGTACCATTTTTTTAAAAATCTAGGTGTCAGTTCCCATTCTTGTATCATTCTAATTTGAGGTCTACATTTTGAACAAGCACTACAATCGTCTACAGCCCTATTCTTTCTTTCATGTTTGCCAGATTCCAAGAAGTGAAGTTAGCTACTCCTGCATGAACTTCTCTATAATCTAGTCTTGGTATTATCTTCAAAAACTTAACCCATCAACCAAGTCACGCAGAGCTCCAGCCTAACCAATGTTATGTTTCAGATGACTGTTGAGGACACTTTTGGTAGACAACGGATTTGTCTTTTATTCCAATGTATACCTGCTCCAGTGCCTTCAGAAAACTAAATGATCGCTCAATATACATTATAGCTTTTTATAAGCTTGTATCGTGTGACAGTTAAAATATTTTTCGAAAGTAACAACGAAGTTGTTTGATAAAGTGTACCACAATTATTTCGGAATACATTTAACTAGTTTTTCTAAGCAAGCTATAAAAATGATTTATAATCTCACTTCATATCCAAAAAGTCAATTTGACTTGGCAAGTTTTATAACAGCCGAAACTACATTAAAAATATATGTAAAAACGGCTCTTTTGGGTTGAGAAAATATTTTGGGTTTGTGAACCCGACGATGACCGAAGAAGGTCGAAACGCTGTTCGCTCCTCTACATAAAATGTTTTTTACATATATTTTTCTCGACATCATTGAAATTACGTCAGTAAAACTTACAGTAAATTGTGAAGTCTTAACTTTTGCTGCATTGTTTCATCCCATATTACTAACTAAACTTTGTAGTTAAGCTTGCACAAATCCAAAGTTCAGTAAATAGGTTGATTTGTTTTCTGTATTGGATTAAAAACAAAACAAACTCTTATAGTAGCGTAAAGTTGACTGCATTAAGGTGATTTTACAAATACCGCCTTCAGCTAGAAAATTAGAAATTTAAAGAATTTATAACTTAATACAAGATTAGGAAAGAGCTGATTTTTTTTTTTTTTTTTTTAAATTAAAAAAGAGGTTTAACGTTAATTACTTTATCACAGCACCTGGTAATATCTCTAGCACCGTCGATGAAAGAAAATATACTGAGTCAAAAATAAATATTCTAGACTAAGCATAGAAAAAATATTTTTAAAAAAGTGGAGCAGTAACTCATTCTCTTTGCCACTTGTAATGCACTTTAAATACCCTCGCGCTCTGTTTTCGGAGTTAAAAAATAATTTCTTTCTGATTACAAAATCAGAAATACTTCTTAAACATTATCTCGGTGAGTTAAAGAACTGACATAATGATTCTTTGGCAACTATCAAATGCATAGTGCTAAAATTTAGTTAATCCTTCGATTTGTTACGCATAGTTGCGGAGTTCTACGAGAAGGATCTTATGGAATTTGTTAATGTGCAGATAAACACGATTGTATAATCTAATCATAAACTCAAACTTTCAACACATGAAGATTATGATCAGATTTAAGTGGATATGAAAGGTGATTTGTTTTCACTCTTTTAGTTCTGTCATTTAACCTTAGTTATTGATTGCTGGAGTTTAACAATTCGATTTCAAATATTCAACTAATTGTAAAAGTCGATGTGTCAGATACTTGTTTACGGGTGTTCACATCAGAGTTTATGGTCTCGGATAATAAGTTACGCTTTTCGACAAAATATTATTCATATAGAAATAGTTTTTAAGATACATTAATATTTTGGATTTGTAAGCATAATCTTATAGTTGATATCGATTTATTCTTAACTTTCCATAACGTCAAATCTTTTCCAAACATAAACAACGCATTATATGATTGCTGAATTTACGAAAATGAAGTTCGAGTTTCATAATATGAAGCATATTCTTCACGAATTTCCTATTTTGATTATTCTAGTTACTAACTATGGTGCCGCATGGCACGTGGCGTACACGAAGATTTATACCTCTCATCACGCCTTTTCTAGACAGAAGATCGACACGAATATTGGAGTACATGTTGGTTTAAACGGTGTTAATATAACACTTAAAGGTAGCTATAACTTTTACAGATAAGGTTATCAAAACTTTAGTCTCTTCTTCCCACAATAGTTTCTTAACAATACATTGCTTTTGTGTTTCAAAGAAAATTGTAATGTTTTTTGGCAAACACATGTAAAATGTATATTCTTCCGTGGCCTAAGATTTGTGTTAATAGATAGGTAGGTTAACATCTTCTCACGGCAAGAATGAATTAATAACAAAGAGAAGTAACGTTAACGATTTCAATTAAAATAAGAGTAAATCTTAACTAAAAGCACAATTCACAAGCGCTACAGTGGTTTTGAAAACAAATTGTATCTATTATTACTACAAGAATTCATTGTGTGTGTGTGTGTGTGTGTGTGTGTGTGTGTGTGTGTGTGTGTGTGTGTGAGGTACGAAAAAAGTTAATATATTTCTCTATCTTGAACAGCTATGCCGAAAAATGTGTTATTGGCGAATATAAACTACAATGAAAGATTCGGCTGGATTAGACGTAAGATTTTAATTTTTTTTTTGTTCTTGTTGAATTCAAAATAATTTACTTAATAGTTCTGTATTTAAATTTTGTAATGGAGAAATAGTTTGGCAAGCGTGGGTAAAACTTTTACTTTGTATAAAGTTAACATTGTTTTAGATTTATCTCTCGTAGTGGTCACGATTTGATTTTAGGTTAAATAATTCTTATCTGAAGTTTGACTTCTAAGTGACTTGGATTATATAGTAAATAATTACAAGTTGCATAATCTGATTGGCAAGATAATGGGTGTTCATGAACGCTGAAGGAAAGAAAAGACTTAGGCCTACTGTCTCGTCTGGTCTCTAGTGTTGAAAGATCTGACACTGAATATGGCAAATGTAATACGATTAACATGCTTGCTTTCAATCATGGATTATTAATATTACTTCGTTACTGCATACATTTTACTTTAAAAATTCTCAAATATGGTTTGTCAAAACTGGAAAGATTTCAAAACTCTAAACCCAATTCTCGAATAGAAGTTAATATAGCGGGATTTTAATCTACTCTCCACCCCTACTCATCCACTCTTTGCTACAAAGTTTTACTCAATCGAACAACCTTCTGATGCTGGGTTTCGTAATTCATGTTTACCCTAAAAGTATTTTAAGTCTTCACAATGTAGTTGATTAATAATAGAATTTTTTTAAATTCCAGGTTTACTTATTTAATAATTATATATTTTAAGTTACTTGAGGTTTTATCTCTACGAAATGTAACTGTTCTCCAGCCTCAAGTGTTAACTTTAGGAGACTGGTCTCTTTCATTTTTAGTTCTTTTTCGTTAAGAGGAACTATTCGCAATTAGTTGAGTAATGTGATGTATTGTTATTTTGGGTATTTATCAATACATGTTCTAGTTTTAATATTTACTTTCTTACTTCCAGGCTTTCATGTAAAGCTTAAAATTTGAGATTGAATCTTTTTCTCCAACCACTACCACTAGTGCCAATTGGTTTCCAAATACATCTTGAACTGTTCCATCTACGTAGTCTTATTTATCCCTATATGGCGCGATGCCACTTGTATATGGTGGTGTTTAAAATTGCATGTTTTTAATTGTATTCACTATAGATGTTAATATATCTTGTAATTAAGGTTGTGTATTTTGGCAATATAAACATTAATTCTAAAATACAAATCCATCAAAGACTATTTTTTTCGATTGATAATTTTGGGATAGTACGTTTCAAAAGGTTTAAGATCTTTATTGTTGGAAACTGGTTTATAGTTTCTATTGATGAATTTAAACAACCTGAATAATCACTCGGTTGGAGCAGTATCTCTATCAACAAGAATAACGTATTAGACCTCCCGTTTAAAGATAAGTGCTTGGTAGAGCTATCTATGTATACAAGTGGACCTCATCTTGTGCCAAAGACTTGTTCAGGCCTTTCAAGCAATAAAAACTCGTGACAGAAATTGCCTTGTTGAAATTCATATAAAAAAAAAAAATGCATAAACCCCCTATTTCATGGCTAACAGTGCCTTTACTTCACCGAATAATTGTAATCTAAAACAGCAGTCTAGTGTTAACGTTGCAGGCTACTATTGCTAAAGGCAACGGTGCGTGCACTGCAGGACATTTGGTGCTAGAAACATCGTTAAGTTGCTTTTGTCATAGTTTACAAAATGAATTCAATTTCTTTTGTTTGTCGAGAATGTCGCACATTAAATTGTTGGAATGAGTGAAAAAGCTCGTAACAACTTAATGCAGATTTTTCACGAAATACGAATTGTTTTTTTTCAAATTCATGCAAATAATTTGAAATGTACATTCACGGAATTCATCTCCTTATTGTAATGAATAGACGTGTAAAAAAAAACAACAAAAAAAAACAGTGGCCTGAATATACATATCTCAGATAATTACTAACAAACGTGTAATAAAATGTGAAATAACTGAAACTGTTAATTTATCTAAGGTAACTGAGTGTGAATTTTGTAGTTTTTTAGCTAATGTAGCTTTCCATTACCATATTCTCCCGCTTAAGTTTGTTCTTTGAATGTATATTTCGAAACAAATCGATGGTAATACTTATTGCTTATGTTGTATTTACCGCAAGCATCCTATTTCACAGATATTTAGACCGAAAGCTAAATTTGTGTTTTCTCCTCGCTTTTGTGGATACTTAACGAAACGATACGAAACATTTCCTGCGGTATCATTTGCTAACAGGAGCACTACAGATTAAAAACGATATTTGTTGACAGATGTAATGCTTGGTAAATCTATATAGGAGTATTTATAACGAATGGAGTTTTATCATTCTTGTTTTTTATTAGACTTCACTCCACTGCCAAATTCAATTAGAGTATTAATCATTATTTCAATGAGGAAAAGTTCTATTTTTAGCTACGGAAGTGAAAGAGATGTACAAAGAAGCCTTAATCAAGGGTCTACCGTTTCCCATTCTCACCATTGCCGAGTATTTAAGCCAGGATCTAGAAGGGTTCTGTTGGGGACGGAGTTATCGCACAGCAGGATATTATTCCTATATCCTCTTGTGGTGAGTCATATAATTTTGTTTAATATTAGGAAATGGAATTTTTGTATCCAGTTGCTTGGTTTTCTGGCTAGATATGTCATTGATCCAAATTTAAGTATTTCATTTTTTTCCACTTTCTTGAACTATTTCGGGAAATCGTAGCCCCCAGACACATTTCATTTACACGAATATTAAGAAACTCAAAGTTACTTTGAGCATTCCTCGCCTTCTGCTGTTTTCCTCGTAGCTGAAGTGCTTGGGCGCAAAACGATTTCGAATAGTATTTACCGCTTTAAAAAAATAGGAAACCCTGAATACTCTGAACTAGATAGTTGCTGATCATTTCACCTGTTTGTCACGAATACTTTACCTTGCATTAATTTTGATGAGCCATAACTCACTTATTATGAGTCCAACAGCAGTATGTTCAAATGTGCAAGTCGTATTGGGTTAGAATGTGATGGTATATAGTTATTCAAAGTAACTAGGTGACTTTAAATTAGTATTAAGTAATAATTCAGTGTCAAGTTATATCAAAGCCGATCTCAAGAGAACTAGTTCTTTAGAATTTTAATTTCTCTACAGTCAATAATGCGTCTCCTGCCTGCAAGAAAGTGATTAATTTAAACTTGACAATAAATGTCGCAAGATTGCATATAGGGGGCAGTTTGGTTATTCACTTCTCAGAATTTTACAATTCTGAAGATTTGACACTAGGGGATCCCGACTGAATCTTCCACTTTGCTTGTGAAGTTTATATATATAACAAAGAAAATTCGTGTGTTCACTTGTATGATATTCTGCTGAATGGCTTTACTTTCTAAAATAGGATCATTGTTCTTGAACGTATAAAGTCTTTATCCGTTAATTCATGTTTGCACGTATATGCTTAGGTTCAGGAAAATGTTTTGCTTCCATTTTGGTGAGACATCCTTTTACCAAAACATTGTGAGACCGTGTCCGTCTGCGTATCTAAAAGTTTAGTAATTGCAGTTTGTGAAACAAGCAAACTTAAGTTGAGACTTGAATTTCTGCAATCTCTGTACCAGTTTCAAAACAAATATTGAATAGTGAAATAACGTAAACGAAACTGAGCGTTAGATATTCACTTGCTCTTGTATTTGAATTCTTTGTTTAGGATGTGATCCATGAAGTGTGTTTAGCATCGATAATAATTGTACTCAAGGTACAACAATCTTTAAGAAAACCGTTAGGGAAGTATCAAAGGTAATTACAAAACTTAAAGGATCCGAATTGTTTCTTTTGATAAAACTGCGTTTATTGCTATTGGAAGAATCCGATTTGTTGCGTTATGTATTACAATTCGAAAGCCTGAAATTTTTTTTTTTGGAACTTTTGAATGTTTATGTATCAAATTCTTATTTGGTTATAAGACACACAATTTTCTTTTAGCATAAATATCTTAATACACAAAACAACAGTGTGGCTAAATCTTTATTGCATATAGTTACTATAAATTATTTTATATACACAAGTTTTACAAACCTACAAACAGCACTGAGTATCTGATCTGAACTAAATTTTATCAACGGTTCACAATAAGCGAATGCATTCTGTATTGATGCACCGATACACTTCAGTTAGCGACAACGTAAGTTCTTCCCCTTGGTACAGCAGTATGTATGCAGACTTGTACTGCTAGACACCGTATTTTAATATCCGTGGTGGGCAAAATACAGAACCCTTCGTTGCTCCGCGTAATCACAAACACGTGCAAAGTTTTTTTTTTTTCTTTGCTGAAACTGTGCGATATTTTCGTAGAAGTACAATATTCGAAGCTAATTCATTGAAGCTAAACAGTTCGTAATGTTCGAAATCTAAATGCCTGGTAAATATCTATTTTTTTTTTCGATTAATAAGTGTTTGTTATAGCTGTAGCTTGCGAGGTTTATAGTATACTAAATATTAAGTGTAATCAATAATATTACTGTCTATTGACGCGTCGATTTATAAATATTTATGGTGTTATTTTCTAAAGTTCAGTTGACAATAATATTCGAAGATGCGCTATTACTTTCGTGAAACGTGTCATTGATTCTTACACTCAATCTTCTACAGATTTAAGAGTATGTTACATCCATTTCTAAATGTATATTAAACTGAAACATTTAAATGTAGTAAATCCATTGTATCTTCCTCCCTGGAGAATGAAAACTTGGCATTAGACAATTTTTAACTAATTATGTTCATTCATTACAATACATTACTTATAATGCATTGTCAAAGACTTGTAACTTCAAAAATCGTAAGTGTACAACATAATCAATGCAAATTACCTAATCAAAAATTACACACCATGTAAGTGCATTACTAAAAATGCTATCAGTCACCAATGACACGACCGAGGGTAAGTTGAAAGGAGAAACCAGAATTTTGATTTTGTTTCCAACCAAGTAACAAGTATTAAGAGTTTTGCAAAATTGAGACTCATCTTGCCTAAATTTTTGACCAAAAGAAATATCTCTTAAATTTGTCACGTGTCTTATTGACATCTAAATCTCCTTCTATGGGGAAGGATGTTCATGGGCAACTTTCAATATTTTGGAACAACTTCCTTCGGAACAATTATTTGAAGACCTACTTCCAGCCTTCTGAAGCTGGTGCATTAAGTGATCTACATTTTTCTTAAGTATCCCATTTTTCAAAACGTATACATTTCGAACTTTCTTAAATTCATTCTTTTGGCGTGCATATTTAAATAAGATCTGCAGATACTTTTCTTGCTCGACGATAAGTTAACTTCTAGCAAACGGAATTTCACTAGGTAAACCAGATGCCTTGCATACATCATTTTCAGTTGTACAACTATTCACAACATCCCGTCAGATAAATGCCTGAGATAAATCTATAATATCGTCATCTGAACACGTCTCCTTTGTTTTTGAGTTAATTTATTAGCCTGGGCTCAAGTGGCAGCACACAAGAGACTCGTCTGGATTCTCCTCTACGATAACATGCTTAGGTGAAACCTTGATCAGCTCGCTAACCACTTCAGAATCGGTAACATTTCCCAACAATAATGATACATCGTTATTTGGCATAATAGATCCTACTGCAACCACAACTGGCCTCTGAACTAGGTCTGATCTTAAATAGATGGTATGAAGAGGAACATTGGCATCTTATTGCGCAGGGTATTGAAGATTGCTTTGTTAAAGGCAATAGTTATTTTTAAAACAATGACCGAGTCGCTCCACTACCACGTAGAAGCATAGTGGTAAGACACCGAATCAACAGACACAAAAGATTTAGTCTAAATTTTTCCTTAACTAGATCGTCTATTTTATTGGTGGCTCAATCAACATTGGGTGATCGGGTGAAACTGCGCCCATATAGGGACACAAGTGCACTGAGTGTTGCCAAGGGTTTTTTACAAACGCCATAAATAAAATATAATGACTTAGTTTTTAACAAAAATGGCATAAGGGCCTCGATTGTTTTATCCTGATTCTCAAGATTTTGAACTGGAAGAGCTGGAATTTGTAGAATCCTCATCTTTCATGGGTTAAACGTTTTTGCTGAGATGGCTGGAATTTATTTTTTATGGAAAGCGGTTTTGTGTTAAAATGTGCTCCACGGAAAGAGCAGTTGCTTCTTTGAGGATTTTAACTTTCATTTCCTCAAAGAACTTTAAAACTCTGTATAAGTGACGACCTCAAAACTTGCTCAGTCAGACATTGTCATAGGTTGTCAAAATTGTTGCCAGTCAGCATAAATTACAACCACGATCAAAATAAACCTTTTTGTGGAAGAAGTGTGTAAAGATTAACTATCTTGTTTGCCATAACCTCAATATTTGCCGATAAGCCTCTGATGCTAACTTGTTTGCTTTAAAATCAACTCGTTTAACCTTCTCATAAGTGGCTTAATCTTCTAGAAAGCGGCATTAGCATCATGTGACTTACCAGTTAAAATACTTTAATGATCATTTTGGTGGACCATTCCGTGATTTGGTAACTTTCTCGAAATGTTCGAAATATTTATGAACTTCATTATCATTAAATGGTGGTACTTTAACATATCGATTGAGTTCAAGGTTGTCATTTTGCCTTGATCAATCGCAGTTGAGTCTAACTTGCATTTTTTTTTTCAGACTAATTTCTTGCTCGGCTTTGATACAAGGTTGTTTAAGCCCGATTTCTGTTTTAGCTGGATATTCAATTTCCCTTATCACTTAACTCGTATTGGCTAGTGGATACACTAGAGCATTTCCTTAGTGCTTTCTCAGACAGCAAATACTGACTAGTTCCAGTAATGTTTTTAGTTCTTTTTTATAACTGGTTACTTCTAAAATTTTGGCAGTTTTGAGCACTTTTGTTACTTCTTTCTAATTCTAGGGAGGGTTATTCAAGAAAACCTTTAATCGGACATGATCAAATTTTGATAACACCTATAAATATAAAATGAGTTGTGATTTGAACTTTAATTTAGAACGAAATTTTGTCCCTGATTTGATCTTGGGCGCGAACTCCAAATTTGTTACATACTAATTTGAAATAGGCTAAAGTTTTAACTGAGAAGGTAACTGAATGTTTATTAAACTTGTATTGACAATTTTTTTTCTTAACACATTTCAATATACAAACAACACAATTCAACTGTTATTACAGGTAGTTACTACAAGTAATTTATATACAAAAGTTTTATAAACTTGTAAACAATACTGTTTTCTATCTGGTCTGGCACTGAATATTTTATCGACGGCTCATAATGAGCAAATTTTGTATTGATGCACCGATACATTTCATTTAACGAGAAGATTGTTATTTTTCACAAGTTTGTTTTTCTGCTGAAGTTGTTTTCATAGAAATGCTAATGTTCGAAGTTTACAAACCCTTTAACTTCAGTGAGTTAAGTTCAAAATCGATAAACATTCCTGGTAAGTGTTTGCAGTCTTTTAATAAGCGTTTGAGTTATAGTTTTCGAGAGTTATAGCATATTAACTGTAACAAAACACCAATATTAAACTCTTGGTCTGTCAATTTATAAACTTTTAGGGTAAAGTTTTTGAAAGTTCAGTTGGCAACAATATTTAAAGATAAGGTATTGCTTTCATTAAACAAGTATTGAGTCTTGCACTCTATTGTACTCGTACAAATTTAGAGAATAGGCGGGACTTTTGCAGTACACATTTAACAATACGAAAGTTTCTAATATATTAAACTAAATATTTTATCGTAAATTCGTTATACATGTTAACATTATGATCATGCCTTTTGTTTAAGGACAGCCAGAAGGCTTGTTTGTTTTAACGAAAATCCCTTGAGGTGGGGGGGCTTCTCTATATTGGGGTGATTACACGAGAAATATACGTGAATACATCATGAACAAGTGAAATGTTGAATCTGATAAATGCCAAACACTAGTTTCACATCAGAGCCAACAAACGCGAACGGTGAGGTAAAACTGTTTTAATTATTTCTCTTATAACAAAGCCATATCGAGTTCTGCTGAGCCCACCGAGGGGAATCGAACCCCGATTATAGCGTTGTAAATTCGAAGACCTACCGCTGTACTAGTGGGGGGTTACTCATTTAATATCCTCTTAGTTTAATACAACGGTAAACTATTAAAATGCACAATCTTTCAACAACTGCGAAAAATTTTCAATTTTAAACCTTCCGTACTGGGATGAGGAGTGGGGTGAATCAAAGTTTCTTATTTTAGCATAAAGCCCTGACTCACATTGTGATAAACTGAGAAATAAATCCTTAATAAATGCGCCCTCCGCTAGTACAGCGGTAAGTCTACGACTTTACAACGCTAAAATCAAGGGTTCGATTCCCCTCGGTTGGCTCAGTAGATAGCCCGATGTGGCTTTGCTATAAGCCACACACACACACACACACACACACACACACACACACACACACACACACACACACACACACACACACACACACACACACACTTTTTCTATCTTCTTGAAATCGCATCTAACTTTTTGGTATTCACAAATTTATTTTAAATAAATTAAATCGTAAGAACATGACTAAATGTTACTTATAACAGTTAAAACTATTAATTTTCCACTTCAACTGAAATCTCGTGGTTCTTAATATTGATTGTTATTAATGTTTTTCACCAGGACGGCATTTGCCTTGTGGCTGCTGATGAATATTCTGTTTTGTACCGTCCCAAGATATGGAGCTTACTGCATGCAGATTTTGGGCTGTGTTATGATCCTCACGAACGCCATCTATGCTCTTCTTTTACCAAGGAAACCATTAGTAATACCTTTTGAGGGAGGACTTCTTAGGTTTTATTACGGGTGGTGTTTTTGGTTGGTGCTTGCAGCTGGTAAGTTCATTTAGTTACGAAATAATTTTGCCATTTTTTAAAAATAGTACTCGAATTATAAATATCTTGCACCTTTAATATTCTTAAACTAGTTAACCAACATTAATAATAAAAATTTCATAAAATTAAGTGTTATTTCTCACTTCACTACTTCTAGTCCCCAGCGTCACTCAGTGATAAAACAATCTTAAAACTAAAATTCATGGTTCGATTATCGTGGTGGACAGACAACTAACCTACTGTGTAGTTTGCACTTAACAACAAATGTGTTTGTATATTTACGTATCTTTAACTTCCAACTATGCTGCAATAGTATATTTATGGATCGAAATCAATACAAATAAAGAATTTAAAACATTGGAGCCTTATGCAAATTATAATTTAAATTTTGTTTACTGATAAATACAACATTAGACTTTCAATTTATATACGATTACTATTCTGAACATGAAAGTTTGACAAGCTTCAGTTAAAAGTACTTGTGTTAATATGTTACTTATGTCACCTTCAACTTTCCGATTTTTGAGTTGAATCGCGTTCAAACCGTATGTTTTCGGCTAGTAGTATACATACTAGACTGTTCTTTCAGAAACTTGTTTAAACAGCAGTTTCTGAGAAAAACTAGAAAACTAGTTTAAATTACTCGTGGAATCGCTCGTGCCTAAAAGATTGTTTCAGAGTGTAACAAATAATGATCAAAATTACGTCTATAAAGAGAATAACCTGATTGCTACACGTAACTTTTCACTTGTTGCTAAGTGACAATGCTGCAAAGTATGTCTTAAAATGTACGTAAGCCTTTAATCAGTATTATGTAGCTCTCATTAACGTTTTGATAACTGAAACGGCTACTCGTTAATTTAACTAAACACAATTGAATGAACACTACGTATATCTCGGTCTGTTTTACCTTCAGTTGATGAGAATTAACTGTGGTTCAACCCATAAAACAAGATAAGTCCGTAAACTTACCGCTGACCAACTAGGGAGGGGGGAGTACTTCTAAATCATTTGTAAGTGTAATTACCATTCCGCCATCTTATAAATCGACACATTAAATGTTTTTTGGAAAGTACAAAAGTTCAATGATATTGGATTCAATGATATAAACAAATTTATATTTGTTTTCATAAATGTTATAATGCGGGGGGGACATTTAAACTTGATTTTTATTACAAAATGAAGACATTTTGATAACTTTCCCAGATAAAAATTGCAGGATTAGAAAATTTGTATGCTTACATTGATGATGTACTTGTAGTAAGCAGTGACTGGTCTGAGCATTTAAGTCGCATTCGTGCATTCTTTGAGAGGCGTTCCAAAGCTCAGTTGACTATCAACCTGTTAAAAAGCGAATTCGGTAAGGCAACAGTTGTGTACTTAGAACATGAAATTCGTCGGGGTGAGGTGAAGCCTATCCAAGCTAAGGTACAGGCAATAGCGGAGTATCCAGAGCCGACGAATAAAAGAGGTATTATGAGATTCTTGGGCATGGCAGGATATTATAGGAAATTTTGTCCAAATTTTTCTGATGTGGCTGCACCTTTAACAGCCTTACTAAAAAAGAATGTAAAATTTTCCTGGAATCAAAATTGCCAGACTGCCTTTGAAAGGATCAAGGTCATGCTCATGAATGCTCCAATCCTCAAAGCTCCCGATTTTGACAAACCATTTAAGCTTGCTGTAGATGCGAGTGACATTGGTGTTGGTGCTGTGTTGTTGCAAGAGCAAAATGGTGTTAACCATCCTGTGCGTTACTTTTTCAAGAAAACTTGATAAGCACCAAAGAAACTATTCAACAATTGAGAAAGAAGCACTTGCATTGTTGTTAGCCTTACAACATTTTGATGTTTATTTGTGTTCTTCACCATGGATTGTTAATGTTTACACCGACCACAACCCACTCGTATTCGTGAACAAAATGAAAAACAAAAATCAAAGGTTATTCAGGTGGAGTATTATTCTCCAGCAATACAATGTGTCCATTAATCATTTCCATGGTTCGGACAATGTCATCGCGGATGCATTGTCACGGTAATTAAGTTGTTTAGTGTTTTGTTATAATTATCGGTTAACTAAAATTTGTTTCTTAGTTCAATGTTATGTATAATAAGTAAAAAAAAATAATTCACAAGTTCCAAATTTGTTTGTTTTTTTGCTTTTAAGGGGGAAGAGTGTTATGTAAATGTTTTGTAAACGACATGTCGTGTTGTTTGGATTTTCATATTTATTATTGTTTCGAAGTTTAAATCAATAAAATGTTGTTCATTTAAAATAACATTTAGAAATTTCTAGAATTAGGTAGATCAATCATATGTTTATAAATAGAATTATATTTGGCGGCCTAGTGTCTAGACGACGAGTCTCGTGCAAAAACAGACATGCGCGGATTGTTCTGGAATTCTGTAAAAGTTACGCGATTGTTCGAGAAAACAGTAGGCCTAGTGGTATAAAAACAGACGGTGACGCGAGAAAAAAGGATAAGAGTCAGTCATTCGTTTGAGAAAGTTTAAATGTTTGCTGTGTGTTTATTAAACTTGGATTTGTGACTAGAGCTAGATCTACAGAAGCTGTGATTTTATTTCGTCAATCTTTACGATTCATTCAAATTACTGGTTATACTGAAAGTCAACGCGTACAGTACTGTTTCGGGGAGACCGGAGCGGAAAACGACAAGTTGAAACATTCATCGAAAACACCGTAAAAAGAACGTCATTCTCCATTCAAACTTCGAAATTTCTTCTTGGGACCAAATTCACACCCTAGACTGGAATTTTGGATTTCTAATCTGGACTTTTGGACTTTCATTCTAGATCATATTATTAGATACAGGCTAGTATCATTTTGTATTGTAGTTAATTTTGAAGGTTTAAACTGAATATCTGTCATTGTTATTATATAATTTGTTATATCTGTCATATATATAATAGCTTATTGTAACAAATTATACAAGCTGTTATCTGTGTCTTTCTGTTGCGTTTAGTCTACGAAAAACATAACACATAAAAAAACGTAACAGTGCAAAAAAAACTTTTTTCCAGAAATTTAATGAAAGGTTAAAAGGGGTTAATTAATTAAACAATCTGAACTTTTGAGGAGTGTAATCTGATTGTTGTCTTCTATCGCTTTGTTTTAATCGCTTGTTTAAATTTATTTCTGCTATGAGTCTTTTGTCATCTGATGCATTACAGGCTTTTCCTTTATAGCTTCATTTGTTTGGTCCTTGTTTGTCAGCAAGGAATCATGGTGTGTACACTTGTTTGCGCGAAATTAAAAAAACTACACGAGGGCTATCTGCACTAGCCGCCTCTAATATAGCAGTGTGGTAAGGCAGTTAATCATCACCACCCTCCACAAACTCCTTGGCCACACTTTTACCAACGAATAGTGGGATTACCGTCACATTATAACGCCTTCCCGGCTGAAAGGGCGAGCATGTTTGGTATGATGAGTATTCGAACCCGTATTCCTCGGATTACAAGTAGTGTCTTAACTAGCTGGCCATGCCGGGCCGATTTTTCTTGTTGCATACTTGTTCACCTCGTTAAAGAAGTGTATAACTGTGGTCATGGTTTGTCCAGAACGTGTTGTAGGGGTTCTTTGAATGTTTTACCTTTTTATGTACGAAAGTTTCTAAAGCCGAATAAATTCGGTTTGAGTTAATTTTCCACAGTTTTGTCGGTTTTATTTAATTGACTATCAGTGATCCGAATTGTATTGTTTAACTTTTTGGATTCTTTTTCATGATTGCATTTGTTTCAATACTGGGATCTACTTTTCATGTATTGTCTGCGTAGCTTTCGCCTTTGTGTGTGTTTCTTGATTGGGCAATGTTTGGGTATTGCTAGTTTCATGGCTTTGAGGTACTCAGTGATTTTGTTTTGTAGCATTCATCTATTTCATTTATTCGTGGTATTGAGCTTTGTTTTTAAATCTGGTATCGAAATGTGTTCATTCCAACTAGCTTCTCTATAATTTAGTTTTTTTGGTTAGTATTGATTTTGTAGGAGGGATGAGATTGAAGATACGTCCTATAGAAAGGGGATTGTTATCTTGGTCTTGTTCGACTTGAATGAATATTTGGTTAATATAAAATCAAAACGATTTCATTATGTATAGTACTGTATGAGTATGACGTAGGCGTCGGGGTGGCATTGAATAGTACAATATTTGTTAGCTGTGAATTCTCACATACGTGTGGCGTTTTTGTATGTAAATAATCGGTTTCTAGTTGGCCACCTATGAATAATGAATTGTATGAATGGGTGTATTCAATAAGCTAACATTTAATATTTTTTGATGGTGAGAACTAAATTCCTGTTACCGTGACGTACGTGTTTATCAATATAAACATCGATTGCTGTACACTTATTAACAGACCACCTTGTAACTAAAAGCAAATAGAAATGACCAAAATAGAAGAACCAATTATACATGTCAGTCTGTATTTAAATCTATTTTTATACAAACAAGTTTCACATGCAACTAACAGATCAGGCTTCTTTATCTTTAATCTCAATTCCTTAAAGTAAGTGCACCTTGAATGCGTTTCAACTTATAATGATTCTGTAAAAAATGTTATTGCTTGTGTTATATATCTTTATTTTTATATTATTACTATTACGAGATTATCGATGAAGCTTTGTTTGACGTAGTTTTAAATATTGTGTGATAAGATCTGAGTGTGCTTTTCAGAGCGTCCAAAAGTGTTTCCTGGAATACTCCAGTTCCTAGTGTTACTGTTCCGAGTGTCGGTTTTTAGTTTTAGAGATCTGGGAGGTTTCATGTTCAAAACCTGTTCCTTCTTCCTACACTTGACTAACATGTTCAGTATTTAATTACTATCTAAACTAGCGTTCTATGTGCTTTCACTCTAACCCTTTTCAGGACCATATCCATGAATGTAATTAATATTGTGCTAAATCCTTTAACAAATTCCACGCTGCATCAACAGGTCCAGTTGTATTTTTTATTCAGTTAGGTTACATGTGAACGCTTTAGACTAAATCTTTCTTAATACTATCACAATAAATTGAAATTGATATCCGTGTCTAGCATTATGTGACCTTAATTTAAGTTTTTATATAAATGTCCATGAGAAAGTTACTTTCTGTTAACTTGATCGTATTTACACGATGAAATTTGTGCTTTTGCTAATTTTTTGTGAAGTTAATCGATGAACTATGTAAAAGTCGTCTACCAAGTAATTTCTACATTTGTACATAAATACTGAAGTTGATTTAAGTACTCTACTCTATATGCTGTTGTGAGTAGTATGTTCGTTTAGTGTTTGTAATTTAACTTTTTGTGGTGCTATAATTATCCCAGCGAGTACTACATATTCTCTGTTACTGGTCGCATATATACTTTAAGACTTTTCAGATGTTGCTCCACTGTTTATACCTGTTTGACTCCTTGGGTAGTTTGTACGCTGCTAACTTTGATTTTTACATTGTTCGAGTTGAATCCATGATAATTTTATGTTGAACCTAAGAATTTAGCTAATTTTAGTCTGGAGAAGTATTCCACTAGTATACAATTCTGGTAGGTTTTTGTGATTAATTACCCGTTTTAGCGAAATGAACAGTCATCTTCGGTACATTGGTTTTAATGCAATATTTCTGGTAGTATTTTGTTATTCTAATTAATTGATGTTGAATGTTTGTACCTGCAACAGAGGTGGTAACACATTACAAAATTGCTGTATCTTCTGCGAACTTCTAAATACCGATGATTCGGTCATTTGAATAAATGATTCAGAAAAGGTTTCTCCTTCCCTTATTTATACTTCCCGTTATTTAAAAAGGTGGATAGTCAATGAATAATCACTTTCTTTTTTAAGAATATATGTTTCTGACACGAGTCAGGTTCATTGACCTATTCCTCACCCGTGGCTGCTGTAGAATAGATAAAACGTGCAGATCAAAGTAAATCGCACTTTATCCGACCCCTTTGAGGATAACATCCATCTACGTAGTGTCAGTTACAATCATGTTCACTTATGTTTATTATATACTTCTGTACTCCCAATCAGTTCAGTATGTTTTCAGCTTACTTTAAAACTGATGTAGGTTGCATTAGCTGCCTTAATTTAGCTTTTTATTTCGAAAAGTTGTTAACAGCGAAAGGTAGTGTCTATTTGCATCGTGTATGTAATAACCATGAAGTAGGTAGTTTTTATTTTCTATAAAGTGATCGAGGTAATTATGCAAGACTTTTGGCGATAGTTTACGTTTACAGATCTGAAGTTTTAATTTTAATTTCATGTGCGAGACGTGATTTGTTGTTGATGTTAGTAATATGCATTGACATTCTACTTCTATACGTTACCATACAGTAGGTGACTTACTTCCACCTGCTATGTATGTAACATCTGCGGCATCAACAACTAAAAAAAATGTACGTACGTATCTCATCAACAGTGAATGGGATGTACAATCTCAGTAGTTTTGAATTAAGCACAAAGCCACACAATGGGCTATCTGTGCTCTGCCCACCACGGGTATCGAAACCCGGATTTTAGCGTGTAAGTCCGCAGACATGCCACTGGGGGGCTAATTTCAGAGTATCGAAAGTTGTAAATGAATGTTATTAAGGTTTTTCCTTCCACGATGTGTCTGTTCTAAATTATGACTAATAGGTGTAAACGTTTGCTTATACAGCACATTCGTATTCCTCTTGGATGAGGGGTGGTCAAAATTTAAATGAAGACCAAAGCTAAGAAGTCTCGAACATTTTTACTATTAACTAATAGAAGTATTCGTAAAACAAAATGAAACATTAACGTATTTGAAATATAGCTTTAAAGAACCACTTGTATGTCACTTTTTATTATTAATCTGGCAATATCTTAGAGTAATTTGCGTTACATTTCAAAAGTACTAGTCACATCGGTAATCATTTTGTGTAACTTCATCCTATTCCAGGTTTTTGGTGAATGATTAAAGGAGGAATGATAATTGCACTGTGTATAGCTGTCAATACCAATGCATATTTTTTTAAACCACCCAACAATAGTACAAATGTTTAGTCGCAAAAATTAAGAAATAATATTTTAGACTGCACTTGTCCAACCCATATTCATAAAATGTATACACTGGTACTTCGGTTCTCGAACAATTCGGTTTTCGTACATATTATTTGAAAAATACAAATCTTGGTTGTCGAACAAACTCGGTTCCCGAACCAAGCTGTCGTAGCCCAAACGACCCTTCGACCATTTTTGGCCAACGCCAAGCTTGTCCAAAACATTTTAGCCGCACCTGTCACTCCGTCCACACTCCCTAAAATCTGTGAAGGTTCTCGTTTTTCCTTTGTTTTTTCTAAATATTTTAATTAAATAAGCCTTCATGGGATCAAAGAAGGATAATGAAAGCAGCAAACCAAAAAGAAAAGCTGTTAGAGCCACAATAGAGGTGAAAAAATCTCGTAGCGAAGTATGAAAGTGGTATTCGCGTGTCTGATCTTGCTACACAGTTTGGTATGACGAAGTCTACAGTCTACACAATACTGAAAAATAGTCATCAAAAGAGCTGATGTTGCAAAAGGAGTGATAGTACTTACGAAACAGATCACAAACAATGGAAGAGGTAGAAAAAACTATTGATTTGGGTAAACGAAAAACAGCTGGTGATAGTGTTAAGTATATGTGTAAATATTTTGTAAGCGACAACATGTCGTATTGTGTTTGAATTTTCATTTGTATTATTCATTTTTCCATATTGATATTATTGTTTAGAAGTTTAAACTAATATTTTGTTATTCATTTCGGGTAACATTTTAGAACTTTCTCGAATTAAGTAGGCCAATCACATGTTTGTAAATGAGTGCTGGTGACTTCCTGTCTAGATGTGTAGTCTCGTGCAAGAACGGATATGCGTGTATAGCTCTGGAGTTGTATGGAAATTGCGAGATTGTTCGAGAAATAGGCCTATCGGTATAAAAAAAGACGGTGACGTGAGAGATATTCAGTGATCAGTCATCAGTTTTATTCGAGGGAGAGAGATTCAAACACCAGTTTCATTTCAAAAGAAGAAAGTTAGTTATTTGAGAAAGATTAAGTGTTTGCTGTGAATATTCAACTTGGATTTGTGATTGAAATTAGATCTACGGAGGCCGTGATTTTATTTCGTCAATGTCTACGATACTTCTGAATTACCGCTTGTGCTGAGAGACGGCGATTTCATTGAACTGTGAACTGTTTCGGAATCTCTTCTAGGGACCAAATTCACACCCTAGACTGGAATTTGAGACTTTAATTTTAGATTATTACATTAGATACAGGCCAGTACCGTTTTGTATTGTGATTTATTTTGAAGTTTGAAACTAATATTATTTTGTTTTGTAATTAATTTCGAATGGTGTAACTTAATATCTGACACTGTTATCATATTTATGTTATATCTGTTATATTTGTTAGTAGTTTAGTGTAATAAATTATACAAGCTGTTATCTGTGTTTTTCTGTTGCGTTTAATCTACGAAGAACTTGAAACATTAAAAAATACGTAACAATAGCATTTGAGACCATCTGTGAGAAAGCAAAGCAGTTGCATGCTGCCCTCCTGGAACGAATGCTGGTATAAGTGATGATTTTAAGGCTAGTACGGAGTGGTTTGAAAACTCTAGGAAGAGAAGTGGCATACATAGTATCGTGAGACATGGAGAGGGTGTCGGGCAGAAACAAACCTCATTAGACATGTTTTTAGTGAGAAATAGATCCAATGAGTCTCAAGCAGGTTGTAGCGGTGCAAAGAGACCAGGAAAGAGAAAGAACGCCTGACGTTTTTGTGGAAGGTGACTCCCCTTCCAAACAATAACCCTCCTACTCTCTACGTTCCTTACTACCTTTCACTTACGCAATCAGCTCTTCTTACCACAGGTAAAGTGCAGTTAAATTTTCATTGATTGTTTTTGTGGTTGACTTTGTGCATGTAAGTATTTATACGGCTATAAATAGCATTTTTACCTAAAATGCTTCATAATGCGTAATTTTTGGAGTGTCTGTAACGGATTAATTTAACTTACAGTATTTCTTATGGGGGGGATTGATTTGGTTTACAAACAGCCTTCCGGAACGGATTAAGTTCGAGAACCGAGGTACCGCTGTATATGGTATTTCAATGGTGTTCTTCCTGTGAAGGGGGGGGGGGACTCATAAGCATGTTAGTGACCCGGAAACCTTTAATTTTTGTCTCCGACATTCTCTAAAACGTGTACAGACAAAGTAGGTTCTAAGTAAACTATTAATATAAGTATTCCAACAAGAGTAGGGCGTGGTTGACATTTTAGATATTGTATAAAATTAAACTAATTCAGTATTAAGTTTGTTTTTTTGGATAAGGGGAAATAAGAACGAAAACACTGACTTTTGTAATTTATGTAAAATAAAATCGTACACTCGGAGATATAGTAATGAAATGACTACTGAAAATAAGACAAAACTGCTACTGATGTATTCATAACTTCTCAATCGAAGCATATACTTCAAGATGTCAACATTAAAAGTTCTACTATTTACAAATTCAATTTTAATAAGTATTATTGTTCAACACATTTCTTTACTATCAAACAGATTTGTTTCAACGTTTTCAATGCTTCTGGTATATTTAAGATAATTTAAGTGTCTGTCGTGTAACTTTTAATCGTTTATATAGTGTAGTAATAACGAAACCTTGAGCCTCTAAGCAGTATTAAAAAAAAACAACTGACTTTTGTGTTCAGTTTCTTTTAATTACTATTATATAATAAACCTACACTTCATTTACAAATGGACTCCAAGTATATTGTAAAATTGATAAATAATCTGATAACTAAATGGTCATAACTCAAAATTGTTGTCAGAACAAGTTTGGAATTGGTAACAGAATCGCATTCACCACCAGTCTCGACTGTACACTGGCAAAAAGAACAAGGTCGTGCGTAGTTCCATACCAGGACGACCTTCATATACAAGTTTCGGTTTTGTTCTTAATTTTCTGATTATATCTACTAAAATATTAAGTTTGACGTAGTCATAACTATCATAACATTTGAGGAACTCGTATTGTTGCAAATGTAGAACAATAACTCGACCAGAACTTTTTACTTTGTAGCTTGTTCGCACGTGGTTATCAGACAAGGTCATAAAAATTACACGAAGTAAAATCTAGCATAACATTCTAGTAGCCGAGTTACCATAACGTATGTTATTTTTTATATAATATACAAGCAAGTGTAACCTCGAAACTGGAATTTCTACTACGTTCGAAGGTTAACGTTCTGATCGCAACTGAATTAATGTGAGATACACTGACTGGTACTAGTGTCTACTGCTCCAGTAGAGGGCCTTGACACTTTTTCTCGGTTACTTATTAACTATAGCAAAATGGGGTCAATCTGTTCTCATTATTATCTGTTGCACGTTACCTTCTCTCGTTCCGAGCTTTAGTGTTTGTAGAATTATTTTTGAAAAAAATAAATTTTTCTAGCCTTTTTGTACATTTCGCATGATTTAAAATGTTAATTAAAAATAGCTCTACACAGATATATGTATAACAAAAGATGAACTTTCTACGAAAAGCTATTTTGTGACTTAAGCAACAAGCTGATTTGGAATTAGTCATGAGATCTCGCAACTGTTATTTGAAAGTTAGTTTTAACAATTACTAATAAAAAATACATTGTTTTAACATATTACTTTTTTCTTGTGATCTTTTTCTTTCAGGTATTATTACAGTATTGGTGGGAGCAACAGTTGTCATTGTAGACACTGTATTTCCTAATAAATTCTCCACCATTCTTGAGGTCGATTATGATACCCCGTATCGATACTTTATGGTTCAGGACAGTACTTGTACAAAAGTTAATAAAACTTCCTTGGAGTTGCAACCGATTAGTCAACCATTAGATGCTGCTGTACCAGGAACTAGCACCGAAGGAATCGACAATCCTGCTTACGAGAATGACGACAGCGAAGTTACTACAACGGTTAATGGAAAACGGGCGGTTAGTTTACACCAATTTGGAAAACTTGCTCGTCGGGAAGCTTTGAAGAAGGGAGCGATTTTATCCACAAACCAGTAAGTGACATTTTAGTTTATGCATTTGAGAAAAATGTCCTATATTTATTCCTTTAAATTTAAGAAGAAATATAAGCAACTCTAAGATATTTTGATAGTAAAGTTTTCATTAACTATGCTTGGTCGAAAATTGTTCAAGAGAAATGAACATTTAGGAAACATTTTACATTACTCGAACATAAGACAATAAGACATTACTCTAGTGTAGTTCTATTTTGGTTTGGATATTTTAGGTCGAACAAAGCATTTTGGAACTTGTTAAAATAAGCAACTAGCTTAAATGCATTTTTCTTAAGAATTTTTAGCCGCGGCCCAGAGTACGAGTTTAAGAACAAACGTTTAACTCGTAGCGTTATTTCTTCTCAGATTTGATCTAATTATAGTCGCGGCTACTGATGATTTCTGGTTTGTCAAGTATAAACTTCTAGCTCAGTTTTGTTGTATCTTGACTCGTCTATAATTTATTTTTTGACTCGAGATATCAAACGTTTTTGATTGATGTATTTGAACAATACTAAGGTCACGTAGATTAATTTAATCTTATCCTTCCTAAAATTTCTATTTGAGGGTAGGCTGGTAGAGGCCTTTGACTGACTAATCAAACTGAATCGGATATACGCGTGCACAAAAATGTAGCTAATGGAAGGGATTGTGTAGTTTCAGATAAGTTTACTCCTGCCCAAAGTAATTTCAATTGTGGCAGATATTGAGCATTCCTTTTTATTTAACCATGTTAGTCACTTAAGCAAGTGATTGTATATCTAAGGTCCAAATGGTTCTATTAGTGTTATTTGATTTTATATGCAAAAACGGCTCGTTTGGGTTCAGAAAATATTTTAAATAGAAGAGCGAACAACGTTTCGACCTTCTTCGGTCATCGTCAGGTTCACAAAGAAAGAGGTAACTGACCGGAAGCTGACCACGTGTTTGGAAAGGGGTTGTGTAACTGAGTGTCGCAATGTAGAGGGCGGGGTTAGATGTTTGAATATATAATTTTATCTATAATATAGGTATAATGGCGTTCCTTTATATTGGTTTATTTTGGGTTTAAGTTGTTGTATAAGTAAGGCTTCTTTAATTTTGCGTTTGTTTATGTTTGATTCTTTATTTAGTATTTTAGTGTTTTCTATGGTTATGTTGTGTCCATTTGACTTGCAGTGTTCGAAAACGTGTGAAGGTGACTATTTATGTTCTTTGAATCTGGTTTCCATTTTTCTACTTGTTTCTCCAATATAGAAGTCGTGGCAGTTATCACATTGTGTTTTATAAATAACGTTGGTGTGGTGTTTGTCAGTGTAGTTCTTACATAGTATAGACCTTAGTTTTGTGCCTGGTTTTTGAATAAATTTAGTATTAACTGGAATGTTATATTTTGTTACTAGTTTTTGCCAAATGTTGGTTATTTGTTTACTGATGTCAGGAATATATGGTATACAGCAGTATATGGTTTCATGATTTTTTTATTCGTGAGATATATTTACTTTTGTTGGTTGATTTTGCTTTCTGTCTAGGTGTGTGCGTATAATGTTTTCTACGGTTTGTGGAGGAAACTTGTTGATGAAGTATTGTTTTATTTTGTCTAATTCATCGTTAATGTTATCTGGTGAGCATAGTTTTATGGCTGTGTTTATCTGGTTTCTTAGTATGTTGAGTTTTTGTTTTGTTTCATGTGCTGAGTCCAAAGGAGTGTATAGTCCAGTATGGGTAATTTTTCGGTGGATTTCTGTTTTGAATTGTCTCGGTTCTTGTAATTTTGAGGTTAAGAAATGATATTTGATTGCTTTCTTGCTGTTCACATGTGAATTTAATGTTGGGATGTATAGAGTTAATGTGAGTGAAAAAATTGTGTTATGTAGATTTGAATCCCGCAACCGTGTCATCTACATATCTGTACCAAAAGATTTTAATAAATACACAAACATTATCCAAAATTTACAGAAAAAACTACTTAAAGCCATGTTGAACACAAAATACAAAGAACTACACGACTTACAAAAACAAAAAATGAACCTAGACCATCAACTAGCATGCTGCATTAAACCAGAGATTTACGGACTTATACAACGAAACATAAACCAAATCAATACTAAGAACGACAGAGACAAAAAGATCTGCCACAACAAAAAACTTGAAAGACTCAACTTCGAAATAGCACCAAGGTACATTCCAACCATAGAAATCAAAACATGTTTAGAAGACCTAGCCAGGAGACTTGTGATACTTTCTACAGAAAACAAAAACAACAAACAGAAAGAAGACAACTTAGATAGTTTTATTGACATCCAACAGCCAAACTTCCCAGGTAAAATTACAAATTTATAATTTCCAGAAACACCTAAAAACATCTTAAACGATTTTTTCAAAGAATTTTCTTACAAAACCATCAACATAATTTCACAAAACAGAAAACTAAAAACACTTACAAAAAGAGACATTAATTCCATTAAAAACCTAAAACAAGACAAACATAAAAATTCTAAAAGCAGATAAAGGAAACGCTATAGTAATAATGAACACGAATGAATACATACAAAAAATGAATAACATCCTATCAGACACGAACAAATTTAAACCAATACACACAAATCCAACAAAGACACATGAGACGCAACTGAACAAATTGCTACTACAAATGAAAAAAGCCAACACAATTTCACAAACACTTTATTCCTACCTACGTAAAACCGACTCGCGCGCACTGCAAATATACGGCATCCCCTAACCTCACAAACCAGATTTCCATTACGACCAATAATGTCAACATATGAATCGTTTAATTACAATCTTGGTAAATACATAGCATGGGAATTCTCCAAATATGTAACATCAGCCAGCTCTTTCATCAAAGACTCTTTTAATTTGAAGTCTAATCTAAATCAACTTAATCATAAAGCCTTAATGGCAAGTTTGGATGTTATATCCCTCTTTACAGAAGTTCCAACAACAGGAGCCTGCAAGATAGCCTTGGAACTCTATATCCGAGACCCTAAACCAATTATAGACATTCCCAGTAACCAGTTAGCAACCCTCATAGAATTCACCACAATAAAGACAAACTTCATGTTCAACAACCAAAACTATATACAAACAAATGGCCTAAGCATGGGCAACCCAGTATCACCAGTTCTTGCCAATATTTTTATGACACAAATTGAAACACAAGCAATTAATACAGCATTACATCCACCACTATACTGGTACAGATATGTAGATGACACGGTTGCGGGATTCAAATCTACAGAACACATACTTAATTTTTTCACTCACATTAACTCAATACATCCCAACATGAACAGGAAGAAAGCAATCAAATATCATTTCTTAACCTCAAAATTATAAGAACCGAATCACAATTAAAAACCGAAATCCACCGAAAATTCACCCATACTGGACTATACATTCCTTGGGACTCAGCACATGAAACAAAACAAAAACTCAACATACTAAGAAACCAGATAAACACAGCCATAAAACTATGCTCACCAGATAAAATTAACGATGAATTAGACAAAATAAAACAATACTTCATCAACATCAATAAGTTTCCTCCACAAGCCGTAGAAAACATTATACGCGCACACCTAGACAGAAAGCAAAATCAACCAACAAAAGTAAATATATCTCACGAATCAAAAAATCACGAAACCATATACTGCTGTATACCATATATTCCTGACATCAGCAAACAAATAACCAACATTTGGCAAAAACTAGTAACAAAATATAACATTCCAGTTAATACTAAAATTATTCTAAAACCAGGCACAAAACTAAGGTCTATACTATGTAAGAACTACACTGACAAACACCACACCAACATTATTTATAAAATACAATGTGACAACTGCCACGACTTCTATATTGGAGAAACAAGTAGAAAAATGGAAACCAGATTCAAAGAACATAAAAAGTCACCTTCACACGTTTTCGAACACTGCAAGTCAAATGGACACAACATAACCATAGAAAATACTAAATAAAGAAACAAACAAACGCAAAATTAAAGAAGCCTTACTTATACAACAACTTAAACCCAAAATAAACCAATATAAAGGAACGCCATTATACCTATATTAATATTATAGATAAAATTATATATTCAAACATCTAACCCCGCCCTCTACATTGCGACACTCAGTTACACAACACCTTCCAAACATGTGGTCAGCTTCCGGTCAGTTACCTCTCTTTGTGAACCTGACGATGACCGAAGAAGGTCGAAACGTTGTTCGCTCTTCTATTTAAAATATTTTCTGAACCCAAACGAGCCGTTTTTGCATATAAAATTCTCAACAAGTGGGTTTCTCGACATCACTGATTGTTATTCGATTTGTTAAATAGTGAAGATTGGTGTTAAGTATAAAGAAGAAAGTAGGTTGGGAAAATAAATGTAAAGTTAAAAATCACCCAATTTGAAAACGTATTACCTTTAGATTATTGTCGACCGTGAAATTGATAAAACATCTAAGGAATGAAACGTAGCACGTATGATTGCTTGATTAATTGGGAATGGGGAGGCCGGCACTCTTGTTTAAGATGGGCTGATTTTGAATTTTGTCGCTGCTGTAAGATTAAACGTAACTTGTTAAATCGCAGTTGTTGTACTTAGTTCTACAATACTACCAAATATTTTTAGTTGTATAACTAAAAATGTATGGAAACTTTTCAAGTTTCACCACCATTAAGATGAAATTAGAATATATCACAGATAAACAACTATCACCCTTTGTATTTTATGTTGCAGAAAATGGTAGGTTTTCTTAGCACTGAATGTTTTTTTCCTAACAGAACTTCGCATGCTCCAGAAAATGTGATTGCATCCCATTCTGGGAAAATAAAAATTGATGTTCAAGAGGCAGATATGTGGTGACGTCGTGCATACGTTACTTGATTCTTTTTTGGTATATAAAGAGAATGTCGTTAAGATATAACGTGTGAAGAGGTAATCGGTACGTAAGCCATCCATTTTATCATGAACATACAAATAAAGTACTCTCTTTACATTATAACGCCATGATAATTATCAACTATGAATGTGAGCATGAGAAATAAATTGTAGATGTTTTTAAATAAATATTTTCGTATACCTAATTTGTCGTATGAGTTATGGGAGAAATGATCTAAATTTTATTTTACTAGTATATATGGATAAATTATAACTTGTATATATAAGTGTATATGGATATATGTATGTGTATATATACAACGTTTTGACAGCATATTTCACTGTCTGTATTAATTCTAACATATAAGGTTTACAAAAATTGGGTAACTTTACGAGCATAAAAACCAAATAACTGTGTTATCAGTGAGAAAATAATATATTTAATTGTTAATTTTAATGTAATACTCTTTTTATGAACTAGTCCAATTTCTTAACATTGCAAGAAGGGATGAGATGTTCGTCTTAAGCTGAATTTTAGCCCTAGCATCCATGCACAACTTTTATATCTATATACTTGCCTTAAATGTACAGAACTTGTAATGGTACATAATAATTTTTCATTTTAGAAATCGTCCACAGGAAAAATGAAATCCTTTATTTTTTATATAGGAGAACTCTGGGGTAATTTTTCGTTGATCAAAATTCGTGGGAATAAAAATTACGTCATAGCTAAATATTTAATTTGCCGCTTTTATTTCTCGTTTTATGCATTACAAAGTACTTAGGTGTTTTGTTATCGACTGGCAATAAGCAAGATTTTTAAGGTCATTTATATTTAATAGAAAACTTACGAAGACTGGTAAAGCTTGTGTTGAAATTTATCATTTTTTTTATTTATTTTTTTTTTGTTTAGTCGCTAGTTATGTAAATACTTGTAATTTCTATCAAACTTGTGAATTTCATTTTAAAATGTTTGTCTGCGTAAGAATGTTTTAAATAAATTTACCAAAATTCTTTAACTATTGTCGTGGTATCGATTTTTACATTGTCTTTCTTCATAAGACTAGTGATTGAACTATAATGTAATAGCAAATCACTAAAAGTAACTGAATTTAAATCTTGTGTACATGGAAGGGACAGTTTTGACTTTTTTGACAAAAATAACAACGCGAGAATAGATCTCCTATGTAAAGGGAAAAACATGAGAAACTTCACCGTGCTTATGACGGGCTTCTGACCCGAGTAAGTTTTAACAAATTTCTTTGGTATTCCTTATACAACTTTAGGGGAAGGTAGCTGTAGAATTTCAACAGTAAACTGTGCCGCATGCTGGTTCCCACGTGTTCCGTTGGACGATACCAGAGCTCTGTGACTGGACAATGAATACTCGTTCTCACGCCTCAGCTGCGTATAAGTATGTAATCATTTTAAACTTAATCGATTATTTTGAAGTTGACAGCAGGGATGCATTAACGCACAGGCACATGAGGCACGTGCCTGGGGCGGCAAATTTTGATCAAAAAGAAAAACAATGGACACCATTTTAAAATGTAGTCCCTGGTTATTAATTCCCTCTGCCATTAATGCCGCCCCAATAACCTCACTCACTCTGTCGGGTCGGTCGCTTCAAGTTTAAAAGATTTCTAACCTTCCCTCCCTGAGTCCCACCTAATACGCCTCGCCCCCCCCCCACGACATCATCAACCCATCCGCCCTCACCTCAGTTATTTATTTGTGTTTTTCAAAACCCCCAACATGTTTTTACTCATGTTGACACACCAAACAATGAATTACCTGCTACTCAGTGTGCTACGCCTACACCAAAAATATTTTATCATGGCCTAATAACGTATTTTGTTTTGTGAAACTGCGTATACGAAAATTCGGATTTTCGGTTGCTTCATGCTATTATCTGGAAAAATATATTTTGAAATATTCTTCCTCATCATTCACAGTTTAGCTTAATTGATTGATTGAATATGCGCTTGTCTAGATTCCAATGTAGTCCTTATAGAATAGTTCCTTCAAATTCCCTAGCAATTATAGGCATTTGTTACAATAAAGATGGGGTAGTGGCAGACTCCAGAATACCAGAACAGAAAGGCGCACAGTCACTGGAGCAGGTGAGCGTCGGCGAGTGTCACGCATAATCGTTTTTGCAGGCCGCCGACAGCACTCTGTCAATGAAGTTGACTCCCAGGGGACGCGGTTGTACCGCACGGGGTCTGGATAGTTTTGGGCGATACAGGTATTTGTTATTGGTAGTATAGAATTTGAAATAGTAAAGTGTGTTAGAATTTATAATTTGATTGTCAATAGCCCAGCACCCGTTAACATGGATACATCGGCAGTAATATAAATCAGTAGTGCAAAAGCTCCCCTTTTTCGTGTATATTTTGTTACGGACTTATGGTTGCAAGTCGATAATTGTTTTTACCAACTACCATAAAACTCATTATCTGCCGGACGAATATATGGTTCACCAACATATTTACAATATAATCGACAATATAGATAATAACGTGGTAAGCGATATTGGTGTCAAAATGTAGAGTTCGTTATGCTTTTACTTATTCCTCCGTCACCAAATATCTTACTGTAAGTTATATTGTGTTGTCAGTGTCCAAACTTCCACAAGAAGCACAATTCTTGTGAGGGCGAGGGTCACTGGGGGTCAAACGGCTCACGGATCTCTGAGGTTCGCGCGGCTGCCATAAATAGCTCGATCCCACGAAAATGACTCAGATCCTGATGATCTGAGATGTGAAAGTAACAAATTCACTGTCAATACTGTTACGTATTTTTGATGTTTTATGATCGTCGTAGACTAAACGCAACAGAAAAACCCAGATAACAGCTTGTATAATTTATTACACTAAACTATTAACAAATATAACAGATATGACATAAATTATGTAATAACAGTGACAGATATTAAGTTACAACATTCGAGATTAATTACGAAACAAAATAATATTAGTATCAAACTTCAAAATTAATCACAATACAAAACGGTACTGGCCTGTATCTAATATAATGATCTAAAATGAAAGTCCCAAATTCCAGTCTAGGGTGTGAATTTGGTCTCACGAAGTAATTCCGAAACAGTTCACAGTTCAATAAATTCGCCGTCTCTCAGCACAAGCGGTAATTCGGATGTATCGTAGAGATTGACGAAATAAAATCACAGCTTCCGAGGATGTAACTTCAATCACAAATCCAAGTTGAATATTCACAGCAAACACTTAATCTTTCTCAAATAACTAAAACTGATGCCCGAATCTCACTCTTATTCTTCGAATAAAACTAATGACTGAATCTATCTTCTTTTTTTCGAATAAAAACTGATGACTGATGATTGAATCTGTCTCTTGTCACCGTCTTTTATACCGATAACCTATTTCTCGAACAATCTTGCAATTTCCATACAACTCCAGAGCTATCCACGCATATCCGTTCTTGCACGAGACTACACGTCTAGACAGGAAGTCACCAGCACTCATTTACAAACATATGATTGGTCTACTTAATTCGAGAAAGTTCTAAAATGTTACCCTAAATAAATAACATATTTTAGTTTAAACTTCGAAACAATAATATCAATATGGAAAAATGAATAATACAAATGAAAATTCAAACACGATACGACATGTTGTCGTTTACAAAATATTTACACATATACATAACAATACTCAATATACGATCAGTGGATTCTAGTGATATCGTCATGAGTAACATACGCCGAAAATTGAGTGGAGCAGCTTATAGGAAGATAGCAAAGTTAAAAAGTGAAAACACACGTGATGTTTTGGATAAGACACCGACGATGGAGGCCTTTTTTGCTAAACAAAGGCAAGAACAGCCTACTAGCGATGATGTTCAAACCAACAGCGATGGAGGGAATACACATGACGGGCCTAGCAGTAGCAGTTTTGAACAATCTGAACGACCCGAACATATCGAACTGCAGCTTGAACAAGTGACGTCATCAGCAGCAGGCCTAGTAAGATCTGCCGGTTGTGTGCCTGAAACGTCAATGGTTCCAGCAAGTTTTTCAGACAAAGTAAGTTCAGATCCACCAGAAGATAAACTAAATGCCCTGTCACTCCTCGCCATTGAAAGTGATATTGTTTATAGAATAAACTATGACGATGCAATAAACATGTTTTCGGAACAGAAGGCCAGGAGAAAGCCTGTATATTCAGCCGCAGAATAATATTTAGTGATAATTGATTTTGATGTTTCATTTTTTATTCTGTTGAAAAATAAACGTTGTGTTGATTTTGAATGATAACTGTTTGTCTGTTGTTTTGAGCCCCCCAGTGGCTCAGCGGTATGCCTGCGGATTTACACGCTAAAATCCGGGTTTCGATACCCGTGGTGGGCAGAGCACAGATAGCCCATTGTGTAGCTTTGTGCTTAATTCAAAACAAACAAGAACTGTTGTTTTGATGGTGATGCTTGGTGCAAGTTGTGGCACGGAGGGGGGGTGGCAAAAGTATCAACCTAATCTTGTGCCTAGGGGCGCCGAAATCCTAAATGCGTCTCTGGTTGACAGCCGTGTTCACTCTAGTGTTTCACTCCAAGATTAGGCCTTATTGTAACGCAGATTACACTGAAGTAGTTTGCGTTTACAAATTACTTGCCATTATAAAGTGCATCAGTGCGGTGGGCACATCAGATTACATTTGAGTTAAAATTAAATCTGTTCTCATGAACAAATACTTCAATGTTGGCAGTTCCCGTATTGCGTGCCTTGAAGGTTTTATTACAAAAAGCAAGTAGCGCATTTGATGTTTATTTGCGGAACAACGTTCAAAACATATCAAAAGTAATGTGTTCAAATAAAACTGACGCAGGACGAACTTAAACTTAAATCTGTCTACAAATATCCGTTGACAGAAATATTCCAAGTTGTAATTGTTTTTAGATATGAAATAGAGGCTCATCGGTGACGCAGCGGTATGTCTGCCGACTCCCACTGCCAAAAACCAGGTTTCGATACCCGTTGTGGGCAGCCCATTTTGTAGCTTTGTGCTTAATTCTAATCAAACAAAAACGAGTTTTAAGAGGCTTAGTAAAATAAGAAATGGGAAAGGGAGTAGGCAATGGCTCGGCGTTATTTCTGTAGGCTTAACACTTAAGGGTTTCGAAACCCTTTGTGCTGAAACAAATCTAAAACAATGGACTTTTCGTGCTCTACCCATAATGATTATAGATGTTTGATAATTAAGACTTTCCGCTGAACCACTGAAAGAATACAACTAATCTGTGTAGTTTTTGCTAAACAAATGATAAATACACGTGATGTTAACTGAAGTGGAGATTTTCAGATATTAACTTTGCTTGCTCTATCTACACAATAAATACATTATTTTGAATAATATCAAATTTCAATGTTATATGAAAATTTGGAAAATATGAACTAATGAGCTTATTGGTAACATAGATTGTAAGTGTAGTGTTTTTAAATGGAACAACTATACAAGCTTATCTCTACTTTATAACATTTGTTTAGCTATAAGATGGACCTTTCATTAAGCAAACTTGGACTATTTTTCTTTTGATAGTTATCTGTATTAGAAATCGGTTTAATGACCGGAATCTTTAAATACAGAGAAAAATATTTGTTTGCATTCAAATCGCAACTTGATTTGACAATCGAAGAGTTATAAGCGAGATCATTGAAGTTTCTGAAAGGTTTAGTTTTGAGGAAGTTGCTTACTCGAATACATGTCTAATTTTAACATTCTTCAAGGTCATGTAATGCAAAAGAAATTTGACCACCTGGTGTCTTTCGAAGTTCTGGGGTCATTCATGTAATTTCGACCAGTTTTGTTTTTTATATCAAGAATTCTGAAAGCTAGTTAAAATGCACAGTAAGTAGAATAATATTGTTATTCCAGTTTTTAAGAACAAAGGTACACAGGTAACCCCCCCCCCCCAAATGACTGACTTTCAAGGATTCGGTGGTTGAAACATTAAAATGAAATCTCAAAGAAAAATACTTCGATAACTGTGAATTACTACTTATTTAACCCTTGGAAAGAATCGGTTTCCAATAGCTTAAGCGCTATGATTGTAGGTTTCTTTTTCGCAGGATACTCTGTCAGGAGAATTGCGAAACGGTAAAATATCAACACTATTGGAACATAAATTTTCATTGCATGTAATCTTTACTGGTAAGACCTTAAAATAAAGTTGTTCTAGTTTTATTGTAGACATTCATCATAAGTAGATACGGTGGAACTGTAAAGCAGTCTTAAGTTTCCGGGAGTAACATTGAGCCAGGTCTGTGTTAATTGATAAGAAAGTTCGCCCGCATACTAATCACGATGTAAAACTATGGCCTAAGGCTTTATGACGTAATAGTGACGTACTTTGGAGATTTATAATGCCATATGCATGAATTTTTATACGCTACCCTGTTCTAAAACTTGTTATAAATACAAGGTCCAACAATGGAATGATTTGTTTATGGTGGGGGGTAAATATTTGAAACCAAGCACAAAATGAGTTAAACAGTATTTTCCTTTTTTTTTTTTTAATTCTCAAATGTATTAATCATGAAACTGTAGAAAAATTAAAACACTTAAATTAATCCGCTTAGTTTCCAAGATTTTTAGTTCCAAGAGACTATTTTATTTGAGATGTGTTAATAAGCAAACTTATTCAATGCATGAAAAATATTGATGAGGAAACCAATTACGCAAGTTAACAAAATATTTAGTTAAATACTAGTGTTTCTTATGGCAAAATAACCCTTTTATGCAGTTCGTCAATAAAAATGAGAGGTTTCGATTTTAAATCTTACGTTGGTTTCTCTTTTCAAGTATTCCATTATTTAAAAAACCAACTCTGCATTCAGTTACCAACTCTAAGAGAATTGTGTTTTTGCTATGGTTTGGGCAGCTACTAGTCATAAGATATCAATCTTAAGTTTTGTTAGCATATTCCACTTTGAAATAATTATCTTAAAGTCGATCAATAGAAACTTTATAAAAAGCAAAAATGTAATTTAAAAGTTGTTTTACTACAGCTTGCTCGTTTATAACTCTTCAGTGTTACGTGTGTTTATTTGATTTATTTTTACGCATGCGGTAAGTTGGAGTTCAAAAATGGTGCTTACTCAAGTCGTAGAAGACACTGGATAACAAAACTAGTAAATCGATAGTATTAAAGCGTGTAAAAAAATAAACGTAAGGTTTTAAATTACTAAAACGTGTTTTACAAATTTATTTGCTGAATTGAAAACGTTGGACACCCTGCTTTCCTAAACTACATGACGAACCTGAAGTATCGTGACATTCTTTTTGTCATATTCAATCAAATTAGTATAACGTCATTACCAGTAAAATACATTTCATCGTACACAACTTTATCGTTTTTATTTACAATATTCCCATTGTAATTCGTTTTCTTCAATGGTTTGTTACATTAATAGTTGTTTGGAATTAAACACTGGCTATCTGTGCTGTGCCCATCACTTGTATAAAAGCCCGCCGTTTAGAGTGGTAGGTCCACAAACATACAGCTGTGCCACTTGGGAGTGCATTATTAGTACTTGCAAAAATGTTTTGTTCCACGTATGCATCTGAGTCAATTTAGCGGATATTGATAATCCAACACATTCACGGCCTCAAAAGGCTCATTTGGAGTTTCTGAAAACCTACTCCCCTTACATTCGCAAAATAAAGTTCACAATCTACTGATGATCAAAGACGAAATCGTAGTTTTATTTTCTTGTGAACCAGTGATATTCCTCAAAAACGACTGGAAACCAATAATAAAAAAATCAATTTATGCACCAGGTATTAAATAATAACGATGACCAGCTTGAGCGTACACAATTTGTAGATACGGGCGGTGTTAATATCGTACAAATTATCGTATAACTAATTTGTATCTTTTATAAACTATAGTACTGAAGGCAGTATCTAAGTAGTTTTAACACTTGTAATAATATGCACCGATGAAATTAGTGTAATATAGGTATTGCTGTGTTTTGATGTGGTGATAAGAACTGACGTGATTTTATGTGTCCACAATTAAATCGTAAAGGAAACGAGTCTCTTACAGTTCAGTGTATCAATAGATTAAGCACAATGTTAGAGTATTTGGTGGACTAGCTAAATACAC
The DNA here is from genome assembly GCA_011833715.1 of Carcinoscorpius rotundicauda. Classification (NCBI taxonomy): domain Eukaryota; kingdom Metazoa; phylum Arthropoda; class Merostomata; order Xiphosura; family Limulidae; genus Carcinoscorpius; species Carcinoscorpius rotundicauda. Next base: position 34,988,020 of record CM022398.1, read on the forward strand.
CGTACCAGAGTGTAACTTGCGAAAGATCTGATTTGCTGAAAAACAAACGTGTAGATAAAACGTATTTTAAGAGTTTAAGCGGTCGTTCAGAATTTAAGTTATTTTTATAGAATCTTTTATTGTTATGAGGAACTTTTATAGACGCACCCCAGAGACACCACAACATGCCTACGGACCTACAATGCAAAATAGGGTTTCGATACCTGTGGTGGGTAGAGTATAGATTACTCTTTATGTAGCTTATGGCTATATGGTGAAAATAATAATAACAAAAAATAACTTGCGTTTTATCAGGTATAAACAATGTTTGCTTAAGTTCAATGAAAGTAGATTTTACGAACCTAACAGTTTAAGTGAACCAATCAAAGCAACTGAAATGTCCCTTGTGAATAAATATAGTATAGAATAGGGATATTTATTTATAGCGTTATTAGGACTTTGTAGTTAAGTACAAAGCTGGACAACGAGTTATCCTTGACTTGCCCACAACAGGTATGCAGACGTGGTTTAGAGCGATGCAAGTAAGCAGAAAAAATCTTGAATTTTTGAATGTTTGAGTTTTTGGTTTAGAATGTTTTGAGTACTAAATGATAAAAACATTATAAATTAAAGTGCGAGCTGATCCCTTAGTAACGTAAAGGTCGCGTTCTATAGGTGGTCTCCCAATAAACATTCACGGAGAAACCTCGGTATCATGGTCTATGTATAAGGATGTTGAAGTGACACTTTAGGTGTTTCTTGTTCTACGGATAATTTTGTAGAAGGTCGTTGTTTAAGTCTTTCTCCAAAATACTGAGTTTATTGTAAGTACGTAAAACTCGTAAATACATCACAAACGTATCGACTATACAAGAAAGAGTACTGTGTTTAAGAGTCCATCTTTCAATAGATTGATTTGAACTTAATTTCTCTGAAAGCTACACGAGGGTTATTTGTGCTACGTCCTTAATTTAGCAGTTAATGATAGTTGGCAATGACTAGCTGCCTTCCTTCTCGTCTTTAACTCTTTTTACCAATAGGGTTTGGTTTGGTTTGGTTTCGAATTTCGAGCAAAGTTACACAGGTCTATCTGCGCTATCCGTAATGTAAGACTAGAAGGAAGACAGCTAGTTATCACCACCAACTCTTATGCTACTCTTCTATCAACGAATAGTGGGATTGATCGTTACACTTAAGAAGGGGGAACATGATTGTGACGGAAATTCAAAATCTGCGACCCTCGAACCACCCTGAACAGCCGGCCATGCTGATCTTACCAAGAGGGCTACTCTTTTGTCGACGAAGAGGGGGAGGATTGACCATTACATCATAACATCTAAATTGGTATGGAGGCTCATAAGGTCCTTGTGTAAGTGTTTTCTACCACGCTCTTAATTCCTTTCGATGTATCTTTACTCACTTTTGTGTGAAGGTTTATTGGATTCATTGGGAGATGCATATTTTCAATTTTTCATTTTACGGTTTTAGGGGACTCCTAGCGTTTGTAGCCAGTACATAACATCCTCTACATCGGTCTTTCAAATTTGATAAGGAGGTTCATTGGATCTATGGAGGGATATCACAACTTTTTAGCTTTTTGTTGGCGTTTTTGCACTTTTTTACAATTGTATATGACATCTCTAGTGTCTTTAACAGCCTTTCATTAATCACTACTTTACATAACTTCAGTCGAGGAGGTGGGGGTACTCCAGCTTGTTTGTTTTTCATTTCTTGCAAAGCTACACGATAATTATCTGCGCTAACCTTCCCTAATTTAGCAATCTAAGCCTAAAGAGAAGGTAAATAGTCATCACCGTCCACCGCTAACTCTTGATACTGTTATGAACGAATAGTGGGATTGACTGTGACATTGTAACGCCTTCACGGCTGTAAGGGGGCGAGGATGTTTGGAGTGATGGGGATTCGAACCCGCGGCCCCCGGATTACGACTCGAATGCCTTACCCACCTGGCCATACCGGGTTGTACTCGAGCTTATAATAAATAACTTACAAAACGCAACTCCTCTGTTATAGTCTTCTTAAATTTAACTACCCCTTTGTCCTATTTTCTCAGCCTGTAGGTCCTAAAGTAACAATGTGAGGTTTTTGTCCTAGGTTTTCTTCACCTTACGTAAATTTTGTTTCGTGTGTGTGTGTGTGTGTTCTCCAGCAATCGGATCCAAATTGTAATGAATCCTGACGTATTTTCTTAGAGTATTATCAAAATTTCACATAAAAACGCTTTTGTCTCTTTGCTTTTTAAATTATTTACAATTTCCATTGACAATACACTACAAACCCAACTGTCTTTTATAGTGACTACGATATACTGATGATACTTAAGATCTTAAGGCTACCTGCGATGATTTCGCTTATCTTAGAATTCAGTTAATTCCATCTATTAAAAACAGAACTTAAACTTAATTTATAACTTGCATCCTTTTTAAAAGTTCCCAATACATTCTAATTCAGAAATTCAAAATTTCATGTTTTCTTTTTATCAACTCATCTCGTATAACTATAATCCAAGAAATAATTGCTAAACACTAATAAGCACAATCAATATGTCCTAGTAAATTTTATTATGTAAAGACCTCAATATCTATTCTTTATCTACATTCTAGATGTTTATCATACTTGTTACTGTATATTATTAAGAACAAAGTTACACAAAGAACCATATGTGCATGTCCCAGCACTGGTATCATAACCTGGTTTCTAACAATACAAGTCCAGACATGTTGCTGTACAACTTGCATTAAAATTATGTATGGTATTTATAGATCATGAAAAAGCATTTAGATTTGTAGACCACAGTACATTAAATGGACTACAATGAGCGTTGATTCAACATACATTGAAAGTGTAAGAGCTATACGTAAAGACACAAGCAAAATGTATTATTGGAAAGAGGTATAATCAGCGATAAAGATCGAGAGAAGTGAGACAGGATGATCTGAAACTGTTTACAGCAACTTTGCCAGACGTATTCGCACAAATTAAGTTAGAAAACGAAGGTATACAAATAAATTGAGACATTAACACATCTAAGGTTTTTAGTTGTACTTCTTTAAAATTCAACAACGATGGAAGCCCTCTTAAACTGTTTGAATGCAAGTACTAAGAAAGCAAGTTTAAAAATACGTAAGGGAAAAACAGTATACCGTCTGCTATGATGACACAAATACCATCAAAATTGAGAATAAAGAAACTAAAAGTGTCGAGGTACAAATAATTAGGGTAAACCCTCACAATGAAAAGCACAACAAGGAAAAAAATTATGGTAAAAATAAAGGTAACATGTTTTGAAATGTGTGAGGAAATTCTAGAGCATCATGCCACCCAATTACTTTAGAGAAAAAGATCATGGATCAGTGTGTGCTACCAACCGTAACATATGTCAGCCCAAAATGGTCATTAACAAAAGAGATAAAAAAAGATAGAAACCATACAAATAGCTATAGAAAGAAAAATCTTGCACATAACACTAACACCGATGGTGGAATAACAAAATAAGAAAAACAACCCATATAGTAGATATAGTTAGGTACGTTTTAAGTAAATGGAAATGGACTGGGCAGGTAGCAAAATACTAAAATAATAGTTGGGCATTTATAATAATGGAAAAGATCCAAGGGAAAACAAAGGAAAAGACGTACGACCTACTTTGACAGAGCTACATCCAAGGAGAGATGACTATAGCTTAGAAAGTGAGAATATTAAAGTTTCATTCATGTAAAACGTGTAATCTTAATATAAAGGTTGAATTTCAGCTTATTCCTGGCACAAGTAATATACTATATTCCATCAAATAAATTCCAAGATCACTATATTAGAATTAAATGCAAATTTTGCAAAAGTACAACAGGAAGAAAATTCAATACCATAATAAACGACAATAATCGCACGTCTTCTCGCGTTAGTCAACATAAACAAGACGTGAGTGAGTCATAGCATCTCATTTATTTCACGCGATGTTTAAGGAAAACAACTGTGAAAGACCAATTAAGGAATCTGAACCAAAAAGAAATAAAAATTACAAGTATAGTTCCTCATCATAATTATGTAACAATGGTGTTTCGGCTGTTTGATTAGTTTACATGCATATATTGAAATTCATTATGTTAGAAAAACACGAAGTTTCAAGAAGTCTTGACAGAAATGCATTAAAAACAGCGCTTTCGAAAGGTAGATCTTTTTCTCAGGGGCAAACGGGAAATGCAATTCTAAAAATCTCATTCGTACGTTGCAACACGTAACTTTTCAAAACGTTGTAACTTGTTTTTTTTTATTCTTTTCGTTTAGTTAATTTAACCGATTTATTATGGAGCTTGTCATTTTCATGTCTGTTTTTCTATTGTTTCTTCATCTCATGTAACCGTTTCAAAAGTTAATTTATTCGCTTTATTACGGATATTTCAGCTTGTGTTATAAAGCATAGATGTCGCGGATAGTTCGTAAAATTTTGTGTGGCCGTTACTTATGAGAAACTGTCCATGCTACATAGACATGCACGATAATGAATACAAGAGTTTCTGTTAATAAGAAATTACTTTAAAGTAAGCGAGATGAAATTCACACAAGTTAAATACGTTTCACTTTTATATGACAGAGAAAGAAGTTAATGACTGGTATAAATAAATTTGTTTTTCAACCAGTTTTATTTACTTTCGAAGTTTTGTTTATGTTGCTTTAAAAACGCCTTTTGAATTTTAGTTCACACGCGTTTCATATCTTTCTTTGTTATTTTTATTTTTTGCATTTAATGAATTGTTCAGTGCTCTTGCGCAGGTTAATTTTAATGGGAAGTTTATCATAACAACTATGAAAAATATATTTCAAGCAAATTATTGGTCTCAGAATAAAAAAAAAAATGTAGTTTTCTAATCATCTCCAAGTGTTAGAGCTAGGCTCTAATGTAGATAATAGCAACAAGCGGCAGGAATTTTGATTTGGAGTCGTCTGAGGTAAACCTGAAGAAAAAAGGGAGGGTGCCGGGAAACTGATATTTCGCGTTAGAGAGTGTTTTATAGAACTTGAATTTATTATTTTTAGGGCTTTATGTAGTTTTTAGATAAAAGGTTATCTGTTCAACTCTAACAAACGACCGATATCTGACTTATCTTTTCATGCATTGGATTCTTCGATCCCTACAGCACTGAATGAACATAAGATGGGGGAGGGGACGTGAATGTCTCAAGAAAAATCACACTTGCTGGTTACGTGCCGAATGATCTACCTTACTAGTACCCGACTAAAATTGAAAGTTGCTATAACAGATTAGTGGAGAAAGAAGAAAGTGTGAAAGGTGTAGAAATATGTTAATGGTTTAAGTAAACGTGTCCATGTAGATAATAACAACAAGCGGCAGGAATTTTGATTTGGAGTCGTCTGAGGTAAACCTGAAGAAAAAAGGGAGGGTGCCGGGAAACTGATATTTCGCGTTAGAGAGTGTTTTATAGAACTTGAATTTATTATTTTTAGGGCTTTATGTAGTTTTTAGATAAAAGGTTATCTGTTCAACTCTAACAAACGACCGATATCTGACTTATCTTTTCATGCATTGGATTCTTCGATCCCTACAGCACTGAATGAACATAAGATGGGGGAGGGGACGTGAATGTCTCAAGAAAAATCACACTTGCTGGTTACGTGCCGAATGATCTACCTTACTAGTACCCGACTAAAATTGAAAGTTGCTATAACAGATTAGTGGAGAAAGAAGAAAGTGTGAAAGGTGTAGAAATATGTTAATGGTTTAAGTAAACGTGTCCATCATAGCGAGTTACAACCTCCCCCACCCTGCCTGACGGTGTGATTATTGTTTCCACACCTGTTTTTAAGCAAGTATGAATGAACAGTGTAACTCGAAGTTTCTATTTGATTATGTTTATCAACCAAGGACAAATGGGTTAACTCTGGGTAAATATAACTTAAAGGTGAAGGTCGCAACGAAGGTTAAACTCTTTCGCTGTAATGGTATTAAAGTAATGAACAGGTTAGGTTAGTCTTCTTTGCCCTTCTCAAACTATTTTTGAAATGATGCCGTTGTTGTTAGCATTAAAATATCTTTTTACATTTCTGGTTCGCTTACGCCGAAAATATCAATCGGACCTCGTTAAATAAAGAAACGAACGTTAACGATTTGAAATGTGTAACAAGTTTTAATTTTTGTCGGTTTTGACAAAAGTTTAAAGTCTTCAACAAAATAAAAAATAAAATAATACCTGTTCTGATGATGTTGAAATGTGTTGTCACATTTTGGAAATTTTTGACGAATTAAATCGCATATTCATTGTTACGTTAATGACAATATTAGAAATGGGATCTTGAACAGAGAGAAGTATAACGAAGTAATTCCATAGCATTGAAAAGTATTATTAATTTCCACATTTTGTAAAGTTTTTCACACGTGCTTTTATCTGAAGTAATTTGTTCCTCAGTGAAACATTAATTCAGCCCCTTTATTAAAAGACGTTTACACTTCGTCCCTACCACGGCCATAGCGGCAGGTCTGCGGATGTATAGCGCTAGAAATCGAGTTTCTGTATCAGTTCTGGGCAGAGCACATATATCTTACTGTATAGCTTTGTTTATCTACAAAGAAACACTCCTTTACTTACCAGTTTAATTTTATTTATAAGACAGACATGTGTTTAAGTTTAACCAGACGAATAAATCATGTAACTGAAAGCAGCAGTATTAAAAATGTTCTTCAAGTGGTTTCGAGTGCATTGAAACAAAGAATTCAATAGTGAAATCGTAATCAACCTGTTTTAGAGGTTATGCGACTATGTGGCAACAATCACAACAAAATTTACGAAGCAAATAAAACGACTAGATCTATAAGGAAAGGGGTAGATATAGACTGTACGATTGTCCTCGTGCGATTCTGTTTACTTCTCATTGGATGTACTATTACATACTGTATTCAACTATGGAGATATTTAACACTGCAATTGCCAAAACTTATTTCATTTGTCGGTGAAGAAAGTTCGAACCCGAAATCCCTAAATCATGAATTGAGCACCCTAACCATCAGGTTTATCGTATTTATCTTTCCCTTCTACAGTAAAACCTGTCTGAGGCGGAATCGCACGGGATCGACTAAAATTTCCGGCTTAGACAGAGAACATGCATTTTCTAAATTATATATAATTTTTGAGTGGAACGTCTTACTTGCTTGACTAAAGGATAGTAAGACGTTTGTGAATAAAGTTATTATACTGTTTGTTATATTTATTAAAATAAGAACAAAAATAGACATTCAAAATATACGTCAGTACATGAAATCTTAAATTTATTATAAGAAAGTGTCCAATTTCAAATGTTTCGTTTTTTAATGGGCTTTCTCATTCAGTTAAAAAAAACGTCAATTCTACGGCCTTTTTACGAAGTTCATTTTACCCCTTCATTTTCGCAAACAATTTGATAGCGTTAATATAACTTGACACTTGCGATGAAGTAGGAATTTTTATTTTCTCACTATCTTTTCTATTCTGTTCATCTTCTGAATCTCTCACATTGTTACCATCTTGCGATTCTATTGTAGATTTTAAATCAATTTCTGCTAAAAATTATTGTAAACGCTCACAAAAGTTTCCGCATTAACAGAATTATCTACATTAATCTTCCCAATCAGATTTGGATTTCACTAGAATTGTCATAACAAACAACTTCTTCACAATCTCCGCTATTATCAAGAATAAATCCATAGTTTCGAAAGCACTTTATTACGCATTCATCTTTTATTCATTTGAATATTTGAAAATTAAACTTTCAGATTACAAGTTGTATTATCTAGGAAAAGTAGAATGTTCCTATTTTCTTTTAATTTATTCAAAAATTCCTCGAATATAACACTTGTCATCCATGCTTTATTATTCGCTTTCCATTCCACAGGAAATTGATTCTTCCTTAAATTTTTGAAACAACGCTGATTTTCACTTTTATTTTATTTTTTCGTCAGAAAATACGACCAAACGTTCCTTCGAATAGTGACCCCCGGAATAATGACGGCAGAAAAAAGAAGAGTTTATATTTAACCAATACTTACCGTAACAAAATGTCCGAAAATTTATTAATATTTAAACAAGAATTGATTAATATTTTTACCAAACAAATTATTAATTAAATAAGAAATTACTCAGGTTTTAATCTTACTTGTTGATAGAGAGTGTTGGTGAAAAACAGTTTTCTGTCCGCGTTACGCAAGTTCCGCCATATAGAGGGCCTTTAATAAGAAAAATATTAAGATAATGCTGTAAAATGTTGATATTTGCGGCTTGTACAGGTTTCCGCCTTATGCAGTTTCCAGATTAGACAGGTTTTACGGTATAAGACGATATTGTTCTGAAACTAAGCGTTTATTACAGACAACAGACACTTGAGAAAACAGCTTTAGACTTGACATTTTTTAATTTTAGTAAAAAACAAACTAATTAGCCATACATGTGAAGAGTAAAGATGATCATATATGTAACTGTAAGCTTTAAAATGAGCAAAATTGATCGACATTGGTGAAAAAACCGTTTTGTTTACCACATGGAGATTATGTGTTTATAACAAAAACATGTTAAATGCAAGTTAAGTAACTCGCTTCATGACACTAAAATCTTATAAATGCAGCTTTGAACAACAGACCTACCAGCTCAGCTTCTTCGATGTCTAAAGATTCATTTAAATTTTAGGCCTACGGACTTTCATAGCATAGCTGTTTCCGATGTCAAAAGTTTGTCATTCAAAATTAAACAATTATTTGATCGCTAGCCCAAGGAAGACATGGTATGCTTTCAAACAGCAGTTTTCAAATTACTTTTTGTAGCTACATGTCAGTTGCTTTGTATTATTTATGAACACACGATAGTGAGAACAGCTTTGAGTTCATGCATTTAACCATTCATTTCTCTCGGTGATTATAACTTGTACAACAGTAACAAAATTTAGTCAGGATAAGTCACTCAAGGTGACAACTAAAGAAGTCATTGGCCATCTGAAGAGCAGAGATAGGCAGTTGGTTACTTTACACCACATGCTTGGAAACCTCCTATAAAATTCACTATCAAATTAGTGTTGAACTTGTTATGCTACTGGGATTTCCTTGAATCGTGAAGAAAACAGGGATCATTCAATTATTCTCAGAACATATTTTTGTTTTTGTTTAGTGTTATGTGAATGTCATGTAAATGTTTTGTGGGCGACGGCATGTCGTGTTGTGTTTGGATTTTCGTTTCTATTATTCGTTTTTCCATATTTGTATTATTGTTTCGAAGTTTAAACTAATATGTTGTTATTCATTTAGGGTAACATTTAGAATTTTCTTGAATTAAGTAGACCAATCATGTGTTTGTAAATGAAGTACTGGCGACTACGTGTCTAGACGTGTAGTCTCGTACAAGAACGGACATGCGCGGATTGCTCTGGAGATCTGTAGAAAGGTCGCGGTTATTCGAGGGTAGACCCCTATATATTGTAGGCCTACAATATATAAACAGACGAAGATGCGAGAGACAGGAGAGATTCAATCATCAGTTTTTATTCGAAGAGAAAAAAAGAAGTAGAGTCAGACATTAGTTTTATTTCAAAAGAAGAGAGTCAGTTAAGTGTTTGCTGTGATTATTCAACTTGGATTTGTGACTGAAGTTAGATCTACGGAAGCTGTGATTTTATTTCGTCAATCTCTACGATTCATCTGAATTACTGCTTGTGCTGAGAGTCGGCGAATTTATTGAACTGTTTCTGAACTTCTTCATTTAAGCTTCGGAATTTCTTCGTGGGACCAAATTCACACCCTAGACTGGAATTTGATACTTTCATTTTAGATCATTATATTAGATACAGGCCAGTACCATTTTGTATTGTGATTAATTTTGAAGTTTGAAACTAGTATTATTTTGTTTTGTAATTAATTTCGAATGTTGTAATTTAATATCTGTCACTGTTATTATATAATTCATGTTATATCTGTTATATTTGTTAATAGTTTAGTGTAATAAATTATACAAGCTGTTATCTGTGTTTTTCTGTTGTGTTTAGTCTACGAAAAACATAAAAAAATACGTAACATTTAGTAATATCATGTTTTCAAGAAATAGTTGTATAACATTGAAAATAAAACAAAGCGTCTTATTCCATTTCAATGATGCTTTTAAATGATAAAATAATGGAGTATAAAAAATACTTTTATCATTTGGGTAACATAGGACTACAATTACCTATTGGTTCATCAGTTACGGTTCATGAAAAAATGGAGGCATGTTTTTAACCTTCCACGTTTTATTATTATACAGGAAAAGGATAAATAACTTATAAATATCCACGACAAGAATGAAGGCTGTGATTAAGTCAGTTAAATAAAAATCATCTTTATGACAGCAAGAATAAGAATAAAGTATTTGCATGTACTGTTGTTTGGTAGCATTAGCTAAAGCTTTCAGATTTAACGTTCTTTCTACACTCTTGAGGTTTGTAATGCATACACAAAAACAGAACCGCTCTTAAAGTTGTTGTCTTTATGATGTCTTGATAAAATCCAAGGAAAACGCATCCCAGAATATGAAACTATGACTGATTAAATTATCATGGACCGTCCTATTAACATGAAGCTCTTTAAGCATTTACTTCGATTGTAATAAAATTAAGAAAATTATTTTAAAACATATAAAATCTGAACCCAGTTTCAGATATATTGTCTTTTCGATGTTTCTTACTACCTGTATGGCATAGTAACAAAACTAACAGGTCGTTATCTTAAATAAATTAATACACGTAACCATTATTTTAGTACCAATGGTTTGGGAGATGTCAGTACGAAATAGAATAAGTGGTTCTTATTTCGCATACTGTTACCGCTGAAATTGCCTCACATTTTGTAGTCGCAAGTGCGTTAAGAAAGTGACACTAAACTTTTATTATCCGATTAGAATATCCTGAAAATTCACTATATACTGCTAAGTATATCATTTCAAAATTAGGGATTGTTGGCGCAACTAGCTCTCGAGTAATTTTGTGCAATTATCTGAAACAAATAATATGAAATAACAAAGTTATATTGCATCCATATCTCTAATTCTATTTTAACCTCTTATTTGTAAAAACTACTTACATATCACATTTAAATGCTTAAAATATGAACTTTAATGACGTTTATCTAATCCTTTGAAAGTTAAACTTTCAGATTACAAGTTGTATTATCTAGGAAAAGTAGAATATTCCTATGAATTCCTTGATTCATTGAAGTTAAACGGTTTGTAATGTTCGAAATCTATAAAGGTTCCTGGTCGAATTCTGTAGTTCTCCAATTAATAGGTGTTAATCACAATTTTAGCTTCGAGGTTTATATCACACTGAGTGTGATTTGATTAATAATAATAACTGTCTCTCGGCTTCTTATAATGGCTTGCTTTTATATATTCAACAAAATTTTTGAATGATTAACAATGTTAAAAAATGTAAACCATATATTGTTGATTCTTGCTCTAGAGAATCTTCTTCGAATGTAGAGAATAGGTGGGACTAGCGCAATACACATCCAACAATAAATGTCACACGCATAAAAAAATTATATTAAAACAAACGTAAGTATTGAAATAAACGTATAACGGTAAATTCATTACATTTCTAAATTTATGTTTAACTGAAATAAATGTCGATATTAAAATAAATATATAAGAGTAAGTCAGCATCCATTGTAATTCATTCATCCGACTTTGTGTCATAAACTCAATACCAACTAGAAAACAAAACTGTATGTAGGGCGTTGTGATCACTTGATGATCAAATAAAATTTGAACTTAAATCATAAGAACAATAGATGGTGTGTTCTTATAGCAAAACTACATCGGGCTATCTGCTGAGCCCACTGTGGGGAATCGAACCCCTGATGTTAGAGTTGTAAATCCGAGGATATACCGCTGTACTTGCGGGTAGTAACAATAGATGGAATCACACAGTTCAAACCCAAATGGTGACAATGATTACTTCTCTTGTCCCCCCTCTCTCTTTTCTTCACAATGACATACAGTCCTGCAGTGTTCTATGATGACAAGAGGTCCACTTGAAGTAAAAATGTATTTAAGTTTTAATACCCATACCAGCCATTTTCAGAATACAGTCGTGCAGCGTGCTTATAATACAGTAGCCTACTACCCATCATAAATATAGTGTTATTAAGTTTCTTTCTTTTTACCCATTTTACTCACTATATGAATCTATATTTATGAAGGTTTTGAAAAATACGTAGTATTGATAATAGCGTGATATATTCTGGTGAAGTGAATAAGCTGGAGAGCTATATCGGATATGTCTGCTAAACAGGAGACTTGATAATACAAGATATTACAGAACAGTTAGTATTAATTATGTTCCGGCTGTGTTTATGTCCAGGAACATCTGAACCAAACAGTAAAAACACAGTCTTTATCAAATGATTGAAAAAATAGAAACAGGGTTTGTGTGTACTTCCTTACGTTTGCCGATTCTTCACTGGGTCAACAATAGGTCAGTCTTGAATGATACTACGAATCAGGCATTAAATGAGAGGTTTCTATTTACAATGAAATCTCGTATTTACCTAGAGTGACTGTTTTACCTCGTAACTGGTCATTTTTATTCCACAGTAATGGATTATGATCTCTGGAAGTTACTTGAACAACCAAGGAAGGATACTGTTCACAATGTCACATGTAGCAATATTCTCCTAACTTTGAGCAAGACAAAGCAAACTAATCTTGAAATAAAATCAACTCAACGATTTTTTGCATATCAAAAAAGAAAAAAATCCTACAGTACGTACATGTGTCGCATTACTAATTTATTTTTATAAATTATTTAGTAGATAAGCTGTTTGTTAAGATACTAAAAATGAGCGTGAAGCCCAACCTACCATTCAATTTATCATTTTTACTGAATTCTACCCTTCACCACAAACCTTGTATTTGGTGTTACAGCTTAAAATATTAAAATTCTCCTGATGTTTGAAATAAAACTTCAGTATAAACACATATGAATAAATAATAAACTTGTTGTAAGAAAAGTACAATATTCAATAATACTGTAACAAATTTACCGTTATACGTTTCTTTCAATACTTACGCTTGTTTCAGTATAGTTTTCTTTTTTGCGTTTGACGTATGTTTTTGACTGTGTATTGCGCAAGTCCCGCCTTTATAGAGGATTACTGAGAGAATGAATCAACAATACTTGTTTTACGAAAACGCGAAAGAACATTGTTGAAACTTCAAGGAACTCGTGTGGTTCGTAAAAAAACAGATAAGAAAGTTTTTTTGGAATTTCGCACAAAGCTACTCGAGGGCTATCTGAGCTAGCCGTCCCTAATTTTGCAGTGTAAGACTAGAGGGAAGGCAGCTAGTCATCACCACCCACCGCCAACTCTTGGGCTACTCTTTTACAAACGAATAGTGGGATTGACCGTCACATTATACACCCCCACGGCTGGGAGGGCGAGCATATTTAGCGCGACGGGGGCGCGAACCCGCGACCCTCGGATTACGAGTGCACGCCTTAACGCGCTCGGCCATGCCAGGCCCAGATAAGAAAGACACTCAAGAAGATTATTTTTGATCAGTTACAGTCAGTGTGCTATAGGCCTAAGAAGCTATAATTGTGATTAACGCCTGTTAATCGGAAAAAAAAAAACTACAGAATTTGACCAGAAACGTTTATAGATTTCGAACATTACAAACTGTTCAACTTCAATGAATTACTTCGGATGTTATTATTTCTACAAGGATATTAAATATCTTCGCCGGGAAAAGTTAGCTTGTAAGGGTTTGAGGGCAGACAAGAAGAGAGCTACTTTGCATTACTGTCAAGATAAGTATACCTGTGTATCAACATAAAAGTAATTTGCGCCTCGTGGACCTGTATTGCTGATCAAATGTTAAGTTCTAGACAGGATATATCACACAATATTATTTATAAGTTTGTAAAATGGTTTTATATAAATCATCATTTGTAATAACTATTAGCAATAACAGTTATTATAAATTGTAATGTGTTTTGTTTGTATATTAAAATATATATGTGTATCAAACTTCTTGGCAAATACCATAAATGTAATACGTATTAACATTTCATTAACTTCTAAATTAAAATTGAAATTTCCGGTTGTTTGAAATAGCAATATGTAACGTATGTAATATAATTAAAATAGAAGATTCGTCCAAAATGACGTATATTACGTAACACTGTTTATATGGTTGAACAATATAGCTAATAGTTAACAAACTTCACTTTCCAAAATTTCCCAGACTTCTCATAGAGAGTGCTGTGTTAAACACACAAATTAGTAACTTAAACTTAAAGATACTGCGTTGCATACCCTCACTCCATCGCTTCTTTTCAAAATTGCATGTGTTTATAATGAATTACGTCAAATTTTACCTTCGAAAACTTAGAAAATCCTCCTGACATTCACAATGATAAAAAATCTAGATCATTTCTTGAAATGTGTTGAAGAGTCTCAACCTTAACGTGTCCATGAAATTTGGTACAAATTCGATCACACTTTACAGAGTTGTTAACTAAAAAACCGAGAAAAATGTCTAATCTCCCAATTTTAAAAATGCTTTAAAGTGATCCAGAATCTGAATCCGGGCTTAGATTACTACCACATTTGGGGAGAACTTTCTCGTTGTGACGTCCCGTTTTGTATAAAATTGTCGTTTACATCAGTTAAACAATTTTTGAGATACGTGTGTGGGGGCCTGGCATGGCTGAGCGCGTTAGGGCGTGCACTCGTAATCCGAGGGTCGCGGGTTCGCGCCCGCGTCGCGCTAAACATGCTCACCCTCCCAGCCGTGGGGGTGTATAATGTGACGGTCAATCCCACTATTCGTTGGTAAAAGAGCAGCCCAATAGTTGGCGGTGGGTGGTGATGACCAGCTGCCTTCCCTCTAGTCTTACACTGCTAAATTAGGGACGGCTAGCACAGATAGCCCTCGAGTAGCTTTGTGCGAAATTCCAAAACAAACAAAAGATACGTGTGCAGAAACATTGACATACAGACACACATACGCACAAACCCGATTGCAATACCGTCTCCCCATTTTTAAAAAGAAATACTGAACAACTTTAGTGTGTGTTATTGTGTTAAGTTAATTCTTTATTCTGAAAGTGTCATATGACCCAAATCGAAATAAATATTTTTCCCCCTTCTTGTTATCAGACTACCATAGCAACACATCAGTTTGATGTAAAGTAACACAGAGTTTGTTATGTAGGCTGTAGTGTATTTTATATAAGTTGTAACGTGGTTGACACGATATTATACTCTTCTTTGCTTTCACTCTCAAGTTTTAATAGTTACTAATGTACTTGCACCTTGTGGTTAGGGCACTTTACTCGCAAACTGCGGGTCGCTGGATCGAAACCATTTACTAACTAGCCCCATCCTTAAAGTGTTGGGAGCGTTATAATATGATGGCTAATCCTATTATTCATAAGTAGAGAATAATTCAAAAATTAGCGGTGGATTATATTTACTAGCTAGCTCCTGTTAAGTGAAGTATATCTGTAGCATCACAAAATTAATTCGCTCATGCGAACCGTCGATGAAATACAAAGATTAAAACCATATGGAAGCTCAGTATTGCAAGTTTGTAAAACTTTTGTATATAATTGATTATTTGAATCAATTATTTGTAATACCCATAACTATAGGTTATATTGTTGCTTGTATATTAAAATATATTTGTATAAATAAGAAAATCGTTGACAAATATTATTAATTTGATACATATTTACATTTAATCAACCTCTAAATTAAAATTTTCTCAGTCCAAGCTGTCTGAAGCCGTATTAAGTGACATTACAGGCTCATCAGGGATGAACTGGGGAACGTGTATACATTTCCTGCCTTGTTTCAGGCAGGAAAGTGGAATAATAATCATTCTATATGCAAAGATTAGTATAAAATAAATGATAATCTACTGACTTGACTGTAAATATTGTGGATTCAAATTAAAAACATTACTGTGTCTTTGGTTTTAATTATTTGTTAAATTTGAGTTGACTTAATCTTTATTGAAAATTCTATTGTATGTGCTCTTTCTGTTGTATGTTGAGCTGGATTAGCCATTGGTCTATAAATCCTTATTCTTTGCAAATTCAAAAACTGGTGTTGACAATACATTTGTAGTCAGTCAATAAGAAGGGCATTATAATATTAACTGCTTGCAATTGACAAAACGAATTCGAACTCGAAGTAAAATTGTTCCATAAGGCGCCTGAGTTGTCTTTATTATGTATATAGCAAAAACGTAAACGGATCATAATTTATTTTGTTGTTGCAAACAGTATTTCGTGCGTGAATAATGTTCATGTTTCAAATTTTGAAAGCAGAGGTAAGTAAGGGTGCGGAGATATGCCGATAACAGACGACTGCATAAGATAAGTAAAACTGGATGTGGAATTGCCAGTTTATAACTCTCAAAACAAGGTTGTATCATTTTATTTAAGTATGTTCGAAGCTATATATATTTAAGTCTATCTATCGTCCCGTATTTTTATCCAAGTAGTTAAATATCTTTATTTTGGATAACGTTTGTTTTGAATTTGGCGCAAAGCTACACGAGGGCTATCTGAGCTAGCCATTCCTAATTTAGCAGTGTGAGACTAGAGGAAAGGTAGCTAGTTACCATCACTCACCGCAAACTCTTGGGCCAGTCTTTTACCAACGAATAGTGGGATTGACCGTCACATTATAACTTCCCCACGGTTGAAAGGGCGAGAATGTTTGGTGTGACGGGGATTCGAACCCGCATCTCGCGGATTATGAGTCGAGTGCTTTAATCTCCTGGTAATGCCGGGCCCTTTATTTTGGGAGACATTGGAAACAGTACCTTTTGTATTTTTGGAATCTAAATATTTCTGGGACTTTGGTTAGTTTGATTTTAGTTTCAGGTTATTGTATTTCAGTTTTTTTTTATTTGTTTACATTTCAAAGTGCACGAGAGTCAGGTCAGACGAGAAGTATTTTGTGGCATTGTACTCATAAGCAAGTAAAATTTGCCCTTATCAAGGCCACCACGCTAAGTGGGTCTTAACGAAAAACTTAGGTGTGTGTGTTTACACAGCCACTGTTTGAGTTTGTCTAGAAAATAAGCGACAAATGAGGACTTTATCTATAATTTAGGGCCAGGCTTGCTCAATGATTAGCATGCAAGACTGTGAATCAGAAGTTTCATGGCCCGCGTCCCATTAGTACAAGAACTAAATTTCGCTCCGCCAGTTGGAGGTTTGGGCGTGTTATACAAGTAGTAGTCAAATCCCACTAGACGTTAAAAGGTGCCCAATAGTTCACAGTAGGCGCTGTTGACTAATCGCCTTTTCAATAGTTCTGTGTTTTTTTGTGCGAATGTACCAAACAAATAGTTATTAAAAAGTTAATATTAAAAAAAATGTTTGTAAATATTTAAAGTATATTAAAATACCCAAATGATTAACGTTGTATTATACACAGTTGAAATCTTTAATTATTTGCACAGTACCAACTGCAATAATATAATTACAATAATACATGGTTGTACTGTATTTGTTTCTAACACTCCTAAAGAGGACGCGAATCAACGTCGAAACATATAGTGTATTTTACGACCGCTGATCGATCTTTAAATGTTTATTTTAAATTATGTATTGTATAACGTTGATCGTTTGGGTATTTTAATATGATTTATATGTTAGCTATATTTTTTGTACAGAGTTTTAAATATGACTACATCTCGCGTTACCTTATCTCGGGGCCCGGCATGGTCAAGTGGGTTAAGACGTTCGACTCCTAATCCGAGGGTTGCGGGTTGAAATCCCGGTCATACCAAATATGTTTGCCTTTTCAGCCATGGAGGCTTTATAATGCGATGGTTAATCGCACTATTTGTGGGTAAAAGAGTAGCCCAAGAGATGGTGGTAGGTGGTGATAATCAACGGCCTTACCTCTACTCTTACACTACTAAATTAAGGACGGCTAACGCAGATAACCCTCGTGTGGCTTTGCACAATATTCGGAATACATCTATCTATTTTGTGTATCTTATAACTTAAGTTTTATTTTATAAAATAAATTCATTAATTTTTAAACAAATGCTACCATATATGGGTTATCAGTAAGCTTGAAGGTTTGTAACCTTAAATTTGAGAATTCGATTCCTGCAGTTGGTACTGTGCGCATAATTAATTGCATAGCTCTTTAAAAACATTCTGATATTAAACTTTTAATATAACATACAAACAAAACACAAAGCACAGTTATTACATATACAAACTGATCTGAATATAATAAATAGAAAGCTATGTTAGTGGGTTGCTTTTTTGGATATTTTTTTTGCACTTGTTAATTTTATTTTATATTTTATGGTTTTCGTTCAACGAAGAATTTCACTAAAGGGACTACGAGGAATGTTTCAGGTTTTTTGTTTCTTCAAGTGGCATTATTTTCTGATTATAAAGTTATAAAACATAATTTTTACGGTATGAATCAAGCAAATTTTATTGTAAGCAAAGTTAAAATGTGTTTTTAAACATTATGAATGTTGAAACGGAGAAAGATGAAATAATGGCAGTGTTGCTGTATATCCTTTCTGAAGTGAAGCAAGTAAATTTGACGTATTTCACCAAACTATCTAACTTAATGGGGCAAAATTTTGGATAAGGAAGATTACTTCGGCATTATTTGTTCTAAAACAGGCATTGTTTGTAAGAAATGTTTTATTATAGCCACCAATAAACAAGCGATAAACGTAAGTTTGGGCAATGATGTTTTTTTAATTAGTTAGACAAACCACTTTTACTTAAACTGTAAGGACACACACACACAGTTGACCTATTTATATTTTGCTTGTTTTCAAATATTTTAATAAAGAAAATTATACACAAGGGATGGTTCTTCATAATCCATTTGTATTTAGTTTCATGTTATAGTTCATGCCACATCGAAATCCTTAGTTCTAGTCTACTGACATCGAGTCCAGAAGAAATGTGTCATCATTTACGTCCACTTGTGCAACTGAAACCGGATTTCAGTTGTGTGGGCGTTATAATGTAAGAGACAATCCCGCTACCCATTGGTAAAAGAGTAGCCCAAGAGTTGGCGGTTGGTGGTGGTGGCTAGCTGCCTACCTTCTAGTTTTACACTACTAAATTAGTGACAGCTAGTGTAGATAGCCCTCGTGTAACATTGATTTCAAAAACAAACAAACAAACACCTTCATCACCTTAGTGCTGTTTACATAAAAATCACGATAAAATTATTCTGTTTCCTAGCACCAATCTGACTCTACATGGCTTGTTTGCTAAGGTACTTGACTTGCGCTTTTGAATCCCATTCGCCGAACATGCTCGCCCTTTCAACCATAATTTCACGGTCAATTACACTATTCGTTGGTAAAAGAGTTGGCGGTGGGTTATGTTAACTAAATGTTTGCCCTCTAGTCTATCATTGACAAATCATGAAAATATAGCGCAGTATCCCTCGTGTTGTTTTGAGCGAAATAAAAAGCAAAAACATCGCTTTTCATAAAAAATTAAAAAAAAACAGAGTTGGTTATATTCTCTACATGGATTTAGAAAAATATAATATGGAGAAAAAGCCAAGGTCAACTAAACATATTCAGTACTGATACTGATGTTAGTGACACAGTAACCTACATTATGGTTCCACAACTTGAAATACCTCCCCAGGTATATTGTTAGGGCGTGTCCATTAACGGAAGCCACAGTAAGTTGCGCTGCTTATGGTGATTTAACAGTCCGAAGGCCACGTTTTGTTACCAAGGGAAAACAGGAATGATTAATTTTGTGCAGTAAAAAATGCTGTTCACACTTATGAGTATTACATCAATGTATAAATAGTAAAGTGGAAACAGCTCGAGTGAACGAAAACTTCCGTATGAAGACATTTTTATCATTAAACTTTTGTATTACTGGCGGTCTAAAAAGAACGGAATAAGGAAAGTTTTCTCAACGCAGTCTACCGTATAATATATTTTAATATCTGTTTGCTGTCGGCTGCAGAACTGTAAAATATCCAAAAGAATAAACATGTTGGCATCAACTTTATCTTAATAAAACTCTATTAACCATTGGAGTTTGTTTTTTTTAATCTTTAACAGTTTTTGACTTCTACAACCTTTCATATAAATTCGCCAAGACTTGAAAATGACACGTTAGCAAGGTTAGAAAACCTCAATGGATTAAGTCGTTTGCTTGTTTTCTTCGCTGTGAGTTGGCCTTATGTTACTCTTTCTTTTTAACTACCTAAATCTTAAAATAACAACAGTTTTTAAATTAGCCAGATTTTTTTAGAAATATTAAAAATAGTGAATGTTTAAATGTATACAATATTTGAATATTCTCTAAAGTTCCCGCAAAGTCTTTTCACACAACTACTATTAATAAAGGGTTTAGCTTGTTTTAAATTTCGTGCAAAACTGCAGGAAGGCTGTCTGCGCTGGACTTCCCTTATTTAGCAGTAATAGACTAGAGGGAAAGAAATTCGTTAGTATCTCCCACCCCCAACTCTTGGGCTACTTTTTTACCAACGAATAGTGGGATCGATTGTTACGTTATAACATTCCCACGACTAAAAGAACGAACATGTTCGGCGACAAGGATTCGAATCACGAATTGAGCGCCTTAACTACCAGGCCATGCCGGGTCTCTTCACTAAAGAAAAATTTAAAGGTGTAAAATAAGAGTTTTTTTTTTACAATTATTTATTGGCCTATAATAAACATAAAAACATTATCGTCACTTGTGTATATTACTCTTTAAACAAATTTATATTTTATTACACATCTGTACACTTTTTCCGGGATCATCCTGAAGAAACAAGGCAAGGTGAGATAATAAGAAAGTAAAATAAATATTATACAACGTATAATAATATATAAGATGTATATTATTACGTCGTCAATAAGACAGTTGAAATTTTGCTAACAACGGTTAGACAGAATAACCAAGTTAAAAACAACGACAACAACAACAAACATACCAATCCTCAGAATGCCCGCGTTGTGACGCATACGTTCTACCAACAGTCAATTCCACTATTCGTTGGTAAAAGAGTAGTCCAAGAGTTAGCGGTGGGTGGTGATGACTAGCTGCCTTCCTAATAGTCTTACACTGGAAAATTAGGGACGGCTTGTGCAGATAGCCCTCGTGTAGCTTTGTCCAAAATTCAAAACAAAACAAACAAATCGGGCAATAGATCGTTTGTTGTCGTTGGGTTCACAGGCTCTCTTCCCTGCGTTAATCCAGCACGAGTTAGGCTTAGCTGGCTTTGAAGTTTCTGTTTACACTTTTGTTGCCTATAAGGAAGTACATTTCACCACCATTATCAATTCATGTGGAATTGGCTCTGACAAAAATTAAATACAAGTTAGTTCCATCCAATCTCGCAACTTTTTTCCTTGAACATTATATCAGGGAACAAATATAGGTCATTTACCCTTCAGTTGAAACTGGGCGACTTTATTCTATTTTTCACTTGCACTTGAACTTGATGAGAGGTCACTATTATATTATCATGCTATCTATTTCCATCCAACATGAAGCCACAAACAGATGTTACGTTACTTAAGTTACTTGCTTTCATATGATTTATACCTGTAAGTTATAAGTTCAGGCTTTTTGGAAAATACATTTTCGTCACTAGTGACCAGTGACTGTGAACTTAAAGGTAAATTTTCATGATCCGTCGCTGTAAAATGTGCTCCGCACCTTTGGGCCACGGATGCGCTATAAAACACTAACGGTCCATTTCCACTTTTCAGCCAGCTAAGTGTTGGTTGTAGTTATTGTTGCCTAACTGTCTGCATAGCCCTTTGACTAGCTTTGCGTTAGAATTCTGAATCAAACAAATATTTTGTATATATTTGTACATGAATATATAATTAACATTTATAAATGGCATTTTATAGAAAGAATTGTCAGAAACTTGCTGAACTTCGACCTTCATTTTTACTGTTTTAACCCTATTTTATGTACCAGAAGATGTTATTTTGTATTTTTCTCTACTGTACCACTTCTTGGTAGCATATAAATTTTTGAAAAATGGTTCAGGATAAACATTTTCTTTTTTGTTTGTTTTTTTAAATTTCGTGCAAGGTTACACGAGGGCTATCTGCGCTAGCCGTTCCTAATTTAGCAGTGTAAAACCAGAGAGAAGGCAGCTAGTGATCACCATCCACCGCCAACTCTTGAGTTACTCATTTACCAACGAATAGTGGGATTGACCGTATATTTATAATGAAAGGGTGAAAGGGCGAGCATGCTTGGTTGTTGTTGTTGTTTTGAATTAAGCACAAAGCTACACAATGGGCTATCTGTGCTCTGCCCACCACGGGTATCGAAACCCGGATTTTAGCGTGTAAGTCCGCAGACATACCGCTGAGCTACTGGGGGAAGCATGTTTGGTGTAACGGAGATTTGAACCCGTGACTATCGGATTGCGAATCGAGCGTCTTTACCATCTGGCCATACCGGTCCCATTTTCTTGTAGCCAGATTTGTTAAGTGTTTCAAAGTTATCAGCAACTCCTGACATACCTATTACATTAGCAAAAATTTATTTATTAAAATCATTCAATGGACATCTTACATTCTAGTAATAAACTTTCAAAACATTA
Organism: Carcinoscorpius rotundicauda; assembly: GCA_011833715.1. Taxonomy (NCBI): domain Eukaryota; kingdom Metazoa; phylum Arthropoda; class Merostomata; order Xiphosura; family Limulidae; genus Carcinoscorpius; species Carcinoscorpius rotundicauda. The sequence goes on from CM022398.1 coordinate 35,010,641, forward strand.
AAATATTTAACAGACCTTAAATCACATATAACTCAACAATGGTTTAAATGATTCATTAATCACCTTCATCCAAAGATATTTGATAAGCGACATTAAGTAACTGTATTGAAGCTCAATCCCGCAATCGTTGAATTGTTCATTTTTTGTTATGGAACATAGATAAGAATCAGTTATAGTTTTTGTTGAAACACAGAAACCAGGATAATTTACCAGTTGCGTGCACTTGGAGAAATAACGCAATTTTAACATGATTTTATCTGCAGGGTTTTTTAAAAATATAATATAATGGTTGTAAACACTGGAAGAGAAAATTAATATTTAGTCATAGTTTGAGCTGTACGAAACTTATCGAGTACTCATAGGAGCGGATTCACCTTATGCTAGTGCTCTGGATTTAAAGCTGGCAAACCGAGTCCGAATCGAAGAGTACCATAAAATATTTTATTCCACTTTAGTTGTAAGTAAGTTACAATTGTGACAGCCACTCCCTTAGTGTGGATGGTGGGTGGTAACGTGTTTTTAACTGGCTACTTTGACTATAATCAATAGTTTAAAATTAGAGAAGACACACATTAGGGTAATTTTAGTCGCTTTGCTATAAATATGAAATAGAGATACGAAAAATCTAGACAAAATTGGGTTAGCAGAAACGTTGAAAACTTAATTAGTTTTACGTTACGTTTATTTCTGACAATTTCTTTGCGTGTTCAGATTTTATTACACTGTAGCCAGTGAACTTTTGTTGTTTGATCTGAATTAGTCCCCCAGTGACACAACAATATCTCCTCGGTCTTTTGGTTTGGTTTGAATTTTGCACAAAGCTACACAAGGACTATCTGTGGTTGCCGTCCGTAATTTAGCAATGTAAGACTATAAGGAAGACAACTATTAATCACCACCCATTGCCAACTCTGAGGCTACTCTTTTACCAACGAATAGTGAAATTGACCGTCACATTATGACGCACCCATGGCTGAAAGGGCAAGCATGTTTGGTGTGACGGGAATTCGAACCCTCGAAGTACGACTCGAATGCCTTAACCACCTGGCCATGCCGGGTCGCCTTAGCGGTGATACTATGTTAGAAATTGGGTTTGGATACCCGTTGTGGGCAGAGCGCAGACAGCCCATCGTGTAGCTTTGTGCTCATTGTTTGTTTGTTTTGGAATCTCGCACAAAGCTACTCGAGGGCTATCTGTGCTAGCCGTCCCTAATTTAGCAGTGTAAGACTAGAGGGCAGGCAGCTAATCATTACCACCCACCTCCAACTCTTAGGCTACTTTTTTACCAACGAATAGTGGGATTGAGCGTCACATAATAACGCCCCCACGGCTGGAAGGGCGAGCATGTTTGGCGCGACGCGGATGTGAACCTGTGACCCTCAGATTACGAGTCGCACGCTTTAACGCGCTTGGCCGTGCCGGGTCTGTTTGTGCTTAACTTTAAACAACAGCAACAACTATCTGAACTTAAAACATATAAATAAAGGGGGGGAAAAAGAGTAAGAATTTTGATGCAATAAATTTTATTTGTGTCAAAATTTACTGGTATGTAAACAGGATGATCAGGATCCAAGTTCATCGTAAGTAATTTTATCTGAAGCAAAAACTCACAGTCGCTTGACCTTAACCCAGTATTTCCTGTTCCGCATCTATGGACAGGAGGTTAAGTTGAACTCTACCTACAGTTTCTGTCGCCCACGTTAAAAACTATCATACATTTAGCACAGTGGCGTACTTGTCTGCCTGTATGATAATCGCTTTAAGTATAAAGTGAGCGGAGGCGTGAGATCATGTAAACTTTAAACTTTTCAAAAGTCACAGAAGTGAAATAATTACACTGAAAAAAATAAAGTTACTATTTAGTGAAAAACTACTGGGCTGTTTTTCCTACTGGTATTTATTGAGAATTTTCATAGCCGACAACGACGGAATGAATACGTGATCCGAACCATGTATGGCGACTTTGTGGATGTGTGAAACCATGGCTTCGGATACTCACATGTTCAGAGCAACCGTCACACTCGCAGATACTACTTTTCTCTGTGTAATAAAAACACAAAAGTAATCCTATGAAAGGGATACAGTAACGTCTGAAAGGTCGTATCTACAAAATTATCATTATAAGTTTGATGTAAACAAAAGACCTAGCACATAAAAGTATATGTAGTTTTCATTTTATAACACGTGTTGCCTCATGTAACAGTTTACACGTGTGTACAATCTGAAATAATTGTTAGGCCTTATAAGTTCAATTGCAACTCTCCTTTACGGTAAAGTTCAAGTTCATCTAGGCCTAATAATAACATTAAACACGAAAAAACTTTTGAAATAAAATAGTAACATTTATGAGCTAAGGGTTGGAAGTTAACGTGATCCATGAAAAAAAAAGAAGAAAGAAAAAGCAGCTTGTTCTCATACGTCAAAAACTTTGAACATCCAATTCATTGCGAGAAGTTATCATCATAGTAGAATTAATATAATTCAGTATACAAAGAGCAGAAATAATTAGTTTTTGTCGTTATTAACATAATATATATTTCCATTTACGATGTTTCTACGATTATTCTTAGAAATCCAACGAGTTTTAAGTTTAATGAAAACAAATGATTCTTTCTTTAATTTGTCCTACAAGTTCTTCACTATTCTGTGTCAAGGTAAGATGTCACACTGGTAAGGCATAAAGGTATGTTATCTTACAAGATAAACACCAATCATAGGAGTCGGAGGAATACGATGTTACAAAATAAGCACCAATAATAAAAGTCAGTTCTGTTTGACCGAACAATATATTGAAAACCGAATATAGGATTTTACACCTTTTCCTATCTTAAAGTAAAACAATCTAAATATGATTTATGAAGTCCAACGAAAATACTTTGTCAGTTTTATATATAATTAAACTGTACATGTATTACTGAAGTAAAAACAACTGATTAATATCAGAAGTTGCTATTTCAAAGGGTTCGATTTTCCACCAAAGAAATGTAAGGATCTGCTTTACCGTCTATAATTGTAAGTTTCATCTAACGGTGCTAAATATTTATAAATTGTTTGCTTACCATGCATATAGATTACAGGTAATACACCTATAATTTGGCAAACTAACTATGTTCTGAACTTTAAAAATGAAATATTTTTCTAGCACTCATTAAATGAATGAATTTAAGTTGAGGGTAAACCCATTTCATGCCGATACGACATATAGGAGCAGCTAGTAAATTAAGGTTTCAATGGCACAAGTAGTTGAGAATAGTAACATGACTCCAACCTCACCCCACCCTCCTAAACAAGACATCGTTTACTGCAGGCTAATGCAATTGTACTGTTGGGTTGGCTAAAAAATGTGGGGTAAATATTCAACCTTCTGACTCCAAGACAAACACGAACTACAGCGACACGCTTCTTTTTTATGGACTTAATTATTTATTAAACTGAAACTTTTTCTACTTTGTTTAACCTCAGTTAGTAGATGAGCCTTTCAATTTTTGTACTAATTTGCTAACTACTTTCGTGTTCTATTGATTATGTAATTTGAATTGTGGTGATTTGGATATAACAGTGAAGTCTTTGAACCTCTCACCCCACCGAAAAACACCCCCCCCCAGTGGCTCAGCGGTATGTCTGCGGACGTGCACGCTAAAATCCGGGTTTCGATACCCGTGGTGGGCAGAGCACAGATAGCCCATCGTGCAGCTTTGTGTTTAATTCTAAACAAACAAACAAACCGAAAAACAAAAAAACAAATACAAAAACGAAATTAATTTTTAATGACTCCCCAGCTCTTCATTGTCACAAAAACGACGTAATAAAATTCGAATCAAAATTAAATGTGGTGTAGTACAGCTTCATTTGAAGATAAGTTAATATGCGTTAATTATTGAAATGTAATGAAACAACAATACATAATTATGTTACTGTGTTTCGTTTTGTATTCTTTGTGAGTGTAGCTACCATCATTTGTTTTTAACGAAACTGGTTGTATATGGTAATATAAGATATCTATATAAGGTGAGAAAACAGGCCAAGGTTGTATATTTATTTTCTTGCCAAAAATAATTATTAGCTTTCCACATGACTCGCGGAACATAACTTCTGGGACTAATGATATAATCATGACGTTTTCTCCGTACGCCTAACGCGAAGACGTGACGAAACGCGCACAGAAGTTATGAACCTGATTTGCCGTTGCAGTAAGAAGATCGACTGGGTGGAGTTAAATTATTTTGGTATTTTGAAGTACATGCACGGATCTAACTACATACATTACCAATTGCATCAAGTCCACACACACAGAAACACAATGCTATTTGAGGACCACACTGAGAAAATTGTTAAAGATCCCCATGTCATTTAAAAATCTATTTGTAGCGTATGGGCTTAGCTGCGCCACCCTGAGCACACGCGCAAAGACAAAATATCCCTCAGTAAAAGAGCAGTATGGTACTGAAGGCACAATAAAAATTGACAAGATGTACATTCTATTGGGAAGAGGGGTGGAGATTCTGGGATAGTAGACAGTGATCAAAAGAAATGCGAACTTGTATATAGCTTTTGTGTAAAAATAGTGAATCTGAATTACCAAAAAGTCTTAGTTGTCTCTTTACTTCTCACGGAATTTATTTTTTGTGGTATAAAATTATGTTTAGAACAGAAACAGCAATAATAATGAACTAATAATACATCGCTTAATGTTTACAATATATATATATATCATATTGGAAAGAAAATGTATGGAAGAGGGCTGTTCATGAACAAATAAATAAATACATATATAAAATTTAAATAATGACACAAATATAAAATTAGGGGTCTTCTTAAAGGTTAAATGAAAAAAAAATACAACTAAGAGAAAACTGACATGCACACTGCTTTTCTTCGCTTATGTTTTTGAATATAACAATTATAAAGATATTTCATTTATTCATGTGGATTTCTTGTACATTTCTGTTTGTCATATTTAGCGTTGTTATCAGAGATTGGCACATACTAAGAGTTATTAACTCACTGCTGCAGAATCTAAAAGTTTCGCGTTCGTTTTTTTGTGTGTTTTTTTTTGCCCGGCATGGCCAAGCGTGTTAAGGCGTGCGACTCGTAATCTGAGGGTTGCGGGTTCGCATCCCAGTTGTGCCAAACATGCTCGCCCTTTCAGCCGTAGGCGCGTTTTAATGTGATGGTCAATCCCACTATTCGTTGGTAAAAGAGTAGCCCAAGAGTTGGCGGTGGGTGGTGATGACTAGCTGCCTTCCCTCTAGTATTACACTGCTAAATTAGGGACGGCTAGCACAGATAGCCCTCGAGTAGCTTTGTTCGAAATTCAAAAACCATGTGTTTTTTTTTTCATGTATCGTTTACCAGTAGAAAGAAACTTAGTTTCGGTTTGTTTTTTATTTATAACAAACCACATGTATATTCTTTCATGTTCTGCTTTCTTCTATGAAGATCTTTCCGGGTATGTATACAAGTTTGTGGTTATTTCTAAAAGCTCATGTATGTTTTTGTTTGTTTGTTTGGTTTTGAATTTCACGCAAAATTATACAAGGGCTATTTGCGCTAACCGTCCCTAATTTTACAGCAACTATTTTACCAACGAGTCGAGTGCCTTTACCACCTGGCCATGCCGGGTCTTTCACCTATGGTAATTTCTCACAGTTGTCTCATATTACCTTTTGGTGACGGGTTCTCTCGTCATATGCTTAATGATACTACCTATTCAGGCTGCAGTAGTACTGCTTATGAATTTCAAATGACATGTCATAAGAGTGTTCACACAACTATCACCTATAACTATAGTTAACGTTGAGTTGTGAATTGAAACTTAGTGATAACAAATATAACATTACTAACACAAACGACACTTTAGGCCCCTTATACTTTTTCTCTTGAGGGATGGTGTTTTATCACCATAAATATGTATTATGCCAAACCATTTATTGCACAATGCTTATTTTATACTAAGATTCAAACTGATTAGCGTGTGATATTGGCTTTAAATTTTAAGAAGTATAATTGTTCACATGAAAGCGGATAATGGGAAGATATAGCTCATTTTTTTTCGGGTAATGAAAGTTTCTAAAATTGGAAAGCTTGTTAATTTTTCAACATTCAATTTAATAAGACAAAACGTGCAACTAAAACACACACACAAGCAAAGAAACCAAAAGGATTAATTTATTTTGTCACTCATATTTAAGTAAATGTAGGAACCTAAAATATTTAATGTGCTGCCATCTGCAAGTTTGGTAAGTAACTAAAGGATGTTAAGACACTTATGTTGTTTATTCATTGAATTTTTAAAAAGATATTTTCTCATCATGAAGTTCAGTTACCGCATAAAAACTATGTGGTTAGAGTATGCAATTTTTATACATAGTTAGTCACCATTATATATGAGTGGTTGATTTTTTTGTATTTTGGTTTTACAATTTAATATTTTTAAATATTTTTATTTTATTTAAACATACAATTTTGTGGTAATTTTAAAATATCAATAAATAAAACAATTGTAAGTAGACTCAAATCTACTAGATTAAACATTTCAATTATTTTTATGATTTACTCTTAAAATGATAAGTAATACAATTTTTTGTAGAAAGATGAATTGAAAAATGCTGTCAGAAAATGCATTAAGGCTTAGTTAACGTAAAATCTTATAGAGGGCAGAGAGCTCGAAATTTTACTTTGTAGTCAATTTCATCGATCGGGTTTGATCTTTTCGCTTACAAAGAGTTTTGCACTTCTACCTATTATCATTATGGAGATAAATATCTCATTCTCATTTTGTTCCTGCAGAAGAAAGGTCCAACTTTCAAAATATTCTGTCATAATTTTGTATGTTTTCATAATTACGCGTTTATATATATGTGTGCGTGTGTGTGTATACATATACATAAGTCATAGTTTTGTCATTATATATATACATAAATACATATATTCACACACTCATATACATAACACAAGTCATAGTTTTGTCATTATATATATATATATATATATATACATGTATTCACACACTTATACATAAGACAAGCCATAGTTTGTCATTATATATACATATATTTACACACATATACATAAGGTAAGTCATAGTTTTGTCGTTATATATACATATATTTACACACACACATATATGTACATATACATAAGACAAGTTATTCACACACATATATACATAAGACAAGCCATAGTTTGTCATTATATATACATACATTCACACACTCATACATACAAATGCATAAGACAAATCGTAGTGTTTTCATTATATTTACATATATTCACACACATATATTCATAAGACAAGTCATAATTTTGTCATTATACATACATGTATACACACTCACATACATGTACATTTTTATAAGACGAACTCCTCGAGATGACATTTTTTGGAATGAAAAAAGTGTTCCCTAAACTGGATCGCCAGCTTTGTGATTTATGTTTGTTATTCGGTGTGTCTTCAAAAAAGTTATATTTTTATTGAATTGTATAATGAATCAATCTTTATGTTACAAATGTTTATTATTGTTTTCAAATGCAAGTGTTTTCTAGTGTAAATAAAAGTTAAAAAAATCATTGTCTTTTTACTTTATCAAAGTTTATAATATTACATCACAAAATACATAGCTATAATCCTTATTCTGATATTTTTTTACAATCTCAAAAATAATCTAGAATTATGTAAGTTTTAATTATGTAATATAAAAACTATTAAAAATACATTATGAAAATATTTTATTCATAGTTTCAATACTCTGCAGTTATTTCGTTTTATTATTTTAAATAATATTTCTAATTAAAAAGTAATCACAAAAAATTACAACTTTTTAAATTTTCGAACAACCGTTTTTATAACATCAGCTGGGCTTTTCGTAGGAACTTGCCTATTTGCCACATATACATTCTAAATAACAGCTATTTGTAATTGTTTCTTCCAGTATCATGTTCCGTGTCTTCTGGAGCATTCCTTTGACAATTAGGGTAGAGACACGCGACCCCTGTAGTTATGACAGTCACGTTCCGATGTGTTGGTATTTGGGAATTGTTGTTAAATACCCAGGAGGGTCAGGTACATTTGACCTCTTCCTCCTGACAGTCACGTGCCACGTTTTCCACATCGATTTGAAATAGGCGGAAATATTTTTGATATAGGACCACTTATTTTTCAGTTAACGGTCCAGAATACAAAAGAAATCTCGTACCTTCTACATATATAATGATTTATAAATGTTATTTTTTTATTTTAAGGAATCATACAAACTATTTATAAGTAAATATTTTTACACATGTTTTTAGTTATATATTATTTGTCTTCAATTCACACTTGTTGAAGGTATCTTTCAAACATTGTCACTATTGAAATTCTCACAGAAACTAGCAAATGGTTTTATAAAACAAGTTATTACAAAGTTATGGATATTCCTACATTTTAGTTTTATGTAATTCTAATTATGTGTTATTGGCCAAGTTTTATTAGTTCTTAAGAAGTGCAACTTTATATACACTGCTGGTCAAATTCTTAAGGCCAATGAACATAAAGAAAAAAATATGCATTTTGCGTAAGTAGACTCAATAACTTATTTGAGTAGAGCTTCAAAAGATGAAAATAAGAAAAGGAAAATAAAAAATAAAAAACTTTTTTTTAGCATTGAAAAGAGAAAATGTAAACACAATGAAATTAGCCTAAATACTAGTTGGTCAAAAGTTTAAGACCATACCAAAAAGAAGTCCTAAACAGGGTAGAAAATGCAAAACAAGATGTCTCAGTAGTGAGTTACACGGCCGTCATTACGAATAACATTCGCTTTGACATGGTCGATACAAGCGTTTGCAGAAGACTGGCTGGAATGTTATTCCAAGTACTAAAAATGGCTTCATGCAATGTTGGAATTGACATCTATTTCTTTAGACTTCCCCTGCCATCCACTTTGAAACATTTTCAATGGGGTTCAGTTCGGTCGAACACGGTAGATGGTCCAAAAGAATCACGTTATTCGCCATGAAAAAGTCCATTGTCCTGCGGGCATTGTGGATTAAAACGTTGTCCTGCTGAAAGATCCAGTCATTTCCACTCAAGCAAGGGCCTTCAGTCAATAAGAATGCTTTCTCCGACATGCTAATGTAGCCAGCTGCTGTTTGACGCCCGTGTATAACCTGTAGCTCCATTTTTCCATGGAAGGAGAAAGCACCCCAGATCATGATGGAACCTCCTCCACTGTGTCGTGTAGAAAATATCTCTGGTGAGATATTCTTATCGTACCAGTAACGTTGGAAGCCATCTAAACCATCCAGGTTAATTTTTTTTCTTATCAGAGAACAAAACCTTCATCCACTTTTCTACGTCCCATGTTTGGTGCTTCTCAGCAAAGTTTAACCGAGCTGTTTTGTGGTATGGAAGAAGGCGTGGCCTTTGAAGACGTTTACATTTTTTTAAGCCTTTCGTAGATGCCGTCTTATTGTTCTTTAGCTGCATTCTGCGTCCATAAGGGCCTTAATCTGGTTCGACGATCAGCTGGTGTCTTGCCGGAAAACTCGTCGAATCCTTCTACTCAACGTCAGTCGAAATTTTCTTGGGCCGATCATTTAAAATTATCGTTCCGTATCCCTTCTGGTCTTTTAAGAAATTTACAACAGCAGTTTTACCACGCTCAATCTCACCAGCGATGGCACGTTAAGAAAGACCTTGCTTTTGCAGCTCAACAACTCTGCCACGTTCAAACTCTCTTAACGTTTTAGCCTTTGCCATATTTCTACCCAATGTAACACAGGAGATGTTGACAATGCTAATGCAAATGACTAAATTTCGTTACGTGTTTACCGATTAACGCTTCCTTTTAATATGGTCTTAAACTTTTGATCAGCTAGTATTTAGGATAATTTCATAGTATTCATATTTTTCTTATCAAATTATCAAATGAATACAGCTAAAAGGGAACTGTTAACGTAGTCTTTGTTTTCTACATGGTAACAAACTCTGTTGATAATTGCCTGCCAGGCCATACCTTTCATGCATTATGAATTTTACGCTAACTTTCTTCATTCGTTTGTTTGTTTGTTTTGGAATTTCGCACAAAGCTACTCGAGGGCTATCTGTGCTAGCCGTCCCTAATTTAGCAGTGTAAGACTAGAGGGAAGGCAGCTAGTCATCACCACCCACCGCCAACTCTTGGGCTACTCTTTTATCAACGAATAGTGGGATTGACCGTCACATTATACGCCCCCACGGCTGGGAGGGCGAGCATGTTTAGCGCGACTCGGGCGCGAACCCGCGACCCTCGGATTACGAGCGCACGCCTTAACGCGTTCTTCATTCGAAGCGTTTTGAATTTATATTATGAGATCCATCTTGAAATCCATTTTTATTATATTCAAAATCTCTGGAAAATATTTTCCTAGATAGTGAAGTTGTATAGGCTAACGTATCGCTGAACTAAATAAACATTAGAAAATAATTTGAGTTTTTAGTTTTATTTCACTTATTTTTAGTGTACTCAGCTAAGAGAATTTGTAATAAAAATTCAGATCTAGTACCATAAATTTAGCTTCACGATATAATATTTAATTAGCATGGGAAGTATATTTATTATAAAAAAACAATACACACTACAAATTATATAAAACCCAAAAAATACAAAATATTACTGGACATTTCTTTGTAGATCACTAATAAACTTTAGTATTAGCAATCTGGCTGTGCTATTTATTAGCTGCAATATATCTTGATTGTTACGAGTTTTATGTTTCCGTGGGTGTTATGATTGGCTTGTATATATTCCAAAATATTAGTTTGACCCATGTATAGTATGATTAACTCATATGCATTCTTAAATATTAGCTTGGCCAATTGTTAAGAAACATTTATAATAGCATTTGAGTTCTAATAGGAATAATTAGTTACATACATGTCATGCGAAATATTATCAATGGAATAAGGATAACACTGCACATAGGCTCCTGCTTTAAATCGAATCATTAATCATTCGACTAATTGCAATATGAAATATTTATCCATTAATGCTATCTATCAGTAATAGTTGTTACTAAAGGAAATTCTTGAGGGATATTGCATGCCAGGCCAAATAATATTTTCTCATAACGAATAAAGTGAAAAAGAACAGTTAGTTTTGCACGAAAGCTTTTTCCTACTTGATAAAAATTTAAATATCATTGGCAAATCAAAGACCTCCTATGAGTTGATCAAGGAAATAAAAGTATTAAAAGTTCGTGTTAAAAATAAAAAAATAAATACTATTATTTTATTGATCCTTACCATAAAAATCTAATTTATAAGTGACTTATATAAATATATGTTAATTACAACTGATTAACGTAATGTGGTCCACACCTTAAAGGTCATTGTTTATGAAAGTTAATATTGTAAGTAATGGCTAGATCACTATTATATCTATTGAATTCTAATGTATGCCTAAAGACTGCGATGATATTGGTTGTAGCATATTGTTGTTGACATATTATAACGTATTTTCCCTTGCTTTTTCTCAAAAGTAATTATAGTTCTATAGCTAACAGTATCTTTTCAAGCACTATTCAGACTAAACTGTCTAAAAATCCAAAAAAAATCGAAACTCAGAACCGGCTACCATGTATTATTATAAAATGTATTTGTTTTAAACAAATAATCGTCTTTTAACAGAAAATTTTTAGGGGGCCTAAACTGTCACTTGTATTAGTGACGACTAGCGCAGATAGCCCTCGAGTAGCTTTGTTCGAAATTCAAAAAACAAAGAAAGGAAAAGAGCATCCTACCACCAATGCTAAGAGACTGATTGTCACTCTTATAATATACCCACTACTAAACACAAAAGTAATAAGAGGTATAGAAAAGTTTAGAGTAAGAAATAAATACAGAAGTATCATAAAAATAGGCTTAATTGTTACTATTGTAATGCTAGAAGTATAAGAAATAAAATACTTTACTTTAGGGTACTGGTAGGAATGAAGGATCTTGGTATAATGGTAATAACTGATTAAATAACATGGTTAAATGTAGATGATTTTGATAACAGGTGTGTTTTTTAAATACAGAGTTATAGGCTATTTAATAAGAACAGAGATTAGAGAGGAGGGGAGGGGCGTCTTTAAACGTAAAATGTGAGTTGCACCCAGGTTGAACTTGAGAATGTCAAATATAATAGCAAGGATATTGAATTAATTTGGGTTTCTATTAGTGGATATAAACGGGATAAAACTTTAATAGGAATTTCTTGCAGACCGTCAAATGATATTGATGAAATTAATGAGAAACTTTACAACGAGATTAATATTTCAGCTGTTAATGAGGCCATAATTATGGGTGATTTTAACTTCATGAATATACAATGCTAGAGTCAAACTATGAAGGAGAAAGGTTTTTAGAAACTGTTCAGGGTGGCTTTCTTCACCAATTATTCAAGGAACCTACTAGAAAGAATTTTTTTTAATTTATTGTTGAAAACAAATATAGAAACGATAGAGAGGATGGAAATTGGTTAACATTTGGGCGCAAGTGGCCATTGGTCTATTCGGTTTGATGTTTTGCTACATATGGAGATAAGGAATAATGATATTTTATTTAAAAAAATTCAGAAAATAAAAAATTGAAAGGATGCGACAAGAATTATTCGTTGTGAATTGGGCAGCTGAGTTACTTGGAGAAACTGATCAGATGTGGAAAAAATTTAAGTAAAGATTTTTCAATATTCAGTACAAATATATTCTTCATAGAAATAAATTGGTAGCTGCAAGTAAAAGATCAGGTCAGCTTACAAAGAGTTTAAGATATAAAATTAAAGAAAAGAATAATAAATGTAAGTCAATGAAATTGACTGGTATGACAAGAGATTTAGAGGAATATAAAAGATCAAGAAAGTTGGTGAAACAGGAAATTAGGACATCAAATGGGGTGTATGGAAACAGATTAGCTGAAAACGTAAACATTAACAGTAAGGATTTTTTAAAATAATACATTAAAGGCAAATTATATGTTTGAATGGAACTAGAAATGTTGAGGGATGATAAATGAAGCCTAGTATTTGATGATTATGAGATGGCTATGTTATTAAATTTTGCTATTAGGTTGGAAAGAATATTTAAATAGTATTTCACATTTTGAAGAGTTATTAAATGGAAATGAAATCAAACAAGATAGCTGTGTTAATTCCGAGCTGGTTAAGCAAAAATTAAAAACTTTAAAGAAACAATAAGGCTTTTGGGCCAAATAATATTTCCCCTAAGGGTTTTGAAAGAGGTTAAATATTGGATATGTGAGCAATTACGACAATTTTTTATCAGTCCTTGAATAGTGAGCAGGTACTAGAGGATTGAAAGTTAACTACTGTAACTCTACTTTTCAAGGATTGTTTGAGAGCTATCTGTGCTAGCCGTCCCTAAATTAGCAGTGTGAGACTAGAGGGAAGGCAGCTAGTCATCACCATCCACCGCCAACTCTTGGGCTACTCTTTTACCAACGAATAGTGGAATTGACCGTCACAGTATAACGCTCCCACGGCTGAAAGAGCGAGCATGTTTGGCGCGACGGGGACAGTCGATATAATTACTCTGAGTGAAAATCTTGTCATTCAAACCTTTTGACATTATTTTAAAAGGCCATTATAATTATATAGATGTGGATAAGGGTGAAGATTTGGTATATCTGAATTTTCAGAAAGTATTTGGCGTGTTGCCACATAAAAGGCTTGTAAGAAAAGTATTTCTATAGATGAGTGTGATAAGTTACAAAACTGGATAGAAAAGTGATTGGGTGGAAGAAAGCAGAAGATTGTTACAAATAGAGTTCAGTCAAACTGGATTAATGTCAGTTGTGGGGTTTGTTTGCTTTGCTTTTAAATTTCGCGCAAAGCTACTCGAGGACTATCTGCACTAGCCGTCCCTAATTTAGCAGTGTAAGACTAGAGGAAAGGCAGTAGTTATCACCACCCACCGCCAACACTTAGGCTACTCTTTTATTTAAGAATAGTGGGATTGACCGTCAAATTGTAACTGAAAGGGCGAGCATGTTAAATGTGACGGGATTCGAACCCGCGACCCTCAGCTTACAAGACCTTAACAGCCTTAACCCACCAGGCCATGCCTGGCCCCAGAAGTGGGGTACTTCAGAAATAAGTCTTAGGACCTTTGCCTTTTTTATTTACATTAATGACATACATGAAGGAGTAGTTAATAAATAACTTAAATATGCAGATGATATCAAGGTTTTGAGTGTTGCCAGCTGTAAAGAGGATGCTGTTGATTTACAAAATTTAGATCATTTAGTGGGTTGAACAGATAAATGGCAAATTGGTTTTAATTATAACAAGTATAAGATAAGGCACGTACCCACATCATAATTTAAGTTATAAAAATAATTGCTATTGAAATAACCTTAACAGGAAGGAAGGAGATCTTGGTGTAATAGTTGATCAGTCTCTAAAGCCAAAAAAGCAGTTTTCTAGTGTATGGCAAATAGGATTTTAGGTTGTACCTACAGAAATATTAAACACAAGTCTAAAGAGGTTATAATTTCATTATACAGATCACTAGTTAGGTCATATTTGAAATACTATGTTCAGTTTATGAATTTTTATTTTATGAAGAACGCTGAATTGTTGGAAGGAGTTCAGAGAAAGGTTACTAAAATGGTGCCTGGGATAAAGGGGTTGTCATAGGAGAACAGGTTGAAATCTTTCAAATTATTTTATCTTGATAATTGAAGATTAAGGGAATCTGTTTGAGGTATTTAAGATTTTAAAAGGAACTAAAAATGTTGGTGCATCATTGTTTCATATTTAAAAGTGAGAACAATAGTAGACACAAGTATAAATATTGACAGGATAGGAGTCATCTTCGCCTGACACAGTTTCATTTTTCTAGCCGAGTGGTTGGCCTGTAGATGTTATAGAGGCATCACATTTAAGTGAGTTTAAGAAAAAGAGTAATAAGTATATGAATGATAAAGGCTAGCTTTAAGAATAAAAAAAAAATTTATTTCAAGGGATAAAATAGCCGAAATGAACTAATTGTTCTTATTGTCCTAAAATTTTATGTTATTCGTAGTACTTGAAAGTGTGACATGATATTAATCTTCCTGGTGTGCTTGTCTAATACGGACATTTACTTCATAAAGCTTCCAGTGGATAATTGAGCAATTAAGAATACATTTTGTTGATAAAGATTGTTTTGTATTCAGGAATATTTTTTCAAAACATTTTGTTCATACATATTACAAGCACTAAGTGCCTTTGTGAATTGATATAAGTAGCCATAAACGTCCATATCACAGTAGTCAATTCAAACAACTTGTAGTTGCTTGGCCAGTCTTTTCTAACCTCTCTTCCCTAGTTACACACAAAGGAATGGGTCAAGCAAATAGAAGTCAACTCTCTTTATACACGTACAGTCATGCCAAAAAATTAGGACACTCTACAAAAGCCTGTGTATTTGTGTAACTTTTTGGATATATAGATATTTAATCTCAATTTTAACAATATTGAGAGATTATAGGAATATAACAAAACAAGTAAAACTGCAGAAAAGACTTTTCAAGATCTTTTGTAAATGTAATTCTACAAAAATGCATATTCTAATTGAGGAAAAAGTTAGGACACCCTACTCCCTAAGAGCTAGTGTAACCCCATTTGGCTGAAATAACTGCAGTGAAACGCTTCTTGTAGCCATATATCAGTCTTTGACATCGGTCTGAAGAAAGTTTTCTCAACTCCTCAATACAGAATTCTGTCAGCTGTGAAATGTTTGAAGGGTTTCTTGCATGTACAGACCGTTTCAAGTCACCCCACAGCATCTCAATTGAACTAAGATCTGGGCTTTGACTCGCCCATTCCAGGACTCTCCATTTCTTAGTTTTCAGCCAGTGTTTGGTGAATTTACCAGTATGTTGTGGGTCATTGTCGTGTTACAAGGTTTAGTTCTGCTTCAGCTTTAATTTTCTTACAGATGGTGTCACATGATCCTCAAGCACCCTCTGATACACAGTATAATTCATAGTAGATTCTATGATTGTGAGCTGTCCTGGTCCTGCAGCAGAAAAGCAGCCCCAAATATGACACCTCTTCCTCCATGCTTTACAGTTGGTATGAGGTTCTTTTCCTGGAATGCTGTATTTGGTTTATGCCAAATATGTCCTTTGTTCTGGTCTCCAAATAATTCAATTTTGGACTCATCTGTCCAAAGAACATTATTCCAGAAGTCCTGGTCTTTGTCTACATTCGCTCTAGTAAACTTCAATCTGGTCTCCATGTTTCTCTTAGAGAGCAAAGGTTTACTTCTTGCACAGTTCCCATGCAAGTTAAACCTGTGCAGTCTCTTTCTGATTGTAGAGACATGAACTTTCCCATCAACAGTAGCCAGAGCCTGCTGTAGGTCTTGTGATGACATGTTAGGGTGTTTGGAGACCTCTTTTAGCATCTAGCGGTCTGCTATCGGGGTGAACTTGCTTGGACGACCATACGTGGGCACGTTGGCAGTTGGTTTGAAAGCCCTCCGCTTGTTGACTATTTTCTGGACAGTGGAATGGCTGATTTCAAAATCTTTTGGGATCTTTTTAAATCACTTACCAGACTCATAAACTGTTGCAATTTTCTCTTTAAAGGCCTCAGACAGCTCTTTTGCTATTACCACGGTGCTCACTCTCACTTCAGGAGTCAGGAGCACTCCAAACTAAATGTATGAGGTTTAAATAGGGCAAGCCTCATTCAAAATGCTGAGTAACGATTTTTCAATCATGTGCATCTGGTGTGATACACCTATGTGTGAGTTGAAACATTTTAGCTAGGAATAAATGTGGGGGTGTCCTAACTTTTCCTCAGTTAGAATATGAATTTTTGTAGAATTACATTTACAGAAGATCTTGAAAAGTCTTCTCTTCCATTTTAATTGTTCATATAGTCTCTCAATATTGTTGAAATTGAGATTAGATATCTATGAATCCAAAAAATGTTACAAAAATACACAGGCTTTCATAGGATGTTCTAACATTTTCACATGACTGTACACACGTGTATATATATATATATAATAACAATCATCACTCACAGAAGTCATTTAGAATTTTGGGATACTGCACAAAGAGTTTAGACTGACTTGAGAATGCGATGTGGACACAAAACGTCTTGTCTTTGCATTTGAAGAAGCCTTTTTTTACTTACGTAACCTGACAAAAAATTGCCAGGCCTTGATTGAGCTTTTCTTTTTTGCTATTTCATCCTTCTGAAAACCTCACATATTATTAATATTTTCCCATTGATTCAGTTCTATGATTCACGTCTTTTAATTCTGAAATTCGAGGGTCTATTCCTACAGAGTAGATAGAATACTGAGCAGCTTTGCACTTAAATGAACAAACAGACTTTCCTGATCCATCGTAGTTTTACCTGAAAATACTGGAATATAAAATCAATTGAAGTTTTACAAGAGTGACTTGCATGTTTTCGTATGTTGCTGTTGTTGTTAAGTGCAAAGCTACACAATGGACTATTTGTGATATGCCCACTACTAGTATCCCATTGGGGAGAGGCCATTTTCATAGAAGTTAAAAAGTAAAATTTCTATAGGAAAATAACATGAAAAGATAGCAGGTATGTATGTTTTTTTTGCAAAGCTGTGCAATGGGTTATGTACACTGTATCCATCACGAGGAATTGAACTCATTGTAGGTCCATAAAATCATCATTGACCAAATAGTAGACAAGGAAAAGGAAGAATGAACACATTACATTAAAATAAAATGTAAAACATCAGAAACAGTTACAAAAAGAAAAAGGCAAGGCACAGATAAAAAAGAAAATAGCCATGTTAACAAAAAACATGAGGAAAAAATAAAAGAAATCTCATTTAAAATATATAATGATATAAAGAGAGAAATAGTGAAGAAGCTATGTAAGTAATCAAAATATAAAAAAGGGGAGAACAGTAAAACACAAAACAAAATTAAGCGAAAGATTTAAACATTTTGACTTTTAAAAAATGTGACATTAAAAACGTTTTTAATGAGGTGACAAAAAGGCCTAAAGGACATTTATTTGTTTTTGTTTGTTTGCTTGTTTTTTGAATTTCGCACAAAGCTACTCGAGAGCTATCTGTACTAACTGTGCCCAATTTAGCAGTGTAAAACTAGATGAAGGCAGCTAGTCATCACCACCCACCGCCAACTCTTGGGCTACTCTTTTACCAACGAATAGTGAGATTGAGTGTCACATTATAACGCCCCTACGGCTAAAAGGGCGAGCATGTTTGGTGCGACGGGAATACGAACCCGCGACCCTCAGATTACGAGTCGCACCCCTTAACCCACCTGGCCATGTCGGGTCGTCTGAAGGAAGAAAAGATATAATTCCTTTTGAAATAATCTGATGAAAAAAAATGTGCAGGGAAAATATGATCCGAGCATTTCTATTCAACCAATACGGACCAAGTTACGGAAATCATTGCCATGTGCTATAACAAATCATAATCATTATACAATAATATTTTAACCGTACAGATGTAAACATACAGTTCGCCAGTTCCCTAAATTACATCACATTTGCATATTAGCAAGTATTATCAGTTCTTGTGTAATTCACATTTGCATATTAGCAAGTATTATCAGTTCTTGTGTAATGAGCTGATATTACGATCTTTCTTTCTTATAGTTTTCGCGGTTAGTTTAACGATTTGTCAGCTTGATTAAAAGTGTCAGTGAAGAAAAGAGCCTAGTGGAAAATCATGTGGCATAATAATGCTTCTAAGATGTCTTTGACGGTGACGTTATTGAATCTGTCTACCAACTGGTCGTCTGAAGCATCAGCGTTAACAACGATTAAACGAACATACTTTCACGAAATCGAAACTATACCTGTATTTACGTATAGGTATTGCCAAAACGCAATGAAATAAGACAACAAACACACTATAAGATATTATTATTTTTTTAGTTAACGCTTTAACTCTTTAAGAGCTTTTCTCGGTTACCGGGAAAATTTCAATCAACCAAGTTATTGCTCCCACGTTCTATCGCTGGCACAGTGGTATGACTGCAGACTTGACAACTAGAAACCGCGTTCCAGGTGGGTTAAGGCACTCGAATTGTAATCTGAGGGTTACGGGTTCGAATCTCTGTCGCACCAAACATGCTCGCCCCTTCAACTGTGGGGGCGTTACAGTCAATCCCACTACTCGTTGGTAAAAGAGTAGCCTAAGAGTTGGTGGTAGGTGGTGATGACTAATTACCTTCTTTCTAGTCATACTCTTCTAAATTAGGGACAGCTAGTGTAGATATCCCTCGTGTAGCTTTGCGCGAAATTCAAAAACAAACAAATCGATGCACGTGGTTGGCAGAGCACAGATAGCCCGTTGTGTAGCTTTATGCTCAACTTCAAAACACTTATTTTTTGTTTCTCTCACTAACAGTGGAGTCTACATATTGCATGTATTCATTAGTTTTACATTTTTTTTTCTTACAGTTTTCATTTCGAAGAACTGATTTAAATAACTGGGTTTGATAATTTCCATATCTCTGTAAAATACTTAGAAAATTAAAGCTGTATTTACTGGAACTAATTACATTATTACTGGCATTTTTGTTTACCTTTTTTCATGCCTCATATATGTTTTACGTTCTAATAATTTATCGCATTACAATTTTTAAAGATGTGTTTAGAAAACTTGTAACCTCCTGATTCTGTTGATAGTCTTACGGTTAAAACTGTGCATTGTCAAACTAGTAATGAAGTTAGATACGAGAAATTAAAATAATCCTTCCCTTCAGACATTTCTGTGCTTAATGAATTTGTATTATTGAATTATGAAGAAATGATGTGATGATTATAGAAGACCGGGAAAGTCAAATTCTTTTCCTTTTGGATACGTATTATTAAATTACAAAGAAACCAGGGGCAAATTTTAGTTCTAAAAGCTCATAAGAGGTTTTTACGGAATGACACGTTTTCCTTGTAAACGTTTTTGACATTGATAATGTTTCTTGTTCACTTATGTTAATAGTTTGCAATTTCATGTTGTCAAATGACTTCACTCGTGACACTGTAACATATAGCTGACCATGTTCAAAGGGAGACTGCGATAGGTAGACACCAACACTGTCAAAATATCTGACCTTACTCTTGTTTATAATAATAGCACAAGCTGTTTTGATAGAAAATTGTCTTCTACCTAACTTGGTGGTAGAGTTGTAGATGATGGACGTAAAGTGACTCTTGACAGAAAAACGTAATTTTTTCAGTTACCACTTCTAAGTAAACTGTGTTATCGTAAAGTGTTTTTGCAATACATTTCGTGCCGTTAATTAAACCAATTTTTGTACTGGTATTTCGTAATATAATTACAATAGTTCCTATTTTAACCATAATCTTGAAGATGGGTGATAGGCAGCTTAGTGACAAATTGTTGAGAAACTTGTTTGGATATTGGATGTTCTCGTTGCCATGTTCATTTTCTCTGCACTTAAAACAAACTCTTTAATCTCTAATAACTATGGCGATTACGTTGTTATTTATAGCATCGCAGTGTTCTTTTTTAGTGCAAAAAATCCCAGAACTTTAAATGCAGCGAATAGCAATCTCTGCCCCTCATCCCCAATGGCACAGCGATATGTCTGCTCACTCGCAACGCTAGAAATGGGATTTTGTTATTCAAGGTGGGCAGAGCATAGATAATTCACTGTGTAGCTTTGTGCTTAACTACAAACAAACAGGTAACCTCTGAGAATTCATTGCGATATATTCGCTCAGTTACTTACCCTTTTTTTTTAAATACAGTTTATGGTATTCTGATAAGATAAGATCAGAGTAATCTTCACGTGTAGGCTCTGACTTCTCTCTGATACTTTGAAGATAAGAAGCAAACTAATCAGTTCCAGCTGTTGAAGACAAAGCAGGTAACGAAGTGCGGTTTTGATATAAAAAAACACGCTTCTACACAGAAGATGATATTTGAAATTGAAATTTCGGTTAGAATGAACGAGAGCTTAAATTGATTATACACACTTGTTCTTCCTTTAACTAAAATTGCCACAATACTATCCCATGTAATAGCAATACAAAATAGCCTGCGTCCAAGTAGCAGATAAAATAGATATTAGTAAGTAAGAGCCTTTCCAGCGTCCATCTGTGAAAAAAAATACTTTCTATTCTATTTCTTTAGATTGAACAACTATGATAATCAATTTCTGACATGTTATACATAACTGCTACTAAACAATGTTTTCATTGGTAGTTTTTCCTGTTATTTAATTTTGCAATAAAATATCTGATGTTTGGTACGTTTATGTTAGTGTAGTAGGCTCGACGGCATTAATTCTCAAAATATCAATTATCTTCGCTAACGCCAATTTTCTCACCCGAGAAAAATCTTCCTGAGTTGAAAAGACATTTGGAATTTCGTGCTTTAGCTAAAACATGTTCTAATTTCGTAAGTAACTCCAGCTCCCAAAATGTTTATTTAAATGTTGCGCATTGCACTCCATTTACTATGTACAATTCTAGAGAAAAAGACATAACACCCGTTACATGAAGTAAAAGCATTCTTAAGTAATATGTCTAGAAGTTTTCTTGATAAGCTATGTACATGCGTCAAATTACTTTATTATCTCCTCTTATAAGCAAGCCTAAACAAAACGACTGGGGATATCTTGAAACGTGTGCTGAAGGGCATTGAAGTTTTATGTATTTAGTTGTAAGAACGCAGTTAATTTGGTATTCCTACCCAGAACTATCGGCACAGCCTTATCTGAAGAGCATTCGTTGTTGTTGAGGAAGGTATATAATGTGTGACTGACTATGTGAGTGAAATTCGTCAAGATTCTTCCAGTGAATTGACGCACTGAGTGTTTAGGTGCGTAGTAAATTTTTTATAATTTAGCATACTAGATGCTCTTGCGTTTAACATCAATGCTTGTGCTGTTGTATCCTTTCTAAATTTATTTGTGGAGGTGTTCAACAGTCTGTACAATGCAACATGGCTCAACGTTAACATTTGCCCTAAAACATTTTAAGAGAATCTGATTATAAATACTGTTTACATGAACATCACAACTGTAAAATCGCGTTGACTGTTACACCTTGCTTCTACATCTGTACACGATAACCTCAGACGTTATCAACGCATTGTGTATTGAAAAACCTGTAGAAATCTCTTCGTACAGCGAACATCAGCCATACATAAACTTGAATGAGACAGCAGACCGCATGGGTTGTGAATCATGTTTTTTTACTAACTCACATAATTGCCTCTCATTCTGTGTGAGGAATTTCTAATCAAACAGTTCGATTTGTGTTGTTTATGTCGTGTGTTTCGTGTTGGTTTTGAAGAGTTACCAATAGATGGCAATGTGGTAGGTCTCTTTTCTAGAACTCGATCAGATATATCAAAGATTTATCTTCTTTAGAAATTTTAGCTCTGTGACATTTCTGATAAGTTATTTTCATTGACTATATAATATTCTAGTCATGATGTCAGGAATAGGTGAATATATTGAAACGTTGGTAATTCTGCAGGGCTGGAACTACCTCGCTTTAATTATTATTTTTTGTTTTGCTTGTTTTGGAATTTCACTCAAAGCTACTCGAAGGCTATCTGCGCTAGTCGTCCCTAATTTAACAGTGTAAGAGTAGAGGGAAGGCAGCTAATCATCATCATCCACCGCCAACTCTTGGACTACTCTTTTACCAACGAAAAGTGGGATTGATCGTAACATTATAACGCCTAGAAGGCTGAAAGGGGGAACATGATTGATGTGACGGGGATTCAAATCCGCGACCCTCGGGTTGCGAGTCGAACACTCTAACCACCTGTCCATGCTTGGCCTACCAAGAAGACTACTCTTTCATCGACGAAGAGTAGGAATGGACCATGTTTGGTGCGACAAGGATTCAAATCCGTAACGCAGATTGAAGCGTAGATCTGTGGGACTTCATTGCTATTTGTTTTTCCCCTGGTTAGCACGACGCGGTGTATTATACATAAAGCAACATGTTCCCTTGTTGAACGATTTTTGTTACGACTTGTTAACATTTGTCTTCTGTTCGATGATGATATTGTTTCAGTAGTTGACTTTATTATAAATAGCAATACGTGTAGGAACCAAGAAGTTTGTCCAAAGCGAATAAGCATACTACAACATCATATATGGTAAAATTCGGTAACAAGAAATGACACTGACACTTAAACACAGTTCTTTCTCCTTTTTCTTTAAAGTCGAAAGTTGTACACGAATTATAAAAGAATTCAGTGATTTTAACATCAGTTTTTAACATTCAGTTTTCGTAATGTGTAGGTCAGTCGCAATGGTGTTAAGTTCTTTTACAAAATTTTCTTGTTAACATTAAAAAACAAGTACAACTGAGCGTTTATTTGTCTAGATGTTCTTTAGGATAGTATTTATGCTAAAATCCACCTTCACACAAGAATCAGTTTCTCCAATGTTTTTGAAAACAAAAACGTGTTTTAAACGAAACATCTACACGAGATAAAATTTTTCTTATTTTACTCTTTCTCGTCTGAAATAACAATTTTATTTCAACAAACGTTAAAAACCCTTAAAACTATTACATAATATTCTCAAAAACTGTAAAGAAGGACTTGAAGCGCCAAATACTGTTGTTCAAACGTTTGCTTGTCATTACGTTGTGAGCTTGTTTAAATTTCTCAATAAAGTTGATTTGCTTATTGACAACTTTCTTGTGAATGTTCATTTGCTGATAGTTTCAAGTGAAAGTACAATTAAAAACAATCTACATTATTTCATTTGTATACATAATTTTGAAACAATAGGTGAATTCTCTAAAATATACATTGACACGATCAGTTTCACAGTAACATGTTTATAAGGTAAGAGCCCCTCGTGGCTTAGCGGTAAGCTTGTGAAACTAGAGCCCCCTCTATTATGAAAAGGTTCGAGATGGCCAATTAGGTAGGGCACTGGACTCGGGCCCCGTCTTACCAAACATGCAGGCCCGGCATGGATAGGTCATTAAGGCACTACACTCGTAATCAGAGGGTTGATGGTTCGAATCCCCGCTACACTAAACATGCTCACCCTTTCATCTAAGGAAGCGTTATAATGTGCGGCCAGTTCCACTATTCCTTGATAAAAGAGTAGCACAAGAGTTGGCGGTGGGCAGTGATGACTAGCTGCCTTCCATCTAGTCTTTTATTGCTAAATTAGGGACGAATAGCGTAAATAGCCCTCGTGTAGCTTTGGCGAAATTCAAAACAAACCAACTCAATCTTTTATACAAATCAAATCTTAAACACGAATGCAATTTGCCATCAGTAAATTAGAATGCTGCTTGTAAATTTAATTAAATGAACTTTTAATGACTATGTTGTCATACTACTCTATCAACGATACGAGTTTTACAGTATAACAGATCGGATTTTGTTTTATATTTCGCGCAAAGCTACACGAGGGCTATTTGCTCTAGCCGTCCCTAATTTAGCAGTGTAAGACTAGATGAAGGCAGCTAGTAATTGCCACCCACCGCCAACTCTTAGGTTACTCTTTTACCAACGAATAGTGGGATTGCTCGTCACATTATAAAGCTTACCTGGCATTTTTTGTGTGATGGGGACTTGAACCCGAGTGCCTCAACCACCTCGCCATACCCGGCCCGGTGTAACAGAAAAAATCATTTTATAAAATTTAAAAAGAGAAACACGATATAAAACAATAACTTGCAAGGAGGTGGCCCGGCATGGCCAAGCGTGTTAAAGCGTGCGACTCGTAACCTGTGAGTCGCGCTGAGCATTCTCGCTCTTTCAGCCGTGGGGACGTTGTAATGTGACGGTCAATCCCACTATTCGTTGGTAAAAGAGTAGCCCAAGAGTTGGCGGTGGGTGGTGATTACTAGCTGTCTTACCTCTAATCTTACATTGCTAAAGTAGGGACGGCTAGCACAGATAGCCCTCGATAGTATAGATAGCCTCTTTGTGTGAAATTCAAAAACAAACAAACGTAACGAGGTAATTTTTTTACAAATAGGAAAAATTGGAATATTAGAATTACCGTCAATGTTGGAAGAATACAAAAATAATAATTCCGAAAAATTCATAATTGCTATTTTCATATTCTAGCAACTTTGACGGCATTTCTGATAATTTTTCTTACTTATAACAGATTTACGTCAATGAAATCATTTTACCATCAGCAACATAAAATATATTTCAGTTTATATCGTTCCTTAGACGTAACTGTTTGGATAATAAAAGCGTGAATTATTCGAATTTTCTTGTATTTATAGTTACACAGTTTAGTGGTTTGTGTGTGTTTTCGAAATAGATAAATGTTCAGCAAGCCAGTATACGAGTGATTCAATTAGAAGTTTACTTATGGCGATATAACATTTTTGACTGCTCTTATTTTTTTCTCTGGATTTTGCTTTTAATACATAGGGGGAATAATCAAGGTAGGATTATATATAATATATTTATATATTTTAATGTCAGAATTGAACTATTTTTTGTGACTTGTATTATAGTGTTTTATGAACATCAACAAACAACAATTACGAATTTTATTTTAAAGAAACCTCGCACTCTATTTTGCTGAAGTACTAGTTCCAAGTAAACGCAACATTAAGTGTTATCTTACATACATAACCAAAAGTAAATAAAATAGCCTCATTAGGGAGAGGCCTGGCATGGGCTGGTTGATTCGTAATATAAGGATCGCTGGTTGAAATCCTCATCACACCAAACATGCTCGCACTTTCAACCGTGGAATTGATGATACGATTAATCCCACTATTCGTTGGTAAAAAAGTAGTCAAACAGTTGGTGGTGATAACTACATCCAAAAAACTACATTATTTGTTTAAATGTTTTTAATTTCCATAGACATGGCATTGCAACGCAGTTAATTAATACCAACATTTAAGTTGTTATAAAATAGTTTAATTCCCATTTGGATCGAGTTAGTGAAAAAGTTGATTAAGTTACTCCCCACTGAATGTTTGTGCAAAATAATCACGTTTCATTTGCAAATGACTGACACCCACTATTATGATTCTACATCTTATAAATGAACAATAAATAAAAGATATTCAATGTGTAGACAGCTGTGGCTCGGACTATATTTCAACGATTATTTCTCAAAGCATTGTCCATTTCTGCAATCAAGGACAATTTACAAGTGTTCATGGTGGTTTGCGATAATAGGAGCTTTCACAACTGCTGTGTATGAAGGTGTATCAACCAATTATAATTAGCAGCAAACCTGAGCGAGCCAGTTTGGTGTAAAATTATGATTCGCTACGTTCTGTGTATTTAACATCACGATATTAAAGCTAATGAAGGTTTTCAAGGAGAATTCCCCATCATTCGACAATTGGTACACTCAGGAATAATGTTGGTAAGAGAACTATTTTTATAGGAAGAATTTTAGATCGTAAATAACCAAAATAAACAAATATTTTTGAAGAGTGGAAATTTCAGTGTTCTCTATAGATACGAAATTAACCATTCGACCAAAAAAATGCCATTGTAATGAAGTTGACAATATTTCATTGTATTGTTCGAATAAACAAAAATTCAAAGTGTTAATAGAAGAGTACACAAACGATGAAAGTTCGCATCTCCAAATTAACGAATGTCTGTTTCCTTGAGAAGGATCATTGAAGACACTAAAATTGTAAAAAATAAAACACACACAAAATACCTACGCCCGGTTAAGGCATTCGACTCGCAATCTGACGGTAGCTGGTTTGAATGTGTGTCACACCGAACATGCTCGCTCTTTCAGCTGTAGGGGCGTTATATGTACGGTTAATCCTACCATTTATTGGTAAGAGAAAGGCCTATGAATTGCTGGTGAGTATTGATAACTAAGCTGCCTTCCTTCTAGTCTTACACACCTGGCGCTAATAAAATAAAACAAAAATAGTATAAATATAAATTTACATACCTATATATATATATTCAGGTATTATTTATAAATCTGAAACATTGTTTAAATTCTGACCACAGTGACTTTCGTTTTCAATTGTATTTATGGATAACGTGCATTAAATTAAATGTACTTCAAGTAATTCTCGAAGTACAAGAGTTAGGAGCTATTCTGCCGATCAGCCAGTCCTACGTGAACATTTTTGGCAAAGTTACAGAACTCTGCTCTTTCTTTGTTAAACTCCCGGAATGGCCAGGTGGGTTAAGATGTTCGACTTCTAATCTGAGGGTCGCGGGTTGCTTGCCCTTTCAGCCATGGGAGTGTTTTAATGTTACGGTCAATCCCACTATTAGTTGATACAAGAGTAGCCGAAGAGTTGGCGATAGGTGATGATGACTAGCTGCCTTTCCTCTAGTCTTACGCTGCTAAATTAGAGACAGCTAGCGCAGATAGCTCTCGTATAGCTTTGCGCGAAATTTAAAAATCAAACACTTTTTGTTAAACAGAACTCGTATTTCAGTATTGTTCATGACTTGACTATAAAACATTATCTGAACAAAAAAGGTTTAGTGGAAGACATTAGACGCAAACCTTCTGTATTCTAATAACGAAATTGCCTATGTGATATATCATGTTTAAAATGTGTCTTTTAATCTCCGCTTTTTATTTGGTTGTCTGATTCCCACTTCAAGTTACGTAATTACTATTAATTTCATTATTCATTATTTCAACGGATCGCTCTGAAAAATACTGGAACAGAGTTTTAGCTTAATCGAATACTAAAAACGAATTTTGATGTTTTTCAGCATTTCTAATAACAAAAAGGAAGGCATGCTCTAATTGGTTCCTGTTAGTTGTACGTCACAAAAGTGAGTAAGAACTAAACGTGTGTAGTAAGAAGGACTGCGTCAGCAAAGCTAGTCTTGTTTATTGAGCGAGCTTGAATGAAAAACGAACTGGTGACCAGCAAATTTCATTCTTGTACATAATTGCAATATCATAAAGCTTAACATATGTAATCAGACGTTTGTTAGAAAATGGCAGTGTTTTGCAAATGAGAAAAAAAAAACACTGATGTGATTTAGTTGTTTCAGGTTTGATGTTTTATTTTATTACACTAAAACAAAAAATGTTCGATGGCTGTTTACTATTGGCTGTTTCTGTGGTAACTAAGTTGTTCTATGAGAAATTTTAATGTAAGATCAGTATAAACGTTACTGACTGTCTGATTTAAATTTGCCTTTCTCTTACTGATCGGGAGTGGTACACCATAATTTTAGGCAAAATGAAGGTAGGAAATTATAATGTTGAAGAAGCGATTCCACGTCCTCTGACGGAAGAAGATTGCATACAAAAGTATCAAGGGAAACGTCCAACGAATGGTAGGTGCAAAATGTTTGTCTGCCTGTAATGGGTTGCCACAAACTATCTAGTTACCTGTATGTACATGTTTGTCTGCATGTAAGAGGTTGTCACAAACAACCTAGTTATTGGTATCTACATGTTTGTCTGTCTGTAATGGTTTGTCACAAGCAACCTAGCTATCCATATCTACATGTTTGTCTGTCTGTAATGGGTTGTCATAGACAACTTAGGTATATGTATCTAATGGTTGTCTAGCTGTAATGGACTTTTAAGTACAATTTAGCTATCTGTATCTACACGCTTGTCTGTCTGTCAGGTAGACTAGCTATCTATAGGCTAGCTTGTCTGTCTGTCAGGTAGGCTAGCTGTCTGATATTTTATAATGTTCTTTTAAATACCCGTTCTGCTGTATTTCATTTATAAATTATCCTTCTGGTACTTTTTGCCTTTTGTAATTGATGTACAAGAAAATTTAAAAAGTTAGTATAAAGTTAGCATAAAAAACAATCAAAATCTTTGGTGTGCGAGGTTATCTCAATGAAAGTAGCTTAATAAAATATACTATTTATTAAGTATGTGTATAAGAGAAACGTGTCTTTCAAAGATATGAGACCATATTTTCTCAGACAGTTTCACATGAATTTGTCTCTTTAGAAAACTTCTGTAGTCATTCAAATATTGTTTTGTCATTATTCAATGTTGTGAAACTCATTTTGTAAACACACTGTATACCAGCTACTTCCAATATGGGGCCTCTATTTAAGTAGTTCAATGTCGACTTGTCTAGTTAGGGGTGAGCCTGGGTAGGCCACGGCCCGTCAGCTCATCCAGGCCTATCCAATCAGTGTTTACTTGATAGTTCCCGCTTCCAAATAGCTTCCTTTAACTTGTCTTCAAATGTGTGTATGCTTTAGAGCGGAAACAAAATAACGGTTCCTGATAGGGTGGAAGAAGTCTACCCTGAACCTGACCCTTCATGGTCCAAAACGTGAACAAAATTCTGATGAAGATGGAGAAACCTTCTGCTCATCCATTATAACTCAGGGTCCACCCAGTCTTTCGTACATAATTACGCTACTCTCCAAAACATAAAAGTAATAAATTTCTAATAGATGCAACCTTCTATGACGTAACTTTTTCGTCAAGTTTACAGAAGAGTTAACATATTTATGCTTTAAAGGTTAACAAAAGGTTAAAAGCGTTGTTTACATCTTTACAAACAGCCAGCTAACCCTTACGTCACATTTCACCTTTGTATAAATAAAACATGTCTCGGTCACACTCTCATAAATTACCAGACAAACACAAAAACTACAGACGGCTGAAATATTCATATTCTGACTGACTGTATACCAGACTTAACTGTTCAATCAAATTTGTAAGAACCAATTTGAAAACACGACTTCGATGTGATTAGATTCATTTGAGTATTTAATTTATTTGAAACATTCGACAGACTACGAAACTAGTAAATAAATCAAGCAGAAACTCAAAGGCTATTTCCGAGATAACTACACAAAAGGCATTAAAAGTACAGGTGCCTAATTAGGTCCCCTGATGGGTCAGCGGCAAGTTTACGAATTTGCAACGATAAAATCAGGAGCTCGACTCCACACGGTGGATAGAGCGCAGATAGCCTATTTTATGTTTTTGCACTAATAACAACACTAGTAACTGTATAACAAAACAACAGTACTGAGGTGTTTACAGTTAATACTGCTCACACTAACATAAAGTTCAGGTTCACATAATTTGATTAATTCGAGGGACAAAAAGAAGAGAGAGTAGTCAATGATCTATATATACATAGAAAACGGCATCAGAAGTCTTATTTACTTATATAGAAACCGATATCAGAACTTGTATTTATATTGCTAATGTGTAAACACAGGTAAGCTTTTCGTAAATTATACAATCTCAGAGTCATGCTATATATGTGCAGGTACTTCTAATAGTATATCAATAAAAATAAACTTTATTCAACATTTACAGTAGGATCTGCCTTTGTGGTATAACTTGCTATTCTTTAGAGACATTGCCAAGATAACATCAACTCTCTTGCGACATGATCACACAACACTTGGAATAAGTTGACTTGTTAGAATAATTTACCAAGTAAACCGTTAGATTATCCATACAAGAAAATCAACAACAGCCTTTATTTTTATCTGAAACTTGACTTGTTGGAGAACTTATTAACTATACCATTAGATTATCCATACAAGAGAATCAACTACAGTGTTCCCGAATATCCTTCGACATGTTTTCTTTGTACTAGATTATAAACCTCCGTTTTTATAAAAACATGTACATTTTATAAAATTAGACTATTACTACAACCGTCAACTTATTTTACTTGACCAAACAACAAAGGCTTCGATAATTTCTGTTATGTTTAGGTCCTCACAAAAGCTAGATGCTCCGACGTTCACAAAATTAAATACTTTCTAACTCCAAACAATTTCTGTGACCATAAAGTTGAAGAACGTCTTCCAATTACCAATCCTTACGATGAGAAATTCGACTAGATAAGTTTTATAGCTCTAGTTACGACCAATCAAGCGTTTGTAAACATTATTATATACGCTCGACATCATGATTGTAATAATTTTAGTAAATAGTTTTATTTTGAAGCCTAACTAGCAGCAGCGTGAGCTTCTTTTGCTGACTAATTTACGTAATGGTACGCGTCACGTGACATTTGAATACCCTATATATGATAAAACTTTTCGCATAAATCGATGTTTCATATATACACTGTATCATAGGAATAGAAATTAAAATTTAAAACTCGATAGTTTATTTTCAGACATATGTTACAAGTAGTAACAAAAATCCCAAATAAGTTTACTCATTGTACCTTAAGTGGAAAACGAAGCAGAATTCAAATTAAGGCAAGCTAACTAATTTGTTAAAAACTCTTTATCATAAGCAACTAAGTTACGTTCGTAATTGTTCATTTGATAATAAAATATTGCTCGTCATTTGAGTCGAGGGGGCATTATAATGTGACCGTCAGTACCACTATCAGAGTTGGCAGTGGGTGGTGATGACTAGCTGCCTCCCCTGTAGTTTTATAATGCAAAATTAGGTACGGCTAGGGCAGATAGCCCTCGTGTAGCTTTTCGCGAAATTAAAAAACAAACAAAACAAAACAAAACAAAAATATTGTTATAAAAACATTGTTGAAGCGGTTCTATAAAGAATTTTAATAAAAGAAAACAAATATTAAAGAGATAGAAATTAGATTTCAGAGTTTAAAAGTAATCAGAGATGAAAGAGCCATAAAATAAAATAAAAAGATAAATTAGCAGCTTAATAATAATTATGATAATCAGGGAAATATGTATAGACAATATCAACTTAACAGGGATGGTGAAGAGATATAGACAGAAGTTGTACTCATTTAAGAGAAAAACGTTAATTCCGTGCGGTACAAGAAAATTTAGTTTAAATACCAATTTATTTTCAAGGTTTTTGCGATCGTAGTTGTTGTGGGGGGGATGTAATAAAACGAATACACTCATATCGTCAATTCCGTTGTGACACGTGGAGTTGCAGTGTAAGGGACTAAGTGGCCGCGGGTGCCGTTTCGTACAAGTTGGAGAGGTTGACGAAATCCGTCACCTAATCTGCGTATAGTTTCCTCAGTGCAGAATTATCTACATCTAGTAAAACGAATATAATAAATACTGCATTCTGATGTAGAACTGAATTTGTCTTTGATGTGAAATGTAAAAGTAAAATTTGAGAGTGAGTCGATAAGTTGGTGATATAATAGTACGTGAAGAAAATAGTTCGTCCACATGGACGAGTTCTGTTAGTTTGTGCAAGTAAAGATGATTCAATCTGTAACTTGGAATGTAGTAGACGGTCTTTTAAGTTCATCTCACGTATGGAAGAAAGTAAGGGTTGAATCGTAAAAATGTCAAGAGATGTCTGTTGTTAGTAAGGTAAAGTTGTGTTGGACAGTTCTTCTAATCTGTCTGGTTAAAGGATGGTATGTAAGGACTAAAGAAACTCTATCACCGTATAGTTTGTCCTTAGAGTAAAGACAGTCAGCTTGTAATAAAGTTAGCGTAATAAATTCAGCCTTTTTAATGGTGTTGTCTAGATAGTTCTGTTGTGTAAATTACCAGTAATGTCGTTTGCTTTACATCTGAAGTCAAAGTTGTTGATACACAGATCTCTCAAACGTAGGAATTCCAAAAAATTCCACTTATGAGTAGTGTATTTGTGTTCAGAGGGATGGGAAGAATTAAAATATAAATAGAAATGGCCGTAAGTGGGTTTTTAACGTAAGCTGGTAGTAAATGTAGATGTGAAAATGTCAGTAGTGATATCTACAAAGTTAGCTTTCTGGCTAAAAATTTGGAAAGTAAATTTAACAGCTGGGTGATAAGTTTCGTTTTAATGAATGAAAAGGTCGAGTTCGTCTTTCTGTCCAGTAAAATGACCTAGCACGTCGCTGATGTACTTGATATTTTAATAAGGAAGTTTGTGGGTGAAGATACTGAAAAGTTATTATTCTATATAACCAACAACAAAGTTTGCATAGGATGGATCCAATTTGGTTCCCATGCCAATATCTTGTAACTGTTGAAATGTTTTTCTTAAAAATCAAAAGCATTCAAGTCAGTACCAAGTCAATCACTAAGTGGTGTCCGTGGAGGAATATAAGTTGCTTTTTTTGTTATGAAAATGTTTAAGTGCAATCATTCCGTCGTGTTTGGTATAAGAGTATTGAGACTGAACATCCACTGTGAAAATGTAATTAATGAAAGTAGCAGAGAAAATCTTGTTTAAGAGATTAAGGACATGAGTACTATATTTAACGATTGTATGAATGGTTTCTATTAGGGGTTGAAAAATACTGTCTTGGTAAGTGGAGATCATTTTAGTGGAATAGTTACAGACAAAGACAATGGGGCATCCAGGACAACCGGGATTGTGAATTTTGAATATTATGTGGAAAAAGCAGCTCTAGGGTGTTGAAATATAAGATGTTTGTCAGAAGTGGTAAGGTGGTTAGATTTAATAAGTTCTTTAATGCTGTCCTTGATGAGTTTCTGAAAACGGAGAAGGGGACCGTCATTGAGAGATTTGTAGAAGGTGGAGTCACTTAGTTGCTTTTTAGCCTCTTGAACATACAGATCTTTATGCGAAACAATAATCACGCCAACTTTGTCGATAACGATGTCCTTGGGGGTTTTCAGAATGGATAGAATAAAATGTTCATCTTTGGAAAAGTCAGACCTAGTATTCACGAATTTAATAACCTTGACTTCAGTGGTTGATAAAAGTATCAAGGATTGGAAGACAAGTTGCAATTCTGAACTTAAAAGCGATTGAAAGGATCAGATGAAATAGGTGTTTCTATTGTATGTGAAATACGTATAGAATCAACGGAAGTAAGATTGGGCGT
Source organism: Carcinoscorpius rotundicauda (assembly GCA_011833715.1). Taxonomy (NCBI): domain Eukaryota; kingdom Metazoa; phylum Arthropoda; class Merostomata; order Xiphosura; family Limulidae; genus Carcinoscorpius; species Carcinoscorpius rotundicauda. Next base: position 35,044,316 of record CM022398.1, read on the forward strand.
AGTAGGAGTTGAGGTTCCTCTTGGATCAATATCGACAGTTAGTGTTTTGTTCACACGAGATTTGTTCGGAAAAGTGAGCTTTTAGACGGTATCACCTGTAGAAGTTTTTGTATTAGCTTTCAAAGAATATTCGTTTGGTCTGTTGGGTACAAGAGTAAATCATTTTGATAAAACAGAGAGTTCGGCCTTTGTTAAATTAAGATCATAGGGAATTTTTACGGCTATTGTTATATTGCAGTTTGCTTTAGAGACACCTAGTTTTGTTAGTTTGTTGGCTCCTGAGTATTTTAAACAGTAAAATACTCTCTATTGAGTTCTTGTATACGATTACGGATAAAAGCGGTTTCGGTTATTACACACGAAAGAAAGTTGTTTGCGTAGATGATACAAGTATTTATACTTCAAATCTCGTTCTTTATTAAACGTTATTAGGGTTGAGCGAACAAGCAGTTTAGAACAATTATAGGAGAAGCAGAATGAAAATGGAGATTAAATCTCAAAAGTAAATTGTTGTTACAGAGAGTTACGTATTATAATTTATCTCGGACGAGTTTCCGATTTATTATATAACATATTACCATCTTAAATAGCCTGAAACCGACTTAAATTGTAACTTAGTTTTAGAAGTAAATAAATTGTCGACGTGTATCAAATTTATGATATTTACTAACAAGATCGATCAAAAACAGTTTTGTTCTTAACCTGAGGGTCGCGACACATATAACATGCTCGTTTTTTCAGCCATAGGGCGTTATAAGTGACGATCATTCTCACTGTTCGTTGGTAAAAGAGTTTGCTGCTAAATTAGGGACAGTTAACGTAGATAGTACCGTTTATAATAACGGTTATTACAAATAGCTACTACAAATACTAATTTATATACAAAAATTGTAAAACATTACAGACAAAATTGAGTCTTCTATCTGGTTTTAAACTGATTATCACATCGAGGATTCACGATGAGCAAATTAATTTCTAATCGTTATCGGTACAATTCACTAAACGGATAGCTAGATACCTTTTCACACATTAGTTTGTTTTTTTACTGCTGAAGTTAAACAATATGTTCAAAGAAATACTAACGTCTGAACTAAAACGGTTGTAATGTTCGAACTCAGGAAATGTTCCTCGTTAAATAGCTGCAGTTTTCTGATTAACAAGCGTTATTCACAATTATAGTTTTTGGATGTAGCTGACCAACAACAGTCTATTGTTTCTCGGTGTCTTGTGATGACTGGTTCTTTAGGAAAGATTCTCGAAAGTTCAACAATATTCTAGAATACGCTAGTGCTTTTGTAAAACTTATATTATTGGTCCTTGCTGCCGATAATTTAGAGAACAGGCGGGACTTGCGCAGTACACATTTAATAATATACGCTATCTGCATTAAACTGAAACAAACGTAGATATTAAAATAGAAGTATAATAGTAAATCCTTTATAAATAGAATCTTCAGCAAATACAGGGCACTTTGTTTCTCCAAAAATAAAAACAAAAGCGAGTTAAGTACCTGTTACCTACAAAATATCGTAAATTTTAAGTTAGTTTCAGGTTGAAGGCCCGACATGGCTAGGTGGTTAGTGCACTTGACTTTTAATAAGCTATAAGGAGTAACAATGTTACGGCAAATCCCACTATTTATCGGTAAAATAGTAGCTCAAGAGTTGTCGGTGATTGGTGATAACTCGTTGCATTCACTCTAGTCTTACACTGTTAAATTAGGAATGGCTATCGTATACATCCATCGTGTAGCTTTGCGCGAAATTAAAAAAAAATATAAGCACCCACGGCTGAAAGTGGATGCATGTTTGGAGTGACGAGGATTCGAACGCGTGGTCTTAGATTATGAATCGAGCGCCTAACCACCAGGCATATACCGGGGTTTCTCATTAAAGCAAGTTACTTATATAGATCAGAACTCAAATAATGCCTGCAATGAATAGAGACAATTTAATGTAAAGTTATTACTTAAATGTTCATAATAAAGTACAAGACATGGTATTTGAGTGTGCGAAAAGTACTTGTGGTTTTCTTCATTATTTTAGAGGGAAATAATATCTAGAATGAGCCTGAATGTTGTGGTTGGTTATGTACACTCATAGTTTCACATGGACATGATGGGGAACAGGTCTTCTAATACAGGAATGAAACATTAATCTATTCTGGTATTGTTCGAAACCGATCTCAGTCACATCCCTCAGCAAAATAAGTAAATAATGTAAATTCAGTCGGGTATCTTTAGGACCTTACTTATTGATTCCACTTCATGCTATTGTCATGACAAAACTTGATTTTATCTGAAGTTAATTTTCATGGAGAGGGAATTCTCATAGAATTGCCAGTCGTTGGTACCATGGTTGTATTCTAAATGACAGCTATATTCGTTATACCTCTGTCTTTATAATTTAAGTGATACTTCTTATTCTAACACAAATTTTATATCACAAACAAGTCTGTGTTGCTCGATTATCTTGTTGAATACGGTTATATGTCAATAAACATTATCTCGTATATTAAATACGACCCACAACAAGTGTTTAACCAAGGAACCAACTTCAAAATAATTCATATTATATTAGTCAGAGATTGAGTGACAAATCCTATTAACTATTGAAAGAGACTGTTATTAAGAGCTTAATATACTCTTCAAAAAAAGAAACGTAAATGGGATATTTTATTTATTTCAAAGAGAAATATATGTAATAACGTTACAAGCTCAGAGTATGTGATTTTACACGTGTTAAGGCACTGATTGTCAGACCAAAATGACAATAAAAGTTGTGCACTTTGAAAACGAAGGAAAACATCGGATTTTTTGCCAAAACGCTTTCGTGTCCAGTAAATTTGTTTGAGAGACCTGCATGTTCTGCAAGTGCAACATGTGCAAAATCCCTATAAAAGTGATGGGTTCTCGGTTTCCATAGTTCAGTGTTAAGCCACCGACACGCAATACAGTTACGCCAAGACTGACTGAAGCGCAACGCAACAACGCCATTGGTCTTTGGAAGCAGGCGAATCTCGATCAGATGTTGCCAGAGCTGTGAATGTCCACCCAAGCACCATCACAAGGCTATGAAATCGTTACCAACAACATGGATCAACTCGTGACCGTCCACAATCTGGCAGACCTCGTGTGACCACGCCCACACAAGATCGCTAGATCCGGTTTTGTCACTTTCGGAATAGGACCACCACTGCGACGTCTACTGCCTCAACCATACCAGGGCTGCGTAAAATTTTCAATCAGACCGTACACAACCGTCGACAAGATTCTTAGGCCCCATGTGCAACCCATTATGGTGAACGTCAACGACGTTTTTCAACATGACACCGACCGACCACACATAGCCCGACTCACCACTGTGTTCTTGAGATACCACAACATCAACGTTCTTCCCTGGCGCTCCAGATCACCAGATTTAAACCCCATCGAACATCTTTGGGACGAGTTGGACCGACGTCTGCGACAACCTCAACCGCAGATTCTACCTCAGCTTGCTGCAGCTTTGCAGGCTGAGCGGACAGCCATACCACAGGATGTGATTCGTCATCTCATCGCTTCCATGGGCAGGAGATGCCAAGCAGTTATTGATGCTCACGGGGGGCATACTCGTTATTGACGTTGAGTGACGTTAAATTTCAACTAGATAGCGTGGACTTCGCCTTTGCAGACTTTGGATGTTCAGCAGTGAATGTGCAAAGTTTCACACATGTCACACATAATAAAATTGTTAACAATTTGTCTCAAATTTTGCCTTTTGCGTTTCTTTTTTGGAAGAGTATATTTTGTACAAGTTTGTTAAAAATAGTTAAAGAAAACTTTAAACTACTATTACTTATACTGTGTTTCAGGTGTTAAATCATCGTAATGTAGGAGTTTTCCTAACTGTTTATATGCATATGTATATATATGATATTTTGTTCATAAAATATCTTACGATATTGGTTTTCAGATGAGCCACTGAAACGTGACACTGCGTTAGTAAAAAGTAGCTAGAACCCTCGTGTTTTCCAAGTTAGTGTTAACAAAGTTTAGTTTAAAACCTGTTGTAACCTGTGCTGGATCTGATTTCATAACGTTTCCTAACCATAGGATTAATGTGTTACCGCATACGAACTGTTAAATTTTTAATTTATGAATATTCTTGAGAATGAGGACTAATTTATCCATTATTCTAATTGAACAGAGTTAGCTCAGGAAATTTTCTAAAGATTGATTATTATGGGATTCATCGAATTTATTGCACAAACTACATTATATATAGGCCCGGCATGGCCAAGAGCGTTAAGGGTTCACATCCGCGTCGAGCCAAACATGCTCGCCCTCCTACCCGTGGGGGCGTTATAATGTCATGGTCAATCCCACCATTCGTTGGTAAAAGAGTAGCCCAAGAGTTGGCGGTGGGTGGTGATGACTAGCTGCCTTCCCTAGGCACTGTTAAGCCTAGCTTACACTGTTAAATTAGGGACGGCTAGCACAGATAGCCCTCGAGTAGCTTTGTGCGAAATTCCAAAACAAACAAACATAATGTATTCAAGAATACTTAAATGTTCGACTCTAATACATTATTACAAAATGTCGGGATTTAGTTACATGCTACAGTTGAAGCAAACAAGCTTTCTACGATTATAATAAACCCAAGTTATTAACACGCGTTGCCAATTACGTTAAAGACACATTTTTATTTTAATATCATTTAAGTTGTGAATTATATTTTTTAGTCTTACTAGCTTTTTGAAAAAAAATCAATTATCAAATTAATGACAACTTAAACTACAATAAATAGGCTCGCTAAATGTATGTTAAGACTTGTATATTAAGACCAGTGTTTTAAGTCTTTTGCAGCATACTTAGACTCACTTTAAGTGAATATATAAACTAATTGTCAGACTGTTAAAACTTGTATGTTAAGCCAGAATTAAGTCCTCTGTAACAAGTTTAGACTTGCTTGTAAATATCACGTTTTATTTTCTTTGCTTTTAGGTTCTCTAAACACTTTTTATCATCGTTGACGTAAATAAAAATTTTAGAGTGGAGCGATATCTGATATCAGTTTAACATTTTGGTTTAACAGAAACAGTAGCAATCCGGTATATACCAATAGCAAGGTTTATCAGATTGAAGAAACGTACTAGGAAAAAAATATGTTACGAATTCAAATAATAATTTTCTGTGACCATCGAAATGTAGTTAAGGGTTCGTTCGAACCCGAAATCCTTACCACCCTCTTGCAACATCAATAATACTAAGACCGACTTTTTCAGCTCTTTACAACTTCAACTGTTCGCAATTACTAGGTGAACTCAAGAAGGAGAGCAACATTTTCATTGCAATTGTTTTGAGAGATAAAGTAGAAGATGGCATAAATTATTTTTACCACACCATCTTAGAACGTTTATGACTCAGTTTGATGCATGACCTTATACCTGTTGAAATATAGTAAGCTTTCTTAGTATAAACGCTTAATCATGGTAGAACACACCAAGGGTGATAGTTATCTCCCCACAACGTTCGCTTCATGAAAAGTGGTCATACTTCTCGGTTCTTTTGTTGTTTATTTCTGATTTAAAATGTTGTTAAGCTTTTCAGTTACAGATGTTGGAAGATTATATATATATATATATATCATAAAAAATATTATTCTCTATGCTATACATTACAAATTCTATAATATTGAGAGGGTGTTTACAGTTTGAAATTCTGACAACAGCTGTTTATAGAGATAACATCAAATTCGACATATTTATAATTTCTAGCTTAAGAGCTTTACTTGTTCGCCGTTACTTTAGAGAAATTAAAAAGACTAAAAAACATTATTTGGTTTAGTTTTTAATTTCGCGCAAAGATACATGAGGGCTATCTGCGCTAGCCTTCCTTAATTTAACAATGTAAAGACTAGAGGGAAGGCAGCTAGTCATCACCACCCACCGCCTTGGGCTTCTGTTAACAGGTCAAATAGTGAGATTTGTAGTTACATGGCCTCAAAGAGTGGAGCACTATAGTTTTTCTTTTTTTCTTCCGCGGGGATGACAACCACAGAAATTTAGTCACCTATTTTAGTACACTATAATATGGCTCGGAGCTAACACAATCCGCATTGCTTAACATAAATGTTATATGAACTGTCGCATAATAACGTCTCCACGCGTTAAAAGAAGAGATTTTGGTGTGACGGGGATTCGAACCTGCGCACCTCAGACTACGAAGCGAGTTCTTTAACCACCTGGCCACGGCTGGCCGCTGAGGATACAGATTTATTATCTTGTGTTAGACAGAACAATACAACATTTACATTAAGCTATGCAGATTCTGTTAGCTCCGAGCCATGGTTATAGTGTGCTAAAATGGGTGGTTAATGTTCCTTGGTTGTCATCCCCCCCGAAGAAAAAAACCCATAGTGCTCCACATTTTGAGGCTATGTAACTGTCAAATCCCACTATTCGACCTGTTAACAGAAGCCCAATAGTTGATAGTGGTTGATGTTGACTTCCTTTCTTCCCTTTAATAATCACTTCAAATTGAGGGAAATCTGACGCAATAGCTTTAAGCGAAATTAAAAAACTAAATCTATGTATCCTATTTATCCTATGTATCCCAGATAATATTTTATAAAGTAATTTTATAGCAAGCCAGGCTTCTCATAGTAAACAAGAAACTGAACCTTTATTTCGAGCGTTGCTGCTGGGATCTGGAAGTGACTAAACATTTCTTCGAAGCCTTGAATTTATGCTGTATTTCGTCTTAGACTATTGAATTATGAAACCATACATCGTGTGTTGTTCCTTACTTTATTCGTAACGACATGAAAAACCAAGACGCTGATATCATGATTGCCTCATTGCTGTTATAGAACTGACGTACATATGGCTACAATTACAAGGTAGAATCTGACAGACCCGTATTCACCGTAATTTATCTCAATGAATGCCGTTGACTTACAAGTTCAAGATCGTAACAAGCATCCTAAAATATTCTATTGTAATAGAGAAATAAACATTTTGGGCGACAATGAGTGAAATGTATGTACTTTTTTCTTAACTTAGGTGATATAAAATGAACGAATTTGTATTTGTATTTTAATTAGTAATTCATATCAGCTAGAATAATAATCTGTTTTATGATCTGTAAGATATATAGATCATGAGTAGCCTTAGACAATTAATATCTTTCAAATTACAACTATTAGTGGGGCGGCTAAGCCAAGGAAATGACTCAAGCCTTGCTCTAACATAGCCGTTTCTATATAATATTCCCAACGACACCTAATGGTTGAAATAGGTACCTTAATATTTTCCATAGTTTTTTTAATAAAACATTAAACTGAACCAAAACTTTCTATTCAGTGTCCATATGCAGATATGAAGTATGTTGTACAAACTTTATCGGTTATTTTGGTTATATTAAACAGGAAATATATGTATGTGCATTATTAAACAAAATATGAATCTATGACTGTATTATATCAGGTCATCCCTTAAGTAATGTCTGATTTTACGTTCAGAAAACGAGAAAGGATTTCAAACGCTTTTAATGTTATTTAATCAATAATGTATGTTCCATTATTATTAATTACTTCTTGCCAACGATTCACAAGTTTATGAACGCCAATTCTATAAAATTCTTGGGGTTTGGAGGAAAAGAATGTAGAGAGGGTAATTTTGACATCTTCATATGTTTTCCAAGCTCTTTTCCATCAAGATAGGTCTGCAAACTTTGGAAAAAATGATAATCAGCTGGGGCAAGGTCTGGAGAATAGGGAGGATGTGGAAGTTTTTCCTTGTTTAGCTCTTCAGTCTTTGCAGATGTAATACTTGCTGTATAGAGGCTGTGCATTAACTTGGTGTAACATGACACCTTTATGACTGATCAAAGCAGGATTCTTTTCTTTCATTGTAACATTCAGGCACTCTAACTGTTGATGAGAAGCCTGATATAATTGTTACATTAAGTGGCTTAAAGTGGATCACACCAACAATATCCCACCAGACGCTTAACAAGACTTCCCTAAAGTGGAGGTCCACTTTGAGCTGTGCTTTAGCCAGTTTAACTGCACTGAGCCATTGTCTGCGGCGCTTAACCTTTTTTTTATAAAATGTCCATTTTCCTCTCCAGTTACTAACCTGTCCAAAAAAAGGTGAGTTACCTTCACGAGAGCGCAGAGAAGTGCAAATGTTTGCTCTTGCTCTAAGGTTGGCTTTCTCAAATCATGAGAAACCCATTTTCCAAGTTTTGAAACCTTTCAAGGCTGTTGTAGATGACAGTGAACTGTTGAATGGGTTGAATTAAGGTTCTGTGTTAGTTCTTCAGTTGTTACAGCACAAACTTCATCATGTGCAGCCAGCAGCAAGTCATTATTAAACTCAACAGGGCGGCTTAAGCTGTAGTCACCTGATGTGAACTTCTAAAACCATCATTGACATTTTCTTTTATTGAGAGGCTTCGTATCATAAACACCTTGAATGTTTCATGTAGTTTCTGCTGCACCATTACCTTTTTAAAGTCATAAAGCATTATATGCCTAACGAGCTCCTCAGACACATCCATCTTGATAAGGGTTTATTTGATTAATGATCTGAAAAAAATGGAGTTGAGAGTTAGTTTCTTTTATTTGACTGAACATTTTTATACACGTCATACTACATATTGTAGTCATTAAAGCCTTCTACAAAGACAGAAATGATGATGCACTTCCTGTATTAAATTTTTGAACATTAATTATGGGATGACCTGATATTAAGAATACTTAAATTAAGTATTACTTATTCCAAGACAATTGTTGATTGTTCACTCATAAGACTCGATGGACCTATTACGTTCACATCACCGCTTCAAGTATAACCTGCTATGCAATGCAGGGACTGCTAAACTATTTAATATTATATGAAAATACTTTTAATGTTAACCGTAATATGTTATTTTGTTATCTAAAAATGCTATATTTATATCATATTATTAATGTGCATCGATTTTACTCAGCTTTCTGTGACTGCCTTTGTATTGTCTGCAATGTATAGTGGGATTACAGACAGTATAAAGTGTCCCAAGTTGTCTTCTTATCTTTCCCAGCAAAGGATAAGACCATGTATGTAATAACCCCTGAAAGGGTGGAATCGAGAGCCCTTGATTTCCTTATGTCTAACTGGGCTGCAACTGAGTTGCAATGTACCTAAGGTGTTTGCTTACTTTAAAGGCTGTCCATATTTCGACAGCTGGGTTTTGTGAATGCGAGAAGATTCATATACAATTGCATCAGTATCTGTTTTTCTGGACATGATTCTGTGACGTCCTCAGTGAGCAGCATCTGCCATTTGCAACATTTGCGTGTATCAACTTTTTCATGAGAAAATGAATTAAATTAACTTTTGTTCCTTCAAGTATAGATCTTCTATCTAACTGGTCTGTGTCAATATTAAGAAAAAACATCCATTTAAACTCATAGAACTGGAGAATATTTTCAGTTATTATTTTGTATTAAGCATCTATGTCCTTTTTCATAGCATTGCAATCGTTACTCGCTTTTTATTTTGGCAAAATACATAATATTACCAGTCAACAGGCGAGGGTTCAGTGTGCCTAAAAGAAAGTGACTCAAACTGTACTGCTTAGACATGTCTACAAGATAGTTCTGCTGTGAATGTTCCAAATGAATATTGCTACCAATGGAAGAACAGATTAATCTTGATGGAGGCTCAGAGCTATTGAAGCTCTGGGACTTCTTCTGCATACTGAGTTTCCCCTGTTACCGTTTAACCAATATCTATAATGGATATGTAACATAGTATTGGTCATTCATTTTGTTTGCATTCTGGGGTTTCAAATATTTGAGGTAGTAATAAAATTAAAGAAACGTAAAATATAAAAATAATAATTAGTGTGCACCTTACAGATAATAATAGATCATGTGACACTGTGATTTTGTCACCTTAATATGCTGTATCATTTTGCATGAATTGTCTAAAAACTGTTAATAAAAGGCCACACTTTGATCAAAATACAGTATCTTTTAAAACACAGTTATTTTAGTATAAAGAGTTTATTTTTGTTCTTCATGGCTGAGAAATTTTCAACGATATGACTCAAATCTAATCTCAGTAGATCAGTATTTTATCTGAGTTAATGTTTAGTCAAATCTAGTTTTGAGAATGAGCGCTCATCTCCAGCATTAGTTAATGGTATTTTCTTGAAGAAGATGAAGTAAATTATTGAAAGATGTGTTGTTCTTACCTCTCGCAAACTCTAGAGATTGGATCAGTTCATCTGCAAAATTTTTCATTAAACCTGAGTGTCATTTTCATGCGGTCCAGTAGCAGGAGCACGAATTTTAGTGTTAGAAGCTGCATTCAAATTTATTAACAGACAAGAGTTGGCACTTATGTCTTTTATAGGCATTGTGTCTATGTTGCAGCTCTGTGATAAGTTTATCAACTATTACGCTGAAAACCTCAACCCAATTTTTTTTTGCGCTGCCAAATCGCAACCCAGTTTCAAATAATCAGTTTTTCGTCTAATTCAACGAAGTTTTTTGGAATTGTATTTTTGAGACACCCATGTTAGCATTGTTTTTGCTACGGTTTCAATCTAATCAAACTAAGTTCTAGAACTAGAAAAAATTCCTTCAGTGAGCCCACTAACTTTATAACAGCGACTAGTTCTAAATTAACAGCTTTCATGGCATTAGTAGTTAACTGAAAAACATCTGTGGAATTGTGCACCAAAAAAGAAAAGAAAAGAAAAAAGAATCGGGGGGGGGCTCCTCTGAGCCATCAGGGGTATGTCTGCAGACACGCTAAAATTCGGGTTTCGATACCCATGGTGGGCAGAGAACAGATAGCTCATTGTGCTATTAATTCTAAGCAACAACAACAACGTAATCGGGGAAGAGGGAGCACTGCAAATTTAAGCATAATGATGCCATTTTATTTTTCAGGTTTCATATATATTAAACTCGTTTCGTATCATTTAATTAAAAAATAAAACTTCTAAAAATTATTACATTTGATTTATTTTACTTGCAATTTTATTACAAATTTAGATTAGTTTCGGCCTTTTAATTTATTGATTCCGAGTGGAAAACTGGCCACACCATTGTCCAAAAGTAGCAAAGAATGATAATTTCTAGCTTATCCATTTTATTGTATAGAGATTGAGCGTCGTTCATGTACTTTAGTTTGAGATTGAATCATTAACTAGATTTTTAACGATTCCTAAATATTGACATAATTAAAATAAAAGTATTTTGATATACTGGTCATGAGAAAGCTATTTAACAACTGGTATACCCTTTAGAATCTTGGTTCTTTTATTGTTGATTTGATCTAAGTCAGCCGTAACGAATTCCCAGTAGCTAGTTAATGAAGAACAAAAGTAAAAAGTGACTGGGGGAATCTAAAGAAATAAGTTTGTTCCGAGCAGTAGTTCACGTTGGTAACGCCAACTAATTTTAGATAATAAGCTACACAAGGAAACTAGTCCACGAGTGGACGAATCTTCTGAATTCGTGCTCACAAACCTCTGTATGTTTCAGACAAATTACTGACATTGACACAGCACTGGTCTCTGCAATTGAATATACTATTGTTTATCCCCTGTAGAACAGTAGTAACTGCATGAAAAAGAATACTCCAATACCTCCATCTTGCAACACAAAGAGGACAATGAATGTTTATTCGCTGATCAACAAGAGACAGATTAGGGATAGAACTTTCGATGATTGTAAAGTACTTTGCATTCTGCAACTGATTTATTATCTCAGAAAAGACCTTAGATCCCATTAAAGAAACGAATCCATTACAAATAAGTTACTACATATAAAAAGGCTTAAGCGTTGGCACAGCAAATAGCCTGATGTGGCTTTGGTCCAGAAGAAAACGAACATATTTTTTAAACCATGTTCAGCTTTAAAAACATCAAACTGACCAAACAATTTCTAAATAGTTCGCATTGTAAAAAGTAGCCTGCTATTTAATTTTCTCCTGTAAAAGAGAGACCATTATTAACTAGAAACTTTACAAAAATAACTCGTTTAGTCACATCTCTCTAGTACGCCTATTCATTTTCGAACTGTTAATTCAGATGAGAGTATATATGGTCTTAAATTCATGAGAGGGTAATTCAAGAAATCACTGCGTTTTGATTTGTTACGCTTCCCTCGTGCTCTAAAGTGCAAAGTACAAGAGTTTATTGCTACTGAAATCTGAATCACTAAATGTTGTTGTTACACACGATCTACCTACTAGTAACCAAAGTACAAAACAAAACATTGGGTCTGTAGATGGTGAACAACGAAGCTGCTCTGTAGATGCAGATTATCTGTTTTATTGAAACCGCTAGTAAATAGGGTTTTTGATGAGTACCTCTTACTATTTTTGTAGTTTCTTTCAGACACTGAAAAATCGAAGTTTCTAAATTAACAAGACTGAAGGCCTTTAATAATCCAGTAAAACTGCAGTTCCTCTGTTACTGGAACTCAAAGTGATGTGTTTGTGCTGTATAGCTCACGTTTACTATATTTTTACCTTGTTTATTACGATTTCAGTTTTACCCGAAATCAAATAACTTGAAACTATAGAGTTATATTTTGCCTATAATTGAAATCCATTAGAAGACGCTACTTCACGCTGTTGATTTTTTTCAGAAGCATTTTTGAATGTCTTTCTCTTTTATCCAAGAATCACATAAAATTGGTAGTCAACTTTAATGTTTAATTCTCTACAACGTATTTCAAATTTTGTGCTTTTAGCTTTTCAGCGCTGATTTCTTTATTTCTGGTTGCTCGGTATAACATTCTTACAGGCTGTGAATCTTCGTGCTCGGATTGTTTGTTTTGAAATTTCGCACAAAGCTACTGTGCTAGCCGTCCCTAATTTAGCAGTGTAAGACCAGAGGGAAGGCAGCTAGTCATCACCACCCACCGCCAACTCTTGGGCTATTCTTTTACCAAAGAATAGTTGGATTGACTGTCACATTATAACGCCTCCACGGTTGGGAGGGCGAGCAAGTTTTGGCGCGACTCGTGCTCGGAACAGAAAATACTTTCGCATGTGACTTGACTTAAGAATAAATCACGAGACTGAGTGAACTTGTTTTCATTGTTTAAAATATTTCAATAATTATGGTTTTGGAGCTCTGAGATACTGCTTGCGTTAGTCTTCAGCACATTCTTTTTTATGCTTGGATGGTCACTTCTTCAAAGTTAATCCACTGAAAAAGTATGAAAAAGCTATCAATTAATTATATATCTATGAAATTTAGTTTATAATACTTTGAAATCTGTTAACGTCAACACATAATCTAAGAGTTTCATAGAAGTAAAAGTAAACTCATGACGCCAGTTGTATAGTTGGAATTCTAGATAAATGAAAGTAGATAGGTTGGCTTAGTTTATTTGTTAAAGGGATAAGAAAACACAAGGACTTTTCACTAAATTAACAGTAATTTTCCAGATCATTTTCTATGCATTTCATTACTGAAATAATATTATAAATCTTTCTTTTAATGGGGGAAGGTATTTAGTTTAAAGGATGGATTCGCTGAAGGTAAACCTTTTCCAAATGAAAGTGCTCAGGATTATGTTTATTTCCCTTTGCCTCGCTCGTGAAAATAATTTCAAAACTTCCATGAGAGCTAGAAATAAGCAAATTTGAGTATTTTAAATGTAATTTTCAGGCTTAAAGAAGAGTAAATTCTAGGGTTAAATAATGTTTTGAGTATATGCATAAGTGAAACGCTTAGGAAAGGTTGGCAAAAAAGAGGATAACAACGAAACCGTCGTTAGAGAGATGAAGCTAAAAAGATCATGGCTTGATTGTTTAGCAGTGATTTGAAATGGAACCTATTGAGAATAGTAGGGAGCTATAACTCCTATGCCACAGAAACTTGGTTTCGTGTATGTGTAGGGGGACGGAGTTCTTCTAGATAATCTACTTACACAGGACAAACGCCGAATTAAAACCTGTGCCTAGGTTGAAACGCTAAACATGATTCTTTATAAGGGAAAATTTCATAATTATAGAGAACATTTTGATTTCTGCTCCCCGACTGTATGTTTGTGGACTCATACCTCTATAAATCAGGTTTCGATACCCGTTCTGGACAGAACACAGATAGCCGATTGTGTAGTTTTGTGCTTAATTCCAAACAACAACACTCTTTGACTTCTTGATACGCCTACTTACTATTTTATGTTTGTTTGAGATGTAAATTGTAAGGAGAGAACAGCCTGTTTGGTGCACCAGAATCTACGTATACGTAATTAAGAGGTGAGTGTATTAATTGTCTCAACTTTATGGTAATAGTTTTATGCTAACTCGTTTAGTCTTACTTTTAAAGTACTGTTATGTGTTTTATATAGATAGCTGGCATTGGTATAATTGGAGTGTCTTAGGGCTAACCTCAAAACTTTATTTTGTTGAAGTTCTAGTGGTTGTTTTTTAGGATAGTGTTGGACATGTTATGAGTAATTTTACATCCGTATTCTATGGTTGTGCGTAGGTATGTTTTACAGATTTTTAAAATAGTGTTCGATGTACAACCTTTTTTTTTGGATTCGTCAATAGATAAGTCTAAAGTGATTAATACGCTTGCTGATAAATTTATGAGGTTTGTTTCCATTTTCTGCTCACGTGTGTCTTCTATCGAATTTTATAGCTTATTTTGATGTCTAGTTTTATTTTAACTTTTCTACAGTTTTCAAAGTTATTACTTATATTTCTATTAAAGATAGTTCAACAGGTTTTAAGTAGGTTTTACAGGATCTGCCAGTTGTTCAACCAATCATTGGTAAGATTTAATTATTTCTTTAAGTGGTCCACAGCTGTTAGGTGTTTCTAGATACGCTCCAAACAGCAATATTGTCTATGTATTGAGAGAAGGAGGTGTATCTTAAGTCTGGTATAACAGATTTCACGTGATACGTTTATTTTAATACCTACATGTGTTTTAATTTGATGCATGTGACGCATATTATTAGACATATATTGCGCAAGTCCCGCTTGTTATTTAAATTCGTCGAAAATTTTCGAGAGCAAAAATAAAAAAAATGTGTGGTTTACCTATTATTGGACATTGTTGAAATTTGACAGTCTTGAGTGATTGGTATATAAAACCGACGCGCCGAGAGACAGTTATGTATTATTGATCGGCTACAGTCAGTATACTATGAGCTTCGGAAACTGTATTTGTGATTAACGCTTACTAATCAGCAAACTACAGAACTAAACCAGGAATGCTTATAGACTTCGAACATTATAAACCGTTCAATTTCAGTAAAGTAACTTTGGATGTTTGTATTTCTACAAGGGCATTAAATATCTTCCTCGGTAAGAAGTGAGCTTGTAACTGGTGTGAGACTAGCCAAGAAAAGACAGCGTTGGCTTAAGCGAAGTGTGACAGTATCAAGTCAGAATTATTTTACATCTTTATGGACCTGGATCTTTGATAAAAGAGTCAGTTTCAGATCTAATAAAAGACTTAGTATTGTTTGTAAGTATGTAAAATTTTTTGTATATAAACTATCATTTGTAATAACTGTTAGTAATAACCGTTATTATAAATTATATTTTTGTTTGCTTGTACATTAAAACATATTTGTATTAAAAAAATAACATTGTGTGTCAGAATCTTATTAGCAAATACAATAAAGCTAATACATATTGACATTTGATTAACTTCTAAATTAAAATTTACAGTTATTTGAAATCATAATACGTAACATAGTAAATCGAAGATTCATCTGGGATAAATTATAATAAGTAACACTGGGAAGAGTATATTGTTAACGAATGCTGAAGAGAAGAGTGGCGACAGTATGTTTTTTTTAAAGACCAAAGCCACACAGGAATATCTGATGAGTTCGCTGCGAGGAATCGAACTACAGATTTTGCCGTTGTAAGCCCGAAGGTTTACTTCTATTCCACATTGGTACGAGTAGCTACAAGACAGAAACGTGTGAAACTCCTATCGAAATCTTGAATGTTTTCGAGAGAGAATCAATTATATTTATTGCTGCTGTATTGTCAGTTAATATGTTCAACACTCATCTTGTTATTTCATGATTACTGCTCATTGAATTTAATTTGATTTTATAGCATTGTTTTCTGAACTTAAATAGTGGTAACTCAGTAAAGTTTTCGTTGTTCCTCCCTCCTCGCAAAATAATAATTTTGCAATTGATAAAAGAAAAATCAAACAACATTTTATTCACCTGTTTTAATTTTTTTGTTTGAAAAAAACGTGCTTGTAAGAAGTCAGTAAATGCGAAAAAAAAGAAAATATTGGGAAACAATTTGATAGTTTTGTTAGATTATTGTTGTTTCCAACTCTTCTCTTTCTTCCTTTGTTACTTTTGCCTCTCCAACCCTCTCACTGTTTTATTCCATTGTGTCAAACACTGGTTAAAGCTTTGCGAACATCGAAAATATTTCACATGATTACACAGGCCAGCGAATTTAAACTTCATAAAGGTTGTTTTTGGCTCTAATAATATATTTAGCTTTATTTAGATTTCGAAAATAATATTTTAAAGTTTTACTATCATGGTATGATTTTTTTACAAATCCGGAATAGATAAAACACTTACTTAGATCAAATTATTATTTCATTTACCACTATGAAAATATTTTATTATGTTTAGGATCTAAAACGATAGACAAAACTCTCGCGTCACGATTGGTCTAGAGAAACCTATTGCCAATTTTAAGCATAGCAAAATGTGATTCAATTTCAATGAAAATTATTCGCTTATGTAAAAGTATATACGACGATTCGTGAAAAATCTGTATATGATGTAGAAAAAATGGATATCGTTTCCAAATTCAGCGCACAGGAGTTACTATAGAACATGTAAAAACTTCATGATAATAAAATCATCGCAGGCCTTTGTTATTATTGAGAGATCTAAAAGCAGCTTCCATGAATTGTATGAGCTGACCTATGGTTTGTCTTTTTTATGCATAGTAAATTTTGCATGTTTGAGAGAATGTCGTTTGTTCCCAGAAATAAAGAAGTCTGTTTATTTGTTTGTTTTTGAATTTTGCACAAAGCTACTCGAGGGCTATCTGTGCTAGCCGTCCCTAATTTAGCAGTGTAAGACTAGAGGGAAGGCACCTCGTCATCACCACCCACCGCAAACTCCTTTACTAACGAATAGTGGGATTGACTGTCGCATAATAACGCCCCCACGGCTGAAAAGGTGAGCATGTTTGGTGTGACGGGAATTCGAACCCACGAACTTTAGATTACGAGGCGAGTTCCTTAACCATCTGGTTAATGACGGACAAAAAACGTCTATTAACTATAATTCTTTCAAGTAGTTTTTCTGAGCAGTTAAGAAAACTAATGGATCTAAAAGTTTATGGATTGCATGTTGTTGTAGAGTAATTATAGATACCTGTTACATGGGCTTTTTCGCAGATATTCGGAAAATAGTCTGTTACCAATGAGATATTTATCAGATTTGTTAGGTGAGTGAAAAATATGTTTCTGATTCCGTCATATCTGGAAGCAGAAATTTTTTGTTTATGTACACTGATTTTAACTTCGGCTTTGGTTATTTTACGATTTCAAAAGTCATTTTGGTTTGACATTATATTTACATCTGTATTATTTGCCGGGAAATTAGCTTATATAGATGTGTGTTTTCCATGAAATTTCTGTCGACTTTATATTGAGTTGATGAAATAACATGGGCGAGTCTGTATTTTTAAAATTTGTTTCAAAGAAGATTTGCCTTTTATAGGTCACTCATTTATTTTATTCTTTCTTTATTATGCCCCCCGCTAGTATAGCAGTATGTCTCCGGATTTACAATGCTAAAATCAGCGGTTTGATTCCCCTGGGTGGGCTAAGCAGATAGCCCTTTGTGGCTTTGCTATACAAAAAACACAAACACACTTTTTATAGGTCTATTATTGCGGTTTTGTCGTTATACTTGATATGATGGAATCTATTGGTATTGTTGTGTGCTAAGTTTAGATATTTAATTTTGTTGCAAAAGTCTTTTGGACTGTTCTGTGGTTTGTCTAAGCTATTCCATAACTGTAATCAATTTTCACATTTAAATATATTGATGCTTTGTTTTATTTTTGGAGCTGGTTGTTACGTATTACAATTTCAAACAGACTGAAATTAAGTTAAATTGTAATATAAATTTAAAAATTAATTAAATGTAGGAATGTATCCAACTTATAATGATGTGAGCCCATAAGATTGATACACACAGTTTTATTTATTAACACAAATATATTTTAATATACAAACAATAGTACAATTTATAATAACGGTTATTACACATGATTATCACAAACAATATCGAATCTTCTACATAGTCTGCAACTAAGTATTTTCTGGACGGTTTACGATGAAAGAATTAGTTTCGAGTTTATTCACTTAACGGGTAGCTCTATTCTTGACTGTTCTCACGTCGTTTACAAGTTAACTTTTCACCGGCGAACATATCTATTGTCCTCATAGAAATACTAACATCCAAAGTTAATTTTTTTGAAGTTAAACGGTTTATAATATTTGAAATATATAAAAAATTCCTGATCAAATATCTGTAACTTCCCGATTGATAAACATTTATCACAGTTATCGCTTTCGGGGTTTATAGATACTAAGTATAGCAAACTAACAATAATAGATTAGTGGATCTTTGTGCGTCGATTTATAAATGTTAAAACGAAGTTCTCGAAATTTCATTTGACAACAGTGCACCAGTGCTTACGTAAAATATATATTGTAGATTCTTACACTAAATGATCTTCTATAGATTTAGCATAAAGGCAAGGATTTTGTAATACCCAT
Source organism: Carcinoscorpius rotundicauda (assembly GCA_011833715.1). NCBI lineage: Eukaryota > Metazoa > Arthropoda > Merostomata > Xiphosura > Limulidae > Carcinoscorpius > Carcinoscorpius rotundicauda. The sequence continues at coordinate 35,063,118 of CM022398.1, forward strand.
TTAACACTATAAATTACATGCACTTCTAAATACAAATTTAGCTTACACAAACGTCGATAATAAAATAAATATCTAATAGTATAGTAAATCAGTTTCATAGGTTATCGAGTTGAGGTCTTATGATCATGTGGAGGAAACCTATATATAAGTTATTGAGACGCCGCCGTTCAGCGAGTAAACTACATTTTTCTAGAGTAAGTTTTCGATAAGTGTTTGTGTATCTATCTCTTGAAGGCCATGAAGATACTAGTGTCTGCAGCACTAGTAAAATGTATCAAATGTTTGAGTGAAGTAGCCGTAAAGTTGAACTTTGTTTTCAGCAGTATTTATTAAAGGTGGTAGGAGAGTAACAACCTGAGTATTAACTGAATTATTTATGATATAATTATCATTCAGTTATAACCGAATGATCCGTTTTACGTTAAAGTTTCATTTCAAGGGGCATTAGTAGCAGACTACAAATGAAACTTATCTGAAAACGTGACGTTTTAATAACTGAAATGCTTTATTCTGTTATTTTTTGAGGAAAGAAAAATTACTTTGAAGAACTTGGGTTGGGCAGTTGATACGGTCCGCTAATCCAATAGTTATCTTGTTTTATCTCTATTAGACATACATCATGTTCAGCGCTCAACAACACGTAACACTTCAATTATTATTCTTCACTTTATTTTTATCCATATTGTGTCTATGCTCTTCTGTCAATATAAAGTTAGTACCTGAACTACTGGTTTGATTTTGAATTGGACTTGTAGACTTTCAATCCATTCCCTGCTATTGCCTCTCTGTACAGACGGAAATGAACTATTTAAATAAATACAACGTTAATTCAAAAGTTGATATTATACTATAGTCTTATCTTGTAAATCAATAATGTGAATTTAATGAGTGTCATAAGTTTCGTTTGTACATAATGAAGAATGATCCATTCTATTTGAATCACACATAAGTTTTTATCATTAAGACATTCTACGCGAATACAGTTATGAGGCGTATCTGGAAAACAAATCATAGAGTCGCACGCAACATCAAAAGGAATGTATATAACATTGTAAATTTGTCATACAAAACAAAGATTTTCCTAAGTACTAGTATAACAGATAAACAGTGATACACAGCCTGAGTTTGGAAATTATGGAAATCTCTGCAGTGATATTAATGTTGTTATCGCATTGATTAGTATTATCAACATATCTTTATAAATTGTTGGTGCAAAAGCAGATACGACAGAGAAATACGATAATCACCAAGATAAAAGCTTTAACTTCTTCAGCTTAATGACGAGTATTCTTTTTTGACTATGTGCTAGCTACGTATTTCACTGTTAGAAGTTCTATGTAAATTCCGCATGGATATGTCCAATAATCAAGCCATTTCTACCTTGCAGCTGTCATGTCTTTGTCTTCGTAGTGTGGAGAAGCATCTTTATGTCGCCAGTTACTTCCAATTCATTTAGCACTAAAATTGAGATGTTGCATACCTAATCATTCAGCCATCTATCTGTCTGTCTAACCGTTTCATATTGTTCTCTAATTAGAAAATGATAACAGAACTTGATTGGAGTTGATGATGTTCCTATATACGGGTTTCCTTGAAACTGATAAAATATATTGGTAATAAACATGCAAACTTCTTAAAATAATCACGAGGTATCGCTACTTGCAATATTTATATTATCAAAAAATTTTGATTCACCGGTGAGACAGCAGTAAGCCTATAGATTTACAACGCTAAAAATCTGAGGCTCAATTCTCCATGATGGATATGGTAGAATCTACAATGTGGCTTTGCTATAAAACAGACAAGTATACAAAAGTTAAACTCGTAGCTGAAATTAAAACGAAAATGTGTGGGTAAAGAGAGTTGTTTTGAAGAGATTAAAAGCAGTGCATTTTCAATCAATCGCATTTTGCAAAAAACATCAGCTTGATCTTGTGTCAACCGTATTCTAGTTTCTGAACAATTGGGGATAAGTGAAATGGCTAATACTAAATTAGGGAACATTTAAATAAAACAAAAACTAATTATTAAAAACTTTTGAGGAAAAGTGAATTAGCCATCTAAATCAGACTCGTTGTTTGTTTGTTTGTTTTTGGAATTTCGCACAAAGCTACTCGAGGGCTATCCCTGCTAGCACACCCTAATTTAGCAGTGTAAGACTAAAAGGAAGGCAGCTAGTCATCATCACCCAACGCTGGTCCTTGGGCTACTCTTTTATCAACGAATAGTGGGATTGACCGCACATTATAACGCCCCCACGGCTGGTAGGACGAGCATGTTTGGCGCGAACCCGCCACCCTCAGATTACGCCTTAACGCGCTAGGCCATGCCGGGCCCAAATCAGAAGCAAAAGAAAACAACAAAGTAAATGTTAATTAAACCAATCTCATCTGGCAAGCTGATCAGAGGGGTACAATGTCAAAGTCAATAAACAAGAAAACTAAAATCTTTCAAATTTGGAATGTTTTGAATCAGCATTTACGTACCTTTGTTGTTAGCGAAATTCTACCCTTAAGCCCGACTATATTTCATGAAACTTAACAAGATATGAAAACTTAAGTTATCTCTAAGTGCGCTGACTTAACAAAGGAAACTAATTTTCTGGAGTAAAATTTAACACGAGTAACCAAAACAATTTTGTGTGTTGTAACTGATCATATTAATGAAACTAACTTTAATGAAATATGGAGTATGCCATTTCTTACAAAACACATACAAATAGTTGTTATTAGCTCTTACTTTCTCATATTTGTTCCCTAGAGAAAGTTATGAAAGCATTCTAATAGAAAAAAAAAAAAAAAACAGCAACACGCTATATGTATAAAAAGAACTAAACCATTATTGAGAAATAATTGTTACTTTGATATGATTGGATCGATATGAAATATGTGGCTTTGTTAGAAGTCTCTGACCAGGTCAGCATGTCTGTTAGTAATATGGAAGTAAGTACAAGATACCAGAACGTTGCTAATTAAGTAATAGTCAAAGACTGAGTACAGACTGTTATGAATAAGGAAAACAGTATGTGAAATTTGTTTGTTTGCAGAACTGCAGATCATAAGATCTAAGGCTAGAGTTCCCATATGCCATTAAACACGTTCTTCAGGGTTAGAAGTGTTATGATTTGGACGGTCAACCCTGTTATTAGATTAAGAGTTGTCGCACAGGCGTTATTACTGACTAGTTGCCAAAAGTGGCTTTTGTCAAAAGTATCAATTATAGATAGCTTTACTTGAATACTGTGGTCTTTTGTTTAGCCCATTTGTTGCATAAGGTACTGTTCAGGTTGAAAATACCAAATCCAATTATTAGGAATGGGCACACGTAGCGAAAATCGTCTTTGTAACAAATTCGCAGTTACTTTACCCTCACTTAGAACAGAGACCATCTGCCTAGTCACTGCAAAATGCCCTTTACAACCAATGGTGTGTGTATATGTGTGTTTTCTTATATCAAAGTCACATCAAGCTATCTGCTGAGCCCACCGAAAGGAATCGAACCCCTGATTTTAGTGTATGACCAATGGTACTTTAGACACTGTGAGTCTTCTTCCAGGATAAATGAAGACACATATTTACTTTCTATAATCTAGTCACTATAATAATATTGACGAGTTATTCTATATTATGTACAATATTACTAATGGGTGTATACGCTCAGCTGAAATTTACAAATAAAATGAAGAAGCGAATATGCTCAACTTAATAATTTTGTTTTAAAACTTTGTAAGATCTCTTTCTTTGATTAAAAGTTCTTTTTCGTTGCCTGGTTGGTAAATAGTAACTTGTTGCTGGTTTTATCAAACTTTTGCAAAGGTTATATGTGTTGTGTATATTTAAATAGCTGTAAGTTGTTCTTAATAGTCACTTAACAATTGTGTGTTGCTAAAAACTGTAATAATTATGTATTGTTACAATTATTTTATTGTTAGGTCTTTACTGCAACGTTGCCTGGGATGAGTTTTATTGTTGGCCACCAACACCCGCAGAACAGGTTACTTCAAGAACATGTGCAGAGATTTTCGAAACATACCATGTTCCTATGTATGCCGAATCAAACGGTAAAATAAGTATTTAACTTTAAACTAGTGTTGGGTCAGTCGTGGCTCTGAGGCTAACGTACCCACATGCGGAGCGTAAGATTCTAAATTCAGACCCGTAATATGCTGGTGAATGCGTTCCGTACTTTTAACTGTTGTCGCATTTTAAAAATATCACTAGCTGTATAGGCAGCGGGCAACTGATTGGCTGCCCTCCTCCTGCATGTAAGCAGCTCTAAATCAAGGACTTTTATGCTTGGTCCTGATGTTTCTGACCTGGCCCTTTAGTTCATGTGTTTCTACAGATGTATAATGTTCAGTTGAAAATATCAAATTAGTATAAAATCCATGTATACAGACGTTTAAAATATATAAACTTAATCAGAGAAAACTAGACGTTAATTTATAAATGAGAAAAATACAAACAAATGTTTTATTTTTAATCTGATTATCATTGTGTGTGTGTGTATTACATTAGTAATTGATCTAAATCTATGAATCAAATCTATGCTTTTACCTTTAATTAAAAACCGCGCATTAGTGACAAAATTATTTTGATCCTGAAAAGCAGTTGGTTACTTTTAAATCATTTTAATATTTATATTTTCATTTGATCTCTAGTGGTTTAATGATAACTCTGGAAATTTACAACGCTAAAAAAAACAAACGAGATACATGGTAGTGTGTCAGGGGCCAAAATATACGTACACACACACAACAAACAACCAGCACGAAACCCAGTGTGTTATTAATAGAAATAAGAACTTTGGGTTTTTCAACCATCCCCATTAGCCGAAACTCTCCCGTATTTTATGCGGTAGGTCTCCCAGATATCGTTACATTACTTACCAAATTTCAAAAACTCGTTTCAACCCTTATTACTTTACAGAAGGCGAAACGTAACTTAAATTCTTCATCTTCTTCGAAAAACAACAACTTTCCTTTAATCGAATTTGTTTCAATTTAGTACATAGGTGGCATATATGTTCCTCTACCTTGAGAACTGATCTTGGCCAGATGGTTAAGATGCTCGACTCGTAATCTGAGAGTCGTAGGTTCAAACCGCGTCACATTAAACATGTTTGTCCTTTCAGCCGTGGGGGCTTTAAAGTGACGGTCAATCCCATTATTCTTTGGTAAAAGAATAGCCATCTGGCGGTGGTTGGTGATGACTAGCTGCCTTCCACTGCTAAATTGGTTATGGCTAGCGCAGGTAGCCCTCGTGTAGCTTTGAGCGAAATTCAAACAAACATACTTCGACAGTAAATTTATTTGAAGTAGATTATGTATTCTCTGAGATATATTGGAAAAATTACACCAAATCTCGTAAAATATTGCGTCACATGAATAAAAAAATAGGCTTCCTCAATGACGCTGGTATTTCTACCATAACTAATGATTCTTTTGGGGTATTCAAAGAGCATTCTCCCCCTCCCCAGTGGTACAGAGGTAAGTCTGCGGATTTATAATGCCAGAATCTGAATTTCGATACCTGTGATGGGCAGAGCACAGTAGCCCATTATGTAGCTTTGTGCTTAACTTGAAACAAACGATAAATAACATTTTTGTTTAGATTGTTGAAAGAATAATGTTGCATCAGCAAGGTAAAATACATAACAATCATGTTATTTATTCAGATCATAAAACGCATTCTTTTCTCACCTAGGTGCAGCTTACAGAGTATGTGAAAAAGACGCTACTTGGCGCTGGGGAAACTGGACTAACTACACTGAATGTGTTGGGTTACTAAATGAAGTGAGTTTGCCGTATCCTACTTCAATAATAAGTAATTTACGTGAAAATTTATATAAAAAAAAATAATTACAATGTTTCGTTTCAAACTTTATAATGTGAAATGGTCTGGAATTTAAACATGTCTAATAAAAACAAATAAATAATCAGTTATCAATTAAAAGTGCTTACTTACCTAGATACCTAGTAAAAGGTGTTGACCTTGTGGTAGAGCTCTGGGCTTAAGAGCTGGTTAGTCAGGCTCTAATCTGTGAAACTCCAGAAATTTTTCACGCAGTTTAAACTGTGGCGATATTATAGAAGCGACAGTAAATATCTTAACTCTACATGCAAAAACGGCTCGCTTTTGGGTTCAGAAAACACTCCAAATAGAAGAGCGAACAACGTTTCGACCCTCCTCGGTCATCGTCAGGTTCACAAAGAAATCTTTGTTCGCTCTTCTATTTGGAGTGTTTTCTGAACCCAAAAGCGAGCCGTTTTTGCATGTAGAGTTCTCAACAAGTGGGTTTCTCGACATCACTGAGTAAATATCTTAGTATGGATTGTGGGTGACAGGGTGCTGCCGACTGGTGGACTTCTCTCTGATTAGTAGTTCAAAATTAGGGACGAAATATCTTTACCAGAATTATAAGCTGTGATTGATAGAATATTTTTTAGGTAAACAAATTATATTTTTATGGTTATGATTATGTTTATCGTTCATTTATTATTTCCTGCTATCGTTTAGTATATCTATGAATTTTTTGTTTGTATTAAAACGCTAACTCACCTTCTACACAATTATTTGAATTATGAGTAAATATATATGTGTACATATGACAAAAATGACACCAATTTCCCTAGCAGTAACTTACAGTTATTGCTGTTTGTCACTATAATGAAAGGTATTGTTTGAAAACTGTATTTTTGGTTTTTTTTTCTCCTGATTTCATTATTATTGAGTTATTAATATTTATGATAAATTGTTTATTAGTATTGGCGTAAGCCCTGGCTGGGCGTTTGTTTATTAGCTGCGTTGAATTCATTTCTAAGTATTGTGATTGTGAATAGATTGTAGCGACATTTTAGACCGTTACACATTAACCTCTTGAGAAAGTAAGTGAAACTTCAAGGTAAATAAAAGCGTTTATTTAATAATAAGCTGCTTCATTTTGTTATTTATAGTATATTATTGAAACATATCAAGGTCTTTCAGGAAGACTTAATATGGGACTAAAAAATGGCTTAAAGATTAATCACCTGATCGGGTGAGGGATAATAATAAGAACTTCAAATATTTGTGTAATGTATACGTCGTAAGAACGGAAATATTAACACCGTTGAATGATTGTGGCTTGGTAAACGCCTTTTTCTTTTCTTTTTGTAGGATTTGACATCAGCGCCTCTGGCGGTAGGATACATTCTCTTTATCTGTTCTGTTTTGTCCCTGACAGCTCTAGTCATCACTCTCTTCATATTTTGTTATTTCAAGTATGTGAAAACGTATATATCAAGAATTTATTTTTAATCTCTTTTCAGTATGTATTATTGCTTCTAAAAATAATAACTGTATGGCATTTAAAATTCCCCGTATATCTATAACAGTATTTCTAAACATCTCGAGTAAAAAAATATCTTTTCTGACAGCAGTTCAAAAGTTAAAATATTTTTTATGAAGTCGTAACTTGTGTTTCTTTGGTCACTTTCTTCATAAACCTTAACCATAGGTAAAAAGTTCGTTTAGAAGTTACTAAAACACTCACAAATTAGTTATCACTTCTCTGTAGAGGTCCAAAAACTAAATAACTCTTGTCATAGAAAAGCAAATTGCGATAAGTGCGCTTTCGAAACACCTCTAAACCTTGATTTGGGGCTAAAGAGCTATTTGATGTTTTTGTATTATAAAACAATCTTTAATACCACAAAATCACTGAACTATACGTAGTCAAATAACACAGCATTTTGGACATGAAACAACACTTTTGTGTTCTCTGTGCAAGAAAAAGAATTCTAACAAAAAAGTATCTAGAACAGCAAAGTGAAGACTCGATTCGAAATAGAGAATCATCTGGCCCCATAACTTATCGCAGTGAAGTTACATGTATCTGTTGTTATCATTAATTACATAATAAACACTAATTGAACTGACGAATATTTACAAGTTAAAAGTTCATAAAATCCTGGCCTGGCATGGCCGAGCGCGTTAAGACATGCGCTCGTAATCTGAGGGTCGCGGGTTCTCATCTTAGTCGCGCTAAACATGCTCGCCCTCCCAGCCGTGGGGGCGTTATTACGTAACGGTCAATCCCAGTTTTCGTTAGTAAAAGAGTAGCCAAAGAGTTGGCGGTGGGTGGTGATGACTAGCTGCCTTCCTTCTAGTCTTACACTGCTAAATTAGGGACGGCTAGCACAGATAGCCCTGTGCGAAATTCCAAAAACAAACAAACAATCATAAACATCCAGCAACCTATGAAATCAACGGCTGATTTCATGAAAAAGTAACTAAAGAAATTGCAATAATAGTGATTCCGTTCGAGCATATATCTGTTAAGTCCGAAAGTCTGATAATTTTAGACGTTATCGACTTTAGACATTATCTAGTTTCTGGAAAGTTGCACGGAATGAAAGACGGGGATATTAACATGAGTGTTTTCTAATAAAATTTAATATCCACAAACATCGCTGAAGTGCAACATCAAAAAATGGAGAAAACAGACAAAATGGAGTCGAAAATAACCACCTTTTCCAAAATGTGTAGATGGCTTACTGTATACAGGAAGCATTATCACACCTATACTAATATAAAGCACTTAATTATCGTTAACGTTAAACTTGGAATACTCTGTTCCCTTATATATATAAATACGTTTATATCCATATTGGTTGGTGTAATATTTTATTGTTATTTTACATAAATAATTCTATATCCACATGGCTAGAGAGTCCATTTGTAATCGTGTTTGTTTTTAGAATGCATACATGCGTGTTTCTTCGTTATACTAACATTTATGACAAAGATAATTAACTTGAAATGCAGACATTATGATTGTTAAACCTTTGATAAGTCAGACAGTTTTTCAACTTTGTTGTTTTCATTGTTACTAGTAACATTTGAACTCGGTTATAACACAAATGAACGTTTTTACGGAGTTTGTTTGTTTCATAACACAAAAAAATCACTGGCTAGTTAACTGTTATTTATAATGCTTACTTTTTGCATCAGTTATTGATTGTGTAGTTAACTGACCATTAAAAGTAGGAACAAAGAAAGACATTTTTAGGTTTAGATATTTGGTTATTTACACTTTCTGTGGACGTTTTTATAGATATAGTTGTAAGTTAAGCTAGTCATGCTTTCTTACCTATGCTCTTCACTTTACATGATCTAAGTCTTTCTCTTTTATATGCAAAAACGGCTCGTTTGGGTTCAGAAAATATTTTAAATAGAAGAGCGAACAACGTTTCGACCTTCTTCGGTCATCGTCAGGTTCACAAAGAAAGAGGTAACTGACCGGAAGCTGGCCACATGTTTGGAATGGGTTGTGTAACTGAGTGTCGCAATGTAGAGGGCGGGGTTAGATGTTTGAATATATAATTTTATCTATAATATTAATATAGGTATAATGGCGTTCCTTTATATTGGTTTATTTTGGGTTTAAGTGGTTGTATAAGTAAGGCTTCTTTAATTTTGCGTCTGTTTATGTTTGTTTCTTTATATAGTCTTTCTCTTTGTTGATATGAGAGAGAATATCGATCGACATACAAGATATCAACAAAAACAAACTTTGATACATTTAAAGTACCTTTGACGATCGTACAGTACCGTTAACTTCTTAACGTTTTGATGTCTGACATTATAAGGACTTTTAAACTCACGAGAAAAATGTTTGTATCGCCATTATCACTGCATTACTTACTTCTCAAGTGGGAACACCAACTTGACTGGAACAAAGAATCACCAACGATATTCACGGATGTCTTTCCCTTTACTTAGATCGAATAAACTGATGGTCATGTTGTTTTAATTACAACCCAGAGGATTAAACTAATTAGGAGTGTACTCTTTTAAGACTAAGAGTTTACTAATTCCGCCATGAAAATCTTTTCAAAATACTGATTTCTATGGTTCATTGCGTTATCTAGTTTGGACAGCTGTCAGCAAGAATCACAAAGAGTGAAAGTATGGAACGGATAGTTGATACAGAAACTATACTGTCTACTCGATGAACCAAGTGATATATTGTTACATCCATGGTCTCACGCTTATGTATCTTATAAAACTTTATTTTTTTCATATCGCGTGTACCAGCATGTAATTACACGGAAGTTGAATGGATAGTGTGTGTATTGGTTTTTAAATCACAAGCTTACGTCTTTGAATAATTTAACATTATTACTTGGTCAACATGGTAGAATAAAATACAAGTGACGGTTATTCCAGAATAGAAACTACTGATATAATTAACAATCGCAACTTAAGCTCGTTGTGATTAGTGTTTCTTTGAAATTAAGCACATAGGTACACAATGTGCTCTGCCCACCACGGGTATCGAAACCCGATTTCTAGCGGTCTGAGTCCGTAGGCATATCGCTGGGCCACTGGGAGGCTGTAATTAGTACATAAACCAAAGAAAATAAAAACATTTGAGAAGGAAGTTTGCCAAACGAAATTTGTTGCGATTAATTCATATATGTATATAGACGTTGGAAAAACCACTCATACGAGGACAGGTAGAAACAGTAATTAATTAATCGTGCTCCTCATTTTATTATAACAAAATCTATAAATTTTGTATGTACTCGTCAAATTAAATCGTGGCTCTGTGCTCTAAGATATAGAGTTATTTATAATATCGTGTATGCATCGTACACGTTTCACAGTTCATACAATTTTCATCAGAGAACGTGATCAGTTATCTGCTCAATTTCAGATCCTTACACTGTCAGAGACTACGAGTTCATAAGAATTTGGTTGTTGCTTTAATTCTTCACTCTATTCTTCTCATCGCAATCTCGTCCCCAGTGATTTTCAGTGACTCAATGTCTACATATGCAGATATAGGAAATATCGTAAGTGACAAACGTAAAAGTATATCATTTATGTAATGATTAAATAAAAATGTAACATACGTATATAAAAGCTAGGAAACTATAACGTGTGTAATGGCTATGTAAAAGTAAAACTAGCATGTGTCACAATAATCATATAAAAGTAAATTAAACTATCTAAACATCACTTGCCTGACTTCTGTTATTTTTATAAATTATACACACTTTACATATTTATATACTTGCCACCATTGTGAGCTTTTATATATTCTGTCTTAAACATGTAAGCTCTCACATTATCAACAAGTGTCGAGTTTGCTAGAATTACATCTCAAGTACACATTTTTATTAGTGTTTTACCTGCATAACACAGTTACCAAGTTTCTCAAAGTTAATGTGCTTTTACATCTTTAATAATTTCTCAGAATATATGAAACTCCATCCTCTATACTATGTTGTTTTGAACGTTTACAGGACTGGCTTTGTAAAATCATCTTATCCTTGAAGATGTACGCTGCTATGGCTTGTGTTAACTGGATGTTTGTGGAGGGATTGGTACTGCACAGTCGAATTACAGTGTCAGTATTTCAGCAAGAAGCTCCTTTCAGAATCTACTATCTCATAGGATGGGGTAAGTCACATCTTATGAACAGTTGCACTAACAGATTTCTCTGATAGTTTGTGTGTGTGTGTGTTTTCTTATAGCAAAGCCACATCGGGCTATCTGCTGAGTCTACCGAGGAGAATCGAACCCCTGGTTTTAGCGTTGTAAATCCGTAGACTTACCACTGTACCAGTGGGGAACAGTGGTTTGTGTCGATGCATACCACCAAAACTTAATCCCGAATTTAACAGTTATGCACGACCTCATCAGAGTTTTAACTTTCTTATTTACGCCTAGTATGACTTTATTTTTTGTTATTCGTAAAAAATGGTGAACACATATGTTGGACGTATGGATAGATTTGTATATTTAAGGTTTCAATACAGAAAGTTTGGCTAACTGTACTTTTATCTATCTGTGTCCCAAAGCTCTAAGGATACAATATATTTTCATTTTTTGAGAAATACATCTGTAGTTATTAACCAGAACAAAATAGCATTTTCCATTTTTCATTTTATTAAACTGTTGAATAATATGGACAAGAAAAGTGTCGCTACATTTTTTTATAATCCACAAGTAATTTGTAGGACTATAATACGGTCTAATATAATAGGATCATAAGCACTAAACGGAATATTTTCCGATAATCCTAGAACTATAACTGTTGTTATTTTTTGTAAGTTAATCATACCTTAATGTCAATATACCGAATCGTTTCATTTTAAATAAAATGTATCCTATTTTGGGAGTAACAATTGTAAAGGATTTACAAGGATTTAAAGGATTTTTTTATTCTACTATTTATGTTTGTTTCAGCTCAATATATATTTATACTATTAAATGTATATTGCGAAAGTCTCGGCTATTCTATAAATTTGTAGAAGATTTTCGAGTGTAAGAATCAAAAATATATGTTATACGAAAGCACTAGCGTATCTTCGAATATTGTGGCTAACTGAGCATTCGAGAACCTCACCCTAAAAGTTTATAAACCGACACGCGGAGTGACAGTTTTATATTGTTGGTCTGCTACAGTTAGTCTACTATAAACCTCGGAAGCTATAATTGTGATAAACTCTTATTAGTCGCCGAACTACAGACATGTGACGAGGAACGTTTATAGATTTCGACATTACAACCCGTTTAACTTCAGTGAATTAATTTCGGAGTGTTTGTAAGAGGACGTTAGATGTTTTCCTTGTGGGAGGAAGGAACAAAAAACTCACGGGTGAAGAAGCAAGATGGCTTTCCGCAATGAAGTGTACCCGTGTATCAACACAGAATTAATTCACTTATCGTGAACTATCGATAAAATATTCAGTTCCAGAGCAGATAAAAGGTCAAGTATTGTTTGTAATGCCTTTCTATACAAACGGTTATTTGTAATAACCGTTATCATAAATGGCATTGTTGTTTGTATATTAAAATATATTTGTGTTAAAAAAGAAAGTTATGCGTATCAATCTTGTTGGCAAATATCACAAACGTGATACATATTGGCATTCAGTTAGCTCATAAATTAAAAATGAATTTTTTGGTGATTTCAAATAATAAGACGTTAACATACGTAACACAATGAGTCGGAAACTCGTCCTAGATAAATTATAATACCTAACAACTTTCAAGTAGGACAAGATATTGACAGTGATAATTTACCTGTCTCGTGTTTCTTCATTCTCACCTCCATACAAATAAATCAATATAAACCGAAAAATGCAAAGGTAAGAAAGATAAATGTATTGCGTATCAACCAATCCTTGAAAAAATTCTACAGAAAATAAATAACGCTGTGGATGTATCAGAAATATTTCTTTGTTTCCATACATTCACTAAATACCTAAACATTGCAGCATAGTTTACTACATCCAAGCATAAACAACCAATAACAGCACAGAGATGGATACCTCACGCATAAATATTAAAAATGATAAAAGACAGAAGGAAATTGGATATGCAATTAAAACAAAACAAAGATTTTGCACCTAAAAAATATGTAATATCAATTATGTCGTTTGTAAAAAAAAAATCCAACTTCTTTTGAAGAATTATACTCTTCGTACGACTTCTCTTGGATTTTAATATAAATGTTAAGAAATTAGTCATTTCCGTATTTTATCTAGTGACGTTTAGTGTGGTGTTAAGGGAATAAAAGAACTTGTCAGAGAAACCAACTCTGAGAGCTTTATCTGAGAGACACGCGTTTCCCATGAGGGGTATTCAGCCCTATTCTATTTATTATTTATGTAAACAGTATGCCCTCAAAAGATCCAAACTTTGCGCTTTTATCAGAATTCGTGAATGATGTTGCATTCTGGAAAAGTGCCTCTAGCCATCCATAGCAGCGACAAATCTTCAACGATGATTAAATAATATAGAAGAATAAATGTTTCAAAAAATCAATTACTCACTTTCACAAAACATAAAAAGAAATTCACCCAAATTATATATATATAAATGAAATACTTCTCCATACCACAAAGTCGGCAAATCTTTTAGGTTTAACCTTTGACCTAAAGCTAACGCGGGTAAGCACACAAATAGTGTATTAATAAAAAATTTGGAAATATGCAAATTATGCAAGAAGCTTAACCGCAAAAAGCAAGGAATCGCACCAGATAATAGCATAAAAATATACAAAACATATATACGTTGAATACGCATACCCTGCATTGATAAACATAGCACCCAAGCACATAAGTAAACTGTAATCAATACATAACTCTCTGATTACTATAGCACATCGTCAAAATGTATGTACAATTACGCAAACATACAAATCATTACCGACAGATTTTATAATAATTCTTTAAATAACTTTGAGAAAAACTGGCAATCTCCTTTGTAAACTTGATTGCTACCAGATACATGAGTGAAGTAGGGCTAGTACCTCTGGCCTGTTAACAAATATTTTAGAAATAAATAATTAATGAGACCACAAAACTTGCACTAATTTTGGACTGAACTTAAAACATTTCAAAAAGTGTAATATACGTAAAAAATTATTTTATCAGTTTTAGAACGAACGAAGTGTGTTGACTGTATATACATTCTTGTGAAAAAGTTAGGACACCCAATAAAAGCCTGTGTTTTTGTGTAACATTTTTGTATATATAAATATTTAATCTGAATTTTAACAATACTGAGAGATTATAGAAATATAACAAAACAATTAAAACTGAATGAAGGACTTTTCAAGATCTTCTGTAAATGCAATTCTACAAAAATGCATATTCTAATTGAGGAAAAAGTTAGAACACTCTACCCCCTAATAGATAGTGTTACCCCCTTTGGCTGAAATAACTGTAGCGGCTTCTTGTAGCCATCTACTAGTCTCTGACATTGGTCTGAAGAAAGTTTTCCCAACTCCTCAATGCAGAATTCTGTTAGCTGTGAGATGTTTGAAGGGTTTCTTACATGTACAGCCCGTTTCAAGTTACCCCACAGCATCTCAATGGGATTAAGATCTGGGCTTTGACTCGGCCATTGCAGGACTCTCCATTTCTTAGTTTTCAGCCAGTTCTTTTTGGATTTACTGGTATGTTGTGGGTCATTGTCGTGTTGTTGGGTCTAGTTCTGCTTCAGCTTCAATTTTCTTACAGATGGTGTCACATGATCCTCAAGCACCCTCTGATACACCATGACACTTCTACTTCCATGTTACACAGTATGTATGAGGTTCTTTTCCTGGAATGCTGTATTTGGTTTATGCCAAACATGTCCTCTGTTCTGGTGTCCAAATAATTCAACTTTTCTGGTATTGTCTACATTCTCTCTGGCAAACTTCAGTCTGGCCTTGATGTTTCTCTTAGAGAGCAAAGGTTTCCTCCTAGCACACCTCCCATGCAACAAATGACTTGTTGCCCTATTCTCAGATTGCGAGTCGAGCATCTTAACCACCTGGCTCTGCAGAGGCTCCACAGAACTGACAGAAGGAAGAGGTCTCATTGAAAATGGCCAGTCTCTTTCTAATTGTAGAGACATACACTTTCACATCAACAGTAGCCAGAGCCTGCTGTAGGTCCTGTGATGACATGTTAGGGTGTTTGCAGATCTTTTTTAGCATCTTGCAGTCTGCTTTCGGGGTGAACTTGCTTGGATGACCAGACCTGGTCATGTTGGCAGTTGTTTTAAAAGCCCTTCATTTGTTGACTATTTTTTGGACAGTGGAATGGCTGATTTCAAAATCTTTTGGGATCTTTTTAAATCCCTTACCAGACTCATAACTGCTGCAATTTTCTTTCTGAAGGCCTCTGTCAGCTCTTTCACTCACACAACGGTGCTCACTCTCACTTCAACAGTCAGGAGCACTCCAAACTAAATGTCTGAGGTTTAAATAGGACAAGCCTCATTCAAAATGCTGAGTAACGATCTTCTAATCATGTGCACCTGGTGTGATACACCTGTGTGTGAGTTGAGCCATTTTAATTTGGAATAAATGTAGGGATGTCCTAACTTTTTCTTCAGTTAGAATATGCATTTTTGTAGAATTATATTTACAGAAGATTTTGAAAAGTCTTTCATTTAGTTTTAATTGTTTAATTATATTCCTATAATTTTTTAGTATTGTTAAAATTGAGATTAAATATCTATATATCCAAAAATGTTACACAAATACACGCTTTTATAGGGTGTCCTAACTTTTCACATGACTGTAGTGAACTGTTCATCGATTGTAAGACTGCGATACCGAAATTAAGCAACGATATGTACAACAGAAGAATTTTAATAAGAATACCTGCATGGACATTTGCTCTGAAAGAGGTCAGAAAAAGTGCGGTTTTATCCGACTCAGATGTTGTATCAACATAAACATTCACCTGTTCACCTGGCTTGGTTTTGTTTGAATTTCGCGCGAAGCTACACGAGAGCTATCTGTGCTAGTCGTCGCAACTTTAACAATATAAGACTATAGGGATGGGAGCTAGTCATCACCACCTACTGCCAATTTTTGAGCTACTCTTTTACCAACGAATAGCTGGATTGACCGTCACATTATAATGTTCCCTTCGCTAAAAGGGCGAGTATGTTTGGTGCGATGAGGATTCGAGCCCGTGACCCTTAGATTGCGAGTCGAGTATCTTAACCACCTGGCTCTGCAGAGGCTCCACAGAACTGACAGAAGGAAGAGGTCTCATTGAAAATGGCCATCCCTGGTCTATAAGAACCAATGTCTTCATGAAGAAACAGATGTCATCACACAGCGTTACAAGAGTGTTACTTTCACACGTTCTTACGAAATTTCTGACGTCCTAGTCATATAAACAAGTTATGAATAAAGAAAAAATAAAGCATAAATATAACTTTAGAAAATTGTAGTAAAAATGGGGCTTTGAAATTATACGGTAGTGGACGATGCTTGCATCTATGTATGTTAACTGTGTATTCGACGAATACAGTAAGTATGTACATGTTATCCTTTCAGGTTTTCCGTTTGTTTTCATACTGACTTGGTGCCTCCTGATGTCACGCGACTTAAATTCGCTCTGCTGGAAAGGCTATGGAGACTCGGATTTCGTGTGGATTCTAACAGGTCCTATGTTACTTGTTCTTCTGGTTAGTATTTCTCGATGTATTTCGTTTTGTGTTTTGTTAAACCATAACTTTTCGAAATCACAATTTTTTATTTGTAAAAACCTAGTTTAAATATAGTGAATAAAAGATGTAATCTTGTTTGTTTCGTCTGGTGTTTAATTATAGTTTATTCAGTAACACACGTTTACATATTATACTGTAAAAACATAAACTAAGACGTAGATAGTCTTCAAACATTTTCTCTGTTTACCCAAAAATGGATAAACCAAACTGTTATTTAGTTTCGCGAAGTGTTACTTAATCCTTCGTAAATACTGATTAGTTGTTATCTAGATTCACAGAATGTTACTTAATTCTATGTGAATATTAATTAACTATTATTTAGATTCACGGAGTGTTACTTAGATCTTGTGTGAATATTGAATTAAAATGATTGTGAAATGTTCATTATTCTTTTGTTTGAATTTAACAGTAGTTTTATTTCATTTATTTGATTACTATGTATATTAGTCAATCAGAGAACTTTGAGTAAATGCAAGAAGATTCAAACTGCACTTAATCTAGAATGAAGGAGCAGATCTTAGAATAATGTTCACAGCTTATGCTGTACTTGTAACATTTATATTTTGTTTGAATCTATTATCCAAGGAACTTAAGTCAGTCGGTCTACTTTCTTTAGACTCTTGCACTTTGTGCATTAGTCTTGTTATGATATTTTCATGAAAATCAGTTTATTTAAGGCACATCAAGGTAATAATAAATGAATACTATTCGTCACTTTGCAACACGCATCGCGCCTTCTGTTTTTAAACGTAAATGAAAACCTCAATAAGATTATTTACTATTGCGTACAAATCCAATTGTATTGATACTTTAAATCCTAGACTAATCTTTTCCAGTTGTTATAATCAAAATAGCAGAGCGAAAAAACCACTTCAATACATCATTCAATGATTAACAAAGAAGTTAGATTCATCTTCTAATTTGTGTCACTTAATACTCTTTCAATAACTGATTCCTCTCGCTCACATATCGTTAAATCAGTACCATAAAAATATGATAATGCATATAATTTACATAAGTGCATCCTCTTAAATATTTACCAACTTTGCATTTACATTTAAAGCTATATTAGGTATAACAGAAGTCACCATAAGATTGGAATAAGGTATTTGTCAGATAAATGCCGACCACATGTTCGTGGATCAGGTTAAATTCATAGCTTTGCAAACAATGGTCTTGTTTAGATTCTGAAAGGCTGAAATCTTCGAAGGTTGGTTATAAGCATCTAAGACCTGATTTGGTTGCTGTAAATATTTGGATGTGTAGATTAACTATGATTTCTGGTAAGTTATCTTTATCACAAAGTGTCCTGCTAAATATTTATTGTTGAAACAAAAACAGCTTCAGGAACGTGATTGCCTGTATCTGACCCACCACACTTTACAAATAGCTTCAGGAACGTGGTTGCCTATCTCTGACCCACCACACTTTACAAATAGCTTCAGGAACGTGGTTGCCTATCTCTGACCCACCACACTTTACAAATAGCTTCAGGAACGTGGTTGCCTGTGCCTGACCCACCACACTTTACAAATAGCTTCGGGAACCACGTTCCCGAAGCCTAACCCACAATACTCTATAAATAACTTTGGGAACGTGATTACTTGTGTCTGACCCCTCAAACCCTATAAGCTCGCGAAGAACTTCAAGATTATATATGTAAAAACGGCTCGTTTGGATTGAGAAAAATTTTTACGTAGAGAAACGAACAACGTTTCGACCTTCACTGTCACTAATGGAGGAAATGTAGCTAGCATGTTGTGTCTAGTTCACAAAGTTTGAATTGATTGATGTAATGAGATAAACTTGTCAAGTCTTTTAATCCAAAACACCTTCAATGATGGTGTTTTAATACCAGTACCTTTTTAATAGAATGCAATCAATGCCTATAGCGTGGATGGCTTAATGTCTATGTTCAGAAAATGCATTACCAATCATATCAATACTTAGACCCAAAATTCATTACACCTTGTAGCATGTTTTCATCGTTTTGTTCTTGGGGTATATTGTCATATTAAATACTTTATACGCACACACCTAGACAGAAAGCAAAATCAACCAACAAAAGTAAATATATCTCACGAATCAAAAAATCACGAAACCATATACTGCTGTATACCATATATTCCTGACATCAGCAAACAAATAACCAACATTTGGCAAAAACTAGTAACAAAATATAACATTCCAGTTAACACTAAATTTATTCAAAAACCAGGCACAAAACTAAGGTCTATACTATGTAAGAACTACACTGACAAACACCACACCAACATTATTTATAAAATACAATGTGATAACTGCCACGACTTCTATATAGGAGAAACAAGTAGAAAAATGGAAACCAGATTCAAAGAACATAAAAAGTCACCTTCACACGTTTTCGAACACTGCAAGTCAAATGGACACAACATAACCATAGAAAACACTAAAATACTAAATAAAGAAACAAACATAAACAAACGAAAAATTAAAGAAGCCTTACTTATACAACAACTCAAACCCAAAATAAACCAATATAAAGGAACACCATTATACCTATATTAATATTATAGACAAAATTATATATTCAAACCGCGCCCTCTACATTGCAACACTCAATTATACAACCCCTCCCAAACACGTGGTCAGCTTCCGACCAGTAACCCCTTTCTTTGTGAACCTGACGATGACCGAAGAAGGTCGAAACGTTGTTCGCTCTTCTATTTGAAGTGTTTTCTGGGCCCAGAACAGCCGTTTTTGCATATAAAAGTTCTCAACAAGTGGGTTTCTCGACATCACTGATTGATTCATATTAAATACTGTTTAGATCTGAAACATGTATTAGTTGTTGTTTTTTCTTTAATCACACGTTTTTTTTTCACAAATAAAACACGATATTTGTAATTTTGCCAATCTGCAAATTGAATCTCCACAAGCATTTACTTATACAGAATTGGTCTTTCTTGCGTAAGTGTTTTGATTTAATCTTCTGTTTTTGATCAGAAACATATTATCGTCACTACTGAATTTTATTGGTTATTGTTGTTGTTCTTGTTTTGAGAGGTGCGTAAATGGAACTTATTATTGTCATTATTGAATTTGATTGCATACATCAATGACCTGAAATCCTGGTGTGCTAATCTATAGAGTGCCTTTTTACTTTGGCCTTGTTGGCTTTTCGTGCATTTCAAAAGTCTATGTTTTCGCCAGTTATTTTCTTTCTTTAAAAAAACACTGACCCAATACCAACTCTTACAAAAACACGACAAAAACTGATGAAATTATAGTGTATAATTAAGCGAGTCTCAATAGCTAGTTTGTTATAGATATCTCCCTTCTTAGTATTCTATGTTTTTCTTGTACATGGAGCCTGGGTCACAATTAAATATACATAAGTAAACAGAAACACATACACACACACGCGCATATGCATATATACGACCATTATTATTTGCTTGTACCTAATTAATTAACAGTAAATAACATTAGGTATTGTTCGTTGGATTAGAAGACTACCAAGGGGCTTAGATACAGTTTCGGGTAACTATATCCCTGGTGGCCCCCACCTCCTATTGCTACTCCTGTACGGATATTTACAACCTATAAACAATCAAATTGGTATTACACATTCCTAGAAATGTGACAGAATCATTTAGAAATCGTATACACTGTATAAATACATAAAAAACAAAGAATCTGCTCATGAGCCTTAACAGTAATCATACATACTGATACTTTGGTATTCTGACCACCAATGACAGAGAGTTAGGTTTTCACGTGTAGCATATTTTCTAAAGACCATCGTGTGTTACAGTGTATGTATATATTTAGTGCTCGTGATTTATACCAGTGGCATAAACAGTATCAACAATAGCATACTAAGTAACAAGTACAGTTAACATTGCATAAAAAAGTTTTTGCTTCTTGAACACTGTTGGGTGGTCCTTATAGATTTTTGGCTGCTGATCACGAAAATTGCATCCACATTAGCTCATCACGTACCATTTCATCGAAATTTTCAGTTTTGTAATTTTTACTTATATCTGGGTCGAAAAATTTTCGTTTCTGTAAGAGACCTATGCAGTCTGGGCATGTCCAGGCATGAAATTAGGCCAGCTTGGAAGCTGTTCTGTGGAAGTATGCAGCCCGGGCATGCCTGTGCAAGCCACAACCAGCTTGACACTGTCTCAGCAGGCTATAAAAGTGGCTTGTATACAGAGATACTGCTCAATGAATTAATGTAGTCCTTATAGTGAGTACGTATTATTGTTTCAGAATATAGCATTGTCGACTCAGTTGCATTGTAGCAAGTAAGTTAGATGTTACAGACGTTTTACTAGACGATTGGGGTCGGTCAGTATGTCTCGCTAATGTCGTAACAGCCGCGATACATTCTACTATATTTGTGGCGAGTATACGCTTGTTCATCAGAGACGCTCAATGACTGCTGTTGTGAAGAAAGCTTGTCGACTGTACTTCGGCTGTAAAATTGGTGATCAAGACAAGGAATGGGCGCCTCACATTTGTTGTACGACATGTGCTATCTGTCTGAGAGCTTGGCTTAGTGGCGTTCGAAGCACAATGCCGTTTGCTGTCCCGATGATATGGCGAGAACAGAAAGACCACGTGAAAGACTGCTACTTTTGTTTGACTAATGCAAATTAGTTTTTGATGAAATGAGTGCTATAAAATG
This sequence comes from Carcinoscorpius rotundicauda, assembly GCA_011833715.1. Lineage (NCBI taxonomy): Eukaryota > Metazoa > Arthropoda > Merostomata > Xiphosura > Limulidae > Carcinoscorpius > Carcinoscorpius rotundicauda. The sequence continues at coordinate 35,084,811 of CM022398.1, forward strand.
GAACGTTTTTTGTGTGTATCAGCTGGTTCTTTCACAGCAAGAACCAAAGCATCAATGTTTTGGTTTCTCTACCAAAAAAAGTCAATTTAATACTCTAATCTGCCTTCAGCAATGAGACTCGTGCCATATGACGACAGTCTTCCAATTCCGAAACCACCAGAGGAATGGATCTTAGACGAACCAGATGAAGAAACTGCAATGCAGGGAACTGGCATTGATTCGGATTTCGAACCGTGCTCCTCAGGCGATTCACATCTCATAACACAGTCAGAATTAAACGATCTGGTCAGAGAGTTGAGTCTGTCAAAAGAAAAATCCGAATTGCTGGGTTCGAGACTGCAGGAATGGTGTTTGCTGTCACCAGGTAAGAAAATTTCTGTTTTTCGAAGCCGTCAAGATGATATAACCAAATTATTTGCACAAGTTGGTAGTCTCTGTTTCTGTATTGACATCGAAGGATTGTTCTCTACTTTGGGTTGTGGCAATGACCCGCAAGAGTGGCGTATCTTTACTGACTCATCAATGTTAAGTCTCAAAGCTGTTCTGTTACACAATGACAACGTTTACCCTTCAATACTTGTTGGCTATGTAGCACACATGAAAGAAACCTATGAAAACATGGAAATGTTGCTGAAGCACATCCAGTTCAGCAAGTACAACTGGAATATCTGTGTAGATCTGAAAGTCGTTGTTCTGTTACTGGGACTTAAGCTCGACTATATAAAGTACTGCTGTTTCATCTGTGAATGGTACAGTCGTGCCAAAGAGTCACATTATTCTAGACAGAGATGGCCACTCCGTAAAAAGTGAGCTTCAGGACAGAAAAATGTGGTGCATGAATCGATTGTCGACCGGCAAAGATTTTCTTGCCTCCTCTTCACATAAAATTGGAACTTATGAAGAATTTCGTGATAGCAATGAACAAAGATATTTAAGACAGATGTTCCCAAGAATAACTGAGACCAAGATCAAAGAGGGCATTTTTGTTGGCCCTCAGATCAGACATGTGATGAGTGACAAGCGGTTCGAAGATCCGTTAGTTGGGCCGGAAAAGATTGCCTGGAAAGCCTTCAAAGACGGTGTTAACAATTTTCTTGGCAATTACAGAGCCCCAAATTACATGCAGCTGGTAGACAAACTTCTCAAAGCATACAAAACAATGAAGTGCAACATGTCACTCAAGATTCATTTCCTACACTCACACTTCGACTTCTTCCCCGCAAATATCGGTGCTTTCAGTGACGAACATGTTGAAAGATTTCACCAGGGCATTGCTACAATGGAAAAACGATATCAGTGCAACTGGACTCGTCAATGCTTGCTGACTACTGTTGGACACTGCAACGTGATGCACTGGACATTGAATACAAACGAAAATCAGGAGCAAAAAACTTTTAATTATGTTGAACTTAAAAGCGTATTAGAAACATAAACGCAAGTAAATACGTTATTTCCGGTAAACAGTTAACTATCTAGTTCTCAGAGTTCCTACGTGATGAAGTAAAACCAAAACTATATTTATGCATACCAACCAGGTACCTGTCACAATCAGAAAAAACCTTTCAGGAAGCTATTCTTCCTAGCCATCCCTAATTTAGCAGTATAAGACTAGAGGGAACGAAGCTAGTCTCCACCACCCACAGCAAATTTTTGGGCTACTCTTTTACCAACAGTTGGTTGGAATGAGTGAGCGTTATAACGCCCCTACGGCTAAAAGAGTAAACATATTTGGTGTGACTGAGATCAGAATCCGCGACTCTCAGATTTCGAGTAGAGCGCTCTAACCACCTGTCCATAGGTAGGAATGAAATGGTTGTTTCATGTTAAAGAGGACAAGTTAATATTTCTTTGAATAATCTAAAATATTCAAGTTTTTATTTTTATTTTAATTATATTTAAATAAAATTACAACCTCTTCACTATTAACAACCTTTCCACCACGCAAATAACCCTCAAATAGCTCTGCGCAAATTTCAAAAATGAGCAAACAAACAGCCCCCCTTATATTGTTTTTTTTTTAATTATTACTACTTATGACCTGGACAGTATATTTTAGGTCAACACGTTTTTTCTGGTGAACATCATTAGAATTCTGGTCACTAAACTACGAGCTAGTGCCTCGGTGGAAACAGTTCAAGTGAGGTAGGAATGGATTTACTAATCTTTTAATACTATTGTTTAGTGAAATAATTATTTACTTTCAAGCACTATTTAAAAAAAGATTTTGTTTTAAAAATGAGTTATAATCATGATGGAATGGTTTTATTTTGGCCGATATTTTGTTAAATCATGTATAAACCCTCTATAAACTTCATCATGCTTAAATGTCATTCTTTATCAGTTTCAGTTTTTTTCGGTAGGTTAATTCTTTGTATTCCATAATCAGGACTTGTATATAAAGTTTTACGAAAATTATATTATGAAAAAAAACACCTTAGGCTAAAATTTATTTAGCCTATCGTTAAACACAATGATATTTTGTTTGTTTTTTATTATTTTGCTCAAAGCTACACGAGAGCTATTCCAAAATCAGTATTAGTTAAAGAAAATATCATATTTTGATCTTGAAAATCTTTATTTTTTAACGGTTGTTGAATACGTAAATAATATACATGCTTTAAAGAAAACCTTGTTATATCCTACACTTTCGATCATACAGTCTTCTAAACTTACATTCTCTTACTTTCTTACATTATCTTCATGGGACAACAGAATAAAAGAAACAAAACTTTCAAATATTACTTTGTTTCATTTTCAACATATAATTTAATTTCTCTTTAGAAAGGGCATTAAAGCCACAGCCCTTCTATTTCCTCTTCTGGGCGTGACCTATCTGCTGTTTGCCATTAACCCGGGCCATGAACTAGAACAAACATACATGATTACAAACGCTATTTTTCAATCTTCTCAAGTAAGTAGCTGTTATAAGACATAGTGTTAATTAGGTGCAGAAATTTATCAATTATTTTTTTCTATTTTTCAATACCAGTAATCCGTCCTTATTTACTGTGCTATCTTCATATTCATATAATGAGCAGAAAACTGATATATTATATATCAATTATTAAACATATATTATATATGTTTTATTAATAAGTACTACACATACAATAAAATAGGCTTCAGTTATACTTTCGCCCCCCAGTGGCTCAGCGGTATGTCTGCGGACTTAGACGCTAAAATCCGGGTTTAGATACCCGTAGTGGGCAGAGCAAAGATAGCCCATTGTGTAGCTTTGTGCTTAATTCAAAACAACAACAACAAAAAGTTATACTTCCTCTATTGCTTCTTAAAGGTACCAGTAGTGACGTATTTCCTGTCAAAGAAAGCTTTTGATATTATTAATTCTGTACACGCTTCGAGTACATTTAGTAATCAATCAAACAACCTACTGAAAAGTCTTGTTACTTAGGTTCGTGGATTCCTCCCGTTACGTAATCGGTAAGTTTACGGATGTATAACGCTCAAATCTGGGATTCAGTTTTCTCTAGTAAATTGTGTGAAAATATCCTGTTGTGTAGCTTTCCACTAATACATTACAACAAACAATCATGTAAGTATAAATTCACTTAATATTGTTGACTTGTAACTCAATTTTTATGAAAATCATTTTATGAAAAAAACCTTAGGCTGAGATTTATTTAACTTAATTTTAAGCACAATGATATTTTCTTTATTTGTTATGATTTCGCGCAAACCTACACGAAAGCTATCCGCGTTCGCCGTCCCTAATCTAACAAAGACTAGAAGGAAGGTAGCTAGTCATCACCACCCATCGCCAACTCTTGGGATACTCCTTTACCAACGAATAATGGGATTTACCGTCACATCATAACGCCCCCACAGCTGAAAGGGCGAGCATGTTTGGTGCGATGAGAATTCGAACCTGCGATCCTCAGATTATGAGTCGAGTGCCTTAACCCATCTGGCCATGCCGGGCTGCCATACAAATTACACTAATATTTCTATTACACAGTGATATAACTTGCTATAAAAAGGGTTGGTGATTAGGCCCGTTAATAGGTTATTGTGAAATCTACTTTTATTTCTTGGGAATATCCTTAAATTATATCTGCTATCAATATTTTTAGAAATGTGCATCTAAATTACCAAAACATTTTTTTGAATATTCGAAAAGTTTCTGTGTCGTATAGTTTTGTGAAAATGTGCTTTGTAACAAGTTTCTTTTTGTTTCTTTCAGGGTTTGTTTTTGGCTGTACTTTATTGCTTTACTAATTCTGAGGTAAAACTTTCAAGTTTTATTTTTTTTCGTATTGCTTAAAATACACATTAATTTTTCAAACAATATTTGTACATCATTTTCTTAAAATTTTAGTATTGTAGACTTTGTATTGAGCAAACATATAATTGTTAGATCCACATTCTTGTTCAACCATTTCTAAAAGCATTATTCACTCTCTCTATTCAGGTACAGACAGCGTTGCGGAACGCTTATTTGCGTTTTCGTCTGCAAAGATCCACAAAACGATACTCCTCAACAGGGCGTGCCATTTCCGGTGAACAAGGAACATTTCTGGCGCTTTCGACCTACGAATGTGAGCTTGAAAGTTCACTTCTGAAGACATCGCCTTTCAACAAAAGCATTTTAGCTCTCCGTACTTGTTCGGAGATGGAAGCTTGCATTACCAAGAAAGATAATGAAGGAAAGTCAAGTCATTACAACTCTTTCCAAAATGCGATATTATGAGCAGATGTTTCAAAAGTAAACTTACAATAAAGTATTTAATATATTACACGTTATAAATCATCACAAAGCGTTAGAGGTGCAGAAGTCTCCAACTAGCTCATTTTAACTTAATAAAAAAATGATCTTTATGTTCAGTACTCGGAAAAGTATTAACACGAAAATTAAAACAGTTTCTATAACTTATTGTTGACTTCTTTTGGCTTCAGTGACAGTGTGTATGCACTACCAGGATAGAAAAGTCGTGTAGGAATAATTAATTTCAAACAGTCTTAAATAGTAGTAATTAAATCATTTGACATAAAAATAGTTCATGAGTGTGTTCCAAAAACTCAATAAAGTCAATTAAAATGTACAGTCTGTATATAAAGAGCTTATTTTAAATAGTCTTAAAACTAGCAATTAAATCATTTGACATATAAGTAGGTAAGGAGTTATAACTGTGTTTTAAAAGCTGAAAAAAATCAGTTAAACGTCTGACTGTTCCATGACAGCTTCATTTCCGCGTCCGGCCCAGCATAGCCAGATGGTTAAGGCACTCGCGGGTTCGGATCCTCATCACACCAAACATGCTCACCCTTTCAGCTGTAGGGGAGTTCTAATGTGACGGTCAATCCCACTATTCATTGGTAAAAGAGTAGCCCAAAAGTTGGCAGTGTGTGGTGATGACTAGTTGCCTTCCCTCTAATTTTAAACTACTAATTGAAGTCAGTACTCTTATTTTTATCTTTGTTTTTCAATTCACGTGAAGTTTGATAATTATTAACATTTCCATTCACTCGTAGCTTTCCATGCTTGTTAAACGTTGTTATGTCAAACGGTTAAGTATGGGTAAATAATATTAAAATTTGTTGAACCATTAGACGAAATAAAGTCTAAAAACTGTTAGTTAAGGTCAATTACCAAAAGGTGTCGAAAGTTTCTTCAGTCATTTCATTCGTACATAGATTTGTTATTTGTTAACGTTTGATTCGCTTAAACTTATGTATTTATAACTATAGTGAGAAAAACAAAAACAAAAAATTGTTTTTTTTTTCTTGTTATCTAAAGAGTAACATTTTTATTGAGCCACGATTTTGAAAGGAAGAAATTTAAGAATAACCATTTTCTTGAAAATTGTATAGTAAGACCCGATTAACTAGAAATGAATCAAACACCTAAGAGACGATTTAACTGTTGTTCTGTTGTTTGTTCGTGAGTTTCTTAATTATTAGACTAGCAACTCATACTTGCATGTGAAAGCATATCGTTATAAACTAATGCATGTTAACTACCTACTGGTGAAAGCTTTAAACAGATGTTTTACGCGTTACCATCTTCGTTCTATTTATGTATTAAACGTAATATTGTAAAGTTATTTGCTGTCATTATTTTCTCTGGCAAATAATATGATGACTCTTTTATCATACTTGAGAATAAAAGACTGTTGAAACCGAGAACCATCCAGTACACACAATACTGATCTATTATGATTTGTATAAGTACATTTTACTGCACGAATTGAAGATCATTTCTTCCATAGTTAAGTTTCATTATCCAGTAGATATGGAATAACTGGTCTATAGCGTTAGCGTGATTTCTCTATATCCTAATGTTGATTTTTTTTAATCGATTGCCATGACCTTATCACTTTGCACAAGGTGTCTTAATGTGTTAATTCTCTTACTGTGTTTTCTATTAAGCTTTTGTTTTCAGAAATATAAATAAAACGGCATTAATGAGCGTTCATGATTGTGCATAACAAGTTCATTCAAAACATACTTTTCTAATTTGGATTATCCAAAATAAAAAGATAAATAATTTGTTTTTACATAGAACAACAAAAACAGCTTCAAAGAAAAGAAGTTCATTGATTTGGTGTCAAACTATTTTCAAGTTAGGATTATGTCACTGAATAATGAAAGGTTCGTCGTTACTTTATACACGCATACATACTTATATATTCATATATAAAGAACATTTTATTATTCTCTTCGTCATAGCTTTAAACTATAATTATGTTTCGAAGACTAAAGCTTTGAATATTGTGAATTGACACTAGCCACACTGATTAGCTACTTTGTTAAATACTCTGTCTGGTAATTGTTAGAGCAGAGATGTAATCACACCGTTGATTCTTTCAAGACAATGTGCGATAATAAATATATCTTAAGTCTTCCAGTGGCACAGCGGTATTTCTGCAGACTTACAACGCTAGAAACCGGGTTTCGGTATCCGTTCTGGGCAGAGCACAGATAGATAATTGTGTAGCGTTGTAATTAATTTCAAACATACAAAATTACATATCAAACTTTCAGTGAGACTTACTGGCTTACCAGCACAGCAGAAGAGCAGATATCAAACACCGTTTATTAACCGCCTATTTAAAGACATGTACAATAGGAAATATTGTAGTTCCTAAAGAAATTAGCATCCAGCAACCGCTAATGGCAGATCAATGGAAAATATAATTGAAGAATTTTGCAAAGTGTAACAAACATCAGACTATGTCACGTTTATTGATTCCTTGAACAATAATAAGAATGGTGCTATTTTCATCCACACGTAATTAAAAAAAAAATTGTTATGTTGAAATTTAGAACCAACCACAAAATCTGGCGTGTGATATGATTTGATGAGAGGCATTTTTCGTTTTGTTTTGGTAGTTGAGTGTAAATATACACAGTTTACGTAATATACTATTAGGCTTAAAGACTTGCTCATTAGCTTGAAAATTGAGTTAAAATACGTTAAAAGCAGTATAATTTAAAGATGGATAATGAAACTTTGCCCAACAGTGTATGAAAATAGCCGTTATTTTTGTTTATATTTGAAAAACAAACCCAACAAAAACAGTACAGTCTATAATGAAGACATCTGAGAGTTTTATAAATACACTCTTGAGTCATTTTATTAAATTTCATAAGTCCGAACGAGCAGAAACGCCAGAGTAACAATTTAAATCTGCAATTTATACATAAAAAATACTACAAGATACGAAACGTAACATACACCTTCAATTTGACAATGACTAAACATGGACACTTTGTTTTTGTTCTTAATGATGAGAAAGTTTCAATCATCATCTACCCTTAGCATCTACGTATTTCTATATTTAAATATTACACATTGTCTGAAACATTTAACTATTTTTAGACGTTAAACACTACTTAAAATAACCGTATATACCGTAACCTTTTTTTGAACAATCTTTTGCTGGAACCTTTTATACTGTGGTCTATCTGGACAGTCTCTTGTTGGCATCATCTATACTGTAGCATTTTGAAGCAATCTCTTATTAATATCCTCATACTGTTACATATTTTAACAACTTAATTTTTAGAACCGTCTACACTGTGGCTTATTTGAGAAATCTTTCATTGGCACTACTTATAAAGTTACGTTTTCTGAATAATCTCTCGTTGACTCTGTAACACTACACTAAACAATATTTTATTCATTAATTGTCAAACGACAGTAAATGTTCTTATGTTCTCGGAGGTTATTTTGTTATTAAACTACAAAAATTCTGTTTTCCGCAGTTTACTAGTATATTAACACAGGTATAAATACTTTAACTTGTTTACTTTGTGCACGTATCAAACTAATTATGAATAATTTTAAAACACTTATCATATACTCACATTCTAGTATGACGGTTAGAACATTAAACATTACTTCCGATTAAAGTTCATGCTTATACTCTGTACATTTGATAAATATCTCACAAGAATGCTTTGACATTAAAAATAAGTCCAGGATTGATAACTAACATCCTCTCAGGAGTATATTAAAACTCATATACAGATATTACACAATAACAAAGTATGGTATCCAAAATCAAGAGATAACGATGTAGACTTTTGCCTGTATTTTTACATTTATAAAAATACTTGTCTGCTTGAGTTTAACGTAAACGAAACTGTTTTTTTTCAGTAGCTCACTCGATTTAAATGTTGTCTCTCTCACCCAAAAAAAATTATTTTCATTGAAATTATTACATTGAGAGTTAAGTATCATCATCATATCATCGAAAGTATACACAAGAACAAATACGTAAAACAGAAATTAAATAAATTCGTTGTTTTTGTCAAATAGATATTATAAATCAATAAGGAGTGTTGGGCCGATTACTGTGTACGAATGACCTCTAATATACTAGGGGCTAGAATTTGTTTTTTTTATATTCACGTCGTTTCATCACACGTAAGAACTGTACATGATTTTGGTTTGAAATGTTTGAGATGTTTTATGTTTAACAATAAACAACTGTTTGCTGTTTACTTGGTGCAAAGAACCAGTTTCGTTTTCTACACCTGAGTAGACGTAGCATCGGACATCTTGCCGTCAGTAACTTCTAACATGCGAATGTTAACACTTTTTGGTGAAGCCCTCTTAGCGCGATGGCTGCAAGAAGCAGAAACGTCGCAGTACGAAGAGAAAGTATGAGAGATGTTTCGATCTCTTGAACCAGAATTGGCTCTGCAACGGGTAATAGCTCGAAAATAAGCATTCCTTAGGACTGTTTGTACCTAGTTATATACAGTTTAATACATGCAGTGATATTAGTGCCACCAGAAAAATATTCACACTGAATTGAATGTGCATTGCGGCTAATAAGCGAAGAGTTAATCAACAAGAGCTAAAACTTAATGAGTGAAACATCAAACTTATTATTTAAATTTGAGTTATACAGTTATAAAAACCATTTTATAGCTTGACAAACCCTAAAAAATTTTAAAAAGTACCAAAGTTATATTACAAGAATGTGGATATGTTTAATAACCTGGTTAGCTTTATTGGTTGTGAAACGCTTTCAGTAACGTTACATAATTTTTATAAACAATTTTCTATTTATATATAGATAGATATGAATAAAGTAAATTTAAGGTTAATTAAAGGTACTAAAAACAAAGCTTATTATACATACCTCGGTGTTCATAAAACAGTGGAAGATAGACACAAACAAGCCCTGGAAGAAAGAAAGAAATATTAATGAAAATTTAACTGATAATAAGACTTTGATGAATATTTGAAATTCAATAATAATAATACATATAACTAGTTTTAAGAGGTCAAAAAGAGTAAAAATTAGTGAATTTATTTATTTATTTGGGCAACAAATTTCAAGCCTTGGTTTCTGCAGATAAACTATTTAAGGGAAGGGCTAGAAAAGGATATGGATGATAAGGAGCTTGTAGCTATAGATCATTTATTGACAAGATTGTAGATAGGATAGTTTGTGGAGTAAATAGAGAGAAAAGAATCAAATGATACTACCCAGGATCACAGGTGGAGGATATTACTGACAGAGCAAAAGATATAATAAAGGTGGCTAGCTGAAATGCAGATTTTATGGCATATATAGGGGCTAATGATACATGGAGGAGCTAATTAATAAGTAGAACGGGTTAATAAAATTGTTTAAGGAAAAATGCCACAATTTAAATTTGTCAGGAATACTGCTCAAAAATAATTGTGAAAATGCAGTTATAAGTTAGTCATTAAGACTAAATGACAGATTAAGTTTAGTATCTAAGGATGAAAATATTGGCTTTCTGGACTGGACATTTCAGCAAAGAATGGAGTTTTTTGGAATGAATGGTTTAAATTTAATAGGGTAGGTCTTGGCTTGTTTGTTAGAAGATGTGAATGATAAGGAGATTATAGATGATTAATTGACAAGGTATGTGGATAGGATAGTTTGCAGTTACTCAGTTGTAAGGAAAGTTCTAAACTAGAACTAGACAGTAGTAAGAGCCAGGAGAAGCTAATGCAAAAAGAATGACATGTAGAGAAACATTTAGCGTAAGAAACGAATATAAAAGTAGTTATAAGCTTACGTAATTGTTACTATTGTAATGCTAGAAATATAAGAAATAAAATAGATTACTTTAGAATACTGGTAGAAATGAAGGATCTTGGTATTATGGTAGTTATCATGTCATCCACAAAGAATGTCCGAAAATTTAATACAGAAAGTGCATCATCATTTCTGTCTTTTTAGAAGGCTTTAATGATTAAAATATGTAGTAGGACGCTTATAAAAATGTTAAGACAAATAAAAAAACCAACCCAACTCCACTTTTTCAGATCAATAATTAAATAAGCCCTCATGAGGATGGATGTCTCTGAGATGCACATTAGGCATATAATGCTTTATAAGTTTAAAAAAGTCAATAGTGTAGCAGAAACTACACGAAAACATTCAAGGTGTTTATGTTGCGGTGTCTCTCAATGAAAGAAAATATCAAAAATGGTTTCAGAAGTTCAGATTCGGTGACTACAGCTTAAGTGATGCGTCACGTTTCGGTCGTCCTGTTGAGTTTAATGATGACATGCTACTGGCTGCACTTGATGAAGATTGTGCTGTAACAGATGAAGAACTAGCATAAAAGCACTTCACCGTCATTTGCAACAGTTTGGAAAAGTGTCAGAACTTGGAAAATAGGTCCCCCATGATTAGACATAATTCAACATTAGAGCAAGAATGGACATTTGCACTTCTTTCCACTCTCATGAACGTAACTCACCTTCCTTGGACAGGTTAGTGACTGGAGATTAAAAATGGATATTTTATAAAAACATTAAGGGTTAGAGACAATGGCTCAGTGCAGGTAAACTGACTAAGTCACAGCCCCAAATGGACCTCCACACTGGGAAAGTTTTGTTAAGTGTTTGGTGTGATCCTCTTTGAGTTGCTACTACTCAATGTAACGATTACATCAGATTGTCAACAGCTAGAGCGCTTGAATGTTTCACTGAAAGAAAAGAGGCCTGATTTTATCAATCGTAAGGATGTTGTGTTACACTAGGATAAGGCACGGCTCCATACAGCAAGGATCATATCTGCAAAGATTGAAGAGATAGACTGGGAAAAACTTCTACATCCTCCTTATTCTCCAAACCTTGCTATATCTGATTATCATCTATTCCGAAGTTTGCAAAACTATCTTGATGGAAAAGAGCTTGGAATACATGAAGATATCAAACATGCCCTCTCTACATTCTTTTCCACCAAATCCCAAACTTTTATAGAAGTGGCGTTTAAAAGCTTGTGAATCGTTGGCAGGAAGTAGTTAATAACAATGGAACATACATTGTTGATTAAATAACATCAACAGCGTTTAAAATTCTTTCTATTTTTCTGAACCTAAAATCGGACATTAGTTAAGAGATGACCTGATACAAAAAGAAACGCGGTTAAAAGTAGATTATTTTGATTACAGAAGTTTCTTTGAAATACAGGGCTACAGGGTATTTAATGTGGATAGAATATTAAGGAGGGGGAAAAGTAAATTTATATAAGAAATGTGAGTTACATTTTTTTAAAATTTAGGATATCAAAAATAATTGCAAGGATATTAAATCCATTTCAGTTTCTATTAGTATTACGTTGTCCAGAAATAAATGTTGGAATTCTCACGATGACATTTAGAAGCTGAATATTTAGTAACGTATCATTAGTTGTTTGGTTGCCTTAATCCAATGCTTGTCACTTACAGGGTGTCTTAATTGTTTGCTGTTTCAACTCTACTCAGAGTAACTTTCGCAACCCCAAAGCAACATGGATATGATTGGCTATCGTCTGATTATCCTCTACGCCTTCAAACTTGGACGAAAAGCTACTGAAACTACATGTAAAATAAACCATGCATTTGGTCATGGATATGTTACTTTACGTATAGTTCAGCATTGGTTCCAAATGTCTCAAGATGATGATGTAAGTCTTGAAGACCATGAAGGTCGTGGAAGGAATCCATCCTTTGATGAAAACACATTAAAGGAAGCAGTTGAGACAGACCCTCGCACAACAATGCGTGAGCTTTCTGAAAAGCTAGGCACGAGCAAATCAAGCATCGCCAACCACTTGAGTGCGATTGGAAAGACAAAAAAGTTGAATAAGTGGGTTTCGCATGAACTGACTAAAGATCCACAAAATCGGTGTTACGAGACCTGTTAAGGAAGATGCCCCAATAATTGAACAAATTTGAATTCGATATTCTGTCTCATCCGCTTTATTCTCCAGACCTTTCCCCTATATATTTTCATTTTTGTCAAGCACTTTGATAACGTTTTGAATAATAAACGCTTTCAAAACCATACAGCAGCTGCAGAAGAAGCTTTCAAGGAGTTTATTGACCGTAGAATCTCTGATTTCTACAGCAAGAACATAAACAGCATCGTTACACAATGGTAAAAGTGTTTGAAGCAAATGGTGCTTACTTTGATTAAATCATGTTTTACAACACTGGTTTATACTTTTCTAAACTTTGCAGTTCAAAAATAACATTTATTTCTGGACAACCTAATAGGTATAAGGGAAAAATACTTTCAATGGAACTTTGTTAAAGACCACCAGATGATACTGATCAAATTAGTAGGAAGCTTTACAATGAGATTAATATTTCAGTTGTTAATAAAATCATAACAATTATTGATTTTAATTCCAGGTATACAGATTGAGAAATTTTTAGAGTCAATCCATGAGTGAGAAAGGTGTTTGGAAGCTGTTCAGGACAATGTTCTTCATGAGTTATTTAAAGAACCTACTAAAATCAATGTTATTTTAGATTCATTAACTCCAAATATATAAATAATTGAGAATGTGCAAGTGATCATTGCTCTATTAGGTTTGATGTTATGCTGCATATGGAGATAAGGAATGATGGTTTTTGAGTTAAAAATTAAAAAAAGCAAATTTTGAAGGGATGCGACAAAATTATTTGTTGTCAATCGGGCACGTAAGTGATTTGAAGTCACTAATCAGATGTGAAAAAAATTAAACATAAAATTTTGAATAATTAACAGGATGAATTTCTTTAAATACATTAAGAGCAAATAAAATGTTTTAATGGAGATAGAATCCTTAAAGAATGATAATAAAAGGGTAATGTGTGATGATTATAAGATGATTGGGTTATTAAATTGTCTTTTTCTTCGGTTTTTACTTAGAGTAAAAACATCTTGAACAGTTGATGTTTGTTTGATTTTTAATTTCATGCAACTCTACACAAGAACTATCTTCGCTAGCCGTCCGTAATTTAGCAGTTTAAGACAAGAGGGAAGGCAACTAGTCATAACAACTCACCGCTAACTCTTGGGTTACCCTTTTGCTAACGTATATTGGAATTGACTGCACATTTTAACCCCTCAACGCCTTAAAGAGAAAGCATGTTCGGTATGACGAGAATTTGATTCCGCGACCCTCCGATTACGAGTCGAGTGCCCTAACCACGTGGCCATGCCAGGTCTAACAGATAGATTTTAATCATAATAAATACAAGATAAGACATATGGGTTATCATGATTTGAGTTATAAAAATGATTTAGATAGGAAAACTTTAAGGTGTTATGAAGGAAAGGGATCTTAGTGTAATAATCGATCAGTCTCTAAAGCCATTGAAGCAGAGTGCTGTTGCTAGTGGTAAGGCAAATAGTATTTTAGGTTATTTCTATTGAAATTTTGAATATAAGTCTTAAGATAATACGATATCATTGTTACGCTATATTTAGAAAATTGTGTTATATCTTGGGCTGGTTACATTAGGAAAGACATTGAATTGTTGGAAATGGTTCAGAGAAGGGTTGCTAAAATAGTGCTTGGGATGGAGAGGTTGTCATACGATTAGAAGGTGAAATCTTTCAAATTGTTTTACCTTGAAAAAACAAGAGTTAAGAGGATCTAATAGAGGTTTTTAAGATTTTAAAGGGAATTAAAAGCGTTAATGCATGATTTTTTTCATATTTAACAGTGAGAACAGTAGGAATAGGGTACAAAAATGTAAACTTTACAGGGTAGGAGTCATCTTCGGTTAAGACAGTTTCATTTTTCTAACGGGGTGGTTGGCCTTTGGAATTGCTTGCTTTCAGATGTTGTAGAGGCAGTAAATTTTAATGAGTTCAAGAAAAACTTAGTAATTATATGAATGATAACGACTTGTTTTTGGAGCTTTTAAAAATTATTTTAGTTTAGAAGATGGAACCGTCGAGGTGGACAAATAGATCCCATGTTGTGCAAAAAATGTTATATTTTCTATCTGTTGAGAAATGTGCGCAGCTAAACATAACGAAGACATTTACTTTAGTATTAAAAATATTGGTAACGCACAAATTCTTAATATTTACTGTGATTTATATTCATATGAATCGATATGGAATTAAAAAATAAATAATTTAAAATTTCTTAACATTTTAGGGGGATTATGATCATATGTATATTAATGTTACAAAATAAATTTATTAGAAAATAACATTAACTGTTTATTTTGACCTTCAAGATACTTTTTGTAGTTTTATTCAACCATAGTTATTACTGGTTTACGAAGATTTTTAAAGGAAGTGTTGAAATCTGATTAATGCAAAACACCTGTGAGGATTGAAGAATGGCATTGAAGATCATGTAGGCCTCTTCTATTCCAGCATCATCGTGTGGATTTACACAGAACAGCAAGTGGGAAACCCCCAATAAAGGGAAAAGCAAAGCAGTCGCCTTAACAGCTCGTCTGGATAACAATAGTTATATTTCTCTGTTAGAAAATATTTTGACAGTAAAATAGTTAAGAAGTTAATGATACCAACATAGATAACCTGCTTTGAAAAAACCAACAAAAATAGATTTATGACAAATACCTTTACAAACTATTAACATTTCGTCTTTAAACTTTAGTTTGGTTTCATGTATTGTTACGCTTTAAATACACTTTATGAGCGTTTTTTGAAAGTGTGAGTCACAAGTTTTGATTGGTTTGTTTTGAATTTCGTACAAAGCTACACAAGCGCTATGTGTGCTAGAAGTTACTAATTTAGCAGTAAAAGACTAGAAGAAAATAGCTACTCATCATCAACCAGTGCGAACTCTTGGGCTACTCTTTTATCGACAAATAGTGTGAGTGTACTTCACATTATAACTCCCTCCAGCTCAAGCTACAAATCCCTACTTTGGCTCCATTAAAATTGATGAGTACTGTAGACATGGAGTCAGAATAAGAATTTGTAACTTAAGAAAATATTATAGACAGTATTTCCAGTTTTGTTTGTTTAGTTTTTTAAGAGTTGTTTGTTGTAAAATTGAAAATATGATATTTGAATTTCGATTCAGGTTGTTTCGGTACCTTTCAATCCTTCAACGAAAGGCACTTTAAAATAAAATGTACAAACAAGGATGGAAATAGTATCTACATTATTTTCTCAAGTTATCATTCTTATTAAAAACATTGACAATTTTCACTAATTTTGTTTCTTAAAGTTTGTTATTCATAAAAGGAAATGAAATAGTTAAGTTAAATATGTGTATGCGTTCATTTGAATGCTACATGATCACTACCGACTGACTTTTTATTCATCCATCCACGACGCTAAATTTATTCAAATAAACAAAAGAAATATATAATAAACATAACATATAACAACTACAACGTAAAGTTTTTGAAAGCAAAGATTTTATCATCACATATTTATCAGCTAACAGTATTACAGTGTAATGTAACAAAAGATGAGCAGCAAAGTGATCGGCCTGGCATGGTCAAGCGCGTAAGGCACGCGACTCGTAATTCGCGGGTTCGCGCCCGCGTCGCGCCAAATATGCTCGCTGGGGGCGTTATAATGTGACGGTCAATCCCTCTATTCGTTGGTAAAAGAGTAGCCCAAGAGTTGGCGGTGGGTGGTGATGACTAGCTACCTTCCCTCTAGTCTTACACTGCTAAACTAAAGACGGCCAACATAGATAGCCCTCGAGTAGCTTTGTGCGAAATTCCAAAACAAACAAACAAAGCTTATTCTCTTCGTCCACCCACCTTTTCTGTTCACAGTCTTACCTCATTGTTATTTTATATTAAAATAATTTATATTAATTAATCCTACCAAAGAGAGCACTTCCTTTAAAATGGTTTGTTTGGGGAAAAACTTTGTACGAAATTCCAAAACAAAACAAAGAGATCTCATCAGAATAGAATTCATGAAATAACAAGTTTTAATTGCTTTTAGTTTGTCAATGAGGTGATTAATAGCTTTTAAAATAAAGAAAATGGAATAAATACATGATACTATATTTACTGTACATCATTGAGTTGAAACTACAGTTTCCCAAGCAAAAAAATAAGTTGTCTTTAGGTATAGAAATATTCATTTACTGCTTTATTTCGTGGCTTATTTTCATATTAAAAGACATGATAAATTTGAAGATCTTGCAAGTTTCAAAAATTAATAAGTAAAGAATGTTTTTTTACAAAAACACGTTTAAAATTATAAAAAAATAAGTCCTCTACCAAGTTAGATAAATTACAAACTCATTTAAACAAACTTAAGCAACAAATTGTCCAATTCAAGGTGAATATTTACGTATCCAAAAGTGTAACTAATTGTGGCTTTTATTTTTGGAAAAAAATAGTCCCACGGGTATGGATATGTTTTCATTTTTACAGTACTGCTTAAAAAACGACTTTACAATTATCTTGAAGTGTTTGATAAAGTCTTTTGTATAAAGTCACCAATTTTCACTTTTTACCTAATTGTCTTGAAAAATTTTGAAATATCAAGAAAACCAAATGAAGAAGTGATAGAAATAGCTAAACACATATTGAGTTTTAATTTAGCTTTATCAGGGATAATTTTAATACTAAACTTTACAACAAAAACAGCCAAATTTAGTGTTAAGCGCAAATTAACAACAGTTTAAGTTTAATTAGGCTCGGAATGGCCAGGTGGTTAAGACATTCGACTTGTAATCCGAGGAGCGCGGGTTCGAATTCCTGTTACACCAAACATGCTCGCTCTTTCAGCCGTAAGGGCGATAAAATGTGACGGCCAATCCTACTATTCGTTGGTAAAAGAGTACCCCAAGAGTGGTGATGACTAGCTGCTTTCCCTCTAGTCTTACACTGCTAAGTTATGGACGGCTAGCACAGATAGCCCTGGTGTAGCTTTGCGCGAAATTCAAAACAAACCAAACCAAACTATATTCATTAAATAAAACATGAGGTAAAAATTAAGGCATCAGCGCACTCTTTGGTTTTGTTTTGAATATCGTATAAAGCTACATGAGTGCTATCTGCGTTAGCCGCCCCTAATTTAGCAGTGTAAAACTAGAGGGAAGGCATCTAGTCATCACCACTCACAGCGAACTCTTGGATTACTCTTTTACTAAAGAATAGTGGAACTGATCCTCACATTACAATGCACCAAGGGCTGAAAGAGCAAACATGTTTGGTGTAATGGAGATTTGAACCTATGACCCTCAAATTATGAGTCGGGTGCATTAACCACCTTGCCATGCTAGTTCTCCGCGCACTCTGAAAAATACTCTACACTACATAATTAAACATATACTGACCTGATATGTATGACCTCTCGAGAGTGCAGTTTGGTAACCAGGATTCGAATAACGTTCACCAGGAAGAAGAAGTTCACCTATACATTTACGAGAAACCCGGGAAGAATTGATGTAAGTGTTTGGGATGGAAAAAAGAAAAGACAAGGAAATACGGAAATAATAGTAAGTGAAAGGTGTTCATGATAAAGAGAAATGTTTTTATAGTATTTATTTGAATATGCTATGGATATGAAATCAGTATTCAAAGAAGTTTCATACTTTTTAAATTTTTATCGATGACTCGACGGTCAACTTGAGGGTTTATTGTGCTTATCTTCAGTGCTTGATTTCTGTGGTAGGCACAGCAGAATTAACCCGTTGTGTATTTCTTCACTTAACAACCCGTGTTAGTCAATACTTTCAACTTAACACTCAGAAGCATTAGACAAAATAATAGTGTTAAATTATCGGGAGCACTGGACAAAATATTGATAATTAAACGATCATAAATACTATAAAAACGATGATATTAAACGATAGGCAGAAACACTATAAATAAATAGGTATTAAACTATTAGAAGTGCTGAATAAAACTGTGAAATAACACTATCAGTAGTATCATATAGAATACAGGTATTAAAAGGTGTGATAATAATAGATGGATCTCGAAAACTTCAGTTCCCTTCTCTACTTATTATTTTTATGTCCTTTAGTTGTAATGTTTATGAAAAGTTATGAAACAATAAGCATTACAGTATAACTATCATATAAGAACGTACTTATTATGTCTGTATCCTTAAACGCTTCCCATTCGTCTAACGGGAGTCACTTAACAGATATGGCGTATTATATGTCAACTGTCAACCTTTTCCAGGTCCTCTAGTTTTTATTTTAATTATTTACTTTTCGTATTATGATAGATAGGGCTATCTGCGTTATTTGTTCCAATTTAGAGGGAAGGTAGCTAGTCAACACCATCTACCTCCAACACTTGAGCTAATATTTTACAAACGAATATTGGAATTGATCGTACATTATACCTTCCCCGCACACACACAATAGAATGAGTGAGCACGTTGGTTATGATGCAGATTCGGACCCGCAGACTGCCCAATCTCCAGGATACGTTTGATAAACCTCGCTTTCAGAAGATAAATCTGATTATCTTCGAAGTCACTTAATATGCTGGAAGGAAACATAATATGATACCTACACTTAGAGCCAACAACATTGGAGTTGTAATTATCCACACATAGGGGTAGTCACCATAACTTTGCCAACATGATGAATCAACGTAAACATTCATGGTTAGGGCCCAAGCAGTGACGATAATTATAGGGAAACCTAATTTAAGAAATAAGAAGTGTGAAACATATATAGTAGAAATTATCTTTGATTGGTATTACTATTAAAATAAAGTAAATAAAGAACCCTAGAAAACTATATGTAACAGCAAGATATGTGTCTGTTTGTAACGCTCTCGATTTTCTAAACATCTAATCTTATAAATATATGTATGCATGTCAAAATGATTATTTTCAAGAGCACGTTATGGAAAGAATATTAATATTTGAAATTCCTTAAATTTCAGATTGATACCGACGTTGGTCCAACAGTCTTCGTATGTGTTGAATGGCCAATATGAATTAAAAGTTGTTAAAAACAAAGATATTTCTTTTGTGAAGGCGTTTCATGAAAAAAACATGAGTTCCTCGTCGACTGATTGAAATAAACATTTCGAAGACAAAAACATGAACGGAAATAACGTACAAAGAAAGAAATTTTTTGAGTGTATATTTGCTATATTTTGATTTATGTAATTATAAATATTTTTCATGTCTCCATCGGAGAAAACACCACTCCTATTTTGTGAACCTGAATACTATGATGTGTTCAGTGTATTTACGAGTGGGTTTTCTAGTCATCACTGGTTTTGTATAATCATTGTATCGAAAATCAAAGATATCTGTCAACAGTGCATTACATTAAAAACAAACAGTATGCAATTTTCGACATTAAAATAACGTATGAAATGGAGAAAGACGGCTGCAAAAAACCCACTGGACAGTCATATTTCATATATATGTTCTGATCCAAAACATTGGGTTTACTTCAGATTTTATATTCATTCATCATTGCTTTTAGAAAAATTACTGTTGAATTGTTTCAACAAGCTCTTGTTAATAGTTTTTAATTGTAACTTACATAGGTTTTGATTATAATTAGAAGTAGTTCTATTTACAGTTTTTAATGTACTTTTCTCACAGTTGACATTGCTTTTTAAGTCAAATT
The DNA here is from genome assembly GCA_011833715.1 of Carcinoscorpius rotundicauda. NCBI lineage: Eukaryota > Metazoa > Arthropoda > Merostomata > Xiphosura > Limulidae > Carcinoscorpius > Carcinoscorpius rotundicauda. The sequence continues at coordinate 35,105,096 of CM022398.1, forward strand.
TAGCGTGGGATTTCTGAATTATTTTATGACCTCAAATGTAGAGAATAATAGCCACAATACTTCTAATTTGTTTGTTTTGGAAATTCGCACAAAGCTACTCGAGGGCTATCTGTGCTAGCCGTCCCTAATTTTGCAGTGTAAGACTAGAGGGAAGGCAGCTAGTCATCACCACCCACCGCCAACTCTTGGGCTACTCTTTTACCAATGAATAGTGGGATTGACCGTCACATTATACACCCCCACGGCTGGGAAGGCGAGCATGTTTAGCGCGACGCGGGCGCGAACCCGCGACCTTCGGATTACGAGTGCACGCCTTAACGTGCTCGGCCATGCCAGGCCCAATACTTTTAAGAACTGGCAATTTTAAGCCGGAGTTCATTAAAATGGAATGACGTTCCGTCTTTTGATTATTCAAACTGTTAGCTTTCCTGGTCTACTGACTCGAATATCAAAGTGAATCACAAAAGAAAGTTTCACCGCTTCCCATATTTCAATTTAACTTCTAATTATAGATATTTTCATAGGTAATACTTTATTATTATATTTAAATGGCAAGTTATACGGCATTAAATGAATGGTTGTTTGAGTTAAAATGTCTAGACAATGATAGGTAAAATGTTTTGCTTTTGAACTGTTGAAGAATCACTTCGTTCATCTGCCCGAAGTTTTGTCAATGTACAGTTTATTGTCTTGAACAGATTATGCAGATTATGATACATGCTGAGATACATTATTAATGTATGTGTTTAAAAGACGGATGTAGGTCCTGATACTTAGGCACTTTATCTGAAGAATTGCGATATAATTCAGTTGCGACGTTTATTCCATCTGGATTGTGTTAATATGTTTTTTATCAATAATAACTGAGTGAACTAGTAAACTTTTGAGGATTGTTAACACCTGGAACAGGTTAGAGAAATATAAAAATAATATATATATATATATATTTGATGTGGTAGTACCATTGAGAGAACTTTAAATTTTTGGTGATCTTTTGTTCATTTGTGGTTGTTTTGTTTTGTTTATTTTGAAGCTACACAATGGACTAGCTGTGCTCTGCTAAACGCGGCTATTTAAACCCATTTATCAGTGTTATAAGCCCTCACACCTTTTACTAAGTCATCGAAAGGTTTATGCAATTTATCTGAAAAATGGTTGGTGAGTCATGTTCAAAGGTGTCCATATATAATTACTGTTTAAAGGTTTCATATCTAGAATAATCTTATGGAAAGTATTCATAGCATATGACTAAGCTTTATACAAAACTCTTTGAAGATAATCAGTTTCTTTAAAGAACTCAGATACTTCATTAAAAAATGCTTGAATAAGGAAACACATTACGATAATATAATAATAAATTGGCAAACAATTTATAAGCATAATGAAATGATTTATTTAGGGAAAGAAACATATTACATATTTCTTCCCACAATAATTCATTTTATTATAATTATAAATCGTTGTATTATGTTATCGGAGCAAAGTCGTTTAAGCCTTGAAACTGATCTTTAGATATTCCATTCTTTGCGTTACCTATATGAAGGTAATCATATATTATTAAACATGAAGACTGTTTGTAGGTTTATAGTTGGGTGATGTGTTTATTTTGTTGTCACAAAGTACTTTGTTGGTATCGAGGAAAGAAACTCCATTGTTTGAGAGGTTGCAAGTGTAATCTGTAGTTGATTGGAAGTTCTGCCCAAAGTGGAAAACTATGGAAAAACTATTTCTCACTATAAAAAATCTCAAAAATATCTTCAGTAATTTTAAATACATTAAAGGACACAAAAATCAACTCTTCCAAATAGCCAATGAAAAAATTAGCACAAGAAGGCCCCCATGTTTGCTTGCTTATAGTATTAATCATTGAATTGATATGCTTATGATTTAAGACAAGTTTACTTGTTATAGAATACTGTTATCATCTGTCAACAAAATGTTTTAAAACTAACAAATAATCGTTATGATGGATTACTGTGTATAGAGAGTACGTTTTCATGGTATAGAAATAGTGATCTTCTGATTGTAGTATAGTAAAATTTAGGAATTTTAGTATTGTTTTGTACGAAAGATAGAAGTTGGCAGACAACAAGTTTGAAAGTTTAAAGAATGAAGCTAGATATTGATTCTGTAGCACAGCTGTAAGTAGGTACGATTGAGAGACTAGAGCTATTAGATTTGTGTACCTTAAGTGATCATTTCTCAACCTTTCAATGGCAGGAACCAGTTCGTTGTTTCACTGAACTGTCACAGACTACCAAAATATAAATAGATCAAAGGACCGTTACAGCTTAAATATGAACATTGTACGTATTTTTGCTTGTTTTTGTGAAATATCACATACTGGCGGTACTCTGCGGGCCAGTGGTTGAGGAACAATGTCTTATGAAGCATATAAAAAACAATGTTTTTGAAAACTGGATGGTTAGGTTTAGAGGAATGATATTGCGGTCAACTAGTTAATGTGTCTCATTTACTGCACAATTCTCTTCTGGTGCAATAAACTCTACACTAGTAAAACTTCATGCAGACTATGAGTTCAATTTCACGGACATTTTGAACAAACGCAAAAAATAAAAACCGTGATTTTCTAGTACCTAGACATTTTAACTCAAACAACCATTCCTCAGCTAATCTGTTAATATTGGCTATCAAGCATGCACCACACTGAAAGGACCGAAAGAAAAGAAAACGAATGTAAAATGAACGATGATCTAAAAAGGTCGAAACATTGTTCTGTTCTTTATTTTAATCAAAGTGTTAATACTCATACCAGCTGTCTTGAAAATACATTTTTACTTCCAGTGGGTTTCTTTACATCATAAAATGAGCAATTCTTTATTTATTATTAAGATTTTAGAATTTTGTAATACATAGTGGAGGGATTTGGGCATTTTGGTAGCCCCCAGTGGCTCAGCGGTATGTCTGCGAACTTACACGCTAAAATCCGGGTTTCGATACCCGTGGTGGGCAGAGCACGGATGGCCCATTGTGTAGCTTTGTGCTTAATTCAAAACAACAACAACAACAGCATTTTGGTAATAAAATTTTGCGAAAAATAAACAATCTTTACTCTCCGGGTAATAATTAAATAAATGTGCAGTTTGACTACTTTTTTTAGAAAAAAAATTATGTACACACCTCTGTTTTTGGTAAAAACTGACAAATACGTTGAACACTATAAGTAAAATAAAACTCTCAGTTCATAATTGGCTTTCTTGTTGCACTTTTTGTATTGTACTTTTAAAATTTTTTTTCCAGAATTGTTGAAGGTTATTTTAGAAAGAGTCTGTATTCTCTTGAAAACACAAACAAGGCTGCTAAAAATGAGCAAAATCTCTGCGAGGATTTTCTGTAGTATTCAAATAGTCTGTTGTAAGACATGGGAAGTAGATCGGAAGTGAGGAGATGTAGCAGTTTAGTTGAAAAATTTGGCAAAAGTAGCAAATCTTTTGCGTCACTTCTTGTTTAAATTAGTTCATTTCACAGTAGAATGGTCCATGGACTTACAACGCTAAAAATCGGATTTCGTTACCTGTAGTAGGCAGAGCACTGATAGCCCATTGTGTAGCTTTATGCTTAATTCAAAAAACAACAACACGGTAGAATGTGGTCAAGATTTCTACTGATGAAATTCGATACATTTAATGCATAAAATTAATTAATAATACCCAAAGTAAATAGTGTTAATTAGAAAACAGCGAAAAACTTAAGCGGCAGTGATATCTTTATTCTCTGCGTTTTAATTTGATATTGTGTTACTGTATATCATGATTATCATGGAAAATAAACCAAAATGCTGGAAATTTTATTCACGGTATTTGACTTGTAAAACTTTGCTGTGGTGTAAGTTTTGTTCGAACTCAACTATATGCAATATTTACGGCAGTAACGACATGGTTAATGTATAAAATGCCCCCTAGTTGCATAAAGATATGTCTGCAGACTTACAATGCTTGAAACCAGGTTTCGATACCCATGGTGGGCAGAACATTGTGTAGCTTTATGCTTAACTTTAAATATGTTACCCCCAGTGGCTCAGCGGTATGTCTGCAAAGTTACATGCTATAATACGGGTTTCGATACCCGTGATGTGCAGAGCACAGATAGCCCATTGTGTAGCTTTGTGCTTAATTCAAAGCAACAAGTCAAACATGTAATGTATAACATATTTTTATTTTTTTAATATTTGTAAAACTTGTATATGAATATGGTTTGCTTTGGATCACTAAGCTAGAATGCCAAGTTTGAGCTGGATAAAATCAAATCGTTCAGGAGAAGTGTTCACAAAGAGACACAATTTTCTTTGATGCCGGATAATGATCGCATCACTTTGTTTGGCAGAGCGAGCTACAACTTTTATTTCAGCCAGCGTTTCGTCTTTTTTGGCTTCTTCAGGGCTAGTAGTACATAGATAAAACGTAAGAACGAAATGTTGGCTAAAATGTAAAGTTCATTATTATCTAGAGAATAAAGGTCGTTGTCTTTCATTAATATTTCTTTGAAAGGTTTTCGTTTTCAGTGTGAGCTATTTATATACGTTTGTAATATATATATTTGTTATATATCAGGTCATCCCATGATAATGTATGGAAATTTAATGCAGAAAGTGTATAATTATTTCTGTTTTTGTAGAAGGCTTTAATAAATAAAATATGTTGTAGAACGTGTATAAAAATGTTCAGACAAATAAAAGAAACTAACTCAACTACACTTTTTCAGATCATTAATCAAATAAATTCTTATGAACAGCGATGTGTCTGAGGAGTACATTAAGCACATAATGCTTTATAAGTTTAAAAAAGGCAATAGAGTAGCAAAAACCACACGAAACATTCAAAGTCTTTATGGTGCGGAATCTCTCAATGAAAAAACATGTCGATTGTGGTTTCAAAAGTTCAGATCAGACGACTAGAGCTTAAGTGATGCGTCACGTTCAGGTTGTTCTGTTGAGTTTAATGATGACTGGCTGCTAGCTGCACTTGATGAAGATTGTGCTGTAACAGTTGAAGAACTGTCACAAAAGCTTAATTCGCCCATTCAACATTTCACCGTCATCTGCAACAGCTTGGAAAGGTGTCAGAACTTGGAAAATGGATTTCCCATGATTTGACAGAAGCCAACCTGAGAGCAAGAGCGGATATTTGCACTCTCGTGAACGTAATTCACCTTTTTTTGGACAAGTTAGTTACTGAAGATTAAAAATGGATATTTTATAAAAATGTTAAGTGGCACAGACAATGATTTAGTGCAGATAAATTGGCTAAAGCATAGCCTAAAATGGATCTCCACCCTTGGAATGTCTTCTTAAACATTTGATGGGATATTGTTGGTGTGATCCACTTTGAGATGCTGCTGCTTAATGTAACGATTACATCAGACTTCTATCGTTAACAGCTAGAGCACTTGAATATTGCACTGAAAGAAAAGAGGCCTGATGTGATTAATCGGAAAGGTGTTGTGTTACACTGAGATAAGGCATGGCCCATACAGCAAGGATCATATATGCAAATATTGAAGAGCTAGACTGGGAAAAAACTTTCACAGCCTCCTTATTCTCCAGCTCTTGTCCCATCTGATTATCAGCTACTCCGAAGTTTGCACAACTATCTCGATGGAAAAGAGCTTGGAGCACATGAAAATGTCAAAACTACCCTCTCTACATTCTTTTCCTCCAAACCCCAAGAATTTTATAGAAGTAGCATTCAGAAGCTTGTGAATCATTAGCAGGAAGTAATTAATAATAATGGAACATACATTATTGTTTAAATAACATTAAAAGCGTTTGAACTTCTTTCTATTTTTCTGAACCTAAAATTGGACATTACTTAAAGGATGACCTGATAGTTTTATCATTTTTAATTTTTTCTATATATATTATTTATCGACTATATTGTTCAATTTTTACTGTATTATTTCATTTACATATTATCTGTCTTGAACCATACGTTCATACTAGTACCTATAACATGAAAACATATAATTAATATTCATTAAAATTTCATATTAATCCTAAAGAAGAGCAGTTTATTACATAAAACAGATGTATTTCTGTTTAATACATAGAAATTAAGGACGTTGTTGGTAAACAACTGTTGTGTTGTTGGAAGTAATGTAAAACTTTAGGCAAATATTCGAGAGATAACAGACTGAAGATAAACATTTGAAAGAAAAGGGCATATTTATCTGAAGTTTGTTCTGTAAGCTTTACTTCTGGATGAGAGGTTTTGGCTCGAAACGTTGAGATTGGTTTGGTTTTGCTTGTTTTGAATTTCGCTGAAAGCTGCTCGAGGACTATCTGCACTAGCCGTTCCTTATTTAGCAGTGTAAGACTAGAGAGAAGACAGCTAGTCACCACTACTCACCGCCAACTCTTAGGCTACTCTTTTATAAACTAATAGTGGAATTGACCCTCACCTAATAACGTCTTCACGGCTGAAAGGACGAGTGTGTTTGGTGTGACGGGGATTCGAACCTGTACTTTATCAACATTATCAACGGCGGCTTGACTACTTATTTATTCTTATCATTTATACTTTTGCACTACAATATTACCATCTGCTACAGTGACTGACTGTGCTTACGCCATAAGTTTAGTGAGAGAGAAAAACACCTCAAAATGATTGTACATGCACATATACAGCAATACAAAATCGTATTTAAAATGTGCTTTCTGTTACTTAAGAAGTTTCTACGTAATTTAACATAAAATAAGAAACTTTAACTCTAAAAATTACAGAATAAAATTTACCCCATCCGATGAAGTAATATAATTTAAATGGTGCATCTCTCCGAAGAACCGAAGTGGCTGTTCGGCTGTGAAGAAGGAGACCTTCATTAAACATCCAGTTTATGCACGCTAATGCAGAATACATCTTAATGGTTAGGACCATTCGGCAAAACCAGCTCTAAAGAAAAAAATAACGTATTACAATCGAGGTTTCTTATTTTAATTGATCGATCACCAATCAAAGTAGATCAAATAACGAACATTACAGAATAAAATATTTGTAAGTGAACATTTTTTACCACAGTTTCATCTTATTTTGTTCTTTCTTAGTAAAATTAAAAAAAATTAAAATAATTTTACAAAATCAAAATAGGTGCAAAATCATCAGAATGACATATTGGATAAAAATATTTATCTCCTATACTCGAGAAATGTGTGTGTGTTTTTCGTGTAGCAAAACCACAAAGGGCTATTTGCTCAGCCCACTGAGGGGAATCGAATAGCTGATTTTAGCATTGTAAATCCGGAGACATACCGCTGTACTAGCGAGGGGAACTCAAGAAATAAACAAATTATTTAAACCCTTACTTTAATGGAACAGCATCAATGGAGAAGAAGGGTTCAAGCTCACCAGAACTTCTACATTTCTACAAAAGATTTAAAACTACTAGACTAGTGTAAAATTGTGAACTGAATAAAAATTCATATATATATGTTGAATGAATAAAAAAAAATTATGTTTCTTATTTTCAAGTGCCTCTCTTGCCCTCCCTCGCGGACGCCCATGATCACGAGACATTTGTTAATACGTGATTCACCTCCAAGCAGTGTTTATGAACAGAAAAAAAGTGGAAAAATCTATGGATTCGCTCATTTATATAGAAATGTCATGTTGAAATACGATTTCATATTCGAGTCTGAGGTAATACGGTTTATTAATAAACATTTTCTGACCATATACTGAGCTGAGAAGTCTGTTGTGCTAAATGTGTTTTAATGATTATGGATTTCGGTGGTACATGAATGTTCATGTGATACGTGTTTTGCATAAAAATTATTTCATTAACTGTTTTCTTCAGTGTATGAATCATGCTTCACGACTGACAAATCCACTGTTACATGTAGTTAAAAAAAAAAGACACCGCTTAAGTCACGGGACAGAACTAAACTAATAATATACTAAATTAGCACGCATACTAGAAACTCACAACTTCCAGAAATGTCGACCAAAAAGTACCGCCTACTACAACATGAAGAGAAAGTAGAATCAATATGACAGCATGAATAATGAGAGCTGCTACAAGGTTTTGATGTACACGAAGCCGAGGACATCGAAGTGATCTAAGAAAAAAATAGCACTGTTAGCATTACGACTTTACACACTATCAGAAGACAGACATAAAGTTTGTTTTGAATTTCGCGCAAAGCTACACGAGGGCTGTCTGCGCTTGTCGTCCCTAGTTTAGCAGTGTAAGGCTAGAGAAAAGGCAACTAATCATCGGCATCCACCGCCAACTCTTCGGCTACTCTTTACCAACGCATAGTGAGCTTGACCGTCACATTATAACACCCCCACAGCGTGTTTGGAATGACGGGGATTCGAATCCACGCTTCTGAGGGTAAGAGAGATGTGCTTTAACCATCTGGCCATGCTGGGCCTAAACACAAGGAAGTTATAAGTAAGGTAAATTTGCACGAGTTGTTCTGCTTTGGCGAACTCGGTTAATAATAGCGATAGTGATTTCTGTACTCAAATATCAAAGAACCAGTTTTTCTGAAATGTACTCTATTTGAGGAATCGTAATTATAAGCTTGAAAAAAGACGTTTTTAGCAACGCTTTTTTTATGATGGTTTCACTTCTATTTGTCATATTCAAAGGCATGTTAGAAGAAATCATAACTCCATATTATTAGAATTTACTTTGTATATTTTCAAAATGTACTAAACTATTATACTGGCGTTAACCTAATAACTGCCCCCCCCGAACAACTCCCTCCCGCAGCAACATCTTATTATATTAATACAACTGATTAAACTATGAGAAAACATATTTATTTAATGTTGTAGCAGAATTGATTATCTAAAACTATTTAAGTAAAATAAAATGAGAGATGTTTCAAAGTTTGTTTATTATGATAAAATAAAAATGTTGAACTGTGCAAAGTTGTATTACACAGGTACCCTAGAACTGGTTCTGAACAATTCCTGTCAAAAAAGTCCAACATATTTCGGTTCTGTGTTAAACAATTCTAGATAATTCGTTTTATTATAAACTAAAAGAAATATGTGTTATTTTTGTCAGTTTATTCATTAATAATAAATAATATAAGAAGATATGTATGTGAGGGACAGTTGTCTGGGAGTCAATTTTTTTACGGGAACAGTTAACCTACAGTCTTGATTGACAGTTTTGTGTTATAAAAATAACTTATTACTTTCAATAATTTTATCTAAAGACCCTAATACTACATTTAATTAGATAATGGCTTATTTTAGAAAAAATAAGAGTCACGGCCAAATATTACTGACGAGATAATCTAAGCGTTTTCGGCTGGTTTAATTGACTAGTTACTTTTCCACGGGTGTATCACTTGTATCTGAGAGTCAGTAGTGCTGTTCCCTGAAGTGTATTCCCTATTTTAAGGCCATGTTTTTTTTTCTTAAATAATATAATTTAAATCCCACTATTCATTTAGCGAATTTGTTGGTAGTGTTGATAAGCTGCCTTTCTTCCAGACTATCATTTCTAAATCAGGACGACTAGTGCATTCAGCCTGCGGCTAATTTTGCGCGAAATTCAAGAAAGCAAATAAACAATGTAACATCTGACAAAGTTTCTAACTAGATAATTAATAAACTCTAATCTTCTTGATTTGTATATTGTAGATATAGCAACACGGAACTTTAGAAATAACAAGTTATGTTCAAATTATATGGAAAACTATAAAATAAATACCTAAAACTGTGATTTGGCATGACCAGGTGGTTTGGAAGTTCAATTCCCCACCTCACCAAACATGCTCGCACTTTCTGCCATGGAGGCGTTATAATGTGACGAACTATTCGTTGATAAAATAGTAGTCCAAGAAATGTTGGTTGTTAAATTTGTTTGAATTTCGCGTAAAGCTACTCGAGGGCTATCTGCGCTAGCCGTCCCTATATGGCAGTGTATGGTGAGAACTAGCTGCCTTCCCTCTAGTTTTACACTGCTAAATAAGAGACGATTTGCGCAGACAGCCCTCGTGTATCTTTGCGAGAACCTCAAAAACAAACAATTCTAAAGTGATTTTATTGCAATTTAATACTTTAACAGAAAAAAAACAATAATAATTCTTCAAAATGTGAAAATACGAATAAGTTAATTAAAATTAATTTCGTCAAAGAAATCCAAATTAGATTTTTTAGATGCGACAAAAACTCTCAATTATTTAGACAAGTAAACATTTTAGTTTTCCTTTTTCTGTTTACTCGTGTATTATGTTGCTTCAAATAAGTTTCTATCCTCTTGAGCAAAGCAAACAAATTTAATAACCTCTCATTTGTAAATCTTGTTAACTTTTATTTAGATTGTTGTAAATCGCTTTTTTTTAGTAGCATAAAGTTACACAACACGCTATCATTGTTGTCCTCGCCACAGGTATAAAATCCCAGTTTTCAAAGTTACAAATCTTTGGACACTTACCTCTGACGTGGGATTATAAAATGCCAATGAAACAACAGAAAATAGGTGCACGTTTTTTCTATTTTAATTTGTTGTATTTCGTTTAATTATTTAAACATTTCGCATGACTAGGTGGATAAAGCACTCGACTCGTGGGTTTGAATCCCCATCACACCAAACGTGCTCTCTCTTTCAGCTGTGAGGACGATATAAAGTGACGGTCATTCCCACTATTCGTTGTTAAAAGAGTAACCCAAGAGTTGGTGGTGGGTGGTAATGACTAGCTGCCTTCCCCCTAATCTTAGACTGCTAAATTAGGGATGGCTAGCGGAGATAGCCCTCGAGTAGGTTTGCTCGAAATTCAAAAAACAAACAAACAATTCGAATCATTACTGTGCATAATGCTCATCATTAACATTATTTAAATACGATGCCGTACGTCTGGCTGCAACTGGATGAAGAGCTAACAAGATCAAGATAGTTTATAACAATGTACGTATGTTGGCAGAACAAAGGGAAGTTTGTTAAAAAAAAACCTGTTGTATAAACTGTAGCTCTGTAAGAAGCGCTCTACAAACCTTCACTCTAATAATCGTAAAAGATCATTGAAACCAAAGACGTATCATTAATAACTTAAACCAATAATAAAACCATTTGAGATAATTCTTTATGCTCAAAGGAATTTAATAATTAATATGATTAGTTAACAGTTTAATTCGTAATTTAAAGTTTGCACAAATGTTCGAAGAAAAAAAGAATTATTATTTTCAAATATTTGATAAAAGTTAACAGTTGAAACACACGAATTGTTCTTTTAAATTAGATCGTAATAGTTTCTTTACAGACGAAACTCATGTAGATTTAAATTTTCAACACTCGTCCTACGAGTCATGGTTAATGATATTCCGAGATCTTAACTAGGTTTGTTAAACTAATCTTAGATTAAAACAGTTTCAAGAACTTTTAACTTAAATTTTATCAGTACATTACATTATCGTTACCAGTCGTTACATGGCTAACTTCTAAACTAGTATAAAGAATTTACTGAATTATTATTAGCTCTAACTTAAATGTGATCGACTTTTAATCTTCATGACTGTTTATTACACAGTGAATTTTTAAGTCTAGTGTAAAAGGTTTATTGTAATTTAAGGTGTAAGATGATTTTGATTTAGTTTACATTAATGGAAATCAATCATATTTTTTATAAAAAAACGATCATTCAGGTCCTGTTCAGAAGTAGGGCTTGAATCTGATGACGATGACTGAAAGACGTAACAACTTTCACTGTAACAAGTCATATATCATACAACTAGACTTACTTTCCTCAGATGTTCCATCAAGTGTGTATGTCGATTAAAGCTGCATCGAAGGACTTGATAAACTGGTTCAATGTCTTCAGTCATTTTTATTTTGAAAACAATCGAGGTTTGGCTGAAAACTCGTGAGTCATGTTTCGTCTTCGAATATTTGTTTTTTATCTAGTTAACATTGTATTATGTATCAGAGTGTATTGTTTTGTATCCGTAACCTTCACTTCCTAGACGTTGTCCGTCTGTTTTTGAAATTCGCGCAAATTCGAGGGTTATCTGCATTAGTCGTCCCTAATTTAACAGTTTAAGACTAGATAGAAAGCAGCTAGTCATCACCACCCACCTCCAGCTGTTGAACTACTCTTTTACCAACGAAAAGTGGGACTGAACGTCACATTATAACGCCACTACGGTTGAAAAGGCAAGCATGTTTGGTATGACGAGGATTCGAGCCCGCGACTCTCGGATTATGAGTCGTGTGCCTGAATCACGTGGCCATACCGGGTTTTGTTGTCCATTTTGTCTTAAGACATGTCATAGAAGCTCGATGTTACTCAAATTTCCCTTTTGTTCGAGTTTTTTTCACTTCCGAGTAAAACACTGAAGACATTTTTTACAAGTTAATTATCACAACGAAAGTGAGAAGTGAAATAACTCGAGAAACGTGTGAGATAAAGCATAATTTCACCAATAAAGTTATTTTATACAGTTTGCGAAATCTATTTTGATGAACAGTTAATACAATTTCTTCAGAAAATTGTCTAACTTAAATAAAAAACACAGGTAGCAAGTTAAAACAACGCTTGATTTAAATATAGCAGACACGTAAACTTACTTGAAATATAAGAAGACGAAGAGAGTTATTGACATGAAGAAAAGTGATATTACAGACCCCACCAGGAGAATGTAACTCACCAGGATAGGTACTGGAAATAGATGGGTCTAGAAAAACAAAGTCATAGTTTATAATTTTTTTTTTAGAACTGTATAGAAATGTTTCATGTTAAATGTATTATATTCATTTAGATCTAATTTACTTGTAAAAAATACGTCTAAATGGACAAAATAGCATTTTAATGTAACATAGTCCAATAGATAATCCTATCAATATCCAGTCTGCGAATCAGAGAGGCTTGTTTGATTAGTCAATTATCAATGCCCCAAACAAAGCTTTCCAGTACTATCTTTTTTTATAAAAGTTAATGTGGATAGAGGTTTAAGCTTCTGCAATTGTTAGAACCTGAATTTACCACTAGTATTGCCTAATTTGCATTATTTTGCAAACTATAAAGGAGTAAAACCCATTCCTCAATTCAAAATTCCACACATCATACAGTAGTGCGAAATACAAAATCTGGTTCCTCAGCTTGTCAAGTTGTTGCTTTTGCAGTTTTCGCAAGCTCTGTTGATAGAGATAGATGGCCAATGAAATCTCAGTGAAACTCATTTGCCTTTGTAAAGTAGCTTAGAGCAGTATCTGCCTGAACACGAGCACTTTTACTATTTAATGCACGAGGAATAGATTCTAACCAATACTCTAAAAATCTTCATCTTTGTGGCCGAACACAACTGGAGGGTGAATTTTTGAATAGTAAAATGTTTTAATTTTATTTCTTTGGGGCAACAAATCGTGTCTGTTATTCAATTATTTTCTTTAGCTTAAATATTGAAAACAGTGAGACATTTGTAATCTACCCAATTCTGGCACACTGAGTATTTAATCTAATTGTATATTTAACAAAATAAAATTTAAAATCTGCTGACAAAAATGCAGTTAACATTTATGGCAAATGATTTCATCAGAAGTTAATTAAGAAAACCCACATTCATAAAGTATATCAAATAAATTTAATAGCTTCCATGAAAGGGACCAGAAGGACGTCTGGAAGTCACCTGTTTTAACCACTCACACTAGTAATGTATTGTCTGTCAGTCAGCTAGCAGAAATTAGAATAATCATGACTTCACACAAGAGACTTTTAATATTGCAAATTATATTATTATGACGTCAAAAAACGTGCACATGCCATGAATCGCGAGAGAAATTATACACTCTGTAAGCTACAATACATATGAACTTAAAAAGCAAGAAACTAAAATATATGTTACTCTTAATTTGGGTTTTATTTACTCTTTAAAGAAAGTACTTTTGGGGTCCCTGCGGAAGTACATCTGTTATATTTATATAAATAAATTGCAATCAATATGAGTCTCTAGGTGTGTTTCTCATTTCACAACAATTAAAACAGCTGCTATCTATCTAGTCTTTCTGCTGCTTTAACTCGTATTTAAGTTGTGTTGTTACAGAACGTTTCAATATATAGTAAGATAAGGCCCGGCATAGTCAGGTGGTTAAGGCATTCGACTCATAATCTGAGGATCGCGACTTCGAATCCCCATCACACCAACCATACTCACCCATTCAGTGGGTGCGTTATAATGTGCGGTTAATCACACTATTCCTTAGTAAAAGAATAGCCCAAGAGTTGGCGGTGGGTGGTGATGACTACCTGCCTTTCCTCTAGTCTTACACTGCTAAGTTAGGGATGGCTAGTGCAAATAGCCTTTGAGTAGCTTTGCGTAAAATTTAAAACAAACCAAACCAAAAAACTATATTATGACTCTCACGTGTATTAAAAAGTGTTGTTTAATCAGCAACAATGTCTTAGACATACATAGCATTTCTTGTCATCTTTCAAGTTTAATTTCTAGTCATGCTGCCAGCAATGAAGAATAATCACAAGTTATTCCAGTTGAACTATTATTTGCTTAGTTTTATCGTCATTTCGTCCTACAGTTTACTTGTTGTCCAGGCTTGATCCCACCGCAGTTTTGTCGATTCTTCAAACTACAAAATTCATTCATGAAAAATATATGGCCAGGCGTTTCTGTTTCACTTTTTATCTCAAACTGACATGAAAAAGACACTGATTCATTGTGAGAGAAAACGTATTGTGACACGGTACTATGCACTTTACTACTTCTGCTAGCTACACAGGCTAGTTTAATACAGAACGTTTTAATATGTACACTTAAAAACTAGCCTTGGAAAATTTTTAATATGTAGTAAACACTTCGCTCCAGTCTGCATTATTAACGTACTCATTTCATCACTTTAAATTTCTTCAAGGGCATTTAACAGATTGTAACACAAATATGTATATACTATATACATATATAATATACATTATTTATAAATCTTATTCTATATTTTCGTTCGTAAAAACAACAATTTGCTTTGTAATTTTAGAAACAGAAACCTTTAAAAACATTATTTATTTTTGTGGCTCACTTGGAGACCTGTTTAAAGCCCTTTATTTGTAATAGTAATCTCGGAATTAAAGTGCTCTACTAGCAACAGTAAACTTAAAGATCGAATGCTCTTTTTATAATAATAACATTGGTATTAAAGTTCTCTACTAACAACCGTAATCTAAAAGCATAAAGCACTTTATTAATAACAGCAACATTGGAATTAAAGTGATCCATTAGTAACAGTAATCTTGAGCCTTAAAACTCTTTACTAACAATAGTAACCTTAATCTTAAAGTGATTCGTTAACAACAGTAATTTTGGGATTTAAAATCCTTCATTATTAGTAGTAATATTGGGATTAAAGTACTCTACTAGCAACAGTAATATTAGAATTTAAGGCACTTCATTAGTGGTAGTAATAATCTCGAGATTAAAGTGATCCAATAAAAACAGCAATATTGGTGTTTAAAACACTTGATTAGTAACAATAGCTTGAGGATTAAAGTATTTTATTAGCAACAGCAGTTTTATGCTTTAAAACACTTGATTAGCAACAATAATTTTGGGATTAAAGTGCTAGATTAGGAACAGTAATCTGAAGGTTTAAAGCTCTTCTTTAATAACAGTAACCTTGGGATTAAAGACAGTATGGTTTAGAATTCTCCATTTGTAAGAGTAATTTCAACGCGGAGAAACATATTGTCAATCATATTGTGAAATCAGACAAGATTTCTTTTGAAAAATAGGCTTTTTAGTTGATATTGTATTCGGTTTTATTCAACACCTATTTGAAAGGATTGCGCGTCCAGTTATCTGGAAGGAAAATAAACCAGCTAAAACAAATGCAATTAAAACCTTTATTAATATAAATATCGTTTCATCCAACAATTGTTTTCACATTTCAAAAGAACGTTATGTATGCAGATACATGTTTAGCTATAGTCACTAAAAAAAATAAGTGATAAAACAAAACACCTAACAATGGAGTTACGGATATCAAACGTTTGATCACATAACAAATGCTTGACTCCCGAATTTTAACTTTCCAGTTTGTTTCTGTGTCTGTGAGTGTCACATAAATGTACATTACCACCTCTAGGCACCCATTATAGACAGTAAGCATTAAAAATACCTTAACACAGAATACATTTGAATTGAGGGGGGGGGGCACCGATCGATGACTGAGGACTCTTTATTTGCTATGTTAACCGTAATAATGAAATTAGAAACTGAAACACGACTTTTCATAAAACATGCTCGCCCTCCCAGCCTTGGGGGCGTTAGAATGTGACAGTCAATCTCACTATTCGTTGGTAAAAGAGTAGCCCAAGAGTTGGCAGTGGGTGGTGATGACTAGCTGCCTTCTTTCTAGTCTTACACTGCTAAATTAAGGGCGGCGAGCGCAGATAGTCCTCGAGAAGCTTTGCGCGAAATTCAATTACAAACAAACAAAATTGAGGACAATTTCCTCCAGATTCCCTTGTGTTTGTGAATTATAAGGCTGAAAGATTTACAATTTTTTTTTTTACAGATTTTGATTCTTCATGCTCGATTAGTTCAGGTTCAGAGACAAAATATTGAACTTGAACGAAGATAAGGTGCTGTTCAAATCAAATCTGAAACAGTATTTATACATAATTTTAAACATTATCAGAATAAACCAAAATTTCAGAGATAAATAATGATAATTTAAAGTTGAGTGTGTAATATTGTTTAATATTTACTATCGTTGATTTTCGCTAAGAAGAAATAATCAGGTATACATAAAACTACTTACCGAATACAACAATTCAAGACATTCGGTGTAATTAGTCCAGTTTCCCCATAGCCAATTTCCATCTTCATTACATTTTCTATAGGCATTACCAACTGTAAAATGATTAAAAAATAAGGTAACAGAACTTATCACTGTTGACGCAGATGTTTTTGTGTGCGTATGTTAAATTGTATTACAAAATACGTATTATTATATATTCGTCATATACTGTATTCTAGTATTGTAGATATGGATTCTAATAACTCTAGAGTAACAATGCAGAAAAATATGTTATATCAACATCTGCCGATAAGGAATTTCGTAGAATACTAAAATGTTCGCGGATCGTCCTCTTCTTCCAGTGTTTGAATATGTTCAATGAAGAACAACACATAAACGCCCGTGATAAATAATGCAATCAACACTTTATTTACATAGCAATGGATAGTTAAGTATTCCTACCAACAGTAGAACGTTAAAAACTGTTAGATTAATGCATTAGTGCTAAACTATCAAGGAAGACTAAGAACTGTTGTACGTTTTACACGTTTTAGCAGAGGATTTAAAAAGTTATATAACTTTGTATAGTTTAAATCATTTAACTTTCAAACAGTACTTTTCCCCTCCCTTCCATAACATTCTACAACAGTTGTCCCATTTTAGGCAGAGTTATAAATTCTACCAGGAAAGCAAAACAGAGTACAAGCATTTTAATCGTCTCCCCCTTCAATTCCCACAGTATAATTATCGTTCCCGATTACAAATGATAAACTGCACTTCGGTGTTATTCTTAAGTTGATGCTTATTTTAAAATAGAACCTCTTTTTGACACAAGATGACAGGACATTTGTAAGTAACAAATTTTTTCAAGGAAATACTTCATTATAACACCAAAGATAAACTGACACAACAATATGACGGATTTTCATCGAAACGTTCATCAAAACGTAAAAAAAATAAGCATATAAATGACTGAAAACAAAAAAGTATTGCTAAAGAGAATAAAACAAGTTTTTGAATTTATTTACTTATTATATTTCAAAAGTTTTCAAAGAAACAAAGACGCAGATACGTTAGAATGGTGTTATAGTAGGTCTCGCCAACAAGAAGATTCATTATTTATAAAATTTGGTCCAATTCTAGATATTCAATTTATCTTCAGTTCTTTTCGCCTAATGGAGAAGAAAGTGGGTCGAATGAAAGTACCTATTTTTCATATACATTATCCATAGTAAAGGCACAACGGTCTATCTGCTTTGTCCACCGAGGGGAATCGAATTCCTGACTTTAGCGTTATGAATCCAAAGATTTACTGCTGTCCCAGGTGGGGACAAAGGGAAGAAAGATAGTCCACATTACATTACCCATTACCATATCGTGGGCTATTCTAATCGAAAAATGGGATTTCACTGCCGCTGTTGTATTACAACCATGGCCCCTAAATAAACAGCTCCATTGGCCACTCGCGACTCAAATCTCAAATCTTATTTGGTTAAGACTTTTGTTCAATTCTTTGAAGAAAATGATCATTACAAACTGTGGATACACTGTTTACATGAGGGATAAACAAAGAATACAAAGTTACTTTTGCTGCTCATATCAATATATAACGATTGTTTTCAATATAAATATATGTAAGTTATTTTTAAGTACATAGAATTGCTCTTACCAATTCATGTACTTTAATTCACCCTTACCTATTTTTTGTTTTGATGGGTTTATGTTAACATCAGCTGATGCAAATATTTCAGCACAAGATTTTATCACAATCTGTCCAGCAGGAGTCTCAGGCCAGCAGTAAACAGAATCCCAGATAGCGCTACAACGTACACCTGAAATTACCAAACACAATTTTATTACGATGTTTAAAAAGTGTTTTTCACCAACAAATGGAGTATTTCAGTTAATAATTTCAGTTATTTCAGATATCGAGAGCTATCTGCTGGTTGTAGTCATGGGCTCCAACAAAAACGAGCAGCAAGTATTATTTGCCCCTACATATCACAAAATGAACATATATTATGATGTAAACTTAACATCTAAGTATATTTAGTAAATGTTATTAAATCTGTAAATTAGTGTTTGCGTTTAAGGACACACAACACATATATTTTTAGTTTGTTAACTAACACCGTGAAAGCCGATCTCTGACAAACATGTCCCTCCTGTAAAATATTTCTGAGGAGGCCAATGGTCGTAGTGATTACTAATGCTATACAGAATACAAAATACGTCAATAAATACCAAATATAGATATATAATGACTGATCAATCCAGAACATTCGTCATTAAACATTACCAAAATTATCGGCCCAGGATGGCTAGATGGTTAAGGTGTGCGACTCGCAATATGTGAGCCGTGGGTTCCAATCCTCGTCACACCTATGTAATGGTCAATCCCACTATTCGTTAGTAAAAAAGTAGCCCAAGAGTTGGTGGAGGGGTAATGACTAGCTGCCTTCTTTCTAGTCTTACGCTGCTAAATTAGAGACGGCTAGTGCAGATAGCCCTCGTGTGTAGCTTTACACGAAATTCATAACAAACAAACATACAAAGTATTAGTATGACTGTGGACTCACAACACTAGAAATCGAGTTTGAATACCCGTTGTGGGCAGCACACATACAATCCGTTGCGTAGCTTTGTGCTTAATAGCAAGCATATAAACAGTTAGTTTATAATAGCAGCAAAACACTTTTCAAATAATGTTAAGTAATCATTATATATTATTTATAACAGCGATAAAAAATGCGGCCTTCAAAGCTTCAATCGATAGCACCGAGGATGTTATAAAATCACAGAAATAGCAGGCCAGATTTTAACAACTATTATGTAAATATCGTGTAAATGTTTTGTAAACGACAACGTGTCGTGTTGTGTTTGGATTTTCATATCTATTATTTATATTTCCATATTTATATTATTGTTTCAAAGTTTAAACAATAAAATACGTTGTTATTCATTTAAAATAACATTTAGAATTTTCTAGAATTAGGTAGATCAATCAATTGACTATAAATGGAATGTGGCGGCCTAGTGTCTAGACGACAAGTCTCGTGCAAGAACGGACATGCGCGGATTTCTCTGGAATGTTGGGAAATTACGCGATGGTTCGAGAAGTCTAGGCCTACAAATATATAAACAGACGAAGATGCAAGAAAGGAGAGTCATTAGTTTTTATTCGAAGAAAAGAAGAAGAGTCAATCATTCGTTTGAGAATGTTAAAGTGTTTGCTGTGAGTTTATTCAACTTGAATTTGTGACTGAAGTTAAATCTACAGAAGCTGTGATTTTGTCTCGTCAATCTTTGCGATTTATTCGAATTACTGGTTGTGCTGAGAGTCGGGGAGACTGGAAAAATTGGAAGGCGGCAAGTTTGAGACGTTCATCAAGAAACACCGTAAAAAGAACTTCGTCATTCTCCATTCAAACTTCGGTATTTCTTCGTGGGACCAAATTCACACCCTAGACTGGAATTTTGGATTTCTAATCTGGACTTTTGGACTTTCATTCTAGATCATATTATTAGATACAGGCCAGTATCATTTTGTGTTGTAATTAATTTTGAAGGTTTGAACTTAATATCTGTCATTGTTGTTATGTAATTTATGTTATATCTGTCATATATATAATAGTTTAGTGTAATAAATTATACAAGCTGTTATCTATGTTTTTCTGTTGCGTTGGGTCTACATAAAACATACAAAAACAAAACGTAACAGAAAATTGGGGGCTCGTCCGGGATATCGAACAAACAATTTAATTCTATTCTAAAATTAGATTTATATTCTATACAGATCGACAGCTTGTTTATTCAAAATGGTATTCCAACTCGAAGATTGTATAGACAAATTTAATCAGAATCCCTCTTTCGAATTGATCAGTGAATTATAAAATTCTGAATTGCTTGATTTTGGAAAACATTTTAATTTGGAAGTGAAGCAAGCAATGAAGTAAGCAGATATCAAACGAATTGTTGTTGAACATTTGGTCAGCCAAAAAGTTTTACCTCAAAAAGTTGCACAACAATTGCCTGCCGCTCATTTTGACCCAGATTTTGAATTAAAAAGAATGGAAATGGAAATGAAATTTCGTTTAGAAATTGAAAGCAAACGTCTTGAAGCAAAAAAAGAAAACAAACGCCTTGTTCTTGAGGCAGAACAGAAAACAGACGCCTTGTTTTTGAGGCAGAACAAGAAAACAAACGCCTTGATGCCGAAATACAAATAGAACGCATTAAAGCGGATAAGGAAATCAGTATGAGAAAGGCACAGACAGAAGAAAAGGTTGTCCAAATGCGGTTGGATAATTTTGATGCTTCCAAACAAATTCGTTTAGTGGCTCCATTCAATGAGAAGGCTGTAGATAAATATTTTCAGCAATTTGAAAAATTGGCCCTTAGGCTAAAATGGCCTACCGAATATTGGACAGTATTACTTACAGCTCAGGAAGTATTTTCCAAACAAACGGCCGAGCAAAGTTATAATTACGAGCACGTCAAAAAATGCATTTTGAATGCTTATGAATTGGTGCCAGAGGCATACAGACAAAATTTCGTGGTTACAAAAAGTTTGACAGCCAAACTTATGTCGAATTTGCTCGTGAAAAAGAAACTCTATTTGACAGGTGGTGTGATTCCAAAGAAACTAAAGATGATTACACAAAACTCAGAGAACTCATGTTAGTTGAAGAGTTTAAAAGATGTATTCCCGTAGAGCTCAAAACTTACATTCATGAACAAAAAGCTTCCAAAATTCATGATGCTGCTGTCTTGGCAGACGAGTATGCTTTGACTCACAAAGATTTCTCGTACAAAAGCAAAACAAATCACACAGCAAAGGAACCCAATGACTCATTCAAGCATTATGCAAATGTCAATAAAGGCAAAAAAGAGCAAACTTCTGATTCTCAAACAAAGACTTCATCTTATTTTCAAAGCTCGTCATCTACCAAAAACGTGTCATTCTCATCCAAAACATGTGCTTATTGTAAGAAAACTGGCCATCTGATATCTGAGTGCTATAAGATCAAAAACAAGCCATAGTTTCATTTCGCCCTCGTTGGATACATCATTGGTTCCCAATGATTTTGACCCTGTCCAGTCCACTGTGGATTCCAAGTCCAATATTATTGATGTACCTGAAAATCTTGTTGAGGAAAAATTTAAGCCTTTCATCACTGAAAGTTTTGTTTCTTTTGTTGGCGATTCACATCTACAACCAATTAAAATCCTGCGGGATACTGGAGCTTTTCATAGTTTGATTTTGGAAAGTGTACTTCCGTTTTCTGAAAAGTCATCCATTGGGGCCAATGTGCTCATTTCTGGTGTAGAAGGTGGCGTCGTTTCTATTCCTCTTCATAGATTGAATTTACTTTCGGACTTAGTTTCGGGCCCAGTGACTGTGGGTATTAAATCTTCATTACCTGTTGAAGGTGTGTCTATGCTTTTGGGGAATGATTTGGCTGGTAGTAAGGTGGTACCAGAGGTTCGTGTTGTTGAAGCACCTGTTGTTAGTCCCAGTACAGAGCAACTCGTTGAAGAGTTTCCTGATGTTTTCCCCGCCTGTGCTGTTACTCGTTCTCAAACACATTTTCAGGAGTCCAAAGAGGATTTCCCTTTATCTGATACGTTCTGATGACTCCAAGTGATTTTTCAACTCTCTTCATCGTAACAAACTTGTTGAGGAACAGGACAATGATCCTGAAACTCGTTCTCTTCTACAACTGGCCGTTGAGGAAAATGAAATAGGAACTGTCCGTATTTGTTACTACCAGAAGTCAGGTGTGTTAATGAGAAAATACAGACCTCCTGACGTTGCTGCTGATGAAGAGTGGAATGTTATTCACCAAATCGTCATTCCAAAATGCTATCGGGATGATATTCTTAGTCTTGCTCATGATCATGTGTTGTCAGGACACTTAGGTGTAAGAAAGACCTTAGATTGTATCCGACGACATTTCTATTGGCCAAAGATGCGCCAAGATGTTGTCGACTATTGTAAGACATGCCATTCTTGCCAAATTACTGGAAAACCAAATCAGGGGATTCCCAAAGCACCACTGCAGCCTATTCCTGCCTTTAAAGAACCGTTCTCAAGGGTCATTATCGACTGTGTTGGCCCAATGCCAAAAAGCAAAGCAGGAAATGAATACCTCTTGACGATCATGTGTACTTTTACACGTTTCCCTGAGGCAATCCCTTTGAGAATAATCACTTCTCCCAACATTGTCAAGGCTCTTGTTAAATTCTTTACCATGTTCAGGATTCCAAAAGTTGTACAATCAGATCAAGACTCAAATTTTATGTCCAAGCTATTTCAACAAGCCATGCATGAACAGCACATCCATCAAGTTTCATCCAGTGCATACCATCCTGAGTCACAAGGTATCCTTGAACGTTTCCACCAAATTACTGCCACGAACACTCAAAGAACTGGGATGAGGGTGTTCCCTTGTTGTTGTTTGAAGTTCGTGAGGTTATTTCAGAATCTACTGGATTTAACCCTTTTGAGTTGGTTTTAAAAAAAAGGTTTTCACAAGTTCAAACTTTTTTTTTTACTTTTAAGGGGGAGAGTGTTATGTAAATGTCGTGTAAATGTGTAAATGTTTTGTAAACGACAACATGTCGTGTTGTGTTTGGATTTTCATATCTGTTATTTATATTTCCATATTTATATTATTGTTTCAAAGTTTAAACAATAAAATACGTTGTTATTCATTTAAAACAACATTTAGAATTTTCTAGAAATAGGTAGATCAATCAATTGACTATAAATGGAATGTGGCGGGCTAGTGTCTAGACGACAAGTCTCGTGTAAGAACGGACATGCGCGGATTTCTTTGGAATGTTGGGAAATTACGCGATGGTTCGAGAAGTCTAGGCCTACAAATATATAAATAGACGAAGATGCGAGAAAGGAGAGTCATTTTTATTCATTTTGTTGCGTTCTTTCGCTTGAAGCAAGTGGATAGGCCTAGACACTAACAACCGTGTTCGTGGATTCTCATCTGTTGCAAGACACCGCACCCAGCGGCTTACTACAGCTGAGAAAACACTCGATACTCGTCTCTTTCTGGGTATTTATGATATCCGAAGTTCATCCATAGTTTTCGTTTTCCACTACCATTAAATACTAGGAATACTTTAATATTGTAAATTCTAACTGTCTAATCTGAACACAACTTTATGATCAGTGTATGTGAATATATTTTGCAGGAAAGGCTATTACATATTCTTTCCCAAAGGAATCAACTATCAGTAGCATTAGTCTCCCTACAATCCGCCAAACAATGTCAAATTGTAGTTATAAAATACGCTGTTCCATCGAGACCTTGTATCAGTTGCATATCAGAAATAGTTTTAATACTCAACAGTCTTTATACTTAATAGTCATATAATCTAATTTCATAAAATTGGTTTCCGTTCACATAGCCAGGCATGGCCAGGTGGTTAAAGCACTCGAGTCGTGATCCAAGGGTTACGGTTTCGGATCCCCGTCACACCAAATATGCTCCTCCTTTCAGCCGTGGGGGCATTATAATGTGACGTTGAGTCCTACTATTCGTTAGTAAAAGAGTAGCCCAAGAGTTAGCGGTCGGTGGTGGCACTGTTAAATTCGGGACGACTAGCATAGATAACCTTCGTGTAGCTTTGCGCGAAATTCAAAAACAAACAAACTTTTCACAAAAAATAATTTTTATATCAACAGAGTTGCTGAACGTCACGTCTCTTCGTTTCAAAACAAATATGTCGTAAAAATCCTATATATTGTATTTATTTTTTGCAACTTAACCAAATAAAAAACTCTATTATAATCTATACATTGTGTCTCCAAGTGGGTAAGAAGGCTTGTTTCCACTAGTTTCCTTTCAATCTTTAAACTTTCCAAGGCGTGTGTATCGTTTAAGATTTGCTTGGTTTTACATTTACTTGGTATCATGAGCCAGTAAAATGATTTTGATGAAACAGCTATTAAACGAAAGATATAATATAGCTAATAATACCTCCCCTACCTTTTATTTCATACGGCTAGTATATCTATGTCAATATTTCTGTTGAAGAAATTTTATAAATTCTTTCCTTTCACACAAAAACATTTTGAACCGAATTTATTGTTCGCCCTCAGCTTAACTAAAACACGTTTACATTAGGTCGAGTTAATTCCTAACGAACTAACATATTCAATTCTGAAAGTAACTGTAACTTTTTTATTATTTATAAAACGTAAGTCTTTCCTATTCTCATTTCAGCACGAATAATTCAAATGTTGTATTCCGCAAATCTCCGATCGCTGTATTAAGAGCAACTCAATCGCAGTGGGATAGAAGGTTTGGTTTAAATTTCGTGCAAAGCTACTCGAGGGCTATCTGTGCTAGCCATCCCTAATTTAGCAGTGTATTTGTTTTTGTTTGTTTGTTTTTGAATTTTTCACAAAGCTACTCGAGGGCTATCTGTGGTAGCTGTTCCTAATTTAGCAGTGTAAGATTAGAGAGAAAACGGCTAGTCATTACCCCTCCACCAACTCTTTGGCTACTTTTTCACTAACGAATAGTGGGATTGATCATCACGCAAAATACATTGTCTCTGAGGTGTTAATATGCCATTTCACTTAATATCCAATTTTACAAAACCGGTTTCGTTCTTTTCCACAGTGTTAAAGTTTAGGTAAATTGGGGCAAAAATATCTCAAATGTTTTGTTTCGAAATTACCTTTTTATCGGGGTCAAAGAAGAAAACGTGCCATTATCTGAGAATTATGTGCCATTATGTCTAAACTTACTGTCGGATTAACCAAGTATGGGCCAGAAAAAAGGAGGGCTCGTTACTGCTTTTATCAATGATCAAATTTATAACAAAATTAACCAATGTAAAAACAATATATTTAAGCCTAGAAAAACAATGAAACAAACCAAAACTAAACCCCTTCCTCACAAAAAAAGAGAGAGAGAGAAATGCACTGCACTAAGCCCACACATTTTTGAATAGAAGGCTTTATTTCGTTGTTAAGACGGTGAAAAAAATTCTAATGATGAAACTGTTCAAATGCAATCTAAACAACAAAACCTAATCAGAATAGAAAATCATAAAATTTTAAATGTATATATATAAATACATACATATATGTGTGTTTGATATTTACGGATTTGTTGTTAACATTCTCAGTTAGAATATAAAATTCGATTAAATACAGTTTTTGGTAAAGATGTAGAATAAAGATACTTGTGGTTTTCTAAGCTTAGATTGATTTCTGCAAGAATATTGGATGGGGCCGCTTTATAACTGGAGAATCGACCAGAAGTGAGAAGTATCAGAGTTTGAATAAATAGCTTAGTTTAAATTATATACGTATGTTTCTGTATTTTTTATAGCAAAGTCACATTGAGCTATCTGCTGTTTCCACCGAGGAGAATCCAACCCCTTATTTTAGCATTGTAAGTCCGAAGACTGACCGCTGTCCCATAAGGGGAGAAGTTTAAGTGAACAAAATAAAAAGACTAGAGAGTAATTCTATGTGAGTCACGTAAAAACAGTGTGTGTATTTGTATATTTGTTGGACAATCACGATCGGTAAGTCAACCAACAGTTTAATTCTCTCGAAATGTACCTCTGTTGACTCGTCTTCTCTATTGATCAGAGAGAAGTGATGTGAATCTAACTCTTCATACTAAACAGGAAAAGTTGAATACACTTGATACTGTGCGTGTTTATCACATGAGACTCGGCACGGCCAAGAAGTTTAGACGCTTGACTCAGAATTTGAGGGGCGTTGGTTCGAATCGCTGTTACTTCAAAAATGCTCGTCATTTCAGGTGTGGGGGCATTATAATGTTACAGCCAATCCCACTATTCGTTGGATAAAGAGTTTTCTTACACTACTAAATAACGAACGGCTACCATAGGTAGCCCGCGTGTAACTTTACGCGATTTTCAAGAAAACGAGACAATCCAGGACTGCAAATTAATAAAAAAAAAAACTTTCATAAACTTTCTAGAGCTTACGGTCGTTTCACTGATTGATAACAACCAACAGCTTCCTTCTCTCGAAATGTCCCTCTGTTGATTCGTCTTCTCTATTGATCAATACACTATTGGTATTTCAGTCAAAATTAAGTGATTTTATGTAATACAAAAAATAAGAATATAAAATTTATATATTTTGTAAAATTCAACTGAATACAACTAGAGAATTTTAACATCTCTATGACAAGTGCAAATGGCACCTGTAGCTCTATCTGTACAAATGTAACGTTTTTCAGTAGACGAATTTGTCAAATTTTATCTTATTCCTTAGCAAAATGCTGACGTGTGTGTGAAAACATCAGTTCTTTCAGTTACTGTGGATTGACATATACGCAACAAGTGCGTATCAACTGCATCTCAAACTTAATGATATCTGTGTTTAAGTTAGATTACATAAAATGTGAGTTTGTTCTTATTAACCCTCGTAAGGTAACATATAAAATGACGCCCATGAGACGTTTAGAATTATAAACTTTCAATAAACCAGTAGCAACCTCTTTAGATATTTAATTCCCTTCATACTGTGTCTGCAAATAAAAACATATTTAAGGAAATGCGGATTACTTGAAAAATGAAAAACACATTTGAATTATTGGTGTTCTTAATGCGAAAGATAAAATTATCCAAGACCCGATTAATGAACAAATCAATGGATACAAGTCTTTACGCTGATACTAAATACTATCTAATTTTATAATTAATATTGTGACCAGTAAAATAATGCAACAATTATTTTTACACGAAGATAGATACTAATTGATAAAGAGAAACATTATTTCAGATAAAGGAGTGCAACTGGAAAAAAAAACATAAGTTAATCTTTTTGATAAAAGACAGAGAATTTTACTGAATCATAAAAGTTTTATAAAATATTGCTATTCTCGACTAATCGTCCCCCAGACAGCGCTAGAAACCAAATTTCGATATTTGTGGTGGAAATCATTGTAAGACGATAATTGAGAATCAAATTTGTAATAACGTTGGGTAAAGATGTCAAGGCGAAGATAAATTTATATGTAATGGTAGATTAGATTAAAAATATTTCTATAACAAATTCTATCAAAATATTTGTCAATGTGCACATTTAATATTATCCAAACCAAAATACTTTATATTAAACTTTTTTTTTTTTGCAAATATATATAAAATACCATTAACTACTTTCCCTTATATTAATAAAGAAACGAGTTAATGATATTTTATATACATTTTCTGTTTCTACAGTAGGTTTTATGAATGATGCAGATGAATCGTAAAATGAGAAACTGGACACTTTCGGAAGATGGTGCTGAAGAAGTAAAGTCTTCTCCTTGTGGGAACAGCAGTAAGTTTACAGATTTAGAGTGCACATAGTACACCCTTGTGCAAATTAATTGAAACAAGACGGAAAATTACGATTTTTTTCAATTTTTAGCGTTTTATATGTGAAAATCAAAATATTACTCACAAATTAATACATGATATGACCGCCTTTATTTTTCAGAAGATCATTAATCCGCTTTGGCATCGAGTCCACGAGTTGACTGCAAATTTACTAATTTTTGAATCGCGGTACCACACGTCAATTATGGCCTCAATTAGTTTATCTTTCGTACTACATTCTTTTCCCCAAAGTCTTTCTTTACAAATCGCCTAGAGATTTTCAGTAGGATTTAAGTCCAGAGAGTTTCCAGGCCAGTCCAGCACCTTTATTCGCGTTGTAGTCATAAAATTCTTCACAAGTTTCTATATGTAGCAGGGAGCCAGATTTTGCTTAAAAATGCCAGATCCATCTGGAAATCTCTTTTTCAATTCTGGAACGACTCTTCTCTGCAAAACTTCGATGTACTGTGGTTCTAGCATCATACCTTTTACGATATGTATGCCTCCGACGCCATAGTAGCTAAAATAGACCCAAAACATCTTCTTTAAGAGATGTTCTACGAACTGATTGATGTGAGATTCTCGAAGTTTTTCACTTAGAGATCTGCGACATGCAGACTTCTTTGACCCTGTACGAAGAAATGAGTCTCGTCACTGAGTAACACCTTCCTCCATTGTTCTTGCGTCCAGTGTTTTTGTATTTCAGACCCCATTGATAACGTTTCTTCTTCATTAAGTTGGTAAAAAGTTGTTTTTTGACTGGTCTCCTTGCCCTTCTAACGCAATTTGAATGACTTAATATTCCTCAAATTTCGTTATATATACCAAAAATAGATCGACAGTACTGCAAAACACAGCTAATGACGCCTTCTGTGTGAAAAAATGACTATTAAAGGAAATCAGCAGGTCCAGCGATCCCACACCGACCGCCATGCTGAAAATATTGTAAAATGACCATTTGTTCCAATTAATTTGCACAAGGGTGTGGATAGTCCGATATGTTTGTTATTAGAAACACACCCAAGAAATGTTTACTTTTCGATAGATCACGAAACCACTGCGATTAAAGAGCTCCTAATTTTGGGATAAATACGTTTATTTGCTTCAGAATTTCGTGAAAAGCTATAGTGGTGGTTAGTTGTTTCATAACCGTCCCTAATTTTGAAATAACTATAGAAAAGGAAGACAGCTAGTCAACAGCACCCACCACCAACTTTTGGGTAACTATTCGGTAATAGGTTGCAAACCATGAAGCTATCCGAAAAGATTAACCACTGTCTTACGCTTTGTTTGTGATAAATCTGGTATGTTGATTTGATATGAAATATAAAAGTTAATTTGTCTAGCTAGATTACAATTATAGACTTATGGGTGGGTTTCATCAGTTGTTGGCATCGCAATATTAAAATTCTTATAGTTACAACATCACACGATACAGCTTTACTCTTTAGTAAATTTTTTATAGTATTATCAACATAGTGCAAAAGAGAAATTCAGATAGAGTTGATTTTAAGATACTCTATAAAGGAATATGTTCCTACCCTAAAAGAAAAAGAATGAAAACTATGTTTGATCACCTGTTTACGGCAATTTATTTATAAAAAGGATAACTAATTACTATAACAATAATAATCGTATTACAAGGTTTCGTAATTCGTTATAAACTATATTTTGTGAGATATGTAAAGTGGTTTACGTAAAAGAATGTGTGACAGTTTTACTATTATATATCTTGATATTATTGATGTTTGTTTAAGATGATTTTTATTTATAAATATACATAACTTATAATGTTAAATCCGTATTGCACAATTCCCACCTATTAGTTAAAGTTGTAAAAAATCTCGAATGTAAAAAATTAACAATGTATTTGTGTATGTAAATATTAGTGTATCATCTATATTGTTATCTATGCTGAAATTTTTAGAAACTCTCCTCACGCCTTTAACTGTAACCATTGCAACTCGCCAGTTGACAGTGCATATTATTGGTTTGCTATAGTTGATATATTATAAAACATTGAAGCTATAATACTAATTAACGTTTGTTAATCGGGAACTTTATATATTTGACCATTCATCTGCAGAGGATTCACATTGAACATTAGTATTTTTACCAAGACATTATATAACTTCAGAGGCAAAAACCTGACGTGTGAAAGGCAAAGAAATAAGAATACAGAGCTAGCTAGCTGTTAAGTAAACTGTATTTACATCAACTCGAATTTAACTCTCTCATCATGAGCCTCGATAAATCATCTAGAAAGTTTAATACTGGATGGTAAACTCAATATTGTTTGTAAGTTTGTAAAATTTCTGTATGTAGATAATTATTTGTAATAACCGTTATTTTAAATTGTATTATTGTTTGTATATTAAAAATATATTTGGTTAAAAAGAAACTGTATATCAATCTTGTTGGCAAATATCAGAGATTTGATACATATCGATATTTATTTAACTTCTAAATTTAAATTATCATTTAATTCAGTTTTAGGCTGTTTGAACTTGTAGTGCGTAACAAGATGAATTGGAATAAAAGAAAACTCCGTAACTTTCACATGATGAGAATTTTGTTGATGTTGTTTTTCATAATTACAGTTCTTACTTTAATGGGAAAATACCTTAAAACATGCTTAATCCTACATTAGAAGTTAAACTTTATGAAAAAAAATCCAATATATTTTATTTGAAGTAATGTTTATTAAAAGATAACTTTTAGATGTTACTTAAAAAAAAATAACGAAAAACCTTCATAGCAATTTTGTCTCGGGGTTCAGCTTCAAAACTGGTTGCTTACGCCTGGTAGTTCGAATGCTCTTCATGAAACATGCTCACCCTTTCAACTTTGGAATATTGGTGAGTGCTGTGTCTAATTGTTTTCTTTCAGGCCTTTCACTGCTAAATTAGAGACGGCTAACGCAGATAGCTCTTGATTAGCTTTGCGCTAACTTCAAAACAAATTAAAGGCTCATAACAATAAAATTAGGTGTTATATTCTTGCAGTTAGAACAGTGCAAATAATATATTGCACATAATTGTGTTAAACAAAAAACACCCAGTATATCATTATAAAGATTAAAGATATAATAAATTTCCTCTTATTCACACTTCTTCCTCCAGTGCTAGAAACCAGGTTTTGATACTCGTAATGGGCTGATTACATTCCTACCAAATATGCTCATATTTTAAGTGAGGGGGCGTTACAGTGTGATGGTCAGTCTTACTATTAGTTGGTAAAAGAGTGACCCAAGAGTTGGCGATTGGTGGTGATGATTAACTGTTTCCTCCTTAGTTTTCATTGTCAAATTATAGATGGCTAGCCCAGATATCGCTCGTACAGCTTTCCAAGAAATTCATAACAAACCAAGTAAAATTTACTCACACATTGACTGATTTTATTATACTTTTTCTGACAGGCTGACATAATTTGGTTGTACATGTAACGCTTTGAGTTTAGCATTAGAATTAAGAACCGTTTCTAAAAAGATTGAATGGCGTAAGCAAACCTTTCACTAAACTAAGATTCATATATGTACGTTATAGCCTATACATACAATATTACTTAAATATATAAAACGATGACTGAAACAATATAGCAATATTCTCTTAAATCGTAATTTTCAAAGCGAGTGAGAAATTTACTGTTTATTACACTAAAATGAAATTGCAGATAATTTACATATTAATTAGAAATCAGATTATACTAGCTGTTAAAAAAATTCCAAAACTTATATGCGGAAACACATATATCTGTAGTTGTTTTATTAGTAATTTATCAAATATGTTCAGTATGTAGAAAATGCATTTGAGTAATCTTTTGAGAGTGGAGTTCTTTCAATCCAATCATACTTCAAAGAACTAGTTACGTCAGTATCTTCTGAAGATACATAATGAAACAGACTCAACAATTAATGGATATTTCCATAGACATCCATGGGAATTCATCTAAATGGAGGTAGCAAAGTCAAGGGATGACAGACTCGTCTTCAAAGTTTTGCAATTACAGTCACGAGAATAAGCTAACTCCCGAAATCAAATTTGGTTTGTTTACTTTTTATAAGGTTAGTTTAAGTCTTACTGCAGAGTTTGTTTGTTTGTTTTGAATTTCGCGCAAAGCTACACGAGGGCTATCTGCGCTAGTCGTTCCAATTTTGTAATGTAAGAATAAAGGGAAGACAGCTAGTCATCACCACCCACCACCAACTCTTGGACTACTCTTTTACCAACGAATAGTGGGACTGACCTTTCCAAAATTTGGTGTGAAGGTCTATGTAAAAATAATACAAATTTGCATTTTCATGTTTTGTGGTTTGCAGTTTTAATTGGCATTTTTACGTTTGCTTACAATACATATAAGAGAAGTAATTTTCACGTCCTATGATAACGTTTCTTAATCAGAAATTTGCATAGCTTCTGTCCAGGAGTTCAGCTACTATACATACATATGTTTTATTTTCTTTATTTCTACTTGCCATTATTTATGCCATAAATATTCATATATCTTCAATTCTTTTAAACTAGTATACATATTTGTATAGAATATTTTGCAACTAAACAATCGAAGCAAGTTTATTGTAAATTAAAAGATGATTTGGTAAGTAGTTGGATCACTATATATATTTACCTTTCTCGGAGGGATGAGATTCGGACATAATGGCGCAGTCTTCTTCAGAAAAAACTTTCCTCTCATTAGTTAAGGTCGTTAGATTTAACATCGCGATTATTAAAATTTCTATTGAAAAAAATAACTTGTTAAAACAAAGATCCCTAAGAAACTTCTTTCTCAGATGTTATTCTGTCAGGTAACTGAGAGGGAATGCACGAACAGTTTGCTATCCAGTTTGCTTAACGCATGCGCCTCATTTGGTTGGCAATGAATAATCTTATCTGTGTATTTTGCTTCCAATGCCTTGTTTTTCAGAAGAGTAATAAAGACTGGCATCTACTAAATCTTGTTAACATTACTGAACGTGTTCTAAAATATAATATGCTTTCAAATCAAAACTAATTTAAAAGTTATGGCTTTAATATGAAGTTTTGACATACCACTATGTATTATTGGCTAACATTTTAGAAGCATGTTCAAACAACACTTATTAATAAAGACATGAAATTCGTATAGGTAATTAGTAACTATAAGCTTACTGCTTGGCTACTGAAAGTCTAAGACACCACATTAAAGTGCAGCTCAATATATAGCAATATATGCATCATTCAACTCAAGCTCTTTGTGCGAGCACTCAGCGAGATACAGCAGTTATGCAACTTTAGGCTAAATAGCTCTCAGAGTTAAAAAACAACTCAAGGTTAGAGACTAAAACTAATGCTTGCAATCCTAAGAAACTTAAAGGAAAAAGTTAAGGTGTTTTCGAATTTTGTCAAAACATGATTCATTTAAAATGAATTCAATTAAACTAGCTCCCAATTAGCGCAGCAGTATGTCTGCGGTTTCATAAGGCTTGACACCAGGTTTCGATATCCGTAGTGGGGAGAGGACAGGTGGTCCATTGTGTAGCTTTGTGTTTAATTACAAAACAAATAATCAACCGAAGTAACGGAATCTGAAGGAACTAAAATAAATTTACGTAAAAAAATATAAAGTAACGAAAAATCTTGCATCATCACCATGTATTCATTGTTATTAACGAGACGTTTTTATTCTTTTTTTCGGGATATTGATGAATAAAGAAATTCCTGAAACTAAAGTAATTAATAGCAATAACTTTGTTATGTTCATATAACACGTTCTTAAAACTCTTTTATAGACATTCATTTGATGTGGTAAGTAAAATAAATTCAAATACTTCACACAAAAAGAAGTGATTGTTTGCAACCCATTCAAACCAACAGATAAACTAACGGCTCCACTATTCTGAATCAGAAACTTACACCCAACAGTAACAGTAAGCTTCGAAACATGCTAACTCTCAGGATTAACAATTGCCATTCTGTATGTGGGAAGTAGTTCGTGAAGTATATCAAATAGTGGTAAAACCTTCAGGGTTTACAAAGATTATTTCTGTTTGGTATGATAGAAACTGGTGTCGTAGCAATAGAAACTCGAGAAGTAAACTATTTACCAATAATTCTACTTGTAATGAAGTTTAAATTATTACTGTAAGAGTGAGTACATTTTCCATGACTGAACCTTGGAACCGTTTACTATATAATACAATAGATGTATAAAGTAGCGGAACTGGAATCAAAATATGTAAAACTGCCATCCGTCTTGTGGCGTGAATAATGTTATTGAATACAAATGTTAATACCACAGAATAATACAATTGGTATAAAACAGTAATTCATTAGTTCTATATTTAGTTACATTTCCCCCCCTTGTGTGTGTTAATCGTCTTGAGATACTTATCTAAATATTATGCAATTATTAAAACTTACTGTTGCACTAGTTTATCTTTATCCATATAACTATTCTTGACCAAATATCGTTTCTTACGATAAAGGATAGGAAAATATATATAACCAGTTTTGAATCAGAATACTGATTATAGTTTTAATTTCTGTATATTTTACGTCCTGAAGAGGCCACAAAGTGTTATTCCAACGAGACAATTATTACGACATACATATTATCGATTGTTTGAATGATATAGTGTAATCACGTTATTTAAATATCATGCAGCAATTTCAAATTTACTCTTTCATCTGTTTAGTCTTATATTAATCCTTTTCGACATAAATCTAGTCCTTCATTTTGCTACAACTAAAAATAATAAATGAATGAATTACTATTTATCCATCCAATTTCTATTAAAACATTCTCAATCATTGAGACTGTCTAATGTTAAAACAGTATTAAGAAATATCACATGCACACATATCACCTGGACACTGGCGTCAAGCTAACTAAACTTTGACTATCAGCAAATACAAAATCATCTCGTGTCCACATGAGAAAGATAGAGAAATAAAAATAATATAGAAAGGTGTAATTTTCTCGCATGAACAAGTTGGGCACAGCCTAGTGTGTTTGTTGTTCAAGGCAAATGACTGGCTCTATAAAATTTGGTTTTAAGCCGTATACATCACATGAAAGCCAATTATGATATATTGTGACTACCTATGTATTTAAATTATATTTAATATTGAAAATAAACTGTTCAAACTCGACATAAATTCAATGTATACTTAAAAATCCATTAAAAGTATATTGATACTTTTCAGTTACATTTTTTGTATTTATTTGCACTATAGTTTCTAAATGTGTACTTATCAATAATAATAATACATTGTTACGATCTATGTAGCTACAACATATTTAGTAATTAAAATAAATTGTTCAAGCTCTAAATAAACGTGAATGTAATAAGCCAAAGATTTTGTAGATAACTGAATTTAAAAATCAATCAATAAACACAGTTTTCACTTTACTCAGTGGCG
Organism: Carcinoscorpius rotundicauda; assembly: GCA_011833715.1. Taxonomy (NCBI): domain Eukaryota; kingdom Metazoa; phylum Arthropoda; class Merostomata; order Xiphosura; family Limulidae; genus Carcinoscorpius; species Carcinoscorpius rotundicauda. Next base: position 35,140,594 of record CM022398.1, read on the forward strand.
TAGCTATGGGATGCAAGGGGTACATCTGTCCCCGCGGGCAGTATCGGGGATGGGGAGCGCCAACTTGATGTTACATAATTAGGAATTATGGTTTACATTTTGTCATGAGGGGGGTGCGAAAACCGACTTTTACCCCGGACGCTGAAAACCCTAGCTACGCCTCTGACTTTACATTTCAGTTAACCCGGCATGGCAAAGTAGTTAAAACACTGGACTTGAAATGTGAGGGCTGAGGGTACATAGCTCTATGTATGTATGTCGCCGTGTATACATGTACATCATATGAATCGCGTGTGTGTTTCTTATAGCAAAGCCACATCGGGCTCAGCCCAGCGAGGGGAATCGAACCCCTGATTTTAGCGTTGTAAATCCTGAGACATACCGCTGTACTAGCGGGGGGCCAACTGAATCGCAATGTCTTGTGGATATTTGAAAGGTGATAATTCGTTACAAGAGTTGTACTTTCTAAACAATATCGTGTTTTATCATTTATCTCAGTTGATGGGTACAAGAAACTAGGAACTATAGTTTTTATGTACTACATTCTGTATAATATGTACACCTAAGATTTCTAACAATATGTGTAAAGCAATGAATCATTTTTGAAAGGTTTAAAGGGGGCCCTTGTCCAGTAATGTTACAAATAATACACATATTTTCTTATGTTGGAATATGAATCATAGAACGAATTTAGCTTGAACTGTAATTGTTTATTGAGAATTATAAAAAAAGCCTTGCGATAAAGTTGTGTTTAATTATCACTTATCCAAAAATAATATCAGATCTATATTAAAATTCTAATATTACTTTACATTCCTACACTTAATAGTTGAACCAATAGTTTTTCTTAGGTTACTTGCGTGCCGTTGAAAATGCCTCCGAAGTATTAATTTGAGCTACAGCCAAAGAGAAATGAGCTCTTATTCTTCACACACTACCTAACTTTAATTCTAAAGACAAATTGTTAACAAGTTTATTCCGGGTAGTTCTTTATGACATGTGTGAAACTTTGCACATTCACTGTTTAACATCCAAAGTCTGCATAGGCGAAATCCACTCTCACTAGTTGAAGTTTACCGTCACTCAACGTCAATAACGAGTATGCCCCCCGTGAGCATCAATAACTGCTTGGCATCTCCTGCCCATAGAAGCGATGAGATGACGAATCACATCCTGTGGTATGGCTGTCCACTCAGCCTGCAAAGCTGCTGCAAGCTGAGGTAGAGTCTGCGGTTGTTGTTGTCGCAGACGTCGGTCCAACTCGTCCCAAAGATGTTCGATGGGGTTTAAATCTGGTGATCTGGAACGCAAGGGAAGAACGTTGATGTTGTGGTATCTCAAGAACACAGTGGTAAGTCGGGCTATGTGAGGACGGGCGTTGTCATGTTGAAAAACGTCGTTGACGTTCACCATAATGGGTTGCACATGGGGCCTAAAATCTTGTCGACGGTTGCGTACGGTCTGATTGGAAATCCTACGCAGCCCTAGTGTGGTTGAGGCAGTAGACGTCGCAGTGGTGGTCCTATTCCGAAGGTGCCATAACCGGATCTAGCGAGCTTGTGCTGGCGTGGTCACACGAGGTCTGCCAGATCGTGGACGATCACGAGTTGATCCATGTTGTTGGTGACGATTCCATAGCCTTGTGATGGTGCTTGGGTGGACATTCACAGCTCTGGCAACATCTGATCGAGATTCGCCTTCTTCCAAACGACAAATGGCGTTGTTGCGTTGTGCTTCAGTCAGTCTTGGCCTAACTGTATTGCGTGTCGGTGGCTTAACACTGAACTATGGAAACTGAGAACCCGTCACTTTTATATGGATTTTGCACATGTTGCACTTGCAGAACATGCAGATCTCTCAAACAAGTATATTGGACACGAATGCGTTTTGGCGAAAAATCCGTTATTTTCATCCGTTTCCAAAGTGCACAACTTTTATTGTCATTTTGGTCTGACAATCAGTGCCTTAACACGTGTAACATCACATATTCTGAGCTTGTAACGTTATTACATATATTTGTCTTTAAAATAAAAATACCCCTTTTGCGTTTCTTTTTTTGAAGAGTATATAAAGAGAATATTAATACTGAAGAGTTAGTAAAATCAAACAAAAGGACTACGTTAAGAACACTAAATCTAAGTATCTTGCCAACGTTAGTTTGTTATAACTAAAAACAAGCCGAAACAAAAATGAAAAAAGCTGCACCAATTAGAAGGATCCCAGGAAACATACTTATATATATCCCTTTTATATACTTTTATATCCCTTATAAGGGATATAAAATGTACTCTAGGTTTTGGTGGTGCCTGCGGAAGTAGGACCCACATTGCTGTGGAGATACACCGTCTATTACTCTTAACCTCCATTCGTCAGTCTCATATAAAAAATAAAATAAAGGAATAACAATAGAAATAAAAATAATAGAAAGAGAAATTAGGAGTGCAAGATGTGGGTGCTCAAGCCCACAATGTCCTTCATCTATATCACCCTTCACTGCTTGCAGACAGATGTGGTAAAGTGACTGCTCTCTAGAGTTCAAAAGAAGAAGAAAAATAAAAATAAATAAAAATTAAATGGAAAAATCAATAAAAGTAATATATAAAATATAAAAATAAACTTACCTATTGAAGTTAGCATTCCAGGCCCCGTTATGGTACTAAGGCACTAACTGGCAGCCCAGTAAACGAATATACTGTATACTGAGATGAAGGGTTTCAACCAGTTATCTGAACCAACTAGTATAACTCCCAACCACCATCTATTTATCTAATGTAATTATGAATTTTAAACAAGCCTTTATATGCGATAAGGTGTTCATCCGTATAAAGTTGTTAAATGACCTAATTCACAAGTAAAAATAGTTATCATAAATTTTTGGTAAAATAACTGTATGTATTAAATAGTGTATTAAATAAGTATAAATAAAAAATAAAGAATTTTTACTATAATAATTTATTAAATAAATGAAAAGAATAAATATAAACAAATATAAACTATGTTATTGTTACTCCTTCAGGTTAGCTTTTTTATTAAACAAATTACTTCATCTATTTTGCAAATATCTTTATCGCTTTAGGAGAAGAACACTTTAAAACATCACACTGTCTCCCCCATGCTTCATGGAAGGTGATATGCATTGAGATAAGTATCTTTGACCTTTCTTCCACAGGCCGTACAACCTACGCTTTGAACCATAATACCAATTTCCAATCATCAACAGTCCAGTTTTTGCATACATTAGCAAAGTTAAGTCTCTTGGTAATATTTGGAGATAGAAGTGAAGGTTCTTAAACTCCTACATGACCAAATATTTCTTTCTCGTTGAGTCTTCTCGACACTGTAGACTTGGACACTTTCCTGCCATTTGATACATGGTCGTTTATCTCATGCTTGAGATCAGTGACAATCTTCCTTCTGTTCCGAAGACTGTATAAACGAAGATATTTGATATCATTATCATTTAGTTTATATTTTCTGCCTCTTTCTTACATATTTTCAACTTTACCTGTCTCGGCCTCACGATCTAGGGTGTACTTGACAGTGTTTCAAGATCATTTCAAGTCTGCAATAATTTATAATAAAGTCCATCTAGTGTCACGTATGGCTTTTATGCGAATTATCTGCTGTACTGACAATTCTCTATGCTCTTTGGGCCGTGGTTTGAGAACAAAACTTAATATGTGGTGTTAAACACTGTTTCTATTAAGATGTATTTGTGGAGTACTATTAAACTGACTTCTTCTAGCACATACCACTACCATGTTAACTTCTTTCTATATAGTTATGCATAAGGTGTTAGGATAGTTATTTCAGATCTTAAACGAGAATTCCCACATTCATTGTTATTATCATACATATACATACGTGTGGGTGTCATTATTAATGTTATATTACTCTGAAGTTAAATAGTTACCTGTTGTGTGTTATGTTGTTGATTCCTTCTTTATTGTTGTACAATATGCATGCTAATTACTGTAATCGTTGATGACCATTGTTAAGCTCAAATATACACAAAGAATTATTTGTTCTCTACCCACCATAATTATCAAAGTTTTAGCTGTAGAAACCTACATATTACTGCTAGGCCACCAGGGTAGGGGTTCACTTACTGTGATAAATATCTTTGTCATCTGGGTCACAGCCATAAAGTTTAGATCGTTATGTGTTCTATATCAGTGGCGTAAGTGCATTCAAAGTCAGATGGCTGCAAAGTATGTGCATATTGCATCGCATTTTAAGAGTTTATAAAAAATATGACAGCTTAACTTTCCATAAATGTATTTCATCAACGTAGTGTTCAATTCCGCTTGGGCCTGGCATGGCCGAGCGCGTTAAGGCGTGCACTCGTAATCCGAGGGTCGCGGGTTCGCGCCCGCGTTGCGTTTAATATGCTCGCCCTCCCAGCCGTGGGGGCGTATAATGTCAATCCCACTCTTCGTTGGTAAAAGAGTAGCCCAAGAGTTGGCGGTGGGTGGCGATAACTACCTGTCTTCCCTCTGGTCTTACACTGCAAAATTAGGGACGGCTAGTACAGATAGCCCTCGAGTAGCTTTGTGCGAAATTCCAAAACAAACAATAAACCAATTCCGCTTTATATGTAATTGAAGTTTTGCTTGATTCTTTTTATTTATTGTATCTACTGAGAAAATGTAGGCTTTCATGTTGTTAAAAATATTTGTAGCCTAAGTTTCTCTTTTAGTTCATATCAGCTGAAATATTTCATGAGTTAGGTACTTCTAAAAGCAAACTAGCTTAATTTTACTGATAAATAAAATCTAAGGCGATTGTTTTGAACTCTTCCAAAATCTAGAGAAAGATTACTGCCGAAACTAAGTTGAATGGATGATAATTGTCTGTTGTAGAAACACAGGTGTAGAGGACAACGTTTCGAAGTCCTTCGCCTTTCGTCTCGCGGTCTGTATAAAATAAAATTGTCACTCATTTCGCTGTCTGTAGAACTAATAGATAGTAATTCATCAGAGTAATTTTTAAGTAGATCAATAATTCATCATTGGCTTATTCTTAAAAATACAGTTTTTTGTCTACTGATATGAGTTAACTCTGTGTAGAATTTTTATTTGAAAGTGTATATACAGTTTCTAGCCACATCGTACAAGAAAAAAACTACATAATACTTGGGAAAGAATGATGACTAACTCCGTTAAAGAGGAAAAGTATAATTGAAATAAATTACATAGCCACAGAACATAAGTAAATTTCATTTATTATTAACACAATTATTGCAAGAAGAAATCAATCCATTTTACTAGTGTCGCTTAGTTTTTAACGTTTTAACAAGAGGTGATGGAGAAGGATACATAAATGTCAGGGGCGCAAAGCGAAACACAAAGTACATATCATATAATCACATGTGAGAAGTGACAGGAAAATGCAACAACGTAAAAACAATGCACCTGTTTTTAACAGTCTTTTCATCTTTTTATTAGTTTGTATGCAAATCTTTGCATTTAACACGAAGAACTTTCAAAGCCCTCTTTGTTTCATATTTAAGGGTCCCACGAAAAAAAACAAACGGAAAATTTAAACATAGGCCCTTGTTTTGAGTTATCCTTCACACGTCTCTGTCAATATTTATATAAATTCATGGATATGGTCCTGAAAACTCTTAAAATACGTTTGACTAAGCTATCAGCGGTTTCAATTTCAACGTTTAAAAAATCTAAAAATAGATCATTTTTTTATAAATGCCCTAAAATGTTACTACCAGTTTTCAATTTCAAATAAATCGACTCAGCTAAGCCTGAAAGTCCAAATTCTCTTGTTTCAAAAGATTTTGGGCTGCCCATCGCTCCTCTTTTAAACAATGCTCCCTTCGTTTGTATTCTGTAGGGGTCAAGAACCTTTAAGCAAACTCTAATTAATTTCATCATATACTGATGGAGTAAAATATCAAGTATATATAGATACATGACTGTAACATAATAACACAGACCTGTATAATACGTCTTTACATAATAAGTATTTTGAATATTATTATCAATAAGCACGATGGGACATTAGTCCAGTATGTATGTATTCAATCCATGATCTTTTCTGTTTCTTTATCAATGACTGTGTTCCGAATTCAACTCTCTGTTAGAGAGATTTAAAATGTTAGTAAAATTTACAAATGGTGGGCCTTTGATTACTGGAGAGTGATTGTATAAATTTCGTATACTGATTGAAAGTTTGTTATTGCGTTGTTTGCAGTACTCGTTAATTGGTGTCTAAACTTATCAATTTTTGTTTGAACTGTTATTCTTAATAATAACTCTAAGAGCAAAAGAACTTAGAAGTTTGCATACCTGCTAAACATTTTTGAATTTGTAAGCTGGTTAATTTAAACAAGGTAAGTGTAGTTAAATTTTAAAAAATCAACAAATTCCAGCTACTTTACAATAGTATAATTTACATTTTTATTTAAAGCCAAACTTTATAGACAATGCTAGTAGTAGTACTTAGTAGAGATAGTTAATTGTACTGTTACAAAATATTATCATAAGTATTAACATGTATAATTAAATATTTGTGTATATATCATGTGTAAGTGTATGCGTATATACATATATATATATATATATATACAACCATAAAATACTCAAGCCACAAACCAAAACACATTAACATGATTTTTTTAAAATACACTGCACTTTTTTTTTTTTAAAGAGATTCTATGGTACAAGCTACAACGTGGTATTATAAAATGTATCCTAGGTTTTGGAGGTGACCAAGAAATAGAACCCACATTAAGGTGGGGATACACTGTCTATCAGTCTTAACCTCCAATTCGCAAGTCTTACATAAGAAATCTATAAATTAGGAAAGCAAGATGTGGGTGCTCAAGCCCACATTGTCCCACATCTATATCACACTTCACTGCCTGCAGACAGTTGTAGGAAGATGACTGCTCTCCCAAGTTAGAATAAGAAAAAGATAAAGATGAGGAAAAATAAATAAAAATGAAAATAAGGTAATGCTATTACCAATATTCAGATATTGTAAAATTTGTAATAAATTACACTGCTTTATTAATAATGTTGATATACTAATACGAAAATTAATATCTAATGGATTTAAGAGAAAAATAGATAAAATTAAATTATTCTGTAATAAATACAAAGAAAATAAAATAAGAGAAATTCTGTTAAACATTAAAAATTTTAGTTAAAATAAAGTCATCTAAGAACTTGACATTACTTTATGCGGATATACACCAACGAATAGTGGGATTGACTATCACATTATAATGCCCACACACTTGAAAGGGTAAGCATATTTGTTGCATCAAAGATTCGAACCTGCGACTCTCAGATTACGGGTCTAACGCCTTAACCAACCTGGACATGCCGGGCCACCTGACATCTGAAGGAATCAACATTTACCTACATGTTGGCGAAATGTTTTTCAGAAAGTTTCAATAGAGTAATGTCATGGAGAAATATACATCTATACCCGTGTCTGTTTATCCATCTATCTGTATTATACTATTTATAGAAGAAACGTTTATACATTTCTAGTAAGTAATGTACATTACACCTACTTCAGCTCAAATAAACATTTCCTGTTTGAAGTTGTATTTTTAACTGATCATCCTATAAAGCTTTGTTTTTTTATTAAATGAGGGATTATGCATATGTTATTGTTTAAAATTAATGAATGCTCTACATAACTTCTCATAATTCAACATAAAATGTTTATTTACAATGTATATATGCACACAAAGCTAAATAATTATGACTGTAATTTTCTTAGCAGTTAAACGAATTACTAATTATAAAAAAACCACTTGCCAATGGAAATTCGCATTTGAAAATGACTTTCTTTGTAATTTATTACTTTTAATATTTTGTTATTGTGTTTTCTGTTTAAATACATGTTAAACATTGCGGTAGGAACTTGAGAAAGAAATTCTGAATTTATGAAATCTCAAAGCTAATTGTGAATGCATATAAAGCACTAAAGGTGCATTTCATATCACTTTCATACCAATTAAAAAAGAAGTGACATTTTTAGAAATAAGGTAAATCTAACCCGTGAGGTTTAATGAACACTTAATAGTACACAGCTTTCCTTGTATCTTTATCTCTGTAGATTTTTTGATGAAATAAACTGTAAATTGAAGCACATTAGATCAGAAATCAAGAAAGCATTTGGATAGAGTTATGGTAGAGGTTGCTTTTGAAGAACAGGAGAAGAGTGTTTTTAAAGGTTTATAGTAGTGAAAAAGAATCGAACAACAGAGGCATTTTCAGTCAACATTCAGGTATCAGCCTCTAATAGATTTTAACATTTGTCTGCTTCAAACAAGGAAGAAATGATCAAGAGGTGTGGATAGTGAGAACATTCTTATTAAGTAAGGTGATAAAGCTGCATGAACTGGGCTGCATAGAAAAAGTATGAATAGAAAATGCTTGCTATATTCTGTAATACAAGATATTATGAAGCATTTTGACTGATTATTTGCTGAAACTAAGAAGTTTTTTTCTGTTGTGCATGTAGGAGCAACAGCATTTGAAATATTTAACTAGAAAAGCTGTTTGAAAAGTACATGTTTTTCACAGGTTTAGGGATAGATATATACATACAACCATTTCAAGAGTATTTTCACAATAAAAGTAAAAATTAATTACTTAGCAGCATCCAAGGCTTATAGAGAAGGTATTCTTCGAGCAACAGGTGTGCTGGTTGGATCTATAGGATAGTTATCATGACAAAAGTGAATCATATAATTGAGATGGTCTCTAATTATTGAGCAGGATAGGCATCAAGATGTTAAAGAAAACTAATGAAATCCATTATAAACACCGACAATTTAAACTTGCACACTGGTAAGGGAATGTTGAAAATTGAGAATAAGCAAATTGGTTAATGGCTGAGGTAATTAGAAAAGCGGAAAAAAATTATAGCATAACAAAAAAAGCTGAACAATTAGTGGAGTTTGATAATCAATTAATTGTCAAGCTCATTAATAGAATACATTCAATAAATTGAGTATTCTCATTAATTTAGCTTTAAAAAAAAATTTTGATATACATGGTTGGCAGAGAACAGATAGCCCATTGTGTAACTATGTGCTTAATAACAAACATAAGAGCATTACTTTAATTAGAGTTGGGATTATTTAAAAATAGTTATAACTGGAAATTCAAATTTCAAGTATTGAATTATATTCATGAATTTTGAAACTGATTAAGTTGAAGAAATTTCAAATAATAAAAATAATGAAACATTATCATGCAAATATTTAAGTTACTGGATAATTGTAACAGTTATAAACGAATATCTTTGTTTTCGAATATTAGATCTATTATACTGGGCAAATTCACATCACATTCATATTAATACGTTTTATGCCATCTGTTTTCAACTTAGTTGTGGATTTTTTCACCCAGACAGTATCTATCTTAAGGAGTGGGCATTATATTCTCTCATTTTCAAGGACTTTTGCCATTGAGTTCCTCCCCTATTGGATATCTTTGCCATGGAACTCATCACCAAGCTCTCCTCTTTTGGCCACCTCTACTGCATCCACAGGTTTTGATAGTTGCTGCCTTCAGCTAGGATTGGTCACACAGATATCTTTCTGTGTATCCTCCCATCTGACTGATTCATTGGGTGATTTCACTTGTTCACTCCACTCCTTTTAAAGTTCTTCTGATTGCATCCTATTCAACAGTGCAACCTTGGTTTTCCAGGTTGTAACATCTGCTTCTGTCAACACCTGTCCCTCTTCCACTTTGTTCTTCCTTTCTTTCTCAACTTTGTTTCCACATTCTACACCCCAATTTCTCTGTCCTGCATCCTTATGCCTAGCTTTTGTCAAATCCTTTGCAAGCTGAGACAGTTTCACAATTCAAGCCACCTTCTTGTTAGCTAGTTTCTTACAGCCATCTTCCATGAAACTATACTTTCAACTGTTACAATTCCATAAGTAGAAAGTCTTCTGCTGTTGGTCTGGTAACAGAGGATTTCTTACTGCTAAACCTTCTGTGACTTGTGGCAGAATGTTTTGCCTTACTCTTTGAATGTGGATCTTCAGTCTCCTTGCTTTCTGGACACTGGGTAACCACATCCCATACTCTGTTTTTCCCTATACCATAAGGTTTACACTTTCTCTGTTCTTTTCCATGCTCATGCCTTACTTTCAGATTTGAATGGCTCTAAGGCATTCTGCCCTTCTACATTATTGTGGCCCTTTGTCTTCACTTTACTTCTATCTGAATCACTTTCTTGGTCTCCTTTGTTTTATCTGCCCCTTGAAACATATTTACTTCTTCTCTTAGCCTGAGTTCACTGATGACCTGATTTGCTTGCCATTGACATTTCACATACCCTTTATCAGCATACTTAACTTCTTTCTCTGACTGACCCTTTCTTCCTAATACCTCTGTAGTTCAGAAGGGTTAGTCATCCTTTTCTTCTCCCCTTGACTATATTCAGATATACTCCTGTGTCTGGGTCAAGGCCATTCATTGTTATATAGCATCTACTGTTTTGTTTTTTTGGTTTGTGATCTTTACCTTGTACCCTGACAAACTGAGTCTGCCTTTTGTTTTATTTGACCTACCCTTCCCTGCCTTCTTCCTTCCATATCCTTTCCTCCCATTAGATCCACCATCTCAACTTTTCTTTTGCTGATAAATTTCTATATACATGGAAGTGATTAAAGAACAAATAAGATGAAATAATTTAAATGATAGAAACATGGCTAATTATGCAAGTATACAATTTCTGTACTTCCATTAAATATTTGGGATTAAAGTTAGAAAAAATATTGTATAAGTGTAGATAAAATAAATAAAAAAGATACACTAAACTATGTGGCATCTTTTTTAAAACAGTATTGGCAACAAAACTATTAAAACTTGAGAATCAGTAGTTAGCAAGAATAACTACATATATTACAATGTTCAAATGGCTTTAAAACCACAATATTTCACCTTTATCAATCTGGATTAAAACACTATACTAAATGTTAGTGCAGCATTGCCTAGTGGCTAGTGTTTTGGATTAATAATCATAAAGGTTACGAGTTTATGGATTGCTTGCGACACATTCTTGTGTCCTTGAGTTAGAGACTTTTTTCCCCAGTGTGAAATGGATGCCAGCATGTAATTGGGAGTTAACATCCATGGAAGGAATGTGTCACTATTCTTATCCATTTGTGCCACTGATACTGAAACGAAACACTGGATCCAGTGTCCCATCTGGGTTTCAGAAGGATTTGACTTTTGACTTGACTGAATAATATCAATAACATGTACAGATATTAACTTTAATAACAGTCAATATATTATGACTTAAAAACAAATATCCACAAAATCTTACATCAAATATATAATATACAAAACCCTACATTTTTTACAATACTGTAATACATCCAAAAAACTTCGTCTCTAGTCTCAAGCTAGTTTATTTCTACTCTGTTATTACTTAATTTTTATGTAACTAAAAATTAATTAATATAACTGATGTTAAAATTACTTTAAAATCTTTTGAAGTATATCTTAGGAAATAAATATCGAGAGATATGTAAAAAATAACATCATACAGGGTGGATAAACAATATGGGTATCCTCTTACTTAAAGTCCAATTTAATAACTTAATCTTTTGCACTTTAATAATGATTGTAGCAAATTGTTGAAAGTTTGCTGAGGTCATCCCTAATATGATAAGGAATGTGTTACATAACACATGAAGATCTCCCATCTTATGTCATGTAAAAGACAATAGACAGACATTTTTATTATTATTAATTAAATACTGGTTGTCACCATGCAGTAAAATTCCTACTTATATGTACATTGTCCTTATTTGAAGGGGATACCCATAATTTTTTACCCACCCTGTAGCATGTAGTTACATAAAATATTTAAAGGTTAAAATACAAAAAAAGCATTATATTATTACTGCTTACCTGTATTAAAATAAAGTTGGCAACAAAACTTTGAAAATATTGAGAATGCACAAAAATATATATTCAAAAAAACATGGAAATAAAATTAAAGCATGTTGAGTTTCCAAAAACTATAAATCTAAAATGTTAGTATACATGCGTTATTCAGCTGAACTTGAAAAACTTTTTGTTGTTGTTGTAGGTATGTAAGTAATCCATCTTAATTGGAAAACTTCTTAAAAAGTAATTTGTAGAAATAAACTGCTAAATCAGTTCAGTACTACCAGTAGCTTGGGTAAATATTTCTCTTGTCAGTGATAATCCTTCAGACACTGAAGAAATAAAAAGAAAATACATACAGTAAGAAATTAGTGTTTAAGGAAAAAACTTCAACACTGTGTACAAGATTCCAATTAAGAACTATACAATTTCTATTTTCTATTAACACTCAGTAACTGTCATGGATAAAACTGTGTCTTTAATTGGCTACTGAGCTCTCAGGCAGAAAAGACAGGTTTAACATTGTTGACTAGTTTCATATTTTCTCTTGTTGATTTTTGAAGCTGACTTTTTTGATACCTACATTAACATTTACTTGCATTAACAATTTGAACATTAGTCAAAGGTGTAGTCAAACATTCAGAAACCATAGAAGACTCTCTCTGATTATGAGGGACTGATAGTGGTGGTAGTGGAGGCTGTCTTTTTTTCAGTTGGAAAATCTGTTAAAGTACAAAGAAAAAATATTATAAAAATTGAAATTATCCTGTTGAAGTCAATCATTATCAACAAAGTTAATTAAAATAATCTTCCATTAAAATGAATGTAAAAATTTTACAATAACTATGTCTTTGTTGTAACCTTTCCTATTAGAAAACAACATTACTTATGATAACATGCATGCATGACAATCATGGTTAATGTATGAACATACTGATTTGTATAATTATCCTTTTTTACCCATAGGTTTTACCTCTTTTTGACAAACCACCCAGAAATCTAAAATTATTGCACATTATTTAAGAAGCCCATAATATTTGAGGTCATAAAAATAACTTTTATGATTAACAAGTTTAAATAGGTACTTAAGTATCTCAGCATTGGGCTGAGTACATTAGTACTGAAAAGCAGTTTCTCTCTTTTGCTAAGCAGATATATCAAATGAGCACAAGAAAATATTTTAAATATACTTCTTGCTCCTATTTTATCTTTTAAGTTTAATTAACAGCCACAATAAATCAAAAGTCAGTTGTCTAATTACAAATGATTCTCTACCATGTGACATTTATGTAAATAAAAACCAAATACATACTACACTCATAGAGCCATGTAACTACTAAAATTGCAAATAGCTTGTAAAATCACTAACTGCCACTCCTGATATATATACATATATGCATACACACATGTACACACAACATAAGCACTAAGTTAGAGGGGTCAAAGGGAATTTGAGCAAAGAATATTTATCTTGAGGGCATTACCTTCTAAAAAAAAAGTCTTACAGGATATGCATCCAGTATTTTAATATATTTGCAATTCAATCAGTTTCCATGAATTGACATAATGCAAGTAGTGTGGTCATATTATTTAAATGGTAGCATGGTTAAAGAAAATCCACAGTAAATCAAACAGACTACCAGAAGTCTTGATACTAGAGAAACTACATTTCACACATTCAAGCATTCTATTCAGTCTTGCATTGTCTTTTGATAGGAAAACTTATAGAAGGTCAGGAAGATGTCTAGCTTAAAATGACTTCAGAAGGTGCTGGAATGAAGCAGGCTTTAGATTAAATTACCTCAAATATTATTCTTTGCATAAAATTCTTGTTGTTTTGCAGTAGATTTGATGATCAGAATCTCATATGAAGAAAATGAGATTATTTGTTACCATATTTAATGTTTTATATTTATGTTCAGAAACTGAAATCACCTTAACACCAGAATCTTTTTCATTCCTTTTTTGTAATATTGATGCAAAATCTTGTGACTAATAGTGATAAGTGTAATAGTTAAAATTTTTGTACTCAGTTTTTGTTTTTAAGTCCAAAAAATTATGTATATATATAGTATGTTAGAATAAACCATTAATTACTAGTTAATAAGTTTATTAAAGTACTCAAACTTAAAGTAATTGACTTACTTTGGCTGGAATAGGTTTATGGTGTATTTTCAAAATAATCAGGTGAAGGTAATTCAAAGATTTCATGGAATCTCTTTTTAAATTTTGATTCAAAACCATCTGTAATGAATTTCAAATAATTATACAACAAAAAACTCACATAAATTTAAAACAGCATAAAAATGCTTTCAACATTTACCACTACTGAAAAAAACTTTTAACATTTATTTTAACATCATTACATGGACTCAAAAATGAATCACACAATTTGATAAAGGATTCAAGTAATTTCATATTTTCTCAAGTTATATTTGTAATAACTGACAGTGACATCAGTTACACGATAAATTAGTATCTCAGATACAAGTTGGTAATAAGCATTGTTTTTCGTTGTTATTCTTGTCAATTGTTAGTTTTAATGATTAATTTTAGATATTTAAGCTGTTAATACACTAAATATATTGAAGAAAGTGTTATGCAGAAGTAAATGTATGTACCTACATACTAAATTACATCACATAATAAAACTAATACTTACAATCAACAATACCAGACATCTACAATTACATACACAAATTAGGCCTAGATTTATGCATGTTCAAGTATGACAGAGTAAAATAAGTGCTTTTTCAGTTTTTTATCAAATTTTATACTTGATTTTACATAAGCATCTGACAAAGATACTGCTCAATGTTAATCTCATTGGTTAAAGAGTATGTTTATATCAGGCAAACACTATTTCCTTTTATTCTGAAAATTTTGTATTGTTTTCTTAGTGTATGGATTTAGGCCTAACCTAAATATCCCAAGTTGCCCAAATCTCATTAGATATTATTGAGATTACTACTAAACATATTGTTAACAGCAATGATAACAAACTGATGAATCAAAACATTAAATCTAATCATTGCAAGGAAGAAAAGCACAAAAAATTACCCACATTTTATTGGGTTAATTTCAGTTCTGATCTGTATAAGCAATTTGCTCTAGTCAGAAGTGACATATCTAGAGCCTTTCAAAAAACTTTCTTTAATGTAGATTTACTTATTTTTATAATATTATGCTTTTCAAGCACTGAGATTTATCTCTTTGCACAAATAGTTTGATGATGAATTTTCTTGGAAAACTTTAATGAAGATGTTATTAAAGTTGTATATAAAATCACAGATGGCACCAGAAAGCCACACTCAGAGAAACCAATGTTAATTTGACCAGAAATACTACCATTGATACGTACATATACATATACATCTGTCATGCTCCACTTAAATGAAAGTGATCCTCTATATTTAAGCAGAGGTGTAAACTACATTTGTAAAATAAATGCCTGCTCTAATATTAAAGCATGAAAGATTTACCTACACCTTATCAATTAAGCTCATAACAAAAGAACAAAGCATTGGTATCAGTTTTGTATTAAGTAATTATCACTTAATTTTTTCATATATACTTCATCCATGAAACAACTATGGAAATTAAATTTTAAATTTCATAAAAATGAAAAATGAATGTAGCTAAACATTAGAGATTATGATACAAGATAAAAACAGTCAAAATTTAATCTAACAATCCTGCTCAAATGGGTGCATCTTGCCTGTAGGGCAATTTATTCCATAGAATTAAAAAATATTATAGAAAAATTTTGTAATCATTCTTTCATATTATACAAGAAAATCAGTTAAAAATGTATTCAATAAATATTTATTTATAATTTTATATATGTTTTTTAATTATAAATTTTGATTTTAGATTGAAATTATTGTGTTTCAAATGAAAAGGTTAGTGTTTGTGAATTTTCTGAATTTTTTCTGAACATAATAGAACTCTTGGAGCCACCTAAAAAGAAATTCAAAATAGTTTTTTTACAAAAAAAAATAATTTTACTTATTAAGTCTTAATAATTGGTGGCAGATCAAATTAAAGATTGTTTCACATTTATTTTCAGTATTTTAAAATGGTTTGTTGGCCTCATGATTTACAAGGGTAAATTAAAGAACTAATACTCGTATTCTTAAATTGGTATATAAACATATTGTGGTGAATAAAAAAAACAAAAAAAAAACATAAAAACTTTGTGTAGTTTTATTAATTTTCATCAATCACTGTTTCTCCACCTTGTTATGAAGTCACAGGTTAGTGGTCCAAATATGTTATAAAAGTTTTTTTCTCTTTCATTCTCTTCAAATGAATAAGGTTATATAGCATTCCAGTTCGGCAGAATTTGAAACAAAATGATAAAAGCTCTCTTGGTGATGTTGCTACTTCTTTTATTTGTTTAAAGCTTGCATTATCATCTTATACTTTATTTGCAATTATGACAAGAAATGTTTTTATAGAACAAGAAGAGGTAAGCATAATTAAACAATTTTGTCATTGGATGCATTAAGTTTCATTTTGCCAACATGGCCACAGCATTAGGTTGTGATTACATTACACTTTATTGGCCTAAATAATTGCATGAAAGAGCAAATAAGATAACTGAAAATAAATTTAAATATATAATAAAATTAAAATTTGATACATAAATTAAATCTTGCAATTTACAACTTCAAAAAAGTCAGCTCCTTAATAATTTTGGTATTGTAAAAAAGCTACTTTTATTATACACTAATGATCATAAAAACAGTGCAACACTATATGATGTTAACTGGATAAACACAAAGACTTGCAGTTTTATAAAATAAAAATTGTATACAGAAATTTTAGAAGGATGTAGAGTTGACTGATTGTATTGAATTAAGCACAAAGCTATGCAATGGACTATCTGTGTTCTGACCACCACAGGAATCTAAAACCAGCTTCTAGCTGTTTGAGTTTACAGACATACTGCTGTGCCACTGGAGGGTAGGAAGCAAAGAAATAAAAATCATCAACTGAAATTTACAATAAAGGTAAGCATTTTTGTGTTATAAAGAATATTACACTGATTTCTCTTTTCAATTTTTCAAAATTGTAAATTCATAACAGTATTGTATCTGAAAAATATGATGCTTTACTTGCAGAAACTACATAATCTACAGGAAATTCACTGATTTTATACAGTAGTTCTTTTTCTGCAATGCAACAAACCAGACAATAAGACAAGTGTATTGAAACATTAGGCACTTAGGATATAAGAACTAACAGCAAAATCACAATATATATCTAGAGATCAGCCCAGTTATATACTAATGTTGATGACTTGTAAATAAATAATTGAAAATGTACTGATGACTTTCAAATATAGCAGAGATTATGGGTACATATTAATAAGAATAACTAAATGTTAATTTAGTGGCTGAAAAACTTCATCTTACTCATTATTTTTGTTTTTTGGGTTTCGTAACTTATGGTTAATAAGATTTTACTATTATCTGACGTTTATAGATTCTAAGTTTAATATGTTTAAATCATATTGAGATAAAAGAACATAACTGGGGCAATGGCATTATTCAAGTTATACAAAGTAATAAATTGGCTCTATCACAAACTTTGCTATATATATAAAAATAAAGAAATGAAAAAAAAGTCTTAAAATTCTGATGAAATATTGCCAGATGTCTCTTATTTCAGTTCTAGATTTTAAACCATGGTGCACCCTAATGCAGTGTAATAATGTTTCATAAAAACATGTAAAGGTAACAGTTAAGTAAATATAAAACTTACCAATCTTCACATAGTTTTTTGAGCAAGTGGAGAAGGAGGGTGCACATTTAGTAGTGGTGGAAAGTTCTTTGCATAAGAAGATGATGCACTTATGTTTAGAGGCGGAAGTGGTGGTACAACAGCTGATGACCTTGAAGGTGGAAGTGGAGGGGTAGGACAACTAGTAGAGGGTGCAGCTTTGGCAACAGTTGTAGTTGATACTGGAAATGAGGCAATTTCCTGTTTTCTAGAAGCAGGCATAACACCTCTTGAATTTGACTTATGCTTAAGTTCACCAAGACCCTGACACACCCTACTATAACTCTGATTCTGTGAAGAGAAGTGTGGTGAGGCTTGTTTCTTTGTGGTTAAAACTGTTTTCTGAGATGTAATATTAAAATGTGATTTAGGTTCATTCTTAATGTTTTGAGCTTTTATATCTTGCTCTCTTACTAAACTGACAGGTTTTAATGTATTTAGTGAGATTTAGTGAGGGTGGGCTGTGGGTTTTTAGGAGGAGGAGGAGGTGATGGTCTTGGAAGACTTTCTCTCTTTATTCTTTGATTTAAACCAACTGGTACTGTAGGAGGCTTTTTTGATAGAGAACAGCACTTCTTGTCAGTCAAGTAATTATAATTTATACTGCTTGATTTCTGTGATGGGGCAGGGGGAGAATTAGGTGGTGAATGTAAACCATTTGGGAATGGACACTTTTGATTTAGTCCTGTTGCATGATTGGCTGTATGAGCATTACTTTTTTTATCAATAGTTGAAGATTTAGTTAAGACTTGTTGATGTGACTTCAGTGGGCTAGGAGAACAGTTCACAGCTCTTTTCTTTAAAGACTTGTTTAATGGTGGTTGTTGGTCACCAGAGTTTTTAGTTAGTCTTCCTTTTGAAACTAAATAAAAAAATTCATGTAATGTTGCTTAAACAAGAAGGAAAGTTAAATGCATTACCCAGATTTTAAAAAAATGTAACATAAGCAAAATAAAAGTAATTTCGATTTATCTTCTAAAATTAGAAAAGCTACAATTTTTCTCACATTTTCTTAATGATGTTTATTCGACAAATTGTAACTGTAAAATAACATTTTACACATGTGATGCCATCAAAGGGTTAATATTTCCTGTTCCTTACAGATTTCATTGCATTGATGTTTCAAGTTCCATGTTCAATTCATGCTTTTGTTTAATAAACAACGTACTAACCAATTACTTTTGTGCAGATGTTTTGTAAAGATTTAAAAATCACGAGATACAATCAACCCAGAATCACTCAATCAGCATAAAAATACTTCTTCTAAACAAATCTGTAAATGGACAGTAACAAGTAACAATCAAGAACTTATGTTATTATCTGTTTCAGCAGCTTCCTGGTGGCACATTGTAAAACTTGTTAACTTGATAACAAGTAAAATTATACATTCTATGACACAGAATAACAACTCCCAATGACTGGAAAACAGTGTTTAGTAAATTCTGAGGCAAGCATTCCAAAACCCTTCAGCTCAAAGCCTTCCCTTGTCTTAAATGTCTTGTCTGAGAAGCACTATGTAATAATTTAATAGAAATTTTAAACAGTCACTACAAGATACCTCACTTTCGTTGCAAGTTGTACCTTTAAATAAATAAAAAAATCTCAAGTGTAAACAATGTTGTGTTGTTTATGTACTCCTACTTGCTGTAAAAAAATAATGTTCTTCATTGAATTACTGCTTTAACCATCATCAGAAACATTTTAAAGAGAATATTTCTGCAAATATTGACCCTCCTCCCCCTTCCTATAACAACCTGGCAGCCCTCTTTTGACCTGCAGATGAAAGTTTGGGATCCATTGCTATAGAAAATTTAAATGACTTAGTCATATATTTGTTATTGATAACTACAAATGCAGAAACAGTTTCATTATTTTATGAGCATCCTGTAAAAAATTTTGTTATAATATTGTCATACTTAATACCAATACAACTCTTACTAGATTTGCAAGCATAACACTTGTTCTTCTGGAGTTTGTGCAGAAATATTGATTGGTAAACTTCTCTCTGCAGTACAAAAGCATTTTCAACTGCTGCAGAAAACTGGCAGCTAAATTAAATTGTTTGTAAAATAACATTTAAAAAATCTCAACTTAAACTCAGAACTTTTGTTAGCCTGAATATAATTTTGTAACATCCAGAGTTAGAATAATTTTGGTAATAAACACATTATTTGAAATGTACACCCACACCATATATCATCACTGAAACACCAAAATGAATCATTAGAAGTCTACACTATAATTTTCTATTCTCAGCAAAACATGAGTGATTATGTGGCATGTTTCTTACTTTATGTACAGGTTGTTCAACATCTGAAAGATAGGTCTTGGTTTTTAATTAAATTTTCGAAATTTATTCAATTAATGTATGGTTATAAAACTCATTATGTCATTTGAAGGTACAAAGAAAAGTTTTGACACATAATTTACTTACTGCTCTCCAAACACTGCAAACATGTGTCTTTAGGTAACTCGAGAAACAATCATGTCATTTAAGATATTTGTAATGCTTGCAGTTTTATCTTTACATTACCTCTTTGACTTAGTTATCAGCAATTTTAGAAATGTTTAGGAACAATGTACAAACACAAGTTCATGTTGCTTAGATTTTTAAGTTATTTTGTGGCCAAATCATTAGAATTTAGAAATCTGTCAGCTTACCAGGTCCTTTTAAATCTATGACAGTACAAAGATTAATGAAAGAGATTTAAGCAACATACACAGTCATCTCTGTCTGATCAACTCAACTGTCTTATTGTAGTTTGGTGAGTATAATAAACATAGATTTTTTTTATTACCTTTACTTATAATCATTGTTCAGAACTGTTATTTAAAAGCACACCAAACAAAGTTTCAGAGTGATGCTGAGAAATGCATATTGTAAATTGAGGAATGTTAGCATGAAGTCTGTTAGCCTGTGCCACTTTGGTCATTTTTGTTTATTTATAATTAAGCCCAAAGCTACACAATGGACTATCTGTGCTCTGCCCATCACAGGTATCAAAACCCAGTTTCTAGAGGTGTACATCTGCAGAGATATCATTGTGCCTCTCAGAGTTGGTCATTTATGTTAACATTTATTAGAATTTCTATTTTAGATTCCAAATGTAAAGAACACATCTAATACTTGTTAATGTTTAACTGAATCTTTTACATTTGTTTTGCATTGATTTCTTATTTTTAGCCGCGTTTCATCACATTCCTACAAATATCACATTTTCTAAAACCCCACTCTAACATACACATAAATTTATTCTATATTTTATAAAATATTAACACATTTCACACAAAAATCAGTTGTTTCACTTTTTGAAATCCTTTTCTTACATACATGTACATTTTTCTCTGCAACATAACATTGCCAAAAGTAGAAAAAAAACTACATGTATCATTACATGAAATTGAAACTTTAATACATAAGAGGCAAATAAATCAGAACTCACACATAGTTTTGATGGAAATATAACTGAAACTTTTCAACAAAGAGCTCAATTAATGTCTTACAAAATAATCAGTTAAGTAACACAATGACTTAATTGACTAGTGTTTTCCAAGATAATCAACTAATCAAAAAATAACTTTTCATCAATTATCATCCCATAGATATTAAATTTTTAAAATATTCTTAAACATCCTTATTTTAAAAGACCAAATTTTTTGTTTTGTTCCATGGACAGTAATTGTTTATCACAATAAAGATACAAACCTGCTGAAGCTGTTGTTTGAGTTCCAGTTTCTTGTAGCTTTGGTACTCCTTGAGCAAACAACCCACCAAGGCTAGCTGGAGAATTGAGTTTTTCAGAAGACTTGTGATTTGTTCCTTTACATGCTTCAAAAAATATTAAACTTCATTAGTGATGCATATATTCATGAATAAACATAACATAGAATTTTTGTACAACAAGAGACTTATTGGTCGATCTTGACTATTCCACACTCTAAATAAATTTAAAGCAAACCATTATCATTCTTATACTTTCAATGGACTAATCACACATGAGAGAGAGAAAGTTAACTATAAATCTAAATTTACTGTGCATCTACACAAAATATAAGAAGTTTTTAGTAAAATGTGCAAGTGTTATACACAAAACATCAGAAGTGACTTCTCAAGAAATGTATTGAAATTCATAATGTCAATCTGGCTTAGAATGCAGCGTAATGTTCACGTAAAGAATAAAAAGACTTTGTATATCATACAATTCAGAAATTGTATGACCTCTAGAACATCTGCAATGTTTTTCACTACCCTTGTATATTGTATCTGGTATTTACTCCACTCTCCAATGAACTCGTAATTAATAAGCAATTTATGATAAAATGAATAGTTGATAACTCTGACATCTGATACATGATACCAAGTTGAATTGCATACTATACAAGGTCTAAGCATGTGCACTTTAACCCCCATTCATGCATAAAGAGTTAAAATACTTGTAAATTAAAAGTATATTGAGAAAAGAAAGATCATGAAAGCTTTACTCACTTTCATTATAATTTATATCTGCAAAGAAAACTTTACGGTCTTAATAAGAATGTGAACTTACACTTCTGCTCCTAAACCAAGGAGGGGCATCAAAATAAGAGTAGAAATAATGTTATGTTCAATAATAATTCAAAATGCCACACAAAACACATCTAGCACCAAATACTGGTTTATCAATAAGTACTTTGTCTTATGTTATATGTAGAATACTAAACACAAATCACCTTAGAAATGTCTCTCCATTGCATAAAGTAGATCATTAGCTGTGGATGCTTATAACTGCATAAAGTAGCCATGTCCATCATTTCATTTATTTGCATGTTTTACTTGAAATAAATATAGAATATTGTAAAGAATGTTTATGGTTATGTTTTTTTTTTATATACATAGATGTGCAAAGATGCCTGTGTAGTGGATGAGAAATTTTACCATCTTTGTAACTTTACATTTTATTGTGATACAAAAATCACTTTCACATTAAAATATACAGATCTTGGAAGTAACTAAAGCAAAAAAAATTTTCATTATTCAAAATAAAACTCATTGAAATTTCAATGTATTTTCAAACACAGTTTCTTTAATTATTTTCCAGTAATAATAATATATAAACCTTCAAAGTTCCAGATAGTTCTAACTCTTTAAATCCAAAATTGTTTTGTATGTTTTGTCAAAATTATTTTCACAATGTCATAATAATTATCACCATACCTTACAAACTTTCTATTATATTTATAAAAACTGAATAATACCACGATTTTCATTAGTTTTCAGCCAAAAATACATAAGTGTTATCAGCCACCGTAACCATATAATGAGTAAATTATGATTTTAAACTAAACATTGGCAGCATCTGCTAAGGTTTAAGGAGTTAACTTGTACACTTTTTGTATAATTTACAATTAATGAATGAGAGGTATGGTACAAAAAATATATATACAAATATTCATATAATAACTGGAAAGAAAAAAATGTAGAAAGCAAACATAATTCTGTCTCTCATAAACAAAAATGATAACACTGGTTTAAAAATGTAACTGCATAAAATCTAAAAGAAAAGTCATTATAAAGCACCTGGTTGGTTATATCTTAAACAGTTGTTAAATAAACATGTTCTTAATTTAGAGATGTGTGCTTGGGTCTCCTCTATGTTTTAAAAGAAATTTGATTGATTTACTGTTTTATGGTACAAAGCATCCAGGCTCTCTGCACCAAATGTCCAGTAAAAAGGTAGAAATAAATTAAATGCAGTAAAATACAGAAAAAGAAATGAAGGTAAAACAAAACATCATTGGAAAACAGAAAAAGCATAAAACCAATGTTGACACCTAGTCTACAATATTAAGAGAGAAAGCAGAGTAAGAGAAGTTGTAAAGGACTTTCTACAGCAAAATGGTAATGATTATAACCCAACAGGAAGACAAACAGGTAAGTACAAGAACCACCGTCAGTCACCTGAAGTTGGCCTTTCCAGTCCTGGTTCCGGGTTATGTGTCATATCAGCCATTATCAAAAGGTAAAATAATAAAAGTTTTAAAAGATGTATAACAAAATCGCAATAATGATTAGCCAAATGTCCGGTAAAAAAGTTAAAAGTAAAGTAAATATAGTAAAATTCGTAAAAGGAAATGAAGGTAAAAACAAAACAGCAATTAAAAACACAAAATGGCACAAAACAATGTTGACATCCAGTCTATAAAGTTGTAAAGGACTTTCTGTAACATAATGGTAATGATCATAACCCATCAGAAAGACTAACAGGTAAGTGCAAGAACCACTATTAGTCACCTGAAGTTGGCCTTTCCAATCCTGGTGTCGAATTATTTAATGTTCTGGCCATTTTCCAATTTCCAATTGAACTAAAGAGATTGAGACTCTGAAAAGGGAACCACAAAAATGTGTAATGAATAAATATCCAACACTTAAATGAGACTGAAAAGATTAATGGCCATTAAAAACCTAAAAACTTTATCAAGGTGGACAGTGTCACCATCACCAATAACACTGTTCAATGTTACAAACAAACCCTGGGACAAAACATGTTTAAAATGGTGCCTTCATCGAGAGTCGTAACAATGGCAAGAAAGTAAAATGTGGCTTACAGTGATTTGAGTGTTACACAAACTACACACTGGTGCAACTGTTCCAGATAAAAAAAAACAATGAGTTAAAAAACTGTGACCAATTTGTAGTCTAGTTAGAACAACTTCCTCCTTTCAAACCTTACCAGACAGCCAAAGTCCAATATGTAGTTTTATTTGAAAAAGCTTGTTGTCGCGTTGCTCACTCCAAGTGGACTGCCAGCTGGCACGGACCTGAGCCTTGAATACAGAACCATAGTCCATGTACAGAATAAGCACAGTGATGATAGTGCCAGAGCAGATAGATTTAGCTACCATGTCTGCAAGCTCCTTCCCGCAAATACCAACGTGGCCTGGTATCCAGAAAATCTGGATAGAAGATGTTAATGAGAAATGGGCCAATCAGTTTTGAATATCAGCTTCATAAGCCTTCTCAATGTCAAAGAATATTAATACAAGATGTTGGCATTTGAGAAAGGCTTCTCTGATTGATGTTTTAAGTCGAATTACGTGGTCCGTGGTGGAGTGCTATCATTGGAACCCACACTGGGTGGGCGAGAGGAGATTGTTTGATTCGAGGAAACAAACAAGACAAGCATTAACCATCCTCTCTTAGGTCTTACACAGACAGCTAGTCAAAGCAATTGAATGGTAGTTTGAAGGAATCTTAGGATCTCACCCAGGCTTAGAGAAAGGTAAGATAATGGTCTGGCATCAGGCATCAGAAAAAACATTCTCCTACGAGATCTGATTAAAGACAACTAAAAAAACATCAAGAGAAGCAGGAGAAAGATAGTGTAGTATGTCACAGTGTACATCATTAGGTCCAATAGAGGTATTGCCAGACCGATGAAGGGCCATTTTCAGTTCCACCAGTGTAAAGGGACAATTATAATCAAAGAGACGGTCAGTTCGAAAGGAAAGAGGTGAACGCTCTGCCCGAGTCTTAATAGCCAAGAAGGTGGAGGAACAAGTAAAAGTGCTAGATACCTGGCAAAAGCTTTCACCTAGAGTATCGGCGACGCTCCAGACATCAGCTACCTCTTGGCCATCAGAGAGTAAAATTGAGAGGAGGACAGAATTGTAGTGCCCACTGACCTTTCGAATCCTGTCCCATATGACTTTGGAACTGGTGGTAGAAGATATGCTAGTTGTGAACTCAATTCAAGAGTCCTTCTGGCTTTGATGTTTTACCCACCTAGCATGTGCATGGGCCTGTTGGAAAGCGATGTGGTTCAAATGTGTGAGATATCTACGGAAAGTATCGCAGGCCTGTTTTTGAGCCTTCCATGCCAAGTGGCAAGCAGGATTCTACCACGGACGAGGACACGTGGAAAACATGTCGAGGTTATAGGATTACACTGAGCAGCTGCTTGTATAATACAGTTAGTTACCGCTGCCACACAGTTCTCTATTGATGGCTGATTCATGATGGCAGGATCAAGTTCTGCGAGAGCAGTGAAAGTGGACCAGTCTGCCTGATCCAGCTTCCATCAGGGCATGTGGGTATGATGGCATTGACCACAGCAAGTCTCTCTCAAAGGTATAGGAAAGTGACCATTGCATAGTGGATTATTGTCAAACCTCCATGGAAAATGGGAGAATAATGAAAGGGAGCAAACCGAGAGATCAATAACGGTAAAGGACTGACTAGGTGCATGAAAATAAGCAGAAAAATCAGTATTGAAAAGAGAAAGATTATGATCAGAGAGCATACAATCTACAGAGTGACCCCTTCTATCAATGACAGCACTTCCCCAGAGGGGATGATGTTCATTAAAGTCCCCGAGGATTATAAAGGGAGACAGCAGCAACTGTTCAATGAGAGCATCAAGGTCTGATTGATCATATGTCTCTCCAGGGAACAGGTAAAGAGAACAAACAGTGATGGTATAACCCAAGGAAACACGGATGGCTACAGCCTCCAAGGGTGTGTTGAGTGACAGACAGGGTGAGCACATGCTGATCAACCAACAGTGCCACCCCTCCATCACAAAGTCTGTTATTTCTGTATAGAGAAAACTGCCGAATGGTGACTGTATCAGCAAGTTTTAGAAATGTTTCTTGTAAGGAAAGACATACAGAATGGTAGGAAGCAATCAGTGTTTTGATATCATCCAGATTAGAACCTAAACTTTGACAGTTCCATCGTATCAAGGTGGCTATTTTTAATGACATGTAGGCAAAGTGGCTGGAGAACCTTTCTGTTTATGACCATGTCTTCCTTACGACAGTTGGAGGAGGTCTATTGACCTCCATGGATTATGCCCTGGGTCGATTGGGCAGGTCTTTGTTATTGGAAGGGGATTCCAGTGACTGAGGTCACGAACAAATGATTGTTTTGTGTCTTGGGGAGGAAGAAAAAGATGTATCAGAAAAAATGCCTATATTTGAAACCAAAGGATGTAGATCTTGAGGTTTGTTGGAATGTATGGGAGGAACAGAGATCGGTGCGGAAGTTGATTCATTGACCTTTTTAACCATGGAGGTCAAAAGGCTATTCATTTGTTTTGAAAACTATTCTCTTGGAGGCAAAGAAAGATCTGTCTGCACGCCCACTGTAGTTGTGGAACAAAGTGCAGCAGCATATGTTGAAGATGGAGTGGTGGACAGCAATTTCCAAGCCAGTTATGTGTCGTTTTCAAATGCTGCACCTCTTTTTCCTCCAATCATTTTGTGCAAGAACAAAAGTAGGAAGGGTGAGAACCATTGCAGTTGACACAATGTGGGTCTGTGTCATACTCATAGGCATCGTGGTCCTTGCCACCACAACGAGCATGTCAGGGAACCACAACATGACATCTTAGAGTGGCCGAACCTCTGACATTGGAAACATTGGAGAAAATTTGGAATGTACAGCTATACCATGTAAATTAGATAACTTACCCTGACGGTGGCAGATGCACGTGGTGTAAATGTCAAAATGAGGTTGTTTATTGGCAGTGTAACTCCATCTTTGCGAGTGGAGATGCACCTCACTGCAGAAACTCCTTGAGCAGAGAGACCAACGAGAATCTCTGACTGAGGAACGTTCTTCAAATCCCTCTCAACAATAACTCCTTGTGATGAATTCAAGGTAGCATGAGGAGTAACCTCGACAGGTATAGCCCCAACTGCCTTTGAATTCAAGAGGAGTTCACTGTGTTGGGTTGTGGATGTTTCAACCAATATGTCTCCAGATCGAAACTTCTTTATGGATTTTGGAGAGCCAGAAAGACCCTCTAGTCCCTTCTGAATAAAAAAAAGAGGGATATTTGCCCTAAAGGTTTTTCTAAAAGAGAATGTAATTAAAGAAAATGAGGTACATGTGTTACAGATGTTGAAGATTGCTGTTCAGAGTCTTCAAGACATGGTCTCTTACCCATTGACTGTTTGTTCACTATTTTATTTAAATTTTTTTAAGGAAGATCCACAGGAAAAAAAAAAAATTTCGGTACCCACTGACCCCACCCACCATGGAGCCCTACAAGGGGATGCACTACAAAGTCATGCAAGGACAATGCAGCAATGCCAGGGTTTCGTGAGCACTATACCCAAACACCAGCATCAGACACAATGTCCACAACACCCATTGCAAACTCCCAACAATGGTACTTGGTTGACTCTAGCCCAAGTGGACCAGCTGATTGACCCAAGGGGGGCCACCCAAGGGCTGCCCATCTACAGGAATTCAAGTCCAAAGTGGTGTGTTAGGGTTGGATCCCTCAACCACCAGGATCCTCTCCTCCCCTTCACAGGTTGCCATGCACAGCAAACACGTGGGTGGATGTTTAGATACCAGAGGAGGTAAACTGAAAGAACAGAACCTTCCCTGGGAGGTCCCCTCATCACGTACAGGAATCCACACCAAGGGGTAAAAGAAATTTCTTTTATTATAAGAAACAAATTTTTAAAAAAAGAATACTGACATAAGAATGTGATTATATTCACAACTGCTTTTAAATATATGATATTAAAGCTATATATTCACAGGATAAGGCAAAATTGACTATACAGTACTTTTATTTAGAGCATAATTCACTTCATAACTCTTACCCTCAAACAAACAATAATGCAATTGGTTTCAATTATATTTGTAATATTTTCTTTAAATACCAACTGTATAGTTACTTTTTCCTCTCCATATATTCAGGTTGCAATTTAGCTTGGTTATTTTTCAGTTAACCCATGATAGTATAACACATGCTCTTAATAAATGTTCCCACACAAAATTTTACAATTTCCTCTAACAACATTACCAAATACCTCTCAATAAATATTTGCAAATACACATCTTTATAGATACACACACACATGTATATACATGTTGTTTTTTCTCTTACA
Organism: Carcinoscorpius rotundicauda; assembly: GCA_011833715.1. Classification (NCBI taxonomy): domain Eukaryota; kingdom Metazoa; phylum Arthropoda; class Merostomata; order Xiphosura; family Limulidae; genus Carcinoscorpius; species Carcinoscorpius rotundicauda. The sequence continues at coordinate 35,169,165 of CM022398.1, forward strand.
AGACTGTTCTGCATTACTAAATGTTGGAAGATGAAGATGAGATTTCAAAATGACAACTGCAATAGATGGAGAATATCTTCTGATGTATTCTTTATTCAGAAGAATATAAAGAATTTTGAATTTTCAATTCCATATTTTGCAACTATATTTTATGTTCTGTAACATTGGAAAGATTATTTTTCTGATTTTCCCTTAACAATAGTTCAGTTCCCTGACATTACCTAATCAATTTCCCCGATTTTTCAAATTTGGGGAAATCTTGTAAACCCAACTCAAACATGTCTTTCCACTAAATCCCATTATCACAGTACAGGAAATTGCTTCTGGATTTTTTGTTTTTATGTGGGCTAGTCCATAGACTCCTTGTTTACAGAGAACTTCTCTATTAAGTCTTTAGTCCTTCATTCACATCAGATATATCAAAATCTCTTTGTTTTTCAATGCAAATATTCACTGATTCTTACTTTTTATTAAAAATTTGACAAATAAAGTTAACACCAAAATGTTTGATTTACTAAATAATATTTCTTTAACATAATAATAATAATGTAAATTTGAATGAGAATTTAAATCTAGTAAGAGTTGTGATTATTTTGAAAAAATTAACAAATTTTGGTTTTACTGCATTATGAAACTTACAAAAAGCTCACATTTCTCAATACATCTTTGAGTCATGTGGAAATCCAAAATATTTTAAATTAACCATTCAGTATCTATGTTGATATACAATGTTCCTTGATACTAAATCGTTCATATTTACAACTATGTGATAGACAGCATTTACAATAAAATTCATTTGTATGTCACTTTACACTAACCACTTATCTGAGGAGCACTTCTGTCATTGTCTTCTTTAGTTTGGTTCCATGTCTGATGTCTGATAGCAGTGCATTACGATCTGTCTTTGCTTTTTACCAAGTGAGGGGAGAACATCTGATAGAGGTGGAGGAGGAGCTATTGGAGGTGTGGGTGGCATAATTTAAATTATTCTTAAGAAACAAAATAGGTTAACAAATCCTCTGAAAAAAAAAATTAGGATGCCATAAACTTAATTTAAATGTACTAAATTATTACAAAGTGTCAAGAAAGAAGAGGCATAATATTATTGTTCATCTTGCTTAGGAAAAAAATAATCAAAATATGTAGAACAATATACAACTCAGAAAAATTAAAAATGCTCCTTTTTTTTTATAGGAAAGCAAAATTGATCCAAATCAGGGCATTAGATTTATCTATTGAGTTAAACAATGAAATGACAATATTTATTGTTACACTTCAGTCATTTTGGTGAAACAAATGAAGTATTCAAATCTGATGCTTCTGCACAACAAATTCCAGCCCTCTACCCAGAGAGTTGCTGCCACTACTGTGACACAAAACAGACCAACGAGTGCCAAAACTGTTCACAAAGGTCTTACACATGTTAGAATGCAGCCTATCACCCTTACATAGAAATGGTTTTTACTGCCCACCACAAAAAAAAACCACATCCAATGGTGTCACACCAATATTTGGTGAATGTTGCAATGGTGTTTGGTTGTCATTTTTAATAACAACAAAAGACTTCAGAGCTCATGGGAGGTAAAGGGTGTACAAGAGACAAAACAAGAGGTATGCTGCTCCACAGTTACAGCAAATGGACAAAGGTAGAGGTCTTAGCATAATGATATGGGTCAGTACCTCTGACAATCACCAAATAGAACTTCAATTTATTGAAGGGAATTTGAATTCTCAGAGATATTGGGATAAAATTCTACAGCCAGTGGTTCTGCATTTTTAGGATCAAGTTAGGCCTGATGCAGTTTTTCAGCAAGACAATACCAGATCATACGTGGCTCATATACTGAGTTTCTGAAGAACTGTGAGGTTAATGCACTTTCCTGGCCAGCAATGAACCTGGATTTCAACACCATGAAAAATCTCTGGAATTTACTGAACAAACATTTAGGTCAGAACTCGTACTCTCCAGAAATACAACTGCATCTCAGAGCAACAAAGAGGAAACAACAGACAACTATATTACAAAATCAAATCAGACAGTTCTATTGATCCACCAGGTAACATATAACAGATGTAACTGAGGCAAATGGAGGGCATACACGTTATAAACAAGATATGAATTTGGTTAAAATCATTTTTTACTTGCTCAATTGTTCAGGCAATTTCAATAAATGGTGTTAAGTCAAAACATTTTGTTTATGCACTGTTTTAAAAATGTGTGAAATGAAAAAATAATGCATGATTTGTTTTATTTATGAAGCAAATTTGACAAATAATGGCAAAACATGAGGTGCATTTTTATTTTCTGCAAATATGTATATTATTCAGACAACAATTGTACAGACTATTGTAACCTAACCAATTACATATGCTCAATGCAATTAAAAATTAAACATTTAAGTTTGCTTGGGTTTAAGACCAAATTCTGTAACTTCATTTTATAGCAAAGTAATATGGTTTATTTTGCAATATATAAAAAAAATGCTGTGTCAAAAAGTTTATACACTGTACATTGAGAAATGATCACTACTGTCAGTATAACTAGATAATTAACTTGACCATTTTATATTTCTGATAATCTATAAGCATATGTTGCATCAATTAATGTCACATAAATTGTAATGTGGTCTATCATTGGATGGGTAATTTTTAATTTGATGAAAGTAAAGCAAAGTCCAGTCCAGATAACAATAATAAATTAGTTATTCTTTAATAAATTGCTTGGGCAGAGTATTTAAGATGTAACGATGTAGAATGGACAAAAACTGCCTGTTGTGGAAACAAAAGTGTAGGGGACAATGTTTCAAAAGTCTTCAACAGTTGCCATCCATTCTACAAAGTTTCATCAATAAATTAATTTCTACACTGTTGCTCATTAGAGGCTACCTTCATATTAATGTTAATTATAGGCCTAACTGCAGGTATCAATATTTTCCAACAAAATTTGAAATTACAGTCTGTTGCACTAATACATAAAGAGAAATTATCTTGACCGATAACAAATGGTGACTAACTTACATAATAGCTTACAAAAATACAAATTCTTACTAAATAACTTCACTTAATCAACTTCCTCTGGATCAACAAATATTTAGTATTCATGCATTGATTAGTTCATTACAATCTTATCAAACAGTTTCCTGATTATTTATATTTATATTAATGTACCCATGCTTAGATAACAGTTTAAATGTAAACTTTCTCTATAATCTAGGACAACTTTTATGAGTTTACTTTATCTTAATTTCATGTAACCTCTAGCTAACACCTAAATTAAAATATTGAAATTATAGCTTACATCAAATCATTAAAGTGAAAGAATTATTGAACCAACTATCATCATGAAAAAAATAATTCCTGATTACTATTCAAGAAAACAAAGCATTGCCATAATAATTTCTCACCTGACTCACTTCAGGTATTTCAGGCTTCATCTATTAATGACAAAACTTACAAAAATAATCAACTAATTAAATTTAGTGTTTCTAATTATTACTACTTTAGATTATTCCAACTATCAAAGCAATCAAAATTTTAGCTTATTCCATTTGCATTGCCATATATACATGACAGAATGCATGGGTTCTGCTTGCAACAAATCATGGATTTGAAGATGTGCCCTAATGACAATTAATTACATAATTAGGTACACTGATGTGTTGATTACAAGCTCCAAATGTAACCAGTGTTGCTTAGGGTAAGATTGCTTTAATAAAAATAAAAGCAATGGAAAGTTAATATTCACTATTCTTTATTAGCTAAATGTTGAGTGCTGAATAACTTGCTCATTTAACAATGTTTGCCAGAAATCACTAGACATAGACAAAGAATAATTCAATAATTTACACCATCATGTCATTAACTCATTTATGTAAATAGGGCTCCTATTTAGACAAAACAAAAATATAATTAAATAAGAAACACTCAGAATGGAAAGCAAAAGTGTGACTATTGTAATGGCTGCTTAAACAATTCCTTAATACTATAAGTCTTTAATTAGTTTATTTATCAATTTCTTAACATTCACGGATGTTTCAACAGGTTCTTTCAACCTGTACTATAAAAAAATAAACTTAATTATCAAGGAAATTAAGGTATCATAAGAAATATTGATATTGCAATAGTATGAAAATATCTTTAATTATGGACATAAACGTTCAAGCATGGAGTTGTAGATGCAATTATTTTAAGTTCTTGTTTCGAAACTTATAATTGCATCTACAACTCCATGCTTGAACGTTATGTCCATAATTAAAGATATTTTCATACTATTGCAACATCAATATTTCTTACGATACCTTGATTTCCACTTTATAAATCATTTCATTTCTGCATAAATTATTCTATGTCATACCAATCATATAATATAATTATCGGTATGAACTTGTTTTCCCTGAACTGTATATTACTTATCAAACATTGTGACAAGAAACATTACTAGTTTAACATTAAGTTTAAGGACAAGTATTTTTTAATGAATAATTAGTTTACTTACTTTTAGTACAACAGCCTTGTGAAAAAATGCTAGGAAAAATTCACAGAAAAATATTAGTCATATTTTCAGCTTGTTACAGGTTTTGCACTACATTGTATATACACTTCATGTACAATATTTTGGATAAAAAAAAGTAACCTAATCCAAATTCATTCTATCTGAAATTGTCTATAACAATACCAAATGGAAGGTAATTACACAATGTTTTCAACAACAATAAATAGGAAGATTTGTCCCAAATGAGAATAAATTAGTTGAATGTATTCAATTAATAAGTCCAACAGTTAATTACAGTAAATTTCTCTATCACCCAGCTATACTTACTACTCAGATACATAAAAATATTGAACTTGTACTGTTGAACTAACTGTAGTTAGTTTTATATCAATTGAGATTACATGACTTCAACTTCCTAGTATGTGCTAAACAATATTTATAGCCTTTTACTTGTTTTTATGACAGCATTATCTCTGCCACCTAAATTGACTGGTTATATTTCTCAGCCCGTGTGTTTTATCAGCACGGTTTCTCAAAAATGACTAAATAGATGTAGACGAACATTTGCATTGTTTCGATGATGACCCAACTTATAGGTGATTAGTGTTTGGAGGTCAAGGTCAAAGGTCACGAAATATTTAAAAAATACCTGTCTGTTAACATGGAGACAAATTTTCACACTATTTTGTCTTTATAACTCTATTTGCAGTTTAAAACATATAGGAATACCATAGTAAGTTTAAATGTTGATATGTTTCATTATGAAGCTTCACAAAGCAATGACCTCAAAACATATTTACTTATTCAAGTGATTCTCACTTAAATTTGTTGTAGAAAATGTATATTGTAGATATTCCAGTCAGACTTTAAGTTAAGCTCTAAGTTTCTAACAATTTTTTTCTGTTTGTATAGTTCTATATTAATGTTACTTTAGAGATATTTTTCATTTACAGGATACCTTGATATTAAATGTGCATGATCTTCCCAGGTTTTATATTGAGTGAGTGTTCTTGAGCCCTTCTTATATGATTGTTGTCTGTTGATAGAGAAATACTTACTAACTGCAGATCTCTTTAAATGTTGTGACAAGTATGTCACTTATTGTAAAAACTGTATTACTTTTATGTGACTGACAATGAATCTCTTTCCTAGTTTGCAATGTATATGTTTAATCTTCTTAGGGAAAAGGGTAGATGGTGGTGTTGTGTTGATAATAAGAAATTCTAAAGATGAGAGCCATTTTCTATTATCTTATTTTAGAGTAAGGTTTATTTCTATACTAATTCTCTTTAGAGTTTAGAACATTCCAAGCTTGTTTACAATGGCACTGTTTAGTTCAATGGTTCCAAACTTTTGCACGTCTCATGTCCTTAAGATAAAGCCAGAAGTGTGCAACTGACATACATAATTCGTTAAAAAATTTAAGTGTATTATATTGATAAAATGATGAATCAAAATAAATTAACCAACACTATTCAAACAGTGTAGACTGGCTAAAGAAATACAGTTAGGAACACACTGAGATTATCATCTAATTTTTAGCATGGAGTTAATTTTCAATTTAATATTCTTCAAAGAATGTTATGTGCCCTATAAGTTTGGAATCACTGTTTAGTTAAAGAAAATATCAGTTGCATAATGTTTTTCAAGGTAATGTCTTTGCCAATTAGTGTCTTATTTAAAGTTTTGAATCAAATAACTGTAAATATCTAGTTAAAAATGGTGACCTCGTGACCATCCTTCTGCTTGTTCAGAGAATACAGCTTTCAAATAAAATAAGGATGATTCTGAAAAATATTTCTGTATTTTGAACATCTGTAAACAAAACTAACCACAATTATTCAAAGTAAATAATTGTATTCTGAACAATCCAAGTAAAATCCATCACATACTAAAAATAAAGTTTTGTTTGGTCTCACAGTATGGAAAGAGAAGTAAGAAAAACAGAGTTGGTTGCAAGTTACACAGAGTACTAAAAGTACTGATAAATCATTTGGACAGGGCTTACAGAGAAATGGGGATCCAATGTAGATAGAAGTAGAACTGATAATGACAGGTTAATAATGGAGGATTCCAAGTTTTCTTTCTGGTCTTAAAGTAGATAAAATATGAAAACAGATATTGGAAGATGTAGTTGAAAGTAAGAACTGACAGTAAGCCATGAGAAATAGCAGTCATGAACATATATGATAAATCATAGAGCTGTCAAAGTATTTCTTAAATAAAGCAAAAATTAGCTAGTTGATGCAGGAAACAGATTGTTTCTTCAATTTGTTGAAATTTTTTTAACCAATTGTTAAATGCAATCTTCCTATTCGTTTTGCTAGGTGTTTGTAATGGTGATTTTCTTTTTTTCTGTATTTTGAATACTCATGATGTGTGTTGTTGTGTTCTCTAAGAATGATTTGTTCCTTGTTCTAGACAGTAGCAATTTTCATTTGTGAAATTCTAAAGCAAGTTGCAAATCTATCCGAGGACAATGTATGTCAAGTGGCAGAACTGTTTAGCACTTTAATTAGTAGTAGAGTTTGGACAACAAACGAAGTAAGTAACAGTACAGTACTTCAGTGAAAACTTGGAAGGTACAGCAGCATTCTGAGAATTAGCATCAGGTTCAACTTGAAATAAATTAATATGACATAACACTACCATAAGTTTAAAAATGCAAGTCAAAACATATTAAGCCAATAAAGAACTAGATGCAAATCATGCAGATTTAGAATATTCTGTGTTAAAACATTTGTTAATAGATGTTATGATTAAGTTCCACCTATATTAGGGCACCCTAATCAATAAGATTTTCTTTGCATAGAGTGCAGATTTGGGGTTAGTTTTCTTTCTACAAATATAAACACTGATACTGAATAAATGAATTAACATACAATAATCTATATATGTCACACTTAGCAAGTCTATGTTTAGTATACAGCTAATAATAATAAAATCATGATCTTTAAAAGTTAATTAACTATATGAGAAAATCACCTTTCTATGTGCAGATAGTCTTGCCTTCTGTCACTTCTCTGGTGTTCATACATATACCAGACTGTAAACTGCCCGTTGCAAGGAAATCTCCACAAACAGGAAATTAAAACATGTGCTACTTTGTATTGTACACATATAGGTCATGGAACCTGCAGGAAGGAAATTACAACTACATACACTAATGAAATTCTCAATTTCTGTATTTAAATATTGATTGCATGAAGTATAAACCTAAAGAAAATAAGATAGAATATCCTAGTTACAAAAATGCTATCTGCTACATATAATGACACTCATAACTAACTTAAATTACTGATAGTAATACACATTTTATGATGAGTTTTCACTAGATTATGTTATTAGTGCAACAAGTTGCATTGTGTAAACAACACATGTACAATTTAATTTTTAGAAAATAAATAAACAAACAAGAAATTTAATGTTATAAACACATTTATAACAGACTGATATTTTGATCACATTTCTGTCATCAGATCTAAAAGCATTTCAAGTTATACTTACACTAATAAGTGTAAATGTTGTTCCTTATTCTTAACTTCTGAGTAGTGAAATGTAGTTGGAAAACAGATTCGTGTATAAGTCACAACCATGTTCAATCTTAGTGGCGGTACATAGACAAAAATAGTTATAGACAAAAATATATTATAGTAATATATTTCTGCATATGATATCAGTAAATAATATAAGTATTCAAATAAAATTTTAATATGATTTACAATAAGTTTCATTCACACTTATCCTGAGAAAGTATGGTATGCCTTCTCACACAGTAAAATTTCATGTATCTGTCAGACCATGATATAAAAAGTATATGCTCAAGTTTTACTTTGGAACTTTTATTATACACTAATGATCATAAAAACAGTGCAACACTATATGATGTTAACTGGATAAACACAAAGACTTGCAGTTTTATAAAATAAAATTGTATACAGAAATTTTAGAAGGATGTAGAGTTGACTGATTGTATTGAATTAAGCACAAAGCTATGCAATGGACTATCTGTGTTCTGACCACCACAGGAATCTAAAACCAGCTTCTAGCTGTTTGAGTTTACAGACATACTGCTGTGCCACTGGAGGGTAGGAAGCAAAGAAATAAAAATCATCAACTGAAATTTACAATAAAGGTAAGCATTTTTGTGTTATAAAGAATATTACACTGATTTCTCTTTTCAATTTTTCAAAATTGTAAATTCATAACAGTATTGTATCTGAAAAATATGATGCTTTACTTGCAGAAACTACATAATCTACAGGAAATTCACTGATTTTATACAGTAGTTCTTTTTCTGCAATGCAACAAACCAGACAATAAGACAAGTGTATTGAAACATTAGGCACTTAGGATATAAGAACTAACAGCAAAATCACAATATATATCTAGAGATCAGCCCAGTTATATACTAATGTTGATGACTTGTAAATAAATAATTGAAAATGTACTGATGACTTTCAAATATAGCAGAGATTATGGGTACATATTAATAAGAATAACTAAATGTTAATTTAGTGGCTGAAAAACTTCATCTTACTCATTATTTTTGTTTTTTGGGTTTCGTAACTTATGGTTAATAAGATTTTACTATTATCTGACGTTTATAGATTCTAAGTTTAATATGTTTAAATCATATTGAGATAAAAGAACATAACTGGGGCAATGGCATTATTCAAGTTATACAAAGTAATAAATTGGCTCTATCACAAACTTTGCTATATATATAAAAATAAAGAAATGAAAAAAAAGTCTTAAAATTCTGATGAAATATTGCCAGATGTCTCTTATTTCAGTTCTAGATTTTAAACCATGGTGCACCCTAATGCAGTGTAATAATGTTTCATAAAAACATGTAAAGGTAACAGTTAAGTAAATATAAAACTTACCAATCTTCACATAGTTTTTTGAGCAAGTGGAGAAGGAGGGTGCACATTTAGTAGTGGTGGAAAGTTCTTTGCATAAGAAGATGATGCACTTATGTTTAGAGGCGGAAGTGGTGGTACAACAGCTGATGACCTTGAAGGTGGAAGTGGAGGGGTAGGACAACTAGTAGAGGGTGCAGCTTTGGCAACAGTTGTAGTTGATACTGGAAATGAGGCAATTTCCTGTTTTCTAGAAGCAGGCATAACACCTCTTGAATTTGACTTATGCTTAAGTTCACCAAGACCCTGACACACCCTACTATAACTCTGATTCTGTGAAGAGAAGTGTGGTGAGGCTTGTTTCTTTGTGGTTAAAACTGTTTTCTGAGATGTAATATTAAAATGTGATTTAGGTTCATTCTTAATGTTTTGAGCTTTTATATCTTGCTCTCTTACTAAACTGACAGGTTTTAATGTATTTAGTGAGATTTAGTGAGGGTGGGCTGTGGGTTTTTAGGAGGAGGAGGAGGTGATGGTCTTGGAAGACTTTCTCTCTTTATTCTTTGATTTAAACCAACTGGTACTGTAGGAGGCTTTTTTGATAGAGAACAGCACTTCTTGTCAGTCAAGTAATTATAATTTATACTGCTTGATTTCTGTGATGGGGCAGGGGGAGAATTAGGTGGTGAATGTAAACCATTTGGGAATGGACACTTTTGATTTAGTCCTGTTGCATGATTGGCTGTATGAGCATTACTTTTTTTATCAATAGTTGAAGATTTAGTTAAGACTTGTTGATGTGACTTCAGTGGGCTAGGAGAACAGTTCACAGCTCTTTTCTTTAAAGACTTGTTTAATGGTGGTTGTTGGTCACCAGAGTTTTTAGTTAGTCTTCCTTTTGAAACTAAATAAAAAAATTCATGTAATGTTGCTTAAACAAGAAGGAAAGTTAAATGCATTACCCAGATTTTAAAAAAATGTAACATAAGCAAAATAAAAGTAATTTCGATTTATCTTCTAAAATTAGAAAAGCTACAATTTTTCTCACATTTTCTTAATGATGTTTATTCGACAAATTGTAACTGTAAAATAACATTTTACACATGTGATGCCATCAAAGGGTTAATATTTCCTGTTCCTTACAGATTTCATTGCATTGATGTTTCAAGTTCCATGTTCAATTCATGCTTTTGTTTAATAAACAACGTACTAACCAATTACTTTTGTGCAGATGTTTTGTAAAGATTTAAAAATCACGAGATACAATCAACCCAGAATCACTCAATCAGCATAAAAATACTTCTTCTAAACAAATCTGTAAATGGACAGTAACAAGTAACAATCAAGAACTTATGTTATTATCTGTTTCAGCAGCTTCCTGGTGGCACATTGTAAAACTTGTTAACTTGATAACAAGTAAAATTATACATTCTATGACACAGAATAACAACTCCCAATGACTGGAAAACAGTGTTTAGTAAATTCTGAGGCAAGCATTCCAAAACCCTTCAGCTCAAAGCCTTCCCTTGTCTTAAATGTCTTGTCTGAGAAGCACTATGTAATAATTTAATAGAAATTTTAAACAGTCACTACAAGATACCTCACTTTCGTTGCAAGTTGTACCTTTAAATAAATAAAAAAATCTCAAGTGTAAACAATGTTGTGTTGTTTATGTACTCCTACTTGCTGTAAAAAAATAATGTTCTTCATTGAATTACTGCTTTAACCATCATCAGAAACATTTTAAAGAGAATATTTCTGCAAATATTGACCCTCCTCCCCCTTCCTATAACAACCTGGCAGCCCTCTTTTGACCTGCAGATGAAAGTTTGGGATCCATTGCTATAGAAAATTTAAATGACTTAGTCATATATTTGTTATTGATAACTACAAATGCAGAAACAGTTTCATTATTTTATGAGCATCCTGTAAAAAATTTTGTTATAATATTGTCATACTTAATACCAATACAACTCTTACTAGATTTGCAAGCATAACACTTGTTCTTCTGGAGTTTGTGCAGAAATATTGATTGGTAAACTTCTCTCTGCAGTACAAAAGCATTTTCAACTGCTGCAGAAAACTGGCAGCTAAATTAAATTGTTTGTAAAATAACATTTAAAAAATCTCAACTTAAACTCAGAACTTTTGTTAGCCTGAATATAATTTTGTAACATCCAGAGTTAGAATAATTTTGGTAATAAACACATTATTTGAAATGTACACCCACACCATATATCATCACTGAAACACCAAAATGAATCATTAGAAGTCTACACTATAATTTTCTATTCTCAGCAAAACATGAGTGATTATGTGGCATGTTTCTTACTTTATGTACAGGTTGTTCAACATCTGAAAGATAGGTCTTGGTTTTTAATTAAATTTTCGAAATTTATTCAATTAATGTATGGTTATAAAACTCATTATGTCATTTGAAGGTACAAAGAAAAGTTTTGACACATAATTTACTTACTGCTCTCCAAACACTGCAAACATGTGTCTTTAGGTAACTCGAGAAACAATCATGTCATTTAAGATATTTGTAATGCTTGCAGTTTTATCTTTACATTACCTCTTTGACTTAGTTATCAGCAATTTTAGAAATGTTTAGGAACAATGTACAAACACAAGTTCATGTTGCTTAGATTTTTAAGTTATTTTGTGGCCAAATCATTAGAATTTAGAAATCTGTCAGCTTACCAGGTCCTTTTAAATCTATGACAGTACAAAGATTAATGAAAGAGATTTAAGCAACATACACAGTCATCTCTGTCTGATCAACTCAACTGTCTTATTGTAGTTTGGTGAGTATAATAAACATAGATTTTTTTTATTACCTTTACTTATAATCATTGTTCAGAACTGTTATTTAAAAGCACACCAAACAAAGTTTCAGAGTGATGCTGAGAAATGCATATTGTAAATTGAGGAATGTTAGCATGAAGTCTGTTAGCCTGTGCCACTTTGGTCATTTTTGTTTATTTATAATTAAGCCCAAAGCTACACAATGGACTATCTGTGCTCTGCCCATCACAGGTATCAAAACCCAGTTTCTAGAGGTGTACATCTGCAGAGATATCATTGTGCCTCTCAGAGTTGGTCATTTATGTTAACATTTATTAGAATTTCTATTTTAGATTCCAAATGTAAAGAACACATCTAATACTTGTTAATGTTTAACTGAATCTTTTACATTTGTTTTGCATTGATTTCTTATTTTTAGCCGCGTTTCATCACATTCCTACAAATATCACATTTTCTAAAACCCCACTCTAACATACACATAAATTTATTCTATATTTTATAAAATATTAACACATTTCACACAAAAATCAGTTGTTTCACTTTTTGAAATCCTTTTCTTACATACATGTACATTTTTCTCTGCAACATAACATTGCCAAAAGTAGAAAAAAAACTACATGTATCATTACATGAAATTGAAACTTTAATACATAAGAGGCAAATAAATCAGAACTCACACATAGTTTTGATGGAAATATAACTGAAACTTTTCAACAAAGAGCTCAATTAATGTCTTACAAAATAATCAGTTAAGTAACACAATGACTTAATTGACTAGTGTTTTCCAAGATAATCAACTAATCAAAAAATAACTTTTCATCAATTATCATCCCATAGATATTAAATTTTTAAAATATTCTTAAACATCCTTATTTTAAAAGACCAAATTTTTTGTTTTGTTCCATGGACAGTAATTGTTTATCACAATAAAGATACAAACCTGCTGAAGCTGTTGTTTGAGTTCCAGTTTCTTGTAGCTTTGGTACTCCTTGAGCAAACAACCCACCAAGGCTAGCTGGAGAATTGAGTTTTTCAGAAGACTTGTGATTTGTTCCTTTACATGCTTCAAAAAATATTAAACTTCATTAGTGATGCATATATTCATGAATAAACATAACATAGAATTTTTGTACAACAAGAGACTTATTGGTCGATCTTGACTATTCCACACTCTAAATAAATTTAAAGCAAACCATTATCATTCTTATACTTTCAATGGACTAATCACACATGAGAGAGAGAAAGTTAACTATAAATCTAAATTTACTGTGCATCTACACAAAATATAAGAAGTTTTTAGTAAAATGTGCAAGTGTTATACACAAAACATCAGAAGTGACTTCTCAAGAAATGTATTGAAATTCATAATGTCAATCTGGCTTAGAATGCAGCGTAATGTTCACGTAAAGAATAAAAAGACTTTGTATATCATACAATTCAGAAATTGTATGACCTCTAGAACATCTGCAATGTTTTTCACTACCCTTGTATATTGTATCTGGTATTTACTCCACTCTCCAATGAACTCGTAATTAATAAGCAATTTATGATAAAATGAATAGTTGATAACTCTGACATCTGATACATGATACCAAGTTGAATTGCATACTATACAAGGTCTAAGCATGTGCACTTTAACCCCCATTCATGCATAAAGAGTTAAAATACTTGTAAATTAAAAGTATATTGAGAAAAGAAAGATCATGAAAGCTTTACTCACTTTCATTATAATTTATATCTGCAAAGAAAACTTTACGGTCTTAATAAGAATGTGAACTTACACTTCTGCTCCTAAACCAAGGAGGGGCATCAAAATAAGAGTAGAAATAATGTTATGTTCAATAATAATTCAAAATGCCACACAAAACACATCTAGCACCAAATACTGGTTTATCAATAAGTACTTTGTCTTATGTTATATGTAGAATACTAAACACAAATCACCTTAGAAATGTCTCTCCATTGCATAAAGTAGATCATTAGCTGTGGATGCTTATAACTGCATAAAGTAGCCATGTCCATCATTTCATTTATTTGCATGTTTTACTTGAAATAAATATAGAATATTGTAAAGAATGTTTATGGTTATGTTTTTTTTTTATATACATAGATGTGCAAAGATGCCTGTGTAGTGGATGAGAAATTTTACCATCTTTGTAACTTTACATTTTATTGTGATACAAAAATCACTTTCACATTAAAATATACAGATCTTGGAAGTAACTAAAGCAAAAAAAATTTTCATTATTCAAAATAAAACTCATTGAAATTTCAATGTATTTTCAAACACAGTTTCTTTAATTATTTTCCAGTAATAATAATATATAAACCTTCAAAGTTCCAGATAGTTCTAACTCTTTAAATCCAAAATTGTTTTGTATGTTTTGTCAAAATTATTTTCACAATGTCATAATAATTATCACCATACCTTACAAACTTTCTATTATATTTATAAAAACTGAATAATACCACGATTTTCATTAGTTTTCAGCCAAAAATACATAAGTGTTATCAGCCACCGTAACCATATAATGAGTAAATTATGATTTTAAACTAAACATTGGCAGCATCTGCTAAGGTTTAAGGAGTTAACTTGTACACTTTTTGTATAATTTACAATTAATGAATGAGAGGTATGGTACAAAAAATATATATACAAATATTCATATAATAACTGGAAAGAAAAAAATGTAGAAAGCAAACATAATTCTGTCTCTCATAAACAAAAATGATAACACTGGTTTAAAAATGTAACTGCATAAAATCTAAAAGAAAAGTCATTATAAAGCACCTGGTTGGTTATATCTTAAACAGTTGTTAAATAAACATGTTCTTAATTTAGAGATGTGTGCTTGGGTCTCCTCTATGTTTTAAAAGAAATTTGATTGATTTACTGTTTTATGGTACAAAGCATCCAGGCTCTCTGCACCAAATGTCCAGTAAAAAGGTAGAAATAAATTAAATGCAGTAAAATACAGAAAAAGAAATGAAGGTAAAACAAAACATCATTGGAAAACAGAAAAAGCATAAAACCAATGTTGACACCTAGTCTACAATATTAAGAGAGAAAGCAGAGTAAGAGAAGTTGTAAAGGACTTTCTACAGCAAAATGGTAATGATTATAACCCAACAGGAAGACAAACAGGTAAGTACAAGAACCACCGTCAGTCACCTGAAGTTGGCCTTTCCAGTCCTGGTTCCGGGTTATGTGTCATATCAGCCATTATCAAAAGGTAAAATAATAAAAGTTTTAAAAGATGTATAACAAAATCGCAATAATGATTAGCCAAATGTCCGGTAAAAAAGTTAAAAGTAAAGTAAATATAGTAAAATTCGTAAAAGGAAATGAAGGTAAAAACAAAACAGCAATTAAAAACACAAAATGGCACAAAACAATGTTGACATCCAGTCTATAAAGTTGTAAAGGACTTTCTGTAACATAATGGTAATGATCATAACCCATCAGAAAGACTAACAGGTAAGTGCAAGAACCACTATTAGTCACCTGAAGTTGGCCTTTCCAATCCTGGTGTCGAATTATTTAATGTTCTGGCCATTTTCCAATTTCCAATTGAACTAAAGAGATTGAGACTCTGAAAAGGGAACCACAAAAATGTGTAATGAATAAATATCCAACACTTAAATGAGACTGAAAAGATTAATGGCCATTAAAAACCTAAAAACTTTATCAAGGTGGACAGTGTCACCATCACCAATAACACTGTTCAATGTTACAAACAAACCCTGGGACAAAACATGTTTAAAATGGTGCCTTCATCGAGAGTCGTAACAATGGCAAGAAAGTAAAATGTGGCTTACAGTGATTTGAGTGTTACACAAACTACACACTGGTGCAACTGTTCCAGATAAAAAAAAACAATGAGTTAAAAAACTGTGACCAATTTGTAGTCTAGTTAGAACAACTTCCTCCTTTCAAACCTTACCAGACAGCCAAAGTCCAATATGTAGTTTTATTTGAAAAAGCTTGTTGTCGCGTTGCTCACTCCAAGTGGACTGCCAGCTGGCACGGACCTGAGCCTTGAATACAGAACCATAGTCCATGTACAGAATAAGCACAGTGATGATAGTGCCAGAGCAGATAGATTTAGCTACCATGTCTGCAAGCTCCTTCCCGCAAATACCAACGTGGCCTGGTATCCAGAAAATCTGGATAGAAGATGTTAATGAGAAATGGGCCAATCAGTTTTGAATATCAGCTTCATAAGCCTTCTCAATGTCAAAGAATATTAATACAAGATGTTGGCATTTGAGAAAGGCTTCTCTGATTGATGTTTTAAGTCGAATTACGTGGTCCGTGGTGGAGTGCTATCATTGGAACCCACACTGGGTGGGCGAGAGGAGATTGTTTGATTCGAGGAAACAAACAAGACAAGCATTAACCATCCTCTCTTAGGTCTTACACAGACAGCTAGTCAAAGCAATTGAATGGTAGTTTGAAGGAATCTTAGGATCTCACCCAGGCTTAGAGAAAGGTAAGATAATGGTCTGGCATCAGGCATCAGAAAAAACATTCTCCTACGAGATCTGATTAAAGACAACTAAAAAAACATCAAGAGAAGCAGGAGAAAGATAGTGTAGTATGTCACAGTGTACATCATTAGGTCCAATAGAGGTATTGCCAGACCGATGAAGGGCCATTTTCAGTTCCACCAGTGTAAAGGGACAATTATAATCAAAGAGACGGTCAGTTCGAAAGGAAAGAGGTGAACGCTCTGCCCGAGTCTTAATAGCCAAGAAGGTGGAGGAACAAGTAAAAGTGCTAGATACCTGGCAAAAGCTTTCACCTAGAGTATCGGCGACGCTCCAGACATCAGCTACCTCTTGGCCATCAGAGAGTAAAATTGAGAGGAGGACAGAATTGTAGTGCCCACTGACCTTTCGAATCCTGTCCCATATGACTTTGGAACTGGTGGTAGAAGATATGCTAGTTGTGAACTCAATTCAAGAGTCCTTCTGGCTTTGATGTTTTACCCACCTAGCATGTGCATGGGCCTGTTGGAAAGCGATGTGGTTCAAATGTGTGAGATATCTACGGAAAGTATCGCAGGCCTGTTTTTGAGCCTTCCATGCCAAGTGGCAAGCAGGATTCTACCACGGACGAGGACACGTGGAAAACATGTCGAGGTTATAGGATTACACTGAGCAGCTGCTTGTATAATACAGTTAGTTACCGCTGCCACACAGTTCTCTATTGATGGCTGATTCATGATGGCAGGATCAAGTTCTGCGAGAGCAGTGAAAGTGGACCAGTCTGCCTGATCCAGCTTCCATCAGGGCATGTGGGTATGATGGCATTGACCACAGCAAGTCTCTCTCAAAGGTATAGGAAAGTGACCATTGCATAGTGGATTATTGTCAAACCTCCATGGAAAATGGGAGAATAATGAAAGGGAGCAAACCGAGAGATCAATAACGGTAAAGGACTGACTAGGTGCATGAAAATAAGCAGAAAAATCAGTATTGAAAAGAGAAAGATTATGATCAGAGAGCATACAATCTACAGAGTGACCCCTTCTATCAATGACAGCACTTCCCCAGAGGGGATGATGTTCATTAAAGTCCCCGAGGATTATAAAGGGAGACAGCAGCAACTGTTCAATGAGAGCATCAAGGTCTGATTGATCATATGTCTCTCCAGGGAACAGGTAAAGAGAACAAACAGTGATGGTATAACCCAAGGAAACACGGATGGCTACAGCCTCCAAGGGTGTGTTGAGTGACAGACAGGGTGAGCACATGCTGATCAACCAACAGTGCCACCCCTCCATCACAAAGTCTGTTATTTCTGTATAGAGAAAACTGCCGAATGGTGACTGTATCAGCAAGTTTTAGAAATGTTTCTTGTAAGGAAAGACATACAGAATGGTAGGAAGCAATCAGTGTTTTGATATCATCCAGATTAGAACCTAAACTTTGACAGTTCCATCGTATCAAGGTGGCTATTTTTAATGACATGTAGGCAAAGTGGCTGGAGAACCTTTCTGTTTATGACCATGTCTTCCTTACGACAGTTGGAGGAGGTCTATTGACCTCCATGGATTATGCCCTGGGTCGATTGGGCAGGTCTTTGTTATTGGAAGGGGATTCCAGTGACTGAGGTCACGAACAAATGATTGTTTTGTGTCTTGGGGAGGAAGAAAAAGATGTATCAGAAAAAATGCCTATATTTGAAACCAAAGGATGTAGATCTTGAGGTTTGTTGGAATGTATGGGAGGAACAGAGATCGGTGCGGAAGTTGATTCATTGACCTTTTTAACCATGGAGGTCAAAAGGCTATTCATTTGTTTTGAAAACTATTCTCTTGGAGGCAAAGAAAGATCTGTCTGCACGCCCACTGTAGTTGTGGAACAAAGTGCAGCAGCATATGTTGAAGATGGAGTGGTGGACAGCAATTTCCAAGCCAGTTATGTGTCGTTTTCAAATGCTGCACCTCTTTTTCCTCCAATCATTTTGTGCAAGAACAAAAGTAGGAAGGGTGAGAACCATTGCAGTTGACACAATGTGGGTCTGTGTCATACTCATAGGCATCGTGGTCCTTGCCACCACAACGAGCATGTCAGGGAACCACAACATGACATCTTAGAGTGGCCGAACCTCTGACATTGGAAACATTGGAGAAAATTTGGAATGTACAGCTATACCATGTAAATTAGATAACTTACCCTGACGGTGGCAGATGCACGTGGTGTAAATGTCAAAATGAGGTTGTTTATTGGCAGTGTAACTCCATCTTTGCGAGTGGAGATGCACCTCACTGCAGAAACTCCTTGAGCAGAGAGACCAACGAGAATCTCTGACTGAGGAACGTTCTTCAAATCCCTCTCAACAATAACTCCTTGTGATGAATTCAAGGTAGCATGAGGAGTAACCTCGACAGGTATAGCCCCAACTGCCTTTGAATTCAAGAGGAGTTCACTGTGTTGGGTTGTGGATGTTTCAACCAATATGTCTCCAGATCGAAACTTCTTTATGGATTTTGGAGAGCCAGAAAGACCCTCTAGTCCCTTCTGAATAAAAAAAAGAGGGATATTTGCCCTAAAGGTTTTTCTAAAAGAGAATGTAATTAAAGAAAATGAGGTACATGTGTTACAGATGTTGAAGATTGCTGTTCAGAGTCTTCAAGACATGGTCTCTTACCCATTGACTGTTTGTTCACTATTTTATTTAAATTTTTTTAAGGAAGATCCACAGGAAAAAAAAAAAATTTCGGTACCCACTGACCCCACCCACCATGGAGCCCTACAAGGGGATGCACTACAAAGTCATGCAAGGACAATGCAGCAATGCCAGGGTTTCGTGAGCACTATACCCAAACACCAGCATCAGACACAATGTCCACAACACCCATTGCAAACTCCCAACAATGGTACTTGGTTGACTCTAGCCCAAGTGGACCAGCTGATTGACCCAAGGGGGGCCACCCAAGGGCTGCCCATCTACAGGAATTCAAGTCCAAAGTGGTGTGTTAGGGTTGGATCCCTCAACCACCAGGATCCTCTCCTCCCCTTCACAGGTTGCCATGCACAGCAAACACGTGGGTGGATGTTTAGATACCAGAGGAGGTAAACTGAAAGAACAGAACCTTCCCTGGGAGGTCCCCTCATCACGTACAGGAATCCACACCAAGGGGTAAAAGAAATTTCTTTTATTATAAGAAACAAATTTTTAAAAAAAGAATACTGACATAAGAATGTGATTATATTCACAACTGCTTTTAAATATATGATATTAAAGCTATATATTCACAGGATAAGGCAAAATTGACTATACAGTACTTTTATTTAGAGCATAATTCACTTCATAACTCTTACCCTCAAACAAACAATAATGCAATTGGTTTCAATTATATTTGTAATATTTTCTTTAAATACCAACTGTATAGTTACTTTTTCCTCTCCATATATTCAGGTTGCAATTTAGCTTGGTTATTTTTCAGTTAACCCATGATAGTATAACACATGCTCTTAATAAATGTTCCCACACAAAATTTTACAATTTCCTCTAACAACATTACCAAATACCTCTCAATAAATATTTGCAAATACACATCTTTATAGATACACACACACATGTATATACATGTTGTTTTTTCTCTTACAAGACTGTTCTGCATTACTAAATGTTGGAAGATGAAGATGAGATTTCAAAATGACAACTGCAATAGATGGAGAATATCTTCTGATGTATTCTTTATTCAGAAGAATATAAAGAATTTTGAATTTTCAATTCCATATTTTGCAACTATATTTTATGTTCTGTAACATTGGAAAGATTATTTTTCTGATTTTCCCTTAACAATAGTTCAGTTCCCTGACATTACCTAATCAATTTCCCCGATTTTTCAAATTTGGGGAAATCTTGTAAACCCAACTCAAACATGTCTTTCCACTAAATCCCATTATCACAGTACAGGAAATTGCTTCTGGATTTTTTGTTTTTATGTGGGCTAGTCCATAGACTCCTTGTTTACAGAGAACTTCTCTATTAAGTCTTTAGTCCTTCATTCACATCAGATATATCAAAATCTCTTTGTTTTTCAATGCAAATATTCACTGATTCTTACTTTTTATTAAAAATTTGACAAATAAAAGTTAACACCAAAATGTTTTGATTTACTAAATAATATTTCTTTAACATAATAATAATAATGTAAATTTGAATGAGAATTTAAATCTAGTAAGAGTTGTGATTATTTTGAAAAAATTAACAAATTTTGGTTTTACTGCATTATGAAACTTACAAAAAGCTCACATTTCTCAATACATCTTTGAGTCATGTGGAAATCCAAAATATTTTAAATTAACCATTCAGTATCTATGTTGATATACAATGTTCCTTGATACTAAATCGTTCATATTTACAACTATGTGATAGACAGCATTTACAATAAAATTCATTTGTATGTCACTTTACACTAACCACTTATCTGAGGAGCACTTCTGTCATTGTCTTCTTTAGTTTGGTTCCATGTCTGATGTCTGATAGCAGTGCATTACGATCTGTCTTTGCTTTTTTACCAAGTGAGGGGAGAACATCTGATAGAGGTGGAGGAGGAGCTATTGGAGGTGTGGGTGGCATAATTTAAATTATTCTTAAGAAACAAAATAGGTTAACAAATCCTCTGAAAAAAAAAATTAGGATGCCATAAACTTAATTTAAATGTACTAAATTATTACAAAGTGTCAAGAAAGAAGAGGCATAATATTATTGTTCATCTTGCTTAGGAAAAAAATAATCAAAATATGTAGAACAATATACAACTCAGAAAAATTAAAAATGCTCCTTTTTTTTTTATAGGAAAGCAAAATTGATCCAAATCAGGGCATTAGATTTATCTATTGAGTTAAACAATGAAATGACAATATTTATTGTTACACTTCAGTCATTTTGGTGAAACAAATGAAGTATTCAAATCTGATGCTTCTGCACAACAAATTCCAGCCCTCTACCCAGAGAGTTGCTGCCACTACTGTGACACAAAACAGACCAACGAGTGCCAAAACTGTTCACAAAGGTCTTACACATGTTAGAATGCAGCCTATCACCCTTACATAGAAATGGTTTTTACTGCCCACCACAAAAAAAAACCACATCCAATGGTGTCACACCAATATTTGGTGAATGTTGCAATGGTGTTTGGTTGTCATTTTTAATAACAACAAAAGACTTCAGAGCTCATGGGAGGTAAAGGGTGTACAAGAGACAAAACAAGAGGTATGCTGCTCCACAGTTACAGCAAATGGACAAAGGTAGAGGTCTTAGCATAATGATATGGGTCAGTACCTCTGACAATCACCAAATAGAACTTCAATTTATTGAAGGGAATTTGAATTCTCAGAGATATTGGGATAAAATTCTACAGCCAGTGGTTCTGCATTTTTAGGATCAAGTTAGGCCTGATGCAGTTTTTCAGCAAGACAATACCAGATCATACGTGGCTCATATACTGAGTTTCTGAAGAACTGTGAGGTTAATGCACTTTCCTGGCCAGCAATGAACCTGGATTTCAACACCATGAAAAATCTCTGGAATTTACTGAACAAACATTTAGGTCAGAACTCGTACTCTCCAGAAATACAACTGCATCTCAGAGCAACAAAGAGGAAACAACAGACAACTATATTACAAAATCAAATCAGACAGTTCTATTGATCCACCAGGTAACATATAACAGATGTAACTGAGGCAAATGGAGGGCATACACGTTATAAACAAGATATGAATTTGGTTAAAATCATTTTTTACTTGCTCAATTGTTCAGGCAATTTCAATAAATGGTGTTAAGTCAAAACATTTTGTTTATGCACTGTTTTAAAAATGTGTGAAATGAAAAAATAATGCATGATTTGTTTTATTTATGAAGCAAATTTGACAAATAATGGCAAAACATGAGGTGCATTTTTATTTTCTGCAAATATGTATATTATTCAGACAACAATTGTACAGACTATTTGTAACCTAACCAATTACATATGCTCAATGCAATTAAAAATTAAACATTTAAGTTTGCTTGGGTTTAAGACCAAATTCTGTAACTTCATTTTATAGCAAAGTAATATGGTTTATTTTGCAATATATAAAAAAAATGCTGTGTCAAAAAGTTTATACACTGTACATTGAGAAATGATCACTACTGTCAGTATAACTAGATAATTAACTTGACCATTTTATATTTCTGATAATCTATAAGCATATGTTGCATCAATTAATGTCACATAAATTGTAATGTGGTCTATCATTGGATGGGTAATTTTTAATTTGATGAAAGTAAAGCAAAGTCCAGTCCAGATAACAATAATAAATTAGTTATTCTTTAATAAATTGCTTGGGCAGAGTATTTAAGATGTAACGATGTAGAATGGACAAAAACTGCCTGTTGTGGAAACAAAAGTGTAGGGGACAATGTTTCAAAAGTCTTCAACAGTTGCCATCCATTCTACAAAGTTTCATCAATAAATTAATTTCTACACTGTTGCTCATTAGAGGCTACCTTCATATTAATGTTAATTATAGGCCTAACTGCAGGTATCAATATTTTCCAACAAAATTTGAAATTACAGTCTGTTGCACTAATAACATTAAAGAGAAATTATCTTGACCGATAACAAATGGTGACTAACTTACATAATAGCTTACAAAAATACAAATTCTTACTAAATAACTTCACTTAATCAACTTCCTCTGGATCAACAACTATTTAGTATTCATGCATTGATTAGTTCATTACAATCTTATCAAACAGTTTCCTGATTATTTATATTTATATTAATGTACCCATGCTTAGATAACAGTTTAAATGTAAACTTTCTCTATAATCTAGGACAACTTTTATGAGTTTACTTTATCTTAATTTCATGTAACCTCTAGCTAACACCTAAATTAAAATATTGAAATTATAGCTTACATCAAATCATTAAAGTGAAAGAATTATTGAACCAACTATCATCATGAAAAAAATAATTCCTGATTACTATTCAAGAAAACAAAGCATTGCCATAATAATTTCTCACCTGACTCACTTCAGGTATTTCAGGCTTCATCTATTAATGACAAAACTTACAAAAATAATCAACTAATTAAATTTAGTGTTTCTAATTATTACTACTTTAGATTATTCCAACTATCAAAGCAATCAAAATTTTAGCTTATTCCATTTGCATTGCCATATATACATGACAGAATGCATGGGTTCTGCTTGCAAACAAATCATGGATTTGAAGATGTGCCCTAATGACAATTAATTACATAATTAGGTACACTGATGTGTTGATTACAAGCTCCAAATGTAACCAGTGTTGCTTAGGGTAAGATTGCTTTAATAAAAATAAAAGCAATGGAAAGTTAATATTCACTATTCTTTATTAGCTAAATGTTGAGTGCTGAATAACTTGCTCATTTAACAATGTTTGCCAGAAATCACTAGACATAGACAAAGAATAATTCAATAATTTACACCATCATGTCATTAACTCATTTATGTAAATAGGGCTCCTATTTAGACAAAACAAAATATAATTAAATAAGAAACACTCAGAATGGAAAGCAAAAGTGTGACTATTGTAATGGCTGCTTAAACAATTCTTAATACTATAAGTCTTTAATTAGTTTATTTATCAATTTCTTAACATTCACGGATGTTTCAACAGGTTCTTTCAACCTGTACTATAAAAAAATAAACTTAATTATCAAGGAAATTAAGGTATCATAAGAAATATTGATATTGCAATAGTATGAAAATATCTTTAATTATGGACATAAACGTTCAAGCATGGAGTTGTAGATGCAATTATTTTAAGTTCTTGTTTCGAAACTTATAATTGCATCTACAACTCCA
Source organism: Carcinoscorpius rotundicauda (assembly GCA_011833715.1). NCBI lineage: Eukaryota > Metazoa > Arthropoda > Merostomata > Xiphosura > Limulidae > Carcinoscorpius > Carcinoscorpius rotundicauda. The sequence continues at coordinate 35,193,686 of CM022398.1, forward strand.
TGCTTGAACGTTTATGTCCATAATTAAAGATATTTTCATACTATTGCAACATCAATATTTCTTACGATACCTTGATTTCCACTTTATAAATCATTTTCATTTCTGCATAAATTATTCTATGTCATACCAATCATATAATATAATTATCGGTATGAACTTGTTTTCCCTGAACTGTATATTACTTATCAAACATTGTGACAAGAAACATTACTAGTTTAACATTAAGTTTAAGGACAAGTATTTTTTAATGAATAATTAGTTTACTTACTTTTAGTACAACAGCCTTGTGAAAAAATGCTAGGAAAAATTCACAGAAAAATATTAGTCATATTTTCAGCTTGTTACAGGTTTTGCACTACATTGTATATACACTTTCATGTACAATATTTTGGATAAAAAAAAGTAACCTAATCCAAATTCATTCTATCTGAAATTGTCTATAACAAATACCAAATGGAAGGTAATTACACAATGTTTTCAACAACAATAAATAGGAAGATTTGTCCCAAATGAGAATAAATTAGTTGAATGTATTCAATTAATAAGTCCAACAGTTAATTACAGTAAATTTCTCTTATCACCCAGCTATACTTACTACTCAGATACATAAAAATATTGAACTTGTACTGTTGAACTAACTGTAGTTAGTTTTATATCAATTGAGATTAATGACTTCAACTTCCTAGTATGTGCTAAACAATATTTATAGCCTTTTACTTGTTTTTATGACAGCATTATCTCTGCCACCTAAATTGACTGGTTATATTTCTCAGCCCGTGTGTTTTATCAGCACGGTTTCTCAAAAATGACTAAATAGATGTAGACGAACATTTGCATTGTTTCGATGATGACCCAACTTATAGGTGATTAGTGTTTGGAGGTCAAGGTCAAAGGTCACGAAATATTTAAAAAATACCTGTCTGTTAACATGGAGACAAATTTTTCACACTATTTTGTCTTTATAACTCTATTTGCAGTTTAAAACATATAGGAATACCATAGTAAGTTTAAATGTTGATATGTTTCATTATGAAGCTTCACAAAGCAATGACCTCAAAACATATTTACTTATTCAAGTGATTCTCACTTAAATTTGTTGTAGAAAATGTATATTGTAGATATTCCAGTCAGACTTTAAGTTAAGCTCTAAGTTTCTAACAATTTTTTTTCTGTTGTATAGTTCTATATTAATGTTACTTTAGAGATATTTTTCATTTTACAGGATACCTTGATATTAAATGTGCATGATCTTCCCAGGTTTTATATTGAGTGAGTGTTTCTTGAGCCCTTCTTATATGATTGTTGTCTGTTGATAGAGAAATACTTACTAACTGCAGATCTCTTTAAATGTTGTGACAAGTATGTCACTTATTGTAAAAACTGTATTACTTTTATGTGACTGACAATGAATCCTTTCCTAGTTTGCAATGTATATGTTTAATCTTCTTAGGGAAAAGGGTAGATGTGGTGTTGTGTTTGATAATAAGAAATTCTAAAGATGAGAGCCATTTTCTATTATCTTATTTTAGAGTAAGGTTTATTTCTATACTAATTCTCTTTAGAGTTTAGAACATTCCAAGCTTGTTTACAATGGCACTGTTTAGTTCAATGGTTCCAAACTTTTGCACGTCTCATGTCCTTAAGATAAGCCAGAAGTGTGCAACTGACATACATAATTCGTTAAAAAATTTAAGTGTATTATATTGATAAAATGATGAATCAAAATAAATTAACCAACACTATTCAAACAGTGTAGACTGGCTAAAGAAATACAGTTAGGAACACACTGAGATTATCATCTAATTTTTAGCATGGAGTTAATTTTCAATTTAATATTCTTCAAAGAATGTTATGTGCCCTATAAGTTTGGAATCACTGGTTTAGTTAAAGAAAATATCAGTTGCATAATGTTTTCAAGGTAATGTCTTTGCCAATTAGTGTCTTATTTAAAGTTTTGAATCAAATAACTGTAAATATCTAGTTAAAAATGGTGACCTCGTGACCATCCTTCTGCTTGTTCAGAGAATACAGCTTTCAAATAAAAATAAGGATGATTCTGAAAAATATTTCTGTATTTTGAACATCTGTAAACAAAACTAACCACAATTATTCAAAGTAAATAATTGTATTCTGAACAATCCAAGTAAAATCCATCACATACTAAAAATAAAGTTTTGTTTGGTCTCACAGTATGGAAAGAGAAGTAAGAAAAACAGAGTTGGTTGCAAGTTACACAGAGTACTAAAAGTACTGATAAATCATTTGGACAGGGCTTACAGAGAAATGGGGATCCAATGTAGATAGAAGTAGAACTGATAATGACAGGTTAATAATGGAGGATTCCAAGTTTTCTTTCTGGTCTTAAAGTAGATAAAATATGAAAAACAGATATTGGAAGATGTAGTTGAAAGTAAGAACTGACAGTAAGCCATGAGAAATAGCAGTCATGAACATATATGATAAATCATAGAGCTGTCAAAGTATTTCTTAAATAAAGCAAAAATTAGCTAGTTGATGCAGGAAACAGATTGTTTCTTCAATTTGTTGAAATTTTTTTAACCAATTGTTAAATGCAATCTTCCTATTCGTTTTTGCTAGGTGTTTGTAATGGTGATTTTCTTTTTTTCTGTATTTTGAATACTCATGATGTGTGTTGTTGTGTTCTCTAAGAATGATTTGTTCCTTGTTCTAGACAGTAGCAATTTTCATTTTGTGAAATTCTAAAGCAAGTTGCAAATCTATCCGAGGACAATGTATGTCAAGTGGCAGAACTGTTTAGCACTTTAATTAGTAGTAGAGTTTGGACAACAAACGAAGTAAGTAACAGTACAGTACTTCAGTGAAAACTTGGAAGGTACAGCAGCATTCTGAGAATTAGCATCAGGTTCAACTTGAAATAAATTAATATGACATAACACTACCATAAGTTTAAAAATGCAAAGTCAAAACATATTAAGCCAATAAAGAACTAGATGCAAATCATGCAGATTTAGAATATTCTGTGTTAAAACATTTGTTAATAGATGTTATGATAAGTTCCACCTATATTAGGGCACCCTAATCAATAAGATTTTCTTTGCATAGAGTGCAGATTTGGGGTTAGTTTTCTTTCTACAAATATAAACACTGATACTGAATAAATGAATTAACATACAATAATCTATATATGTCACACTTAGCAAGTCTATGTTTAGTATACAGCTAATAATAATAAAATCATGATCTTTAAAAGTTAATTAACTATATGAGAAAATCACCTTTCTATGTGCAGATAGTCTTGCCTTCTGTCACTTCTCTGGTGTTCATACATATACCAGACTGTAAACTGCCCGTTGCAAGGAAATCTCCACAAACAGGAAATTAAAACATGTGCTACTTTGTATTGTACACATATAGGTCATGGAACCTGCAGGAAGGAAATTACAACTACATACACTAATGAAATTCTCAATTTCTGTATTTAAATATTGATTGCATGAAGTATAAACATAAAGAAAATAAGATAGAATATCCTAGTTACAAAAATGCTATCTGCTACATATAATGACACTCATAACTAACTTAAATTACTGATAGTAATACACATTTTATGATGAGTTTTCACTAGATTATGTTATTAGTGCAACAAGTTGCATTGTGTAAACAACACATGTACAATTTAATTTTTAGAAAATAAATAAACAAACAAGAAATTTAATGTTATAAACACATTTATAACAGACTGATATTTTGATCACATTTCTGTCATCAGATCTAAAAGCATTTCAAGTTATACTTACACTAATAAGTGTAAATGTTGTTCCTTATTCTTAACTTCTGAGTAGTGAAATGTAGTTGGAAAACAGATTCGTGTATAAGTCACAACCATGTTCAATCTTAGTGGCGGTACATAGACAAAAATAGTTATAGACAAAAATATATTATAGTAATATATTTCTGCATATGATATCAGTAAATAATATAAGTATTCAAATAAAAATTTTAATATGATTTACAATAAGTTTCATTCACACTTATCCTGAGAAAGTATGGTATGCCTTCTCACACAGTAAAATTTCATGTAATCTGTCAGACCATGATATAAAAAGTATATGCTCAAGTTTTACTTTGGAACTTTTATTATACACTAATGATCATAAAAACAGTGCAACACTATATGATGTTAACTGGATAAACACAAAGACTTGCAGTTTTATAAAATAAAAATTGTATACAGAAATTTTAGAAGGATGTAGAGTTGACTGATTGTATTGAATTAAGCACAAAGCTATGCAATGGACTATCTGTGTTCTGACCACCACAGGAATCTAAAACCAGCTTCTAGCTGTTTGAGTTTACAGACATACTGCTGTGCCACTGGAGGGTAGGAAGCAAAGAAATAAAAATCATCAACTGAAATTTACAATAAAGGTAAGCATTTTTGTGTTATAAAGAATATTACACTGATTTCTCTTTTCAATTTTTCAAAATTGTAAATTCATAACAGTATTGTATCTGAAAAATATGATGCTTTACTTGCAGAAACTACATAATCTACAGGAAATTCACTGATTTTATACAGTAGTTCTTTTTCTGCAATGCAACAAACCAGACAATAAGACAAGTGTATTGAAACATTAGGCACTTAGGATATAAGAACTAACAGCAAAATCACAATATATATCTAGAGATCAGCCCAGTTATATACTAATGTTGATGACTTGTAAATAAATAATTGAAAATGTACTGATGACTTTCAAATATAGCAGAGATTATGGGTACATATTAATAAGAATAACTAAATGTTAATTTAGTGGCTGAAAAACTTCATCTTACTCATTATTTTTGTTTTTTGGGTTTCGTAACTTATGGTTAATAAGATTTTACTATTATCTGACGTTTATAGATTCTAAGTTTAATATGTTTAAATCATATTGAGATAAAAGAACATAACTGGGGCAATGGCATTATTCAAGTTATACAAAGTAATAAATTGGCTCTATCACAAACTTTGCTATATATATAAAAATAAAGAAATGAAAAAAAAGTCTTAAAATTCTGATGAAATATTGCCAGATGTCTCTTATTTCAGTTCTAGATTTTAAACCATGGTGCACCCTAATGCAGTGTAATAATGTTTCATAAAAACATGTAAAGGTAACAGTTAAGTAAATATAAAACTTACCAATCTTCACATAGTTTTTTGAGCAAGTGGAGAAGGAGGGTGCACATTTAGTAGTGGTGGAAAGTTCTTTGCATAAGAAGATGATGCACTTATGTTTAGAGGCGGAAGTGGTGGTACAACAGCTGATGACCTTGAAGGTGGAAGTGGAGGGGTAGGACAACTAGTAGAGGGTGCAGCTTTGGCAACAGTTGTAGTTGATACTGGAAATGAGGCAATTTCCTGTTTTCTAGAAGCAGGCATAACACCTCTTGAATTTGACTTATGCTTAAGTTCACCAAGACCCTGACACACCCTACTATAACTCTGATTCTGTGAAGAGAAGTGTGGTGAGGCTTGTTTCTTTGTGGTTAAAACTGTTTTCTGAGATGTAATATTAAAATGTGATTTAGGTTCATTCTTAATGTTTTGAGCTTTTATATCTTGCTCTCTTACTAAACTGACAGGTTTTAATGTATTTAGTGAGATTTAGTGAGGGTGGGCTGTGGGTTTTTAGGAGGAGGAGGAGGTGATGGTCTTGGAAGACTTTCTCTCTTTATTCTTTGATTTAAACCAACTGGTACTGTAGGAGGCTTTTTTGATAGAGAACAGCACTTCTTGTCAGTCAAGTAATTATAATTTATACTGCTTGATTTCTGTGATGGGGCAGGGGGAGAATTAGGTGGTGAATGTAAACCATTTGGGAATGGACACTTTTGATTTAGTCCTGTTGCATGATTGGCTGTATGAGCATTACTTTTTTTATCAATAGTTGAAGATTTAGTTAAGACTTGTTGATGTGACTTCAGTGGGCTAGGAGAACAGTTCACAGCTCTTTTCTTTAAAGACTTGTTTAATGGTGGTTGTTGGTCACCAGAGTTTTTAGTTAGTCTTCCTTTTGAAACTAAATAAAAAAATTCATGTAATGTTGCTTAAACAAGAAGGAAAGTTAAATGCATTACCCAGATTTTAAAAAAATGTAACATAAGCAAAATAAAAGTAATTTCGATTTATCTTCTAAAATTAGAAAAGCTACAATTTTTCTCACATTTTCTTAATGATGTTTATTCGACAAATTGTAACTGTAAAATAACATTTTACACATGTGATGCCATCAAAGGGTTAATATTTCCTGTTCCTTACAGATTTCATTGCATTGATGTTTCAAGTTCCATGTTCAATTCATGCTTTTGTTTAATAAACAACGTACTAACCAATTACTTTTGTGCAGATGTTTTGTAAAGATTTAAAAATCACGAGATACAATCAACCCAGAATCACTCAATCAGCATAAAAATACTTCTTCTAAACAAATCTGTAAATGGACAGTAACAAGTAACAATCAAGAACTTATGTTATTATCTGTTTCAGCAGCTTCCTGGTGGCACATTGTAAAACTTGTTAACTTGATAACAAGTAAAATTATACATTCTATGACACAGAATAACAACTCCCAATGACTGGAAAACAGTGTTTAGTAAATTCTGAGGCAAGCATTCCAAAACCCTTCAGCTCAAAGCCTTCCCTTGTCTTAAATGTCTTGTCTGAGAAGCACTATGTAATAATTTAATAGAAATTTTAAACAGTCACTACAAGATACCTCACTTTCGTTGCAAGTTGTACCTTTAAATAAATAAAAAAATCTCAAGTGTAAACAATGTTGTGTTGTTTATGTACTCCTACTTGCTGTAAAAAAATAATGTTCTTCATTGAATTACTGCTTTAACCATCATCAGAAACATTTTAAAGAGAATATTTCTGCAAATATTGACCCTCCTCCCCCTTCCTATAACAACCTGGCAGCCCTCTTTTGACCTGCAGATGAAAGTTTGGGATCCATTGCTATAGAAAATTTAAATGACTTAGTCATATATTTGTTATTGATAACTACAAATGCAGAAACAGTTTCATTATTTTATGAGCATCCTGTAAAAAATTTTGTTATAATATTGTCATACTTAATACCAATACAACTCTTACTAGATTTGCAAGCATAACACTTGTTCTTCTGGAGTTTGTGCAGAAATATTGATTGGTAAACTTCTCTCTGCAGTACAAAAGCATTTTCAACTGCTGCAGAAAACTGGCAGCTAAATTAAATTGTTTGTAAAATAACATTTAAAAAATCTCAACTTAAACTCAGAACTTTTGTTAGCCTGAATATAATTTTGTAACATCCAGAGTTAGAATAATTTTGGTAATAAACACATTATTTGAAATGTACACCCACACCATATATCATCACTGAAACACCAAATGAATCATTAGAAGTCTACACTATAATTTTCTATTCTCAGCAAAACATGAGTGATTATGTGGCATGTTTCTTACTTTATGTACAGGTTGTTCAACATCTGAAAGATAGGTCTTGGTTTTTAATTAAATTTTCGAAATTTATTCAATTAATGTATGGTTATAAAACTCATTATGTCATTTGAAGGTACAAAGAAAAGTTTTGACACATAATTTACTTACTGCTCTCCAAACACTGCAAACATGTGTCTTTAGGTAACTCGAGAAACAATCATGTCATTTAAGATATTTGTAATGCTTGCAGTTTTATCTTTACATTACCTCTTTGACTTAGTTATCAGCAATTTTAGAAATGTTTAGGAACAATGTACAAACACAAGTTCATGTTGCTTAGATTTTTAAGTTATTTTGTGGCCAAATCATTAGAATTTAGAAATCTGTCAGCTTACCAGGTCCTTTTAAATCTATGACAGTACAAAGATTAATGAAAGAGATTTAAGCAACATACACAGTCATCTCTGTCTGATCAACTCAACTGTCTTATTGTAGTTTGGTGAGTATAATAAACATAGATTTTTTTTATTACCTTTACTTATAATCATTGTTCAGAACTGTTATTTAAAAGCACACCAAACAAAGTTTCAGAGTGATGCTGAGAAATGCATATTGTAAATTGAGGAATGTTAGCATGAAGTCTGTTAGCCTGTGCCACTTTGGTCATTTTTGTTTATTTATAATTAAGCCCAAAGCTACACAATGGACTATCTGTGCTCTGCCCATCACAGGTATCAAAACCCAGTTTCTAGAGGTGTACATCTGCAGAGATATCATTGTGCCTCTCAGAGTTGGTCATTTATGTTAACATTTATTAGAATTTCTATTTTAGATTCCAAATGTAAAGAACACATCTAATACTTGTTAATGTTTAACTGAATCTTTTACATTTGTTTTGCATTGATTTCTTATTTTTAGCCGCGTTTCATCACATTCCTACAAATATCACATTTTCTAAAACCCCACTCTAACATACACATAAATTTATTCTATATTTTATAAAATATTAACACATTTCACACAAAATCAGTTGTTTCACTTTTGAAATCCTTTTCTTACATACATGTACATTTTTCTCTGCAACATAACATTGCCAAAAGTAGAAAAAAAACTACATGTATCATTACATGAAATTGAAACTTTAATACATAAGAGGCAAATAAATCAGAACTCACACATAGTTTTGATGGAAATATAACTGAAACTTTTCAACAAAGAGCTCAATTAATGTCTTACAAAATAATCAGTTAAGTAACACAATGACTTAATTGACTAGTGTTTTCCAAGATAATCAACTAATCAAAAAATAACTTTTCATCAATTATCATCCCATAGATATTAAATTTTTAAAATATTCTTAAACATCCTTATTTTAAAAGACCAAATTTTTTGTTTTGTTCCATGGACAGTAATTGTTTATCACAATAAAGATACAAACCTGCTGAAGCTGTTGTTTGAGTTCCAGTTTCTTGTAGCTTTGGTACTCCTTGAGCAAACAACCCACCAAGGCTAGCTGGAGAATTGAGTTTTTCAGAAGACTTGTGATTTGTTCCTTTACATGCTTCAAAAAATATTAAACTTCATTAGTGATGCATATATTCATGAATAAACATAACATAGAATTTTTGTACAACAAGAGACTTATTGGTCGATCTTGACTATTCCACACTCTAAATAAATTTAAAGCAAACCATTATCATTCTTATACTTTCAATGGACTAATCACACATGAGAGAGAGAAAGTTAACTATAAATCTAAATTTACTGTGCATCTACACAAAATATAAGAAAGTTTTTAGTAAAATGTGCAAGTGTTATACACAAAACATCAGAAGTGACTTCTCAAGAAATGTATTGAAATTCATAATGTCAATCTGGCTTAGAATGCAGCGTAATGTTCACGTAAAGAATAAAAAGACTTTGTATATCATACAATTCAGAAATTGTATGACCTCTAGAACATCTGCAATGTTTTTCACTACCCTTGTATATTGTATCTGGTATTTACTCCACTCTCCAATGAACTCGTAATTAATAAGCAATTTATGATAAAATGAATAGTTGATAACTCTGACATCTGATACATGATACCAAGTTGAATTGCATACTATACAAGGTCTAAGCATGTGCACTTTAACCCCCATTCATGCATAAAGAGTTAAAATACTTGTAAATTAAAAGTATATTGAGAAAAGAAAGATCATGAAAGCTTTACTCACTTTCATTATAATTTATATCTGCAAAGAAAACTTTACGGTCTTAATAAGAATGTGAACTTACACTTCTGCTCCTAAACCAAGGAGGGGCATCAAAATAAGAGTAGAAATAATGTTATGTTCAATAATAATTCAAAATGCCACACAAAACACATCTAGCACCAAATACTGGTTTATCAATAAGTACTTTGTCTTATGTTATATGTAGAATACTAAACACAAATCACCTTAGAAATGTCTCTCCATTGCATAAAGTAGATCATTAGCTGTGGATGCTTATAACTGCATAAAGTAGCCATGTCCATCATTTCATTTATTTGCATGTTTTACTTGAAATAAATATAGAATATTGTAAAGAATGTTTATGGTTATGTTTTTTTTTATATACATAGATGTGCAAAGATGCCTGTGTAGTGGATGAGAAATTTTACCATCTTTGTAACTTTACATTTTATTGTGATACAAAAATCACTTTCACATTAAAATATACAGATCTTGGAAGTAACTAAAGCAAAAAAAATTTTCATTATTCAAAATAAAACTCATTGAAATTTCAATGTATTTTCAAATACAGTTTCTTTAATTATTTTCCAGTAATAATAATATATAAACCTTCAAAGTTCCAGATAGTTCTAACTCTTTAAATCCAAAATTGTTTTGTATGTTTTGTCAAATTATTTTCACAATGTCATAATAATTATCACCATACCTTACAAACTTTCTATTATATTTATAAAAACTGAATAATACCACGATTTTCATTAGTTTTCAGCCAAAAATACATAAGTGTTATCAGCCACCGTAACCATATAATGAGTAAATTATGATTTTAAACTAAACATTGGCAGCATCTGCTAAGGTTTAAGGAGTTAACTTGTACACTTTTTGTATAATTTACAATTAATGAATGAGAGGTATGGTACAAAAAATATATATACAAATATTCATATAATAACTGGAAAGAAAAAAATGTAGAAAGCAAACATAATTCTGTCTCTCATAAACAAAAATGATAACACTGGTTTAAAAATGTAACTGCATAAAATCTAAAAGAAAAGTCATTATAAAGCACCTGGTTGGTTATATCTTAAACAGTTGTTAAATAAACATGTTCTTAATTTAGAGATGTGTGCTTGGGTCTCCTCTATGTTTTAAAAGAAATTTGATTGATTTACTGTTTTATGGTACAAAGCATCCAGGCTCTCTGCACCAAATGTCCAGTAAAAAGGTAGAAATAAATTAAATGCAGTAAAATACAGAAAAAGAAATGAAGGTAAAACAAAACATCATTGGAAAACAGAAAAAGCATAAAACCAATGTTGACACCTAGTCTACAATATTAAGAGAGAAAGCAGAGTAAGAGAAGTTGTAAAGGACTTTCTACAGCAAAATGGTAATGATTATAACCCAACAGGAAGACAAACAGGTAAGTACAAGAACCACCGTCAGTCACCTGAAGTTGGCCTTTCCAGTCCTGGTTCCGGGTTATGTGTCATATCAGCCATTATCAAAAGGTAAAATAATAAAAGTTTTAAAAGATGTATAACAAAATCGCAATAATGATTAGCCAAATGTCCGGTAAAAAAGTTAAAAGTAAAGTAAATATAGTAAAATTCGTAAAAGGAAATGAAGGTAAAAACAAAACAGCAATTAAAAACACAAAATGGCACAAAACAATGTTGACATCCAGTCTATAAAGTTGTAAAGGACTTTCTGTAACATAATGGTAATGATCATAACCCATCAGAAAGACTAACAGGTAAGTGCAAGAACCACTATTAGTCACCTGAAGTTGGCCTTTCCAATCCTGGTGTCGAATTATTTAATGTTCTGGCCATTTTCCAATTTCCAATTGAACTAAAGAGATTGAGACTCTGAAAAGGGAACCACAAAAATGTGTAATGAATAAATATCCAACACTTAAATGAGACTGAAAAGATTAATGGCCATTAAAAACCTAAAAACTTTATCAAGGTGGACAGTGTCACCATCACCAATAACACTGTTCAATGTTACAAACAAACCCTGGGACAAAACATGTTTAAAATGGTGCCTTCATCGAGAGTCGTAACAATGGCAAGAAAGTAAAATGTGGCTTACAGTGATTTGAGTGTTACACAAACTACACACTGGTGCAACTGTTCCAGATAAAAAAAAACAATGAGTTAAAAAACTGTGACCAATTTGTAGTCTAGTTAGAACAACTTCCTCCTTTCAAACCTTACCAGACAGCCAAAGTCCAATATGTAGTTTTATTTGAAAAAGCTTGTTGTCGCGTTGCTCACTCCAAGTGGACTGCCAGCTGGCACGGACCCGAGCCTTGAATACAGAACCATAGTCCATGTACAGAATAAGCACAGTGATGATAGTGCCAGAGCAGATAGATTTAGCTACCATGTCTGCAAGCTCCTTCCCGCAAATACCAACGTGGCCTGGTATCCAGAAAATCTGGATAGAAGATGTTAATGAGAAATGGGCCAATCAGTTTTGAATATCAGCTTCATAAGCCTTCTCAATGTCAAAGAATATTAATACAAGATGTTGGCATTTGAGAAAGGCTTCTCTGATTGATGTTTTAAGTCGAATTACATGGTCCGTGGTGGAGTGCTATCATTGGAACCCACACTGGGTGGGCGAGAGGAGATTGTTTGATTCGAGGAAACAAACAAGACAAGCATTAACCATCCTCTCTTAGGTCTTACACAGACAGCTAGTCAAAGCAATTGAATGGTAGTTTGAAGGAATCTTAGGATCTCACCCAGGCTTAGAGAAAGGTAAGATAATGGTCTGGCATCAGGCATCAGAAAAAACATTCTCCTACGAGATCTGATTAAAGACAACTAAAAAAACATCAAGAGAAGCAGGAGAAAGATAGTGTAGTATGTCACAGTGTACATCATTAGGTCCAATAGAGGTATTGCCAGACCGATGAAGGGCCATTTTCAGTTCCACCAGTGTAAAGGGACAATTATAATCAAAGAGACGGTCAGTTCGAAAGGAAAGAGGTGAACGCTCTGCCCGAGTCTTAATAGCCAAGAAGGTGGAGGAACAAGTAAAAGTGCTAGATACCTGGCAAAAGCTTTCACCTAGAGTATCGGCGACGCTCCAGACATCAGCTACCTCTTGGCCATCAGAGAGTAAAATTGAGAGGAGGACAGAATTGTAGTGCCCACTGACCTTTCGAATCCTGTCCCATATGACTTTGGAACTGGTGGTAGAAGATATGCTAGTTGTGAACTCAATTCAAGAGTCCTTCTGGCTTTGATGTTTTACCCACCTAGCATGTGCATGGGCCTGTTGGAAAGCGATGTGGTTCAAATGTGTGAGATATCTACGGAAAGTATCGCAGGCCTGTTTTTGAGCCTTCCATGCCAAGTGGCAAGCAGGATTCTACCACGGACGAGGACACGTGGAAAACATGTCGAGGTTATAGGATTACACTGAGCAGCTGCTTGTATAATACAGTTAGTTACCGCTGCCACACAGTTCTCTATTGATGGCTGATTCATGATGGCAGGATCAAGTTCTGCGAGAGCAGTGAAAGTGGACCAGTCTGCCTGATCCAGCTTCCATCAGGGCATGTGGGTATGATGGCATTGACCACAGCAAGTCTCTCTCAAAGGTATAGGAAAGTGACCATTGCATAGTGGATTATTGTCAAACCTCCATGGAAAATGGGAGAATAATGAAAGGGAGCAAACCGAGAGATCAATAACGGTAAAGGACTGACTAGGTGCATGAAAATAAGCAGAAAAATCAGTATTGAAAAGAGAAAGATTATGATCAGAGAGCATACAATCTACAGAGTGACCCCTTCTATCAATGACAGCACTTCCCCAGAGGGGATGATGTTCATTAAAGTCCCCGAGGATTATAAAGGGAGACAGCAGCAACTGTTCAATGAGAGCATCAAGGTCTGATTGATCATATGTCTCTCCAGGGAACAGGTAAAGAGAACAAACAGTGATGGTATAACCCAAGGAAACACGGATGGCTACAGCCTCCAAGGGTGTGTTGAGTGACAGACAGGGTGAGCACATGCTGATCAACCAACAGTGCCACCCCTCCATCACAAAGTCTGTTATTTCTGTATAGAGAAAACTGCCGAATGGTGACTGTATCAGCAAGTTTTAGAAATGTTTCTTGTAAGGAAAGACATACAGAATGGTAGGAAGCAATCAGTGTTTTGATATCATCCAGATTAGAACCTAAACTTTGACAGTTCCATCGTATCAAGGTGGCTATTTTTAATGACATGTAGGCAAAGTGGCTGGAGAACCTTTCTGTTTATGACCATGTCTTCCTTACGACAGTTGGAGGAGGTCTATTGACCTCCATGGATTATGCCCTGGGTCGATTGGGCAGGTCTTTGTTATTGGAAGGGGATTCCAGTGACTGAGGTCACGAACAAATGATTGTTTTGTGTCTTGGGGAGGAAGAAAAAGATGTATCAGAAAAAATGCCTATATTTGAAACCAAAGGATGTAGATCTTGAGGTTTGTTGGAATGTATGGGAGGAACAGAGATCGGTGCGGAAGTTGATTCATTGACCTTTTTAACCATGGAGGTCAAAAGGCTATTCATTTGTTTTGAAAACTATTCTCTTGGAGGCAAAGAAAGATCTGTCTGCACTCCCACTGTAGTTGTGGAACAAAGTGCAGCAGCATATGTTGAAGATGGAGTGGTGGACAGCAATTTCCAAGCCAGTTATGTGTCGTTTTCAAATGCTGCACCTCTTTTTCCTCCAATCATTTTGTGCAAGAACAAAAGTAGGAAGGGTGAGAACCATTGCAGTTGACACAATGTGGGTCTGTGTCATACTCATAGGCATCGTGGTCCTTGCCACCACAACGAGCATGTCAGGGAACCACAACATGACATCTTAGAGTGGCCGAACCTCTGACATTGGAAACATTGGAGAAAATTTGGAATGTACAGCTATACCATGTAAATTAGATAACTTACCCTGACGGTGGCAGATGCACGTGGTGTAAATGTCAAAATGAGGTTGTTTATTGGCAGTGTAACTCCATCTTTGCGAGTGGAGATGCACCTCACTGCAGAAACTCCTTGAGCAGAGAGACCAACGAGAATCTCTGACTGAGGAACGTTCTTCAAATCCCTCTCAACAATAACTCCTTGTGATGAATTCAAGGTAGCATGAGGAGTAACCTCGACAGGTATAGCCCCAACTGCCTTTGAATTCAAGAGGAGTTCACTGTGTTGGGTTGTGGATGTTTCAACCAATATGTCTCCAGATCGAAACTTCTTTATGGATTTTGGAGAGCCAGAAAGACCCTCTAGTCCCTTCTGAATAAAAAAAAGAGGGATATTTGCCCTAAAGGTTTTTCTAAAAGAGAATGTAATTAAAGAAAATGAGGTACATGTGTTACAGATGTTGAAGATTGCTGTTCAGAGTCTTCAAGACATGGTCTCTTACCCATTGACTGTTTGTTCACTATTTTATTTAAATTTTTTTAAGGAAGATCCACAGGAAAAAAAAAAAATTTCGGTACCCACTGACCCCACCCACCATGGAGCCCTACAAGGGGATGCACTACAAAGTCATGCAAGGACAATGCAGCAATGCCAGGGTTTCGTGAGCACTATACCCAAACACCAGCATCAGACACAATGTCCACAACACCCATTGCAAACTCCCAACAATGGTACTTGGTTGACTCTAGCCCAAGTGGACCAGCTGATTGACCCAAGGGGGGCCACCCAAGGGCTGCCCATCTACAGGAATTCAAGTCCAAAGTGGTGTGTTAGGGTTGGATCCCTCAACCACCAGGATCCTCTCCTCCCCTTCACAGGTTGCCATGCACAGCAAACACGTGGGTGGATGTTTAGATACCAGAGGAGGTAAACTGAAAGAACAGAACCTTCCCTGGGAGGTCCCCTCATCACGTACAGGAATCCACACCAAGGGGTAAAAGAAATTTCTTTTATTATAAGAAACAAATTTTTAAAAAAAGAATACTGACATAAGAATGTGATTATATTCACAACTGCTTTTAAATATATGATATTAAAGCTATATATTCACAGGATGAGGCAAAATTGACTATACAGTACTTTTATTTAGAGCATAATTCACTTCATAACTCTTACCCTCAAACAAACAATAATGCAATTGGTTTCAATTATATTTGTAATATTTTCTTTAAATACCAACTGTATAGTTACTTTTTCCTCTCCATATATTCAGGTTGCAATTTAGCTTGGTTATTTTTCAGTTAACCCATGATAGTATAACACATGCTCTTAATAAATGTTCCCACACAAAATTTTACAATTTCCTCTAACAACATTACCAAATACCTCTCAATAAATATTTGCAAATACACATCTTTATAGATACACACACACATGTATATACATGTTGTTTTTTCTCTTACAAGACTGTTCTGCATTACTAAATGTTGGAAGATGAAGATGAGATTTCAAAATGACAACTGCAATAGATGGAGAATATCTTCTGATGTATTCTTTATTCAGAAGAATATAAAGAATTTTGAATTTTCAATTCCATATTTTGCAACTATATTTTATGTTCTGTAACATTGGAAAGATTATTTTTCTGATTTTCCCTTAACAATAGTTCAGTTCCCTGACATTACCTAATCAATTTCCCCGATTTTTCAAATTTGGGGAAATCTTGTAAACCCAACTCAAACATGTCTTTCCACTAAATCCCATTATCACAGTACAGGAAATTGCTTCTGGATTTTTTGTTTTTATGTGGGCTAGTCCATAGACTCCTTGTTTACAGAGAACTTCTCTATTAAGTCTTTAGTCCTTCATTCACATCAGATATATCAAAATCTCTTTGTTTTTCAATGCAAATATTCACTGATTCTTACTTTTTATTAAAAATTTGACAAATAAAAGTTAACACCAAAATGTTTTGATTTACTAAATAATATTTCTTTAACATAATAATAATAATGTAAATTTGAATGAGAATTTAAATCTAGTAAGAGTTGTGATTATTTTGAAAAAATTAACAAATTTTGGTTTTACTGCATTATGAAACTTACAAAAAGCTCACATTTCTCAATACATCTTTGAGTCATGTGGAAATCCAAAATATTTTAAATTAACCATTCAGTATCTATGTTGATATACAATGTTCCTTGATACTAAATCGTTCATATTTACAACTATGTGATAGACAGCATTTACAATAAAATTCATTTGTATGTCACTTTACACTAACCACTTATCTGAGGAGCACTTCTGTCATTGTCTTCTTTAGTTTGGTTCCATGTCTGATGTCTGATAGCAGTGCATTACGATCTGTCTTTGCTTTTTTACCAAGTGAGGGGAGAACATCTGATAGAGGTGGAGGAGGAGCTATTGGAGGTGTGGGTGGCATAATTTAAATTATTCTTAAGAAACAAAATAGGTTAACAAATCCTCTGAAAAAAAAAATTAGGATGCCATAAACTTAATTTAAATGTACTAAATTATTACAAAGTGTCAAGAAAGAAGAGGCATAATATTATTGTTCATCTTGCTTAGGAAAAAAATAATCAAAATATGTAGAACAATATACAACTCAGAAAAATTAAAAATGCTCCTTTTTTTTTTATAGGAAAGCAAAATTGATCCAAATCAGGGCATTAGATTTATCTATTGAGTTAAACAATGAAATGACAATATTTATTGTTACACTTCAGTCATTTTGGTGAAACAAATGAAGTATTCAAATCTGATGCTTCTGCACAACAAATTCCAGCCCTCTACCCAGAGAGTTGCTGCCACTACTGTGACACAAAACAGACCAACGAGTGCCAAAACTGTTCACAAAGGTCTTACACATGTTAGAATGCAGCCTATCACCCTTACATAGAAATGGTTTTTACTGCCCACCACAAAAAAAAACCACATCCAATGGTGTCACACCAATATTTGGTGAATGTTGCAATGGTGTTTGGTTGTCATTTTTAATAACAACAAAAGACTTCAGAGCTCATGGGAGGTAAAGGGTGTACAAGAGACAAAACAAGAGGTATGCTGCTCCACAGTTACAGCAAATGGACAAAGGTAGAGGTCTTAGCATAATGATATGGGTCAGTACCTCTGACAATCACCAAATAGAACTTCAATTTATTGAAGGGAATTTGAATTCTCAGAGATATTGGGATAAAATTCTACAGCCAGTGGTTCTGCATTTTTAGGATCAAGTTAGGCCTGATGCAGTTTTTCAGCAAGACAATACCAGATCATACGTGGCTCATATACTGAGTTTCTGAAGAACTGTGAGGTTAATGCACTTTCCTGGCCAGCAATGAACCTGGATTTCAACACCATGAAAAATCTCTGGAATTTACTGAACAAACATTTAGGTCAGAACTCGTACTCTCCAGAAATACAACTGCATCTCAGAGCAACAAAGAGGAAACAACAGACAACTATATTACAAAATCAAATCAGACAGTTCTATTGATCCACCAGGTAACATATAACAGATGTAACTGAGGCAAATGGAGGGCATACACGTTATAAACAAGATATGAATTTGGTTAAAATCATTTTTTACTTGCTCAATTGTTCAGGCAATTTCAATAAATGGTGTTAAGTCAAAACATTTTGTTTATGCACTGTTTTAAAAATGTGTGAAATGAAAAAATAATGCATGATTTGTTTTATTTATGAAGCAAATTTGACAAATAATGGCAAAACATGAGGTGCATTTTTATTTTCTGCAAATATGTATATTATTCAGACAACAATTGTACAGACTATTTGTAACCTAACCAATTACATATGCTCAATGCAATTAAAAATTAAACATTTAAGTTTGCTTGGGTTTAAGACCAAATTCTGTAACTTCATTTTATAGCAAAGTAATATGGTTTATTTTGCAATATATAAAAAAAATGCTGTGTCAAAAAGTTTATACACTGTACATTGAGAAATGATCACTACTGTCAGTATAACTAGATAATTAACTTGACCATTTTATATTTCTGATAATCTATAAGCATATGTTGCATCAATTAATGTCACATAAATTGTAATGTGGTCTATCATTGGATGGGTAATTTTTAATTTGATGAAAGTAAAGCAAAGTCCAGTCCAGATAACAATAATAAATTAGTTATTCTTTAATAAATTGCTTGGGCAGAGTATTTAAGATGTAACGATGTAGAATGGACAAAAACTGCCTGTTGTGGAAACAAAAGTGTAGGGGACAATGTTTCAAAAGTCTTCAACAGTTGCCATCCATTCTACAAAGTTTCATCAATAAATTAATTTCTACACTGTTGCTCATTAGAGGCTACCTTCATATTAATGTTAATTATAGGCCTAACTGCAGGTATCAATATTTTCCAACAAAATTTGAAATTACAGTCTGTTGCACTAATAACATTAAAGAGAAATTATCTTGACCGATAACAAATGGTGACTAACTTACATAATAGCTTACAAAAATACAAATTCTTACTAAATAACTTCACTTAATCAACTTCCTCTGGATCAACAACTATTTAGTATTCATGCATTGATTAGTTCATTACAATCTTATCAAACAGTTTCCTGATTATTTATATTTATATTAATGTACCCATGCTTAGATAACAGTTTAAATGTAAACTTTCTCTATAATCTAGGACAACTTTTATGAGTTTACTTTATCTTAATTTCATGTAACCTCTAGCTAACACCTAAATTAAAATATTGAAATTATAGCTTACATCAAATCATTAAAGTGAAAGAATTATTGAACCAACTATCATCATGAAAAAAATAATTCCTGATTACTATTCAAGAAAACAAAGCATTGCCATAATAATTTCTCACCTGACTCACTTCAGGTATTTCAGGCTTCATCTATTAATGACAAAACTTACAAAAATAATCAACTAATTAAATTTAGTGTTTCTAATTATTACTACTTTAGATTATTCCAACTATCAAAGCAATCAAAATTTTAGCTTATTCCATTTGCATTGCCATATATACATGACAGAATGCATGGGTTCTGCTTGCAAACAAATCATGGATTTGAAGATGTGCCCTAATGACAATTAATTACATAATTAGGTACACTGATGTGTTGATTACAAGCTCCAAATGTAACCAGTGTTGCTTAGGGTAAGATTGCTTTAATAAAAATAAAAGCAATGGAAAGTTAATATTCACTATTCTTTATTAGCTAAATGTTGAGTGCTGAATAACTTGCTCATTTAACAATGTTTGCCAGAAATCACTAGACATAGACAAAGAATAATTCAATAATTTACACCATCATGTCATTAACTCATTTATGTAAATAGGGCTCCTATTTAGACAAAACAAAATATAATTAAATAAGAAACACTCAGAATGGAAAGCAAAAGTGTGACTATTGTAATGGCTGCTTAAACAATTCTTAATACTATAAGTCTTTAATTAGTTTATTTATCAATTTCTTAACATTCACGGATGTTTCAACAGGTTCTTTCAACCTGTACTATAAAAAAATAAACTTAATTATCAAGGAAATTAAGGTATCATAAGAAATATTGATATTGCAATAGTATGAAAATATCTTTAATTATGGACATAAACGTTCAAGCATGGAGTTGTAGATGCAATTATTTTAAGTTCTTGTTTCGAAACTTATAATTGCATCTACAACTCCATGCTTGAACGTTTATGTCCATAATTAAAGATATTTTCATACTATTGCAACATCAATATTTCTTACGATACCTTGATTTCCACTTTATAAATCATTTTCATTTCTGCATAAATTATTCTATGTCATACCAATCATATAATATAATTATCGGTATGAACTTGTTTTCCCTGAACTGTATATTACTTATCAAACATTGTGACAAGAAACATTACTAGTTTAACATTAAGTTTAAGGACAAGTATTTTTTAATGAATAATTAGTTTACTTACTTTTAGTACAACAGCCTTGTGAAAAAATGCTAGGAAAAATTCACAGAAAAATATTAGTCATATTTTCAGCTTGTTACAGGTTTTGCACTACATTGTATATACACTTTCATGTACAATATTTTGGATAAAAAAAAGTAACCTAATCCAAATTCATTCTATCTGAAATTGTCTATAACAAATACCAAATGGAAGGTAATTACACAATGTTTTCAACAACAATAAATAGGAAGATTTGTCCCAAATGAGAATAAATTAGTTGAATGTATTCAATTAATAAGTCCAACAGTTAATTACAGTAAATTTCTCTTATCACCCAGCTATACTTACTACTCAGATACATAAAAATATTGAACTTGTACTGTTGAACTAACTGTAGTTAGTTTTATATCAATTGAGATTACATGACTTCAACTTCCTAGTATGTGCTAAACAATATTTATAGCCTTTTACTTGTTTTTATGACAGCATTATCTCTGCCACCTAAATTGACTGGTTATATTTCTCAGCCCGTGTGTTTTATCAGCACGGTTTCTCAAAAATGACTAAATAGATGTAGACGAACATTTGCATTGTTTCGATGATGACCCAACTTATAGGTGATTAGTGTTTGGAGGTCAAGGTCAAAGGTCACGAAATATTTAAAAAATCCCTGTCTGTTAACATGGAGACAAATTTTTCACACTATTTTGTCTTTATAACTCTATTTGCAGTTTAAAACATATAGGAATACCATAGTAAGTTTAAATGTTGATATGTTTCATTATGAAGCTTCACAAAGCAATGACCTCAAAACATATTTACTTATTCAAGTGATTCTCACTTAAATTTGTTGTAGAAAATGTATATTGTAGATATTCCAGTCAGACTTTAAGTTAAGCTCTAAGTTTCTAACAATTTTTTTTCTGTTTGTATAGTTCTATATTAATGTTACTTTAGAGATATTTTTCATTTTACAGGATACCTTGATATTAAATGTGCATGATCTTCCCAGGTTTTATATTGAGTGAGTGTTTCTTGAGCCCTTCTTATATGATTGTTGTCTGTTGATAGAGAAATACTTACTAACTGCAGATCTCTTTAAATGTTGTGACAAGTATGTCACTTATTGTAAAAACTGTATTACTTTTATGTGACTGACAATGAATCCTTTCCTAGTTTGCAATGTATATGTTTAATCTTCTTAGGGAAAAGGGTAGATGTGGTGTTGTGTTTGATAATAAGAAATTCTAAAGGTGAGAGCCATTTTCTATTATCTTATTTTAGAGTAAGGTTTATTTCTATACTAATTCTCTTTAGAGTTTAGAACATTCCAAGCTTGTTTACAATGGCACTGTTTAGTTCAATGGTTCCAAACTTTTGCACGTCTCATGTCCTTAAGATAAAGCCAGAAGTGTGCAACTGACATACATAATTCGTTAAAAAATTTAAGTGTATTATATTGATAAAATGATGAATCAAAATAAATTAACCAACACTATTCAAACAGTGTAGACTGGCTAAAGAAATACAGTTAGGAACACACTGAGATTATCATCTAATTTTTAGCATGGAGTTAATTTTCAATTTAATATTCTTCAAAGAATGTTATGTGCCCTATAAGTTTGGAATCACTGGTTTAGTTAAAGAAAATATCAGTTGCATAATGTTTTCAAGGTAATGTCTTTGCCAATTAGTGTCTTATTTAAAGTTTTGAATCAAATAACTGTAAATATCTAGTTAAAAATGGTGACCTCGTGACCATCCTTCTGCTTGTTCAGAGAATACAGCTTTCAAATAAAAATAAGGATGATTCTGAAAAATATTTCTGTATTTTGAACATCTGTAAACAAAACTAACCACAATTATTCAAAGTAAATAATTGTATTCTGAACAATCCAAGTAAAATCCATCACATACTAAAAATAAAGTTTTGTTTGGTCTCACAGTATGGAAAGAGAAGTAAGAAAAACAGAGTTGGTTGCAAGTTACACAGAGTACTAAAAGTACTGATAAATCATTTGGACAGGGCTTACAGAGAAATGGGGATCCAATGTAGATAGAAGTAGAACTGATAATGACAGGTTAATAATGGAGGATTCCAAGTTTTCTTTCTGGTCTTAAAGTAGATAAAATATGAAAAACAGATATTGGAAGATGTAGTTGAAAGTAAGAACTGACAGTAAGCCATGAGAAATAGCAGTCATGAACATATATGATAAATCATAGAGCTGTCAAAGTATTTCTTAAATAAAGCAAAAATTAGCTAGTTGATGCAGGAAACAGATTGTTTCTTCAATTTGTTGAAATTTTTTTAACCAATTGTTAAATGCAATCTTCCTATTCGTTTTTGCTAGGTGTTTGTAATGGTGATTTTCTTTTTTTCTGTATTTTGAATACTCATGATGTGTGTTGTTGTGTTCTCTAAGAATGATTTGTTCCTTGTTCTAGACAGTAGCAATTTTCATTTTGTGAAATTCTAAAGCAAGTTGCAAATCTATCCGAGGACAATGTATGTCAAGTGGCAGAACTGTTTAGCACTTTAATTAGTAGTAGAGTTTGGACAACAAACGAAGTAAGTAACAGTACAGTACTTCAGTGAAAACTTGGAAGGTACAGCAGCATTCTGAGAATTAGCATCAGGTTCAACTTGAAATAAATTAATATGACATAACACTACCATAAGTTTAAAAATGCAAAGTCAAAACATATTAAGCCAATAAAGAACTAGATGCAAATCATGCAGATTTAGAATATTCTGTGTTAAAACATTTGTTAATAGATGTTATGATTAAGTTCCACCTATATTAGGGCACCCTAATCAATAAGATTTTCTTTGCATAGAGTGCAGATTTGGGGTTAGTTTTCTTTCTACAAATATAAACACTGATACTGAATAAATGAATTAACATACAATAATCTATATATGTCACACTTAGCAAGTCTATGTTTAGTATACAGCTAATAATAATAAAATCATGATCTTTAAAAGTTAATTAACTATATGAGAAAATCACCTTTCTATGTGCAGATAGTCTTGCCTTCTGTCACTTCTCTGGTGTTCATACATATACCAGACTGTAAACTGCCCGTTGCAAGGAAATCTCCACAAACAGGAAATTAAAACATGTGCTACTTTGTATTGTACACATATAGGTCATGGAACCTGCAGGAAGGAAATTACAACTACATACACTAATGAAATTCTCAATTTCTGTATTTAAATATTGATTGCATGAAGTATAAACCTAAAGAAAATAAGATAGAATATCCTAGTTACAAAAATGCTATCTGCTACATATAATGACACTCATAACTAACTTAAATTACTGATAGTAATACACATTTTATGATGAGTTTTCACTAGATTATGTTATTAGTGCAACAAGTTGCATTGTGTAAACAACACATGTACAATTTAATTTTTAGAAAATAAATAAACAAACAAGAAATTTAATGTTATAAACACATTTATAACAGACTGATATTTTGATCACATTTCTGTCATCAGATCTAAAAGCATTTCAAGTTATACTTACACTAATAAGTGTAAATGTTGTTCCTTATTCTTAACTTCTGAGTAGTGAAATGTAGTTGGAAAACAGATTCGTGTATAAGTCACAACCATGTTCAATCTTAGTGGCGGTACATAGACAAAAATAGTTATAGACAAAAATATATTATAGTAATATATTTCTGCATATGATATCAGTAAATAATATAAGTATTCAAATAAAAATTTTAATATGATTTACAATAAGTTTCATTCACACTTATCCTGAGAAAGTATGGTATGCCTTCTCACACAGTAAAATTTCATGTAATCTGTCAGACCATGATATAAAAAGTATATGCTCAAGTTTTACTTTGGAACTAGTTTTTACTGTATAACTGATTTTATTTTGTACTAAATGTTTACAAGATATTTGAAAAAAAATTTACTTGTACAAAATTTATTTTTATGATGTATAACATATAAACATTTCATAAAACTGTAAAATAAACTATAAAGAAATTAACAATGTTTAAACTTCAACATTAATATTCTGTTTGGAAAATGTCCAGGTAGTTCATGAGAAATGTGGAACTAGAGATGTGTGAAAACTGGAAGTAATAACATGAGCTGTGACATATATTTGAGAACCTTATTTTTTTAAAAGTATATGCCTATGTCTCATTAGAAAATCATACACACTTATAAATGTTGATTAAAAACAAGATTTTGACAAGATCAACCTGCATAACTTTAAAGATATATAACTCAATCTCAAAATTTACATTACTTTACATGTACAGTACAAAATAAATTCCTGGGATATCTCTAGCTGTATATATCAAATATAAAAAAACTGAATAAATCAAGGTAAGAAAAATAACATGATCTCACTTTATATACATACTTAGAACTTGAAGCTTTCAATGTTTTTATATCTCTGTAACAAGTGAAAAAAATAAGAATTAAAAAGAAATGGCTTTGAATTAAAGGATTTTTTAGTGAAAAATATGTTATGAAATGTAACCTTATATGTTAATCATTTCTGAAACCTAATACACACACTAGTTTCTGTAAGGATTTGACGCTTAAACATACTAACTCTGTTGCACAGAAAATAAATAATATATAAGTGTGATAATAGTGAAGCATTTACTCAAGTTTTAATTTTTCCCCGTTACAATTATAAGAAAGATAACATTTTATTCCATTCAAACATAAATGCTATAATTCTCATCACTACTAATATTCAGTTAACTTCAGCATGCATTCATTTTAAGTTACAACTGAAACTTAACTGCTTGAAATATTTTTTATGAGTCTGAAATATTACTTGGCAAAATTTATCCAAAAACCTTTCACAAATTTAATCCTTAATATTTGAGTTTCCAAATAGATTTTTCATAACCTGTGTCGTCTTGTGGAAGAACTTTATAGTCAGTATTATTCAGTTAGGGAAGAACAAGAATAAAAAAAATTGATCAACAAGTGAATGTCGAAATGTATCAAGATATTACTTTTACAATTTCGATGCACCATTCCAAGTGAAATCGTTATATTTTTTATAAATAAGTTTCGATACTAGGAAGTTGAAAAGCTATAAATTCATATTAAAAAAATATATAAACACTCACAAAGTCTCTGTCAGCAATTAAATCGCATAAGTTGAACATGTCTATTAAAGCATTTGATATCACAGAAAAGAATACATGTACGAAACATGCACAATTTAAAACAAAAAAAATCAATTGGATTATTTCCCACTATATAACAGGTATGTAAATATACACACAGGTATATTTATCAAAGTTATTAACACTATCATTCCCATTCAAAACGCTCCTTGTCGTGTTAAATACTTCTCGGTGGGCAGAGCACAGATAGTTCATTGTCTAGCTTTGCCCTTAACAACTAAAAACATATTAAATTAAACTTGCAGGTTGACAAAACTGAAATATATTTGTCAATCTACAGCATAATTCTTACCTCGTGTCTGCTACGTAACATTAAGACTCAAGGAATACATTTTAAACACATTTGCTTCGGTGTGTTGCTCGTTAATCATCATATAAGTGAAAATATAACATTATTGCTTATTAGTGTCATTTAAAAATTTGTAACATTTAATATCCCTTTGCTTATTTTAGGTTGTGCTGGAGAGTTTTTTGTTTCTTTGTTTTTGAAGTAGGCTCACTACAACTACAAAGCACACTGATTTCAGCCTGAGGCCCAGCATGGCCTAGCGCGTTAAGGCATGCACTTCGTAATTTGAGGGTCGCAGGTTCGCGCCCGAGTCGCGCCAAACATGCTCGCCCTCCCAGCCGTGAGGGCGTTATAATATTCGGTCAATCCCACTATTCGTTAGTAAAAGAGTAGCCCAAGAGTTGGCGGTAGGTGGTGATGACTAACTGCCTTCCCTCTAGTTTTACACTGCTAAATTAGGGACGGCTAGCACAGATAGCCCTCGAGTAGCTTTGTGCGAAATTCCAAAACAAACAAGGTTTCAGCCTACTAGTAACAAAGTGATATGCTGGCGGACTGCGTTTGCAACTGCGTTCCAATATCCTTAGTGGTTATAACACAGCCTTTTGTGTAGCTTTACGTTTAATTACATAAACAAAAGACGGATTTTATCACTTTTTTTTTGCCAGAGCGAAGTAACATTTCTTAAACAATTATATTTCTCTACGAAAATATTTATTGATTAAAATCTGTTCGTTTTCGTCGGTGTTTATTATGTGTCACAAAATAATGTGCATATATCCCAAATACTGTCGTCAATGAACGAGACATGCTTTTTTTTGGAGGTGGACTAAAGAAGGGTGCTATTCATTTATTTAAATTTCCAAAATTTCAACATTCTTAATTGAAGTAGATTAAAATAATTAAGCAAATTTATGATAAAATATAATACTGTTCATACGTATTTATCTGAGAATTTGTGGCAATAACTGATATAAATTTTTGAATATACTTATATGTGCGTGTGTGTATGAACAGAACATCAATTCCAAAAGAAACCCAATTCATTACACATATTTTATCAATAATACGTTACATATACTGTACTATTTCTAAACACAGTAACATTTCCCAATATTACTTTTTCAAAGACTCCTTTTCATCCTTTCACCAAGCTATCTCCTTGAATTTGAGTCCCCTTTCTCCAAATGATCACTTCAAAGTCTTATAATTAAAAGCTAGAAGTGTGGGAAAAACTTTGTTACAACCCTTCAGTTTTTATTGCACTTAATTCATCTAGGTAACTAGTCTCCCATCGTAATTGAAAAAATAAATAATTCGTCATGTTACTGTAAACTTATAATTTTGGTGAAATTTGGTGACGTACGTATTTCGTTAATATTATTATTCTGCGATCAGAGTAGAATACTTTGGATAAGATGCTAACATTCCCATCATTAGAGCAGTGGCTCTCAAGACCACCCTGTCAATAGACCAAATATCATTCATTTCCCTTCGTGGGATTCACCTTTGAATGTTTGCATAACAAAGTCAATATATTTAATTATGCAAAACATTTTATTTTATATTAAAATCATATATTACCGACATAGTACAAAACATATGTAGAATAAAGCATAAAATAGTATTTACATTTGATCTGATATATTTAATTAATGTTGACTTTAGAAAAATACATTAAGCTCTGAAATTATAAATTATGTAAACTTTCATGTGTAAATAGGTCAGCTTTATAGGCATATACTTAAATAATTAAAAACAAACGAGACGTGTCACTTTTCATTAGCCTAGCGTTTTCTAATCTATATACTGTAAAGTATGTCCAATATCTGCTCTAAGTATTTGTGCCGAACCCCGAATTAAGGCATGGGCTTAGCGGGCTAAAGCCCAGGTTTGTGATTTTGTTGTTTTGAATTAAGCACAAAGCTACTCAATGGGCTATCTGTGATCTGCCCACCACGGGTATCGAAACACGGTTTTTAGCGTTGTGAGTCCGCAGACATGCCACTGAGTAGCTGAAGCTCAAAGCCTTAAGCTATGACTATAAATATACTGCACGCAGAGGTTCTGTCTCGAGGGGGCCTATATAAATTGAAAAGTCTCGGATAAATAAAACCTTTAACCCATCCTTGTCTTGCCTCTTACTCCATCATGTACACACCTAAATTTTCATAATCAATACATTTTCTTATCTTTCTTTTCTGGGCGATTTAGTACAGTGCATAATGGTCCTTTATTCAACTTGTACAAATTTACTAAAGAGTTTTACGCTTTTAACTAAAGAGAATCGCATGCTTAATTGTTTCACAAGCATACTGAATGAATTTGGTATATGTATTTATGAAGTTAATCTAGAGTAAAGCTCTCTCTTTTATCATTACTTATTTGAAAGCTGATTGGTCGTGTAATCTTACTACTCTGTGAATTTGAAGAGAATGGTTCGTGTCTTATTACCGCAAAATTTGTGTTTCGCACTTTGAGTCCGTAGATGCTTTATATGAGTGACAGGTCACATCTCTCTGTTCAATAAGAGCAGATTAAAATCATAACCAATTGATTTAGTAAAATTATAGATGAATGTTTTTGACTAGCCGCCTTCTTCCTAATCTGAAAGTTCAAGCGGATAAAAAGTGATTGCTCTTTTCTAGCTTTGTGTGAATATTCTCAACAAGTTTGCTTTTTAACTTTGAGTTAATTGAACTTTATATAAATTGCTTATATGAATTTTCTTAAAGAAGGTAGATGAAAAATCTCTTAATTTTTATTTTTACACACCCTGTAAGTGAATAAAAAATAATAATCAAAGTTTTGTGAAGTGATTATTTGATAAGTTTATAACTGAGTAGTCTATATTAGATTCTTAACCACTGATCTGTGAGATTTCACTAAAACAAATAAACAAACAAACAAACAAAAACTGACAGAATATTTACATGTAAATCGCAATGGCACTTGCATTTTAGTTGTTGCTAACTGTTTAGTAAGACACCAACTCTGTTTCTGATATAGAAAAGGTTGAAAAATGCCACTCTATACAGTTTGTTTTTTGAATTTTGTACAAGGCTACACGAGGGCTACCTGCGCTAGCCGTCTCTAATTTAGCAGAGAGGGAAGGGAGGTAGTCATCATCATCCACTGTCAACTCTTGGGCTACTTTTTTATCAACGAATAATGGTATTGACAGTCACATTATAACGCCCTCACGGCTGTAAAGGCGAGCATGTTTGATGCGACGGGGATTCGAACCCGAATCCTCAGATTTCGATTCGAGTGGTTTAACCATCTGGCCACGTCGAGCCTGCTCTATACCCTTTGCAGAATGGAAACAAAAGAAGTTATATAGAGCCTTACATAGTAAAGTGATAAGTTTGCCAAATGTTTTTCAAATTTTGCATATCGATAAACTTTACAAAGACAACACTAAGTATTTAAAGAACAATGTTTTTGACAGTGTAACAAATGAACTTCTGTATATCATTTCACCCTGCTTGAAAAGTTTATTATTTAAATTGAAACAAAGAACACACAGACACAAATGTAGCTTTCAAAAAACTAAAGTTGATATGAAACTGAATCCCAGAGTGACTATTACTGAAATCCCAGATTAATAGTCATACAAATCACAACCAATAAATTCAATAAAATTATAGATGAAAACGTTTTGATGACTCAAGCAATAAATCGGATTTTTATATTTAATTTATTTTTAACTGTCCTTACAGAACTCCAGTTTCTATTTGTTTGTATGACTCTTTTCGAGCCTGGTATGGCTAGGTGGTTAAGGTACTCGACTCGTAATCTGAGGGTCGCGGGTTTGGATCCACGTCACACCAAACATATTCGCCCTTTCAGCCATGGGGGCGTTATTATGTTACGATTAATCTCACTATTCATTGGTAAAAGAGTAGCCCAAGTGTTGGCGGTGGGTGATGATGGCTAGTTCCTTTCATCTAGTCTTACACTACTAGATTATGGATGACTGTGCATATCTCAAGCACATACCAAAATATATTACGGAGCCACGTGAAAAAATATATTTAGTAACATGGAGCTGTCAGTATTAATTCAAGCAGAGAATTATGAAAGTTAAAATTTTGTGTACTGTTACACATTGAGAATGATGAGAAAAGAGCTCTCTACAGATTTAAGAGAGAAAAATGTTAAGAAACACAACTCTGGAGAAGGATATAAATAAATTTCAAACATTCTTAATTTGCAAAGTACCGCAAAACATGTTGTGAGAAAAATGAAAAGTACGTTACATTGTCAAGTTCCGTTGCGTTATTTTTCAATAACCACAGACTTCCGTTCTTTGTGTGGTCTATTGGCCCTGGAGTGACTAGCAGGATGGAGCTACATCATGCTGCTCTGCTGTGAGGTGTTATTTGGGACCGCATGACGATGCACCTTAATGATAGTTATTTAAAGGCTTTCAACTGGTGCATTGTTCATAATGTACTACCGGTGAGAGAACGTTTGTACCTGTTAATATCAGTAAAATCAAGACATGTCCATTGTGTCAAGCCGGGAGGAGTTTATTCTCCATCTGTTGGTTTTATGTTCGATATCAGATAAGACATGGAAATTGGTGGCTCGTCTTTTCCGAGTCCCTTTGATCTCCAACTCGTAAGCCGAGGATTGCGGGTTCGAATACTCGTCGCACCAAACATGCTTACCCTTTCAGCCGTGGGGGCATTATAATGTGACGGACAATTCCACTATTCGTTGTTAAAAGAATAGCCCAAGAGTTGGCGGTGGGTGGTAATGACTAGCTGTCTTCCCTCTAGTCTTACACTGCAAAATTAGGGACGGATAATGCAGATAGCCTTCGTGTAGCTATGCGCGAAATTCAAAACAAACAAACTAACCCTTCGATCTCGGCTAGAACCATAATGTATCACGTGTCCGTCCCTGTTCCAAGTGCTCATAACGGTATTTAAGAACGTCAGTTAGCTTTTTCGGTTTTAGTTTTATTCCTCGATTAGTAGCTGAAGTGTTCAGATGTGAT
Organism: Carcinoscorpius rotundicauda; assembly: GCA_011833715.1. Taxonomy (NCBI): domain Eukaryota; kingdom Metazoa; phylum Arthropoda; class Merostomata; order Xiphosura; family Limulidae; genus Carcinoscorpius; species Carcinoscorpius rotundicauda. The sequence goes on from CM022398.1 coordinate 35,224,714, forward strand.
AACTCATCGTTGACATTTTGCCTTCATCACACAAGCTTTCTTCGACGCCAAGATCATCAGCACCCCTGGTAATTCTTGACGGATTACCGTTGGATTTCTCACCTCTCCAAATTATTGCCTTCATCGACCACTTCAAAACTAACGTCTCACTTGACCCCATACAAACTAGAATCCTTCGCCGAGGAGGCATATTATTGCAGCCTTAAACACTCCAGGACCATGCGTATCTATGTAAACCATGGAAAGCAGATATCAACGTGCACTGCTCTCTAACAAAAAGTTCAAGTTACCTATATTCGATATTTATTAAGAACGTTCATTTGTCTATAACTTCGCTGAAATTCAACATTCTCTGGAAACAGCAACCTCCATGCAGCTCACAGAATTCATTCTAAGACCACAGGATTGCCAACTAACTTTGTGAAGGTCGTGACCGAGCATAAACAGGTAGCTGATTTGATACTTAACCACAGATGTACCTTACAATATATTCATTTTAGTGCCGAACGTCCCCGACGTCGAGCAATTAATCTTCAAAATGCCAAGTCTGTCAATCAGAGTACCCCTCGTCCACTAAGCTTTTCATCTTCATGTATGCCAATTATCTCTGCTGCAAGCAGCAATACTTTAATTAATGCTTAGAAGAAAGACAAGGATGCTCCGACCAACGTTGACGTTACCCTTCAGCAGCAACCTAAACCAAAGAAGACAGCTTCATGCTAGCCTCAACCCATGCTCGTTAAGAATACAGACGTATCAACTGCTTCAGATATCAGCATCATGTTCAGCAAAAGACTCAAACAAGATTCGCAAAAAGACACCAATCGTCCCAGACCAGAATATAACGACTCATTGAGACAGATAGAATGAATCACTCAGTTTTGTATCAACGATCTGCCTAACTCTATCCACCTGGCTCCTTAGATCGATCTTTTGATCGATCGTAGACTTAACACGTGTTTTATCGTTGTATATTTTTTGAGTGTTTTTTGTTATAAGTTTTACTCACCCTGATTTTCTTTCCAGCAACTTCCGAGCACAATCAGGGTAGATCTTTTCGGCGCCCTGATCGTGAAAGTGGGTTTTCTCGGGGTACTCCCGTTTCCCTTACAGCAAATTCTAAGGTTTTTGGATCTACAGATCACTATCCTCTTGTGTTTTTTGTTTGTAGAGTCAATATTTAACCTCCCGCGGACCACCATTGGACCTTTGCAACCAGAATGCATTACAAACTAGTTAACTTTAAATCTTGTCAGTTTAGCTATTAATCACTAGCCCAGTTAAATTTTACTTCATGAGTAAGGCAAATAGAAGGTCCCTCGATTGTTTTGCATCTCAAGAAGAGATGCAAAGTGTTAAAGCTAAATACCTGCCACGAATTTTATTTTATTTTCTCGGAATCAATGTGTTTGAATGGGTACTAGTGACATATTATAGAATAGTGTTTAAGGCGTTGTATAAGCTATTATTTTGCCTTGAAGCGAACCACTAGCTGCTAGCGCCAAGAGACTTTTAACATCGTTGGCGTTCCGACGTGTCACTGATATGCACAATCTTTAACGAGAGGTTGCTTATTTGTTTGTTTTTGAAATTCGCACAAAGCTACTCGAGGACTATCTCTGCCTTTAGCAGTGTAAGGCAGTTAGTCATCACCATCCACCGCCAACTCTTGGGCTACTCTTTTATAAACGAATAGTCAGATTGACTGTCACAGTATAATGCCCCCAGTCTTACACTGCTAAATTAGGGACGGCTAGCACAAATAGCCCTCGAGTAGCTTTATGCGAAATTCCAAAACAAACAAACGATATATATATCGTCAGGTTCACACACATACACACGTATACATATATATATATATATAAGGTCGAAACGTTGTTCGTTCTTCTATGTAAAATATTTTCTCAACCAAAACGAGCCGTTTTTGCATATATACAATTGTTTTTGGCCTAGTTTTGGATTTTAATAAAGGTTTTCAGCATATACTATCAAAATATACAACTAGTGCTTTAATATATAAAAAGTTACTTTTCGTTGGGGACGATTGCCCTTTTTACCCGTGTCCTTTATTTATTCTCGTCATTTAAGTTGTGAAATAACTGTTTTATTTTGATCCAAGAGGTTGGTGTCGAAGAGTTTGTATTTTTGTGCATCCTTGTTTATGTTCAGCGATAAATTCTTACCATTACTTATCCCAACCTCTTTGGTTGTGACTGGGGAGGGAAGTGACCTCTAGCGGTAATAATTTTTTGAGTGAGAAAACCAAGCGGGAATGACCGACCGCTTACACCATTGTGTAGGGGTAATCTGATGAAGACGAAGACGGTTCGCAGTTTGTAAAACTGTAAGGGCTGGCGTGCAAGTCGGGAATGTAGGGAATTGTTTATGAAAAGAAAAGCGAAATGTGTTCGTCTTTCATTTGATTTTGGAATGTCTACATATTTCTAAAACTGGGTAAGTGTGATATACTGTGTTTTAACATAACGCACACTTTGAATTTGAACTCTCGCGACTTGTACACTTATCGAAATAAAAAGTTGGAGTTCCTTAAGCGTATTGCTTAAGTGGCAATATTTGCATGGGTGTAGAAAATGTAGTTATGGTACCGGTATCTATGGTTTGCATAATATTGTCTCATAAAAAGACATCTTGCACAATGGGGACCACAAGTGCGTTAAAATAACGTTCATTTTCAATTATTCAGTCAGACAAAAGTAGCCAGCACAGATAGCCCTCGAGTAGTTTTGTGCGAAATTCAAAACAAACAAAAGTAGCCTATTTTTGCGAATAATGCAGAATAGTAAAGACTTTTGACCAGTTGCCGTCCATAAGTTAAAAATTAGTAACTTTCATCGATACTAAGATAGTCTGTTGTTGCGAGAATTCCGTCAGTCTTAGCTAAAATATTGAGCTTGATTTCTTCAAATGATACCATTTATAAATATTTACGTGTGATAGTAACTTGAAATAACATTTGTTGTAATTTACTCTATAAGGTTTAATTTTTGGTGCTCAAAATGTATCTCTCGAAGTTAGATTTACACGCATATGTAGATTCTTCAACTTCTTTTAAGCTATTTATATATTAGTATTTTATATACATTTCTTCACTAAATATTTTGTAACACTGATTATTGCTATTGTTTATTCTCTCTCGCCCCCAGTGGCACAGTGTTATGTCTGCGGACTGGCACCACTAAAATTCGTGTTTTAATACCCTTGGTGGGCAGAGCACCGACAGCCCATTGTGGACACCAACTCCTCATTGCAAAAGGGGCGGGGCGTGGCTGTAACATGTTGGACTGCGGATTGAAGTGTACTGGATGGCTGACTTCCTTCTGAGGGGGTCACTGACCTGCCTATTTAGCCCTTGTTCGCATGTGGTAATGTCATTCGGGTTAAATTTTGATCCCAAGCAAATAATGGAGAAACAATTATAAAAATTACTTCTACAAACGCGCTAGATAGTTGAAATTTGCTTGCAATTAAATTGTGAATATGGAGGTCCTAGTGAGTTCTTTTTCTGGTATTCATGGTTGTATTAGAATAAATTTTTCATTGACAATATTCGTAAGAATGTCGGAAATATAGTTTTGTTCATCACTGTTCTTGATAATTAATAGAACATACACGTAACTTACAGCTAAATTTTTGAACGTGCTATGCATGTAGATAGAGGTGAATTAGTATGTTATAACATGTAATTGTCATAAACTGCAATCAGTCATGGCCTTTGCACTATTGACCGTAATAAGATACAGTTCTAGTTGTAGAAACAACCTACATTCATACCTTAATATCGAAACAGGTTTGAACATTCAGAAGTTACACCTAAAAAAATGAAAATCTAATACATGTTGCACTTGCGCAATGGGAAGAAGTTACAAATGTTATGCAATATTTAATAATCAATCAGTTTACTTCGACTTTGATGAAAAAATGTACTAAAGTGATAATAATCCATTAAATTAACGCACGGGAGAGAGAAAGAGAAACGGGAAAAATTATCCGCAAATATGTAATTTTAAAAATCTTAGTTTGAAACAGTTAACGAAGAAAGGTGGGTCTGGTCAACATCGCACATATGTTGGTGTTACTGGAAAAAATTTGGACCGGCGTGTGACCTGATTTATATGTTTCGCTTAAAACTGCGAATGACTAATCCAAATTGAAAATGATAGACTATTATTTTGTATAAAGCTATTCAAATGCTATCTGCGCTAGCCGTCCCTAATTTTAGAGTGATAGACTAAAGGTGAAGGCCGCATTTTAACACAATTCCCCATCAACTCTTCATTTAATTTCTATTGACGAATTGTGGAATTGAATATCACTGTAGTAATTCTACGTCTGAGAGGGCGAACGTGTTCGCGGACGAGTTTACATCCCGCAACCTGAAGATTGACAGTCGAGCGTTCTAATCATAGTCATGTCAGGCTATTAAGTTTGGCCCAGTGAGATACACAGAGGCTTGCTACAAATATTTTTACTGTACAATTTTTGTGTACAACACAATGAAATATGACTAAAGGAAGATACTAAAACATTGAGCTAAAATGGCCAAAATATATCGTTTTTTTTTAAAGTTTCCAATAATTTTGTTTTTAACTACCTCTTTTTACTTTGTTGTTAATGATCATTTAACAAGTTGCTTCTAAATTTCAAATTCTTTCAAATATTCATTCTTCTCTGTACGCTATTTCGTTTCTCGTTTTGGTTTCTTCAAAGTACTTAAGTTTTGCGTTACAGCTTAGTTGTTCATATAATACAATTTTACGCTGTGGTCACAAAGTTAATTTCATTTTAAGATTAGCTTTATTGGATTGTGATTACCTTAAGTGCCCGTCTAATTTTTATTAGTTATGTTTTAACTATTTCGCATCCCAGGTAAACTGATTATAAAGTACAAATTATACATGAATGAATGATGTTTTTATAAATATCTAAGTTAGTCATGACTGATATTTTTAAATAGCAGTATTTAACTTCGCGCTATTTTGTACGAATATTATGATTATTTACATTGTATTAAAACGGATTGACTAATTTTAACTTTGTTATACAAATAACGTATCTAGGATAAGAATGTTTTATTGTGACCTGAAACAAAACTTTAGCCAATACTTCTTAGAGTGAAAGTATTTTAACGTAGAAGATACATTTTAGTATCGATTGGTTACTTTCCTTATCCATCATGTTCCGTTATATCTTTTAAAGAAGGAATATCTGTTACTAATCATGTATAAATGTTTTTTGTTTTTTTAATATTTAGTTAAGGTATTGTTTTCGTCTCAAGTGATAAATTACTTTAAGAAATGATGTAATACTATAAAACATAGTATCTGTCTTTCGATCACGTAGTGATATAGCTAGCAACTTGTTACGTACTTTAAGTGGTTTGACTCCCTGTCAATTAGAAGCGAGTAGTCCATAACTGATCGAAAATTAAAGATGTATTTGGAATAAAATGCACAAAAAATGACCTTTTTTTTCGCAGCTTAAAACGTATCTTTGTTAAATCGTTGAGTTACGCCAGAAAATGTTTTCCAATGTCACAAAAAAAGCCTTCCCACAACAACGAAATTTGACACCAGTTTGCCAAATCGGTCACTCAATGATAAAGTATATTTAAGACTAGAACATATGATACTCAATTGTGGGTCATTACAAATATAAAATTTTGCACATGAACCACTTTCAATGTCTATTGAACCCTGAAGTGTTTTTATTTTGATAACATAGGGGCAGGTCGTGTTGGTCTGCAGCTAGAATTAATTGTTCATTATTCTAGATATCGCTGAACATGTTCGATACCTTCAGCTGTGGGCGTGGCACAAAATTAATAATTAATTTCTTTATTTAGTAGAAGAACCAAACAAATCTCATTGTAGTAGATACTGCTAATTGGGTGATCTGTCTTTGGTCATTTGGAGGCAAGTTAAATTAAGATTTGGCTTTACATCTAAAAAAAAAATCAACATCCCCCTCTGTTGATATGCCTTTTGAGGAAACTGCCCGGCATGGCCAGGTGGTTAAGGTGTTCGACTCGTAATCTGAGCGTCGCGGGTTTGAATTTCCATCGCACCAAACAGGCTCGCCATTTCAGCCGTGTGAACATTTAAAATGTTACGGTCAATCCCACTATTCGTTGGTAAAAGAGTAGCCCAACAGTTGGCGATGGGTGGTAATGACTAGCTGTCTTCCTTCCAGCCTTAAACTTTTGAATTAAGGATGGCTAGTGCAGATAGCCTTCGTGTTGCTTTGCGTGAAATTTCTAAACTAACCAATTTGATCCATGAGTGCGCTAAAAAGTGGCGTTCCAACAGATAAGTGTTAGTTCAGTAATTTACTGGTGATTTTTGCTGACTAGCTACCATCACTCTGCTCTCATCAATTCGTAATTACTGACAATCTGTGATGCTTTGTGCGAAAATACCAAAATAAACTAACCATAGTATAGTTTTCAAGGTAAAAAAAACAACAAACACTGAAAGATTAAAATACAGTTTATCAATTTCAATGTACACGTAATGTAATGCGTACCGCCGAAAAAGGAAAGTCTCTAATTATCAAAGTACATGAATCTTAACGAGACATTTCTAACTCGTTAAAACATCTGCCATTTTTACCACTCTTGACAGTGGGATACAGAAATTCGATTGAACACCAAATAGGAATGTTTATCACTGCAGTGAACAGTAACTTGGTATTAAATATGTTGGTGCTATTTGGTTAGGTTAGAATTATTACCGTTCATCCTTATTTAACTTCTTTGTTTTTGAAATAAGTTCTTTTGAGAACTAGCATTTTTCATTCACAGCAAGTTAATATGCAGGCATTTTTTTCTTTAAAATGTTTAGTGGGCAGTATTCATACAGCACTCTGTTTGGTATGATTATTTACCCTATAATTTGTGCATAATAATCTTCATAATTTTATTATAACACAATTAACTTAACCATAAATATCTTGTATCCCAATTCTGTTTTCTTCAAAATTTGAAATGTGTTGTTCAAATATGATTTTTGTAATTCTATTTTTATTTTGCATTTTTATCTTTGGGTGTGTGTTATATCTCGAATATTATGTAGATTATTTTGGATGCAGTCTTTACTCGAATATTCAATATACTAATACTGTTTTGTTTTTGATTACTTAGTTCTTGTTAATGTCTTTTGATAATTTGACAATTCTATTCAACTCGTATGAAGTGATTTAGGGCCAACTTTCGCTTGATGGTTTCATTGTCGAAATGTGAAGCTGAGGTTGTGTGGTTTTACTTCAGTCGAACATTAACGTCGGAGTCACTGTTAAGTCAAACTATTCAGTCTATCGAGTATGTTTTACTTGGTTGTGTTCCCTCGATATAGTTAAGCTATTACTTCAAAATTAGGGACGGATATCGCATAGCGTTTTGTAATTTATGCAAAATTCAATAAAACAACGAATTGATTTAATTGAACCTTTACACTCTTATCTCAATAATATATGAGCACATTTTATACATTTTTGAAAATGTTATTGAAAAATACTGTTACTTCAATTGCATATTAATTCATGTTTCTCTGTTTGGTTTGTAACTCCTCCTACACTTTTGAAGATATAGAACCGAACTTGGAAGGCAGACTTGAAGTGACCTGAGATGGTCCTTATTTATATATCATATCCCTCGTCAAGGGGTAGGAGCTAAAACGCGCTCTGAAGGCACCTAGAAGGAAGTTTTCAGGGCTGCCATCTTTGAAACTATGTTCATAATTCCACTCTTTAGATAATGGGATCATATGTGGACCACGTTCTTGAACAACGAGCGGGTGTCCTAAAGATACAATGGAGCCTCTGAGAATCGTGAGCTCAAGAGAATTGTTTCACCGGGTAGAATAGGGGAAGAAGCATATTTCCTATTACAATATAAGTGTAAAAATAAACAAAGGAGTAATTTTGCCTTTTCGTACAAGTGTGCAAATACGTAACGTGTGCGAAACACGTTACTGGGAAGAATCTTAGGCCGTGCGGTAACGCTGAATATAACTTGTCCTAATTTTAAACTGAAAGACTAGAGGGAAGAGCGACGATTAACACCACTCACTGTTCTCTCTTAGGTTATCCTAATAAATTAAGATATGACTGCCACTTTTATAACACATCTACAGTCTCAAAGTACAAAGTTCATTAATAATCACAAACCACGGACTTTCTGAGCCAAATTTCACCACGCTAACTGCTTATCTACACCCTCTCCCAATGAAAATGTTGATCCGATTGTCGTGGGTTTGAATCCCCGTTACACCAAACATGCTCGCCATTTTAGCCGTGGGGGCTATAATAATGTTACGCTCAATCCCACTATTCATTGGGTGGTGACGACTAGCTGCTTTCCCTCTAATCTTACACTGCTAAATTAGGAACGGCTAGCACAGAGAGTGCTCGAATAGCTTTGCGCGAAATTTAAAAACCAAACCCATTGAAAATGTATCCATAATTGTTTTTGTTTGTATGTAAGGTTTGTGCAAAAGCCCGCCGCTGGGTCATTGATACGAGATTCGATTCCACGCAATGGACAAACTGTTATAAATATGTGTTGAAACAAACAGGCAAGCGAGAAAGCGTTACTGATTCTAATGATTGGTTTTGAGGTTTATAATGACGTAAAATGAAATATTCTTGGTTTGTAAAGGCGTAATAAAATAACTAACAATAACATTTTCCTGTTTACTACATCTATAAAGGATGTGATGCCAAGATAGACGGTCTCGGAACTAGTAGTTACGCGTATCTCGGCGGAAGTGTAGCCCAAAGTGACAAAAGAACAATGCAAGTCTGTGCTTGAGCAGTCGCAAATTATAAACTACGCTTGACTGACATGTTTATATTAAAAACAAAACCTCAAGTCTTCCTAGTGCAAATTTGATACCATGTCATTCTCGTTCCATGTTGGTACAAACAGGGAAGGGCATAACTCTAACCTTAAACAACGTCTTACGTAGCTGTTGTTTTTGAATTAAGCACAAAGCTACACAATGGGCTATCTGTGCTCTGCCCACCACGGGTATCGAAACCCGGATTTTAGCGTGCAAGTCCGCAGACATACCGCTGAGCCACTGGGGGGCGTTACGTAGCAATGTCCTCAGCAGATAAGTGATAACTTTGACAACGAAAGAAAGGTAACTTGAAACAAGATCGATAGAGGGCGTTATTTGAAAATAAAAGACGTTAGATTGTTTGTTTTTGAAATTTCGCGCAAAGCTACTCGGGGGTTATCTGCGCTAGCTGTCCCTAATTTAACAGTGTAAAACTATAGGGAAGGCAGCTAGTTATCACCACTCACCGCCAACTCTTGGGCTACGCTTTTACCAACGAATAGTGGAATTGACCGAAACTTTATAACGCCCCCACGTCTGAAAGGGCGAGCATGTTTGGTGCTACGGGGACTCAAACCCGCAACCCTCAGATTATGGATCGAACGCCTTAACCCACCTGGCCATGCCAGACCAAGACGTTAGAAAGCAAAATTCTTATAGTGAATTTTTGAATGTTATTCAGTTTTAAAATTTTTAACTTTAGAGTAGGATAACAAGTAAAAACAGCATTTAGTAAAATTGGGAAACAAAACAGGTATAAGCTCTTAGTTTAAATTTTAGTAGTGTAACGTGTATTTTAACGTTAGATTAGGCTTATTTCGTATAGCGGTTCTTTAGGCTTTATTATAATTCAACTTGCAATGAGATTGTGAGACAAATTTAATACATTGTTTCAACACATATAGCCGAAAAATTGGTTAATTGTTAGAGTTAGGCTTAAAATTGTTAACAACAACAGGTTAGTTGTATTGAGTGTTTATTATAATCCATACAAATTATGCAATGGTTAAGACTGTTTGTTTGTTTTGGAATTTCGCACAAAGCTACTCGAGGGCTATCTGTGCTAGCCGTCCCTAATTTAGCAGTGTAAGACTAGAGGGAAGGCAGCTAGTCATCACCACCCACCGCCAACTCTTGGGCTACTCTTTTACCAACGAATAGTGGGATTGACCGTCACATTATAATGCCCCCACGGCTGAAAGGGTAAGCATGTTTAGTGCGACGAGTATTCGAACCCGCAATCCTCGGCTTACGAGTTGGAGATCAAAGGGACTCGGAAAAGACGAGCCACCAATTTCCATGTCTTATCTGATATCGAACATAAAACCAACAGATGGAGAATAAACTCCTCCCGGCTTGACACAATGGACATGTCTTGATTTTACTGATATTAACAGGTACAAACGTTCTCTCACCGGTAGTACATTATGAACAATGCACCAGTTGAAAGCCTTTAAATAACTATCATTAAGGTGCATCGTCATGCGGTCCCAAATAACACCTCACAGCAGAGCAGCATGATGTAGCTCCATCCTGCTAGTCACTCCAGGGCCAATAGACCACACAAAGAACGGAAGTCTGTGGTTATTGAAAAATAACGCAACGCAACTTGACAATGTAACGTACTTTTCATTTTTCTCACAACAGAAAGAAAATGGTAGCTGCAAGTAAAAAACAAAAAATGTTGGCTCCCAAAGAGAATGAGAGAGGAAATTAAAGAAAAGTCGCAAATTTAAGAAATTTAAATTGTCTGGAATTATAGAATATTATAGAAAAATTAAGAAAGTTGATAAAACAGGAAATTAAGACAACCAAAAGGATGTATGAAAAAGATTTGTCTGAAAACAAAAATTAACAGTAAGGATTTTTGAAAGTATGAGATGTACAAAATGTTAGGATTGGGATAGGACCCTTGAGGGATAATAAAGAAAAACTTGTATGTGATGATTATGAAAAAACCTAGATTTATTATATTCTGCTTTTTCTTTAGTTTTTACTAATGAAGAGTTAAGCAGTATTCCTCGTCGAGAGCAGTTGATAAACATTTGATTGAACAAGACAATTGCATAAATTCTGAACCTGTTAAAATGAAACTGGGAAATTTAGGGAATGATAAGGCTCCAGAGAATATTTCCCCAAGGTCTTTAAAGGAAGTTAAGGATTGGATATGTGAATCACTTGCCACAGTTTTTGTAAGTCCTTGAATAGTAGACAAATGCCAACAGATTGTAAATTAGTTGATATCTCTTCTATCTTCAAGGGAGTTAGTCGAAGTTGTCCTAGTACTTGTGGGAAAACTTTTGAAGTGTGTGATAAAAATACTTTGTAAAGTTGTTTAACAAAGTTTAGAAATTTGATCAGATATTCAACATGGCTTCATTAAGGAAAAATCTTGCCTTACAAATTTTTAAACGTGCTTTAAAAATGTTAATGCATATGTAGACGAGGGAAAAGGTGCGAGTTTGGTGCGCTTGAACTTTCAGAAGTCATTTGACAAAGTATCGCATAAAAGAGTTTTAAAGAAACACGTCTCTACAGGTGTGGGTAATTAACTAATTGATTGAATGAAAGTGTCTTGGTGGCCAAGCGTGTTAAGGCGTGCGACTCGTAATCTGAGGGTCGCTGGTTCGCATCCCCGTCGCGCCAAACATGCTCGCTCTTAGGGGGCGTTATACTGTGACGGTTAATCTCACTATTCGTTGGTAAGAGTAACTCAACAGTTGGCGGTGGGTGACGATTAGCTGCCTTCCCTGTAGTCTTACACTACTAAATTAGGGACGGCTAGCACAGATAGCCCTCGAGTAACTTTGTGCGAAATTCTGAAACAAACAAACAAAAGTGTCCTGATGGAAGAAGGCAGAGGGTTGTTGTATATGGGCTTCAGCCAATTTGGATAAATGTAGCAAGTGGTGTACCTCAGGACTCAATCTTAGGACCATTGCTTTTCTTATTTACATTAATAACTAACGGATTTACTGTTATACATTTATTTTAATAGCTACGTTGTTTTTTGTTTTTTCAACTTAATGCATATAACGTATAGTGTTAAATGTCTATTGCTCAAGTCCCGCCTGTTATCTAAATTTTAACACATTTTGGAGTGTAAAAATCAACAATATATGTTTTACGAAAACACTACTGTATCTTTGAATATTGTTGAACTTTCGAGAATCTCTCCTAATAAGTATAAAACCAAACTATAGCAAGACGCCAGGAAACAGTAATAGAATATTGTTTGTCAGCTACAGTCAGTATACTGTATATATGTACCTTTATCGGTGTACTTATCTTAATTGGAAAATTACAGATATTTGACCAGGAACGTTTGTAGAGTGGAACATTTCAAAGTTAATTCATTAAGTTTGTAATGCTCCCAATCTACAAACGATGTCTTCGTATAGCTTCAGCGGAAAACTCGCGTGAGAGCTGCAAGAGATACATTACCCGTCAACATTGAATATTTGTTCCTCATGAGCCATCGATAAAATAACCGGTTCCAGACCCGATAAGACTGAGTATTGTTTATAAAGCTCTTATATATAAACCATCATTTGTAATAACCTTTATCAACTGTATTATTATTATTTGTATATTAAAATATACTTGTGTTAAAAAAATTGTACCAATCTTGTTGGCAAATATAAATTTGATACATATTGACTTCTAAGTTCAAATTTGTTTATTTGAAATCGTAATACGTTAACATACATAACATAATAAATCGGAGATTCGTCCGAGATAAATTATAATACGTAACATGACATAAATTAGGGAATAGTCAGTAAATTACTTAAATTTGCTTATGATATCAGGGTCTTTGGTGTTGCTGGCTAGGAAGAGAATGCTGCTGATTTACAAAAGGATATAGAAGGCAAATAAATTAAAGTTGATGGAAACGTACAAGGCGAAAGCGCTTAATATAATAATCTAAGGACTCGAAATGAATGTTTCACAAAACGTGGTACCGAGATGTGACACACTCAGTATGTTTTAATGTTCGTTTCATGATTGGTCAATAAGTCTCAAAACTCCTAGTTGACTGTGCTGTTTAGAAGCTATGATGGTATTTATGTGGTATACTCAGTTACCCTGATTTCCTGTTCAGATAAGAGCAATAATTACAAAATTGCCAAAAGAATGACGCATACACACAGTGTCGCGGGTAAATAATAACCTCTGACTTTATATTGTCAGAAAAGAAGAGGGAACACTGTGTTGAATGAAATGGAAAAAAAAAAATCAGTCTTTTTTTCATTGTAACGCAGCCTCATCGACGAGTTCGCTAAACTATTGACGACTTTTTTTCTGCTCACATAACGATTATATTGGATTTTCCACATTATTATAAAACACTTATCGTATCACAATATTTATCCAGTGTGACACGAAAGTCCAGAGGGAATGCTTATGCAAAAACAACAACAAAGTGAAAGTTGTTTAAAAATTAACGTCATGAAATACTTCTTTGTTATACATCAGCTAGTTTATCATCTAATGGGAAATTAGGTATGTTGGAAAATTCAGATAAAATGATTGAAATGGAGTGAGTGTCAAACGCTAAGTTTTGCACTAAAAATATTTCCTGTTCAAGTGTTAACGTTTCAGTGCAAACAAAATGAGACTTGCCAAATCTTTGGCTGGGAACTGGAGGCGTCACTGTTGTAATACTAGTCTGATGAAGAATTGAATAGAAAATTCACAGCAGAAAATGTTTAAAGTGTACACAGATAATCCTCGAGTAGCTTTGCGCTAAGTTCAAAAACAAACAAACGTTAGGGATTTTATAACCAAAAAGAGATTACAGATCCAGAAATAATTTGCTACTTAAACATTTTCGATTACGAGTCGACACCTTAACCCACCTGGCCACCAACATTTGTAAGTGTAGGGTTAAATACATTTTTACTAAGTGAATAACTTTGAGTATCTTTTTTTTAACTTAGAATGGACTTATCTTAGAGTTAGAGTGCTTAACACTCAATCTGGGAATCACGGGTTCAAACTCCATCACCGTCACCGAATATGCTCCCCTTTCAGCCGTTAAGACGTTGTAATATGAGAATCAATCCCATTATTCTATTATAGCAGCTCAAGAATTATCAGTGAGTGGTGCTTACTAGTTTTTTCCCCATTTAGTCTACAACATCTAAGTTAGGGACGCTAACGCAGATAACACTTGAGTAACTTTGCACGAAGTTCAACAGAACACGTGTTTTCAGAGTAAACAGATAGTTTACAAATAAATATTATTCTGCCGATAAATTATTATGATTGTTGAAATTTAACAACTTGGAAGAGTCCTTCTATAGTACACTATACAAATTTAATTTTGACTTTCAACCGCTGCTGAGTAGTTCATAGAATGCATTTGAGTTTTTCAAGTACAAACTTTTAGCTCATAGCTCCAGCATCTCTTGACCGAGTTGTGGACTTGGGAGGTCAAACCTGTTCGATTGATGTTTTTGACCACACCCAAGGTGTCAATAGATGAAATTATTTTAGTCAGGATTAGAATAAATTAGATTTGAGGGTATGCTAGTAGAGATCTTGAGTTATAGAATTAAACCGGATACACGCGCGGACCACTCCGTGGTATCGCTGACGCACAAAAATATGGATAAGAGTTTCAAATACCGCGGTTATTGAAATTTCCCTCTTGTTTTTCAAGCTCAAGAAAAATTACTTGAGAATATGATTAAAGAAATTTGATTTGCAATAAATATTAAATCTCCAGTTAAATGAGTATTAATGTTGCACGTTATACGAAAACAACAATTACGTATTTCCATTACAGTAATACAATTTTTTCATTGTCTACATTTATCTTATGTACAGCTCTTAGTTTGCCATACCATAACTCTACAGAATCAAGAGGGTGTGGTGCGACCAAAAATGTTGTTTATTGCAGTGAAACGTTCTATTACAGGCACCATGTCCACCCCTAACAAAGTAGGTGATAATAATAAATGAAATGAGATGCTCTTAATGGAATGGACGTAACGTGTTATGAATTTAATGAAATGATAATTAAACATATTTGCCAAAGGATACCTACAAAATAATCTGAAAGTTTTTATGATTTTTGTATATTTGTTAATGGATATCTATTTGGTAATTCTGGCGATGGTGTCCATTTCTTTATAATCTTTGAACATGCTTTTACAATTTACAGGAAAAAATTAATAATTTCATTTCTGATGTCTAAATGTTCAATCCTCTCAAAAATAGTTCTGTTCAATATAATAATGAAAGTATCCGAAAAT
Source organism: Carcinoscorpius rotundicauda (assembly GCA_011833715.1). Taxonomy (NCBI): domain Eukaryota; kingdom Metazoa; phylum Arthropoda; class Merostomata; order Xiphosura; family Limulidae; genus Carcinoscorpius; species Carcinoscorpius rotundicauda. The sequence continues at coordinate 35,239,835 of CM022398.1, forward strand.
TTCTATTAACAGTTTATTTGTTCTTTGGACTTTAATAGATATTCTATCTCAAACGACTAGTATGGGTATTAAAATTTTAATTCAAATAAAGTTCTGAACAATGTTTCGACCTTCTTTGGTCATTTTTAAGGTAACAAAGAGAGTTTGCAATTGACTGTTGCTGACGCGTGTTAGGAACGAGAGTGTAAACGTGTACGGGACGATATGGGGCGTTGCAGTATATTTTAAGTTACTAATTAATATTGGTTCAAAGGTGTTCCGTTATATTGGTTTAATTTTAGTTTGAGTTGTTCTATAGGTAGGGCTTCTTTGACTTTACTGCGTTTGTTTATGTTTGTTTTCTTATTTAGTATTTGAGTGTTTTCTATGGTTATATTGTGTTTATTTGATTTGCTGTGTTCAAAAACATGTTAAGGGTTTTTTTGTTATCTGAATCTGGTTTCCATTTTTCTTGTTTCTCAGATATACAAGTCATGGCAGTTGTTGCATTGTATTTTATAAATGATGGTGTTGTATTTTTCAGTGTAGTTTTTACACAATGTGGACTTTGGTTTTGTACCTGTTTTTTGACTAAATCTGTTTACTGGAAAGTAGTGTTTTGTTAACTTTTTTTTTCAAATGTTGGTTATGTTTTTCGCTGATATCGGGAATATATGGTATGCAGTAGTGTAAGGTTTTGTAGTTTGTTGTTTCTTGGGATTTGTTGTTGGTCTAGGTGTGTGGCTATAATTTTTCAGCGGTTTTTGGATGAAATTTGTAAATGTTGATGAAGTGTTTGTATTTTGTTGATTTCATCGTTAATTTTATCGGGTGACCATAGTTTTGTGGCTGTATTTATTTGGTTTCTTAATATGTCGAGTTTTTGTTTTGTTTTGTTTCGTGTGCTGAGTCCAGTATTGGCGATTTTTCTGTGGATTTTTGTTTTGAATTGTGTATTGGTTCTCCTGCTCTTGAGGTTGAGAAATGCTATTTGGTTGGAAATGCTATTTGGTTGGTTGTTTGTGTTTAGAGGTGAACTGAATGTTGGGGTGTGTCCAGTTAACGTGGTTGAGAAAACTGTTTTGTATATGTAAATCCAGCAATTGTACCAATATAGTGATGGGTATAAGGCTGAATTGTTCTCTACTTTATTTTAACAATAGTTGTAATACCCGTTGTGAGATACACTTTAATTCAGGTGGATTTTTCATCATCATAAATTTCATATATGTTGTTTACAGGGTGGTGTGAGGGGTTAACGAAACTACGAATTTTTAAAGAAGTTACTTGAACCTATGGCAATTACATATGCTTAATAAAAATGACTAAATCTGAGATGATATTCAGATGTTCGTAGTCTGTATTTCCATATTTCATGTAAACGCATGTTGCTTATCAATATCATTTGTTGATTGTGGTTTATTTCCTTTCTGAGCCTGGCATGGCCAGGTAGGTTAGGATGTTCCACTCGTAATTTGAGGAACGCGGGTTCGAATCCCAGTCGCACCAAACATGCTCGCCCTTTCAGCCGTGGGGGCGTTATAATGTGGCAGTAAATCCCTATATTCGTTGGTAAAAGAGTAGCACAAGAGTTGGCGGTGGGTGGTGATGACTAGTTGCCTTTCGTCTAGTCTGACACTGCATAATTAGGGACGGGTAGCACAGATAGCCCTTAAGTAGCTTTGCGCGAAATTCATAAAACAATTTTCTTTTTGTTTTTACTTCATTTATCTAACCTCACAAAAACAACAGTCGTTTATTATTAAACATTTTAAATAGTAAAACGAGCAGCCATAAACGTGTTTGCTCCATAAAACTTTTTTAAAAACAATAAGAAATATTGTTCTCAAACCTTTGGATAGTCAGAAGTGCTTTCCTGCCAATAAAGCACATAGTAAAAAGTTTGAGGAATTTTGCGTAAAGCTACATAAGAACGTTTTGAACTTATACGCCCCTAATTTTGAACTAACGAACTGTAGAGAATGTAGCTAGACAATAGCACACATTGCCGATTCTTCGGCGACTCTTTTCTGGTCGAATATTGAGATTTCGTCGTCAATTTTCTAGCACACCCACATCCAGAGCCTTTTTGTGGTTACGAAACACCAGAAACAAATTCCCAAATTTTCACGTAATAAGAAAATGCAGGAAACAATAATGTTACTGATGTTTCATTTCAAAGTGAATCGAGCAAGACTTTCAAATAAATCTAACTTTATTCCAGCAAGCTCTCCATTTTTCTGTACCACCATTACTGTTCTCAGATAAACCAAAAATAAAATTACCCATCCTAACGTAATAGCATGACAGGGGAATGGTAGTTGTATAATGTGCGGAGTAGACTTTAAAATTGCTTGTAAATATGTAAAAATCATAATACTCAAATAATCTACTCAAAACAAAGGGAAATTAAATTAAATCAACATTACATCTATGGCTTCCTGTTTTATAATCTGTGATGATGTTATACGGGATGCCCTTGTATATGTCGGTGTGTGTGTCTTGCAAATCGGACACGGAGTCATTGACGGTTGTTAATATGAAGTTATTTTTAAACATTTCAGATATACACAAGATACTTAGGAATATTGTTGATGAAAAAAGAACTTGTAATGCTTATTATCCATCGAATATTCCATCATGACATTTTGTTAAACATTGTAGTTAAACAAATAGCTCGTGCTATTGAAAAGATGCTAGGATATCGGTGTGCGATAACTGAAAGCGTCTTAGGTTACTTTTTCATAGCGATGAGATATTAGTAGGCGAATTAAACAAACCATAAATGTTACTATCAGAAATAGCGCTTGTTTAAAGTGACATGTTTTATCGCGTTATTTTCGTTAGAAAATTGAGAAAACCTGATATTTGTTTTACGTTAGGAAAGAACAACACAAACCAATGTTTTTAACACCTGTCAATGAGCCAACCCAACATATTTTAGTACAAAGCCTAGAATGATGAACTGGTGGTCATTCCAGAAACCGATGATTTGTTTGTTTTGCATTTTCACGCAAAGCTGCATGAGGGCTATTTGCACTAGCCGTTCCTGATTTAGCTGTGTAAGACTAGACTAGAAGGAAAGCAGCTTGTCATCACCACCCACCACCAACTCTTGGGCTACTCTTTTACCAACGAATAATGGGATTGACCGTCACATTATAACGCTCTCATGGCTGAAAATACAAGCAGATTACGGGTTTAGCGCCCTAACCACCTGCCTTAGAAACCGATGACTTCGGATTATTTCGATGAATGAAGTTCGTCACAACACCTAACATGAAAACAACAAAATACGATTAAATATTAATGAAAATATGACAAGATGACATTTGTTTCATTGCTTCGCTGTCTATTTATTTACAAGATAAATTTTCCATTTTGGCTTTCGTGGCCTCGGGTCAAGTCATGGGTCCAATCCAGCGATCTGACCTCAAAACAACCTAAACATTTTCAGAATGAGTCTTTTTGTTGTTGTTCACAACAAGATGCCAGGCTAACTCGTGTAGTAGGTGCTGAATGATATTATCAAATCTATCTACTTCAATGTTAAATTATCAAAATTATTTTAAAACTTATTGTGTTTAAATGTTTAATAAATATAATTTTAAAGAAGTATATTAAAAATATTGCATCCTTTTAGTCTCAACTAAATATGTTAGGTCGCAGATTCTTTCAATACAGAAAGAATGGTTAAGCTTCAATTAGAAAAATTACATACAGAACTGTCAGTAACTGTTTTTTGATTGATGCAATTTAAAGTAGTGACAGTATCGTCCTATTTTATTGAGGTTGGCCTAGCATGGCCTGGTAGTTAAGGCACTAAACTGAGAAATTGTGAATCACAGGATGGAATCTCGTCATTAAACCTTTCAACCGTAGAGATATCATAGTGTAACAATCAATTACACTGTTCTTTGATTTAAAGGAATAAAAAGCTCCAGAATTGGCTGTGGAAAGTGTTGACTAGCTACCTTCCTTCTAGTCCACCAGTTAAAAACTGGGAATGATTAGTACAGATAGCTATCAAGTAAGATTTACACGAAAGTAAAAAAAACAACAACAAATAACAACAGAGTTGGAATTCTGGTTAGGGGAAAATTTGTTGTGTAAAACTTTGTTTTCTGCCTAGCAGAACACCATAGTCCAACTTGCATATCTTTAAACTGTGATTCGTTCTAAAGGGTTATACGTGCATATCGTGTAGACAACGTTAAAGAAGTTTAATCAAAACGGTTTCACTTACTTTGTTTTCTTTATGAATTCAGGATTCTATGATTTAATTTATTCATTTACTTTATCAATCTTGTGTATCTTGTTACTTCCACTATCAAGGCGTTTTTGTCAGTAACCAGTCACTTGTTGTATCAGTCGTTTATTTTACTTGTCATTTTGCTGTTGCGAACGTAAATAAATAAGCAATACCTAGTCACACACCCTAAGGGTCCAAACATCCTTCTGTGTAAATATGTGTATCATCAGTATCAAGAGAACTTTTTGTAAGTTTATGAAAATTGTACTTGAACAAGAAGGCCGCGATAGTTCTGTTCAGTAAGCTCCAAGCTCTGTGGAACAACCACCTCCAGTTTAAATTTAATTAACTGCTTTTGTTCTCGCATATATTGTTAACGAAAACACAGTGAAGGTTTTCAACTGAGGAAGAAACGCTTTATAATTAGCTTATATAAAATGTATTAGCAACATGGAGGATGTCTTAGACTTCTCATTTGAACTTTAAGAAAAATATCAAAACACAGATCCTGAGATTCGAATATTTTCTATCCATATCAACTGAAATTGTAAGAATAATAATCAAGATGGGGCAGATATTATAGTTTTTCAGGACCTGTACTGTTGTCCACTGTGGTTAAACTGAACAGTTTCAACTGCTTCGTACAATTCCAGCATCATTTTCTTTGTTTTTTGCCTTCTCCTAATGAGGCATTTCTTCTGCCAAGAAATCCCTAACTTGTGAAGAGGAAATCGTTTTCAATTCCTAAAAGAAACATTATTTCGAGTTTCTTATAGATAAGCTACTCAATGGATAATTTTTGATTAAGATGAACGAATTAAGGACTGTTTTTTTTAATTTACAGACTCCTCAACATTAATTTGTGGTTAGATAATTAGATAACGGGTAACAGGAATGTGTTGTTTTCATTTTTGTATAGATATTGGAAGAAAGAAATGTATTTAAAACTATGCATCTTCAGTTTTTAATTTTTCATGTTCTTAGCTTACTCAGGGTTCAATATGTAATTTAATTATAGAGCTCTTCAAAAGTTAAATCACGGTAAAAGAAAAACACAAGTTATAAACATTAGAAATTCTAGAACAAAGTAATCGATATGAATTGAAAAAAAACAAGTCAGTCAATCTTCAAGTTTTAATGTGTATCTGTATATGATGATAAGATTTGTGAAATGTGTTTTTCCTTTTTTGACTGAAGCAGGCTGTTTTAGGACATTTTAGTTTTGTGAAGATACTCTTATGATAGTTTGTTTGAAGTGAAGCACACAAATAACTATACAATGGTCTATCTACGATTTGTCCACCACGGTTTCTTTCGTTGTAAGTCCGCAGACCTCTGTGTTATGGGGGTAACCTTATTGGAATAGCTACTTGTTTGGGCCCGGCTCTCGTTAAAGCACTTGACTCGTAATCCGAGGGTCACGGGTCCGAATCCCCGTCACATCAAGCATACTCGCCCTTTCAGCCGTGGGGGCGTTATTTGTGACGGTCAATTCCACTATTTGTTGGTAAGAGTAGCTCAAGAGTTGGCGGTGGGTGGTGATGATTAGCTGCCTTTCATCTAGTATTACACTGCTAAATTAGGGACGGCTAGCGCAGATAGTCCTCGTGTAGCTTTGCGAGAAATTCAAAACAAACAAACAAAGCTACATGTTGAAGTCATCACTTCCCAAAACTTCATATTATCAAACTTTCTATGCATGAAAAAAACCAAAAATATTTTTATCGTTTTATTAAAAATTATTGCCCAAGAGATTTAAGTCACGTTAATGTAATAATTTCAGTTGTGTATGTTTTAACTCTGACTGCATCTATTTAATTTAATTTATTTTATTTTGTCAAAGACTCAAAATCAATCTCCTGGCTCCATCATTAAAGCCAAATTTATATGTGAGTAATAAAAAATTGTTAATTTTAAAAGGGAGAATAGAGGTCGTTAGAATATTATAGAAACGATTTTTAGGTAGCTTAAAATGAAAATACAATTGCAAAAGCAAAAAAAAAAAAACAAGCTTAAGGATTGAGATAAAGTGTTGACACTATATTCTAAATATTACAACTTTTAGACATGGAGTCAAACTGGTATTTATAGCTTGAGAACGCAATGCCAACACTGTATCAAACCCTAAGCCTCTGTTTACTTTTTACGATTTCATTTTTACTTTCTTCTGTGGTCTTTTTAGTGATTCCTATTTCCCCCTTTTCAATCAGTAATTTTTAATAATTTTATCTTTAGTTGTTTTATGTCCATCGAGGACATAGATCTGTACAATAGCAATACTATCCTATTTGAAACAGTTTTGTTTAATGTGATACGTAATTGGTGTATGATGTTCTCTCAGGAAACGATGAAAACCTTTGAATTGGCTTTATGTATATTTGTGTATTGCTCCTTTTAACATTGCCGTCAGGGGCGAAGCCAAAGGAGAGTTTGGGGGGTTAATCCCCCCATGGACTCAAACTTTTTAGACAAGTTCAGTTGCCACCTGTGGAGTTTCATAAAGATCCGTGATTGCATAGCAGAATATATATGAAAGGCTCAAATGCCTGTTAGTTCTTGCCAGGACATCTACAGCATAGTTTGGTTCAACTTTAATATCACGGTGAATGTATAATGAGGCCAGGCCATTCAATCGATCTTCAGTGGTGGTGTTTCTCAAATACGTTTTGAGTCTCCCGAGAGTTGAAAACGAACGCTCCACTGAGCTCGTTGACACAGACAGCGTGGCGAATACTTTCAACAGTCTAGAAATTACTGGGAACATTTCTACATTGCATATGCATCCATAACATTTTTTAGTCTGTTGTTCACAAGTGACTTGTACCAAATCCTGAGTTCATCTACCGCAGCTAGTGAAGTGCTGTCAATATCAGCCTTGTATATTGACCAACTCTTTAATTTGGTCACATTGTTGTGCTATAGGTTCTGACCGTTCTGTGGTAGATCTTGATTGTAGTAGACACATGAAGTTTGTAAGGAGAGTTTTGTGACTGGACAGACGGTCACATATTTGTGAAAGAAAGTGAACAAATGGTACAAATACAATACGAAAGTACTCCTCAAGGATAGTGGTTTGTGGGTTAGCACGGTACATCTGTCTTTAGCCTGTCTTGGCATTATGATATCAATTTGAAGCTCACTACACAGAGTTTGAGCCTCATAGAAAATGTTAAGTTCGTTCACAGTATTATTTTTGAGTGAACGGATTAAATCTTCGACTATATCTGCGTGATGCATCGCAGCACCTAAATCAGTGTTCTCATTATGGCAGCACCGTCGTACCCTTGTTGCTGTAGTAAGTTGCACAGAGGTAAATTAAAGGAAAACAATCTAGCAATGGTAAGTAGAGTGATGATGCATTCTGGCTGTGTTATAGATCACAATTGATTGGCTTGCGTGGCAGAATCAGTCTTGCCAACTTGATATGGTCTCAAGGCCATATGCAACTGCATGGATTAATTCTAGAAAAACAATGACTGAGTCATGCCTCTCAACCCACTGGTTGGGGCAGAGACCTTTAAAACTTTTTTTTTTCGATTCAGGTGCTTTGTTCTTCACCGAAAGAGCCAAAACGTGCTTTTGTTTGAGTGTATTGAAAAGGTTTTTCAATACTAGAAATTTATTCTCATGCAATTTCGCACAGGAACTTCTTTAAAAGCATCAGAAATTGCCAAGTTAAGGGAATGGGCACTGCAGTGTACATAGGGTGCAAGGGGAATTTATCAGTTATGTGTCTATGGACACCATTGAATTTCCCACTCATTATGGCAGTACCATCGTACCCTTGTCATCGCAGGTAAGCCATGTCAATACCATATTTTATCAGATTGGTTACGATAGCATCAGCCAAGTTTCTGCCTGTCACATCATAAACAGTATAAATTGCAAAATGTCTTCTCGTCAGAACAGAGTTGTTATTAGCATGCAAATATCTAACACACAGCGAAAACTGTTCAGTGCCTGAAATATCTGTTGTTTCATCATCTAATATTGAGAAACACTTTGCAGCATTAACCCTGTTGACCAAAGCATCAAAAGCATGAGTATTACAAGCATTGATGATTTCATTTTGAATTTGTGGACTTAGATACGTAGTATTCCTCTTTGTACTCTTAAGGCTTGCTGAAAGCTTGACATCACCCTTTGCCCTGTAGCGCAAAATTGCCCTAAACTTCCCATCATTATTGATAGGCTCCTCATCAGTTTCACCAACAAACATTGGACCAGAATCATATTTTCCCCTCAAAGCTAAACCCTGTCTCTCACACAGCAATACAGTATCAATAATAGCCATTAAATATTACCGGTTCTGTTCAATTTCTTCTTGCTTTTTCTTTGCTGTCTTGGTGGTACTGTTTCAATTCATGTGCCTTGAAGTCTTCAACAGTCTTCTTCCAGCTTGTGTATGAAAATTTCACTAGTTGTCCCTATTCCTGGCTTCCAACACCAGCGCCATTAGGAGTAGAAAGACAGCAGTACTTGCAGAAAGCACCCTTTGCATGTTGACTGTAGAGTAGCCATCTCCACTGTGAAAGCCAACGATACTGAAAACGCAGTTTTCATGGGTCACACTGGGGGGAAAACATAATCACTCCCTGGCTTCCAGGCATTCTCAAGGAGGCATTTTTTGGTTTCAGCGTTTATTTAAAAGAGACAAAGACATAATTCTAATTAAGTTATTTTACACATAGGAAAGCTTGTTATGAGAGCACAATAACTCCGAAGAGCTGTACTTCACAAAGCAGGCCTAACATCCTGTGGCTGTAAGCCTACAATCACTAGCAACAATGAATATTCAATCTAAAACTCATCAGAGTGTTTGCATGATTTTTAATACAAAATTAATATAATGAGGAGTCGACTTGCATGTTTACCAATGCTGATGTCATCAGAAATGTAATTTACAATGTCCCAGACTGGACCCGAGGTGGTAGTGGCAGCACTGGTAGAAGGCCACGGTGATCACTCTGATAATTCAGTTGACAATTCTGATTCAACCTGATTGGCTGCAGCAGATTGATCAGGTTCAACCTCGTGAATGCGTTTAAAGAACCCATGCAGTGTCCTTTGCTTTTTCAGGCTTGACATATTGAATGATTGTTTATCGCAACTTCTCTTTTACAATGTCACATTCACAGTAGCATTGGCGCCATGTATATTGAATCATACACTATAGATGGCGCCATTGGTACTAGTTTAGTGCCATGGTGCTGCTAGTCGGCTACGGTGCCACCCACTGTTTATTTGTGGAGTTAATTCTTGAAATCCAGGGAATCTGAACATACACTGTCCGTGATATTTGAATACAGATTATAGACACTATACAAACATTTTGCACTCTCCTGAGTGACTCTATATTTTATATGTTGATGACAGGACTGTAGGCCTACTTTGCTGGGCCTGATAACTTTAAGTTATATATATATAGGCCTATATATTTATTTATGATTAAAAAATTATACAAACACCTCAGAGTGCCATTCTGAAATTTGCCGAAAAGGTGGTCTCAGAATGCATAATTCAGGCTTTTTTTTGTCTTTTTATTTAAAAAATTTCCCGGGGGCATGCCCCCGGATCTCCACCTAGCATGACATCGCGTCTTAGGCGCTTGCATCAAACACTTAAACAAACCCCTACCAATGGCTATTTCTGGCTACGCCCCTGATTGCCGTAACGTTATTGATAGAAGTACTGCATGTATGATGTTTATGATGAGCATACGAGATCATGCACATGCTTATAAAATGTATATAATATATAGTACATCTACTTTATATGCCCTGTAGCTACTGAACTATACTCTACTGAATTCTGTAACCGCTAGAGTTGATATATTTGTACTGGCCATAGAAAGGCCGGTCACGGTTTTACTACGGTTGGCCAGATTTCTTCTTTAGGTCAATTTGCACATTTTGCGATGTAAACTAACAATTATGAATTATTTATATTTGTATACCCTCCCCATCTCCATTTCTGACGAAGTTTGGTTCATGATAATTCTGCGACCCTAAACTCTGACGACCCATCACCGCAGCATAGTTTATATGAGACTAAATGTTTTCTAAATATATTATAACTATACATTCACGGTGATGTTTGACGATCCGACGATCGAAACTGAGCTTGGTGCGATCTCTTAAACTACAGCTCAAGTATTTCTTGGGTAGGAGACAGGCTAGATGTTTGTATAGCGTTTCAAACGTTTGTGTTACATGACCGAAATCAATCATGCAGTAGTAAAAAAAAATGTGATCCTGTCGGCAGCGTTCTTGTCCGAAAGGGCCCAACTGAGGGAGAGAGAGAGAGGAAGTTGTTATAATGTATTTCGGGAGTATAACAGTGTTCTTATATCATACGTGTTTGTTTAATTTGTCAAAAAATTTTAGAATCATTAATTTAGAGCTAATTGTACAATAAATGTTTATTTGCTTTACTGTGTGTTGTTCCATGATCCGCCAGTAAGTCACAATCTACAGTTCGGGAACTACCGTTAAGCCATTAAATAATACTTGTAGGCTAAGGTTTTTTGGTTGTTGTTTTTTTTTTTACGTAAATTGTACTTAAGCAAGAAGGCCGTGACGGTGACAATTCAACTCGCTTCAAGTTTTGATGGAGTGACAACCTTCAGTTTATATTTGGTTAACTACTAATGGACTCTTCTTATACAACCAATTAAGATTATTAGCTATGCTTGTAAAAACCAAATTGTAAGAGAAAATGTAATTTTGTTGTGTGTTCTTAAAATTATATTGAATTTCCAAGTAATTCCTAAATTCGGTTGTCAGTCAAGTTTACATATGCTGTTGTTTAATATTGAAGGTTTAACATGTACAAAGACGTTTTCAATACACTATGCTAAATGCTAAATGTTAAAAAGATACGAGAAAACTGGTGTTTTGTTTGTACTTTGTGTATGCGTACACTTGTTCTACTTGCTTTTATATTAAAAAGTGTAGAAAAGTAGTCTGTACTTTCTACAAATCTCTTGGATGGGTGTGATCGTATGAGGTAAAGCTAACTCTGTTTCTTCAAAACGACAAAAAAGCTTTTTGTTTCATTTTTAATGTCTTATGTTTGGAATGTGTTTTTCGCGTCAGTTAATAATAACTGAGAGTTTCGTATTTTGTCAAATAGTTTTGATGAGAAGATTTTACACACACTTTAGACTGAATTTGGCTTTTCCAGTTTATGACTTGTTATCATAAAAATTCTGATTAAATTGTTTTCCACAGAGATCTTTCGTCTGCTATAGTTAGAGATTTTTGTTAGAAGAAATTGATTTGTCCTCAAGTACGTGGAATGTGTGTAGCACAATCAGATTCTAGCGATAGTAAATATAAATACAGAATTTCACTAGAGAGAGTATGCCAATAAAGTAACACCCATCATTGATGCTTTTCCTGGTACTTAACCTTGGTTGTGTTTATCTTTTTCTAAACAAAAATTGTTTTTGGTTACGATCCTGCAAACACTTTCTTTCGTGCGAAAACTCAAAGTTTAGTATATGATGATTGGCGGTGGATGGTAATGACTAGCTAACTTCGCTCTGGTCTTAAACTGCTAACTTAGGGACAGCTAGCGCAAATAGTCCTCGTGTAGCTTTGCGCGAAATTCAAAACAAACCAAACCGACCGTTAAATTCCTCGATGTCTCCGCTGTAGGCATAAGGATTTATCCCTCAAATTCGATGATCGTTCCCTAAGGTGAATACGTCGCATATAGCCCATTGTGTAACTTTGCCTGAAACAAATATTTTCGACAGTTACCCTTACCTCAGCACCGTCAGTTATAATATTCTCACTGATACTACTTCCAACCAGTAGCCATTCGTCACGTTTTAGATTTATACTGTGGATAACAACAACAAAACTCCAAGAGTTTTATTTATTACTTCTATCTTTAGTTGCTTTGCTTCGTGTCTTTAATATGCTGGTGGTGATCGAATAGATATTTTGATTCGTAGTTTTCTATATCTGATTATATGCCTTGGGTATTTTGACTCGTGTTGATTAATGGATATGTATTGTTCTCAGCAAACAAATTTGGAAGTTATATTACTCGTGACAGTACTGGTAATTAAAACTTATACATATATACACAGAAGATAAGGATTAATTATAGTAATTTCTAATCACTCAGTGGATCAGCGATAAGTTTATGGAATTACAAAGCCAAAAATCCGGGGTTTGATTTAACGCGGTGGATGCAGGTACTTTATTTTGTAGCTTTGTACTAAGACAAATAGGAATAGTAGTTTCTGTCTATTGTCATGTAAATGTCGTGTAAATATTTTGTAAACGACAATATGTCGTGTTGTGTTTGGATTTTCATTTCTATTATTTATATTTCCATAGTTATGTTATTGTTTCAAAATTTAAACAATAAAATACGTTGTTATTCATTTAAAATAACATTTAGAATTTTCTAGAATTAAGTAGACCAATCATATGTATGTAAATGAAATGTTGGCGGCCTCGTGTCTAGACGTTGAGTCTCGTGCAAGAACGGACATGTGTGGATTGCTCTGGAGTTCTATGGAAGTTACGCGAATGTTCGAGAAGTAGGCCTACTGGTATAAAAAGACGGTGACGCGAAAAGAGAAAAGAGTCAGACATTAGTTTTATTCAAAAGAAGAGAGTCAGTCATTCGTGTGAGAAAGTTTAAGTGTTTGCTGTGATTTGTGACTGAAGTTAGATCTACAGAAGCTGTGATTTTATTTCGTCAATCTCTACAATTCATTCGAATTACTGGTTGTGCTGAGAGTCGACACGCACGGGACTAGCCAGGGGAGATCGGAAAAATTGAAGGCGACAAGTTTGTGACGTTCATCGGAGGCATCGTGAAAATAACTTCGTCGAATTTATTGAACTGTGAATTGTTTCTGAACTTCTTCATTTAAACTTCGGAATTTCTTCGTGGGACCAAATTCACACCCTAGACTGGAATTTGAAACTTTCATTTTAGATCATTATATTAGATACAGACCAGTACCATTTTGTATTGTGATTAATTTTGAAGGTTGAAACTAGTACCATTTTGTTTTGTAATTATTTTTGAAGGTTTTAAACTTAATATCTGTCATTGTTATTATATAATTTATATTATATCTGTTAATAGTTCAGTGTAATAAATTATACAAGCTGTTATCTGTGTCTTTCTGTTGCGTTTAGTCTACGAAAAACATAAAACATAAAAAATACGTAACACTATCAACCACTAAACACGTGTTTATGTTCGAGAAGAATTTATTATGAACTGTGTATCGTAAGGTAATATGTTTATGTACATACGTCATAGCAGTTTAAACAACCAGCAAATCTCGCTAATAGGTGGTTATTAAGCTTATAACTAAATATTTATATATTGAATTTCAAACTCTCGACCAAAAGTTAAAAGCATTAGTAGAATAATCTCTAAAACGAGTATTAATAGTTGAACTTCTTGAATATTCCAGTATGTCATTTCGTGTGACATATGCATAGTTGTGATGACCTTGTATGTCACCTGAAATATTAGAAACAAACAACAATAATGGAAACATCCTTATTATTTTCATTAATAAGAAACATATTTACTTTCCTAATGACCCACACAGAAATCATATGCCCCACCTGAAAAGGGAGGCGCGTCACCTATTTTGAGAAACATTATCATTTTTTATACTTGGTGTTACAGTCTTCTAGAATCAACTACATCTACATTAGAGTATTATATTCCGGTTGTTCTTAGACTGCCTTCAAATTTAACTAACCGGTATATGAGGGATGAGACATATTTCACCTCACCTCAGTTTTGTCTCCCGTTAGTTTTAAACTCTAACTGTAAATGGTGCGAACTGTTTAACGTTCCTTATGTAACATTCCGTCATTAGTTTCTCTCATTTATTTTAATTGTACATTTTACCAGTGTTATTTTTGTGAGTCTTATAACTAGTACAATCTTATGTCTTATTATCGCTGATGCACTTCGGCAAATTCTTATAGTTTAACTTTTTAACATCTGGCAGAATGCTGTGCCAGTTGGCCATGCGTGTTAGTGATTAAAGTCGAATTAATTTGATTACGCATCTTACAGCGTAGTAAATTGTTTAACTATTATTGCATTCAACTTTGCCATTTTAGTTTATTGTATTAACATGTTTACCATTTATTGCATGATTTTTTTATTATTTATTTAATTAATATATTTTCTTAATCTCTATAAACATTAGTTTAATTTGCTATATTTTCTGTACAGTCATGTTATTCAACTTTGTAATTAGACAGTAACACAAGTTTGCCCTCAGCAACTAGCCGTATGTGGCTTTGCTATAAAACGCACGCACGCACAATAGGTCTCTGTTGCTGTGGATAATTTTTTGACAGTTTACAAGAGTTTTTACCTGCCTTCCAACAAAAACTTCTTGTGAAAATTATGGTATTTGGATTAGGAAGAGAATTTTCACAAACAATTTTAATCTTTCATATTTCTGATTTTAGAAATATAACTTTCTTGCAGGCTATATTACATTGCAATTTTTATTTTTTGTACTATTTAACATTTTGAAAAGTTTTTTGTTTTTTCTTTCTTCTTCTAGAAATATGATTCCTTAATAGTACGTTCAGCAACCAAAGTTACTGCTGATGTGCTTGAAGCAACAACTTCTTTGAAACTGATTGGTCGAGCTGGGACAGGAGTAGATAACATTGATTGTGACGCTGCCACCCGGCAAGGCATTTTAGTTATCAAGTTAGTTATCAAATTATTAAAATGTAATATATTAATATTATATAGTAATCACAAAGGAGATATAACTTGTAAAATATTGTTTAAAATTATGATATCAGAACTAATGTTGTACCTCACCATTAAAGGATAATATTTCATCAGGAAGATTAAAACATCAAATAGATCCATAAAAATTGTATAAATGGTCTTATAAATGACTAAGGAAATAATTGGCGTATTGAGTATTATAACTGCATTTTCTATTCATAGTGCTCCAGGTGGTGACACATTGAGTGCTGCAGAAATGACTTGTTTCATGATTTCACTTTCTCGGTACTTTTATATGGGCAAATCAGTTTAACTAGGGTTTAACGGAAACGTCCATATGTCGTTAATACATAGGGCACTGAAAAATGAGATTGTACATTCGCATCTTATCTTTTGACCAGTCATGTAAAAGATTTTGTAAAATGCAAGGGAAGAAATGTCGCGCAAAAGAAAAAATATGTTAATTAACTCTCTAACACTTAATTATACTTATAGTGATTATTTGAAATAGCGAATTAAACGACTGTAAACTGAAGACAATTCGCTGAACGTTTCGTTTGAACACTTTAAATACGATTATCTTTGCTGCAAAAATACCCAACAGGCTACCAGTACTCTGCCTTCCACGAGGGAGTACTCCCCAAAAACTTCCCGATGAATCATCGAAGGTTACTTCTATAGAGAGTTTTGTACTTTTATGAAATCGCACCTGAAGTTGTACAAAACGAAAAATTAGGCGAACTAAAACATATTTTAATTGGATTTAGCTAACGTTCAGTTAAGTAGAATCTAAATCTGGCCATCTTCTGCAAACAGTTTATTCCTACTGTATATTTTCCATCCCGTCGTCAAATATACCAACGTATAGGAATTTATAAAAATATGAAATGTTTTTTCTTGCGATGACGTGTTTTAAATGTAGCGGCTGCGAATGGTTTAACTACTGAGACGACGCATGCGTTTGAATGTCGGGTATGCTTCTTTATAGAGGACAGTATAAACAAATAATTTAAAATATATTAAACATCTACTGCTTTTAAAATAGCGTGTTGAGTAAACACGGCCTGGTGGTTATTTGAAGGAATCCTTACATGTTCCTTTTCTCGTCGAGAGAAACGTGGTTTTCTTTTTATATTTGTTGAAATATATAATAACTTCGTATTGTCGAACAGCAAATCATTTCTAAACAGGATACTTTAGAATATTTAATATAGTTTCAGTTACGAATATTAGCGGACTGAATATAGATTATAAGGTTATAAATGCTAAATATTTTATTTTAGAAAAGCTCAGAGATGCCGAAACGCCTCACTAAAAATTCTGGTGTTTATACACTGCCAATATTTGTTCAGAGACGTTGTTTAACTTGCACACGTGTGTTTTTCCTTTAATGTTTCCTCAAAGTTTTATACCGTAATGTACAGGAAACGTGGCACTGGTACTACAGTATTCAGACATTCATCCATATTTACAGTTCGGACTAAATATTATTTTCAAACTTTACACTGTAGGTTTTTGATTATGTACTATTATTCTACAAATCTAACTTAAACTTATTTGAAGAAAATGTACAAACCTTTATCATGCCCTCCCCACCAAAAAAACAACAAAGGTCTGGTGACTAGGACACTCGACTCGCTACATGCAGGTCGCGGATTCGAATCCCGCCATAGGACTTGCTCGCCTTTTCAGCCTTGGAGGTATTTATAATGTAACGGTAAATTCCACTATTAGATTGAAGTAGATCAAGATTGGATGCTGTTGCCTTCCTTCTAGTTTATCACTTAATATAGGGAATGCTAGCGCAGATAGCCCTCGTGTAACTTTCGTGAAATTCAACAACAGCGATTTTTTTTATGGCTTACAATTATCGTTCTTCTATTACTTCTTCTTAGCACTAATATTAAGGAGGAATTATCAATATCTTCTGTGGATCGTAATTAAAATATATATTATAAATCAATGACATTAACCTATGTAATAGGAGTATTGAGGGTATGGTACCACCGTATGGGTTTTTATGGGAAAGGTGTAGTGCACGTGCATGGTTCTTATCATACACCAGAGTTTCTATTTTGCTCAGTGTATTTCAGCACCATCTCTGTGAAGGTCATTCTATTATTAATGAAGGAATAGCAATGTTATAATACAGACGAAAACCTAAAATTATTAAAATATAGCTGGTTATCAGTTGTATTCCTTTATCCGTAGTTAATCGTATGTGGTTTTCTTTAACTGCCAATGATTTAAGTAAAAAAATGTATACAAATACAGTAACTTAGGCATACGACAGTTGGTTAATTATGCTAATCTATAAACTGAATGCCTAATTAAACAGTTACAAATTCGTTAAATTAGTTTTGTTTAGGAATCTTTGAAGGAGTAAACTAATATGCAGTAATTCTTCATCGAGGTAGCCCTCGTATAGTTTTGCGCAATATTCAAAAATCAAACCAAAAAACTAAATAATAAAACGGATAAATAGCAGTTAGATAAATGACAAATGTTAAATCTTCTACTTCGTCACTTTATTGGATTTCACGCAAGGCTACGCGAGAGTTATCTGCCCTAGACGTTCTCAGTTTTGAACTGATAGATTTACCATTTGGCCGCACTTGATCCTTTTAACTGTTTATTTTGCTTTTGTTTATTTCTGGATGAGAAAAATACTACATAATTAGATATTTGCGCTGTTCCACAACGGTTATCAAAACCCAGTTTCTAGCGTTAAGTCTTTGGTTAGGTGAATAGAGAGCTTGACTCGCAATCTGAGGGTTGCGGGTACGAATACTGGTCCCACCATATATACTTTCCCTTTCAGCTTTGGGAGTTGTAAATCTACAGTCAATCCAATTATTCGTTGGTAAAAGAGTAACCCAAACGTTGGCGGTGAGAGGTAATGATTAGCTGCCTTCACTCTAGTCTTACAGTGCTATATTAGAGACGGATCGTGCAGATAGCTCCTGTGTATCTTTGCGCGAAATTCAAAAAATAAACAAGTCCGCAGACATGCCACTGTATCCCTAGGGGTTTTTTAACTGATAGCAGTTTAGTTTGTTTGTTTTGGAATTTCGCACAAAGCTACTCGAGGGCTATCTGTGCTAGCCGTCCCTAATTTAGCAGTGTAAGACTAGAGGGAAGGCAGCTAGTCATCACCACCCACCGCCAACTCTTGGGCTACTCTTTTACCAACGAATAGTGAGATTGACCGTAACATTATACACACCCACGGCTGGGAGGGTGAGCATATTTAGCGTGACGCGGGCGCGAACCCGCGACCCTCGGATTACGAGCGCACGCCTTAACGCGCTCGGCCATGCCAGGCCTAGCAGTTTAGAGAATATTGTTACAGTTATACAATTATTGGAGAATCGTATAGGATAGATGATAATTAACAAATCATCGATAAACACGGAACATTTCCAGCTTTACTATTTGAAATATAAAGGTTTAAAACGTATTTTGCAATTCGTACCAAATAGAACAGTTTTACTTGTTAATACCATTCAAATGTTGTGACGTATTTGGGGGAAAAAATTGCGGTTAAAAACAGCGTATATTTTTTTCCCATAAGAGCTACCTGCAAGTCCAAATTTATTGTGTAATATGTAGTCTTTATTAATGTTTATGGCTTCTGGTAACATTTTGCTTTCAAGTTTTTGCTTAAAGGACTCTTCACGCTAGTAGGCCTTTGACACTTTAGTATAAGCTTATTGAAATATATCAAGGGTTGATGTATGAATAAACTGGGCGGATAGCTATGATGGTTTTATAATCCACATCGTGGCCTGTATCCTGGCGATTATTTTAATTATGCGGCGTCTTTTATTTTACTTTTGTTCGCCTTATTTTGTTCCTTCTAAATGTCGTTTATCACAAACTAAGGTTAATTTCATATATACTTACAGTTTGTACAATTAGCCTATTTATGTGGTATAACTTTTCCTTGAAAATATGCTTTAGACCCCTTAAAACGGACAATTTGTATATAAAATGCTGAACCATCCCCTGTTTATTTACTAATGGTGAATGTATGATATTACTGTTTTTCTGGTGTCTTCTGTCCTTCAACAGGATCACAATATATGTTTTAGTATACAGTACTGCCTCATTATAGCACGACCATTTGTTAGAGGAATATTAGTTTCTTTTTTGTTTTTCAGTTGTTTTAAAAAGTGTAAATTTGTTTATATATATATCGTTTCGTTACTTAAGCAGTCAGTTTCCTTTTCTCTGCACTTTTCTAAATATATCTCAAAGTTTTTATTTCTATCGATTCACTTGTTACGAAAGATAGATATAAATGTTTTAGAGTTAGTAAATACTTATCATGAAGTATAGGAAATTCCAAGACTCGAAATTTCATAGCTTAATTTAGTATTGACTATGAATAAGTCTTTCATATTTGCTTGAATGTGTTTCCCGATCCCAAGTCAGACAAAATCTAGATTATAAGACGCTTATTAACTCGAATGGAACGTCGGAACACAACAATATGCATAATTTAAATTTAACCAACTAGCCAATGCACAATCATAATACACAATCCATGACAGTTGCTTCTGCGCTTGTTAACTAGCAAGGTTACCAAACAAATGCATTTCGCCAGGAATTAAAACAACAAGGATTTTTACTGTTATTATCCTACAGGCTCTTATCACTACTATAATGATTTTTACTGTACTATCTTACAAGTTCTTATCACTTTTATAATGAGTTTTACTGTTATTATTTTGCAGGTTCTTATCGCTTTACGAAGAAGGTCAAGAATTCCTTGTTGAAAGAATCGGAATTTTCATCTTATGTTGGCTTACCTTGTTCATTTAATTTAGGTGATCTGAGTTTAGGATTAAGCTGGAGAAGATGAATGTTACAACAAGAAGTCCTTACTTGACCGAGAGGAAAGAAGGGAACAATGAAACAAATAACCAAGCATCTAGTACGTATCATTACTATGGACTTCCCATTGTTGCGCCCATGTCTCTGGCAATAGTCATCTTTATCATTCTGTCCATCTTTGGAAACATCATGGTAATCTTGACAATAGTCCGACACAAAGGAATGCGAACCAGAACCAACATGTTTATCGTTAACTTGGCAGTGGCTGACGTTTTAACCGCGGCAATTGACATGCCCGTTTCTTTGGTGACCATAAATCACGGTGATTGGATCATGGGCGACTTTTTCTGTAAGCTGAATGGTTTCACGATGGCTTTGTTTCTAATTTGTTCTATCCATACTTTGATGTACATCAGCATTCATAAGTATATCTCCATCACTCGGCCCTTTAGTCGAGCAATGAATCCTCGAAGGATCCTCATAATGATTGCTGCAGCTTGGTGTTGGTCGGCTCTGTGTGCCACAGGACCTCTGGTGGGCTGGAATAACATAATCTATAAGTTGGGCTCCTCACAGTGTGGTCCTAGTCTTCCTGATGGCTTGTTGGACTATACTCATTCCATTGTCATTACTACCACTAACTACCTGATACCACTGGCAGTGATGATCTTCTGTTATTGTCGAATCTTCCAAGAGATCGACGAACACATGCACAGGATAAGAGAAACGTCTAATATTCCCCTTCAAAATACGTTAATGCAACAAAAGCGGATGTCGGTAACGCTCTTCCTGGTTCTCTCATGTTTTCTTATATGTTGGACACCATTTGTTCTTTATTCCTCCACCGTTGCTTTCATTAAGGATAAAAGTAAAGTTCCACCCATCGTTAACCCTATAGTAAGTATGATTCTCCAGTATTATACTACTTGTAACTCGTATTACCTAATCCACTCAAAATATACCACCAGTTATATTGGATGCGATAAAATTGCTCAAAATAATCAGTATGGTATTAACATACGACTCTGTATAACTACATTTGTACAGTCGTTGCGTTTTCTGTAAAGATGTTCAAGTTTAAAACTATGTGGCCTGTGATCCCAGCCCTGAAGAATAATAACTATCATAAACTGTCAGTAATCACTTTACGGTAGTCCGACTACCCATGCAAGGCAAATCTAAAATTTAAGACTTGCTACATTCATCTAAGTTCTTGCAAAATGTTAATCTGTAGCACAAACGTGTTTTCCGGAGTAAAATTTATAGAAAAAATGTTTAGTGTCAAGTAACATGGTGGTGGCTTGGAGAGAGATAGAAAAAGTACAATATCAAAAGCTAGGAGAAAAAAAAAATCCGAAAAACAAAACGAATGCTATCATTGGTTCCTATTTATACCGAGAACGGTTATCGTAATTTGTTTGTAACTTCTAATTGAATAGTATCTTGTGAAATTATTAATGTTGGTTGAAACGTTTTAACCATCAATAACACTTCTCGCAATTTTCTTACTTACACGTTATATACGTAAAGGTTACTAACCTTTCTTACTGGCCTGACATGGCCACGTGATTAAGGCACTCGACGCGTAATCCGAGGGTCGCGGGTTCGAATTCCTATCACACCAAATATGCTTGCCCTTTCAGCCGTGGAGGAGTTATAATATTACGATAAATCCCAGTATTTGTTGGTGAAAGAGTAGCCCAAGAGTTGGCGGTGGGTGATAATAACTAGTTGCTAAATTAGGGACGGCTAGCGCAGATAGCCCTCGTGTAGCTTTGCGAGAAATTCAAAACAAATATTTCTCGTTACCGTACCGCAATGTAAATTTTTTCTGTTGTCTCCTTGTGGCACAGCGGTATGTCTACGGATTTACAATGCTAGAAACGGTGTTTCAATACCCGTGGTGAGCATAACACAGGTATCCTTTTGTGTAGCTTTGTACATAACTACAAACATTAAACTAATACCTACCTAGTGGTTGGAAGTTGTGAACTATTTAGATTTTATATTCAGGTTCAAGGCTGTTGAACTTCTTTTCTTACCTAATTAAATAAATGTCTTCAACTCGCACACAGTTCACACAACAACTGTCGAATAAAAACTAATAATTAAGTAAAAGGTGGGGAAGCTATAAACAAAACAATAAAAGACGTCAAAGCTGTAAAAACACAGTGACACTCGACCTTATTGTTGTGTATAGAACATCTGATGTGGGTAGACAATCCGAAACCTAACTTGGCAAAAAAATAACAATATTTATGACGACATAAATATTAAGTATTTGTTGTTCAAATAGCGCATAGTTATATACTTTCACCAGGTTAATTCCACTTATATAGAGATACAATTAGTTCTAAATAAATTTTAGCTAGGTAATGGTAAACAAATATTATCACTTAAGGAGATTTTGAGCCCTTTTAAATTTACCATATAACTTAAATTAATTCATATATGTGAATAATATTAAGGTGTTATGCAAATTTCAATTTTATTTTTAGTAAAAAGTGAAAAAAATTGTATCATACATAAAGAAATACTATCACTGTTTATTGAAAATTTCTGAAATTATTGCGGGTTTTTGAAATTGGTCTGATACCACAGATAATAAAATAATATAAAATCAAGGTAAAAAAGCGTAAACCGCTATGAAACTAAGAGTAAAATTAAAGTTGTTGAGAGTGTTTCAAACTATAATGATGCTTTTCAGTTGTCGCATGTGTGTTTGTGAGCATATCATACACATATTTGAAGTTTCAGTTTTTTAATTTGTTTACATATAGTGTAATCCAAAAGATAGCTTTAAATAATTTGTGAAGGATGAGCTCTGTATGAAGGATTGTTTGTTTGTTTTTTGAATTTTACACAAAACTACTCAAGGGCTATCTGACCAGCGATCCCTAATTTAGCAGTGTAAGACAAGAGGGAAGACAGCTAATCTTCACCACCCACCGCCAACTCTTGGGGTATTCTTTTACTAACGAATAGTGGGATTGACCATCACATTATAACGCCCCCCACGGCTGAAAGGACGAACATGTTTGTTGCGACAGGGATTCGAACCCGCGACCCTCAGATTACGAGTCGAACGCCTTAACCTACCTCACCATGTCGGGTTCTGTATGAAAGAAGTAGAAGGTTTATTCCGTTCTTTCTGCAGTGAGGTTTTACAATATGCTGTGTGGTTTGCATCATAACAGTTGTCATTCACTGGAAGTGATAACATATCGTCAAGACCACGACTGAGTTGGTCATATCTTAGTAAACCCGATGAGCGTTATATATGGCGAAAGGCTCATTCTACATTGGATATGCCAGCTATATTATGGTTTGAATTCTGTACAATTCTCCTTTGCTTTCAATCATGGGCTCTAAGAGTTATAAAAGGTCATAAAGCTGACCAAGATAAAGGGTAGAAAGAAGAGATACAAAGGTATAGCAAAGCGGCAGCAACTAATGTGCTTAAAAATGAAATGTTTATAAACACACAACAAGAGTTTTTTTACAATGTTAAAAGTACTGGTACACAAGTACTATTCCAAACAAATTGGTTTTGGAAAGTAGAGTTTGGTGATTAGGGTATTCAAGTATTAATCGATTACTACAGTGTTTCTTAAACAATGCTTCATACGTCCAAAAAGAAAATGGTGGCAGCTAACCTTAATAGCTCTCCCATAACAAAGGTAGGATGTGCAAGTTTGGTGGCAATATTTCCAACTTTGATGGTTGGAATAATCAGGAACAGTAGTAATCGGAGATCCTAATTTCAGTTTGTTGATTAATTTCGTGACAATCTATTTGATCATACTTTTAGTTAATCGATTATTGGTATAATCGTTTGGTTTACGAGACATTAAGCACTGTAGTCGCTGATCAGAGGTAATCGATTAAATCGCCCGACTCTAGTTGGCGAAAGAGTTGTTATATTGTCATACTGCTATATATCTAATAAAACATAGTTTAAGTGTGGGGAAAAAATGTTGCGGCCGAAAAACGATTGAACGCGTGACTTAAAGAAATTAAATCAAAATTCGACGCCAAAATGGTAACTAGACTCGTAGCATTGATAATAATTTTGCAGCAAATATTTATTTATTAGTTTACTAGGCTGAGTACTTACTCATCCACCACCATGCCCCAGGTTGGATGTTTTTTGATTAAACTTTATAATTTTGCTCAAACACATCAACAAGCCATAGCAATTAAGAAAGTGATACTCGATAGTGACCTACATTAGTTTTAGGATCACAACCCCCTATTATTCGGAATATACAAGTATTTTACAGAACCAACCAGATTCTAGAAGATATATGTTGATAGCTTTCATCTCTAAAACAGTATTGATAACTTCCTTTATTGTAACGCAGTGGAAACAAGATTAACAGTTCCATGTCATCAACCTTCCTGTAATCATTGCAATTGTATCAAGCATCGTTATTTACGCTAAGTTGTTAAATTAATATCACATAACGCTTTACGTTTTTTAATTAAGAGGTTTAATAAAATTTAGCAAATTCGTACGTAAAAATTGGCAATGAATAGTAATCGTACACCCATATGATTAATTGGAAAGCTTTAGCTAGGAACTGCTAATGCAGTTTGCGTGGCCTAATTACTAATTGAGTATCTGCACGTTCTTTCACCTTATAATGACAAACTGGAAATGGTCCACCTTTACTCTTACGTAAAGCTGTAGGAAATATTTTAACCGACAGTTCGCGTGATGTTTTATACATGTTTGCTCAAATAGTTTGGTTAAAATTGAGCGGATTTTGTTAAATAATTTTGCATGCTCAGTTTATATTGAGACCAAATTTGGCATTTAATTTTAACTTGTACAGATCTATCGGTATGTTATATTTAAAAGAGGAAAAAAAATCCATGGAGATTAAGTACATTTACCAACAAATGAATTTTCTGTACATTCAGCGTGAAACGAAACAGGGGGGAAGGAAAAAAAATTAAATAAAAATCGAAAATTTTATATCTCGTGTATTCCATAATGGGTACTCTTGCAATTTGCTACGTGAAGTAAGGATCCAGTAAAGAACATCAATTGAATATGGAATTATTTAAATTACCACAGTCTGAGCTACAGAAAGTAGAAAGTTGCTAAACTGTCACTTCTGTTAACTAACATACACTATGTCCTGCAAGTTGTTTCGGTCGCACGACACACTACAGTGTGTCTTGATGTACAGATAATTTCACTGTTAAAGTAATGAGTACAGGCAAAGTGCTTTGATACTTTTCATAGGGACTGCAACCGCTCGTTATGTTGCTGTATATACAAGTGTTAATTATATTAGGCGTGTAATAGTGGACAGGTTTTAACAATTTTCGTTCAGTTAATATTGCTAGATAAATGATATCATACACAAGCCTCAAAATAGGTTTTACCAAACAATTGTTAGCTTCACTATTGATCTTCTAGCAGTGATGGACAAATATACTGTCATTCAGGAGATACTGTTGAACAGATGTTAACGACATTACTGTTAGCCACACTGCAGTTCATTGGGTACTGGAGGGGGCAAGATGTTTATTTTATCATTCCGAATGTTCAGCTGGGGTGTTTGTTATATACCGGATAAATTAAACTGATTCGATTATAATGTAGGTGTTTAATTAAAAAGCGTTCTGTGAATCAACCTGTGATATTTGTAGTTCCGTTTTCCTTCGTTATAGATCGCTGTGAACCACCGTGTAAAGTTAGCAGAAGCAGCTGCTACTGTTCAATGATAATTACACTATCTCAAAGTAAATACCTACAACTTATTTTTATCATTTTAGAATACTTCTAGTCAAACATATGTTTTGAGGTTTTTAGAAAACCTATATCCTATGCTAATCCAGAGCAACGTCTATACCTGTAAGGTAAATATGATTACGAAGGAGAACCCTCTGACTCAAAAACAACCATTCAACAAAATAATATTTAAAGATTCAAAGTTACAAGGCTAACTAGTCAAAAGTTCAAAAGCTTTCAGACACTCTTCGAAATCAGTGTCTGAGTACGAAGGCTAAAGAAACTGCACTCAGCATCAACCAAATACCTACCAAACCACACAATACAGTCTGTAGATTTAATAGCATTTTTCTTGCTTAGATATAATGATCTTTGAATCCAACTTCTCCACGTGCATGGGAAGTTGCGTTATAATCGCCATCAGAATAAATAGTCCTAAGGGAAGCATATAGCTAGAAACAACATTCTTATAAAGTGTGGTTTAATTCTCTGTAGCGTGGACGTTGTCATGCACTTCTGCATTAAATAGAAATCATGCTTATATTGAATATATCATATATTTGACAAAACAAAATCCTGCAGAATATCCTATTTTGTAAAGGAAATGGTAAACAACTTCGATCGTTTGTATTAACTTTAAGATGAAAGAGTTCACGCCCACAAAAATGAAACTCTTTTGTGATGGTTTCTGTTTATGAGAGAGTTCTGTTGTATTATTCAGGGGTAAAAAAGGGGGTGTACTCGAGAGGTGGACGCAAGGTTAAACAAAGTATTCTTTATTGGTGACATTAAGGAAATTATCACGAGATGCTTCCTTGTAATTGTATTCTTTTTGGGGAAGTAATGGTTGAATAAGTAGACTTTAAGTGCTGGAAAATAAGAGGCGATAAAACTTCTATTTATTTAACCCAGCTTTCTAAAAGTCACAAATGTATCCAACCGATAGGCTTCTCTTCAAATAGTCAGATATTTATCCATGGTTAGGAAAGAGAATCCACTAATACAAAAGCTTTTCGTATAAGAACGCTGCAAGCCTTTTCTTGGTGAGTTCATGTGCATTATAAAGCTGGTAGACACACAAATTATAATATACACAAAATTAACCAGTTTTAACGGGAAAGCACTGTTCTTCGAGTGCAGAGACTAAAGTTTAAGTTAAGACACCTTTTGATATAGCAAGCCCAGGCAACAGTGCACAACATAACCAAGAAGGAAAGGCAAAACAATTCACGTGTACACAAGTTACTTCAACTACTACATACTTCAAGTAGGTGGAGAGTGAAACGGATTTTCATGGTATTTTATAAGAAACAATGTCTGCCATGTTCAAAATACACCCTTTCCATCCATTTGGTTTACGAGGATGACAGTTTTATAACTCCCATTTTAAACAGCCGATTGTATGGGTGTTGTATTCGGCGATTTAACAGTCTTATGATGGAGACTTTAGCAATTGAATCTACGCAGCAAGGCTGTTTTCAAGGGTATAAGAAAACCAGAATACGACTGAACGTGGTGACATGGACTATAGCTACGTGTTAATACTCTAAATTCTTTCTAATATAAATTACTCAAAACTACTCAACTTCTGTTTTATGTAATTATTTGTGCGTATGTGTAAATTTATCATTGGTTGGTTTTATCTTGTATTGGTTAATTTTATAATATTGATTATTTCAACTAGTTATAACTAATATTCCTTACTTACCTGTTTTTAACGTTTCACTCTAGGCCTATTGGTGTGGTTATATGAACTCCGCTTGTAACCCCATCATCTATGCATTCAGAAGTCATTCTTTCAGAAAGGGGTACAAGGAAATTATGTGTGGTCGATCGTCAATTCAATCCTCCGTAGGTAAGAACCTTTATCTACTGTTCGGAGCAGCAAGTTTTACTAGATGTTTCTTCTGCACTCTTTTTCATTCTGTTAACAGTGGACACAAATGGGAAGAATTATGTTACAGTTGAAATTATTCTAATCATTATGTCTTTAAAAACTACATACATCTGATCAGAACAGAATATTAAACTATTTACTATTTAATGATATTTTCATTTCTCTTCTGAACAAGTAATTTGCTTGGGTCAGAGGTTAATGATACTTAGTTTTTACGTCAATGGAAACATTTAATATTATATTTATGTATTTCTGTTTTATATTAGTATATCTTAAACACGCAGATCAAATGTTCTTTTTAAACAAATAAACACTGACATCTTGGTGTATTTGATTTGTTTACTTTTAATTGGGCGTGGCTTGTTGGTAATGACGCGGCACTCGCAATTTGCGAGATCGAATCGTATTATAGAATTTGCCCTTTCAAATGTGGGGGTATTATTGTGTAAATCTCACCATATGGTAAAGTAGCCCAACGGTTGGCAGTGGGTGGTGTTGAAAAACTGTGTTTACTATAGTTTGTATATCACTCCTGTATTAATGCACGAAATTCAACAGACAAATATTTGACTAGACTTTTTGGAACAGAAATATATCGGAACTGTTATAGTCGTCCTTTCTTCAGCGATGATGTTGTCTAACGTGTAGTATATTACAAGTATACATTATTGCATCTTTATTTGGTACTGATTTTTAAATCAGTAACATTTCTATCGTTAAACAATAATCGACGCCAACAGATAAGCTCTTTTTACTGTTATTATTATATTACATAAAGGGTATAAAGACTGGTACGTGGTAACAATTTGGTAAATAAATTTGAATTTTTGTTTTTTTATTTAAGGGCGCACACACACGCACACATAGATGTGTATTCATTAAACTATATGCAAATGTTTTTACTTAGAATACGGCTTCATTTTGAGTATTCAGTAAGTTTGTTTTATTTTGACAGTGGTTTTCAACCTTTTCTGACTTGCGGCTTACTACGACAATCTGAAAATTTTCGCGGCACACCTGGAAAGCCTTAACTATTTTTTAGGTGCACGTTATACGGCAAGCGTTAAAAGCCTTAGAACGAAAATCACGACCAAAAGCAAGCGATATTAATGTCATCTGCATATTGACAATACTATCGCTTGCTTTGACCATGATTGTTGTTCTTAGGCTTTTTAACGATTTT
Organism: Carcinoscorpius rotundicauda; assembly: GCA_011833715.1. Lineage (NCBI taxonomy): Eukaryota > Metazoa > Arthropoda > Merostomata > Xiphosura > Limulidae > Carcinoscorpius > Carcinoscorpius rotundicauda. The sequence continues at coordinate 35,268,486 of CM022398.1, forward strand.
GTGGTATAGCAGAAAAATCAAATCTTTTTATTATTACATATGTTTTCAATGTGACGCTTGTTCCCGCTTCCGAGAGCAAATCAAATTGAAGCGAGGCTCTAACGTAGACAAACAAGCTCGCATTTCATCATCGACTGTAAAAAGCCTCTCCCTCTTTCTGGGTTTAATTTCAGTCAGTGCTGAAAATCCAAGAAGATGCAAAAGAACTTCAACTGCTTTTGAACTGAGTGCAGGATATGAATTTTTAATGGAGATCCAAAACTCATCCTGATAAAGTTTGTCGTTTCGTAAATCAATGAGCTGTTGTTCTTTCTCCTCAGTTGTAAGATTTGTTGTCTCGTTCATTCCAAATGGATAGATCACCCAGTTACATTTATCGACAGCAAGTTACGGGAAGTAATGTTTTAGTGCAAACTGTAGGTCGCTTAATGTGTTAAAATTTGAGAGACAATTTTCTTCTTTGACGAACATTCGTTAACAGAAGGAAAACAATCAAGGACTCTTTTTCGCGATCTTATTCTTCCACAGCGTCACCTTTTCATCGAAGGCCTTCAGTTTGGACGTTGCAGTAATAATGTTTTCAGATGGTCCTTGGAGACTTAAGCTCAGATAATTTAATTTGTCAAACAAATCGGAGAGAAATTGAACCTTCAGCCACCAGATCTCAAGAAAAGAAAATTCAAAACCTGCTTCCTCAACCTCCAAGAAAGAACTTCAGTTTTTAGTTGGAGAAGACGCTTTAACACCTTTCCTTTCGAAAGCCATCGAACTTCAGTGTGATACAGTAACTTTTTGTAATCTGAATCCATCGCTTCACAGAGAAGAGAGAAAAGCCGAGAATGAAGTGGCCAAGACTTGATGAAATTCAGTACTTGAATAACTTGATTCATAACAGACTGCAAATCTTTCGGCAACTATTTGTAGGCGAGCGCCTCTCTGTGAATATGCAGTGAACAATCCCAATGTTTGAATTTTGTTACGCACCAGCGTAACGAATCCCTTCTTTTTTCCTTGCATTGAAGGACAGCCATCGGTGCAAAAGTTGACACAGTTCTCCCAATGTGATTTGAAGAGCAAAATGTTTTTCATTTGCCAACTCGAAAATATCTTGGCCTTTCGCTGTACTTTTTAAATCTTTGCAAAATAAATAATCGTTTACAATTTTTCCATCTTTTATGAATCGAACAAAAGCCAGAACTTGAGCTTTTCCACTAAAGTCAGTAGATTCATCAACTTGAAGAGATCATAGCAGAAACAATTCATCTTCAGACGCTTCGAAGTGTTCGCAAAATTGATCCTTTAAATCCGACGACAAGTCTACAATTCTGCCCGAAATTGTGTCATTGAACTGTGGAACTTGCTTAACCTTTTTGGCGGCATCCGTTCAAAGCATTGTTTCAACGATGATTGTTAACGCTGGCGCAATGACTGATTCGGCTTCCATATGCGCTTTCTTGCATTTTGCCAACAACTGAGCAACCTTATAACTTGCAATCAGTCCTTTTTCGGGCAGCTTCATGTAGTTCACAAGCTTCCTTGATTGATTGTATTGTTGAGCCGCGAGATTCTCGAAGTATTCTTTTGGTTTATTCTTCACAGCTGAATGTTTCGTTTCCAAGTGTCTCTTCAGTTTGCTAGGAACAAGCGCTTCGTTCGATAAAGTTGCATTGCGGAGTAGGCAGAATGGTAATCGAGAATGTTCCTATTCCAAATCGATAAAAACGTATTTTATGTATTCGTTTTTAAAATTTCGTTTGATTCCTTGCTTTTGATTCAGCACATTCTCCTTCGCAGCACCACTTAGTTAAATATTTTTCCATGGATAAATGATAAAGCTAATTCATACACGATAAGCACGAAGTTCTGCAGTTGATATAAAATTCCTATCTGCAGCGTAATAGCTGTAGCTTACCGCAGAATGAGAACGTGTTCCAGAAAGCAGTTTAATTGTTTGATGCATCATTTATGACGTACGAAGCGCTTGTTGCGCCACAATTAATCTAACAGTCGAACCGTTAGAGTCAAGAATGAAATTTAAGTATGAACTTCCTGGTGCTTGAGTTCAATGAAAACCATCGAATGTTTTTGAAGGTTTCAGAGTGTCTCAATAGTAGCTTTTGTTAACTGATGTGTTCGACTTGCTTGTAAAATCCTAAGAAAGTTGAATGTGTTTAAAAAACACCGCGACACACCTGCCAATCTCTCGCGGCATGAATCACTGATTTAGAGTATTTGTGTACTTATGGACTAACCAAAATGAAGCCATTTTACCCATATGTTATGTAAAATTATAACTTCTATATTCATTTATTAGATATATCAAAGTTGGCGAAAGAATGAAATACACGTTAGAAGATTGTAATGGCAAATTTTAGACTATAATCTTGCAAATATAAAGCAGTTTGGACAACGAGTTACACTTGTTCATAAATAATTATTTAACTATGTAAATCATTATGGAAATCTGTTTACTCCCTTGTTATTTATTTACGGATGAACAAATATATTTAAAAACTACGTCGTAAAACTTATTATTCAACTAAAACCCAAAGAAACATAGTTTTTAAAAAGAAAAATAAATAAGGATTTTTAAACGTATTTCCATGTTTACCTGTAAATAAATAACAGTTTTCATATGATTCAGAAAAACTTGTTTATACAATAAATATTACCTTTCAGTAAATCTTGTCAGTGTAGTCCCAGTTAGGGACCCCTCGGAGTGGATTCCTGTACGTGGTGAGGGGACCTCCCAGGGAAGGTTCTGTTCTGTCTGGTTACCTTCTCTGGGATCTAAACATCCACCCACGTGTTTGCCGTTCGTGGCGACCCGTGAAGGGGAGGAGAGGATCCTGGTGGTTGTGGGGTCCAACCCTAACACACCACTTTGGCCTCGAATTACTGTAGACGGGCGGCCCTTGGGTCAATCGCATGGTCCACCTGGGCTAGAGCCAACCAAGTACCAGTGTTGGAAGTTCTCAACGGGTGTTGTGGACATTGTGCCTGATGCTGGTGTTTGGGTATAGTGCTCACGAAACCCTGGCGTTACTGCATTGTCCTTGCATGACTTTCTAGTGCGTCCCCTTGTATCCATGGTGGGTGGGGTCAGTGAGTACCGAAACTTTTTCTCTTTCCTATGGATCCTACAAAAAATTTAAATAAAATTGTAAAAAAACAGTCAATGGGTAAGCGACCACGTCTTGAATACTCAGAACAGCAATCTCCAACATCAGTAACACACGTACCTCGTTTTCTGATATTGCATTCTCTTTCAGAAAAACCTTTAGGGCAAATGTCCCCTTTTTTATTCAAAAGGGGCTAGAAGGACTTGCTGGCTCTCCAAAGTCAGTAAAGAAGCTTTGATCTGGTGACATATTGGTTGAAACATCCACATCCCAACACAGTGAACTCCTCTTGAAATCAAAGGCAATTGGCGATATACCTATTGAGGTTACACCCCATGCTACTTTGAATACTTCACGAGGAGTTATTGTTCAAAGGGATTTGAAGAATGTTCCTGAATCAGAGATTCTCGCTGGTCTCTCCACTCAAGGAGTTTCTGAAGTGAGGCGCATCTCCACTCGCAAAGATGGAGTTACACTGCCAACAAATACCCTCGTTTTAACATTCACTTCACCACGTGCACCCGCCACCATCAAAGCAGGTTATCTTATTTGCAGGGTTCGGCCATACATTCCAAACCCTCTTCGATGTTTTCAATGTCAGAGATTCGGCCACTCAAAGACATCTTGTCGTGGTTCCCTGACATGTGCTCGTTGTGGAGGCAAGGACCACGATGCCTATGATTGTGAAATAAACCCACATTGCGTCAACTGCAATGGTTCTCACCCCTCTTACTTTCATTCTTGCCCAAAATGGTTGGAGGAAAATGAGGTGCAGCGTTTGAAAACGACACATAACATTAGTTATCCTGAGGCTCGGAAATTGCTGTCCACAATCCCATCTCGGACATATGCTGCTGCACTCCATTTCACAACTACAGTGGAAGTGCAGACAGATCTCTCTGTGCCTCCAAGAGAATCGTTTTCAAAACAAATGAAAAGCCTTTTGACCTCCGTGGTTAAAAAAAGTAGATGAATCGACATCCACACCCATCTCTGTTCCTCCCATATCTTCCAGCAAACCTCAAGATCCATGTCCTTCAGTTTCAAGTACAGGCATTTCTTCTGATACATCATTTTCTCCCACCACAATAAACAAAAAAATTATTCGTCTGCGTCCTCAGTCACTGGATTCCTCTTCCAATAACAAAAACCTGCCCACTCGACCCAGAGCAGGATCCATGGAGGTTGATAGACCTCCTCCGAAGAAAGACAGTAAAGAAATAAGACGAGGTCGTAAACCGAAGGGTTCTCCAACCACTTTACCTGCCCGTACTTAAAAATGGCCACCTTGATACAATGGAACTGTCGAGGTTTACGTTCTAATATGGATGATATCAAAACGCTGATTGCTTCCTACCAGCCTGTTTGTCTTTCTCTACAAGAAACATTTCTCAAATCTGCTGATACAGTCTCCATTCGGCAGTTTTCTCTGTACAGAAATGACAAGTTGTGTGATGGTCGAGTACTTGGAGGGGTGGCACTGTTGGTTGATCAACATGTGCCCACCCTGTCTTTGTCACTCAACACACCCTTGGAGGCCATAGCCATCCGTGTTTCAATATTTTATTTATTTTACTCTAGCTTAAGTTATTTGTTTACCAGGTGTTAATAGGCTTTTTATGTGTACTTACGTAGTTCAAAGAACTTTGAACTTCTTGGTCGTACCATCACTGTTTGTTCTCTGTACCTGTCCCCTGGAGAGACATATGATCAATCAGACCTGGATGCTCTCGTTGAACAGTTGCCATCTCCATTTCTAATCCTGGGGGATTTTAATGGACACCATCCCCTCTGAGGAAATGCTGTTATTGATGGGAGGGGTCGATCTGTAGAGCAGATGCTCTCTGATCACAATCTTTCTCTTTTCAATACTGGTTCTTCCACTTACTTTCATGCACCAAGTCAGTCCTTCACCGCTATTGATCTCTCAGTTTGCTCCCCTTCATCATTCTCCCATTTTTCATGGAGGGTTGACAGTAATCCACTAGGCAGTGATCATTTTCCGATCCTTTAGAGAGAGACTGGCCGTGGTCGATGCTACCCTACCCGCGTGCCCCGGTGGAAGCTGGATCAGGCAGATTGGTCCACTTTCACTGCTCTCGCAGAACTTGATCCTGCCATCGTAGATCAGCCATCAATAAACGACTGTGTTGCAGCAGTAACTGATTGTATTATACATGCAACTGCTCAGTGTATTCCTAAAACCTCGACACGTTTCCCACGATATCCTCGTCCATGGTGGAATTCTGCTTGCAACTTAGCACGAAAGGCTCAAAAACGGGCCTGGGATACTTTTCGTATATATCCCACACTTTCAAATCGGGTTGCTTTCCAACGGGCCCGAGCACATGCTAGGTGGGTAAAACGTCAAAGCCAGAAGGAATCTTGGATTAAGTTCACAACCAGCATATCTTCTACCACCAGTCCCAAGATCATATGGGACAAGATTCGAAAGGTTAATGGGCACTACAATTCTGTTCCCCTCTCGATCTTACTCTCTGATGGTCAGGAGGTGACTGATGTCCGGAACATTGCTAACACTCTAGGTGAAAGCTTTTGCCGGGTATCTAGCACTTCTGCTTGTTCCTCCACCTTCCTGGCCATCAAGACTCGGGCAGAAGATCACCTCTTTCCTTTCAAACTGACTGTTTCTCTGACTATAATAGTCCCTTTACCCTGATGGAACTAAAAATGGCCCTTCATCTGTCTGCCAGTACATCTGTTGGACCTGATGATATTCATTATGACATGCTGCACCATCTATCTCCTGCTTCTCTTGATGTCCTTCTGATTATCTTCAACCGGATTTGGCAGGAGAATTTTTTTTCCTGATGCCTGGCGCCAGGCTATTATTTTACCTTTCTCTAAGCCAGGGAAAGATCCGAAGATTCCTTCAAACTATCGTCCAATTGCTCTGACGAGCTGTCTCTGTAAGACCTTAGAAAGGATGGTTAATGCTCGTCTTGTTTGGTTCCTTGAATCAAACAACCTCCTCTCGTCCACCCAGTGTGGGTTCCGTCGACAGCACTCCACCATAGACCACCTAATTTGTCTTGAAACATCTATCAGAGAGGCCTTTCTCAACCGCCAACACCTTGTATCGATATTCTTTGACATGGAGAAGGCTAACGACACAACATGGAGGTATGGCGTTTTGCGAGACCTTCATACATATGGGTTACGTGGCCATCTACCCAAGTTTATTAAAAAAATTTTAATGGACAGGAGATTCCAAGTTCGTGTAGGTTCGGCACTTTCACGTTCTTTTGTACAGGAACTTGGAGTCCCTCAAGGCTGTATATTGAGTGTCACACTCTTCAGTATAAAGATAAATGCCATCACTGAACAACTCCCTCTCACCGTTACGAATGGGCTATATGTTGACGACTTTCACATCTCATGTCAGTCATCAAACATGAGATACATTGAGCGGCAACTACAAACTGCCCTCAATCGTGTACGGAAGTGGACTCTTGCGAATGGCTTTAATTTCTCTCTTTCCAAAACTGTATGCATGCACTTTTGCCGTCGACGAGGTATTCACCCTGATCCTGATCTTCATATCGGTAAAGTTTTGCTGCCAGTGGTCCCGGAGACAAAGTTCTTGGGGCTTATCTTTGATCGTAAACTGACATTTATACCACACTTAAAGCAGCTTCGGGTCAAATGCACAAGAGCACTGAACATCCTCCGTGTCCTCTCTTCTACCAGTTGGGGGGCAGATCGCCGTTCAATGTTAAAGACATATCGTGCACTTATTAGATCGAAACTCGACTATGGATCAATGGTCTATGGCTCTGCCAGACCTTCGGCCTTAAAGATACTGGACCCCATTCATCACCAAGGACTTCGACTCTGCACTGGAGCTTTCCGTACCTCTCCAGTTCAAAGCATATACATTGAATCTCATGAACCTTCTTTACACCTTCGCCGTTTGCAACTGTCTTTACAATACACTTCGAAACTTCGTTCCTTACCAAAGAATCCCACCTGGGAATGTGTTTTTTTTCCTCGGTGGGCAGTACTTTTTCAGAACAGTCGATCGGTCATTGCTCCGTTTGGCCTTCGCATCCGGGCGCAATTGGATGAATTGGGTCTGTCCTTGGATAACATTGCAGATTCCACAGGTCGACGCATCCCACCATGGCTTATTACAGCCCTCAAGTGTGACCTTTCTTTCAATCACCTAAAATAGGCGGATACTCCAGACTGGAAGTACCGTTTTTTATTCAATGAATATCTTTCAAACAATCATTCAGTTCCCATTTATACAGATGGTTCCAAATCAGGTAATTCAGTGGGCTCTGCTATGGTTTGCTATGGGTCAGTAGTTGCACGCAGAATCCCCTCTACAGCTTCTGTGTTCACTGCTGAACTGTATGCCATATCTCTTGCCCTTGATCATATTGCAGCTGAGCAGTACTCCAACTGCACTATATATACTGACTCGCTTAGTTCTATACTTGCCTTGGAATCACTTCACATTAGCTCACATCCTATTCTCGCAGATATTCGAATCCGACTGGCCCATTTCTCATTAGCAGCTACTTCAATCCATTTTTCTGGATACCAGGCCATGTTGGTATTCATGGGAACGAGCTTGCAGACATGGCAGCTAAATATGTCTGCTTCAGCACCATCATCCCTATGCCTATTCCGTACATGGACTATGGTGTTGTCTTCAACGCTCGGCTCCATGCCAGTTGGGAGTCCACTTGGAGTGAACAACGCGACAATAAACTTTTTCAAATCAAACCCAAAATTGGAGTTTGGCCATCTAGCTTCCGTAAAGTTCGGAGTGAAGAAGTTGTTCTCACTAGGCTACGCATTGGTCACAGTTTTTTAACTCATCATTTTCTTTTATCTGGAACTGATGCACCAATGTGTAGCTTGTGTAACACTCAAATCACTATCAGCCACGTTTTACTTTCTTGCCATCGTTACAATTCTCAACGTCGGCAATACTTTAAACATATTTTTTCCCAGGGTCAGTCTGTAACATTGGACAGAGTTATTGGTGATGGTGACTCTATCCACCTTAATAACGTTTTTAATTTTTTAATGACCATTAATCTTTTTAGTCTCATTTAAGTGTGGTATATTTATTTATTACACCTTTTTAATCGTGGCTCCTGTTTTACAGTTTTATTCTCTCTCATTCAATGTGACATTAAACAATGGCCAGAACATTAAATAACTCGACACCAGGACTTCTGTTTGAACTACTCGTTAGTCCTCCTGGCGAGTTACTATTATACTTTTGCTGCATATCATTTCACACTTTTACAACCTTTTTGTACTGGCCATATTGTATCATAACCCGAAACCAGGACTGGAAAGGCCAACTTCAGGTGACTGACGGTGGTTCTTGAACTTATTCATTAGTCTTCCTGGCGGGTTATGATCATTATTATTATGCTATGAGTAAATAGTTTATAACTTTGAAGACTGAATGTCACCATTGGTTTTTTACACCATTTTCTGTTTTAATTGCTGTTTTGTTATTACCTTCATTTACTTTTACAAATTTTACTCCATTTACGTGACTTTTCTCTTTTTACTGAACATTTGGCTACTCATTGTTGTGATTTTACTGTGTGTCTTATAATTCTTCTATTATTTTACATTTTGATACTGGTTGCTATGACACATAACCCAGAACCAGGACTGGAAAGACCAACTTCAGGTGACTGACGGTGGGTTTTGAACCTGCCTGTTAGTCTTCCTGGCGGGTTATGATTATACCTTTTTGCTAGAGTAAATACCTTACAACTTTTTACCCTCTGCCTTCTATCTTAACCTTGTAGACTAGGTGTCAACATTGGTTTTATACTTTTTTGTTTTACCTTCATTTCCATTTATGTCTTTTACTACATTTTTACCAGTTGCTTGGCGCAGATAGCCTCGTTGCTTTGTGCCATAAAACACTAAATCAATCAATCAATCAATCAAACCAGTTAGGGAAGGGGGGAGGCTTGTTATATGAAGGGACTAAATTGGCCTCAGTGCGTCGTCACTTCTAATAGAACAGACATATTTAAATCTATTGGCTCTATTTTGGTCTGTGTAAAGATGTAGAAAATAGTTACTTGTGACTTTTTTTTTAATAGCCGTGATGCTGTTCTCTCGGCGGTATTTTAATCAATCGATGTTAAAAACTTTAAATTAAAATTAACAACTTTCTCACAATCTCGTCTCGTTTAAAAATACAACGGCAAAGTGCCCTTCAAACCTACAAACGAAGATAAGTGAAAACAAACGAGAAATTTTAGTACTATTTGTTCTCATTCTCAATCAACTTGTCCAATTTCTTTAAATTTTGTATGTGTTGTTCGTTTCTAACATTTAACCACCATTAAGTTTTGCTGATCCTGCCTTTCCGCGTTACCAGTTGTGTTTAAATTGTTCCTAAATCTGCATGGTTTGTTTGCTAACTTTTATTTTGTTGTTTTTTGCTCTTGAATGAATGCTGTTCCAGGGAGTATCGCACAAAGATCTGTAATACAAAAGAACCGTTCGCAACAGCAAATATTTGACAACAATGGTAGGCTTGACATCTCCTCCTAACAATATCTAATTAAACTGTAGATTCTTTAACCATAACTGTTCTTTGGTGTTGTTAAGCCTTCATATTATAAAATCTCAGAAGTATTTAGTGTCGTTAAACCTAAATTTGTATATAACGTCTCAAAATTATTTTGATAGCCTTAAGATATTGAAATGATGCAATCAATTCGATTTATTTGTAACTTCAACGTTTTTAAAATAACGATACCATGTTAAGATTTTAAGTTTCCATCTTGTATTTGTTGACTTGTACAAAGATTATTTAATATCATTATATTTATTTTTTACTTTATAAGAACTTTTATTTTAGATCATTACCCAGTAAAATGTCGGTTGTGATACAAGGATTTATGTAGTTCTAATATATCAGAATAACGTAGCGTTTTTTTTATCAAATGTTCGAACAGATTTTTGAAAAAATAAATTCAGTGCATTGTTAATATATTTTCTATAATTTTCAACTTTTTTGTCATGAAAGATGTGGATATTAAAGAATAATGTATAACCATGTGTTTTTATTTTAAAATCTCACATGAAATAAACACCTCAATATATCATTTCAAAATGTATGCTAAAGAGGTGTATTTTTATAATGTGGATTTAAAACGTAAATCTTAAGCTTTGTTACAAAATGTTGAACTTACACCGTAAACCTAAGTACATTGAAATGTCAAAAAATGTTACGGTAAATAAAACGTATAGCATTTTATCTCAAAAACTTTGCCTGTTGAAACATCTAGCTCAAGAATTTCATAAAGATTGTTGTTTGTGATTTTCAGAAAAACCATTGTTAAGCCATGTACCTGCATCTCAAATTATTCGGCCAGTAGCTGAAAGAGGAAGAAGGAATCCTTTTCTGTCACAGACCAGTTGGATGAGCTTTACACTTCTACCTTTCTTTAGTGAACGAAAAAGCGCCAATAACTGTCGCTCCCCAAAGAAAAAATTCGAGGAGTTCAGAGATGTTCCTGAAGTAAAAAACAAGGCCCTAAAGAACGTAGAAGAGATAGACGAGGAGGTATTCACCAGGCCTATGGAACCCATAATAGAGGTTAGTCGCGAAGAAACTACAGGCATTGCAGAGGGTTGTACCGTTCTTGACATGAAGGATATCGAAACACTGATGCCAGAACAATCACACCTTTCATTTGATGGTGATCTAGTTTCTGCAAAAAATAAAGACTTTACGGAAAGTGTGGTTCTTAATCTTGAAAATAACGAATTATCACACCAAGCGGAAAAGACTATAGATTCAGTAACATCAACAACGAATCATAGCCCTTCATCATCATGTCGCGAAAAGGAACAAGATTCAAACAACCCCCATTTGAGCAATTTAATTAGACGATTATCAGCTGATTCACTGAGATCCTTAAATCAAGACATTGAAACGAAAGACAAGCAACAAAGTTCTTATAGAGAAGATCGTAAAGTAAAGTGGCCATTAATAGCCAGGTTAAGTAAGAAGTCTCATCGCAAACGAAGTAATAAAGCAGTCACTGTAGAAGATCAAATCTGTGACGATTCGTCTAACGAACAGGTTGATGACCAGAAAGAAAGTTGCATTTGATTGCTAAAAATGCCTTGTTGTAATCATTTGAGCAATACTGTCTTGAACATCTGTTTTACAGTTACTGTGTATCCAGTAAATATTTTAAACTATACTAAACTTGCCCGTTCTGTGGCTGTATCTATACCCATTTTACCATTACTGCAACAGAACTGAATTTGGCGTTTGGACGAGTGAGTGTTGATTATTGGAGTAGAATTGAGGGTAGAAATAAAGTTGCCTTAAATCAACAACGCAGTTTCAAAAAAAAAAATTGAGCTTCGCTTTTGTTAAAATGTTGAATAAGAACATTTCTATTAATGTAGCTATATATTGGCTGAATAGATAGAATTGTTTATTTCTTACGACAAGTCTTTCAATTAAGGATGAAAATTATCAAAGATTCGCAATTGTATAATTAAAAATCACATCCTATTCAAACTGTATTATTATTTATGTAAATAGGAGACTAAGTATGTACTTTTAGTATTTTATAGTATTACAAATATTTATTTATTATCCTTTACTTTTTTACGATCAACAAATAACGAACACGTTGTGATAGGTAAATTTAATAGCTTTTCGTCATCTTTAGCCTAAAAACTATTAACTATTAAATTTTACAGCTTAAGGACTTAAACCATTTACAAGTTTTAAATTTTCGTTATTAATCATTTTTAAAATTTCAAAATATTATACTTCCAATTGTAATATTATAATTCTCTAGTACTTTACCACTAGTAGTAGCTTAAGAATTTTATACGAATGCGTGCGGACACACACACACTTATGTGTCCTCCAAGTACTGGGTTGGTTATTCACTTTTGAAACGAAGTTAATAGTTGACAATATTTATTAATTAGGCCTCGGACCAAATTGTTTAATGTGACGAAAGATAGTTGTTTTGTTTTTTAATATAAAATATAACTTGCACTTTTCAAAATAATTCTGGAGTAAAAGCCTAAACTATTTGCATTGTGTTTTAAAACACAGCCATGATCGTGCTTCATAAGTCAGTATTTACTGGTGCATTGTATGTATGCAACAATGTGTGAAGTGGTTAGAATACATGGCATCATTAACCTGTTCAGTGCCGTAGACAAGATAACTTGTCCAAGCCGATTGGTAACACAGTGCTACGGACGAGTAAGTTCGCTGTCAATAACACCTAACTTTAACGCTAGATGTTAGCACCATTCGTGCATTGGACCTACTTACAAATTGTTTCACTTTCGTCATGAGAAAAGTTACAAAATGAAGAATCATTAAAGTTGTATTTTAGCAGCTGAAATACTTGACAATCAACAAGTTAATATCGTGTGTGTGATTAAATTACTTTTTTCCTTAAAACTTGATCGACAATCAAATAGTAAATATTTACGAAAGTTAAGCGTGTTGTTTTTTTTAGCGTTCACAAACAAATTAATAATGTTTATCCTTGCGCTCATCTCGCATCAAATAAACTTTTATTCATATTTTCTTTATATTTCCATATCTTTAGAATATGTATAAGACGAAATTTTAAGTGTTACTTTTGTGCACTAATATTTAGACTAAAGTTCATGTTTTAGTGTTTGGTAAGCTGTATCATGGAATATAAAATAGGTGCAAAGCTGTATGGCACGACTGTGTATACAAACCTGCATATAAGATGTATGAAAAATATGTTAATCGATTCTTTTAACATCCGAATTTGATTTGACATGTGCAAGACGTCTACTCTAAATTTAGTACATTATGTTAAATATTTTGACAAAAATAAAACTTTTCATTGTCCTAGCTTCTACTCAGGTTCTTTAAAACCTCGCGAATGATGGCACTACTAAAACGTTTAAACTAAGTGTGATTGGTGTATCCCATTCTAGGCACGACGCATTGAACTGTGTAATCATCAAGTACTACAAGAATTTAGTGAAAACTGGCAGAAAGTCATGAAATTTAGAGTTGTGTCCAGATAAGAAGTGTTTTCAAGCTTCCCTCAACATTTTTTGTGAATACTCCGTTTATTAAATAAAATATTGATAATTGTAGATCCAGGGGCGAATTAAGGGCAACTGATACCCGAAGCACAGTCTAACAATGGTAACACCCTTCGCCTCTTAACTGACAACACATTAAGACTTAAGTTACTACTGAAAGCGAAATAAAAGTTTAAAAATGTATAACCCTTCAGTTTTCTTCCAGGTCAGACACCACAATTATATTAAATAAAAAAAAATTTCTTTAACAAATTGGGCATGGATCAAAATCAAGCAATGACTGAGGCCTTTTATTTAGAAATAAAGAAAATCACTTCTTTGATTAATGATAGTAAAAATAATTCTTTTAATTGTATATTTGTTTTCACTCCGAGTTAACAATTCTCACTTTTGATGTTAATAAAAATGAAAAATTTACTAAAAACCCTTTTATTCAAAAATATTCTCACTTTGATGTTAACAATTTCTCATTTTGAACTTAAAACCCTGTAAGCAAGTTACTTGTACCTTAATATTTGTTTATATTTTAAAAAGTTTTTTCTGGATTTTTTAATTGCAAAGCCTCTGATCAAGTCCTCAAAACTAATTTTGCGTAACAAGTCTGCTTCTATACTTAACAGAGACAAGGCATCCAGCCTGTCTTGTTGCATAGTTGTGCTGTTTGGATTTTGAATATATTTAGATTGATAAAATGAACACTCAGATGTGCAATTTGTGACCGCTAATATTAAAAATATACCCAATGCAATGTCTCCATTTGTAAACGCATAGTCGAGTTTGTTTTCTAAAATTATTTTATGAAGTTCAGCATGACTGAATCTGGTGAAGTAGGTCAGCATAGGGTCTCGGTGAGTAGTGCTCCTTTCAGTATGATCAATTACAATAGTATTTCGCCAGTCACTGAACCCTGCTCTTTCAAAAAACGCGAGGAAAATTGTGGGGCAAAAAGTTTACAAATAAAGCAGTAAACTGACCCTGTTGATGGTGAATGCAATAACCACTTTTGTATTGCTCGCCATCTTTTACCTCAAAGAAGAGTTTTTTGTGAACAGTATCTCGTTGGTTTGCAAGTACTGAAACTCCGGAGAGATTTACCAAATGGCCCATTGTGATGTTGACAGTCAGTGGGTTCACGAGCAATCCAATAAGCCACATCATCAGCAGAGAAATCGAACCACAAGCCTGGATCTTTTGCTTTAGTTTCTTCATCTTTTGTAGACCGAAGCATTTTACCATAGTCCAAGAGATTTTCAACAATTATTTCAACTCCAGATTGTCTTGTAGAGCAACTTGCATCAACGTTAAAACTAGATATCAGGAGAATTTACAGGAAAATTGAAATTTGTGCCAGTTGAGCCAGCCTGTGACATGATATTCTGACCTCGAAGTGGACAATGATACTTGTAGATGTGGAGCTTGGTTCAACTTCAATTTTCTCAGAATCAGATACGGTACAAGTGACTTCTGATGGCGGAGATGGGTTTTGATTTGGAAGACCATGCTGTGGAAGTTAAGTGAAAAAATTAACTTTCCTGTTTTGGCCACTAAATCCAAATCTTGTTGTTGGTTATTTTGTGCAAGTTTTCTCTTTTGATCACTATCTAATTGAACACTTTTCATCTTACAGTCTGAAAATTACAGAAACAAAAACACACAAGATAATATAGATCATATATAGTTATAATGATTAGAAAAACACTGAAAAACGTTGGTAAGACAATCAAACATACGAAATTCTAAGTTACATTTAGACAAAGATTATCAGAAAGTTACCTAGGTCCATCAACTCAAACATTAATTCATAAATACCTTTATTGATTTGCTGCATTCTGATTGGTTGAAAATCATTAGAGACTGGCTTCAATCCAGTTGAGGAGAATTAGCTTTCAGTCTTTGCAAAAGTTTCATTAAGGTTGTTGTTATGGTAGTTGTATTCAAGAAGCAATGTCAATGGTAACATGCAAATCTATTGTAAGCAAAAATACTATGGCTAAAGTATCTCAACCCTAATCAAATATCTGAAGAATGAGTTGTAACGTCAACTTTCAGCTCAGTTTTGACCTAGGGACTTTAGATGAGCCAACAAAACTGGCATATGTCTGAAACTATCTGCATGCCAGGATGCGAAGATAAATTAAAAACAACGGCCTTAAAATTGGGAATAGTTCACTTCATTATTCCAGACTACAGTAGCGTTTCCAGTGTACTTCACTAAACTAATGACAGTATTAAAGCCTAACGTTATTGCCACTCAGTTGCAATGTATTAGCATTAGGCCTAACGTTATTGTTGTTATCTGAGAACTAAGGCCACTAATATTAAGCCTGGTACTTTGTTCGCATGAATTTACTCAATTCATGCACTCTTTCAGACAATCTTAAATTGATTTTGTTGATTTGTCGGTTATTTACAGGATCTTTGTATAACCACGGTACTGTACTATTACGAGTAGTATAGTTTATACGTAAGAATCATATCGTACATGTCGAAATCTTCCACAATTTGACCTAAAAGATCGAATTATCACCTTTAGACTGCTCCAAGCAGTCGATTGTTTCCCCAGCTTTTCAGAAATGTAATAGAACACATACTAATCTAAATTTATAGTTGCAAAATAGTTGAATTACAACTAAAATTTTGTCGTCGTTGTCTCTGTTTCTATTTCGGATTGTTCGTTCGTCTAATAAAAATTATCATCAGAGGGTCGGGCCGAATTGGGGCATTATAACGTCAGGATAGGATGAAGGAAGAGGTAAGGAGAATATTTGTGATCTCCATTTTTGGGTCTAAATATGGCATATTTGACAAAATTTCGTTGGCTATTTATGAATGGGGATAAAAATAAAGGTGCTCAAATCCCACTTAAGATCGGGCACCCTTGTATTTATCCCCTAAGTCAATCTCAGCTTCAGATGTGTTTATATTATTACATAATCACAAGGGAATACATACATGCCCAAATGCTCTTATAGGTCATATGTAATCTATGAACGGTATATTCCTTTTGTGGCATTCCATTCTAAATTTTTTCTTGTTGTTGTTGTTGTTGTTTTGAATTAAGCACAAAGCTACACAATGGGCTATCTGTGCTTTGCCCACCACGGGTATCGAAACCCGAATTTTAGCGTGTAAGTCCGCAGACATACCGCTGAGCCACTGGGGGGCATTTTTCTTGATTTAATTTCAAAACATGTACTCGCACACAAAGGAGTTTGTTTTTTCTTAAAGTTATTTCTCTCCAAAAAGGAATTACGACTCAGAAAAGCTTCAGTGAGAAACACACTTATAAAAATATTACAAAACACGCATGAATAATGCAATACCAACGCAAATAAGACTAAAACAAACGAAACAATAACCCAAATATAATGTTCGAAGACAGAAGCTGAAAAACTTAAAACTAGCCACGTCTCTGTACACATCTGTCATCATTTTATTTGACTTGTCTCCCGCTGGGATAGTGCCAAGTCTTCGGATTTCCAACACTAAAATCAGAGGTTCGATTCCCCTCGGTAGACATAGCACATAGCCCGCTGTGGCTTTGCTATAAAATAATACACACAAACACTCGTTTGACTTGTGTTTCTGTGGTATTATACTCTTATTTTAATGTAGATGTGACTGAATAAAACAGTAAAAGATAAAACAAAACAGTTCCACTCCCTAAAATTTTATAAATAGCCACAACAGAAGGAATGATTGAGAAAAATATTCCATCTTCAATTCTTGATGACAAGAAACTCACTTGAAACGTATCTCAGAACGGCTGGTTATGTGTATTAACATTTTTATTTATAAGGAGAGAATAATATTTCTATCTTCCTAGGTCGTATTCAGCTTAAAACGTTGTTCTCTCCTTATCAATAAAAGTGTTAATGCACATAACTAGCCGTTCTGAGATACATTTCATCTTCAAGATCAGATATCATAAAATACTATAATGTTCTACTTAAAGTAGCATCAATTTTCTGTTGCTCTTTACAATAATCTTTAGCAAATCAATGACTTCTTACTTGGACCAAAACTGTAATATTATAATATTCCAATTAACAGGCGTTAATCGAAATTGTGGCTTCCGAGGCCTATAGCCCACTAACTATAGCTGTCCAATAACATTCTCCTTTTGTCTCTTACTTTGCGTTTTTTAATTCAACTCATACAAGTTTCAACAATCTAGCGTGATTTCGTAAAACAAATACTGTTGATTCTTACTCTCATTAATCTTCTACAAATTTCGAGAACAAGCTATACTGAAACAAGCGTAGATATCCAGACT
The DNA here is from genome assembly GCA_011833715.1 of Carcinoscorpius rotundicauda. Classification (NCBI taxonomy): domain Eukaryota; kingdom Metazoa; phylum Arthropoda; class Merostomata; order Xiphosura; family Limulidae; genus Carcinoscorpius; species Carcinoscorpius rotundicauda. The sequence goes on from CM022398.1 coordinate 35,285,979, forward strand.
AAGCGTATAAGGGTAAATCCGTTACGTGTATATATATATATATATATATATATATATTACCAAGGTATTAAATACTAAATCAATACAATACTTAATTGTAATTCGAATACTCTCTATACTGTTTGTATTCTTTTTACGAATAATACGTACATGAAACTAAGGTCTTCATTTCTGAACAAAATATTAGCGAATAGGTTTTGTTTTATTTCCCGTTTCAAATTGAAAATATAATAATAAGGAAAAGGATAACAAATAAAGCTTTAACCCTTTTAATTATCAGAAATATGATCGAGAATTTCATAGTGACAACTCAGAAAGCTTAATTTAAATCGTAACGGGCACCGTGGTATTACTGCATGTAACATGATGTATATTTTCATGTAATCTCGCCACATTAGAATGTTTCCTGGCTATCCAATTAATTATGAATAATTTTTAAAAAGTTGTTCAACATACTTAACAAAATTAGAATAATTTTGAAATTATATCTAAAGAAGGAATTTTCAAGAATAATGATACATCTTCTATAATACAGCTTCGTATCCGACTTACCCCTAATGGCATGGCCTGGTAGTTAGGGTGCGTGATTCGTAATCTGAGAGTCGCGAGTTCAAACTCCCGTCACACCGAACATGATAGTCTTTTGCGCCATGAAGGCCATATAATTTTACAGTCAATCCCACTATTCGTTGATAAAATGGTCAGCGGTGGGTGGTGATAACTACTTGTCCTATCTCTAGCATTACATTGCTAAAACATGGACGGTTAGTACAGTTAACTCTCATGTAGCTTTGCGCGAAATTCCAAACAAATAAATGCCCCTAGCTGACTCAGCAGTAAGTCTGTAGGCTTACGACGCTAAAAATTACGTTTTTGATATCCGTCGCGAACATGAAACAAATAGCCCATTGTGTACTTTTATGCTTAATATCAACCTAATAAAATTAAATTCACCTTTCACTGTTATGTGAGGATCATTTTTGGCTGAAACTTCTCTCAGTAACGAAAATTTGTGGAAATATTTCACATACAAGCAAAAGAAAACGTTATCCATTTATTGGTTTTAAACTGTTCTTACATTTTGATCTAATATATTTAGAAAACGATCATCGTCGATCAAGTTTCTTAAGACACCAGTTAGAAATTTGGCAAATTTTTGTCCAGATTATCATATAGTTTGCTCAAAGCTATTATTAAATATCTATATACACACACGCATATATACAGAAAGATGAGATATCAAACACTCGATGGATATTAATCTTCAATTTGTCTATTAAATAGTGTAAGGTGTGATTGAGTTTTAATTATGAAAGATAATAGTGCGAGATGAAAATAAAAGAGCGAACAGCACAAAACTAAGGTGATTACAATGTAAAAACTACATTGACAAACACAACACCAACATTATATATAAAATACAATGTGATAACCGCCACGACTTCTATATTAGAGAAACAAGTAGAAAAATGGAAACCAGATTCAAAGAACAAAAAAGGTCACCTTCAAACGTTTTTCGAACACTGCAAACCAAATAAACACAACATAACCATAGAAAACACCCAAATACTAAATAAGGAAACAAACGCAAATTTTAAAAAGCCTTATTTATACAACAAGTCAAGCCCAAATTAAATCAATACAGAGGAACACTTTTATACCTATGTTAATAAATATATGCAACATCTAAGCACGCCCTCTACATTCCTGCACTCAGTTGCACAACCGCTATCAAACATGTGGTCAGCTGTCGGTCAGTTACCTCATTCTTTCTTTGTGAACCTGACGATAAGAGAAGGTCGAAAAATTGTTCGCTTCTCCACATAGTGCTTTCTCTACCCATACCAACCGTTTTTACATATATAGAACAGCATTTCAATTGATGTGCTTTAATAACATATGCAGAAAAATATTTTTTTATATATATCAATCCATCTTACGACCAAATTTGGCCACATTCATATTATACTGTACATTACAGACTTAAAGATATTTTGATGACAAGTTTACTAATTTCAATTTACTCCCTTTCCGGTAAGTCTGAGACTTATAAAGCGAAAATTCGGGAGTTTGATACTAGCGGTAAAAAGAGTACAAAGACATTGTATAGCTATGTTATTAATAGCAAACTAAGCGTATTGATTTATCATGTGGAAGTATCAGAAGATATATTAAGATACAAAACAGAAGTTTATACAACATGCTGATACAAAGGTTACCTATATAAGAAAGACAGGAGCATTGATCGAGGATATTTTGGATAATGTGTAGAAATATAAAGGAAATAGAAAGTTGAAAATATATAATATTTCTACAATTGCTATATTTTCTTGGTCATCGATTATATTTCTCGTGTAAAATATCACAAATTTCATGAAATATCTTATTTTGTTTAGTTTTATAATTTTTTTTCGTTGCGCGATTAATAGAAAACTGACCAACCAAAATAATCTAGACTATAATGGTATCAGGCTGTTGCATATGAGATGTTGAATTTTTAAAGGGAAATGTGAAAAAATACAGATTTTTGTTGTTTAATTCATTTAATCAAAATAAGCTCCTTTAGACTAAATACACTTCTGCCAATGAGTTGCAAGTTTATAAATGTCATCTTTAAAGAATTGAACGTTCTTTAATGGAATTAAATCTTCGAAGGAGCTTTCCATTAACCTATGATTTGCTTATTTTTGTTTGTTTTTTTAATATTGCACAAAACTGCTCGAGGGCTATCTGTGTTAGCCGTCTCCCTAATTTAGCAATGTAAGACTAGAAGGAAGGCAGCTAGTCATCACCACCCACCGACAACTCTTGGGCTACTCTTTTACCAACGAAAAGTGAGATTGAGCGTCACATTATAACGCCCCCACGGCTGAAAGGGGCGAGCATGTTTGGCGCGACGGGGATGCGAACCCGCAACCCTCAGATTACGAATCGCACTTCTTAACACGCTTGGCCATGCCGGATTCCTATGATTTGCAAACGGTTTTTTCATTTCACAAATTTTCAAATGTAAGGGGGAAATCTGATAAACATGGTGGACGATGTAAAGTTTCATACTAATGTTCGTTTAGTTTTTGGACAATAACACATGAGATATGAGATCGGGCATTGTCATGAAGCTGTGTAGGTCCATTGCGACTGCTTATTGCTGGATATTTCAATGACAACTTTTAATGCATAATTTCAAGCTAACAACAATATTTCTCTATTTTTTCTACTGTGATTGTTTCTTTTGGGTTTAAGAATGAACAATGGATCACACCTGCTGACGACCATCAAATACTGACCATAAGATTCTTAGGGTGACGAGCTGGTTTGACATATGTTTTGGTACTTCTTCATAGTTAAGCCAGTGTCCAATTCGTCTTTGATTGTCGTAAATAATCCTTTTTTTCATCACAAGTGACCATTCTATGAATAAACATTGATTTAGTTGCGAGTAAGGTGTAGGGAACAAATTTCAACTTATCTTATTTGATGGTTTTCAGTTCGTGAGGTACTCATTGACTGAACTTTTTCCCTTTATCAAAAAAATTGTTGAATAATGAACATTAAGTTTTTCTGAAGCGTTTTCATATTTTGGCGGGTATCTGATTCAACTAAGGCCTTCAGTTCTTCCTCATTGATGACTGACTGAGGAACAGCCGCGAGGCTCATTTTCAAGGTTTGTGTAACCAAAACGAAATCTCCTAAACCAATTTTGTAATGTACATTCATTATCTGTGCCATCACTAAATACGTGATTGATATTACTAGCTGCTGTGGCCAAGCTTGAACTCGTAAAGAAAATTACACGAATATCATTTTTTTCCATGGTGACGAAAATCAATTAAAATATGATTTAGTTTTTGAAATAAGAAGAATAAATGAGCTTGAAATGAACCAGATAGTATACTATACTATATACAATATACTATATTATTCTGACAAATTTGCGATGATACTTCTCTTTCAGCAGCCAAAATTCGAGTTTCAAATTTGCACATTAAAATCCAACATTTCATATGCAACAGCCTTGCAATAATGTTGCACCATAAAAGCTAATAAAGAAAAAAGGGACCAGAGAAGTAATTTGTAGAGAAACACAGTTGAAATTGTTGTAAGTTATATATATATATATTTGTGTATATAATTTAAAACCTTTTGATTACATTGATTATTCAAAGGCAATTAAATCAGTACTATAAAACAATAATGAATTAAATATCGTATTACTGTTATCGGCTAGATTGTAAACTTGTTGTCATATAATATAATTGTAATGTTAGTGGTAAAAAAACTCAAAAAGTTTTAAAGTGAGTAATAACTATCTTTTTTTCAGAAATATCGTTTGTTTGTTTTTATTAAAAAATAAACCGAAAGGTATCGGATATAACAACAGAAGATTACAGAATTACCTTACACTATTTTTCAAATAAATATAAAAACATTTTAGAAACTAAACTATCAAATAAGGAAAATAGTTTATAGACATAAAATAAAGAAGATGTTAATTACTTTAATTTATAATTAGCTAATAATTGTTTAAATGATTTTATTCAATATACCGGAACAGAAAGTCTTTGTTTGTTTGTTTGTTTTGGAATTTCGCACAAAGCTACTCGAGGGCTATCTGTGCTAGCCGTCCCTAATTTAGCAGTGTAAGACTAGAGGGAAGGCAGCTAGTCATCACCACCCACCGCCAACTCTTGGGCTACTCTTTTACCAACGAATAGTGGGATTGACCGTCACGTTATACACCCCCACGGCTGGGAGGGCGAGCATGTTTAGCGCGACCCTCGGATTACGAGTGCACGCCAGAAAGTCAAAATTTTAAGTATCTGTGTTTGTCTTGGCGTTCCTGCGTTATATTTGATTAACTCATTAAGAGAAAGGGAAGAGATTGAGAGTTTTATTTATAGAAATGTTAGAGTGGTTTCATTTCTACTCTAAGAAATTTATGGGTACCTGCTTTCCCATCGCTCGTTATCGCCAGTGAAAGGCAGAATAAGCTTAGACGTTGCGGGTGTAAACACTTAGTTTCGTACCCTCATTTGATTTCGGATACTTGTTTTAATTGCCAATTTCGTTTGATAAATGGGATATCCCAAATGCATGTGAGTGATATGACCACAGATACTATTCGCTTTGGCAAGAAGTTGACAACCTAGTCTATATATAACGGTAAAGCGATATTTGTTTAATTATTATTTTATACTGCTGATTCAATAGCCTATTAACAATTGGTTTAGTTTGGTGTTTTGTGGCGCAAAGCAACGAGGGTTTTTGCGCTATTAACAATTAATGTAATCAATAGTTTGAAAGCCATTTACTTAACGGAAAATTATGTTGAAAGTGTTGATTATCTCGCCCTTTTCTCTTCTTTACTGCTCTAGAATTTTTCCATAAACGAATATTCTACTATCTTCATATGCTGATTAAAAGCCTATCTAGCTATTAACCAGTTAATTAGAATATGCTACATCATCATACAATTAATTACTTGAAAAAATTCCAGAGGCGTAGCCTACACAGCAGCTATGAATTTTTAACATGCGTGACAAGAAGTACCACTGTGTAAAGTAAATAATGTAATTTATGTAATACTTGTGATACATGTGCCTTAAATATGTAGGATAAATAAGTAATCCTTTTACCCTAAAGATTAATATACATAGATCGCAAAGTAATAAGGGTTTTCCTAATTCGATTGAAATACATAATTTCAATAGACATTCATTCAATAAAGTAAAAATGACTATATTTAAAAAAAAATCTAAAGTTTAACATACAGAGATTGCAAAGTAATAAGGGTTTTCCTAATTTGATTGGAATAAATAATTTTAATAAACATTAATTTAATAAAGTAAAAATGATTATATTAAAAAATCCGCAATGTAAATTTATTAATAAAAAGAGAAGAGTTTCACATTTTGAAAGAAACACCTTATAGAGTGTGAATTAAATCAGGACTTTCAAAATGAAACTGTTGAAGCTGAAGCTCAAACTAAAGATTCCTGTATGAAAATTTATTTCAAATAAATGTATGTAACAATAAACAATAGAAAGATATAAAAACATAGGTTGATTTTGAAAGTTTTCTAAAAATTTATATTCTGCTCTTGACATACATAAACAAGTATTTAAAATAACAAATGCAAACCTGAAATATCTGTTAAACTTTGAATTTAAAAAATATTCCTGTCAAAATTTTGATTAAAGATATAATCAAATTTAGATTAAAATGGAATCGTGTACCTATACTCCTTTTAGTAAAGAAAAAAGAGAAATCTTAAATAGTTTTAAACAAAGTTTATGATGATATACCTCATCCAAGATATTATTCCCGTAAAATCATTTCAACTTACAATCAGTTTTAAGTATAATAAACTTTCAGGACATCTTCTTTAACTATAAAAAAAAATCATTGAATAATTTAATCAAATAGAAGTTGATAACTTATCTTATAACTGTAATCATAGTGTTTTTAAATATATCTTTCAAAATCATGAAGCTTAAAAGTTATCAAAGATAAAGAATTACAGTTAATATCAAAGAAAGGACTAAGTACAGAATTTAAATAGAAAAATGTAATCTAAAGCGACTTAGAGAAAAAATATTGCTAATTATATTCTTAATATAAGTAAATACTTCTGTTATTCGTCATGTTTCTTTTTTGAATGAAAATTAATTTTATTAAGTCAAAGAATTCCCCTCGATGTGGAGTACGTGCTGAGGGGACCTCCAAAAGGAGGTTAACTTTAAAAACAGTACCACCAACGTATTTGCCGTGCATGGCAACCCGTGAAGGAGAGGAGAGGATCCTGGTGGTTGAGGGGTCCAACCCTAACACACCACTTTGACCTTGAATTCCTTGGGGTAGCCGCCCCAGTGTTAATCAGCTGGTCCACTTGGGCTAGAGTCAATCAAGTGCCAGTGTTGGATGTTTTCAACGTGTGTTGTGGACATTGTATCTGATGCTGGTGTTTGGGTATAGTGCTCACGACATCCTGGCGTTACTGCAGTGTCCTTGTTTGGCACTGTAGTGCGTCCCCTCATAGGGATCCATGGTGGGTGAGGTCAGTTGGCACGAAAATATTTTTTCTTTATTATGGATCCCCAAATAAAAATTTAAATAAAATAGTGAAAAACACCTATAGACATAGGTAAACAACTAGGTCTTGAAGATTCTGAAAAGCAATCTTTAACCTCTGTAACAACTGAACCTCATTTTCTTATTCTATATTATCTTTGAGACAAACCTTTAGGGCAGATGTCTTCCTTTTTTATTCAGAAAGAACTAGAGGGATTTTCATGCTCTTCTAAGTGTGTCAATAAGCTTCGCTCTGGTGACATATTGATGGAATCATCCTCTTGCTTTCGAAGGCGATTGGGAATATACCCATTGAGGTTACTCTCCATGCTACATTGAATTCGTCACGAGGAGTTATTGTTGAGACGGATTTGAAAAACATCCCAGAGTCAGAGCTTCTTGCTGGTTCTTCCACCCAAGGAGTTTATGCAGTGAGGTATATCTCTTCTCGCAAAGATGGAATTATGATACTGACCAGTGTTCTAATTTTGACATTTACATCACCACATTCACCTGCCACCGTCAAGTTAGGTTATCTTAATTTCAAGGTTTGGTTATGTATTCCAAACTCTCTCAGATGTTTTCATCATCAGCGGTTCAGTCACTTGAAGACATCATGAAGGGTGGTTCCCCGACGTGTATTCGTTGTGGTAGCAAGGACCACGATGCTTATAAGTATGAAACAGACATCCATGGTGTTAATTGTAATGGCTCTCACCTACCCTACTTTCGTTTGTGCCCTAAGTGTTTGGAAAAAAAAATAGGTACAGCGTTTGAAAACGATTCAAAACATTACTTACCCTGAGGCTCGAAAGTTATTGTTCACCACTTTACCTCGGACGTTTACTACTGCATTTCGTTCCACTACAACAGTGGGAGTGCAGACAGATTTCGCCTTGCCTCCGAGAGAATCGTTCTCAAACCATATGAAAAGTTTTTTGATCCCCATGATTAAGAATGTTGATAAATCAACGTTAACACCCATCTCTGTCTGTAACATTCATTCCAGCAAACACCCAGATCCACGTCTTTGATTCTGGATACAAGCATTTCCTTGGGTACATCTTTTTCTTTGGATCCGAAACACAAAACAATCATTTGTTTACGTCCTTAGTCATTGGGATCTTCTTCCAACGACAGAGGCCTGCCCAATCAACCATGAATCCAAAAAGGTCTATTGATCTACATTGAATAAAGAAAATAAAGAAAAAGACGTGGTCGAAAACAGAAGGGTTCTCCACCCAATTCCCCTACACACGAATAAAAATGGACACTTTGATACGGTGAAACTGTCGAGGTTTACATTTTAATCTGGCTTATATCAAAGCACTGATTGATTCTTACCATCCTGTATGTCTTTCCTTACAGGAAACATTTCTGACACCTGCTGATACAGACACCTTTTAGCAGTTTTCACTATACAGAAATAACAGGTTGTGCGATGGACAAGTGCATGGAAGGGTAGAACTGTTAGTCGATCAGCGTGTGTACATTCTTCTTTGCCACTCGACACTTCCTTGGAGGCTGTAGACATCCATGTTTCCTTGCGTCATACCAACACTGTTAGTTCTCTCTATCTGTATCCTGAAAATACCTATGATTAATCAGACTTTGATGTTCTTCTTGAACAGTTGTCGTCTGCCTTTTTTCATCCTGGGCAAAATACACTGGGGTGGTGTTGATATTGATAAGAGGGATCACTCCATAGAGTGTATGCTCTCAGATTACAACCTTTCTCTCTTCAGTACTGGTTCTTAAAGTTATTTTCATGATAAAGATATATCATGCTCTTATTCGATTGAAACTAGATTATGGATCTCCGGTTTGTGGCTCTGTCAGGACCTCTGCATTGAAGATGCTGCACTCCGTTCACCATCAAGGACTTCACCTCTGCACGGGAACTTTCCTTACTTCTCCAGTGTGCTTTTTTAGAATAGATGGTTTGCCATTGTTCCTTTCTGGCTTTCGTATCCAGACACAGTTGGCTGAATTGGGTCTGTCCTTGGATGACGTTACTGTCTCCACTGGCCAGCCCATCCCACTATGGCTAATTACCATCTTTAAGTCATCTTCTTTGAGTCATCTGAAGTAGGCAGATACTCCCGGATGGTAGTACTTTCTTTTATTTGTCGAAACTTTTTTTGAACGTACTTCAATCCCCATTTATACAGATGATTCGAAATCGGGTTCTGCCATGGTTTGTGGTTGCACACAGGATCTCTACAGTTTTTTGTTTACTACCGAAATGTATGTCATTTTATTTTGCTCCGGATCACTTATAACCTACACAATATATGAATTGTATTATTTATACTGCCTAGCTTAGCTATCCATTGACCCTGGAATCGCTTCACACTAGTTCTCATGCTGTTTATGTTGAAATTTCAAACTGACTGGCCCAGTTCTCTTTATCATTCATTTCTATTCAGTTTTTTCTGGATACTGGGCCACGTCGGTATTCGTGGGAACGAGCTTGCTGACCCTGCAGTTAACTTTTTCAGCTGTGGTGCTATCACTGCCGTACTTGTAGTGCATATTGTTCAAGTTCCTGTATTAAAGGCTTGGCTCCGAGACAGAAAGAGCAATGTGATAACAAGCTTTTCCAGATTCAACCTTCTGTTGTTCTTTGGCCGTCTTGTTTCCGTAAGGATTGGAAGGAGGAACTTGTCCCTGGCTAGGCTACACATTGGTCTCATTTTTAACTCATCGTTTTCTTTTATCTCTTACTGACGCACTAATGTTTGGCCTTTGTGACACTCAAGTCACAATAGCCTACGATTTTACTGTCGTGCCGTCGTTACGACCATGAGCGATTGCACCATTTTAGACATATTTTACCTTAATGCTGGGCATTGTCATTGGTGATAGTGACACATACTTTTGTTTCAAAATTTTTAAGGATCATTGACCTTTTTAATTCTATTTAAGTTGTATTACGAAGTTTGGCTATTTTTATTTTAACTTGATTTCTTTTTACATGTTTTAATAATTTTTACTTTTATTTTTTATTTGGCGCAGATAGCTTGGTTGCTTTGAGTCAATAAACGCCAAACAATCATCCTTTTAGTTTTCAAACTCCAACAATTGGACATAACATGACCAGGTTTGTTTTTAAAAAAATGGAAGATGGACCGTGATAGCTTTGACGAAAATTTATCTTGTCTGTAATAAGATTTTGAACTGGAAAAGTTACATTTTTTAGAAGACTTCTGTACTTTATTAGAGTCATCAGGTATAGGTTTTTGTAGAAATGGTAGGCATTTCTTTTTGTGAATAGTGCTTTCATTTCTTAAAATATAGTAATCGGAAAGTTAACCACTTTCTGTAGTGTTTCTTTTCATCCAAGTACGTTTTGAGTCGCTACTTGTATAGCGTTTACATTCCTCAATTAAACAAACGTGCACAGAATTACACCATTATTAAAAAAAAAAACTCTTTCATGGACGAATTCCACATAAGTTTGATTATCTTGTTTGCGATAACCTCGAAACTTTTGGCAATAAAACTTTGGTATAAATAGAATGCTTTGAGAACAGCTTCTTTGACCTTATCATAATTTGTACATTATTTTCTAAACGAGTGGCTGTTTTTTTTGTTTTTGAATTTTGCACAAAGCTACTCGAGGGCTATCTGTGCTAGCCATCCCTAATTTAGCAGTGTAAGACTAAAGGGAAAGCAGTTAATCATCACCAACCACCGCCAACTCTTGAGCTACTCTTTTACCAACGAATAGTGGGATTGACCGTCACATTATATCGCCCCCACGGCTGAAAGGGCGAACATGTTTGGCGCGATGGGGATGCGAACCCGCGCTCTCAGATTACGAGTCGCACGCTTAACAGAATGGCATAAGTTTTTTGTGCTTTACCAGTTTGTTTTTGAGTTTTGAATTTATATTTTTAAAATATTAAAATCAGGTTCATTTTGTGTTTTGAATGTTTTTCTTAATTGTTCTTTAAACCCTTCTGCCTTTCGTATGTTTATATAAATTATTTTGTTCTGATAATTACATGTTGGATAACTCTAATAAGTGTTATGATTGTTTGTAAATCTTTTTTTAACTGTATTCACAACTGCTTTGGGTCTATTTAATCAAGAACAGTTATCATGTTTTAGATGCTCTATTTAATTTTGTTTGTTTTTTTTATTTTACGCAAAGCTACTCGAGGGCTATCTGCGCTCGCCGACCCTAATTTAGCAATGTATGTCTAGAGGGAAGGCAGCTAGTCATCACCACCCACCGCCAACTCTTGGGCTACTCTTTTACCAACGAATAGTTGGATTCGCCGACACATTATAACGCCCCCACAGCTGGGAGAGCGAGCATGTTTGGTGTGACCGGGATTCGAACCCGCGACCCTCGCATTACGCTTTAACACGCTTGACCATGCCGGGCCCGTGCTTTACCCGTTAAACACACTGTAAACATAACTATTTTTCTGTGGGCTATTCCATGGTTTGGGAAACTTTCTCAAAATGTTGGAAGTATTTATCAATTTCATTTCCATTAAATGGTAATACTATAATATATATCGATTTAGTGTAAAATAGTCATTTTGCCTTGATCGACTGGAATCATATTTCTCTGCAAAAAAGAAACAACTTTACAATACATGCGTAATTGAATATAACATAATAACATATAGATTGGTAGGGTGTTACGGGCCATCCATTATATTAACATTTAATTAGCTTCTAAGTAAAAATTAAAATTTTCGGTTATTTCAAATTATAATAGGTAACAATATTTACATGTTAGTGGAGCTAAACAATTACTATAAATACACGATAATATCAGAAAAATGATTAAGCAAGAATAACAAGTTATACATTTTTGACGCATCTTGCAACAGACTCGAGATAGAACATCACAAGTAACGAATATTCTAATATCAAACAGTTGTGTATGTTAACCCTAATGGAACCGCAAACGCAGAACACACACACAAACGATGGCTGTTCAAAAAATACGCGGACTGACGTCATAAAACAAAATGTACTTTATTTAGAAGTTACAGGTCTGATTCCCCTTCAAAGTACTCTCCTCCCCAACGCACACACTTATCCCATCGGTGTTTCCACTTGTTGAAACAGTCTTGGTTCGCTTCTTTTGTAATGTCCTCCAGCTCCTTCGTCGCATTTGCCTTAATCTCTGGAATAGTCTCAAATCTTCTTTCTTTCAAGGGTCTTTTGAGTTTGGGGAACAAGAAAAAATCGCAAGGAGCAAGGTCAGGTGAGTAGGGGGGTGGGGGTGGGAAAGAACAGTGATCGAGTGTTTGGCCAAAAACTCACGAGTTCTGAGGCACAAATTTCGCAGCAACGCGGTGCATCTTCAATTTTTCGGTCAAAATCTCGTAACAAGATCCAACTGATATTCCACACTCTTCAGCAAGCTCCCTGACAGTCAGACGTCGATTTGCCCGCACCAGGGTGTTGATTTTGTCGACGTGGAAGGACGTCCAGGACGCTCATCATCTTCAATGGACTGTCGACCATCCTTAAAACGTTCATACCACTTGAAACATGCCGTACGCTTCATAGCAACATCACCGTAAGCTGTGTTGAGCATAGCAAAAGTTTCAGTCGCAGATTTTCCAAGTTTAACACAAAATTTCACAGCAAGTCGTTGCTCCTTCATTCTGAAATTCGCCATACGAAAAAAATCGCACTTCACTTAAAACCGCGTAGCTAATACACAAATGAAGATATCTGCAATTGGGAAATGGCGTCGTAATCAGCTGATCTTTGCGAACTTAGCGGATTCCCCTGGAACCAACTGGAGCCGCGTAATCCAAACAGTTTGAGTATTTTCTGAACAGACCTTGTATGTATATATATATACAGGGTGTTCGGAAAGTCATTGTGCAGTTTTGTACAGATGATCCCAATATGGTTTTAACAACTGAAGAACGTGTATGGCTCGTCGAACACGTATTCTGATAAAGTGGTAGGTACACAATGTGGTGTGACAGCGATTTGCTGAAAAATTCTCAGATACATCTGTTCCACATTGCAATGCAGTTCGTAACCTTGTTGATAAGTTTCGGGAAACAAGATCAGTAGATAATGCCAAAAGCTGTGGAAGGTCAGCAAAGCTATCAGAGGAGAAACTGTTGGATATTTCTGACAGTGTGATGCAGAGTCCATCAAAATCATTACAAAACTTAGCTCAGCAGTATGATATTGGTCTTGGAACTGTTCATAAGGCTGTCAGAAAGAAATTAAAGCTCTTTCCATACAAAATAATGGCGGTACATGAACTGGAAGCATCTGATAATGAAAAACGAATATGCTATTGCAGATGGCTTAACCGATTTATCGAAGAGAATACAGCTAATGTGTTGGATGTGACCTTTTTACCGACAAAGCATGGTTCCATCTCTCGAGTTACGTTAATTCACAAAATTCAAGATTGTGGTCATCCAAGAATCTTCACAGTTTACAAGAAACACCCCTACATGATTTCAAGGTTTGTGTGCAGGTTGCGATTTCCAAACGTCGAATTGTTAGCCCTATTTTCTTTATGAACACATTAAACAACGAGTGCTACTGTTTGGAGATTCTTCATACGTTCATCGGTCAGATGACAAGTGATGAAATCAATTACTCACGGTTTCAACAGGATGGTGCTACTGCCCACACATATATGCAGTTATTAAAGGAATGTTTTGGAGACCGCATTATTTCCAAAGATGTGTGGCCCCCACATTCACCAGACTTTTATCTATGGGGAGCAGCAAAATCTGCAGTGTATCGAGATCGTCCGCGCACGCTGGATGAATTGAAAGCAGCGATAACAGCATTCATTTAGTCTATTTCAAGCCAGCAACTGAGAGCGATGTTTAAAAACAAAATAGGAAGGATTCAATGCCAACGGAGTCACTTTCAACATTGTTTATAATTGTCATGCATATTTACCTCCTTTCTTCTATATTGAAACATGTCTGTTAATAAATATATAAATGCACAATGACATTCCGAACACCTATGTAATATAAGTCATTTTTTGTCAACTCATATCGATTTAATGTTACTACTATTCGTTTATTTGAAATTGGTAAAAACCAGCAAGTTAATATTGTTTAGATATAAAAGTAGCATCATAAGACATAACTGTAATAAATATTGTCTGCTGTTAAATGGCAGATTTGTGTAGAGTGAGTTTAATTTTAGATATTTTGGAAGTTACCGAGTAAAACTTGAGCATGTTCCCAAACGTTTATATCCAATCAGAGCTTTTTTCGGAGTTATTTTGGTGTGTTTTTCGTCGTTCGAAAAGAAATTCAGGTCACTGTGTTATTGAAAACCGCTTTATTAAAAGCAACTACATCTTCTTCTTATCCAACTATTGCAATGACGCTGTATGTATCATTCCCGATGGCTCGTCCTTATAAGTTGACGAATACAGGTAAAAAAAAAACAATTCTCTCTATATTAAGTCTATTAGAAACCATCAGCTATCCTGTCAACAAAAATTAATTATAATCTGTTGCCACTCTCACATGATCTCGGTTCGGTCCTTTTGTATGTTCAGTTGTAATACACAACGGACCCTGTGGTACAGAGATATCTTTGTTTGAGTTAACACATTAGTAGAGGGCACATAATCCACTACGTAGCTTTGTGCTTAGCTACAAATAAACAAAAGCACGTAATATGTAAAAAAAAAAAATCGGAAAATTGTGACAGAAAAGCCCTCAAACTCAAATAAAAACCATTACTGTGTAGTAAAAAATATTAAAACAATAGCAGATGGTAACAGGGAAGACGAAGTTGGGAATGGTTTTATTTTCAACAATATTAGAAAAAAAAACTATATTTGAAAAACCTGGATGTTCATCCCATGCTCCATTTGTTACCTATTCGTTTGTTAATTTTGGTTCTCTTTCGTTAATTGTAATATATTTTTAAATTATCATCACGTAGTATTTTAAATCTTGTTGTATTCTTTTTACTATAATAAACGTTTGTGAAGGTCATTACAGAGTACACGAAAATTATATATAACCTAGAAGGACGTCACAAGTCGATAATAAGGTTGTCTTCTTTCACACACACACACACACACGAAGATCTATTGGTTTAAATTAAAGAATGGACTACTTAATCATGTCCCTTAAAGATAAATACATTATACAATAACAGCTTTAGTCTAAAACTAACCACGAATAAGATCCGACATAAAATGATGCAGTGAATTTTAAACACAAAATCATGCGATGTATTACGTTCAGTTTCTTATTTTTAATTTCTGAAAAAGCTATGTTTTACCTTTAAACATTTTAAAAGTGTCTTGTATATAAAACATGTACATTACTTTTTACACTCTGAAAAAAAAATATTTTTGGCATGGCTAGAAAGATTATTTCTATTCAAATTCTTGACTATTTTTCGATAGGCCATTAATTTAAATACTGCTGGAAACTGGGTTTCTATATCTATGGTGGGAAGAGCACAGATAAGCATTTGTTTAACTTTGTGCATAATAATAAAACAAACAAGTTAATCTCACTTTAATCACATTGTTTCTTATGCTTTTACTTGTATGCTTTGTAGGTGTTTTTGAATTTCGCGCAAAGCTGCATGAGGGTTATCTGCCCTCGCCTTCTCTAATTTGGTAGTGTACGACTAGATAGAAGGCAGCTAGTCATAACCACTCACCGCCAACTCTTGGGCTACTATTTTACCAACGAATAGTGGGGTTGACCGTCACATTATAACGCCCCCACGGCTGAAAGGGCATGTTTGTTGCGACGGGGATTCGAACCTACGACCCTCAGATTACGAGTCGAGCGCTCTAACCACCTAACTTTACATGTCTTGTAATTCAGTCAAAGTGAATATTTGGCTATTTGCTATAACGTAAGTACCCTTTCCTTGGAAAGACTTAATTTGGAGTATGCAAGCATACTACGTTCTCTCATCATTTATAGTGATACATTTTTTAATTATTGATTGTCTAGTTTCCCCGCTGTCATGGCAATAATATGCGACCTACTTTCTTGTTTTAGCCACATAAACTGTTTTGTTAGATAGTATTTTCTATCTACACAATATATCTCGAAGTATTTTAAGCATAGGTTAAAACTACTTGGAAATAGATTATCCTTTGCTGGCCGGACTTTAGCGTCAAATGTTTTTGACAAACAACCAATTCTGTCAGGAGACAGAAGTCATGAGGTGATGCTGTCCGCTTGGTAGTTCTAGAAAGCAAGCTGATGTTTGAAATCCTTGCGCTTTTTTGTATATAATATCCAATCCCGAAACTGTGATTTATGAACAGAAAACATTCAATGTGGCAGGTTATCATGTAGTTTGAAATGACAGACCTAATAAAGAATCGCCTAAACGAAAGATCATATTAACTACATACAAAAGACCTCTACAAATGGAATACATTTTAACTTTACAAATAAAAATATGTGAACTCCCAAAGTGCAGTAATCAAACAATAACAGTAACAGGAATTTACAGCTCTCCAAGCGCATGACGTTATATGCAGTTATTAAATAATATTAAAGCACATAACAGCAAATATATAATTACTGGATATTTCAAAAGTAAAACAGTTTTGGCTGTACAGTAACAAAAACAAATGGGGAAAATGTGTATCAGACACGTATTTGTTAATAAATGATACAAAATCAACATGTAACAGCAATTGCCATAATATCAGTGACGTACTGGATCTTTGTACGTTCCCTACATTTGTTCTTCCATCTTTTATATCATTCAGTGTGGGTGGAGACTCGGACGGCGACCATTTGATCAGGTGTCTTATCTCACACCAGATCCAAACAAATGAAAATTCTCAGAAAATGCAACTATAAAAACAACAACAGAAAAACTGACTGAAATACGAAGTTGAATCAAATTAATTCTTCAAGCCAAACCTCCTAACGAGCAAAACCTAAATAAGAAATAAACTGCTTCTTCTCAATAATACTGAAGACTAATAAACACGGCAAAAAAATGAATTCCAAAAATAAACAAGAGGGAATCCTCAATAGCAGCGGCATTTGAAATTATTTTAGGCGGGACTAGAGTAAACTAATCTATAAAATCTTTGACGTGTTCAAATACATTAAACATAAAACCTTTTTGATTGAAGTCCAAAACAGTAATTAGACTTTAAATCAATCAAGCGATGACGGAGCTATGACCTAAATTTTTGTAATTAAGAAACTCAGAGCCATTCTACGAGTCACTATGCTGCTGCTAATTAAACTGCAATATTAACGTCACATGAAAACCACACAAGTTGCTAACAGACAAAATACAAGAACGCAGAATACTAAGACAAGAATACACGATAGTAATATATTACGAAACAAAATCTAAGATCAATATAATAATAAACTAAATCAGAAATAAATAACATAACCACAACATTGGTACAACTACAGTTCACAATTAAACACAAAAACAGATTTTAAAGAATTCTGGACATGTAAAAAGATAGCTCAAAATAAAAGAACAAACATATAATAATATCCAGCATTCAAACACAATAACAAAATTACATACATAACTAAAGAGAAAATAAGTGCTTTTAAAGAACAGCTACAAACAACTTTTAAAACACCAGGCGAACAAACATGAATAATCATTTTCTAAATACAGTAAGTAATTACCTAAATGTTAATAGCCATCTACATACGTTCAACTTCAACTCAACATCTCACAGTAAGGTCTACCACGCAAGTGAATACGATCAAATAGTACAATTAATCAAACAAATCACAACTGCAGAAGTCATAAGCAGCATAAAAACACTCAAAAATTAAAGCATCACGACAGGTCAGAATACAAAACATACTAATCAAAAGTGGTCTCCCAGTTTGAAAAAGCACTGTTTAATCTATTTACCAATTCAGGCTATATACCTCCTGAAGAAGAATAAACCAGTAAATAACCCGGAAAACTAGTCTTATTAGTCGAACCAGCTGTATAAAAATATTAGTAGAAAAAACAACTGAACAACAGATTACTCATTTATCTAGAATTAACTTCAAAACTACCATAAATTCAAAATGGTTTTAGAAAACCTGATGTTACTTATCACTTAAATAGATTAATATAATAGAAGAAATAATAAAAACCACAACATGGTCGGATGTTTTCTCGGCTTAAAGAAAGCATTCGACAAAATCTGGCATAACGGTATCAGATGCAAATCGTTCAAAACTGCATTTCCAAATAACATCTTTCACTGGCTATCAAACCTGCTGGAAAATAGGAGCAGCAGAGTATATGTGGAAGGCACTTTTCGGATATATTTATCCCCCCCCCCCCAAGGCAGGAGTTCTCCAAAGAGTACTTAACCATACCTTTACCTTCATACCTTATATATATATATACCTCTACAACTCTCAAACTTCACACGCTCCTCAAAGTTCGAAGATGATGTGACTATTTGGAAGAAAGCCCAAAATCCTATAAGAGCAGCATATAATGTACAACTATTGTTAAACAGAATAGAACAATTTTCTGACGAAAGGAATATTATTATAAGCACCAATAAAATACAGTTAATATTATCCACAAAATTTACTAAACAGAGCAGAACAAAATCCCAACAATATTTAGATAAGTCACTCCTTAAAAGAGCTACATCTACAAAATTCTTAAGATAAGCGTTTACAATTCAAAACTAACGTGGACTGAACGTATCAAAAATCAGATCTGGCTTAAAGCAGGGTATCTTGGGGGTCTTACAAGTAATAATAAGGATCTTCACCAGACACTACACTCAAAATATATAAAACATACATCAGACCAGTTATAGAATGCGCCTGTACGGGATGGCTTAACGTTGCTCCCAAACAAATAGAAAATCTACAGAAAACAAAACTATATATATACTCACAAAAGCCTATAACGTCCCCTGTACAACAAATTTAATGCATTCTGTTTGTTTTTTAATTTCGTGCAAAGTTTCACGAGGGCTATCTGGGCTAGCCGTCCCTAATTTAGCAGTGTAAGACTAGAGGGAAGGCAGCTAGTCATCACCACCTACTGCCAACTCTTTTACCAACGAATAATGGGATTGACTGAACCTTTATAATGCCCCCACGGCTGAAAGGGGAAGCACGTTTGGTATGACGGGGATTCGAATTCATGACCCTCAGATTACAAGTCAAACGCCTTAACACACCTGGCCATGCCGGGCCTGACACATTTTGAAATATCTCAGACTCTTTAAAAACTCACTGAAATACCATAAGGAAAACAAAAATGACCTATTGAGCAGCTTAGATACGTATATCGTACATTATGGACAAAATCAGAATTACCTCGCTACTTAGTACTAGGCAAAGATAATTTTTCAGATTTTTATAATTTTATTGTAAAAAGGGTTTACGTGTATTAAAATAAATTTATGTATATTACATTATTAATACAATGGACTGTCATGTGGATGCGGGACTTTGTGTAAACTCAATTTGTGTAATTATTTAACAATGGGTAATGTCAGCCCATAATATGAAAAAGACCTTAAAAGAGAAATGCGAAATATTGTTATCCGGTTTCTTAGAGGTGAACATGGCAGATTCAATCAACCATCGAAAAGAAGAAGGCTTAGACGGAAGTGTATGGGTACATAAGCAAAATTACACAGGTAAAACATTAAAAAGAAGCAGGATCTGTGCACAATTTGGTTTATTACCACCTCAAAACAGAACATTTGTAAAATTTGTATGTTAATACGCAATAAATTTATTCTTTCATGTACACTATCTTTAAATGAGGGAGGAAGGCGCCAAGACCTTTTACTCACCCTGGGTACCATTCTAGAACTTTGATGATGCACTGATTAGGTACCAGAATATTTTGATTAGGTTTAATCTAAATCACCCTTTTTTTTACGAAAAGACAACAAGACTATTAGGGCCTGGTAATAATAACCCATAATACATGGGGCTTTGATAGGATCTAGTATTAAAATGGGCAATGTTCACTTGACTTTCACATACTCTGCGACACTACGTGCTTGATTTGTCACTATTGTGTTCGAATCGTAAAATATCTTGAAAAAAGCAAACATTTGTAAATACTTTGATTTCACTGATGTCAAGTATAGGTCAGTATGCATGCCTTGCAACGTTTCACTCTCCTACTATGGTGGAACAACAAATATGAAAAATCATCTTAAGTATTTCCCCAAAAAGGCCAATCTAGATGAAGTTGGGTCAAATGAATGCCACAAACAACTGTTAGAGTGCAAGAAATCTATAATGGCATCAGACCAGGGCAAATGTGAATTCGTTGTCAGATTGATAACTATCATGTATGTTTCAGATCTGTGTCCAGTGAGCATAATAAATGGAAGAGGATACAAGATCTTTTGTGTTCAACACGAACTTCAAGTTCTCCAATAGTACAATGATCCAGAAATGTGTAAAATTTAAATTTGAAAAGACCAAAATAATTGTGATCATTGATTAAGAAGATCAAACTGTGGCTTTGACAACAGACAACCTGTTAACCAATACAGCAACTGAGAGATACATCTCCATGCCAAGGTATTATGCAATCAGTTACTGGATCCTAAAAAAAAAGTTCCTGCTGCATACAAGGTAAATGAACATATTAAGCTGGACACTTTCAAGGATATGAAGGAACATCAAGACAGCTCATAAGTCATGAATTTCAACAAACACCAACAATATTAACATTGCAGCATTGGTGTATATTCTGATATGGAGTAGCTTTTCTTACTCGCTGCAATTGGTCATCATTGTCGGCTTAAAATAGCCTACAGTTGCAAAAATAATTTCAATGGCTAAATGCCTTGTAGGATAATTCAAGCACTCTAAGATGCTCACCAAGGCCCTTAAAGACAATCAGAGGCAAATGGTTAAAAAAAAAAAAAGATCCTCCCCATCCAATCACATTTAAGATGTGGCAACATGATGCAAATCTAATCACATGATAATGATGTGGCTGCTTAGAGTGGAGCTTGTCTACGTAATTCATGTTGACTCTGTAACAAAGATCTCACAAAAAACAACGCTAAATCTATGAGAAAACGTATGGAAAACTTATTTCGTAGTATAATATTACGTATTAAATATGTTAGCCAGAGGCTTCTTCTGGTTCAAGTACCAGTTCTGAAGTTTCTTTTCATCTAAAATATCTAATTTACATTTATTGCTTAGTATATATATCTTTGATATATATACATAACCCTTTTTAAAAGTTGTATTTTACGTCATATATGATGACATCCAAATAGTAACAATACATGTAGAAGTTTAATTTTACATATTCTCTTTCAGGTTAGTAATCTATACCTAATTACTAACTTGTGAAAGGAGCTTGTAACTATTATTATTCTTGTCTTGTTATCTGTTCAGGTACTTTATGAAATTTCAAAATTCAATTGCAGTGTGGCGATATTACGGGTTGCTCAACACTTCTGAGCAACATTATGAGTTTTTATCAGGCTGTATAGGCGCTATCTTCAAAATTTACCATGTAAGGGTTATTGTGCACTAATTATTAAAAAACAGACTACCAGGTCAGTAAAGATACATCCTGACCAGTTATGATCATTCAACTTATGCTACAGAGCATCCATTAAATCGAGTATTACCGTAATTTCACTCTTACTGCTGTACACTAGAAAAAGAAATTGGATTTCATGCTGTTTAAGTTTTAATTCAAAAATTAATTTTTAAGAATTTTAATACTCTCATTTTACTTTTAGCTTTTTACCAAATGTTTGGCGCAGATAGCCTAGTTGCTTTGCTTCGTAAATCTCCCAACCCACCCACCAAACAAGAAAAAAAACACATAATAAAGTGAAATAATATTATATGAACCATACACAACAATAATAAAATAGCCTTCTAAACTCAACTAAGTGATAACACATTCCATCAACGAGACGTAGAAACTAGAAAAACCTAGTTCTTTTGTTTGTTTGTTTTTTTTAATTTCATGCAAAGCTACAGGACAGCTATCTGCACTAGCCATCCTAATTTAGCAATGTACTTGGGCTACTCTTTTACCAATGAATAGTGGGATTGACCATCACATCACAATGCTCCCATGGCTGAAAGGGCAAGCATGTTTGGTGCAAAGGGGGTTCAAACCTGTAGTTCTTTTGAAAACTCAAAAAACAGTACCTGACGATACTAGATAAGTCTAACGAATTGTGGTTAAAAAACAAAAAAAGTTTTGAAAAGTATTTACTTATTAATACATAAATAAATAAATACATATAGTTCATTGAACTTGTTGCAAGTTTAGAAGCCTATCAGAGTTTCTTTATGACATAAAAAGTCTGAAATGTTGCTGATGCATCCGATTTTCTCCCATTGGAAGATAGACATCACCTTCCTTGGTTACAACAAAATGTCTAAGTTTCTCCCATGACCTTCCTGGGTCCCTTGACCAAACAAAAACATAAAAGATACAGGATTATTTGATTTTATAAACATTACTTTAAACTTGGAAGAAAGCTAGTAAAGAAAAACATTTACGTATGATAATTGCTTAATTTCATTTTAGTCTAAATGTTGATTCAAGGTCCAATTCACGCTTTATCTTAACACAAAAATAAATTGTTAAAATTTTGTATCAGTGTCAGCTATTCAGTACACAGTCACAGATTTCAAATCAGAATCTCTTTTCACTAAGTTAAACCACTTAAAACTTGAGTGTTTTTTATACGTTATTTAATGATCAACTACTAGACTTTTATGTTCATACAATATCCTGTGGTGTCATATTAAGTTTTTCTGAGAAAAACAGAGTTCAGGCAGGAATTGAACTTGTAACCGTGCTAACTAGGTAAAAAACTTTAGCCAATTAAGCCAAGGCATATAATGCTACAAATATCAATTTTCATTTATTGATTGTTACATGCAAGAAACAGCAAATTTCATAAATTACATCAATTAAATTTTGAAACTAAGAACTTGTATTACTAAAAAGGAAAATCATCTTGGCAAAAAGATTAGGAGGTTCCACTCTACACCCTGTGGGCATACATACTGTAGTAATTAAGAACTAAACCAGCTTTAAGAGTAATTTTTCATTGGATATGGGGGATAAGGCACATCTTGGGGCAACTTAAGTCCCCCAACCTTCATCTTGAACTACTACATTTATGATACTTTTCACCCAATTCTGTGGTAATTTTTTCTAGAAAAGTACAAACTATATTGCTGCAGTCCTAATATTAACATACCATTGAAAAGAGTACTTGTTTTTATAAATAAATAAATGTGTTTGTCATTTCAAAATAACTTCAAGAAAGAAATAATTATTTCACTTAATATATTAAGCTGAATTAGTAATTAATATTACTTTTAATTTCTGAATTGATAGTCTGACTTTCTTGCACAAATTAATAAAACTAGACAATAAAATGTGTAAAACTAACAGTAGTAAAATACTGATTACAGTAAACTCTCATTGTTTCGAAGTCGCTAGAGCTGAATATATCACTTGTATCGAAGTTGTTGACTGGTCCGGCCAACTGTCCATATAAATACATAGTAACAAAAGCCCCTTGAACCGAACTGCATGTATCGAAGTGTCGGCTTGAAACGATGTATAATTATAGTCCCTATGGTGTGAAAAGCATCAATATTACATCCTTTGTATCAAACCAGGTACAAAGGTATTTATTTTTCTCTTCTTCCCTAAATTAATTGTCACCGCTGCCAGCTGCCAACCACCCGCTACGCCTATAGCAAGTGCAATTAGTCAGTCTCTGTGCAACAATGTGAGGTACCACCATCAAAATCTTACACTTGAGAAATAGCGGACTGCAGATGGGGTAGTAGATTAGCCTAGCAATGTTTTTACAACAATTATGGTCAATAACACTTTAAACCTCTGCCCGCCCCAACTCACCCGCCCTCCCAGCAAAAATTAGCTTAGATATAAAATTTTCAGATTATGGCTTGAGTAGATTATGCCTGGGCAGCCTGCATGCTGTGGCCTATAAAAGGCTAATCACAGTCAAATTAAACAGATCATTAATCAGTGATCATGGCGAAGCGCAAGCTTGTATCGATAGAAACTAAAATTGCAGTCATAGAAGAAGTTGCAAAAAAAAGTTAAAACAAAAACAGAAATAGCAAAAGCATTTGATGTGCCTCTGAACACTGTCAACATGGTTGAAAAAAAGAGGCCATATTGTCTTCTCGAGACAACTTTTGTCCCAATAGAAAACGCATGCGAACTGCAAAACATTCTGACCTAGAAGTGGCATTGCTTCTGTGGTTCAAAAATGCTAGATCAGAGAATGTTCTTATCTCTGGGCCTGTTATGCAAGCAAAGGCAAAAAAATTTGCTGATCAAATGGGAATCACTGACTTTTGCATGAGTGATTGATGGTTAACCCGATTTTAAAAAAAAGACACAACATTCAATTTCGTACAATCTTTGGTGAGTCTGGTAGTGTAGAACCAGAGCAAACAAACCACTGGACATCAACAACACTGCTAGAAAACTACAGCCCACGGGATGTCTACAACGCAGATGAGTCTGGCTTATTCTTTAAACTTCTGCCAGACAAGTCTCTTGTTATCAAGGGAGACTCCTGTCACGGCAGGAAGCGAGCGAAGAAGCAGCTGTCTGCTTTGGTATGCGCCAATATGGATGGCACCGAGAAGCTTCCTTTACTTGTCATAGGTGAGTGTCAAAAGCAGGTAAAAATATTTTCCTGTGTTTTCTATAGAAGTTATTTTATGATTTTCTTCAGATTATTGACATGTAAATGTTTCATTTTTAATTTCAAGACATTAACCATGCACATTTTCTTTTTTTTTTTTAAGGAAAGGCAGCAAAACCACATTGCTTCAAAGACGTCAAAACCCTGCCAACACCATAAAAAGGCAACAAGTGAGCTTGGATGCCATCAGATCTATTCACCGAGTGGCTACGAGAACTTGACCGAAAGTTTCTGCTGCAGAAAAGAAAGGTCCTTATGATAATTGACAACTGCCCCACCCATGCCAACCCCACTGGAATTAAGGCCATCAAGCTGGTGTTCCTGCCTCCCAATACCACAAGCAAGAAACAGCCCATGGACCAAGGCATCATTGCCAATCTAAAACATCATTACCGCACCCTACTGGTATAGTGTCTTATTGATTCAATAGACAATAAAAGTGTTTTCACTGTGACTGTGCTTGAAGCCATGGGACTGCTACGCTCTGCCTGGTCATTGGCAAAGCAATCAACCATAGCCAATTGCTTCAGAACTTGTGGTTTCTCCTCTCCAGAACCAGCAGAAAACAGTGAGGACCCCGAGGATGACATACCATTGGCCCAGCTCTTGACACAGCTGAATGACATTGGGTTTACGATGGATGGCACAGCAGAGGACTACGAGACTGCTGATAATGATCTGATCACTAGCGCGCCCCTGACAGACAGTGATATTGTGGCCATGGTGCAAAATAAACAGACACCAGAAAAGGACAGTGAAAGTGAAGATGACAACAATGAGGAACCCCCCATCCCAACACATTCTGCAGCTCGTGAGATGTGCCTGCAACTTCAGATATCTGGAACACCAGGCTAACGCAGGACAGTTTATCTCTCAATTAAACATGATAGAGCATTTTGTGACCAAGTGCCAGAGGGACAGCAGTTCGCAAAAAAGCATTGTGCAATATTTCAAGTGACTCCAGTTAGACGTTCTTGCTGGTGTTTGTATCCTGTACATTATAATTACATATGTCTATGTTATGAATGTTATTTTTTACGTGTTTTTTGTTTTTTTTACAAGTGCTGTTAATTGTCCTTTTGAATTTCATTAAATGTGTTTTAAGTGTTTACACACATGTGACTTTTGAGTCTTTAATCCAATTACCGGTACTGCAACAGTCGTCAGTTATAGAGCCTACCATTACAAGACTTGGCTAGTGAATGAAAAAAAAAAATCCTTTTTAACGCACTTCTTTTGTAACGAACAATTCTCTTTTGTCCCTACGACTTCGTTACAACGAGAGTTTACTGTATCTAAGAAATCAAGCAGCTACAGAAAATTATGAAAATGTTTAAATAAACACACACATCATATCTGTCTTCTAATCACATTACAGAATGGTTACTTTTATTATAGTACACTTATTACATTATTAAAAAAAGTTCCAGAAAAATACAATATTACAAAAAATCATGAAACTCAAACCCTTGCATTTATTTTTTCAACAGGAATCAGAAGTATTTGTACAAACCAATCATAAAGTAAGAGATGTCAACTGGACACTGAAGTATCACAAAAGTGTTTTAGTCAAGATTTCATAGACCATCCTTCTCCTGAAATAAGGCATGTGGGCCTGCAAACAAAATTGCAAGGTATATGTTAAATAAACCACACAACAGTGAATTTTAATATCAATTTAGCACATAAAAATATGTCAACCAAATTAAATTAAAACAAGACATAACAATTACACTTATAACTTGAAATATAAGCTGTATAGGTTTAGACATTTAAAAAAATTTAGTAGTAAATTCAATTTTCTCTGCATTATTTTTTTTATATAATCACTTGATACCAAATAAAATTAGACGTTTGTCACTACAGATACAATGTTATCTGCCATTTTCTTCTACTTTTTATTTCTTATGTAACACACAAGATACAACTATCTTCACTTCTCTTAATATCTCCCGTTTAATGGTGTCTTCATTTTCAAAAAAAAAAAATCACAGCTAGAACTCTTATAATTTTATTTTAAACAAATAAATTGTGCATTTTTTTCATGTTTTGTTCTTTAGCATTAGTAATATTCTAAAACTTGGTGTGTAAATGCAAGGTTAAAACAAAGGGCAATAGGAACACAATTTTTGCTGTTTTATATTTAGAGTTCTGCCATAATAAATACATAAATACATTTAAACAAAAACGAAAGGTAGTTCTTGAGAGTTTAGTTATTTTTGATTTGAACCTAATTAATTTATGAGACAGTAATATTAACTAAACAAACAATTGGAGTAACAAGTTCAATCGAAAGAATAATTTACAAACCTGAGTAAAGTTTATCTTTGCTCTACGTGTCACATATTCCGCATACTTGCACGTAAACATTCCACAGTCACTTCCGTTCATCTGGTGAGGAATATCCTTGAAGAGAAGAACTTTAAAAGTTAAAAGAAAGAAAGAAAAAATAGGAAATTCTATATATACAATAAATATGTACAGTTAAATGTCTTAAAAGAATGTAACATACAATGAAATAAAATACTTAATCAGACATGCATCTCATGCATATGGGTTAAACAGCAAACTCAGAGAATCCAAGAGTTCAGATGTAACTACCCTTAATTTATAACTACTAACCAGGTTGCCAGTCAGAAGTATCAAAGTAGGGCTTTGACTGGCTCCTATCACTTGTATAATGCACCCACAACTAAAAGTATATAGTGTGTTCAGCAGCATCACACTGTGTAAATTTGACATGCAGCTTAAAATGCTAACCATGAGACCATGCTCTACCCATTCTTGAAGAGAAAACATACAACACATACAACAAACCTTGAGTGGAATTATCAGATTGCACAAAATATTTTCTTTATTGCAATACTGCAATCAAGTTTTCATTTCTCAAAGGTGACTTTAGAATACTAATTATAATCTTTGGTTTGGAGTTAATGAATAAAACTCTTTGCAAAACCAGTTATTTTTAATCTACAGGACTTTAGTATATGCATGTTTTCTCACAGCAAAGCCACATCGGGCTATCTGCTGAGCCCATCAAGGGGAATCTAACTCTGATTTTAGTGTTGTAAATATGTAAACTTACTGCCATACTAGCAGGGAGCACTTTAATATATAATAATCATAAATGGTTAAACAAATCACAATTAACTCCTACTCCACATGATTGGTCTCTCACATAATTTGAATTGTTGATTTGTTAACCTTATTAATAACTTCAAAATGTTTGTAATTTGATGCTTACAAATAGGGTACTATCAACAGCTTGGAAGTTTAAGTATGAAGCAGGAAAAGCCAATTTGGCTCAATATGAAGTTGGAAGTAAGATTTTGAGTCTACCAAAAATAAAAAGTTACTCTAGTGATAAAATTGGTCTATATGTATATATATTGTTGAATTTTGAAGATGTATTTAAGTAAATATTATTTGTAACATCATAAACTGTGACACTTCTTAATATTTTTACATGAGATGATGTACTACCAGACTATTTTACTTACATCTTTTGTAAGCATATTCTTGAAGTTAAATGGTTGTTATACAAAAACTTGTATTATTCTGATGCTTTGCTATAAAACTCAGCGCTAGCTTCATTGACCTGTGGCTGTTTTGTAATGATATCAGACAAAACAAGTCTCAACTGTAACGAGATGTTGGTCCAGTGACTAAATACTTTGAATATCTAGAAACAAAAAACACTACAAGGCCATAATTACCAGTTACAAAGAATTATTTTCCAAAATGGTAATTTGTTTTTATTTAATTTTTTTTAATGAATTCATGGTTATCTTTTCAAACTAATACTAGCTTTTACATGACTCTGGAAGAATCATTAGAGAAAATCACACTAATTAAACAAAAAAAAACATGAAAGTGTCGCATTTCCATTCTGATTGTGTATATTAAAATAAAACTTTTATTATGTGCCATTACTTCAGTTACTGTAAATTTCACCAAAATACCATATGTTAATGGCAGCATTGTTTCAGACTTATCCGTGCTCATTGATAAACAATACAGAGCAAGCAAGAGTAACATTTCTAGCCATTCATATACAACAAAAGCTTTACTGAAATGCACAATTTCACAGTTGACTTACACACATTTCATAAAATCTCAATTTGTTTTATAATTACCAATTACATTTCTTGTTTTCAACTATGAATCTGATTTTGCTTTATGTTTAGATGCCTTGTCATTATACTGTAATGCAAAGAGGTGTGAACAAATATTCTTTTATATATGTTATACATATACTATTTACAAGAGGTACTATTTAGATACTTGTCTGCATAATGTCCTAATAAAAATGAAAAAAAAAACAATAAAAAATAATAAAGTACCTTCTCAGATTAAATAAGGTACAAAATATATAGCAGTTAGTCCTATAATGGTAACGTTACCTGTATGAAAGCATCATGAATATAATAGCAATTTGGTAATGTACTGTAACGTACCTTAACGATCTCCAATGACCAGTCACTCATGTCAAACTCTTTCTTTTTTTTATCCAAACTTTCCTCTTGTAAATAAGTTCTGTAATGTAAAATAATTTTAGGACTAATCTGAGAGATGGCAACATACCACTTAAACAAATCAACAAAGGTCTTGTTCTGAATTTTGCACAAAGCTACTCAAAAATGTTATGTTAAAACATAAAGAAAATATTTCCTAACTGAAACCTTTAAATAAAAAAGGATAGTCCAAGCTAGTACAATCTGGGCAATTAGTAGATTTTGCTCATTGTTGGGCTCATTAATCAAGTGTATTAAACTACTTGATTATTCTTACACAAGTTTGGTATTAAAAAAGTTATTCTCACAAAATGTTAAAATTGGTTTTCAATACCCAAAGTTGTCAAAGAACAGTTAGACTATTGTGTAACATACCATTTAACAACAAAAACATAACACCAATATTCTGATTACTTGGAATAATCAAAAACATTAACAACTGGAAACCACAATTCTGATTAGTTGATTAATTTCACAAATCATGACATTAATTGAGATGAACAGACTTGAATTAATCTAAAATAAAAATGAACACATTTAAATTGTGTTAATGATATGCCTATGTCACCACTAATGCTATATTCTATGGTTAAACATAGATGATGATGATGATGATATAATATCTAGTCAGAAGACAGTGGTGGATTTTCTACATACAAGTGATCTATTGTCCTTGACATTAAAAACTTTATCAGGTCTAGAACTTTTTATATAGTACCTGTTGTATAAGTTTCTTTCATATAAAATCATTCTGTACTGAAGTTTCATATTCACAAGGTAGAAGATTTTCTATGTAGCAACACTTTGACCTTAGCCTCTTATTCATGACTTTTAAAAGTTAATGAGGTCTAGAACTTTGTACATAGTACATTTTAAACACGTTTGGACAAAATCCATCCATCCAGTCTTCAGATATCCTTTCTACCAGATTGGAATGGACATATAAGCAGATAAACATGGGCATCCATTATGCCCCACTTTGCAATGCTTTTCAGTGGAGGCAGAAAATTATAATAGCAATGTCTAGAGTACTGGATACTTGCTATTACACAAAAATTAATCATGGGAAAACATAGTTTATCAACAACATTTATTTAAAAAACATAAAAACAAGTTAAAACTGCACTATAAAAGAAAACTATTATGTTTCATAAGTGAATATTTACATACTAGAAATTTTTAGTCAATCAAACAGGGAAACAAGAAAAATTTGGATACATTACTGATGTGGGATGCTGTAGATGCAAGACATAGTACCACAGACAAACATATTTTGCATCTATATCTTTTAATTCACAGCAAACTCCTAACTATCTAACACACAGTATATTTAAAATGTGGTGGACATTCATGTATTGAGACTGTTAAGTACAGCCAACTGATACAGTACTTCAAAGAAACATGCCTTCAGTGTTATATATATATAGTGAACTATCTTGCCACTCTAGAACACCCTCATCTGCAAAGTGAAGATTATGATTGCCACTAAATTCCCTTCAACTTATAAATTCACCACAATAAAGCTAAGCATATCTCTTTATGCAATTAACAACATATGAAGCAAGTATTTAAGGCTGATAAAAGTTCACAAACTGAAAGCTTTTAAGCTTCCAACCACATCTTAAAATCAATGGGAATTTGTATTTAAAAAAAAATGTCCATAGAAACTGAAATAACAGTAATTATATCCAACCACACACACTCTTCAAATACATCCACTGCAGCTTTACTGAATTTTATGCCTTAGATCTGTTTAAAGGTATGTGCATATAATCAGCCCATTGGATCAAACTCCTGTTGTAGAAGAAATGTTGACTACAATTCCAAATGTGCTACATGTATTTAAATAAAATGTGGTAAGCTTTTATTAAATGTACAAGTTTATTGTAAACAAGAAATGAGGCATGTTGCAAAAGTATTTGCACTCAAGATATGTATATGAATTTACAACATTTTAACTTACAAGTCAGATTGCACATTTTCTTATAGCAAAACCACCTTAGGCTATCTGCTATGTCCACTGAGAGGAATCAAACCCCCAATTCTAGAGTAGTAAATTTGAAGACTTACTGCTGTTCCACTGGGGGACAATTTGAATGCAAGTCGATATTTATGTAAAAACTGAAAATACTTTTTTAACATGCAGCTTATATATTGTATCTGCATAAACTTTAAAGCCTTCAAAATACTTATCTACACTTTTTTCAGTATCTTTATACATTGTATTTGGTATTTGCTCTCCTCTACCACAAACCATTTCTATATTACAATGTAAAGTAAAATAAATAGATAATACCTGACATCAAATATGTAATACCATATTAAATGGCACTCTATATATCCCACCCATAAATACAGGGTTAAACAGGGTCTTGGAAACTACTATTCACTTACATGAAGGGTCTGTGGAAACTTACAACATATAATTTAAATTAGGTATGATATTAAAAATAGAAAACAGTTTTCAAAAATTATGATTATTCTATAGCAGTAGCACTGAGCTAGCTTAAAAAGGTATTTTCACCTCTTCTTTTTCCAGATGTATATACTGTACAGAATGTTGCTTAGTGTTTAACACTGTTCAAAAACTGCATGGGGACTTTAAAATAAGAAACCTATTATTGAATTAAATAAAAAACTACAAAGCAACAATATGAACTAAAAACATTATGTGAGCATTTTTTCTAATTTTCCTCTAATTTCTAGCACTAACCTAAGAGCTTTCAGACATTCACTGTTTTGGCCTCCCATGGAATCATAATACTTAATTTTTTTATCAATGAAGTCTACCACCTAAAAAAAAACAAACAAAAACAAACATTTTATTAACAAAATTCTTCTCAATTAAATTATTTATTAAAAATATGAATATTCTTACTATTTTTAACTGTAATGATATATGATTAAAATAATTATGCTTTTTGAAAAATACAAAAAAAGAACAAAGAATTATATTCTAAATAATTATCAGTTTATTAAACATTTTAGTTTACTGACACCATACCACAAAGCAATATCAAAAAAGGCAATGTTCTTATATTTATCATATTACACATGTAAGAAAACAATTGTAGGAAGGATAGAAGTATCATAAATACGAAAGTTTGGTACAATGTTCAACAAATATAAAATATCACAATCAAAGGTCAGATGAAAGGAATCTTAAATAATGCTTTCAGTGCAACAGAACTTTAAAACACCTTTTTTTTTATTATTTCAGATTAAAGCTAATGCCCAGCCTATGATCTGATTAATATTTCAAATACTACACACAACAAATTAACTTCGTGTTACATACAGCTAAACACCAGTGCATTCCCAAATGAACTGGTACTAGTAAGAGATCATAAGAGAATATGTCAATTTTCCTTGTCCACCGTCGTAAGGCACTGTGACCACCAACAGCAAGTTTGGGGTAGAAAAAGGTGTTAAAGGCATACACTGAAGGATAACTGTCCAGTTTACCTCTTTCCATTAATTGATTCATATAAAAATTTATCACCTGAAACCAAAAAACAAGAAAACAGAAATGTTATTTAAACAGGTGTTGTATTTGTATTTTATTTACTTACATCTACATAATTTACACCTTGAAACTTTTTTTTGACTGAAATGAACAGTTTCTTCTTTTCTTATTACAAACTACTAAAACTTTGAAGACAAATTATATTTGAAATAATTACTTCACATATTGCATTTTTAATGTATTTAATACATGTAAGAAGTAAACAAACTATTGATAAAATTAGCTTACTATTTATGTTTATGTAGAAAAAAATATGTATGTATATACAACTATGAAGTAACAAAATTAATATTGTTATGTAAAAATATATGTATGCATGTATAATAAACTAAACATTTGAAGTATGTGACTATAGAGTGCTTGCTTGAAAGTTAAGTAATGTAAATAATAGTTATAGCTTTGAACTTTAATAATTTTTGGAGTACTATAATTTGAGACGTTCAAATTAGAATAATAAAAAAATACCTCATCGTTTAGCCAACTTAGACCTGATAAGGTCTCCATGTCTCTTCTTCTAATTGACAATCTAAAACCCTCAACAAGAACTTCATCTGGAGGAGTTGGTTCTAAAGCATCTTCTGTTAGTCTTTCCATCTCTTCAGTAAGTACTACAGAAAATAACATTGCAACTTTGCCTTTTTCAACTTGTCTACTAAGTAAATGAAACTTAAACCTTCTAAGATCTAAGATTATGACCCAGTGATTCAATACAATAGATTAACAACATAAAATGTAGTTCCCCACACTTTGTTATAAATGCCACAATTTGTGAAAAGCATTTACCTTTCTTTTTGAATTATATTAAAACTTTAACACTCATTTTATCTTAATACTAGTTAACCATTTCCCTGAAATATCTTTCAAAGATCTTACTAGAAAAATGTATGACTAAATCACTTACTTCTCTGAAACTAACACTTTACAAAATGTTATTTTATAAATACACATATAAAACTGTATACTCTTTTCAATGGGATAACATAGCATCATTTCTCAAATATGAAAATTTTGTACATAAGATTAATTTATATAAAAAAAAGAAAAACATTTATCGGAGTGCAGCCTAAAGATTTTTACAAGGTTTAATATTTAAATTAATTGACTTGAAATTTAAAACACACCTGGAAAATCAGTGCTTGCATCTTCCTCCTCTTTCTCTTCATATTTTTCAGGTAAAATGGCAATATGAGTTTGTTCTAATCTCCTTCTTAACTTTAAAATAAGTAAACATACTTTAGAAATGACATAAAACCCATTAAATATAATATTTTTGAAAATAAATCTATTTTTTAAATAACTCTGATGCTTTTTAAACAACTATAAGCAACATTTTTTTCTAAATACAAGTTAGATTCAATATCATTTTTTAAATAACAAGGATAGTTTAATTAGCAATTAAAATGTCTCTCCTCAGCTAAATGATGTACATTTGATTAATAAAAATCAAAGTCCTTAAGAAGAAACTAACCATGACTGAAATTCTTTATATATCAAGAAAGAAAGATAAGTCCAATAACAATGTATCATATTCGATAACTAAGAAATGAAAAATACCTTTTCTTCCCAAACTGCATTGTCTGCTTCTCTCTGTAAAATTTAATATCAGTAACCAAATTCAGTAAAAACAGTAGAACCTTCAACTTTACTCTAAATGTTAGCAATGTACAGCACCTTATACTACTATACACTTTTACTTCTTCAACAAACAGATACATACAACAGAATGATTAGTGTTAAGTTGAAATACAATAAAAGCTTTAATTAGTAATATCAGGTCATTTATTGTCATTATTGAAAGGTATTATGAATAAAATTACAAAACAAAAAAGAATAAATCTCATTCCTTAGCTTTACCCTAGCTCATAACTGCAATTTTACTTGTTTTCTTATGAATTTAAATTTTCATTAAACATTATATTCAATTCAAATGTTTTTTTCAATTACTTGATTAATATACAATTAAAAAGCACCTAAAGCAAAAGATATAGTTTAAGTTTTTAAATTCATGATAAAATTATTAATAAACAATGTCATAAATGGGTCAAAAAATAAGTCTTAAACATGATTGTTAATGATCAATGCATGACTGAGTACTGAACAATAGTGTTTTTTATCACAAAGTATATTATAGAATGTATTTTTAAAAGATAACTTTTTCAGAAAAATGTTTTCAGTTAATATGCCATGAAAGAAAGGATCATTAAAATAATCAACAAAAACAAATTAAAAATTACCAAATATGAATGGCTTAGTATTCTACTTAAGTTTATCTCAACTTCAAGTTAGCTTTATATATAAAAGACAAAGCCAGTGAATGTTACATTTACAAAGAAAAGATCTAAATAAAAAATGTACAAGAAAATGCATTTCTTATTAGTATTGACCATAAAATGATTAGAATTGATAAGTTTCACATTCACTAAAGGCATATTCTAACACTTAACACTGCTCTTACTAGAATATTTGATTCACATTCATACAAGAATGGAGCAACAACACAGTAAAACTGACACAGACTATCACAAAGTGGCTACAAATGAGTACATACAAACAAGATGACCACAGTACTTTAATACTTCTTTGTTCACATCATGTTTTTTTAGACTCACTTTCCTGAGTAATTTAACAGTTTTAAATACTGATTCATGTTAAATAATACAATTCCACATAATCAAGTATAAAGCAATATTTATTTGTTTATTACTATATTTCATTACATTTTTTTCATTGATTTATAATTGTCATATTTTCTAGATATGGGCATTTTCTATTATGTTTTTTATGATATTTTGTAGATTTCAATGTTTTGTCATATTTAATATTTTTTAAACTTGAAACAGATAAAACCCTCTGAAAAAACCCCATTAACCAATACTAACTATACCATCCTACATACACCTAAGCTTACACAAAATACACATTACCTCCTTATTTTCTTCAGTATAAAATATAATGCAAAAACATATTTGTCTACTGAAATATTTAAATTTTAATTTTATCACAGTACTGAATTAAATGATTTATAAGATAAAACAAATATAAAGTACCTGTTTTTGAAGAATCTGAATCTCTTTTTCTTTGGTTAAGAAAATCAGGTCTCGTTGTTTTGATTTGTCCATGAAAGAATATTTTCTAATTTAAAAATACATAATTCTTGTTCATTAGTGAACAAGAATTTTAGTTAAAAACATTTTTATATGTTGTAAGCCTTAAACATCTGTTTAAAAATTATAAGCATTATCACAATCACACAAGTTTTCTCTGAATACAAGTCAGTTTTTCAATCTGTACTATAATTTATATACTTAGATAATAAAGTCCTCTTGATCTTTATTGCTTTTCTAACCAATTTTTCAATTTTTATGTAGCATTATTTATTGAATTCATTTCTATAAAAGGGTTTCACACTGTTATAACATTATTTAATAACAATGAATTAACTATACAAGTAGCTACACATGTTCTGCACTTACAATATTTTTTATAGTCAGGTTTCTATACAGATATACTGTGACTAATTATTTCTCTATAAAAATGTTTCAATAAACATTAAAACCATCCCTATCTCTAGTATTTACAGATGACATGCATTATTAAGGAGAGTGCTGTATCTAAAAAAACACATGTACAAACATCTGTACGTAGTAACAATAACAAATAAAAGAAGTTTATTTGGGGTCTCTACCCCTAAAACTAAAAGGTGAAGGAAACGTGATTTTTCTCTTTTCTGTTTTTTAACAGCATAAAGAGTTTACTTTCTTCTGAGTTCTGCTTCAAACTTATGGTTTGTACATTTGTCACAATATTCATATTGGAAATGATCCTTAAATTGGCATTTCCATTTTCTAAAACAGATATTCTGAAATATCATTCACATTTCTCATTATGTTTTGATACAAATATTTACTTCATAAAATAATTGTTTTTTTGGGGGGGCAGCATACAAGATCAGCCCAGATGTGAATAAACAGAGAAAATGTTTGAGTACTTACAAATTTCCATTCAAATCACGTGAAAGTTCTTACCACAGAAAAAAATAATTAAAAATAAACTTACAGTTCTTTGTACCATTCAGGAGAAAAGAAATGGCAGCTCTTAAATTGAGACCTGGTAGGTTGATTTCTAATTAAAGAATATTCAAGCTATTTCATTTTAAAGAATTATAAAGGTCCGTATTTTATATGTTAAGACAAAGGGCAAACATCTTAAGGAAGAACTTATTCCATTCTTTGATATTATTTTCCTCATAGTACATTTAGTTAAAGACAACAAATTATAAGTATTCATAATTCTACCAAGACATTCAGTGGTTAATAAACAATGTTCAAATGTTTTCAGAAATCAATAAACAAATTTTCTCAATGCAAAAGAAAGAACACCTCAGTCATTAAAATCAGTTATAGAAAAATTAATGAACAAACAAATTGTGTTAATGATAAGTAAACTGAAATGGATGGCAACTGCCTTTTGGAGGAAGATTTTCAAAGTGCCATCCTCTACATTTAAGTTTTTACAACAGGCAATTGTTGTCCATTTCAGTTTACACATCATGAATACTCTGCCAGCTAAACAATCTGTCACAGAAAACTGCTTTAATTTTCACATCGAAACAGACAGCAAAATAATAATAAAAATATCCTTTGATCTTTAACATTTGTAAATATGAAACATTACTGATAATAGTTGTATAGTTTGTAATTTCAATTAGCTTAAATATACATCAGTATGACTTCTGATAAACATACTTATTTTTAATGTGATTAAAACAAAAGAACCCATCTCACCTCTGAGAAGAATGAACAAAACTGGTAATCATGACTGAGTTATCACTGACATCTTCAAAACAGAAAGAGAAAGAGGAAAAAAAAACAATTTAGCCAAAGTACCAAATACTTTTTAACCAGTATATGAATATTAGCCATCACACTTTAAGTTGTTGTGACACTAGACAAAAGAAACTCACTTCAAATAAACAAGCTAACAAAAAGAGAGATTTTCATATTTTATTCATTTACAGTATTATTTCAAAATGAACTGTACTTAGCAGGTACATAAATACATTTAAAAAAGCACCAAAATTAAGATATTACAGTTTCCTTCCTACTTCCCATTTTGTTAGTATCAAATATAATCTTAAATACTATAAAGTAACTAAAAAATAAGCTTGTATGTTACAAAATAAACTACAATCATATTACTATTTACTTTATCATCCTAGAAGGGTTTCCAATCTGCCCCCTTCTCTTTTACTTCTACGTTAATCCTATAACAAATCCAAAAGGTGGTTACACTATTTCCAATACTTTTCACTTAACTTTTTGAGCTTAACCATAGAGATTTCTAACTTCCACATACACAGGTGTAATAGACTGACATTATAACATCTCTTCTACCAAATGAAATATCACTTAAGAATGTAATCTGTTTATAAAAGGGTAATCAACCTCAAACTACACTTACTTTGAGACTACAGTACTAAAAAAACAGATCTTCAACAAGAACATTGCAAATTAAAAGTACAACAAAATGTTTACCTTTTATTTATAAAATAATATTTAATTTAGCCTTCTATAAAATATAATTTATTAGATAAGTCTTACAAAAAAAACTGGCATAGCTAAACATCATGGTTTACATTTATATGAAAGTTCTAAGATAAAAGGGGTACAATATTTACTGACTTTATAAATCCTTTCCCCAACTTTGCCAGGTCTCTAGTTCATAGATTCCTAAAAGTTCAAATTTATTTAATCTGTTAAAGCACAAAAAAAACCATTGGTAACAATTAATATGATTACTGGGACAGTTCAAAATTTTTACAATTATGAAATTTTAATTTTGCTATAATCATTGACATGAAATTGCATACTGCCAATTTTACAAGTTCATTTTTTTAAATTTAATATATGACTTAAATTGTTAAACTGAAAAAATCTCATTTGTATTAAGGTTGATCTCAAATAAGGTTTAATTAATTTGAGTTCGGAAAACTTCTTTCTCTAATGGCAACAAAGATGGGCAAATAAAATTTCAGTCTAACAAAGTTAGAAAACAACGTATGTATTCCAATGCACTTTTAGGAATCATTTCAGTAATTCTCTGTGAAAGGATCTACTATATGTCACATACTTCTGCTACTCTAACACAATTTCTTTATCACTTGGTGAGTCAACATGGACATCTGCTCAGTGTTTCAGAAACTCCCTTATGTTCTTCCAACAAGTTAGCAATGCAGTACAGGGAAAAGAACAAAAAACTGTATTCTCATGATCACTAAAACCTTTCTTCCACAGATTCAGTGGCTGTATTATTGATTCTGTTAGAGACCAAACTTGAAATTTTGCTGTGAATAAAGGATAAGTTCATCAGAACTTTGGTATAAAACTGCCTTTTTATTTCTTTTCCCCCCTATATTCTGCTTTTATTCTCTGAACTCTCTTGTAACTAACAATGCTTTTACAAAGCTTTCATCAGTTCTCCACTGATAATTTTGTTTTTGTAATTTCAGAGTGGTTCAAAACATGTCACTATTATATTGCAGCTTCTTCTTGGTAAGACAAATTACATGTAACAAGTCAAATATTATCGTACTACTTTTTGCAGATTTGAAAACTTAACAGATGTGCAGTATTTACTTTTGTGTCTCACAGTTTTTGTGAGAGCTTAGTTTCCTGGAATGGTGAAGATAATGTCACAAACTTCTAGAATTTGTACTTTAACTTGAACAGAATCAATTCCACTTTCTCATTGCTTATCACTCATTGGTTTCAAATTAACTATGAGACAAGCTGTAGGACTACTTACCAAGAGTAAAGTCAAGCAGGAACGACTACATGCTTCGAGATGAGTTAAAGAACATTACTATCTCAATGGAACAGTTAGTTAAAATGGAGACCAGAATGTCGTAAACCTCTCACTGCTATAATTGAAGTCTAAACAGGGCCATTTCCAATTTCTAATTGCATATAACTCAATGGTTTTTCAATTAACAGAGAAACATATTGTAGCAATACATTCCAACAATGAACCGAAGTAGAAAAGTTGGCATATTTATTCTGAATTAAGGCTAAAGAACACAAGTGCCTCAATGAAATAGTTGACTACATTGTTTAACATGAGACTGAATGAATGTAACATGTGGTACAGAAGAAAAGTTATTGTATTTAAGTTGTTGTGTGTCCCATATTACATTATGCATGTTCTACTGCTTCATGAGTGTAACATCAAGCAGAGATGCCTTAAAATACTTGTAATCAGCCAGCCATAGAGAGTGTTATATTGTACAGCAATTATAACATTTTTCAGTTAGACCTGTTTCTGATAATGAGAGTTAAGACATGCTGTACAAGTCTCATTCAAGTATATCTTAGTGACTGTTTTAGCTGCTGACTATGTATATTTGACCTTCCTTTTTCATTTATACCAGTAATTTCAAATTCAGTTTGTTTTATTTACTTTCACTTAAATACAGCTTTTAACCATCTATTAAAGATCAATCTATTTTCAATAAATGATCCACCATTGTCTACACAAACCCTTAGTTACATTTATTTTTTATACGTCACACTTTATCTTGCCTTTTTTCAATATTTCAATAAGTCTTTACATTCATCCTACTAAATACTGGGTTCAGGAATTTCTTTTTGTTGATAAGATTAGGTAACTGTTGTCCATTTCATAACTTAACATCTTGCCTTATTCTCCCATATGACACTTGCATTACATAATCAACTAGAAGGAAAATAATATGAGAAGTGTTATTACAGAAATGAAGTGGCCTTAGATAATACAATGCAATTCGTTTTATTTTGTAGCTTCTCAGTTTTGTCACTTTAAATGACTGAATACTTTGCCTATCCAACTCTGAACCCATACTATCACACACTGAAAACTGTTGTTTCAAACAATATCAGCTCTAATCAGTAAATTCAGGATAATCATACATGATCATTCAAGAAACCTATTGATTAACTATCTCTCCAAACTTATTTTAGTTTCTCATTAATTGATACAACAAAACAAGTATTCTTCCGATCATGATTCATACTGAATTGCTCATAAAATTTTCAAAGACTTTCTAAGCACTCTCGATGCTTACCACTTCAACTATTTGGAAGCTAAAATCTACATCAAAATCAATCATATTTCACTGAAATTTTATAAAACTCCTACTTATTTGTTCAAATAATGAATGTAAACTAAAAATATAAAGGAAATACTTTTATTTATGGCACTGCAACATACTTTAATATTAGATATATTGTGCTATTATAATATTTTTAAGTAATTTTGCTAAAAAAACCATTCTCAATTTCACAGACTTTCAAGGATGAATATACATCTTTTCTTATACAATAAAGTTCAGAGTATTAACATACCTTCCTTTGTGGATGTACTTTGGTCAATGGTATTTTCTCTTTGCAAGTTTTTTTCATTGTG
The DNA here is from genome assembly GCA_011833715.1 of Carcinoscorpius rotundicauda. NCBI lineage: Eukaryota > Metazoa > Arthropoda > Merostomata > Xiphosura > Limulidae > Carcinoscorpius > Carcinoscorpius rotundicauda. The sequence continues at coordinate 35,327,225 of CM022398.1, forward strand.
TTTGGACTTATTTATAGTTTTCTGAGGTTTAGAAAAAAGATACTGAGGCTGACACATATCAGTACAGCTTTGGTCATGTCTTTCTATCTGTTTCATTTTACTGGTATTCTGTAAAGTGTGTATAAGGTGCCCTGCTGTCACAGCATCTAACTTTTCTTTCTGAAAGGCTGGAGGATGGTATGAGTTATAAACATCTCCACTGCAAAATAAAATATAAGGATTGTAAATAGGTTTATAAATAAAACTTATTTTAATTTCTTTATATTTCCACAATGTTTTCTAATGTTATTCTACTGTTAAAATATTTTTTAAATATACATAGATTAGGAATATATTCGTGTTTTGCATCATTTTTTAAACTGAACATTTCGCACAATGCTGAATAAGAGCTTATATAATTTTATTTTTATACTTAAAAAAGAAAAAAAATACATTTACCAATGAATTGATCTACCAACAATAATGAAACTGAACAGATGTACAACCTTACCCTTTCTATTTTTTGTATATCATAGAAATGACAAATAAATGCATCAAAATATGATATACCACTGAAAATGAAATGAAGCTTAATTATGGAAATAAAAACTGTTATGATTATTCAACAAAATATTCCTTATATTCCATTTATATAACATTATAGCAAATATATTTATTAAATGCATTCATTAAATAATCACATCTTTCAAGATTTATTATACCTGTTGATAGAACAACAATATCATTTTGAGCAAAGCATAGAAACAATAACAATCCATGAAGATATAAACTCCAAGTAATTGCAAAGCAACTGAGTATTAAAATTAATATAAAATTTTACATCAAGTTAACAGGAAGAAATGATGAACTGGAGCACAAAAATAAAATTTAAGAATGTATTTTAACAATGTCATTTTCTTATGCTAGTTAAAGCTATGAAACTTACAAGCTGCAGATAGAAAAATAACCACTTAAATCAATTTTACCTTTACTGACAAGTAACTCCTTTATGAACCAGATAAGAAGAGTAGAAGTTATAAGTATTCTTAAAACTATTTCCAGATGTTTTAAATAACAAATAGTCTAAAAACATTTACTTTTGATATACAAAATTAGTTTCTTGTTGTATCATTAACAAATTCTAACAGAGTAGTTCAATTTTGTTACAAATCCCCCTTTTAATAAAAATGTATCTTTCTTCTAATAACAGTGTATAGATTAGCAGCTCCAAGCAATTTTTTAAAGGTTTAAAAGAAACTGCTTAAAGGAAAAATACTTCTGACAGAAAATATCTGATCACTTACCATCATTTTGGTGTTGTTAAACTTCACAAGAACAAGTCTGATTGCTTATTAAAGTCAGTTTCAACTTAAAATGTTAAATATAAAAAAAGAATGCAACATGGTTTTATATGATGACACTGTCTACTGTAGGTATAAATGAAAAACTTCATGGCAAAAAGAAATAAACACACTAATTAATGTTTAATGTTATTCATGGCCAGGTGATTAGGGCACTTCACTCATAATCTAAAGGTCACAGATTTGAATCCCCGTTTCACAAAACATGCTCACCCTTTCAGCCGTGGAGGCATTATAAAGTGACGGGCAATCCCAGTATTCATTGGTGAAACAGTAGCCCAAGAGTTGGCAGTGGGTGGTGATGACTAACTACCTTCCCTCTCATCTTACACTGATAAATTATGGATGGCTAGTGCAGATAGCCCTTGTGTAGTATTGCATGAAATTCATAAACAAACAAATAATCATGTTATTCACAAGATCCTTTTTCTAATACAATGCAGTATTTAGCAACATTAATCACAGCAATACTTCAGTACATTCCAAAAATGTATTAATTAAAATGATCACGTCATTATGCAAGATGGATGCATAGCTAATTTGAATCACAATTCATGGGAAAGTTTTATCATGAGAAATTGTCCTTAATTTAAAAGGGTGAGACAGCTGGCCATCACCACCAACTGTCACCATTTGGGCTACTTTTACCAATGAACAGTGGAATTGACCATCATATTATAACACCCCAATGGCTGGCTGAAAAGGGCTAGCATGTTTGGTGTGATGGGGACCTACAATAAATTAAAATAAACAAAATTATAAAACTTCTTCTGTTACTCTATTTCCATACTGATTACTTATAAAATTTCACTTTTAGTCAAATTTTTTTAAGTGGTGATAAAATAACAGCAATGACATTTGCCAGGCAGGATAGTACATAAAATATAATGCAAGTTGTTTTAAAACTACACCATTTCAATTTTAAGTATGGTTAAATAATTTGGGGGCCAACAGTCAGATATCACTCATTTGAACTTGTTAAAAAAAAATTATCCATCGGTCCATCTTCCTATCAAATAGAAATATAGTATAGTCAAAACAAGCTAATCCTTAATTAACTACAATATATATTGATTAATTTTGTTAATTTTCCAGCTCTACTAATGATGTCATACACTATTCTACATGAGTAAAAGAAAATGTGCAACAAAATTTAACTTAATACTTTTATATAGCATACAAAAAAAACTGAAACCCAATATGCATATTATTCCAAGGTGTGCAATTATCTAAGGCCTCTGACATAATAAAATTTTAGAAATTTACAGTCCATATAAGGAAGAGAGGGATATGTTTATTATTTGCAAGCTTTATAGATCTAGAAGTTGTAATACAAGTATGCAGTTAGTTGAATTTCACAGCTTCACATTGCAAAATTATTCACCTACAAGCAATCTTATGGAACATACTTTCTCAACAGCATGCATTGTGAAGCCATGGAAAATAAAGGACGAGTCAACATAGCTGTAGAGTGAGAATTTCAAGTTGAAGTGTAGCTGCTCAGACACCATTTGTCATAGGTGGAAGATAAAAACCTAATGAAGAAGAAACTGAGAAATGATGTAAATAATAAGAGATTAAGGTATCAGGTATATTCTACATGTCTGATTGCAGAATTTCCTCCAACGGCCAACAAATAAAAGATAGGAGGGAAAAGACATCTGGAACAAATTCCAGGAGGAAGAAGACAAGAAGGAATAAGCCATTCAAATCAAAAGTCGAATCCAAATGGTGATGGTAGAATGAGAAAGATCCTGAGCAGAGCAAGAGTGCCAAGGCATAAAGCATCATAAACAGGTATTATGAAAGGAAAATTTGTGGGCAATATAACAACAAATAGCATGGACTGGATATAGAAGTCTCTTTAGATTGGAAAAGGAATAGAGATGAAAACAGAATGAAGAAAAATATGCAAAAAAGGAGTTATCATCCCTAGCTGCCATGGCCTTTGGAAGGAAGGAACGATCCAGCTAAAGAAGGTAGATACGGTGGTAAAGAATATTTGAAATATCAATGGAAAACAAATCAAACCTTCAGCATTCACAGGCTAAGAGGAGAAGGAAATATGTTTTGAGGGAAAGGTGAAACATGGAACATGAGGAAGGTGTTCAAATGAAGACAAAGTGAGGGAACAGAAGACCACATTAATATCCTAGCCTGGAAGAGTTGGCTGTCTGGGGAAGTGACAAATCTGGAACTCATTAACATAATAAACAAAAAACTTGATGTCATTAAAAAAACCCAAAAGGTATGGGATAAGGCAGCCTGATTACCCAAGTACGAGAAGACAAAAGAACCTCCACTGAAAAGCCATGTGAGAAACTCTGCCACTCAAGCAAGCCACAGTAGAATGGTCAGCGGGGAATCTCTAAGCCACAGATCATCTGTGAAATACTTTCATTTGCACTGATACACCTTCATTGAAGAATGTATGGAATGAGCCAAAATGAAAGATGGTCAATGGGAAAAACCTGACCTCCTCATCAAAAACTGAATAAATGTCAGGTGTGATGATGAAGGACATGAATAACTTTGATAAAGAATGGAAACAAGTGTTGTAATTGTGGAAACCATGATTAAGCTGACCAACAAGAAGCAATCTGAAGGATTTGACACAGTGTAGTACAGATGAGAAAGATCACCTGATAAAAAAATAGATAAGAGGATAAGCATGAAAGAATTTATGGGACCAACCCTAGCTGAAGATTTCAACAGTCAGAGCTTGAGGATGAGGTACTAGGGACCAGAAGAGGAGTAACTTGTGATTAAGGTATATATTTTGTCAAGGAAGTAAAGAAAATTTGCTACAAGACTGAAAGCACCCACAATGTGACACAAAATGAGATAAATGTGATGAGTGAGAGCCCAATATAGTAAATCCAACATTAAAAAAAAAAAGGTATTCAGTGTCTGGTGAGAGGAAGGAAGTGATTTTCAAAGCCTAACACACCACAGACTAATGAGTTGAAACTTCCTGGTGATTGACCCTTAAAATGGTTGTGTCCATAAAAAGATGTAAATCTAGACAAGGAGGAGAAAGCAGGATGCCTGATGACATATGGGCCTTATCCAGCCAACAATGTAGATCATCATCCATCAGGGTAGGAGAAAAGGTAATGGGAGCTGGTAAGGAATTCACATACATGCACGATCAAAGAGGAACAGTAACATGAATGAAGACTACATCACAGAAAGAGACAGAACCTTTCAAGCAGATAGGAAGTAAAAAGGGCACAACAGCTTCATGGAATGAAGTTAGAGGGGAAGATTGGGCCAGACTGACTTGAGTGTCAAAAAAGACATCCAAGTGGACAATATGTTCGATAGGTTGAAAGAAGAACTTCTATAAATTGATTAACCAAGCCACTCAAGCAGCCACTAAAAGGAACTTATGAGTAGAGCTGGCCAACTCCAGTTTGAAATGATCCAGATGAAGCCAACTGTTCACTGGAATTGCAACCCCAAAGCTCTGACCACCCAACAGAAAACACAAGGGGTGGAAGCAAGCTCAAAAAGTAGGGCACAAAACAGATAAAGCACTCTGTGATGAATGAAGTAAATATACGAATAAGTCTGTGATGATATAGGGATGTGGAAATAAGCAAGGAAGACATTAAGCTTGGTCATCCATAAGCCCAGGTAAAATGTCCACCTTAGAGTGAGAAATGACTTCAAGGTAAAATAGGACAGTTGAATGAAAAGATTGAGGTGGAACAAATTAATGACTGGCTTCCAATCTTTGTTTTCTTTAGAACAACAAAAATTCCAGAATAAAAACCTGGAACAGGTTTGATAGCCTTCTGATAGTTGACAGTTCCTGAGCTGCCTCCAAAAGCTGCTAGCTGGTCATTAGATCCTAAAAGGAAGGAAAGGAAACGAGTGTAGGAGACACGAGATGTGGAGAAAAAGTGAAACTATGAACTCTTCTGATAAAACTTGATGAACCCAATGATCCTTGATGAATGAATGCCAGTGACAAAGAACACTAGCAAGCTGAGATGAGACACCGTGAGAAGAAGGGACAGTTAAGGGATGGGAAGGGAAATGGTAATAAGTGCCACTTGGAGATCCGAGACAAATTGGCAACAGGTATGAAAAAGAGTACACTGTTTTCATACTTATGCAACTAGTGATTTCAATGACTCAGGGATCAAGTCAAAGACATTTTGCTACACTTGATATATTCAGTATAGAAATTATTTTTACTTATTTACTAGTACTACTAAAGTAATGGTAAGGATACAAGTTAAATGTTACAATCCAATGGTATTATTATTATTCCTTTACACTTGAGAATATAGTATCTATATAAACTACTGTCTACCCCCTGAACCTTCATTTTTTTAACTTCCAATATAAAGTTTGTCATTGTTGCACAAGTCTCCTTAACGTAATGATTCACAGCTGCATAAATTGAATTATTTAGCCATGTATACATCTACCACTTATGAAAATAATTGTATAGATTAAATTCCATTAAAAACTGACTTTTAAGCAATATCACAATTTAAAAACAATACCAAACTTGTGCTTTGCAAAATCACTCCAAATATACAACTATCATAATTAACAACATACATCCAAATTTCCAACATTTCTAAATGTCTTGTGTATTGCATTAACCTGCATTTAATATATGATGAAACTTTTGTCATTTGTCACACAATATAACTTTCATACAAAATGAATTATATTTATTCCAATGAAGTTAAAAAAAAAAAAGTCTCCTTCTACATAAAATATCTAACTTTTACACACAAGGATCTAAAAGTATGGTTTGGTTAAAATGATGACTTATTTTACTTATATTGTATGCTGTTTACATTTTCAAAGTATTTACCTATGAACTAAGATATGTCTAGGCTTCTAACAAATAAAGTGACAACCTTCCCCCAGAGGAAACAAAAGGTAGTAATCAAGATAAATTCACAATAATGTTTTTCTCAGTGCTTTACTAGTAAACAAATTTGGTTCAAATGTAAATTGCATACAACCAATCAAAATAAACTGACTTTGTGAGGTTGCTTTGTATTGCAACATCTTGAAGTGTTGGGCTTATATGCCACATGGAAGCTTGATGAAACACGGGCTCAGATGTATACTGTTGAAGAAGCATCCTATATTGTTCACGTTCCTGGAGACGAACACTCTATACAGAAGGCAGAAAATATATTATCTTAGAAAATATCAAAATACCGAATATTAATTTCTTTATCAAAAGATAGAACGTTTATGTAACACAAGATAGAACAGAGTTTTGTCCAATGGACAAACTTTAACTTTTAAATGTAGAATATATCTACATAACATTTGGCAAGCTTACAGTAAATATATATATATATTTGTATATATATTTTTTCTTTTAAGTAAGGTAACCTTAATAAAGGATTATCTGTGACTTTCCAAAGCCTCTATGGAGTTAGTCTGAATAAAAGGTGATTTTTATGCTAGGAACGGAAAATACTGGTTTCATCTTATAATTTCATATTTCATTTGCACAGCTTCTAGAACCTCTTAAATGAATATTACAAGCTTTTTCATTAAAACTTTATACCTTACTTCTTATTTTCTTTACCATAAGGCTAAATGTAGTGCAATTATCAATAAAAAGTTGACAAACATGAAGTACAATGCCAATGCCATTATTTTCTTTCCACTGACTGTAGTATTGATCGTAAATAAAGTTCCAAGTTAAAGTTTCAATCACTAACATTTTCATTTTAAATGTTATGGTTTTATTGCTGTCCTTTGTAAATGTATTTGCTGAAGTATTAACTGCTGTATGAAAAAAAAATAAACCACAACAACACCCATTAGTTGTTCCTGTAGAGTTGGAATAAACACCATGTAATTGTTATGTTGATTTTGAGGTACTCTATTAAACAGAACTGAAGTAGCATAAGTTTGTTTTATTTTATTAGTTTTGTTAGGCTAAAATCAAAAGTTTACAAGTTTTACATTTTCATTACTTTGCTTTAGATTATATATAAAATAAAAAACTAACTGCATTATATACTGATGCTTGAGGCAATTTACACTTATTAGACATTCTTCCATACGCTTAACTCATCTCACAAAGTTGGATGTCCAAAAATAAATTAATCTAACTTTTAAATATGAATTTTACTGTATAAAAATACATGTCACCAGAATAGAATGTTCAAAAACTGCAACAGTTTAGCTGGCTTTTTAGCTAAGCTATAAATAGATTAAAATTTTTAGTAACATACTGATCATGCAATTAGACTTTGGTGAAACGGACAAAACAGATAAAACTAAACAATTTGTAGCTTATTTCTTGTAAAGGAGATCTCCTCTTTTTGTTATTTTAAATACGTCCATTAAACCATATAGTTAATTTATAAGAAATGTGGAAAATTCAAGTATGTTGGGAGAAGGTTTTCTTGTTGGTTTGAAAAATATATTGATATCAACAACAAATCAGAAAGACATGCTATATGGAATGCAACCAGCTAGTTCATTGCTTATGTGGCTACTCTCAACTGAATAATGCAACTGACTGTCATACTTTTAAGGCCCTCAAAGCTGAAAGTGCAGATTGTGTTCAACATTATATTGCCTCAAACCTTCTGATCCACAGTCTATGCATTAAACGCTAGGTCAGACATGAATACAAAGAATCATAGTTATTAAAATTTAGATTTAAAATCAAAATTGAATAATACAAAGTTTTAGGGGAATATAACTATGTAATATGTAACTCTGAGTAATCTTAAAACAACACAATGTTTCAGTTCCAGCAGTATGTGTTCACTAAACAAAGCATTTGAAGCATTCTAGTTAGTGGTTTCCATGGTAACTTGATTATTGGTAGTCAATATCTGGGAAAAAAGAAAGCACAATCTAACTTGATTCATGTGACTGGGTTTGCAATATCTTCAGCTCTTTATACATTTATTTAAGTCCCCATTGTTGCCTTAAATTTTAAAAAAAATATTTAAAGAAATTATAAATGATAAAAAATGATAAAAACATTTAAACATTAATTCTCCAATTCAGCAATTTATCAATAAGATACATCACACTTACTTAACTAATACCTTTATAAGTATGAAAAATAAAATAGAATTTGCATGTCCTGTGGAGATTTTACAAATATATTACCATCTGTGCAGTAAGAGACAACCACTTCTCTTCTGTTTTGAAACTACTGCCAGATCTGTGTGTGACAGCCCTTCTTGGTAATGTTTGGAAAAACTGGGGCTTTTGATAGCTATTTTGTCCTCCATTTTTATTTCCAGGCTCCGACACTTTCCTTGAACTCAAAGTTGACTTACAAAGAGGAATTGTGTTTGTAGCCCTTTTGGATTCTATCTTTGAAGAATTAGACTGAAGGGTCAGTTCTGAAGATGATGATAGTTGAACAAGTTTCTTTAGCTGCTTTGGTTTACCATTCACTGAAAGAAATATACCATAGTAAATCATTTTATAACTTTCAATACACTTTGCATACCTTCACAAAATTTGGAAGATTTTCAGTAAGAAAGTCATTTGTATACAAAAGAAAAAAAAAAGATTTTTAATGAAGCACTTTTACAAAAGGTTTGTTCATGAGTATATAGAATATTTATATATACTAGCCTAAATGCAAAGTGATTTTCATGTTAAGAGTAGAAATATATTTGTCTCAAAAAAAAACCCTAAATTTTATTTGTGTAATCTCTAAAACCTCCTAACTAAATTTCAAAAAAATTTTTTTCAGTAAAATATTGTATTTTATCTATTATTGTTATTACCTTAATTTTGTACAAGGTTGGTCAATTTGACTTACCTCAATCATAATGACCAAAAACAATATCCAAATAAACCTAAATTATACTTTTTTTACTTTCTAGAATGACTTCAAATTACAATATGAACTACATTTGTTCATTTTCATTCTAAATAACTTTAAACTTGTAACAGTATACACTTATTTATACTTAACATTTGCATTCCATCATACCCTGTAACAATGGGTTAAGTTTGGAGTAAAACATTATGAGCTATGTGAAAGTGTAACAGGCTTTTTCTTCTACATTGGTGCTACTACACAGTACAGCACTAAAGAGGGCAGATAGGGTGAACATGCTTTATGCACATTGATGGAACCACTGTTTGGACAAAATTATAAGCTCTATTTGGATCGTTTTTTTTATTGTTGTTGTTTTTTTGTTTTTTACAAGTCCCACTTTGGCGAAGTTATTGCTTGATCGTGACACCTATTAGTGTGGGAGAGTAGTACAAAATCAAATTGGGATGCCAAAATGTTTCACAAATATCCAAAGGAGAGAAATGGAAGTGGCACAAAAAGACAGCATTGGCGTTTTTCACTGGAAGGATAAGAGACACATTTTCACGTTGAGTACAATACATGACAATACCATGCAAAACACTGGAAAGATCAACTGTGCTACTGATGCAGGTATTGTAAAACCAAAATGTGTTATTGATTACAACTGTTATATGGGAGTGGTTGACTTATGTGACAGTGTGTTGCATACTTATCCGAATACGTGCAAGGCTGTCAAGTGGTACAAAAAGTATTTTTTCAAAGCAATGTACAATGGTTTGGTAGTTTACAAATCACTGGTAAACAACCTGTCTCTCCTGGAGTTTAGACTCTATGTGATCTGCACCCTGATTGAAGATTACCACACCCAGCACCCAAAATCCATCGTAGGTCAGCCTTCCTTAGAAAACCCCCTTTGCCTCAGAGAACATCACTTCCAAACACTTATTCCCCAAACAGAAAAGAAAAAGTACCGCATTAGAAAGTGTGAAGTATGCTCTGACAAATCCATGAGGAGGAAAAGCAGATATGAATGCACTGATTGCAAAGTGGCTATTTCAAACGAAAGTGAATTATTAAATGCGTCATGTATTTCAATACCCAAAAATGACATTCTGTGCATTATTGTTTCATGTTTTGTTCATATTTCTTCATTTTGTGTACTACTATAAGTTTGGCTCAGAGAAAAAATAGTAGTTGTTACTTATTTCCTTTATTTTAAAAATTACTCAATTTTGCTGACAAAAACCCAGCAAATTATGCATAGTATGTAAAATAAAAAGATGCAATATTTTTCAACAATTAGATTTAACAAGAAAACTAAGTTCTCATACATGTATATGCATCATGAATATTTCTTTAGAGGGCTACAATTTGCTGTGAATACAGTTTTGTATCAGATATGAGTAGTGATACTACAATTCATATAACATGCATTCAGATGCATGGCCACAAAAACGGTCTATACTTTTATTTTGTAACTGTGCATATCCTAAAAATGGTTTGAGATAGGTTTTGTTTTTGTTGTTGTTAAGCACAGAGGTACACAATGGGCTATCTGTGCTTTACATATCACAACTACTGAAACTTTTTAGCACTGTAAGCTTACTGGGAGACACTGTGGAAATAAAATATTTTTAAGCATATTATTTCACCAATTTATGTAATATTTTTTACACAGTGTGTGACCAGAATTTGATCCTGCATTGCATTTTACAAGCCAATATCACATTACATAGCTCTCCTTGGCCATTGCTTGTCATAAAAGTCATGTGAAGGCCTATTTCAATTGAAACAGCACTTATATCTTGCTTTTTACTACAAGTAATCATAAGCTTGTGAAACTAGTTAAATTTAAACATATATGTACATGATTATTCATATATGTACAACTTGTCATATACTCTATCCAAGCCAAGAATTAGACTAAAATGAGTACTGATAAAGCAGTGCAAAAATTTTAATGCCAATTCAATGGCCTAAATACAAATGTTAAAAATATTGATTGAATTAAAAACTGGAGATCTAAGCTTTATAATACTTAACTTTTGGTATCATTCCTACAACAAAAATATAATGATTCCATTTGAACAGTAACAACAGTTTTGCAATAAACGGACATCTGAAATTTTTTGGAACGTGCAATTTGGTATGCTGGTATTTTCACAACTGTGTGATTGTCACTTAGGAGAAAAAATGAATTTTCTTTCCCATATAATCAAAAATGGAAGTCATTAGATTCATAAAATGTACAAGAAAAAAGGAGAGAAAAAATCAGGGGCAAAGTATTGAGCAAAAATTGAAACATCAAAGTGCAACAAAGGGTTGACAAATTAAATCAAAGAATGTACCACCAATAAAACTTAGGTTATTTAACTGCATTAAGGGTTCTGAGCAATATCATAAGTAATGATTTAATTTTCAAAACATGAACTTGTCTAATTTTATTAATACATAAAAAGAACTAACATTTTTCTTTACATATTACTATTAATTTCATTACATGGAAGCAAACAACATTACTTGACTAAAGCTAGTGGACTGGTTACTACTGCTATACTCTATATATTTTATGGTACTTCAACACTGCTTAAATTAATCTCATGTCTACTCCTTGATGTGTGTTTAAGTGACTGTTAAAAAAAAAAACATACTAATTCTTGATTTGGCATTTTGCTTAATTTTTATACATTTCCATTAGAAGAGCAACAAATTTACCAACATTTAAATTTTCTACACATAAGCTATAGATGTTCTTAACCTGGAAAATTAACATTTATTTAACATAATGAACACTGTACATAACCTGTGATATCTTAACATATACTGACTAAATTAAATTTTGCCTGCTCTTTACAAGCTTGATTCGCAATTAGTCAAATGTTAACCATTGTTTTATGCTCCTAGATTAGCTTTTTCTAATATTTAAGCACAGATAAGCAATGATTTTAAGAAATACTAAAATCTGAGCTCTATATAAGAAATTAAAACAAAATTATTCTCTCATTGGATTCCATTATTCTTTGCAACATTTCATTTAATATTCACTAATAGTTCATTCTTATTCCAATACAGCAAAGAAATATTAGATTTTTTACACATTCTTAGTGGTGCTCTCTTCAATTCTTCATTTTTCCATGAACTGCTTGATGTTTTTTCTGTATCAAAACATTTCTCCTGCAATCCAAATAAGTACAATTATGTTAGAATAATAACTAGACAAATAAGTAACTTTGTTTTGTAGAACTATCATTAACATTAAAGTTTCAAACTGCAATAAGAAAAGAAAATAACAATGGTGTGTATATATTTCTGAAAGTATCTTACAAAATTGTTTATTAGTTGATGAATCTTACTACAATAACCAACAAATAAAAAGGAACTGTTTTACTACAAGTACAAACAAAGCTGAACTCAAAACATTATGAAAATATGTTTTTTTGTTTTGTATTTTTTTGTTTACTGTACTTTGATGAATTTGCTACAGTTTGTGTTATGGTAGATAAAATAAGAGATAAAGTTTAAAACTTAATTGAAAGAGTTTTGATGTTCATTCAGGAGGTTCAGTGTTATTCAAATAAAATATGAAACCTGTAAGATAAGCAGTACTTTTATTCTTAGTGCAAAAATCACCTTTCACTAACTCTGTAAAGGTTTTGTAAAATATCAACCAAGCCTTTACAAAAGATACCCAATTAAACTAACCTGATTTTTTTGTGTACCATAAACTGGTAATGTTTACTAAAAGCTTGCCAAATTTTGTAAAGATTTTACACAAGTTAGAGTTACAGTATTCATATTTTCATAATGGTTATAAGGTCGACATTAACAGCTCTAACTTGAAAGTAGATGAATAGCTTATATGTTATTGATATTTACAAAAGCTTCATATTAAACTGCTCCTATTTAGTCATATCTTGATGCTTTCTTCAAATAGCTTAAGATTAATGTTAACTAAACAACTACTTCATTATGAAAACAAATCAAGCTTGTATCTTCCTGTTTTGAAGAGACTACATATTCAATGACTTCATTAAGGATAGATGAGAAACAACTATAAAGCAAGAAATAAATACATGTAACCTTAATTTAATTCAGCAAAATTTCTTTATGAGAACATGTCAGAATATGATAAAAATTAAATCCATTTTAAAAATTCTCAACTACTCATTTGATATTACCAAAAAAAACATAAAAGCAAAATCTTGACTGGTTGAAATGAATGTGTGCATGGCACACATGCAGGCAAAATCCATAAAATATACAAATATTTAAAACTAGTTATATTAATTAATGTATTAGTTAAAAGAAAATTCTGACACATGAAAACACATCAAATACACACCTGTGAGGGCTGATTTCTTTTTACAGCATCGCTGCAATCACTTAATGGCATGTTTTCCTCAATGGTTTCAGTGTGATCAGAACTGCTAAACATACTTATAATGCTGTTTATGAAGTAATTTCTAGAAGCTGTCTCTACCATCCATGTAACACAATCAGCAAAATATTGTCCAACAGATGACTGATATGCTTTTTGAATACAAGAAAATTGCACTGTTGCATAATCGTTAATAAGCAAAAAGGAACTTAAAACAGAAAAATTAAAATGTTATGATTTATAAAATATAAAGAAAATTAATGTTTCTATTCATATGTTTCAAATATTTGGCCAATTCATCACATATGCTATATGCAAACAAGTTAAAAATTTGGCTAAAAGACAAACCTAAGAATTTGAGTAGACAAATGATGAATTTGTTTACAAATTAAGATACAAGGATTCAAAAATTATATTAATTAAATTTTCTATATTTAAAATAAAAAGAAATAATTTAGATTTTGTAAAATTGTAACATTTTTTTGTTTCCTAAATCTAAGTAGATCAGTAACTTTAAACTCAATAAAACCACTTACTAAGACTTAAAGCTAAGTTTTCCTCTTCTTTTACCAAGATAATTTAATTCAACTGTGAAATTAAAGTTGGTACACTCTTATTCATCTCTAAAGCTTAACTAAAATTATGCTCCATTCTCTTTAATTCAAACTTATCTCTCTGACTCTCCCAATATTATAAAGCTCAATGTACTGTCATTAATCTACATTTTTCACATATTTGACCTTTCTTATTCAATAATTCTTTTCCAAAGACAAATAATTTTTATTTTTTCCTTTAATTCCAGACATGGTGTATTTGTAATTGAATGCACTGAAATCCAGTTTTTGGAGTATTGTCCTTGTATTTCAATATTTTAGTTGGAAGAATTAAAGTATTCATAAATGTATTTGAATACAATGGCACATAATTCCTATTTGCTGAGTGATTTAGTAAATAATATTGTAGAAGTAAATGTCAACTTTTGTATTCATCATATATCAAAACTTATACCTAAAGCACATTAAATCAGATCAATACTATCCAACCACCTTTAGTTTTATTGGTTTGTTTTTAAATGGTTACTCATCCAGTTGAGTCACTTGAGAGACTTTAATATGATTACTAAACTGCCTTAAGTGGTACATGAACACTTATACTTCCTACTGCTAGATTTGGTCACTTCAAAAAAAAATGTAACTACTGTGAGAAGACTATTTCTACTTTAGAAAAAAATCACTTCTAACCTGCTAGAACATCTAATGGTAAGCCTTTTTATTATTTTTGTTAATATAAAATACATTCTATGCAAGTTCTATAATATAGACAAACTAACTTTCTCCTACTTCTTAAACTATATGTTTTATTATTTCCATTTCTTTGATGTCCTGTAACCTTGAAACATTTTTCAATTTTATTTTACTTCCTTCAGCTTCATCTCTTTTGTGTGATTTACAAATACAGTGTATTAAAAGTTATACTAGGGCTGTTCAAAAAATATGTGGGCTGACGTCATAAAACAAAATGTACTTTATTTAGAAGTTACAGGTCTAAGCCCCCATCAAAGTACTCTCCTCCCCAACGCACACACGGTGTTTCCACTTCTTGAAACAGTCCTGGTACAAATTTTTTGTAATGTCCTCCAGCTCCTTCGTCACATTTACCTTAATCTTGGGAATAGTCTCAAATCTTCTTCCTTTCAAGGGTATTTTGAGTTTGGGGAACAAAAAAAATTGCAAGGAGCAAGGTCAGGTAAGCAGAAGGGTAGGGAAGAACAGTGATCGAGTGTTTGGCCAAAAACTCAAGTTCTGAGGCACATATTTCGCAGCAACGTGGTGCATCTTCAATTTTTCGGTCAAAATCTCGTAACAAGATCCAACTGATATTCCACACTCTTCAGCAAGCTCCCTGACAGTCAGACATCAATTTGCCCACACCAGGGTGTTGATTTTGTCGACGTGTGGGTCGTCAGTTGACGTGGAAGGACGTCCAGGACGCTCATCATCTTCAATGGACTGTCGACCATCCTTAAAACGTTCATACCACTTGAAACATGCCGTACGCTTCATAGCAACATCACCGTAAGCTGTGTTGAGCATAGCAAAAGTTTCAGTCGCAGATTTTCCAAGTTTAACACAAAATTTCACAGCAAGTCGTTGCTCCTTCATTCTGAAATTCGCCATACGAAAAAAATCGCACTTCACTTAAAACAAATCAGCTGATCTGTGCAAACCTAGCGGATTCCCCTGGAACCAACTGGAGCATCGTAATTCAAACAGTCCACATATTTTTTGAAAAGACCTTGTATTACTATGCTGATCAATGCATTTTCATACATAACACACTCCCACTTTCCTCAGAAGTATTTAAATTTTTAATGTGAAATGTGAATGAATATGGCCTTTTACGTGTGTGACAACTGATATGTATAATTAATTATGCACATGTGCCTATACATACAATCTCATACATCAAACAGAAAATACTATTACTTATAAAAAAAAACAAAACTAAATGTAATAAAAAAAAATAAGAGAATGGAAAGAAAAGAGATGTCAAAGAAAGTAAGAGACTAATTTCAGTTTACAGATAAAATGTAAACTTAAACTTGAGTGTTACCTCTATAATACAAACAGTTATACTGAGTATATTGTAATAGAATAATTTTAAATGCATGACAATTACAGTCAACAGAAAAGCTACAGTGGAACAGCATGAATCAGAATTGGATCATTACATTTTCTGGCATTTCCTAGGTAGTGTTAATGCCACCAAAATTCCTTTACTTATAAAAGATGAAATAAAAACTGAATTTTAACAAGGTGAAGAGAAGAAAGACATCAAAAAGATAGTGAGTACTAACCCAAATATTAGTTTACAAATAGATATCATAATGCACAGAGTTGAGTATATTTAATTTAAACTATCTAAATTAAGAAAATCAGGATGTCATATAACAAAATTACACAATATAAATGAGATGGTGCCAGCAGTCATCCATAGAATGGATGTGAATACAATGCTAGGAAATGAAGGTAATGAAAAGAAGCTTGTATGATTTGGCAGAACCCATGTGGTGCTGATGTTAGTCCAAAGGCAAAATCCCTGAACCTTAATTCCTGCCCCTTGTGCACAAAATTTGTCAATATTTGTGGGACATTACCACTATAGCAATGTTCAGTGCAGAGCAAACTGCAATGAATTTGGACATCCACAATCTGAGTAAAATATGCCAATTCAGACTGAGGAATGAATAACCAGTGATTCTTGAGAAATCTAGGCATTGATTAAAATGAGAAAGATCAATAAAAAGACACCAACCTCCTGTCTTACTTAAGCCCAACTACAAATAGGAATAAAACCCCAGAAGAATATGTCCAATCCTCTCACTACTCCCAAAGCAACCAAACTCTTGTAGCAATAGAACTAATTTCTAAATCCTGAGGATCTGCAAAAGATGGAACTCCTACAGGTTGGGTGGGTAATGGTGGTGAAGATGTGAACAGAATGGCTGATCCTGACTATAGGACCTGTAGAGACCATGAATCCACAAGTATGGTTACCATGCATCCAGATATTCTTGGAGTCGAGTCCTTGAATACAATAATCACTGATGTTACTGGTGGTGTTCCAACTGATCAGCAGCAGAACCCTTGAATATACACAGAATCTATTCTGGGTACCAAAATACCAAGGGGTGATCTCAGTGATCGAGACCCTCAAACAGGGGTGGAGCCATGACCCCCTGTAGAAGCTGTCAAAAGCTGAGACACCAAAGACAGAGGGGATGGTGTAGAAGCTGACAATTGAACCAATGTGCATGCTAACAATGGTTCCAACTTGTCATCAATAAAGTTCATGATCCTAAAAGTCTTCCAACAAAGTTTAGCAATACTAATAAAAAAAAAAAAAAAAAAAATTTAGAGTTGTACCACAGGCTTACTGCTATCCTACCTAGGGACACTAATCCCTTTTGAACTGCAAACTCCACCTCAGAACCCTTAATTTCAAGGAACAGATGTATTATTTAATTGGCTGATTTGTTTGGAATTTTATGGCACAAAGCAACTAGGGTATCTATGTCAAACTTCCAGTAAAAAGTTAAAATTAAAGTAAAATTATTGATATTCGTAAAAAGGAATCAAGGTAAAACAAAACAAAGTTTAATTTTTGAATTAAAATCATAAATAGTGATAAATCCAATTTTTATATCTGGTATACAGCAGTAAGAGAGAAACTACAGTTATACAAGTCATAAAGAACTCTCTGTAGCATATATATATAAATATATGCATGTACAAACGACTTGTTTATATATATAAGTGGATTTTCTCGATATCACTGATTATTATTTCTCTGTAGCATAATTTTAATTACTATAACTCATCAGAATAACTAATGGGTAAGTTGAAACCTCAGCATTAGACACCTGAAGTTGGCCTTTCCAGTCCTGGTTTCAAGTTATTTGATGTTACAGCTATTTTATAATTTCATATTGAACTAGTTGTACTTTAATTCTCAAAAATGAATCATAAAAAAATGTCTAATTTATGAATGAAAAACTTAAATAGCATTAAAAAGGTTAATGGTCTATAAAAAACTAAAAATATTTGTTAGGTAGATAGTGTCACCATTGCCAAAGACACTGTCCAACATTATGGATAAACCTTGGGACAAAACATGTTTAAAATGGTGCTGTTGTTAAGAGGCGTAATGATGGCAAGACAGTAAAATGTGGCTGACTGTGACATGAGTGTCACACAGCCAACACAATGAAGCTTCAGTCCCACATAAAAAAAATGACGAGTTAAACTGTGAACAATGCAGTCTAATTTGGACAACGTCCTCTTTCTGATGCTTATAGAAACAAGACAGCCAAAGTCCTTAACAGGATTTTATTTGGAAAAGCTTGTTGTCACATTGCTCACTCCAAGTCAACTACCAACTAGCATAGAACTGAGTTCTGAATACAGGACCATAGTCCATGTTTGGAACAGGCATAGCAGCAATAACACCAGAGCAGACAGCTTTAGCTGCATTATTGGCAAGCTCATTCCTGTGAATACCAATGTGCCCTGATATTTAGAAAAATTGGATAGAAGTAAATGTTAATTAGAAATGGGGAAGTCGGTTTTGAATATCAGTGAGAACAGGGTGAGAATGAACATGAAGTAATTCCAGGGCCAATAGAGAACTAGTGAATCAGTATGAATGGTGCAATTTCAGCACTGTTCAGCTTCTATGTCATACAGAGCAAGAGAAATGGCATACAGTTCTGTAGTGAGCACAGAAACTGTAGAGGGAATTCTGTACACAACAATGAGAGAGCCCACAAAGTCACTGATTTCAAACCATCCATATAAATGGGAAAGGAAAGATGGTTCGAAAGATGTTCATCAAATAAAAGACGATACTTTCAATCAGGAATACCTGCTTTTTCACAGATGACTTAAAGAAAGGTCACATTTGGAGACTGTAATAAGCCACGGTGGGATGAGCTGACCAGCAGATACAATAATGTTATCCAAGGACAGACCCAATTCATCCAATTGCACCTGGATATGAAGACCAAAAGGAGCAATGGCAGATTATCTGTTCTGAAAAATCATGGCTCACCAAGGAAGGAAAACACAATTCCAGGTGGGATGCTGTGGTAAAAATCAAAGTTTTGAAGCATATAGTGAAGACAGTTGCAAATGCCAGAAGTGTAAAGGAGGTTCACAAGACTGTAAACAAGTTCTGGACTGAGGAAGTGCAGAAAGCCCTGGTGCAGAGCCAAAGTCCCTGATGATGAATGTGGTCCAGCATAATCAAGGCACAGGTCCTGGCAGATACTTAAACCAGTGACCCATAATCTAGTTTTGATTGAATAAGAGCATGATATATCTTTAACACAGAACATCAATTTACTCCGCAAAGGATTGAAGAGAGGACACAGAGGATGGTATTATTTGAGTAAGAACATACTTCCATCTGGTGGTGGTAGACTAAATTACATAGTTTCAATAACTGTGGCAGATAAGGTTTAACATCTTTTCATATAACTGAACAGTAAATATTCCTTCATGAACCACAATGTCCATGGACAGAGAGAAAGCTAAATATCTGCTTCAAGAAGCTTTCAAGCCTGAATCTTACTTAATGGCTGAAAGGTCTGGGAGCAGATATTTAGCTTTCTCTCAATACATGGACATCGTGGATCATGAAGAAATATTTACTGCTCATAAAATCATACTCTCAACTGAGGAAAACAGATCAGTTGCAGCTTATCCTAAAGTAGCTCCTGTTTTTTATTATTTTCAAATACTGTTTGGAACAACATTTAATCAGGTGAGTCTGATTTGTTAGAGGAAAATAATATTGAGCTACCTGCTGTGTTCATTATAAGGAATTGAACCACAAATTCCAGCACTAAGTCTGGAAACTTACTATTGTTCCACAGAGAGACCGAGGAGCCAACAGAATAAAATAAACAAATCTAAATTCTCTCCAGAATGTCAAGGATCACCCTCAATTGCAGACTCAGAGTCTCCTGAGGAACACAACTAATAAGATCACTGACAGTCTCAAGTGAATACCACCCCTCCTGATTATTATGCGATAATTTGTATCACAAGTGGAACAGGAGACACGATTTGCCTCACTGTTCTAAATTGGATAACCATTGGAAAAATATTTTTACAAAATAGTAGCACCAGGAAACCCATTAGTGACACTTTGTGATAATATTATTTGAATGAGGAACTTGTATACAATACCAGGATAGAAGGCACACTGAAACAAGTGAAGTATCATGAGAAAAATATTGTCAAGGGCATTTAAGTGGGCATAAAAGACTAAAGCAAGCAAGAAAAAACAGACCAATGCTTAGATGAGCAAAGAAAGAATCACTGTAGTGTGAGAGGAGGTAAGTACAGTCTGGAAATTACATTAAGCTGCTGGTTTAACTCTATCATGATGGGTCATGAGTCAAAGGCCATGTCATTATGTTTGTTGACTTGTATTAAAAATTTTATGGAACTATATTTCATTAATTTGTCAGTAAGTCTGGTATCAAACTATAGATTATAATTCAAATGTAAACATTATATATTAGCTAATTTCTCAATTTAAAAGTAACTTTTAACACTTTAGCAATGGGCTAGCTATAATATACACTAGTTTTATCAACATTTTCACAAAATCTGATTTAGTAAAGATTACAAGTATTTTGTATACAAAAATAAAATTTTTTAATGAAATATTTTTACTAAAGATTTGTTTGTGAATATAGAGTATTTCATTATTAGTCTGAGTGCATTTTATGTTATGATTAAAAAACTAGTCTTCATCCCAAAAATCTCAAATATTTGCATAAACTCTAAAACTTCCTGAATAACATTTGTTTTTAGCAAAATCTTTATATTTTATTTTACACTCTTAACTATGAGGGGTCTGTCACTTGACCAACTTCATAAACATGACAAAAAATCATGAAATAAATGTAAATTATGCTGTTTTTGTGCTATAATGATTACACATTATAACATGAAAATATAAATGTTTAATCTAAATAGGTTAAGTCTCATAACACTATATATGAACATTTATAGTTATTTTTTATTATACTGACCTTTCATTCATGCCTACTTGCATAGCTTGCATTAATGTGGTGCGCGTGCAATCAGGTCACATATCCAGTAATATAAAACTGGCCTTTAGTCTTCTGTCTTGGCTGTGTTTTAATGGACTATTTTCTTGTACATAGCCACATTTCAATTATTATACATGTATATAGATTATTACTATTTAGAAATAACTATTAAACTTATTTGTCTTCAAATATAGAACAATAAATCAAGAATTAAAATAAAAAATCATCTTTTCTTGCTACAACCTTTGTACTTGGTTGCTACTGAACACAGATTGCTAAGCCTTTTAAGATTTTGCAGAGTACATCAAAATTTGTTGTTAGGTTTTACATACACAAACAGTTGAACAAACAAAAAATCATATAACTACATCGATACCACAGAATTCCATTGCAATTTATTAACCTTAGTACCTAAGATTTATTTAGATTTTAAAAAAATGTGAAACTTCAAGCAGACTAAAGGCAAAATTTACCTCAATGAAATCATAGATTGAATGTTGTAGCATTTTAAAAGATTAAAATGGCAGAGAAAACTACTCTGGGGACATTTTAAGCTGTTGATTAGTTATTCAATGTAATATGTTAAAATAAGTGTATATAAGGGGCCATTCCCAAAAATGGAAAGTTAAACAGGGCCATGTATAATTCAGTACATAAGCCATATCTCAGCAAAATAAAAAGATACAAGGTTCTAATTTTGTATTCTAGCTTGATAATATTAGTAATTCGAGTTCCTAATTTGTGCAGAACTACAGACTTAGTATTATGTCGTCATAAATAATTTTAAACAGCACTGAATTCAACATACCACATAACTCACTAAGAATCTATATTTAAATGTGTTCTTTTAACATTTACTTTTAAATTTAGAAATTAACTGATATATAATATTAAAGTTTGAATTATAATCAACAAACATGATGACATGGTCTTTCAACAATGACCCACCGTGTAAAAGTTAAAAGAGCACACCTGAATACCGATTTTCTTTTCTGTCATGTGGTATTTTGAAATGCAGGACTATTTGAAACTAAATGCTTGTGATGTCAAAATACAAACTCTATAGTTTCATACAAATTAACAACTTATATTATCAGTACTGAGAAGCTAGAATATAAAATAAGAACCTCGTATCTTTTCTATTTGTTGAGATATGGCTTAAGAACCGAATCAAAAACAGCAGCCCCCCCTCAACCTTTTATCATTTTTAGAAACTGTCCTACACACATACTTAAATATATGACTAAAATAACCAATCAAAAGCTCACAATGTCCCCTTAATCACTTTTGCAACCATTTTAAAGTGCTAGGAAACCACCGTGTTCTTGTGAACCACGTTTTCAAGCAGGTAGGTTGTTTCTTTAGTTAAATGAAATTACATTTTTTAGACAAAATACAGATTAGGTATCAAGTTTGATAAATTATAGTAGAATTATATGGCACTGATATAGTTATTTAGGAATTTTTACTTACTTCAAAAGAATATATAAAACCTAAAAAAATTATTTTAGTCCTTAAACTTATTTCTTAATAGTAATAATTTATATACAATGTTTAATAACGTAAATGTGCTGTATTTTACCAAATACTAGTCCATTAAAACACAGCCAAGACAGGTAACTTTATAAAGACTAAAGATCAATTTTATATAACTAGATTTGGTAATATGAGTGCACATGCACCACATCATTGCAAATTCTGTAATGTTAGCTTTGCACAACTGGAAAGTCAATATAACAAAAGTGATAAATTTATATCAATGTATAACATTATGACATTTTGGCTATATAGATCAAACATTTGAGTTTTTGTTTATAATATATGTAGTTATTCTAGAATGATGAAGCATAATTTATATTTCCTAATTTTTTATGGAAGTTAAAAGGTCAGTCAAAATTAGATTCAATACAGTAAGGTAAGAAAATAACAAAAAAATATACTAAAAACAAACTTTTTAAATGTATTTAGGAGGTTTCAGAAATTACATAAATAATACTTGAGATTTTTAGGATGAAAAATATTATGAAAATCGCTTTACACTCAGACTAGTAACAAAACAGACTTGATGTTTTTACAAATAAATCTTTAATAAGAATACTTCATTAAAATACTTATTTTTTTGCACAAAAAACTTCCAATCTTTACTAAAAGTCTACCAAATGTTGTGAAAGTGCATATACTGTGTCAAAAGTTATAGTACAGAAACTACATTTGTGTACAATATACCTAGCTCATAATGAAAGGGTTAATGTATTTGAGACTAACCTAAATCTCCAAAGCTAATTGAACCTTGTGAGATATTACTGGGATTGATTATGGCCTAAAATTGATTGATTGATTGATTTTGTGTTTTATGGCACAAAGCAACGAGGCTATCTGCGCCAAACAACCGGTAAAAATGTAGTAAAAGACATAAATGGAAATGAAGGTAAAACAAAAAAAAAGTATAAAACCAGTGTAGACACATAGTCTACAAGGTTAAGATAGAAGGCAAAGTGTAAAAAGTTGTAAGGTAGGTATTCTATCAAAAAGGTATAATCATAACCTGCCAGGAAGACTAACAGGCAGGTACAAGACCCACTGTCAGTCACCTGAAGTTGGTCTTTCCAGTCCTGGTTCTGGGTTATGTGTCATAGCAACTAGTATCAAAATGTAAAAGAACAGAAGTATTAAAAAACACACAGCAAAAGCGCAACAATGAGTAACCAAATGTTCAGTAAAAAGAGAAAAGTCACGTAAATGGAGTAAAATTTGTAAAGGAAAATGAAGGTAAACACAAAACAGCAATTAAAACAGAAAATGGTGTAAAAACCAACGGTGACACCCAGTCTTCAAAGTTATAAACTATTTACTCTAGCATAATAATAATGATCATAACCCGCCAGGAAGACTAACGAACAAGTCCAAGAACCACCGTCAGTCACCTGAAGTTGGCCTCTCCAGTCCTGGTTCTGGGTTATGTGTCATAGTAGCTATTATCAAAATGTAATGGAATAAAAGTTTAAAAAGACACTCAGCAAAATCATAATAAAGAGTAGCTAAATGTCCAGTAAAAAGATAAAAGTCAAGTAAATGGAGTAAAATGTGTAAAGGTAATTGAAAATAAAAACAAAATGGCAATTAAAACAGGAAATGGTGCAAAACCCATGACGACATCCAGTCAACAAAGTTGTAAAGGACAACCTGTAGCAGAATGGGAATGATCATAACCCGCCAGGAAGACTAACAGGTAGTATATAAACCACCGTCAGCCACCTGAAGTTGGTCTTTCCGTCCTGGTTCCGGGTTATGAGTCAATATGGCCAGTACAAAAAGGTTGTAAAAGTACGAAATGATAAGCAGCGAAAGTATAACAGTAACTCGCCAGGAAGACTAACGAGTAGTTCAAACAGACAGTTCAAACAGAAGCGTTAGTCACCTGAAGTTGGCCTTTCCAGTCCTGGTGTCGAGTTATTTAATGTTCTGGCCATTGTTTAATGTCGCATTGAATGAGAGAGAATAAAACTTTAAAAAGGAGCCACACTTAAAAAGGTGTAATAAATAAATATACCACACTTAAATAAGATTAAAAAGATTAATGGCCATTAAAAAATTAAAAACGTTATTAAGGTGGACATAGTCACAATCACCAATAACTCTGTCCAATGTTACAGACTGACGCTGGGAAAAAATATGTTTAAAGTATTGCCGTCGTTGAGGATTGTAACGATGGCAAGAAAGTAAAACATGGCTGATAGTGATTTGAGTGTTACACAAACTACACATTGGTGCATCAGTTCCAGATAAAAGAAAATGATGAGTTAAAAAACTGTGACCAATGCGTAGCCTAGTGAGAACAACTTCTTCCCTCCGAACTTTACGAAAGCTAGATGGCCAAACTCCAATTTTGGGTTTAATTTGAAAAAGTTTATTGTCGCGTTGTTCACTCCAAGTGGACTGCCAACTGGCACGGAGCCGAGCTTTGAAGACAACACCATAGTCCATGTACGGAATAGGCATAGGGGTGATGGAGCTGAGGCATACATATTTAGCTGCCATGTCTGCAAGCTCGTTCCCATGAATACCAACATGGCCTGGTATCCAGAAAAACTGAATTGAAGTAGCTGCTAATGAGAAATGGGCCAGTCGGTTTCGAATATCTGCTAGAATAGGATGTGAGCTAATGTGAAGTGATTCCAAGGCAAGAATAGAACTAAGCGAGTCAGTATAAATAGTGCAGTTGGAGTACTGCTCAGCTGCAATATGATCAAGGGCAAGAGATATTGCATACAGTTCAGCAGTGAACACAGAAGCTGTAGAGGGGATTCTGTGTGCAACTACTGACCCACAGCAAACCATAGCAGAGCCCACTGAATTTCCTGATTTGGAACCATCTGTATAAATGGGAACTGAATGATTGTTTGAAAGATATTCATTCAATAAAAGACGGTACTTCCAGTCTGGAGTATCCGCCTTTTTTAGGTGATTGAAAGAAAGGTCACACTTGGGGGCTGTAATAAGCCATGGTGGGATGCGTCGACATGTGGAATCTGCTATATTATCCAAGGACAGACCCAATTCATCCAATTGCGCCCGGATGCGAAGGCCAAACGGAGCAATGACAGATCGTCTGTTCTGAAAAAGTACTGCCCACCGAGGAAGGAAAACACATTCCCAGGTGGGATGCTTTGGTAAGGAACGAAGTTTCAAAGTATATTGTAAAGACAGTTGCAAACGGCGAAGGTGTAGAGGAGGTTCATGAGATTCAATGTATATGCTTTGAACTGGAGAGGTACGGAAAGCTCCGGTGCAGAGTCGAAGACCTTGGTGATGAATGGGGTCCAGTATCTTTAAGGCCGAGGGTCTGGCAGAGCCATAGACCATTGATCCATAGTCAAGTTTCGATCTAATAAGAGCACGATATATCTTTAACATTGAACGGCGATCTGCCCCCCAACTGGTAGAAGAGAGGACACGAAGGATGTTCAGTGTTCTTGTGCATTTGACCCGAAGCTGCTTTAAGTGTGGTATAAAGGTCAATTTACGATCAAAGATAAGCCCCAAGAACTTTGTCTCTGGGACCACTGGCAGCAAAACTTCACCGATATGAAGTTCAGGATCAGGGTGAATACCTCGTCGGCGGCAAAAGTGCATGCATACAGTTTTGGAAAGAGAGAAATTAAAGCCATTCGCAAGAGTCCATTTCTGTACACAATTGAGGGCAGTTTGTAGTTGCCGCTCAATATATCTCATGTTTGATGACTGACATGAGATGTGAAAGTCGTCAACATATAGCCCATTCATAACGGTGAGAGGGAGTTGTTCAGTGATGGCATTTATCTTTATACTGAAAAGTGTGACACTCAATATACAGCCTTGAGGGACTCCAAGTTCCTGTACAAAAGAACGTGAAAGTGCCGAACCTACACGAACTTGGAATCTCCTGTCCAATAAAAAATTTTTAATAAACATGGGTAGATGGCCACGTAACCCATATGTATGGAGGTCTCGCAAAACGCCATACCTCCATGTTGTGTCGTAAGCCTTCTCTATGTCAAAGAATATCGATACAAGGTGTTGGCAGTTGAGAAAGGCCTCTCTGATAGATGTTTCAAGACGAATTAGGTGGTCTATGGTGGAGTGCTGTCGACGGAACCCACACTGGGTGGGTGAGAGGAGGTTGTTTCATTCAAGGAACCAAACAAGACGAGCATTAACCATCCTTTCTAAGGTCTTACAGAGACAGCTCGTCAGAGCAATTGGACGATAGTTTGAAGGAATCTTTGGATCTTTCCCTGGCTTAGAGAAAGGTAAAATAATAGCCTGGCGCCAGGCATCAGGAAAAACATTCTCCTGCCAAATCCGGTTGAAGATAGTCAGAAGGACATCAAGAGAATCAGGAGAGAGATGGTGTAGCATGTCATAATGAATATCATCAGGTCCAACAGATGTACTGGCAGACCGATGAAGGGACATTTTTAGTTCCACCAGGGTAAAGGGACTATTATAGTCAAAGAAACAGTCAGTTTGAAAAGACAGAGGTGATCGCTCTGCCCGAGTCTTGATGGCCAGGAAGGTGGAGGAACAAGCAGAAGTGCTAGATACCCGGCAAAAGCTTTCACCTAGAGTGTTAGCGATGTTTCGGACATCAGTCACCTCCTGACCATCAGAGAGTAAGATCGAGAGGGGAACAGAAGTGTAGTGCCCATTAACCTTTGGAATCTTGTCCCATACGATCTTGGAACTGGTGGTAGAAGATATGCTGGTTGTGAACTTAATCCAAGATTCCTTCTGGCTTTGACGTCTTACCCACCTAGCATGTGCTCGGGCCCGCTGGAAAGCAACCCGATTTGAAAGTGTGGGATATCTGCGAAAAGTGTCCCAGGCCCGTTTTTGAGCCTTCCGTGCTAAGTTGCAAGCAGAATTCCACCATGGACGAGGATATCGTGGGAAACGTGTCGAGGTTTTAGGAATACACTGAGCAGCTGCATGTATAATACAATCAGTTACCGCTGCAACACAGTTGTCTATTGATGGCTGATTTACGAAGACAGGATCAAGTTCTGCGAGAGCAGTGAAAGTGGACCAGTCTGCCTGATCCAGCTTCCACCGGGGCACACGGGTAGGGTGGCATCGACCACGGCCAGTCTCTCTCAAAATGATCGGAAAATGATCACTGCCTAGTGGATTACTGTCAACCCTCCATGAAAAATGGGAGAATAATGAAGGGGAGCAAACTGAGAGATCAATGGCAGTGAATGACTGACTTGGTGCATGAAAGTAAGTGGAAGAACCAGTATTGAAAAGAGAAAGATCGTGATCAGAGAGCATCTGCTCTACAGATCGACCCCTCCCATCAATAACAGCACTTCCCCAGAGGGGATGGTGTCCATTAAAATCCCCCAGGATTAGAAATGGAGATGGTAACTGTTCAACGAGAGCATCCAGGTCTGATTGATCATATGTCTCTCCAGGGGACAGGTACAGAGAACAAACAGTGATGGTACGACCCAAGGAAATACGGATGGCTACAGCCTCCAAGGGTATATTGAGTGACAAAGACAGGGTGGGCACATGTTGATCAACCAAAAGTGCCACCCCTCCATGTACTCGACCATCACACAACTTGTCATTTCTGTACAGAGAAAACTGCCGAATGGAGACTGTATCAGCAGATTTGAGAAATGTTTCTTGTAGAGAAAGACAAACAGGATGGTAGGAAGCAATCAGCGTTTTGACGTCATCCAGATTAGAACGTAAACCTCGACAGTTCCATTGTATCAAGGTGGCCATTTTTAAGGACGAGCAGGTGAAGTGGTTGGAGAACCCTTCGATTTACGACCTCGTCTTTTGTCTTTACTGTCTTTCTTCAGAGGAGGTCTATCAACCTCCATGGATCCTGCTCTGGGTCGAGTGGGCAGGTTTTTGTTATTGGAAGAGGAATCAAGTGACTGAGGACGCGAACGAATAATTGTTTTGTTTATTGTGGTGGGAGAAAATGATGTATCAGAAGAAATGCCTGTATTTGAAACTGAAGGACATGGATCTTGAGGTTTGTTGGAAGTTGTGGGAGGAACAGAGATGGGTGTGGAAGTCGATTCATCTACTGTTTTAACCACGGAGGTCAAAAGGCTTTTCATTTGTTTTGAAAACGATTCTTTTGGAGGCACAGAGAGATCTGTCTGCACTTCCACTGTAGTTGTGGAATGGAGTGCAGCAGCATATGTCCGAGATGGGATTGTGGACATCAATTTCCGAGCCTCAGGATAACTAATGTTATGTGTCGTTTTCAAACGCTGCACCTCTTTTTCCTCCAACCATTTTGGACAAGAATGAAAGTAAGAGGGGTGAGAACCATTGCAGTTGTCGCAATGTGGGTTTATTTCACAATCATAGGCATCGTGGTCCTTGCCTCCACAACGAGCACATGTCAGGGAACCACGACAAGATGTCTTTGAGTGGCCGAATCTCTGACATTGAAAACATCGAAGAGGGTTTGGAATGTATGGCCGAACCCTGCAAATGAGATAACCTGCTTTGATGGTGGCGGGTGCTCGTGGTGAAGTGAACGTTAAAACAAGGGTATTTGTTGGCAGTGTAACTCCATCTTTGCGAGTGGAGATGCGCCTCACTTCAGAAACTCCTTGAGTGGAAAGACCGGCGAGAATCTCCGATTCAGGAACATTCTTCAAATCCCTTTCAACGATAACTCCTCGTGAAGTATTCAAAGTAGCATGGGGTGTAACCTCAATAGGTATATCGCCAATTACCTTTGATTTCAAGAGGAGTTCACTGTGTTGGGATGTGGATGTTTCAACCAGTATGTCACCAGATCGAAGCTTCTTTACTGACTTTGGAGAGCCAGCAAGTCCTTCTAGCCCCTTTTGAATAAAAAAAGGGGACATTTGCCCTAAAGGTTTTTCTGAAAGAGAATGCAATATCAGAAAATGAGGTACGTGTGTTACCGATGTTGGAGATTGCTGTTCTGTGTATTCAAGACGTGGTCGCTTACCCATTGACTGTTTTTTTACAATTTTACTTAAATTTTTTGAAGGATCCATAGGAAAGAGAGAAGTTTCGGTACTCACTGACCCCACCCACCATGGAGCCCTACAAGGGGACGCACTACAAAGTCATGCAAGGACAATGCAGCAACGCCAGGGTTTCGTGAGCACTATACCCAAACACCAGCATCAGGCACAATGTCCACAACACCCGTTGAGAACTTCCAACACTGGTACTTGGTTGGCTCTAGCCCAGGTGGACCAGCCGATTGACCCAAGGGGGGCCACCCATCTACAGGAATTCGAGGCCAAAGTGATGTGTTAGGGTTGGACCCCTCAACCACCAGGATCCTCTCCTCCCCTTCACGGGTCGCCACGCACGGCAAACACGTGGGTGGATGTTTAGATCCCAGAGAAGGTAACCAGACAGAACAGAAACTTCCCTGGGAGGTCCCCTCACCACGTACAGGAATCCACTCCGAGGGGTGGCCTAAAATATTCTTAATAGTAAGAGTATCCAGCTGATGAAATATGTTCTCCATAAATAGAAATATAAGACACATATTTCATTAGCTATACTGATTATCAAGTTGATTTTAATTTTTCTCCAAGTACACAATTTCCTGTGATCTGAAGTTAAAATTAATTATTTTGAAACTGGTGATTGCTAGCTCAGATAACAACTGTGTAACAATGTGTGAATACTTAAAACAATTAATGATAGATGGAGGACAATAATCAGCAGAAGAGGACAAATTTTATACAGAATTATTCTATCATATAGATAATTACCATTGGTGAATGAAACACAATTCTTGCTCCCAACTTTCCTATGCTTGGCTGGGCTGCTACCAAATGTTGGTTCAATATTACTATTTACTTCACAATCACTGAAAGAGAAGGTGAAAATTAGTAATAGAAGGATTACTTGTATATTTTTAAAATGACAATTTTGCAAAACTGTACATTCTAGTAAAATTCACTTAAAATTCTTAAGGGTTTTCTAATACATTTACAATGTTATTACTGAGAAGCTGCAATGCTCAACAATTACTTTTCACAATGGGTGGTATAAGTGACTCGCAGCTTTGGCTCTGAGTGAAACCAAGAGTACAACCAACACAATTAACCACCTTAAAGTCCATGAAATAATTTATTCTAATAGATTAACTTTAACTTTTCCCATCACTGGTGATAGCTACTTTTACTTGTACAGTATAAAAACAAAGCATGTCTTTCAACATTAATTCAACACTCTGTCATCAAACGATTGCAAGTATAATTTTAATTTTAAACAATCATTGGATAATTATTCTATTAAAACCATTTTTGGACTTTTTTTTCTAGTATAAAATATACAACTTTTATATGGTCTTTATATAAAGACCAATGTAAAATCTGATATTTTGTTAAGTGTTTTGATAAATGAGGAATAACATCCAATGACTAGATAAGCTTCAGTGCAAATTGTGTTCTATGACATTTGAAAAGAGTGCAAGAGCGAAGTGACCAAATAATAGAAATATTTTTTTTAAATAATATGCAAGCTCACTAGACCTAAAGGGCACTTTTAGTGAAAGATATTTGCTTGTCATGGATTTCACTTAAGTACAGTGTGCTTGTAAAATAAGTATTTGTAAGAATATCAAGTAACTTTTAGGCAATAATTAAACTAAAAGTAAAATGTGAGGGGGAAGCTATTTAGTCTTCATAAAATATCTTAAATTTCAATAGGAAAATTGACTAAAACAAGATTAGTTACTCTTATAGATAATACAACATAAAAGGGCATTATGAAACATTAATATTTTCCAATACTGAAATGTAATCCTGATAGGAACTTACCTCTTCTTACATAACAAGGTTTTCTTGACTTGTGCTGTTATCTAAATGCACCAGGAATGGAAAGGATGGAAGAACATTGTGAGAAGTATCTACTGAAAATACTTTTTTACTGTAGAAAAACATTAACCTCAGGATATACCTTACCTCTCTCCTCACATAATAGCTAGAATCTCACATTGAAACAATGGTGGGATTAGTACAACAGTTACCTAGATAAGAACTTTTCAGAAGGTGCTTAAAAAGAACCCATGGAGTATAATACCTTAATGTATTGGAGTCACACTCGTGTAAAATTGCACCCTATATGTACCAGGTATACCTTTCACCTATTGTAAAAATACATATCTAATCTACAAATAGATGCACCAGATAGTATAGTGTAGCTAGGGTGCAGATTGTATTTGGTGCATCAACTGCAATATAGTCAAGCAGCATTAAGTATTTTTCTTCTGATACGTGGTAAGAAAAACGTCCCAACCATTTTCACCTCAAACCTAGGAATCAGAGGGGGAATAAAACTTCCATTTTGAAAAATGAGTCAAAGTATATATGCAGACCCAGTACACAACCGAAATCAGGCATCCCAAAAACCTGACAACTTGGTGGCAAGAGTAATGGGGAAAGCAAACATGGCAGGTCAACTTCAATCAATAATATGGAGCGATTGGAAATTTTCGTTTCAGTCCATATTAAAAGGAAGGGGGACACCCAACAACATTTGTGAGGACTTGTGTCACCAGGGTCTATGTCAATCCAACACCAGTTATCACAGGAACTTACATCCACAGCAGTGATAGAATAAAGGAATTCCAGCCAAAGTAATGAACTGTATGTGGTAGATTTCTCCAATCCAAAACCAGGCAGTATCAGGAAATTTTATCCTGTCCATGGTAGAGGAAAAGTACTCAAGATCTACACTAACAGAAAATTATGGTTCTACTCTCAACTAGGTGGAAACAATCCTACACAGAAGGAAGTCTCCATGGTCAACCAGCCCAGAGGATAAGAGCAGGTAAGTGGTAAGGCCTCCCATACTTCACTAGGAGAGAAAGGGGGAAGAATGTAATAGGGAGTTTCAGAGAATGCTACAACATAAGACAGTGCAATGGATGTTACACAAATTCTATTTTAAAAAAGCAGACTGTTCCAGGTTTATTCAACTAGGATCAGAAGAATGGACAATGATCCTGAAAATGTTTTACTCATGATAACCTGGAATTTCTGTGGTCTTTTATTTGTGACTTATTTATGAAGCAAGATACTGCAAGGCAAACTCAAGTGTTCTTGTGGAACACTACAACTTTTCTGTGAGTGTTGTAGGCCTATATGATTCTATGGTGCTAATTTATGCTGAAATATATTTGGACAGGCACCAAGTACTCGCCACAGGTATTTAAACCCAGTTTCTAGCATTGTAAATTCACGGACATAACCATATGTCTGTGGAGGTATTAAGGTTGATCAAGAAAATAAAATATTTTTATCTTTTAGTATTTTAACATGAGGAATAGTTTTCCACAAGATGTGGTGTGCATGGCAATTTGAGCCCCTTTAGGTTTTTATTTTAGGCTGACTTAGGCTCTTTATTAAATAACTCTGGTGAGCCATAAGGTCTCGTATCACTTAATCTTCTTTTATACTCTCATATTTTTTCCCCATGTATACAACATGGAACATTTATTCACATTCTAAAAGTTTTTATGATGCAGGCTTCATACTCTTTATCAACACAGGTACTGTAATCAATGTGATGTAAGATACACTAAGCATCAATTCAAATGTTGGGCACAGAAAAAAACATGAAATGCTAATAAATAACTACAACTAAATATCTTAAGTAATTAATTCTAATATATATTTAAAGCTATAAATCAATAATTTGCACAAGGCTACAACTTCAAAATGAAAAAGGTATGCTCATAACACTAACAGTTATAGAATTTTTATGTTTGCATGACATAACTTCAGTCTTACCAAGTTTCGTCTTATGCTAAGTCTATTCACATGAAAATGTTCACAGTTGTACAACTTTACAATTAACACTCGATAAAATGTATACGTCATTTACTTCTTACCTTATGTTTTGTCAACGTATCACTTTTTCATAACATAGTACCTTTACTTTTTGAAAGCTGTGACATACTGTCCATACTAGAGAGTTGTAGCTTTAAGTTTAAAAATACAGTTCTATAGCTGTGACATAGTAATTATAATATTCTTATAGATATATATTATTAACACTACATCACTGTTTGTGATGACGAATCTGTAATATAACGAAAAACTAACTTGAACGTTAAAACTAAAACAGGTGAAAATGAAAGTAGGTTAAAGACTACAACCTAGATTCAAAATGAACAAAAGTACCTCAGACTGAGAAATCTCTTCCTCACATTTGTCTGACCTGGAGTTTTTTCTTCATTTCTAGATCTGGATTTAAAACTGGATAACATCAGTGACATCGAAAGTTTTGATTAGGCTTAACTCCCAGGTAGTTCCGTATACAAGCCCAACTAATTACGATTGACATTACTAAACCTTTGTAACAGAAAACCAGCTTTCTCAGGCTTCGTTCACAACCATGCTGAACTTGTTCACTAACAAAGATGATGGTAATATTCGCAAATGACCACCACCAACAATTTTTTATAATTTGTCTAATGATAATGTGAAAACGTTGAAAATTTCAATATGAATATTACCATTTTCTTTTGTAATTATATGTATGAATTTTAAGTTTCTTAAACCAATATTAAAAAAATTGATAGCTATCAAACTGAAATAAGAAACATTAGTTGTGAAAAACAAAAATCTACAAATGTATTGATTAATTGACTATAATTACGGCCCGGCATGGCAAGGTGGGCTAAGGCGTTTGGCTCGTAATATGAGGGTCGTAGGTTCGAATCCCCGTCACACGAAACACGCTCGCCCTTTCAGCCGTGGGAGCATTATAATGTAACGGCCGTTAGTAAAAGAGTTGGTGGCAGATAGTGATGACTAGCTGCCTTCCCTCTAGTCTTGGCCTGGCATGGCCAAGCGCGTAAGGCGTGTGACTCGTAATCCGAGGGTCGCGGGTTCGCGTCGCGCTAAACATGCTCGCCCTCCCAGGCGTGGGGGTGTATTATGTTACGATCAATCCCACTATTCGTTGGTAAAAGAGCAGCCCAAGAGTTGGCGGTGGGTGGAGATGACTAGCTGCCTTCCCTCTAGTCTTACACTACTAAATTAGGGACGGCTAGCACAGATAGCCCTCGAGTAGCTTTGTGCGAAATTCCAAAACAAACAAACAAACCCTCTAGTCTTACACTGCTAAATTAGGGACCGCTAGCGCAGATAGCCTTTGAGTAGCTTTGCGCGAAATTAACAAAAAACAAACAGACTGTTTGTTGTTAAATGCAAAGCTACACAATAGGTTACCTATGTTTTGCCCAAAACGGGTAACGAAACCGAATATTTAGGCCTAAAAGCCTTCGGACTTACGGCTGTGCTAAAAAGTGCAATCTACAGATTGTAGTAAGACTAAAGAAAACTGTTTAAGAATTTTATGTTGTGAAATATTATTGGATTTTGTTTATTTAAGCTCGATGTTGCGCAACAAGCTAACCGCACTGTGCCAACGGCAGAGGTCCCTAAATTTTAGTGTTAAAAGCCCTAAAGCTTTATTTTGGTAGAGTGCGAAACGTGTTTGGTACTAATTGCGTATCATGATAAAAAGATATTCAAGATAATATGGTTTTCAATAGGTAAACTCGACTTCCAGTAGCGAACAGGGCACAGGTAGTCCATTGTGTAGCTTTGTGCTAAAACACAACAAATTAAACTGAACAAACCAGATCATCGTGGTGAAGTTTGGTATCAGAATCCAAATAGGATATTTTTAGCTTATATCTGAACATATTTAAGATTTTACTAATATATCAGTAGCACCAGCAAAAACAAATTGAATAATGTTATTTCCAAACAATTAAAATATCGAAGTACAACATATTTTAAAACTAACTATATAAGGTTAAGTTACTGAAAACATACAAAAGCTAAAACATAAATATTAAAATCGCTTGACGTTTCCAGTGTACATTTTTCCTGTGTGATGGGCCTGGCATGGCCGAGCGCGTTAAGGCGTGCGCTCGTAATCCGAGGGTCGCGGGTTCGCGCCCGCTTCGCGCAAAACATGCTCGCCCTCCCAGCCGTGGGGGTGTATTATGTGACGGTCAATCCCACTATTCGTTGGTAAAAGAGTAGCCCAAGAGTTGGCGGTGGGTGGTGATGACTAGCTGCCTTCCCTCTAGTCTTACACTGCAAAATTAGGGACGGCTAGCACAGATAGCCCTCGAGTAGCTTTGTGCGAAATTCCAAAACAAACAAACAAACCTGTGTGATGATATCAACATATATTACCCCTTTATAACTGGTGGAGTGCATATTTTTATTGAGATGTATTTCAGGAAGTTTTAGGGAAACTAAAATGATGAAACCTTAGAGCTACA
Source organism: Carcinoscorpius rotundicauda (assembly GCA_011833715.1). NCBI lineage: Eukaryota > Metazoa > Arthropoda > Merostomata > Xiphosura > Limulidae > Carcinoscorpius > Carcinoscorpius rotundicauda. The sequence goes on from CM022398.1 coordinate 35,363,183, forward strand.
CCAAATAAATTCAGTAGTTAACGAGAGGTAAGCTCAAGATATCAAATAGCAAATATCAATTATTGTGGATAACATAACTTTTTTTGAGTAACTATGACATAAAGTGCATAATACCATATCAAATAACAGTTTGTACACTTTGACCACCACCAGAATACATAAAGTTAATAACTTGTTTTGTTATTACTATTCGAGAGCAAGACAATTAAGCTTTTACTTAAAAATCCACTTCTTGACACTCAGAGAAAGTTAAAAGTTAAATAATAACTCAGATAAGTGCCTCACTGTGTCTGAAAAAGGAATTAAGAAAGCCAACATAAGTTTAAAATTTCTACTTTTTATCTAAAAGTGTAGTGTAAAATATATATCTCCGTAATGCATTTTTGTTGGAAGTTAATATTTAATAAAGTGCTTCTATCTGTGAGCCATCAAACTCTTATGTTTTTATATCCAAGCATCGGGAAATAAACTATCTCTGATTGAATTCAGTTAAACTAAATATTTTCAACTAAATTTCTCATGAATCAATTGTTTGTTTGTTTTGAAATTTCGCACAAAGCTACTCGAGGGCTATCTGTGCTAGCCGTCCCTAATTTAGCAGTGTAAGAATAGAGGGAAGGCAGCTAGTCATCACTACCCACCGCCAACTCTTGGGCTACTCTTTTACCAACGAATAGTGGGATTGACCGTAACATTATACACCCTCCACGGCTGGGAGGGCGAGCATGTTTAGTGCGACGCGAACCCGCGACCCTCGGATTACGAGCGCACGCCTTAACGCGCTCGGCCATGCCAGGCCTTATGAATCAAGATTAATTTTCTGTGCTATTAATATAGTATATATATATATATCAATAAACACTCGAGCAAAATGAGCTTCTTAACTGCATATACTGACAGAAAAAATATATATACACAGTGATTATTTGAGTTCAGGGTGAAATTACAGCAATACCTATCTTGCTAACAATTGCTACTTACTAACAGAGTAACCAGTTAGACACAACTGCCAGCCCTGGCACCAACATCATTAATGTCCAGGATATTTTCAGTGAATGAGGAGACCGTAACTTGAACAGCAGACAAACCATTAATACTAAACAGGTCCTAAGAGTTATTAAAATGGGCGCCAAGAACAGACCTGCAAATCCAATCACTATCATCATAATGTTAAACATGAAGCAAATTATGATCCTCAAGCATCATTGCCAGGAGGTTGTGGTAAAATTGACTGAAGCCTTGGTCCCAAATAATCAGAAGAAGGATCAGTTACACTGAAATAAAACCACACTTTTCCAGATAGTATAAGAGGTCTGTCAGCTACATTTAAAGTTGCGTCAGGCTAGAAATGTTTTGATTCAGAACCACAACATTATCTATCAGTGACGTAGCTAATTGACAGTCATCTACCACTTTAAAGGGTATGTTGAAGGGGTTGAGATGAGGGAATTGGATTCCATTTTTAGCTTTAAGTAAGTATATATTTTGTTCATGTTTATCTCATTTATTCTAAACTCAGAGATACAACTACATTTATTTTTGAAAACATAGATGCTCTTTCTTTTTTCTTTGGGTATATGGATATGTATGTTTTATTTTTAAGGGTATTTCGTTCTTTTTTTTCTGTTAAGCAGTATGCTTGATTTGAAATGACTTTAAAAGGGTTCATATTAATGTTGCTTTCTCTTGTTCTTGCCTTCAACTGCTCAGCGGTCAACAGGCTTAATAGTGCTAACTAGTGGGATTTATTACCAATGGTAGCACAATGCATATAATCCATTGTGTAGCACTGTGCTTGATAACAAACACTTTGTGCCTCTGTTTGTCTACTTTATATGTAACACCCTTTCATTTAAGATCAGAAAAGGGAAAGTGAGTTATATAAACATATTACGATTTCTACTTTCTTATATCAATATAATATATCCTAAATGCAGTTTCAGTGAATTTCATGGTCAAGAAAGTATTATATTGATGTTCCTTGGAATTCTTTTGAGATCACGTCTGTCTGTCCAAGGTGCCATGAGTTTAATGCTACACATTACTCAAAAAAAGTTGACAATCCAGTAATTCAGGTGATAAGCTAGAGATTACAGCATCCTCTATACATAAATCACAATGACCAGTAATTTGAATAGCGTTATTTGATCTGGATAAATCTGGCATTACTTGTAAAACGAGGAACTTTGAGTTTTGATAGCCTAGTAAGTAATTTTGGTCTGATAACTTGAAGATAACTAACATATTAGAAACACTGTCCTATGTCTATTAAGCAAGATATCACCGTGTTTACTTGTATTTTATATTGTGTATAGTTTTTATTTCAATAATTTAGTTACTCTAATGATCATCACTATTTCACATTGAATATCTTGTACAAATTCGTGTTATTACGCAGACCTCTTCTACTGCTTTAAGTTAACTCAGTCTTGCATTAGTAAACAACAAGGGTAAAAAGGTGAATTTAGTTTACTGACATTCTGAGAAAGCTTTTCACAAAATGCTGCAAAAACTATTAGTATAAAAATTACCTTAGTCATAGTAGAAGACATGTTTTGTGTGGGTTAGAGTAAACAAAATATTCTTATTAATTACTTACATTAATAAGGATTAGCTGAATAATCAGTTACGTTTTCTGGTAACATAAAAACAGTTTTATCTGGTTGACTGTAATGAGGATTTTTAAATTTATTTTACAGGGAGACTAAAATTGGTTAATTAATTGAACAAATATATGGCAATTAGTTTTTAAATATAATGAAATAATTGTTTGTTTGTTGTTTATTTTATTTTGCGCAAAGCTACACGAGGGCTATCTGCGATAGCCGTCCTTAATTTAGCAGTGTAATACTAGAGGGAAGGCAGCTAGTCATCACCATCCACTGTCAACTCTTAGGCTACTTTTTTGCCAACGAATAGTGGGATTAACCTCACATTAAAACGTACCCACGGCCGAAAGAGCAAGCATGTTTGATGCAACGGGAATTCGAACTCACGACCCTCGGATTACGAGTCGAACGCCTTAACCACGTGGCCATGCCGGGCCAGCCTCATTCGCATTCTGTAAAACTGCATGGTATGTCTCTTGAACACCGAATTAAAATAATCAGGTATGTCGGTATATGGCGTCCACAGTTGTCTAGAAATCTCTGTAAACTGTAAATATTTTTGAAAACGGCAATCTGAAACAATTGTAAAAGGATTCTATTTCATTTTCTTCAAAGCCTGGATTTCTTTTTAATTCGCGCAAAGCTATACAAGATCTATCTGCGCTACCCGTCTCTAATTTAACATTATAATAACAGAGGGAAAGCAGTTAGTCATGCGGCCTGGCATGGCCTAGCGCGTAAGGCGTGCGACTCGTAATCCGAGGGTCGTGGGTTCGCGCCCGCGTTGCGCTAAACATGCTCGCCCTCCCAGCCGTGGGGGCGTTATTATGTGACGGTCAATTCCACTATTCGTTGGTAAAAGAGTAGCTCAAGAGTTGGCGGTGGGTGGTGATGACTAGCTGCCTTCCCTCTAGTCTCACACTGCTAAATTAGGGACGGCTAGCACAGATAGCCCTCGAGTAGCTTTGTGCGAAATTCCAAAAACAAACAGTTAGTCATCACCACTCGCTATCAACTCTTGGGCTATTCCAACAAATAGTAGGATTGACTTTAACATAATAATAATTCCCGAGGCTGTAAGGGCAAACATGTTTGGTGTGATGAGGATTTCAATCCGCGACCGTCAATTGGGCGCCTTAACTATCTGACCATGTCGGGCCTAAACTTAGATTTATTTCTGTTAGCCACTCATTTAATTTAAAGGTACGGAGCTCAAAAATCATGTTTGGAATGGATTTAGACATGCCTGTCTGTAACAGAGTTAGTTTATGAAAATAAACTGGCAAGAATAAACGTCATTTCATATTGTTTATGATGCTGGTTAAATATTGACCATGATTAATGGAAACAATCTTGTTATTATCTGTCAGTGATGCAGACTTAATTTCTTTAATGACATTTTCTGCTTCTAAGTTCTTTCTACCCCTGTGTTCCTTCATTACTTCTAAAAATCGTATGTTGTGATAAATTAATTTGTCTGCATAAACTGCAGCAAAATCACTTTTCTGTAAAGTTTCGGAAAGAATAGATAGTTCGAATAACACGTCATACATACGTATCCGTATGTGTGTTTTTAGTATAGCAAAGCCACAAAAAGCTATCTGCTCAGCCCACCAAGGGAAATCAGCTTTGCTCTTTGAAAACACACACACAAATAAATAAAATGTAGATCACTTGTAGGGTCGTAGATCCTGGAGGGGATGGAGGGTATACATCATCCCTTCATTTTAGGTGGGAGGTATGGTGCATAAAATCACCTCCCTACAGTTTGGTCTGTTGAATTGTTTACTCTTGTGATTCTCGCGTTTTCACCAATCGAATTTCATAATTAGGCTTAGATGTTGGCTTTTTCAGTAGCCGAAATGTACATCTTTAATATAGGCGTGCTTCTTAGCTTTTAAGTATACATGCATCGTGGCAACAAGGTTACTCTGTGACTGCATGTTTACAGCTTTCAGGTTCACGTAATCAGAGATTATCAATTTGCAAATTGAACAGTCCACATAATTGGTTGCAAAAATTATTCCCTCCATTGGGTGTAAAAAATCTACTTGTCTAATTCACATTTTAATTAAATAGGTTATCAAAATAGTTTGTTACTAAGCGTAGTTGATTCGTCTATCAGAATAGTTTATTTTCTTTTTATTTTGACAATGTGTTTGGAGGCTTTCGATCGCATTTCTTGTGAAACGTGGTCAGTAATAATAGTATCACTGAACTGTAAACACAAGATTATGCAGAATTTATGTGCCATTTAATTCTTTCAACAGCAACAGACCAAAATAACCAGAATATTTTTTATTATTTTTAGTAATATAATATGCAGTTCTAAACATTTTATAGGTAGTTTCTACTTGGGTTCATCATTTTTGTATTCAATTGTATGTTGCCCTATCAATACCACTTCACTGAGACTTTAATATCTCCCTAGAAGTAGCTTGTAGAATGCTACTCACGAAATCACTTGCACAGGTTGCACTTTCTTCCATTTTTTGTGCTAGATTTGTTTTCTCAATGATAAAAGATTGCAAGGATATTTGTTTACGTTTTTCACTCATTTTGTAAGACCAATATATCCTCCTTTTTTCTTTTTTAGATGAAAGAAAGCTTGTAATTAGGAAGAATACTAAGTTAGCAGTACTAGGTAAATCAAAACTCGCTGTATTTATATTAGCGAAAACTAAGCATTTATTGGTTACTGTGTAAGTATGGTAAAATACAAAACGGGACGTTCATAAGCTATTACACACTTTTACACCTATATTGCCAAATCCTGTCCATCCCGGGAGGATAATTACAAGTTTATTGGATCGAATCAGTCTTTGTACATAGTCATATCGTAATTTTGTTTTCAGTTTTACATAGTACTTTAGGTAGTTACAACTACAGACAATCTGATAAATCATGCCTTATTGTGGTTTCGAAGATGGTGAAATTCTAGGCTTATTTGCTGTGGATGATGTCAAGATACCATTAATGGCGATTCATTTCTTTATTTTCAAAAGGTTTCTATTCCAATTGTTAATAGCAGAATATATATAAGAAATGATTATGAAAACATTGGAAATAGAAACTGTCAGGATATTTACTTTAGAATTTCCTGACCCATATTGAAAAGTCTCAGTACTTCAGAAGTACTATTCATTTTGTTTCGTTCTGTTTCTAAATCACCTGCTAACAATATATGTGTGTTTTTCGTATAGCAAAGCTACAAAGGGCTATCTGCTCAGCCCACCGAAGGGAATCGAACCCTTGATTTTAGCGTTGTAAGTCCGGAGACATACCGCTGCACTAGCAGGGGGCACTAACAATATAATAACTGCAGAAAGTAAGTATGAAAAGGTCAGAAGTGTGAACTCTGACCACAAGTTGTTTGTAACTCTGTGATCAATAGTAAAAGTTTGTAATTATTTGTTTTAAGTTAAACAGAACGCGACGCAATGGGCGAGCTATGCTTTGCCTACCACAGGTATCGAGACCCGGTTTCTAACGTTGTAAGTCCAAAGACATACTACTGTACCACTAGGGGTGGGTAACATTAAGGGAACTACACTTTTTACTTTGTATTTTGCAACCTTTTATTTTATTATACCAGGGCCTGGCATGGCCGAGCGCGTTAAGGCGTGCGCTCATAATCCGAGGGTCGCGGGTTCGCGCCCGCGTCGCGCTAAACATGCTCGCCCTCCCAGCCGTAGGGGTATATAATGTGACGGTCAATCCCACTATTCGTTGGTAAAAGAGTAGCTCAAGAGTTGGCGGTGGGTGGTGATGACTAGCTGCCTTCCCTCTAGTCTTACACTGCTAAATTAGGGACGGCTATCACAGATAGCCCTCGAGTAGCTTTGTGCAAAATTCCAAAACAAACAAACAAATTCTTTTTGTGTGTGTTTGTATGTAAGAGAAAATGCAAAAGAAATTTCTCAAATTTCTGTCGCGTTCTTTTATGTTTTAGTGAAAATAGATGTTTTGTAGATATTTAACTATGTCAATGTATTACAGTAACGGCTAATTAACTCTGGGTTTAAGATTAATATTTAATTTACACTATTGTGTTATTTATCAAGTTACCTAAATTGTAATTATTCCATGATACTTTTGTGTCGTAGCAACAAATAACCTTGGTGCTGGTGATAATAAAAAGAAAAAATGTCGAAATACGTGAGTAATAGTTTATTTGTGTGCATTATTAGCATGTAAATGGAAAATAATAATAATTGGTTTAGGTTCTCACGATGTAATTCTGCAACCATACTTAACGCTTTTAACAAAATTATAAATTTAATGTATTATTTATGTGAGTAATATTGTAACAGTAACTTAATGAGAACGATAAATTGTTACACATTAGGGTCAAAACTTAAGTTACTTATTCAAAAACTATTCACTTGCTCAGTCATTGTGCTTTTCGCATATTTGCTTCTGTGTATATTAATTGTTATATGGTAATCAATATTGACAATGATATGCTAAACAGCTTTGGAACCTGACCAAATCTTCTGTCATAGTTAAACTGTTTGATCTTGCACATATTGTAATTTAAGACAACTATAGACCTATTTAACGTGTATAAATTTGTGTTACTCCAGCATTGTTCATCCTGTTAGAAATATCCATGCCATAAGCAAATTTTACAATTTCATTTTCCTTATCAGTATCATTATTGTAAATGATAAAAAGCCAAGACTCAAGTGATGACCCTGAGGCACCACACTAATACCAAGGGCTTGAGTTGACAAGACTTTATTAATAACAACCTTCTCCTATCTTGTATTCATCCACGCTACATTCCAGTTTATTAGTCTTTGCCCAATCCCTTCTAATATGGTTTGTTTAGCTTATTTTATTATTAGCGTTTTATCTAAAACTTTTTGTCACTCTTCAAGCAAAATATATATATTTATAAGAATTTTGATATGTCCAATACTGACATTCTGGAAGTTGCTTAGAAACTTAAGTGCATTTACTGAGATGAGATAGAAGATATTATTTAATGTGAGTTTCTGAAGCTTTGTCAGTTTGCCAGATGGGGAAAGAACAAGTGTGTTATAAACTTGTTTAAGATTCTTAGAAACCAAGGAACTAGGAAAACAAAAAGTGAAATTACGTGTTAGTTATTTTTAGTTACCTACTGCCAACTATGAAGTTTAGAGATCATAACAATACATAAAAAAATGAAGAAACATTAACTACATAACAGCAGAAACTCTTTGTCAGTCATAGCTATTTGTCTTATCATAATTCACACTTTGAAGACATTATCGATTAATTTGTGCAACAAAAATGTTAAAACAGTTTTTACCAGTAATTCTAACAATTTCAGATACTGTTGTCATATACTACTGGTATTTTGTAGTGTTGTGTGTAATCATTGCAATCCAGTCAAAAATACACAGCTATCTGTTTTTCTCCTCAGTAGTAACAAATCAAAATTTTCAATGTAAAAGCTATATTGGATAACTGTTGACTTAGTATAGGACTAACTGTACATTTAAAAAGCATCAGTATTAAAAAAGCTTTGCACTAATATAGTGCCTTACATTCTCATAATCCACCCTAGATTATGACAGTAATTTTTGGTCCAGTTACTACACACAAAAGTAAATGTTGAAAGAATGGATGCTTGTACTGCAGAAATGATGTGCTTATCTGTTTTAAGAAGTATGATATATGAGGAGAAGTATTAACTTGTTTTCCTCAGATCTTATCTGTCATTGTATTTAGGTATTAAAAATTGTCAAGATTTGGACTATTTAATATACTGTGCTGTAGGTCATGTGATTAAGAAGAGGTATAAAGAAGTTGGGAATGCAGGCTTGAAATTTTAGGCTTGAGACATTGATGATTCTGTTTGTTACTTTGCCAATATTATTCATCTGTTAAAGTTACAAACTTTAGAATTTTATATGGTATGGTTTGTATAGTTAGTTTAAACTTTTCTTTAATAGGTATAATAATAAAGATGTTAGCACCTTTTAGAGTATTTTGGCATATCTATTATACAAATTCTAGCTAATTAACCCTTTTTCAATTAGTCACAGGTCAAAGGCAATGCCATCATGTTTGTTGGTTTGTATTCAAAATTTTATTGAACTAATATTTTATGAATTTATGTCAATATGCCTGGAATCAAGTTGTAGATTATTATTTTAACTTTAATCTTATATATGAGTTAATTTGTTAAATTAAAAATAAATATATATTTTAAAATAACACATCTAAATATAGATTTTAGTGAGTCACCTGGTATGTTGAATGCAGTACTGCTTAGAATTAAATGTTTGTGATGTCAAAATACCAAGTCTCTAGTTTCATACAAATTGGGAACCCAGACCACCAGTATTAACAAGCTAGAATGTAAAATAAGAACCTTTTTATTTTGTTGAGATATGGTTTTATCACTGAATCAAACTTAGTGGCCCCATTTAACTATTTCATAATTGAAATGTTCCCTTACATACACTTGCTTCAATATATGACATCTGAATAACCAATCAATAGCTTAGACTGCCTCTTAGTGATTTTCTCAACCATTTTAATCTGTGAAAAGGCCACCTTGTTCTTTTAAACAAAGATTTCAAGAATGTAAGTTACATCTTTAATCTGCTTGAAATTTCATATTTTCTTAATGCTAAATACATCTTAATTACTAAGCTTAATAAATTCTAGTAGAATTCTATGGTATCAGTGTAGTTATTAATGATTTTTTCGTTATTTAGCTGTATATAAAAACCTAACAAAAATTGTTTTATATCCTTCACATGCAAACTTTTAAAAGACTTAGCAACCAATATCCAGTAATAAGTTGTAGCAAGAGGGATATCTATTTGCTTTACTTCTCGATTTATTTTTCTATGTTTTAAGAAAAATAAGTTTTTAATAATTTAATTTTTAGTAGTAATTGTTTATATATTTATATAATGTATAATAATTGAAATGTTACTGTATATTACAAAATACTAGTCCACTGCAACACAGCCAAGACAGGGAAGAGTAAAGATCAATTTTATATTACTGGATATGTGATCTGAGTGTGTGTGCACTGCTTTGGTTCAAGCTATGTAGTGTCAGATAGGCATAATTGGAAGGTCAGTATAACAACAAATATCTATAAATATACAGAGTTGTGAGACTTAGGCTACTTACTCCAAATATTTATATTTTCATGGTATAATGTGTAGTTTGCAAAAGTTTATATATTGCAAAATATTCAGGGTTTTCACCTGCAGGATCTAGCATGTGTTCAAATTGTCAGTCAGTCAGTTTAAGACTAGCCTTGCCTCTTTTATTTTTAGCTGTTATGATAGAAATACAGCATAGTGCAGCTTGGTTAACTTTATCTCATTAGTTATGAAAACATAGTGTACAATAACACATGAAGTAGATGATGTTTTTATTATTCATAATTTTTTCCTTTCCCTGGACCAATGTGGATATCTGAGGCATCAGTATATATTTATTTACTTTCATAGAAATAAGTGATTGCAAACAGTCACAGGATATCAACAATAACATGATCATTTTGCCTGAACTAGTTGCCTTTGGTCCTATCTAAGTCTAAACATTGCACTCATTGGTTGAATTGAGAGAAAGAAGAAAAAGAAAGTGGTTTGAAATTGGTAATGTATTGCACAACTGCATTGCTTCACTCCTGAAGAAATGCTAAAACCACCATTAAAATTCTAGATTTTAGGATATAAAGAATGCAAAAATAGATCTAGACTTCCAACCATCCAGAACTATTCTAGATTTGAATTCTGTTTAGCACAGTATTAAGTGCAAATAAAATGAGAGAAAATTCTTGGCACAATGGAGAAATTTTTAGTCAACATTTTGACTTGGTACTTAAGATATTTTGAGGCTTGGATTGACATGAACTGTGTTAGAGCATAATTACATGATCATGCCACGATTATCTTCACCAATAAGAGGGGTACATACTCTTCTTGCTAAATAACTTCCATAAGCACTTGTATTCAAAAGAACTTCATTTTTTTAATAAGCATGGCCTGGAATGGACATTTTTTTAATTATTAATCAATTATGTGACATTTGCTGGTAGTTTATGAAAATTAAATTTCATTTATTTAAGTGTGATTGGTTTATTTTGTTTCTAAAGAAAAAGAAAATTTGTTTTTCTTTCTATACCAAACCCATAATTAAGACAACTTTGTTTTTGTTTCTTCTGATTCATTTTTTAAACAGCTGCACATCCATGCTACCACATCTATTGATTCATGTCTATTTGTCCAGGCTTACATCTGTTTATAATTTCTCTTCCTTGATTCCCAGTCTTTAAATTTGTTTACCTGCCTAGAGAGGTGGACCCTTTAATTTTTGTTTCTCTTTCTGGTGTCTGCTTTTTAGACCTTTATCTCTTTCTTACCATTTTCCAATGTTATCATATGTCAATTCACCTTATATTTGAAGCACTTTATCATGATCTGAGGGAGTATAATTAGGGATAGATATCTCTCTCTTGGTTAGAGTGGTTTCTACACCCTCAGCTTTTTCATTGGATTTGTTGTCAGTTGGACACACCTATCATCGCCTCACCATACCTATCCCTTTATCCAGACCAGGCCTTTTGTTTTTATACTTTAACTGCGAAGGAAGGTGATGAACCCCCAGTAGAGATCCTTCAATCTGATATGTGGATAAATCTGCATGTTTGTCTCTGACTATCTTTATCATCTGGCTGTATTGTCTCCTGTGGGATTTAAACTCCTTTCAGTTATTGTTCTTTGTCAAAAACTACAAATTATTGTTGAAAATGCTAAGTATTTTCTTTTCCATCACCTATTTCTTTTTATAGGATCCCACCAGGTAACTGGCACCCCCTGCTAGTAGAGTGGTAAGTCTACGGATTTACAATGCTAAAATTAGGGGTTTGATTCCCTTTGGTGGGCTCAGCAGATAGCTGAATGTGGCTTTGCTATAAGAAAACACACACAAACCAGGTAATGGTGTTGCCTTTCAGAATATACATATTTCCCAAAATCTGCATTGGGCTGGGAGTAATGGAAAGCCCATTTGTCCTTGCTCTACCATTACTTAATATTGAGATGGGGTTTTCTTCAAGCCAACTAGGGATATCCTCATGGTTTTAAAATTATTCAGCTGCCTGACCTATATTGTACCATTCTGTGGACTGTCATGGAAAAAGCTGTCACTAGAGAAGTAACTACTTGTACTTTTGGTTCTTGCTTGCAGGCTTTTAAAATTAGGGTTTTTAAGTCGATCTTTTCATCGTCTGTAGTTCAAAACCTTTCTGGTTATTCAGTGCTGTATATGGGCACTTGTACTGGTCTTCTTAACATGAATTTCCTCTTTAATGGAGCAAAGGAGACCCTTGCTACTTACTAGTTTTTAGCCACTGATATAGTAGATCTTGGGGAGTCCCTTAGTGATTGTGTACAGCATAAAACAGTGGGAAGTAGCATGGTAATGGCAGTATCTGTATAGTATGGGCCATCCTTCAAATATCTAGTTTAGTCTTCTTCTCCATTTGGAAAGAGTTGTCACTTCATCTGTCTGTTTTGTTGAGTCCAGGTGAGATGCATATAGTACAGTCAGATTGCATCCTAACCAGACTATACTTCTTGTCTCACTGAGCTCCTGTGTGTGTGGGTGCTCAATTGGTCATAAAATTCTGCCTATATCTGCAACACCTTGAAATTCTCTTGCCTTTTTCTATGTTTCCTTCTAGGTAAAGAGTACACCTTGGTCTAGAAAAATGAGATCTTTAACAGCACTCCTGCTATCAGGCTTTACCTTCAGGTACTTTCCAGAATGACCTCATCTTGGTTTAATGTCTGTACTGATCTATCCATCATTTCAAGGTGGGATGAGGTATTATGTCTTAAAGTTAACATGTTCCTTATGTGAAATGTATTTCTTACACATATTTATGTCTTTCCAGTGCATATTCTTTTTGTCTCATTTGAGAATGAAGTTATCTCAATCTTAAGTGCTTAAGGGGAGTTACTGTGCAAGGTTATAATACTCTCTTATTGAAGGAGAGCTGTTGTTGAATGGTGATGTCAATGCATTAGCACAATTCACATGATTTTTACTGGGAGTTAGCTCAACACTAGTGGAATGCATATTTCATAGATAGATCCATGAAGGATCTAGGCATGATCCTATAAGAGGTATGAGAGGTGAGTATTTATGAGGAATACATTTTTAGATAAGAAAAATGTTAACTTCTAATATATGTTACTAATGAATGGTTATACTTTTACTAACTGAGTTTATACATATCTGTGTTTCTGTACCTGTTTGTAGATCTTAAATGCATCGAACCAGCATGGCCAAGTGGTTAGGGCACTCAACTCATAATCTGAAGGTTGTGGGTTTGATTCCCCATCACACCAACCAGCCATGGAGGTGTTATAATGTGATGGTCAATCTCACTATTCATTGGTAAAAGAGTAGCCCAAGAGTTAGCGGTGAGTAGTAATGACTAGCTGCCTTCCCTCTAGTCTTACACTGCTAAATTAGGGATGGCTAGCACAGATAGCCCTTTGTGTAGCTTTGCTCGAAATTGAAAACAAACCAAACTTAAATGCATCAGATTATGTAGTGATGTGGTTGTGTATATCATGTGTCACAACATTATTTCCTCTGGGGAAATTTTTATTTTCAAATTAATGTCTAAGATATCTTTAATTGACATTTTGTTCATTTGTGGTTCTTCAATTTTAATGTTGCTGCTGGTATTTGCTAGGTACATTTACTGTTTTACATCAGATAATTTCTTTTTAAATTCACAGGCTTAATAGAACCTACTTTAAAGGCTTATGTAAAGTGATCATATTAAGTGTCCATTGATATTCAACTTGGTAACTAACCATTATTTTTGCAGTAATAATAGATATTAATATCAAAATGAGATGATAAATATAAAGTTGTCCTTTTTTCTTTTTTACCGATGTAGAAAAGCAATTCCCAAGTTTGATGAATCTATAAATTCTTTTTCTAGTCCAAACAAGATACCAGACAGACAGACAGTATTATATAAAAAGATAGATTAATTGTTCTTTTACTTATGTAATAAGCTTCAAGCAGTCTTAGTAAAGAAAACTGTTTATAACAGAATTTTTGTTTAATGTGCTATTTTTTGAAGTTTCTAATTATTTGAAGTGTTGTAGACAACAGAAGTATTGCCTGTATTTTACAGTTAACATTTTTTTCATGTATGCTTTGTCAGTTTCTGTTGTGAGATTGTAACCTTATTTTGATGGTGATAACACATTGCATAACTTTTATTTAACTATACAAATACAGTGGTAATTACTGGAATACATATATGTTTAATTGGGAAAAATTGTCTTGCTGTTAAATATAAATTAGTAGTTGGATGGTGGTGGACATATATACATCAAATTGTCGTATCATAGATTAATTAGTTGTCCAGTTACTGTTATTTTTCTTTCTCTCTAGACATATGAAGAAATATGAGTATACCTAGAAGATACAGAGCAACTAATTGAGTGGAAGCATAATTTTTATCAACTTCAAATGTACAGTTATCACACATCAATTATTTTTATTTGATGTTTACAGGATTGTTAAACTCATATAAAGCTCTTAGCTGTAAAGCATAAAATTTTGAACAATTTTTCCTTTTAAAATTAAAAATTTCATTGAGGTTAGTTTCATCTTAATGCATATATAGCATGTTGTACAAGTATATATGTAACTTTTAGTACAGTGAAAAAATATCTGTGATAGTAGCAGTATTTTAAACCAAGATGGAATGTTGTAAGAAATGGTTGTCAACCAGCAGATTGTTTTTGTTTATTTGTGCATGTTTATCTGGAATGCTGTTTGCTTTTGTTTGGAGGAAGTATGAACAGATAGTCCAATATTCAGAAGTTTATAGTCATTATACACCAGCCTTGAGAAATACAAGATATAATACTTGGTTATATGCACAGGGTTTGATATCTGATTTGATCCCAGAGGAAAATACCAGTTTTTCTCTAAACAATCAAAAAATTATAACTGAAGCTGATTTTCTGTTTCAAAAAGTGTCTGTATTTTGTTTGGTTAGAACAAGCAATATTAAAAGGGCGAAGGCTGTTAAAGAAACTTGGGCAAAACATTGCAATAGTGTTAAATTCTTTGGTTCTTTTACCAATGATAAGATTCCAGTTTTTAAAATTCCTTCATCTAGTTCCTTTAGTCCTTTGTGTCAAGCTTTGGTTCATGTGTGGAAGAAACATGATGGAGAATTCAAATGGATTTTAATTACAGATGATGAAACTTTTGCTATTATTGAAAATGTTCGTTATTATGTTGCTTCTTTAAATGCAAGCCATCCCTACTATTTAGGCCATTCAGCCAAAAACTATTTTGATTACTTCAACATGGCTGATTCAGGGATACTTCTTAGTGTAGGTGCTATAAAAACTCTACAGTCTTTGTTTCCTGATGGAATGACATGCAGTCAAGCTCCTACTGGGCATTTGGGAATTACCATAGGAAAAATTTTACAGAAAGCAGAAATTATGCCAATGGACACTCGAGATCAAGCTGGCAAGAGCAGGTTTAATGCATTTTCAGCAGAAAAATTAATCATTCCAGGCTCTATATCCATATTCAGCTCATACTGGAGGCAAAGTGTATTCTTGAGTCCTGAGGTAAGACGTAATTTCTTACTATAGTATAGCACCTTATAATTCATTAAAATGTAACTTCTAATAGTATTGAAACATTTTTAATAGTTTGTACTTACACCATAATTTTTGCTCCCTGCTAGTACAGCAGTAAGACTGTGGATTTACAACACTAAAATCAGGGATTTGATTCCCCTCGGTGGGCTCGGCAGATAGCTCGATGTGGCTTTGCTATAAGAAAAAACACCATAATTTTTTTAAAACATAAAGTAATCACCTGTGTATATGTTATGGCATACCATTTAGACTGATGAAGTGACAGTATATTTTGATAAAAGAGCTCTTTCTGTAAGAACTTGCTGTTCTTTTTTTAAGTGCTTATCTATCAGAATTTTACAGAATTAAGTATGTATTAAAGTATAAAAACATTTTATTTTTTAAAAATATAATTTATAAGTAAATGCTAACATTTGATGAATAGACATACTATTGCAGATTTTCATGCCCAAGTGTTTGGTCTGCTTATTGCAGTATACTTTTGAGTAAATATGTTAGGAAAACAAATTTGTAAAAGATACCAGTAACTAATATATGTGCTTTCAGTAATTTCCCAACTATTCTAGATGGTAAAAGCTAAAAATTCCCAAATTTATTAAACATTACCCTCTTGATAATAAAAGTAGTATACATCTTTGGAAAATCCAAGTAATTTACATTATTCTTATGCTTTTATTTTGTTATATCACTACATGCTTTACTTTTTAAAAGCAATGTTTTACATAAAACTAAATTATGGGAGTCATTAGTGGGAATATTCCATAATTAATCAAATAAATAAAAATGATTTTAGTTTGTGAAGTAGGGGTGAGAAGTTTGGTAACAGAGCTCAGAAACTCTGAGGAATGAAAAAGAAGAAAATTTCAAATGATTGTGTAACATACTTTCATCTACAACTGACATTTTGAGCACAGTGCCATTATAATGAAGTAGGACCCAATGGTAATTATTATTACAGTAATAGGTAATTGAAGAAAAATCAGGATGACTGTGGTAACACACAGATTTAAACCAGTTGAAACTTATTCTGAAGTACAACTCAAACAGTAAACACATGAATTAAGTAATTTTTGATAAAAACAGAAATTTCTTATGCTTCTATGATGAAAAATAGTTTGCCACTTAGAACATTTGCATTGTATTTATAAAAGACATAAACTGAAGTAAACTAACATGAAATGGAAATTTCTACTTGCCAGAAACTAATCATTTGAAGTCAATTTAAAGAGTGAAAAGCAGTTGAAAATTTGCCTTGCATCATTTACAAAGTACTTGATAATAAGTACATTGTATTATGTGTGAAATTCTTTATTGTTATTGGATTCATTGACCAAGACTTCCACAAAAATGGTGCTGATCTTGGGAAATCTCTTATCCAGACATCAGCCCCCAGTGTTGATTACGAAAAAGAAATGATGTAATAAAGTTTTGGGTATTAGATTTAAATTTTGGATGATAAGTATTTGCAACTTACTTTTCTCGGCCAAAGTATGTATTATCAAGTCTATTGCAGTTCAAGCCTTAAGCAGCTTGCACATGTTTTTAACATTATCCTGTTCTTAACCGCTCAAATATCTCAATCAACATAAAAATACCTATCATCATTATGTGGTTTTCTGATGTATGCTGATGACTGAAGAACAAAACTGATATCTAGTATGTCAACAAATATACAAAATACATATTAATTCAGTGTTTTCTAAAAGGATTAGTGTACAATGTCAAAAACACTAATTCATTTTTAATTTATTCTAAATGTTATCCTCTGATGTTAAAAAGTAATTGTAATTAAATATAAACTAAACCAAGTAATGAATATAATTAACTTAGTGTACTATACTTGTACTTTTGCTTATAATGATCAGAATGCATTATTTATCACTTGGGTACTCTTGCTCTTAGTGGTAATTTTAATAGTAATTCTCACTTTTCTCTGGAAAAATACAAAAGTTGGGATTATTACAAATTATGTTGAATTTATCAGTAAAACTGGAGGAAGCAGAATTAATGTTTTTTTGAGTTGTTAACTAGTATAACTGGTTGTGTTTGAAGAATGAAAATATGCATGTAATGTTTGCTTGTACCTGTGGTTTGGTTTCTGTAAAGTTTTGTCTAATGGATTTTTTTGTAGATAACCTTTTTGGTGATAAAAATATTAAAATAAGGAAAATTTCCTTTTACAGTAGTTTTATTTCTGTAGTGAATATAATTTTGAGTATTAAGGTTTTAAGTGTGGTAGGAAGCAACAGTAAAATCATGTTCTAGAAAGGCCAAGTTTATTCTTTGTTACTAACATCGGTGTTTTTTTCTTGGTCTTTTATGGAGAGGTCTCTCAACATACATAACTTATATTTCACTGCAGTGTCTTTGTTTTGCTTATAAAAATGATTTTCCATGGAAGTTTAAAAAAGTTATAAAAATTGTGATTGGTTGAAGAGTGGAGTCTGGTAAAAGGTTATATCTCAAGTTTTAAGTGTGTTTATGGTTTGTGAGATTTAATATAAGTAACAGGTTTGTAATATCTAAAGTTATAAAATATGTTTTTGGTATATATCAATGGTATCAATATAGAGGAACAAATGAAACTTTGGATCATTTTCTCTCGCAGTACTTCTATCTAATAAGTGAGCCAAACATCTGAGCCCTACAAACCCACCAATCCTACTTTCTTTAGCCAATATGCCATTTATAGCAGGGGTTTCCAAACTAGGTCCACAGGAAAGTGATGTAAAAGTACCTAGTATTCAGTTTCTCTCATTATCCTTTATCTCTTAATAGAAATATTAAACTAGTTAGCCATTAAGGAAGATCAGATTTGGGGTTTAAGTGTTGAATGCTTTCACCCACACTGATTCAACTCTTATTTCATTTTCCTGTCTGCAACTAGTTGTGAAAATACAATCATCATGAATATTTTGAAATAAAAGGTAGATGGTAATATAACTTTATAGTAGAAATTAACTTCCATATATTTCTATATTTTTATGTCTTCCCAATTTCTACCCTTTGAAATTATTACAGAATTATGGTAAATATATATGTTTACAGACAGGTAGACAGACAATCAAATTTGGATTTCATAGAAACTAAGAACATAAGTGAAGCAGACTTTACTGCATCAGGCTACTACTAGCAATGTGGCATTACTCTCTTTACAAAATGGTATAGCGTCTGATAAGCACTGAAGTGTTTTTAATATGATAACATCTGTCCCTTATTTAACTATTACATCACTAGATCAAACTTTAGGCATATTAATGTGGGGTTCACAGATCCTTCCACCACTCTTCTGCACACACACACACACTATTGATGTTATTGAGCATTTATTATCTTTGATGTTAGTTTACATTAACTACATTAATAGATGGCACTACATCTTTACTCAAGAAAAAAATATTTTTTTTTATAATACAACATACAATACAGGTGGAGGACAAACACATATTTTGTATATCTCAAAGAGTGTGCTAGCACTCTTTATGGAAGGATGCAATTAAAAATGGCCACTGGTATTGAAATGATACATAAACAGAGCTGAAGATTTTATTCCAACAACCCTAATAAGGCTGAAATGAAGAGTTGTTTCTTGAGTCATACTCACTTCTTACTTTGACCCATGATCTTTAAACTCTGGCCTGTAAGATACTTCTGCAGTCAATGACTTTTAATTAATTAATCATGTGAGACACTGTGAAAGGACAATAAGAATTGGATGTTAAAAGCAGGCAACAGAAAGTATAACTACTGCCTCTACTTTTTCTGCTACTTCTTCCTTCAAAACTGCCCTGATCATTGCAATGTATATCATGCTGAAAGTATATATGTGTTGTGTTCTTAAAGTTTATACAGAACTTTGCGTAAGGTAATAATGAATACTGTAATAATATATTGTAAATAAATTGTGTGCAAGTTAGGTTTTTGTGTTGTTTATCATGGTATCCATCCTACATTTTTTTCAATTCATAACCCAAACAAAGGATGGGTATCCCAGTTTGTATCATATAAATGGAAGTCAGTTGTTCCTCGTTTGAAATTATAGTTAAAATTTTATGCAGAATGACCTTTTTTTATTTCTCTTATTTATTATACATAATTGTATACATTTACACCATTAGTTAATATGGAAGACCGTAGGTTTGTGATATAAATTAGAACACATTGTGATCTTTAGGCAAAGTGGTATTTAGACATGTACCTTTTAATAGTATGTTGTATTGTTGAATGCATGTTATTAAAATTTCTAAATCTATCCTGAGTACAACATGTTAAAATAATTTTGAATTATGGTTTAAAAATAACTCAGGTGAATGATTTTGTAATGTGCTTTTTGTTTTTTAACAGGGTGGTGACTGTTGTAGTGATTATGCTGTTACTTTTCATGGCATTTCTCCATCTCAGATGTACATAATGGAGTACTGTCTTTACCATCTGACACCATTCAGATTCAGCAAGCTTGGTCTTGGCAACAAACCACCACCAAGTTTTACTGCAAAAAGCCTTACAGATCAAGAACTTGGAAAACCAGAAGTTACTTTGATTCAAAAAGAGAAACCCATCAAAAACAAAGAGAAGAAATTGAATGGTACTGTGCA
This sequence comes from Carcinoscorpius rotundicauda, assembly GCA_011833715.1. Taxonomy (NCBI): domain Eukaryota; kingdom Metazoa; phylum Arthropoda; class Merostomata; order Xiphosura; family Limulidae; genus Carcinoscorpius; species Carcinoscorpius rotundicauda. The sequence continues at coordinate 35,383,067 of CM022398.1, forward strand.
TGATAATAGGTGGAAAAACTTCTGGAACAATTTTTTCAGTCCATAATTGTTTTTTCTGCAGTATTGTGGATAAAAATAAAGTTGTTAGGAAAGGATTAATACACAAAATTGGGAACCTCTGTTCAAAGTGTTTATTTAATTATGTAAAAGTTGTGTGCTAATTATTATACTTTCAGATGTAATTTACACTTTATTGAAAGGTAACTATCATTTCATATGTGTAAAATAATGTAAACTAAATCTATTGTGCTTCTTTTAACGAACATATAATCTACAAATTTAATTTAAAAAAAACTATGTACATTGCAAGAACTTTCCATCACTCATATATTCCTTATTTCAGTAACTGTTAATTCTCTATATTTTCAAACATGTTCATAACCAATGTTCCCTCTGATTTTTTTCATGTTCACAAACATCAAAGCTGTATATGGATGTATGCTCCCAGGTTTTCAGGGGTGGAATACTTTTAAGCCATTGACCCTATTTTGTCATTAGGCTGATTTTTCAATGCTACCAGTTGGTTATTTGGGCTTTAGACCTATTGACTGCTAGAGCCATAAGACCATCAACATGTTGAGACTTCTCACCATTACTGAGGATGTGTGTGGAATAATTAAGTGCACAGTACTTGATTGGTTGTTGTGTAACTGTACAGCTTAGAGAGAACATTGCTTATAACTCATTTTAATTATGAGTATGGGCTCGAGGAATATTCTTTTCAAACTTATTTTACACTGACGTTAGACATGATATTTCAGTAGCTCTAAACTGATTATTTTTCATCTATCAGCTGGGATGTGATAGCTTATGCTGAATACTTAAGCTAGTTCAGAAAGAAGTGATAACTTAATTCTTGTTTTTTTAGCCTGTTGAAAAAGCCTGGTTTTATTTATGTGCTATTTCGTGTCAATAATGTTTATCTGCTATATGTTGTCTTACATTTAAATTTTTTATACCTCAGATGCTATTGTTTGTTCTTTTTTTTATTGGTAGTTTCCTCTACCTTTTAAGACATCGAGATATTTTTTTACCTTACCTTGTTGTCTTGTGCTTCCTTCTTTATAGATCTTTTAAGCATGTTATCACTCTAAGTATTACTCTGTTGCATTACCAGTGCCTCTTTTCATTGGATTTGGATACCTAGTATGACTGGGAATTGACTGATTTGATATATTAAAGAGTGCATCAAATATCATTGTGGTATCTTCTGCCCACCTTGACAGTCTTGTTATCTTTATAGTTATGTAATTTCCTTACTTTGTCTTACACTTAAATAACTTGTTTTATAAAGATTAATAGTTTTCTATATGCTTTACTGTTCTGAAAATAGGAACATGTATTTCTTGGCAAAAATATTTATTAACCATTTATTTCTTAGAAAACATCATATGGTGACGTTTGTTCTTCATAGCATGTGTACGAAATGTGTACAATCTCTTTCAACTCAGGAGTTTAGATTTTTTTCCTTTTCATTTTATGATGTATAATTATAATTTAAGGCCAAAATATCAGTTAATACTTGTGCTTTGTTCCTCCATATAACTTTTTGATGTTAATTACATTCATAACTATTACACCTGAAAAAATAAAGGTTTAAAGCTCTGTACTCTTTTACTTTTAGACAACAAACATACCTGTATATATTGTTTGCTATTCAGAATGCTGCATGGTTGTGTTAAATTCTGACATTCACAGTACATAGAACCATTTTGAATACTATATCACAATCTTTTTGTTTTTGTCATAATGCACTGTGCTGCTGTTTGTTTGTTTTTTGTTAGAAAATTCGACTGAGGAATGTTTCCTTTAATCTCAACTGTGTAGTTAAAACTAATGAAAGTTCTAAAATGTTTACCTTCAAATTATTGCTTTATTTAAGGTGTATAATGTATCGTTAGATTTGTAAATTTTACTTCATATCACTATTTAGGAAAGTGAAAAATTGAATGTTAGAAACTGAAATTACTTTTCTCGTGGTGAATTCTGAGACAATACATGCCTATGCTTAGACTATAGCTTTTCTTTATCTTCCACTGCCCTCTAATGCATTGATACAAAATTTCCTCTTTAATGTACTATTCTTTATACCCCCATATGTTTTAGCACACATAAAGCATAAGACAACTTTCCCACAACAGGAGTAATGCACACTCTTCTAAAGCAGCTGGCTCCCTCTATACCATTTTACATGAAACTCTCTTTCTTAATTGACATAATACAGGTTAAATATGTTTCTTGCTTGCTTTCAATTTGCAATAATTTTTTTGCTCTGATAATTTAGACTTTGTTTATACTTTTTCATTTTCAATTTACTTGCTGATAAAGTATATTTTATTAAAACTTACAGCTTTTACTGTAAGTAAAATTAGTTTCAATCATTGATGGGATCATTATCTAGTATGCATGTTTTGTTTAGAATTTTAAATGGGGCTTAAACTTCTTCCTTTTGCCATACAGCATTGCCCTGTACATTTGGAGGAGGTTTGATCTCTTACTCATTTCCTGTCATTAATTACACAGGTTTGTTACATTTTAATTGTCTCTTCTGTTTTCTATGAGGTCTCTCCTTCACTTTTGTTTAAAACTTTTGACTCACTCAGTTCGAGTTTTCTATTTTACTTGACATTGAGGTTCATACATAATAATTTTTGTTGCAATTAATTTTGGGGGTTCTTATAACTTGACCATCACAAGCTTCTAATTCTTTTGTTATTGTTCTAATGGTTTTTCAAACAACCTTGGATCCATTCTGTGGCTGACATTAGCAAGGCTCCCTTCCTTGGCCTATTTCCTAGTTGACAGTTTTGTTGTTGAGACTAGTTAGGGAGAGACATGCTTCTTGCAAGAATTCATCTTTCTGTCTTCCCTCAGAGACTTAATGGTGGCTGCATTTTTGGGGGTTTGTCATTATTTGAAGTTCTATGTTAACATGGTCGGTTTACAGATTTCTCTATTGTCTCTTTCTGATACTTTCTCACAAAGTCCTCCTCCACAGCTCTTGATACTCTTCTTGGTTTCTGCTTCCATGTCTTGTATTTCAACATTTTCATTTCCTATTTTTGTTTTTTCCCGTACCCATCATGACCATTGAGAGTGATATAGGTGATTACACAGTGGTGACTGGTCTTATGGAGGCAGTTTCAGTCTACCATTTTCTGATCAGATCCAATTGCTCATGGAGAAGGCTGCTCATGTTGATTAGTTAATCAAATTGGAGAAGTCCATCTTTTTACCTGTACTCTATCTTAGTTCCTTTAGGAGTTTTCTGAAAATTCCCTTCTCAGTTGTGCTCAGCCTTTGAGATATTTAACAGTTGGTCATCAAGCTTCTATTCTCTCATTCTCTTTTAGTTCCAGAGGATCTCTCTATTTTGGCTTCCTTGGAGGTTCTCATACTCCTGTGATGTGTTTACATGCATTCCCTTCAGTGGGAATTCCACAGTCAAAGGATCTTTTACTCATATCCCTCAAATCTCTTTGCTGTCCTTCCTTCTTTCTTGCTTGGAATATACTATCATCTCCTCATTCATACCTGCATCATTTTACTGATGCTTCTCTTGGAGGTTGGAGTGCATATCTGAATATCCTGAAGATTTTCAGTTGTCCAAATGCAGGTTTCATGTTAATATTTTGGAACTCTTAGCAGTTCATCAAGTTCTCTTATTTCATTCATGTTCTGTGGGGAGTAGCAGTTATGGTGCATTTGGACAACACTGCAGTTACCTTGTACATCACCTAGCAAGGAGGTACCAAATCTATATTCCTGTTGTTGTGTTTTTTAACTCTGGAGCGCCTTTTCTGAGCTTGTGCACTAGATACAGCTCTTGACTTATATTCCCAGTACTTTGAATCTTATTAAGTCTTTTCATTATCATTCAAATAGAGTGGTCCCTCAATCCTCAAGTTTTCTGGTGATTATATTCTTGTTTAAGATATTCTGCACGTAGTTGCATTTTCCACCCATTTAAACAAAAAACTTTCATCTTTCTGACCTCTGGTTCCTTTTCCTTAGAAATGGTAGAGCCTTTACATTTAGACCTTCCCACCTATACATCACCTCCACAACCTAATATACATCATTTACATCACTGTATCGAGTTCTCTTGGTGGCTCAGCCTTGGTTTTCTCTCCTGAGACCTCTACTATTGTCATTACCTGTGTACCTCCCTCTATTTTTTTCTATTTTTTATGCCAACCTCAATGGGATATCATCCATTACACTGTCCACACCTTCTAGTTTCATGGGTGGTTTTTGTCGGATCCCTTGCTTTGACAAGGTCTGACTTCACAATGTACTCCTTTTATTACCCTCTTAATTTTACCTTTTACATTGTTGATTTACAGATTATCTTGGACTACATTTAGTGGTTGGTGTCTCTGACAAGGTTTACACCCCTTATGTCCTTCCATTTCTCACATTATCTGGTTTTTCACTTGGTTAGTCAATCAGGATTTTTTGGTTTTGACAGTATCTGGTTATAGAGCAGCTTCTTGAATGTGTCTTTTCATCTTCATTCTCACCACACCTTTCCAATGCCTGTTTGGTTTTTATTCTCCTCTTTAAACTTTTTACTTCATGTTCCCTGTGTACTCTTTCCATCAAGACCTATTTCGTTCTCTTCCTGACTTGCAATCGCTGTTGGTTTGACCTTTTTGCAATAATTTTTATTGTGTCCTTTATCATATATATTGTGTTTTACTCATTATTTTCTTCACAAGACCTTAGCCACAGCTCTGTAGTGCTAATTTCCTTTCATTGTACCTGTTTGTTTCTTCCTTGAAACCTACTTTGCCATATGACCTCTACCCTCATCAATTTCATGTGTTGGGTTTGTCAGCTTATTAGGTTAGCTTCCTGTACCCTCTCCTAAAAAAAACATCATTTTTATTATGTATTGTTTCATCAGATTTGATGTATAACCATGTCTTTAGTAGGTTGTTTTTGTCGTTTTCTAGAGGAGATCATTCATGTTGAAATGTGGATTAATCCTCATACCTTTGTCTCTTGTTGTTTATGCCATCTGACTGTGTCTTTTTCTGGTAGATATGATCTATCTCTTGTGATGATTCAACATGCACTTGTTTGATTCTCAATTGGAGATCTTTTTCTGTTATGTTTTCTTTCAGGGTCATTTTTTAATTTATATCTATTCAGATTCTGCTCAGTGGCAGGTGTTGCCTGGTCAGTATGTTTTCCTCAAATACATTTGAAGCCATAGAACATACTGTCAAGATGGGATGTTCAACGAGGTTATTAGTGTCATACCTAGTGATATGTGTGTGTATATTTTTCCATTTGTACAATTCTGATACATATTGGGTGGACCATCACTTATGAGCTATTATGCTTAAACAGAAGGGGATTGCTGTTCATCCCTGTCACTTGTTTGATTGTATAAATCAGGAGCAGTCTGCTTTCCCTAATAGGATTTTGCTGTCACTCATTGCACTTTCTCTGGTGTGACGTTCCTCTATACTTTCCAGCACCTTTTAATTCTCCCTTCTTCAAGTGGAACTTGGGAGTCCTTGCTACTTCCCAGTTTGTATCTCTAGGGTAGTGGGCCAAAGAGGCTTTATCATGAGTGTAGAATGCATATTTTAACATTGTTACATTGAGAAGAGGCCAAAAGGAACTCTCCTGTTTTGAAACCCTTGGAAGCTTACTCCCAAGTGTACTTCAATTACTAATTGAATCTTGATTTCAATTAGATGATTACTTTCAGGACAGTTTATTTAATAAGAATTTCAATCAATTATTTGTTGAGATAATGGAAAACAGTAATAATTAAAAACTTTAATTTGAATTTGTTTATTTTTGAGACATTTGATTTAATAATAGTTTTGATTAATCCACTACTAAAATAACCATAAACAGTAATAACTGGAAGAACTAATTTCAATCAATCAATTTAATGATAATTTTGATTAATCAGTTAGCTAATGGAACACTAAATCAACATAATTTCTGCTCACAGGTAGTTCATTAAATCCCTAGCTCAAATATAACAAGTCCTTTAAGTATTGTATTATTACACAAAAAATGGCTCAATTTCATATCTTTAATTCTTGAAGTTGTTTATGATGGGTTCTCCTCTAAAAAGATTGTTTCTAATTTTAACATTACACTGATGTTGATAGGAGCTACCATATTCTTATATTTAAAATTACTTATCTCCATTCATACAATTTTTTTTTCAATCTTTCACTGCCCTCTAATGCATTAAGAAGACATTTTCTTGCTTGACACACTAGCTACATACCCCATAGATTTGAGATGCTCATTTAGCAAGTAAAAACCTCCATCAATAGGAGCATGACACACTTCTACATCAGCTGGCTTCCACTACACTACTTGACATGAACCTCAATTAAGAGAATAAGCCCACAAGAAACAGAAGAGTGCTACAGGTGGGGAAGAAGGGTGGAAAGTGTGTGAGAAGTTAAGTGTCAACTGAAAATCTATCTTCAGTGTAAGAAAATTGTAATTTCTGATACAATAACTAAAATTCCACACTGATTAGGTGAAGGGAAGAGTGTAGGGTGAAACAAGAGTCCTCATGCAGAAAGTATCAGAAGAGAATCTAATGGGTATGCTCTGTACTTGAGTGAAAGCATATGTGGGGAGACCACACTACTTCTAGAATGGCTATACTCTTTGCCCATGAAAAAGAAAACTGAAATGCATGGCATGGGGACCTGGATCTAATAAAAGAGAAACCTTGAAAAACAATGTATTGGGTGTAAATAATTAATGTGAGTCTTACTCCACCCTCAACCATACCAACATTACAAGAAACAAACCAAATCTAGTAACAGAAGAGTCACAAGTAGTATAAAGAAAACATTAACACAAACAGCTAACTCCAAACCCATGTGGAAAAAGTATAGGGCCAATGGACATTTCCCAGAATTATTGAAGCATTGCTTAGTATTTACTCAGGACAAACTATGCAGAAAAGGTTCCATGTCCCATCCTTGGTATTGCAAGCACATAACATAAGATCAAAACCAGTATATACAATGTATGAGGCCAGGGCAAGCAGGCTGTTAGTAATATGTACACCAACCTTTCTCACAAGTGAATAGAATACCTTATTACAAGCAACCAGAATTATGATAAGAAAATATACAAACAGCATCTACTGAACAAACTTCAAAATTGACCATAAAAGAAAGGAAGTACAAGAAACTGAACACAGAAACATGGGGCTGTTTCTAAGCATCAACTCTAGTGTGAGAATAATAAGTAATTTTGTAACTGATATTACAAACAAAAAAATAACAATTCTAATTTAACCATAAGAGCAGGGAATAAATATTGTGCACTCAGCTTTATGAAGAGAATGTTGAATGCCTGATCAACTATAGGAACAGGGCATTGCATGTCCTGCAACAAATATTGTCAGGCAGAAAATATCCCTGAATTAAATTGTAGGAGCTGCAAAATAACACATCTTGCATATGGAATTACCAGAAAGGAAAATTTACCATTCTCAACCATTGGAACAGGATGCTATCTACCTGAGCATAATATTATGATAAGAATCCAGCATTGGTTGGTCCAGCTCCAATGCAAAACTATTAAGGTTCCATGTGGTGTCTGAGTTACAATTCCCACTATTGTTTAAAATGATTGTCCAGTATTTGTTATGACAAAGCTACTAAGGCTACATGCTACTGCCAGTAATTTTGAATTGTTAACTAGACAGACATTAACTATCTATCAGCACCCCCTACCAACTTTGGTTTCAATTGTTTATTTTTTGTTACCTTTTTGAACTGCTGACCAGAGGGAAGGCAACTCCTGTTACCAAGTTCCAGCTCTAAAGTCACAAATAATTCATGACAGTAAACCTTTTGCAAATTAGCTAGCAAAGAAAAGTGACCTGTTTATTCTTTAGGAATGGATGTGTTTCAGCTCGTTATGTAAATTAATCACTAACTCTAGAAATGGTGATATTACCAGAAATAAATTAATTATGGTAATTTATTCTTATAATTGTAAGAAGACTGTATTTGTTTGGGTATTTTTAAGTGCATTTCATACAGAGTTATTTTGCAAAATAATTACTTTTAGCTATTCTACTCTAATTTTTTATATAAACATGCAAATTAAGAGTAGCTTGTAATTTTCTTTTATCGGTGGTGTATGGTGAATGTTTCCACAACTGGATGTGTACAATTTATGTTAACTGTAACACAATAGAAACCATATAATCCAAGCACTGTCAAAATGTGGACATTTCGTTTTTGGGTCAAACATTTTGCCCCTGAAGATGAAAGGTCCAGCTTTTCAAAGGGCTTGGATTATAGAATTTCCATCATTTTTTATTGAGACTTCTTTAAACTATGTGTTTCTCTGACATCATGAGCACTCTTAACTTGATACTGTTTATTGCATAATTTACAAATAATTTTGGTTTAAATGCAAAAGCAGTGAAAAGTGATAATATTTGGTGCACCAAGTAAGCTTTTTATTTAAGGAACCAGCAGACTTTAATTTTTTTTTTCTTTATGGTCACTAGAAAATGAAATTTTTTTTCCAATGAAATTTAATTCTTATAAATGCAAACTATTCTTCAAAATAATATAGTATTAATGTACAAATATTGGAAATAACTTTTATTTCAAATTATGTTTTATTTCCGTATATTTCCAATGCTTAGTATTTACAGATTTTTTTTCATCACAGAAATTGTATTGATCAGTTCAACATGTCTCAAATCATTGGTATAGATGATATTAACATTGATTCCATGCTTTTTTGTAACATTAATTTCAGACAGTATTCTGAGAAAAGGAGCTTTTCTTTTGAAGCAGTACAAGCTGTTTGTTTGTATATATACCTTCATTTTGTGTTTTGTTATATTTGGCTTCAGTTTCATGATAGCACATAAGGATTTTGTTTTTTAGACAATATTTGATTTCCATTGGGCCATATTGTGTTTTTTTTACTTGTATAGGTACTTTTAGGCAGAGAACCTTTTGGTAATTAACTACCAATTAATTCAGTTAATTAATTCAAATTAACTTAAACAACTGATTTGATTAATAGAAATTATAATTCACTCTCAACAGTTGCAATTCTAGTTCAGACACAACCATTTAATAAGAATATAAAGTTAAGTTCAGTGTATAAAGATATAAGAAGTTGTATATTGCATCATGCTACTTTTTTCTGTTTATTTTTTCAGATCACAAAAACCTAGACTTGAATTAACATAAATCAAAGTGTAGAAACCCATTCATATAACTTATTCTTTATATTCATAGTTAGTTAAAATAATAGTTATTCAGAAAAAATTTAACCCACATTTCTTTTAAAATTTTTTATCAATTATCACTTAATATAAGGTATTCAAGTGAATGGAAACAGACAGTATTATAGTTTTTATATGTTTTAATGAAAAAATCAACTTCATTTACTTATCACTAAATAGAGATGTTACTGTGATAGTAATGAACAAATGATTTGGCATATATATATACAGGATGCAGAATAATTGGAACTTAGTCTTTTTGTATAGAAAGGATACTTGTAAAACATTAATTCATTTACATTCTACATATATGTATATATTAAATCATCCTTTGAAACAAAAGCATAAGAATCACAGTAAAATTTTTGTAATGTTTGGTAGTGACATGCATAAATATTGAATTTCTGTTACAGTCATACTGACTGAAGTTTATTCACAGTTTGCTTGAAATTTGGATTCTGTTTTAAAGGTCTTCTCAATACATCCATTACTTGAGTGGTTATAATAAAAAGGTATAGGTTATGATTTGATAACACTGCCTTTGTTTTTTCTTTGGTTTAGTTGGTTGGTTTTTGTTTTTAACAGGACTTGTCAGGTTAGTTTTTGTGGATAACTTGTAACTATAAAAAGACTGTGTAAAATATATCCTGGTCTAATGAACACTGAGTATTGTATTTGTTTTTGTAAAGAAATAGTGTACACTAACTATTTTTTTGAGTGTTAGGATTTCTTGAAATGATTGTTGATACAAAAAACTGGAAAAATTTTCAAACCATTATTTACATTTAAAAAATGGAATGTAGGATTTCCAGTTCTATTTTGCTTATTTTATTGTTAATATAATTCAGTTGTGAAACATAAATATTTATATCTTAGCTATTCAGGTCAAAATCAATTATAATTCCCCTTGGAAAAAAAATGTTTTTCATACACTGTAAAAAGAAAAAGAAAGGAACATATTTTAATTCACTGTTGTTTTTATGTGTATTGTAATGAAACCCATTTAGAATAAATTATTTTTTATTTCAAATTTCATAGTGTTGTGAACTTGTATACAGCTTTAAAATTAGATCATGCTATAAAAGTAACTACAAGAATTGATGCTATAGAAGTATTCAATTTAGTTGCATTTAAAAATGTACATAAACGTTAATTCTTGTCATTGAATATGAAAAACTGTCATTGTCTCCACTTTATGATCTGATAAACTGGATCTAATTTTTGATATGGGATGTATGTTTCATGTTAAAAAAGAAAAAAGAGTAAAGCAACAGTTAGCAAAATATGATTAATGAACTCATTGTTTGAAATAAGCATAGGATTTAAAAATATTAATAAATTAACAATATACATTGTTACTGATTACAAAGAATTTAATTAATTTTATTATTTCAAGGCCTTAAAGGGAGGAAATTTTCAAAATGGCAATATATGAATATCCACATTTCTGTGAATATTTTGTTTCTTTACTTACTGTGTTTATTATTGGATTTTCTACTGAATTTATAATATTGAAAAATTTAAACTTTGTAATTGTTAGAATATTTCTAAAATCTGTACTTATAAATATGTGAATTATAAAATTTATGTTTAAATAAGAATAGAGAAACTGTGCATCCTTTCAATAGCTAAAACTTTCAAATGTTAGTACAAAGCACTGAAAAAAAAAGTTGAAAGTGCATCATAAAATATAATTTGTTTATGTAGTGAAATAAAAAGAAAAGGAAATTCTTAGTATACACATAAAAATATACAATAATAAAGATGATAAAATTAGAACTTCATTACTTTTTAACAAAATGTATCATCAGAAAATGGAATATCATAAAGACAGCAAATATAGTAACTGGTATTAGGCATGACCAGTCATACAAATATATATATATAAATATAAACAAACGTTTGAAATACAAGTATAACTTTAGAGAAAAGAAAAAAGAAATCACCGTCATACCAAACATGCTCACCCTTTCAAACCATGGGGACATTATAATGTGATGGTCAATCCTACTATTTGTTGGTAAAAAGGTAACCCAAGAGTTGGTAGTGGGTGGTGGTGACTAGCTGCCTTCCCTCTAGTCTTACACTGCTAAATTAAGAAAGGCTAGTGTAGATAGCCCTTGAGTAGCTTTGCGCGAAATTCAAAACAAATTTTTGTTAATGAGTATTAGAGGGAGGGCATTTTTAATTACACATTTTTCTAAATATTGATATGTTCTTCATTAAAATAACCATCAAAGCTGGTACATTTATATGCTGCATGAACAAAAATATTTATTATATTTGTTTTGTAACAGTGAAATGACAGTACAGGCCAGAAAATGTTGGTTTGTGCTGATACTTAGATTTGAACCTGTGGTTGCAGTTGATAACTACTAGATCTAAAAAAGTAGCTTAGATTATTTTTGTTCTTCAACTATGAGCTCAATATTTTTGTGAATTGAATTGTAACCATATTGAAACCTTTTGCAATAGTTTTATTTTCTGAATACAATAAAAGTGTCATCAGTGTATCTTTTAAATTATAGGTATAAATTCAGACGGACATGACTAACCAATTAAGACGAATGTTTGTTTGTTTTTTGAATTTTGCTAGCTGTCCCTAATTTTGTGGTGTAAGACTAGAGGGAAGGCAACTAGTCATCACCACTCACTGCCAGCTCTTGGGATACTCTTTTACCAATGAATAGTGGGATTGACCGTCACATTATAATGCCCCCATGGCTGAAAAGACGAGCATGTTGGGTGTGATAGGGATTCGAACCCGAGACTCTCGGATTATGAATCAAACGCCTTAACCCACTTGGCCATGCCAGGCTCAGACAAGAATGAATTAGCTAGTATATGAGCAAGTGGTGAGTCCATAGCTTTGCCTTTAGTTTGCTCCCATACTAGACAATTCATTTTTATCTCATCATAAAACCAGTTGAAACTCCGGAATTTGCAAACACTTCACTTGAGATGGGCAGAAAATGAAAAGTTCAGCCAACAAACAAGTATCAGTATCTACCAAAATTGGGGAAACCTTATTTTATAAGTAGAAAACAAACTGCTGCCAGTAAATAATTGTAATGTATGTGATATGGTCTGATAACATGTACATTGATTATTGACTGTATAGCCAGGTGATTTGGGAGCTTGACTTGCAATCTGCAAGTGGCGAGTTCTAATCCCCATCCTTTCAAGCATACTCACCATTTCATTTATAGGGATGTGACTATTAGTCTCACTGTTAATAAAATAATAACTCAAGAGCTGGTTGCCTTCTCTCTAGTCTTTCACTGTTAAATTAGGAATGGCTCAGGCAGATAATCTTTGTGTAGCTTTGTGTGGAATTCAAACACAAACAAAATTTGCATTATTTATGTTAACAATATGGTGACCTAGGAAGAGAGGGAAAACATGCAAAGAGTACTTGAACCTATTGTAGTGCATAAAAATGCATTTATACTTTGATCAATAATGGATCTTTTAGGATGATAATGTGACAATTTGCTATTGTTGAAATGTCTGAAGTGGGTTTGAAGACCATAAGGGTGACCTTTGTTATTTTCCTTGGGTAATTAATCTGATTACCTTTGGAATAAATGTAAGCATTGCACTCACCACTACCACAGATGAATTTTTGCTGGTACTCAGTACTGGAACATATGTTTTAAAGCAACATTTCTATAGGGATTTATATAAGCTGCTTTATCGTTTTTTATATTTACACGTAATTTTTTTTAAAAAAACAGCCGAGTACTCTTCACGGAATCCTTTTTTTTAAAATGTGTGGTTATCATCGTTACAAAAGGTGAACCAACCAAACTATCTGTATCCTAAGTAAAATAGTCTATTAAGGAATGTAACTTCCATAAATAGTACTTTTAAATGCATTAATAAATTCTGAAGGTTTAAGTGTAAAATATATTTCTGTTACTGCATAAAAAAATCACCATTGCCATATCTCCAGACTTACAACACTAGAAACTGGATTTCTATACCCGTGGTGGGCAGAGCACCAATACCCCATTATGCACCTTAGTGCTAATTTACACATAAATAAAATAAACTATAAAAAACAATATATAATTTCTATTATGAAAAATGTGATTTACCCCCATGTACTTAAGATAAAAATTGTAGTTTCTCTTTAAAGTAGTGTAATTTGCCCGAATGACATTATGTTTAAGTGAATTGTATTTCTTGATATAATAATCTGCCGTTTCTTTCACTTTTTTATTTGTATAACACAAGAGAAAAATTGATCTGTAACAATTTGTATTTTTTTCTTTTCTTTTTACTTTACAGTCGGTTCATTAGAATGTTGTTTGCTGTCATTTGTATTATTTTTATTTTTGGGCTATTAGGTTTCATTTCTTTTAAAAAATTAACATAAATAATAAACTATATTATGAGTCTGGCACTTTCCTAATAGATCCATGTGAGATAGCGGTAATTCTACAGATTTACAACACTAAATTAAGGGATTTGTTTGTCTCGGTGGGTGGGCACAGCACATATCCTTCGTAGTTTTGCTATTAAGAAAACACATTTTACCAATATTTTTTTTAGCTCTTAGTGTAGGAGTGATGAGTGACTTATAAAAGTTAAAGACTTTTAACACGTAATTGACAGTAGTATTTGTATGTGGTATCCGTGGCCTTGCGATATTTCGAAAAAATTCTACATTTTATAAAATTCAAGAATGATAGGTTTGGTTGCGTGGGTGTTTCTTTATGAAATTAAATAAAATTATAATAATTACTAATTTTCTTTTGAGAAATCATTAACTTTATTTTTGGTTTAATATTAATATTAACTTTAAAAACAAATTCACAATATCACTGTTACCAGGCTATGAGTATTTGTCCTGTTGTGATATTCAAATATGCTGATAACCTACAAATAAGTTTAAAAGCAACTCGAGGGCTATCTGTGCTAGCCGTCCCTAATTTAGCAGTGTAAGACTAGAGGGAAGGAAGCTAGTCATCACCACCCACCGCCAACTCTTGGGCTACTCTTTTACCAACGAATAGTGGGATTGACCGTAACATTGTAACGCCCACACGGCTGGGAGGGCGAGCATGTTTGGCGCGAACCCGCGACCCTCAGATTACGAAACGCACGCCTTAACGCTCTAGGCCATGCCAGGCTCCCAGCAGTAATGCAAAAGTTAATTATTTTTGATGATGATAACCACAAATAAATTCGCCCCAAACATGTAGGAACATATATTTTTATTGTGTCATAATAAATAATGGTTTAGCTGGTCTGTTAGTTTTATTAACATAATATTGTAACGTTGTTCATTTTTAGGAGGTTTTTAAATATTATTTGGTGAAAATAATTCAAAGTACATTTTATATACGGTAATATTTTTTTTTTATTTTTCCTAAGAACTTGTAAGCTACAGTATTTTGGAGGTATGTATTCATAAATGACGTTTTCGTGGAAATATCCCGCTAATGATACTATGGCTAACATAAACTTGTAGAATTTCACAGCTAATCGATCGAGTAATTGAATGTATATGATAACCAATATTGATCCAAATACTTTTTTGAAACTGATTGCTTCACCAAATGAATGATATCCTGGTGACTGAAAATAATTAATTGATTTATTGCTAGTTTACTCATTTATTTGACAATAAGCTCTTATATTTGATGTCTCGCCCCCCGCTAGTACAGTGGTATGTCTCCGGATATACAAGCTAAAATCAGGGGTTCAATTTCTCTCGGTGGGCCGAGCAGATAGTCCGATGTGGCTTTGCTATAAGAAAAACACACATACAAAGCATTTGATGTCTCACTTTCAGATATTTGTCAAAGTTAGTAGTTGTTGTCACGTCATATTTAGAAGATTCTAGGCATTTTATGCTTTTTCAAACATTTCAATCTTAATGGTAAGCACTCGTTAACTAACATCGAAGTTAAAGTATAAGTGTAACTTACAATACTTCCTCCTTTTTGGCTTGTGGAGTCTTTGAGAAACCTCAATACACAAGTAAAACACTGCAATAAACCGACTGTCAATTCTTTAAATCTGTTTGGTGGTTTTCTCTTTTCATATCCATGATAAATAGATAAGATTACCTCTTGTTCCTTGTCACTAATTGTTCTTCTTAGGTAAGTGATTGAGTCCACTAATGGGTCCATTCTTATGAATCCTCTGGGAGTGGCGTCGACAGAAATCCTGGGCTGTTTAGCAGAATGGTATTACACAAGCCCATTCTTCTTTTAAACTTCTCAGTTGTTCATTCTGTCACTGGTATACTTCCAAAAAATAATCACAGTGGGTTATCTTTTACTTAGACTATCAGTTATTCTGCATATTCTAAACCATAGTTTGCTTATTTTTAGTATAATGTATAGCCTTTCCCAGCACCTGCTAAACTTTGTATTTTTTTGTAGTGGATTACACCACTATACAATATCACCTTACAGGAATATTGTATTATCAACATTAACTTCATAATGAATTTTCATTTTATTACTAGTTGTTTTAAATCTTTCACATCCAAATTCATCTATGATGTCGATGGTGCTCTGTAACTTTTTTATTTATTCCATGTAAGACTTTTATGATTACTCACTAGGGGAGAATATAAAAAGTCCTTTGCCTCCTTAAGTTCTTTTCAATACATCAAAGATGGTGTACGTTGCCTGTAGCTTTATATCCTACTATACAATAACTTATCAGTAATAATGAAAGTCCTTGATCCCACATCCCACGTTTTTTGATGTTAATACACATAAATGATCGATTTATTTAACAATGTATGGTTGTATCTTTCCTTTGTGCCATCAGACGATGAATGAAAGGCTGTTATCCTAACTTTTTTTACTTTAAGAATCTGACACATTTCAACAAACAAAGCTAATTCGGAGTTCTATTCCTAATGTAAGTAAAGTTCCACAGGAACCAATTTATTTCATGGAAATTAGCTTTCATAGCATAATTCAAATGATTTACCACAACTTGTTTACAAAGCCATAACAACCTATAAAACACTCTCTTAGCTCCTCTATTATATTTTAACACCTAACTGTTCAGTTGGAAGGTGGTAAAGATGATAGAGTGTTGCAAAAAGTATAAGCTATGCAAGTGCTAACTATAGTCGATGCTTTTTTCCACCAATATTTTCCCATTTCCAATATAATAAACCATATCGTGAGCATAACGAATCCCATCCTACCCAATAAGCAATTTTTTGTGGACTATATGGAGTAACTGTTTGCCTTGAGAGTCTTTTTCAGTATTAATGAGCCACTGAATATTTGATTTCAAACTCGCATATCTGCCTGAGCATCTTTCATTTGAGTGTTGGACCACAGTAGTTCTGCATTATCACTTATGTATGTCACATCTTAGATAACATTCTGGTGTACCCAAGGTTGGTATCTTTTCTATTTTGTACTTTTCTCACTTACGTTATTCACTAACACAATCATTATGATAATATATGGGAATTTTCATAGTCTCAGTCAGAGCAATGCACGATGTTCAGATTATACTTCTAGAATTTTTGGAACCATCTTGCTAATTGACCTTCTTGGTCGTGTAGATTCACCAACCACTTTACTATTGCACGCAAGATCTGTCTAAAATGTAAACATTTGCTCGAACAATACATTTCGAGTAACACAATATCTTCTTTCTGCGGCATTCATTACTTCTTTATAGTGGGCAGTCAAGTGTTTTTTTTTGCATGTTATAGTGAGCAGAAAGTTTCCAGTGCAAAATTACGCTATCTGTATATAAAATACGTAACTCTACTAAGGTGGTATGGTAATACAGGAGTAGCGATTAATTCTTTCGTCATTTTGTTAAAGCTTCTTCACAATAAAACAGTAACAAAAACAACAAACCTTAGAAACGCCAATTCCGAACGTATTCATTCTTTGATTAATGGACTTTTAATAAACTCTATCTGTCTGAACATTATGTTTTCCAAGAAACTCAATAACTAATAAAAGAATTCACGCTTCTTCGGATTCAGCTAGCTATTACTGTTTGTTTGTTTTGGAAATTCGCCCAAAGCTACTGGAGGGCTATCTGTGCTAGCCGTCCCTAATTTTGCAGTGTAAGACTAGAGGGAAGGCAGCTAGTCATCACCACCCACCGCCAACTCTTGGGCTACTCTTTTACCAACGAATAGTGGGATTGACCGTTACGTAATAACACCCCCACGGCTAGGAGGGCGAGCATGTTTAGCGCGACGCGGGCTCGAACCCGCGACCCTCGGATTACGAGTGCACGCCTTAACGCGCTCGGCCATGCCATGCCCCTAGCTATTACTAAAAAGTTTAGTCATTTTCATTTCAGTTTTTGTTTAAAGAGTTTGAGATAAATTTAACGTTTCTTTTGTTAAAATCATGACATGTGAGATAAGTTAATTTATATTTGTAGCATATCTCGATTACTTACTGCCTTATTAATGGTATAATTAAAATACAAAAGCTTGGATATTAAATAAAAAACAAAACAAAAACATGTTAAACTTTTTCCATAATAACATCAAACGCCACCATTTTGGTCTGTTATTAATTGTCAGCTGGTAATAAATGACTTGCGTTGTTATGTAAGTAATTGTTTTAAACATTTTTCTATGATATATATGTTTTATAGACATGACTGAAGTTTATTTCTTGCCTGTATTAACGTTAAAAATATATAATAACATTAGCAAAGGGCCTAAATTAGGCTGATGAAGCAATATTATTTTTAATTGCGACAAGTGCCGTGCTTTTAATTTTATCGTTCTCTATTCAACATCACTTTTTGTCAACAATTTTTACTAATTAATAATTGCATATATCCCATTAATATTTATTAAAAGTTAGTGTAGTACTATAGCTAGAGCTGGACTGTCTTTTGTTTTGACTGTGTCTAAATTCGGTTAAAACCATTACTATTAGTTTTAGGCCTGTATAAACAACAAACTCGGCACCACTCAGTGATAATATAAGGGTGAGTAGGGAAGAAATAGCCAAACCTCTGTCATAACAGTTTAAGTGACTTTTAAAACTTCGAACTCATGTTTTCGAGAACATCAAAAGCTATTAAAATCTTTAACGAAAAACATCGTTAAAGAACCATCGAGTAAAGTAAGAACAAAATGTTCTGCTAATTATTCTGATTGTGGTATCAGAAGAACTAGCTCACCAGTGATTGAGATAAGTTACGCAAAAATTTGCATTTTAATTTTGAGAGTGCATAAGCAGCATAGCGTCTCATTAACTCCAACATGTAATGGCTATCAAGACAGTTGATCATGCTAGGCTAAAACTGCAGTTTTCATAGTGACTGCCATTTATTATAAGATATTCATTGACATTTAAAAAAAAATAATAAAAAGTCAGGATGTTGTAGGGTTAGCAATGCTACAAAAGTACGTAGACAAGGTAAGGATGAATACAAAAACTGTACAAAAATCTCTACACAAGGAGTCAATAAGTCAGTGTTAAAAGTTTATGGGAATTAGCCATCAAGTAAGACTTTAAAACATTATTATCTTTAAGTGATTTTATTCAAACCTGGATTCATGCAAATGAAAGGAATTCTACATTTTATTGTACGTAAAAGTGTTTCTTGGAAAGATTTGGTTATTTACATAGGAAGTTTTGTATGATTTTGTGTATTCATCTCTACCTTGTTTTAGTACTTTTGGGAATTGCTGTTCCTATCTCATTGTTATTATTTTCAAAATATTTTTTTATTATTTATACATGTAGTACTGGTAATAGTTTAACAAAAACAAAATACAAATTAAGATGTGGACTATAGGATGTTGTACATCAGTTCTTTGATACAGTTCCTTCAAGTGTAGTTTATTACTATGTATTTCAAAATCTTCTATTGTTAGTAAATGGAGTGGATGGTTTACATTTAGATAGGGTAGAATCAAGATATTTTTGCAATGGCTTTTAACTAAGCTGTAATGGAAACAGTTCAGTGGAAGAAGAGTTTTTTTTTGGAATTTATAATTCACATTTAAACAGGATAGGAGCTGGTTTATTTACTTCAGCTGTGAGGAAAGTTTTTAAACCAGGAATAGAGAGTGATGCTCAAAATAAATTAAATGCACAAACAATAACGTGTAGAGAAAACCTTAGCATAGGAAATGAGCATATAAGTAGTTCTAAGTATAGGCTTAATTGTAATTATTGTAATGCAAGAAGTATAACAAATATAATAATTTAGGGTACAATAAGAATGAAGGATCTTGGTATAATGAGAATAACTGAAACACGGTTACATGTAGATGCGATTTTGATGACAAAATTTCTGTGGAATACAGGGTTATAAGTTATTCAGTATGGATACAGAAATAAAGAGTATCGTTTTTTATATGTTGAAGTGAAGTTGATATTAAATGTAATAGTAAAGAGACTGAATACTTTTGGGTTTCTATTAGTAGAAATAAAGGGAAAGAATTTTGGTGGGAATTTGTTACAGACTACCAAATAATACTATTGAAATTAGTGAGAATCTTTGCAATGAAATTAATAAATATTAATTTCTGTTAATGAGTCATAATAATGGATGATTTAATTTCAAGCATACAGATTGGGAAATGCTAGGGTCAAACTATGAGGGAGAAAAGTTTTTGGAAACTACAAGATACTTTTTTTCACCAATTGATCAAAAAGCTACTAAAATAATATTATTTTAGAATTACTGTTAACTTCAAATATAGAAAAGATCAAGAAGGTGGAAATTGGGGAAAATCTAGGTGAAAGTTGTCATTGCTGTATTATAGTTGATATTTTACTGCATATGGAGATCAGAAATTATGATATTTTCTATACAAATTAAAAGGATGCAACAAGAATAATCTGTTGTGAATTGGGCAGCTGAATTACCTGGAGAGACTGATTAAATGCAGAATATTTTTTAAGATATTTTTTTTTTTAATTTTTAAAAACATATTTCTTATAGAAAGACATGGGTAGGTGCAAGAACAAAAACAGCTTGGCTCCAAAATGGTAAAATAGATAAATAAAAGCATCATAAATTTAATTTGACTGGTATGATGGAAGACTAAGACAATCAAGAAAGTTTGTGAAACAGGAAATTAGGACATTTAAAAGGATGTTTGAAATGGTTGTCTGAAAATATAAAAATTAACATTAAAGGTTAAACTAAATGTTAGGGTGGAGTAGGACCCTTTGATGGATTATAAAGGAAGGCTTGTATCTGACAAGTATGAGATGGTTGGGTTAAAAAAATTTCCTTAGTTTTTACTAATAAAGGTTTAAGCAGTATTCCAGATCTTGAACAGTTTATGGATGGAAACATGATTGACAAAATATCAGGTTTAATTCTAAGCTTGTTACAAAAAAATGTGGGAAGTTTAAAGAATGACAAGACTCCTGGGATTTGGAGGAGGTTAATGATTGGATATGTGAGCCACTTGCTACAATTTTTTCTTGAATAGTAAGCAGGTGCCAAAAATTATTATAAGTTAGCAAATAATGTTTAACTTTTCAAGAGAGATTATAAAACTATTAGCCTTGGATCAGTTGTGGAAAAAGTTTTGGAAAGTCTGATAAATTTTTTGCACAGTTATTTGACAAAATTTTGAATTTTATTAGATTGTCAACATAGTTTGTTTCACTAAGAGGAAGTCTTGTTTCACAAATATTTTGATATTGTTTCAAAAGGTTGTTTTTTGGGTAGATGAGAGTAACAATGTGGATTTGGTGTATCTAAATTTTTAGAAAACATTTGCCACGGAACCCATATTAAAGGCTTGTAAAATATTTTCTCCATATTGTGGGGGATAAGTTAGAAAATTGGAAGGAGGAGTGGTAGAACAGGAGAAAGTAGGTTATTACAAATGTAGTTGAGTCAAACTGGATTAATATCACAAGTGGGGATCTTGGGACTTTTGTTTTTTTATTTATATCAGTGATATGGAGGAAAGAAATGGTCAATATTTTTTTGTAGTTTAATTTTAGGTTCTTAATTATTCATCATTTAGTGAAACTTTAAAAACACCTCTAACAGCTTGCTATAACACTGTTTGAAAACCACTTTGGTAGTGTTTTAAGTAAATAAACTTTGTGAAGCAACAGAACTAATAAAACAATGAGTTATAATATTTAATATTGAGATAATTGAATTTCATTAGCTGTACTCATTACTGGGTCGATTTCTGATTTTTCTCTAAGCAGATAACTGATTGTGATCATTATTAATTACTTAAATGTGGTCTGTTAATGGTGTAGATGTGGTATACATTGTAACAACAGAAACCATTTGGAAAGGTGCTACACATGAGCCTTGTGAAAAAATTATTTATAGGTGTGGGAGATAAGTTGGCTAATTGGATAGAAGAGTGGCTGTAGAGAAGAAAGCTGAAGGTTGTTTTAAGTGGAGTTCAGTCACATTGGAGTACTTTTTTAAGTGAAGTTCCTCAGGGTTCAGTCTTCGGATCTTTGTTCTTTCTTATTTATATTAATGATGTAGATAGAGAAATGGTCAGTAAATTACTTGTATTTGCTTAAGATATTAAAGTCTTTGGTGTTGCTAACTCTGAATAGGATGCTGCTGAATTATAAAAGGATATAAATCATTTAGCGATTTGTGCAAGTAAATGGTAGATGGATTTTAATTATAATAAATATAATATAGTGCTTGTGGATTATCATAACCTGAATAAGAATAACTAATGGTCTCACAAATGAAAGTGTAATGGATGTTTAGTTTCTTAAGCCACCCATGCAGTGTACTGTTGTTAGTGGCTGTAATGTAATACTAAAGCCTTGAGCTACTACTTGTTTTTATACACTCATGCTTCTTATGGATTGCTAAATTTACCATAAGTTAGCAAAATCATATATTATTCTTATATACAAACAAGTTTTTGTTTGATAAATTATTGCATTTACAAATATGCCTTTCACATAGTAATCCATGAAATAAGCACATTTAATGTATAACACATTATAAATACCATACACTGATAAATAATTTCCAATGAATACCTGTTAGTTTCAATAGCCTAGCTGTCATAATATAGTTAAATAACAATGATACAGACAAGAAACCTCTGAGAACAAACATGACTTTGAATCCACTTTTTATTTCTTAAGAAAGCATCTAGTTTCATCTTAAAATCTTGTAAGGTGCCAACCTCCGCTACTGTAGATGGCAACTCATTCCATAAACTAATCAATCTGTTGGAAAAATAGTTTCATCTTGAGACTACACTTGTCATTTCCAAATATTAAACACAAGACCTCTTGTTTTCAGAGGCCCTTATCCTAACAATCCCCCACATAATCTTGCAAACTTTACTAAGATCCTTTCTTTCTTCACAAGAAAATAAAAAATCTTTATCTATTTGTATAAGAGAACCCTTCCATCTCCTGAATAATTTTGATAGGCCTACTCCAAACCCTCTCTAATAAGTCAGTATCCTTTCTTAAATAAGAAATATTAAAACTGTACAAAATATTTCAAATGAGGACTAACTAGTGATTTCTGTAAAATGTATTTCTTGCAACCTATAATATGTTAATAACAATTCTGTGAACTTTACTTCTAGCTACAAAACACTCTCTTGATATGGCAAATAGGATTTTAGAATATATTTATAGAAATATTGGACAAAAATCTAAGCAGGTTATTGATCATTGTTTAGGCCACATTTAGGGTATTGTATTCATTTATGAGCTCCTTTCCTCTGGAAAGACATTGGATTGTTGGAAAGAGTTCACAGGAGGGTAACTAGAAAGGTGCTTGAGATGGAAGGATTGTCACATGAGGAGAGGTTTTCTGGAATTTTCTTTCACAAAATTGAAATGTTTAAGATTCTAATGTTGATACAAATTTGTTTTTTGTTCTTAACAGTAAGAACAGTAGGGCTAGGTTAAGTAAGTATACATTTTGGCAAGGAAGGTGTCAGCTTCAGCTAAGACAGTCTTATTTCTCTCACAGGGCATTTGGTCTTTGGAATGGGTTTCCTTCAGATGTTGTGGAGGCAGTAAATGCAAGTTTAAGAGAAAGTTTGATAAGTTCAGGAATGATATGGGCTGGGTATGAGATTTTTCTTAAAATAATTTACTTAATAACTTTAGTTTTGAAGATGAGACAGTTGAGATGGAATAGTTTTTTTACTGATTTGTTAATTTTTAAAGTGTTTTTTTTTTCTGAATGATGAAGAGAATGTGGGCTTGGTGCACTTTTCCAAAACCTTTGATAATGTAATACACAGAAGATTAATTTAAAAAAATTACATTGGTGAAGTTAAGAAATGATTAGTTAATTGAATTGCACTTTCAAGGTTGCTGGGTGAGAGATCAGAAAAGTTGCTGTTAGTGGAGCTCAGTCGAACTGGACCTTTTCAGAGATGTGGTTGAACTTTTGCTTTCTCTTATTTATTGCACAGTGGAATAATTAATGAAGTTTATAGATTTCATTAAACTGTTGAATATTTCTAGTTGTACTGAGTATTATGTCGAGGTACCACAGAATGACTGATAAGTTGAATACATATTTGGCAAATAGGCCTTATAATAAATTCAAAATAGTTCATTTGGGTTTTCATAGGCCACTCATATAAACATATAGATAGGAAATATCGTAAGAAATGGATTTTGGAATTGTGATAGTCACTAAAACTATCAAGAGAGTGTTTTGTAGCTAGAAGTAAGGTTCACAGAATTGTTATTAACATATTATAGGTTGCAAGAAATACATTTTACAGAAATCACTAGTTAGTCCTCATTTGAAATATTTTGTACAGTTTTAATATTTCTTATTTAAGAAAGGATACTGACTTATTAGAGAGGGTTTGGAGTAGGCCTATCAAAATTATTCAGGAGATGGAAGGGTTCTCTTATACAAATAGATAAAGATTTTTTTATTTTCTTGTGAAGAAAGAAAGAATCTTAGTAAAGTTTGCAAGATTATGTGGGGGATTGTTAGGATAAGGGCCTCTGAAAACAAGAGGTCTTGTGTTTAATATTTGGAAATGACAAGTGTAGTCTCAAGATGAAACTATTTTTCCAACAGATTGATTAGTTTATGGAATGAGTTGCCATCTACAGTAGCGGAGGTTGGCACCTTACAAGATTTTAAGATGAAACTAGATGCTTTCTTAAGAAATAAAAAGTGGATTCAAAGTCATGTTTGTTCTCAGAGGTTTCTTGTCTGTATCATTGTTATTTAACTATATTATGACAGCTAGGCTATTGAAACTAACAGGTATTCATTGGAAATTATTTATCAGTGTATGGTATTTATAATGTGTTATACATTAAATGTGCTTATTTCATGGATTACTATGTGAAAGGCATATTTGTAAATGCAATAATTTATCAAACAAAAACTTGTTTGTATATAAGAATAATATATGATTTTGCTAACTTGTGGTAAATTTAGCAATCCATAAGAAGCATGAGTGTATAAAAACAAGTAGTAGCTCAAGACTTTAGTATTACATAATTGAAAACCATAATCAGTGTTCATTTTGTAACTTTTGTAAAGTGAGTTTAGGGTTGTATGGTATAACATGTTTTAACATTTTTTCTTATTATGTATTTCATTTACTCAGTATCCAAACACCAAATCTGATACTTTTTTTATTTATTCTTCCATGTTGATCATTTACATTCTAATCCCTAAGTTTAAAAACAAATATTTTTCAGTTATTTTTTGTGGTACAGGTATATCTGTACATTTATCCTGTTAAGATGACATTACATGTAACATATAATAAAAACTTAAAACTACAAATAATTTGAACAGTGTTTAATTTTATATACAAAAACGGCTCGTTTGGGTTGAGAAAATATTTTACATAGAAGAGTGAACCAAATTTTCGACCTTCTTTGGTCATCGTCAGGCTCACAAAGAAAGAGGTAACTGACCAGAAGCTTATGTTGGTTATTTGTCTGCTGATGTCAGGAATATGTGGCATGCGGCAAATAACCAATATTTGGCAAAAACTAGTAACAAAATATGACATTCCAGTTAATACCAAATTTATTCAAAAACCAAACACAAAACTGAGATCTATACTATGTAAGAACTACACTGACAAACACCACACCAACATTATTTATATAATACAATGTGATAACTGCCACGACTTCTATATTGGAGAAACAAGCAGAAAAATGGAAACCTGATTCAAAGAACATAAAAAGTCACCTTCACACGTTTTTTTAACACTGCAAGTCAAATAAACACAACATAACCATAGAAAACACTCAAATACTAAACAAAGAAACAAACATAAACAAACGCAAAATTAAAGAAGCCTTACTTATACAACAACTTAAACCCAAATTAAACCAATATAAAGGAACGCCTTTATACCTATATTAATATAATAAAATAAATAAATTATCTATTCAAACATCTAACACCGCCCTCTACATTCCGACACTCAGTTACACAACCCCTTCCAAACATGTGGTCAGCTTCTGGTCAGTTATCTCTTTCTTTGTGAGCCTGACGATGACCAAAGAAGGTCGAAATGCTGTTCGCTCTTCTATGTAAGATATTTTCTCGATATCACTTAGTGTTTAATTGTTAAATAGAGGTACTTCAGAAGCAAAATGTCTCTAGTTTTATGGGCTTTGTTAGGCCTACACATTGTATAATGCTTGAAGACTAAATTAAAAACTTTAGATGTGTTTCTTTGTTACTGCTATTTATTATTAATTTCCAAAACAGTCTAGTATATTATGAGATTTGATCTTATAGTCTCAGTTTATTTTGTTACTAAGGAATTTAAAAGACTCTTTTTTTCGCAAAATTTAATGATTTGGGTTTTTTTTTTCATGTATGTAATGAATCCCCCCCCTCAAGTAGCATGGAAGGAAAAGAGTTAGTTGCACTTGACTTTGACCACACAATCATAGATGCAAACAGTGACACGTATATTGCTAAACTGGCCCCTGGTGGCATGATACCTGAAGAAATAGAAGCTCTACACAAGCCTGACGGTTGGACAAAATACATGCAACAAGTTTTTCTTTTCCTTTACCAGAACAAGGTTCAACCACAAAATGTATTAGATTGTTTATCTGAAATTAGTTTTACCCCAGGTATGAGGGAACTATTGTTGTTGTTGTCAAGCTCCAACAGGTTTGAAATCATCATAATATCAGACTCTAATTCAATGTTTATAGATCACATTTTGAAAGTTGGGCAGGTTGCACATACAGTATCAAAAGTCTTTACAAATCCAGCCTATTTTGACCAATCTGGGAGATTACATGTTAAGGAATTCCACATTCAAGATAAGTGCACTTTTAGTTCAAAAAACCTTTGTAAGGGTGAAATTTTACAGTTGTACATAAAAAAAAGATCAAGTGAAGGTATCCAGTTTTGTAGGACAGCATTTATAGGAGATGGAAACCATGACTTTTGCCCTTGTCTTCAACTTTCTGTGAATGATTTGATTTTCCCAAGGATTGGGTTCTCTCTCTGCAGAAAATTATCCAGAAATCCAGAAATGATTAAAGCCAAGATTTACCCATGGGCATCGGGGTTTGATATCAAAGATGTATTATTCTAAAAGAAAACCAAAGATTTGACTCAGGTTATTTGTTAAACCAAATGTAAGTGCAAATTATTGAAGTTATGAGTATGTTCGTTAAAGAAAAACTGTATACATTTTTACATCCACAATAAAAAAGCGTATTCATGTATGAAATAGAAACAACTTTATGAACATTTTGAATATTGACTGAGTAATTGTTGCAAAATATTTTAAAGTGTATTGGTGATATTAAAGCTTTGAATACATGTTAAATTCACAAAGCTATTAATGCACTAGAAAATGAAAGGTATGCATTGATTATTTATTTAGCAATCTGATAATTATATTTTAACTTGGATTATTATATAAGTTAAAATTTATTAATTTTTTTTTTTAAAGTTTAATGTATGGAGATGTCTGAAAGTAAAAGTGCAGAATCTTGAAAGCAACAGCAGTATGTAGAAAATGTATATATACTGTCAATGTGTGAGTAATAAAATTGATTTGTATAAGTAGGTAAATTATGTACATCCAAAATATTGCAAGAAACACATTCTGATGCTTGACTAATAAAGGATTTTTCATGTTACTATTCTAATCAACAGTTAATGAAAATCATGAAAGGGATTCTTACTTTCAGGTGAAAAAATAAAATAGAAATGATGATAACCTGCAGGTAAGGTTTTTTGATACCTAGGGTTATAGATTTCCAGCATGAAAATTTGGATTTTTTTTCTTCTTTTTACAAAGTGATACTTCATCAGCTCTGAAACAGCTAAATAATGTATGTTAATTACAAAGCATCTAAAAACTATAGACAAATAGTTTGTTAAAAACTTAGAATTTTTTTTATTAGCTGTATAAGTTATCTTAAACCTACTCCAAAGAAAATAATTTTCTTTTTTTTCAGCTAGGCATGTCTTCAAATCTTAATTCCTGTGGTTGATTAATGACAGTTTAAGTAGAAAATACAGCAGAGGTGAAGAACACTAAATGAGTGATTTGTCTTTGTTAATAAATGGATTCACTGTAGCATTGTGATCTGTCTCTACTTATTCATTAAAAGGTATTTGTATTTGTGATGTCAAAGTGTGCCTTAGTAAAAAGTCCATATTGATTAGAGGAATATAAAATTGTTTATGACATAATTTTTTTTTTTGCTGTACTTGTACCAGATGTATGTTGATTATGGTGTAGTATTCAAACTGCATTAAGACAAAAGACTGAAAGAAATTGAAATAAAAGACAGTGTTTTGCAGAAATAAACTTAATACTGCTTTGTAGTATTGAGTATTTATATTATCTACTTTTTTGAACTTGATAACTGTACAAATAAATTTTTCTGATTACCCTAAATGTACTATAATGCTCATTTTATTATTCTTTTCTTTATGATTAGGACATTTGTTCTCTTTGTTTTCCACAGGGATAAAATATTTTTTATAATTTTTTTTATATGAAACTACTCACTTGTTTCTGGATAAAATATCAGGGATATGTAAAAGCAGTCACTATGGGTGACTGTTAAGTACACATGTTCATGTGTATGTAGAGAAAGACTTTAAATGCAAAATTTTGTAGTAAGACAGTTGTGTGTACTGTAAGTTTTATTTACTTTCTTATATAAAATTTACGTGTAATAGGAGTTTTTACAGAAAATAGTATTTAAGTGGTATATTTTGAGATTGGTTTCAAAAGTTGAAAGAATGAAACACTTGTAATCTTATGTAAAGCTTGTTTCTTGTTATTTTGTCTGTTGCTTATATATAAACTAATACAAATTACAAAAATCTCATACTTTATTGTAAATTTAATTACAATACACATTGGTGGAATACTGTCATCTTAATACAAGTCTAGTGCTTAAAAACAAATGTAATTATGTATTCTCAAGTAAAAGTTAGATTAACAAAATTTAAAATTTATTTTCTATCATTTCAATTCAAATGATGTATGAACATTTGAAATCCAGTCCGTGCAATTCCAATTTCCTCATATTTGCATGGCTTGGTCATTAGGGTACTTTAGTTTGTTTGACTCATAATTTATAGGTTTGTAAGACCATCACCAATCCTGCTTGCCCTTTAAGCAGTGGGGGAATTATATAACATGATGATCAATCCCATTATTCATTGGTAAAAATAGTTGGTGGTGGGTGGTGATGACTAGCTAGCTACCTTCTCTTCTAGTCTATCACTGATAAATTAAGGATGCTTTGCACAGATAGCCCTTGAGTAGCTTTGTGCAGAATTTAAAGCAAACCAATCTTTACATTTGTTATATGCTATTTGTAGTCATAGTCTTTAGGGCACAAACAGCATTTCAACATTAAATTTGAGACTACTAGTGAATATGTCTATCTTACAAGTAAATTTACTTGGTAATTATTCAAGGAACTGAATAGATATGATAAAGCTCACTTCTCACATTCAGTTATGAACAACTTTTCTGAAACTGAAGTGATAAATTCATAAAATACTTTTTAACTTCACTAAGTTCTTACTCATATTTGTAAATAATGTATTTGTAATAATGTAATTGTATTGTAAAAATATGTTAGTTAGGACACTTAAGGTTTATTTGCTTGGGAATTAAGCACAAAGCTATACAATGTACTATCTGTGCTTTGCTACTTACTACTATAATATCATGGTTTGTAGTGTTGTAAGTTCACAGACATACTTCTGTGCCATTAGGGGGTCACTCTTGAAAACCCTTGTATTTCATTACATGAAAATACTGTGGTAATCCTTGTATTTGAAGAAACCAGTCGACAATTGTCTACAAGATAAATAAAAAGATCATTTTAGGAGTTAGACTCACAACCTAAATATAAACTTTAAAAGAAGTGCAAAATGAACAATTAAGGAATTTCAACAACATTTAGAGAATGTGAAAGATATTGTAGAAACCAGGGGCATAAATTTTTTACACCCGATGGGGGGATGATTTTTGCAACCACTTATGTGGACTGTTCAATTTGCAAATTGGTAATCTCTGATTACTTGGACCTGAAAGCTGTAAACATGCAGTTATAGAGTAATCTTGTTGCCACGATACTTTGAGGTTTGACCCTCGCTAGTACAGCAGTAAGTCTATGGATTTACAACACTAAAATCAGGGGTTCGATTCCCCTTGGTGGGCTCAGCAGGTAGCCTGATGTTGCTTTGCAATAAGAAATCACACACACTTCAAGATTTTCATATAGGTTTGTATAAGTGAGGTGTTGTGAACAGTTTTCAAAATGTTAATAGAATAATGTCACATGAATTTATTCCTGCACAGTGCACAGTATAAAAGATGGCCATTATAGTTGACAAGGTTACTAATAGCTTTCATTGCATGAATCATGTTTTCAAATATGAATAAAATTAGTAATTACCTTTAATAAGTTTATATCTATTGAAGAACTGTTCGTGTTATTTGATAAAATTAATTAAAATGTCTTTGCGAACTCTTGAAAATTACACATCAATACAATATAACACACAATTATTCATACTTTTCATGTTCCCAAATGTAGACCTCCTTTGCAATGATCTGTTTATGAATTCTTTCATAAGCTTTTCTATATTTATCTTTTAGACTTCATCTTTGTGAGTGTGACAAACTGCCACATGGTTGAGGCGGCACTGAGACATAGTTGACCTTAACCATGTTTTTAACTGTATTTATGCAGAACAGCTACATTCACATTCATAGCTGGATACTGGACATACAAGCAAAATTTTCATGAGAAGAAACTTCACTAAACATCTGCTAGCTTGTTTCATACATTTTACAGTAAGCATTCTTTGCATCTTTCAGAGATACTGCTTTCATTGTTCCTTTGAACATGGGCAACTGAAACTCGAGCTGCTGTACAGAAATTTCTGGATAGAAGTAAATAACCAAATTGTCAGTTTTGCCAGATGTGATCATGTTCTCAAGTGCCAGATATTGCCTCAAGTCATTGTTGTCTGCATTGAATCTAATGGTCAGATGTTATATGACTATGTCCACATATTCAAAATATTGGCTTTTGTAGTAATCTCTACCTGTTGCAGAATGGTGTGCTGAGACACCACCTGTGATCCTTCTGAGGGGTCTGCGAATGCGTGGTAGTTCAATAGGCACCAAATCTAGGGAAGTTACCTTTTCCTCAGCTTCATCAAAGCTCTTGTTGTAATTTTCCTCTGTTTGCAATACCTGCAGTTGCTCAACTGTCATTGCAGATGCTTCAATCACGCCAGATACTGTCGCTGATTTTGCTTGGAATGCTCAGTTTAGTTCCTCTAATGTAGCTAATGGACGTTGAGCCATCAACAGTCCTAGAACTGTCTTTCCTTTGTCAAATCTGTCCAGTAGTCCTCGTGCTTTCACTGCTACTTCTGATTTTTCATTTGCTAATTTAGACAAAGAATCAACAATGTGACTGTAGTGATCATTAGCACATGCAATTGCAGATAGGCGGCACAACCAGCTAGTTGGACACAGTGGGCGGTGTATTTAACTGGACCATTGTGGCTGTTTGTAGGGGGGGGGGTGATTGTATGCACCATACCTCCAGGGGCGTAGATCCTGGGGGGAAGGTGCATATAATCATTCTCCCCTACAGTTTGGTCTGTTGATTTGTTTTATTGCATCACAGGCCTACAAATTGTGTTTGCTCTTGTGATTCTCGTGTTCTTACCAATCGAATGAATAATTAGACTTAGATGTCGGCTTTTACAGTAGCCGAAATATACATCTTTATTATAGGCGTGCATCTAAGCTTTTCGATCTAAGCGATAGTTCGTAAGTATCAGTCAGTCGGCCTCAGTATACGTGCAAGTATCGTAGCAACAAGATTACTCTATAACTGCATGTTTACTGCTCTCAGGTTCACATAATCAGAGATTACCAATTTGCAAATTGAAGAGTCCACATCAGTGGTTGCAAAAATCATCCCCTCTATCGGGTGTAAAATCTACGCCACTGCATACCTCTCACCTAAAATGAAGAGGGGATGTATCCCATCCATCCCCACCAGGATCTACGCCCCTGGTAAAAACAAAAATTGGTTAGTGGAAGTTAGTAAACGCCGTGCCATCAACACTATGATTCAGTAGTAATCCTAATGATCATGTATATTGTTGTACAGAATACATGAATACTTCACTTCTAAACTAATGACAGAAATTTGCGAATTATTAGGAATACAGAAAAGTGAAAATACTCTTTATTACTTAGCTGCTATTGGGTTAATAGAGAAATTTAACAGAACTTTATTGGATACGATTTCTCAGTATTGTGAACAAGATAAAACTTAGGATTTAACAATAATAATGATCACTTGCTTAGATTATAACTTTAAATTTACTGATTAAATATGTAAACAGAATAACGGATTATCTCTCTCTCCTTTGCTTACAGAAATTTTCATAGCTAATTTAAAGAAAATATTGTGAACCTGACAATGATCGAAGAGGGTCGAAACGTTGTTCACACCTCTACGTACATTATTTTCTCAACCCAAACGAGCCGTTTTTACATATATATTTCTCTACAAGTTGGTTTTTTCGACATCACTGATTACATAAATATTGTTCAGTGATATATAATACAAAATGTGTCAAATATTGGTATACACATATTGATGATGTGATTTGTTTTTGGATAGGCTGCAAACTTTAACTCGATTTTTTTAAAATATTTCTATATTCATAAAACAAACTTATTGTATTTAACGTAAAATTTGGTTAACTGAAAATATTAATTTATTTTGACATAAATACGGAGATAACATTATTTGCAAACTTTCCTAGATGTGACTTGTAGTGACACAATCATACATTATTTGTTCGTGTAGCTTTGCGCGAAATTCAAAACAAATCTCCTTGGTGATTGTTGTCATGTAGCTGATGGTTCATTAACAAAGGAATTATACATCCTTTCAACCATTGGCTACACGACTTAATGAGTGTATTTGCCTGTTTTCTCACCTGCCAGTGAAACAGCTCTTGATGGCAGGTGTCACCTACCAGCTGCACATCCAGTTCTTACTGAGATCAGTAGTCTAGACCAGAGATGAGGCTAAGCTGTTCTGATTGACAACAATTTGGGAGATCTTAATGGTCTTGATTTGTTTAAGTCTAATATTTCATGTCAAGTTCTCAGTTGTTCTCGTTTCTCTAATTTTTCTCTCTTGATTGTGTTAAATACTTTTACTTCTAGAATAAGCCATTTTCTCAGTAAAAAAAAATCTTCCTTTGAATTCAATAACCTTAGAAGATCAAGTAAGAGCTAGAATGTACTTTATTGGAAATAAAAATTCCAACAAGTTCTGATGGTATTACAACAAGAATTTTCTTTTCTCTCTACAACTATCAGATAAACAAACCTACAAATAACAGAATATCCGATTAAAAAGTAAGGGTAATATTTTATAGTTGATAACTTGACTGAGTTTTAATTCATGTAAGTTTATAATTAAGCACAAAGCTATACAATGGATTATCTGTGCTCTGCCAACCACGGGTATCGAAAACAGGTTTTTAGTGGTGAGTCCACAGACATACATACCACTGTGCCTCTGGGGGGGATTTATGTGGGAAATAAACAGATTAGTCAAGTAAGAAGAACAATGAAAATATTGTTTTTATTTAGACACAAAAAAGTACGTCGTGTGTACTTGTGTAGACATATAAATGACTGTCTCTATTAGATCATCAGCTTTATGCTCCTCAAGATGAATATCTAATAAATTATTACTCACGGTAAAAATCAAGTAGAACTATTCATAAAAAGCAAATTAAATTGAAGAGTTTGATATAATTCGATTTCTTATGAATTTTGCCCAAAGCTACACGACAAATATCTGTATTAGCTGTCCCTAATTTAACAGTGAAAAATTAGAGGGAAGACAGTAGTATCACCACACTTTCAGCTCTAATACTATTTTTTTTACAAACAACTGCTGGTGTTCATCGTTACATTATATAACTCTTCCGTGACTGAAAGGGCAAGGATGTTTGGTCGGATGAGGATTCGAACTCGCGACTCTCACATTGCAAGTCGAGCATCCTAACTACAAGGCCATGTCAGGCCTTAATTAAGCATCGAAATTCTCTCTCTCTTTTCAGTGAATAGTATCACCTTGTGATGTTTGTTCTCTCACAGCATTAATTGGCATAGCCAAAAAGAATGTTATTGTGCTAGTCCTTCTAGCCTGGATGCTGTATATAACTGCAATATCCTCTTTAGTAGATAGACTTTGTTTACAATAGAGAATAACAAGGCAACCAGAACAATCTTATTGAACAATTTTCTCGACTACATATTGTTGCAATTACGACCCCGAAACTAAACAACAAAAGTTTAAATAAAGTAGATATGGAAAATATGATCTGACCGAAAAGAACAACTAAAAAGATGCTATCTTTATGTGGCAAAATCCATCGTATATTTTGAGCCTCTTCATTCATGAAGTAGTGGAACACCTCATGCTTGTGTGAGAGTGGTATTATTAATTAATAAACAAACAATATTAATATAAAAATATTACATGGAAAAGCCCATTTTTTTATTTTGAGCCTTTCTGCTTTTTCAGTATGGGGCATATTACATACTTGTGTAAGAGTGAAGTGTTGTTAACGTTCAAACAATAATGACGCTATCTTTGTGCGACAAAACCGGTCTTGTTTTGTAAATTCCTTTAGTGAAATAGTCAGAATAAATGCGAAGAAAATCTTTCTTCGAACATATTTTTACAGAAATTGTCATGAATTGTCGTTAGTTTACTGTCCAATAAAATTATTAACTGTTTAGGATTTAAAATAACTGTTCTGAGTGAGCTTGTTACAAAATTACATGACAAACTCTCACAAAGACTTTCCTGATTGGTTAAAGGCAAAATGCTTCCCAAATTTTTTTTTTTCAAAGTAGGAGCAAAGTTTACTCTGAGACCCACGTTTCTGAAACAAAAAAACAGCCACCATACACAAGGAATTATGGTACATTGAAACATGTTTCCTCGTATATTCCTGGTTTTAACAAACAAGTATAACAACTACAAAAACAGCTTTCCTGTAGCGTTGCCAAGCTCTTCCTGATGAAGGATCTAAGTTAGACTTGAAAATGAAAATAAGAGGGATAAGCAATTATGTTAATACTTATTACATGAAATAACATGTTTATATATACCATAATATTGAGATACGTTGAATATATGTAAAATGCGTATAATTATGACTATGTATTTTATTTTTAATCTTTAACGCCTGGCAAGCTGTGTCTGAGACCTTCGTCATCTCGAAACGCATTCTGGGAATGAAAGTACACAACTCGCTAACCGTTCACTAGGCGTGTGGTGTGTGCAGGGAAGCTTTGTAATTTTTTCCTTTACTCTAAGTCTCTGTTGCCGTTACCTTTCAAGCGTACAGAAATGTAGATCAAAGTCTCCAAAAAAATAAAACAATAATTTCAAATTTTTAGTTGGATATAGAAAATATAACAAAAGCTAAGATACATTATGAGGTAGCCTTAGCCCCAACAAGCCACTCACCATCCCTTATCGGCATCCCAGAGCTTTTCTGCCACACGATGAGGTAAACCTACATGATAAACTGCACGTTCATATTACATAAACGAACACAAAACTTTATTTCGTTAGTTCTCTCTAAATACTACAGAAACATTTCCTTTAAGATTTTGTTCTCCGGTGGGGCAGTGGTAATTCTACGCTAGAATCCTGGGTTCGATTCCCTGTCATGGATACAACAGATAGCCTAGTATAGTCTTGCTCAAGCATAAACGATCTAAAACCTCTTGCATTTTACAAATGTCAAATTTTCGTCAATTTTATTTGACATTCAAACAGTATTTAAAGTGGCCACATGTTTAAGGTGCTCGACTTGTAATTCGAGGGTCGTGGGTGCGAATCCCTGTTACACCAAACATACTCGCCCTTTCAGCCGTGGGGGCGTTACAACGTGATGGTCAATCCCACTCTTCCTTGGTAAAAGAGTAGCCTAAGAGTTGGCGGTGAGAGGTGATGAATATCTGCCTTCTCTTTAGTCTTACACTGCTAAATTAAGGACGGCTACTGCAGATAGCCCTCGTGTTGCTTTGCGCAAAATTAAAAAAATAAACAGTTGTGTCAGAATAATGTTATTATTAATTTTGAAAGGAATAAATGTTTCGTTTATCAATTTGTTTGAAAATATGAATACGATGGAGCAAAGTAGGAAAAATAATTTGCTTATCTTAATATCTTTGAGAAGCAGTTACGAGTGCTCTTATCACCTGACCATGCCGGGCCTGTTCTGACACAACATTCCAATGTTGGTTAAATCAACCTTGTGCTTTTGCATATCTTTTTATGTTTTTTCAACCTCAACGGTACTTTACAGAATACGTTGGATTAACAGTGATCTCAAAGACCTCTAAGTTTTGTAACTAAGCTAATTTAGAGTTACTTTCACTGTTATAGCACCCTAATGATTGAAAGTACAGTGCATGTTTAGTGGTATACAGCGGCTCGAACTTTGGACCTTCCTATCCGTAGCCACTATGCAGTAGTTTATTTATATATCACAGATATCGAATCCCAAATTCTAACGTTATAAGCCCCAAAGCTTACAGCTTAAAAGCTCTAATGGTTTAAACTCTAGAAATTAAGAACTTTCGTTGAATTGTAAGATAAGGTTCGAGCACAGAGGTTTTTTTTTTTTATTTCGCGCAAAGCTACTCGAGGGCTATCTGCACTAGCTGTCCCTAATTTAGCAGTGTAAGACTAGAGGGAAAGCAGCTAGTCATCACTACTTACCGCTAACTCTTGGGCTATTCTTTTACCAATGAATAGTGGGATTGATAGTAACACTATAACGCCCCCACGGCTGTAAGGGCGAGCATGTATGGTGAGATAGTGATTTGAACCCGCGACCCTCAGATTACGAGTCGAGTGCCCTAACTAACTGGCCGTACTAGGCCTTAATTAAGATTATCTTTAAATTTTCTTGTACACTATTCAAGGGACTCAAATGACTAAATTGCGGGTTTTCTGATGGGTATTTAATGGAAGGCGATTTACAAATGTTTATTATGATTGAAGGTTTCGTGAATGAGTATTGATTTCTCAGGAGGCTGTCGTAGACAAGGCGGCTACTGTCTATAAAGTCTGAATTACTGGGTTGAGAAACATTGCTTGTCATAGAATTCTGCAATTAAAACTGCTTGATGTTTGAATTGTAACTTCGAGGTATTTCTAGAGAATTAGATAAATAACAAGGGCAGATAGGCAGATAATAGTTTTTAATATTACAATAATACCGTTTTGTAAATTATTGAGCAACAGGTAAGGTGGGCTTCATTGGGATTACGTTACTCCAATTCGATGCATTATTTCACCTATAAGTGCTTACTGTTGAAGTACGTGTACGCATATAATGTAGTGCACCCCCTTTTTTTCCAGTTCAATCGCTTCTGTTCTCTCACAGGAAAGAGGTTAGTACTGCTCCAACGATGTGATAATTTATCTATGTACAGTGTTCCCTCGTGTATCGCGGTAGATGCGTTCCAAAAACCCCCGCGAAAGGAATTTTCCGAGAAGTGGGATCGTCGATTTTTACGTATATATTTATGTGCATTTAGACTTTTAAAACCCTCCCTGTACAACTATTTAACCCTTCCATTACAATACTGTTCATTATTGCTGAAATAATAAGAACAATTATTAAGATATTAAGCCTTAAAATTAAAAATTACATATCTTCAGCAGGTGGTGTCTTTTCGGGAGACACCACTTCCTCTTTTGTGGAAGGTGAATCGGCAATTTCTTCGTCGGTCGTTACAACTTCAGGAACAGTACTTGCCACCGGTACCCTTTCTTTCTTGCTCGGCTGGAAAAACATTGTTATTGGCAGTTGTTTTCTCTGCCTCTTTAGCCTATCGAAAATCATTTGATAAGGAGTCATCAGTTCTTCTATTTTATTGCAAAATTGTACTGATCGAACCATTCCTGTGAGCACTCCTTCACTTCGTTAATTAGTTTCATTAGTTTACCTAACCGCTCTAACGACCATCCACTTTGCTCGATTGTTTCCTCGGCTTCTTTCGGTGTTTCCTCTTCGTCGTCTTCCTCGGCAGCAGACTTTGTCGGTGCTTCTAAGTCTTGGTTGGCGAATGGTTCGGATTCTAAGTCCATCAGTTCATCTACGTCTTCCTTCGTCATATCGGCAAATCCTTTACCTTTGATTAACGAAGCTAATTGCACAGCCAAGTGTTGGATTTCTTTAGGCGTGAATCCCTTGTCGTCGTGCACAACCTCAGGCCACAACTTCTTCCAGCTTGTTTTAACGGTGCAGGGCTTCATCTCTTGCAGTGCCTTATGAACATTTTGAAGACATGTAGCAATGGTGAAAGACAATCAAAATGGGTAGCTGTCATTGGCCGTCTTTCTTTCTGTACTAATCATAGCCCGTCTTGCACATCGCTACGCCATGAAGCTGATCTCGCGTAGCCTTCGCAGACGCACAATGCGTACATCTATATCCTTTCCAGTTGGTTCTATTTCCATTTTTACGCTGTTATAAACTCAAATATGTTTATATCTCAAAATATACCTGTTTTTTCTTTACACTATTAATTATATTTATTTTTAATATTTTAATGGTATTTAATGCTATATTTTAGATTTAATGTTTATTATTTTATATATACATGTATGTATATATATATATATAAGGGGGGGGGGGGTCGGCCGAGCCCGCGAATTGGCGAGGGAACACTGTATCTGCAGTATTAATTTTAATATTATTTGTTACGATCTGTAATTGTGTATTAATTATATCAGGTCTTTAAAATCGCACATACGTTCGATGAGAGATTTACGTTATATTGCAAGTGTTGGTATTGCGTCGTTAAGGATTAATTTTTAATAATTTATGCCTGTAAAATAAGTTATTTGAAATAGGAAACATTATGAAATCATAACAATTAAGCTGACTTCTGTAGTATTCGTGTACATCTTATCAAGTTTCGTATTTTAATCAAGAAAACATTTCCCGCCTTCTTTTTAATTCATCTTTATCAAATGATGTTTGTCGAAGTTTAATTTGTATTTTAGTTTGATTTGTTTTGAATTTCGCGCAAAGCTACAAGAGGACTATCTGCGATAGCTGTCCTTAATTTAACAGTGTAAGACTAGAGGGAAGGCAGCTAATCATCACCAGTTTTGGGCTACTCTTTTTACCAACGAATACTAGGAATGACTGCACATTATAATGCTCCAACGCCTGAAATAGCGAGCATGTTTGGTGTGACGGGGCGTCCAACCCGCGACCCTCAGATAACGAGTTGAGTGCCTTAACCATCTGGCTGTGCTGGGCATTGTATGTTAGTTCTTTATTCGCATACTAAAGTTGCGCATACTAATTTTTATACAGACGAAAAATACCGGTTTTTATATTTAAATTAGGCCTGGGAACTGACCTTTTTCTAATATCGTTATTAATACTTTAGAGTTAATAATATCGTGATTAGTAAATATCTTAAAAATGGTGTTTGATACCGAAAATTGTATTACATTGAGTTATGTTGAAATCAGTGTATAGATAAAATCTAACAACAATAAGATTTTAAACCTAAAATTTGCATCTTTTAAAATAAAATTTTTCGAAAGGATAATATGTTGCATATTTTACAGCAAGCTTATTGAAAGCACAAAAAGAAATTTAAGAACTCTAACAAAAGCGTCT
The DNA here is from genome assembly GCA_011833715.1 of Carcinoscorpius rotundicauda. Lineage (NCBI taxonomy): Eukaryota > Metazoa > Arthropoda > Merostomata > Xiphosura > Limulidae > Carcinoscorpius > Carcinoscorpius rotundicauda. The sequence goes on from CM022398.1 coordinate 35,422,536, forward strand.
ATCTTAAGTTATTTAACGTCCTTTGGTTAAAATATGTGATTTTCTTGTTCAGTTTGGTACATTAACCGGTTTATGTTGCTGGTCGAAATATATTTCGTCATATGTCACAAATACGCATGCGCTTGTTTCGGTGGAGGGGAGGGGGGGAAAGAAGGGGATAATAATTGAACTTCAGCTTGAGGGTTTGGAGTGTGTTTGCTTTTCCCGTGTATGACTTAAATCTGAATTGTCCACGTGTTAAGTTTTGTTGATCGAGTTACTGAAAGGACGAACTTGGATTTGAGGGTTAGTGACAGACCTGTTACGATAGTAGTACTTGTGACCTCTGTCAAACCAACCTGAACGTATACCAAGCAGGTTGTAGTTTCTATCACTCTGTAAATTCCACACGCAGTGAAACGGTGCGTTTCATTTTGCCAACATGATAAATAATATTCGTACAGTTTTAATAAGTGAAAAAGTGGATTCAATATGTGCAAAAATTTTACGAGAGAATGGGTTTGAAGTAACAAACAAAACAGGAATGTCTGGACGGGAACTTGCGGATGAGGTAAAGGTACGTATAACTATAGACATTAGATATTTCTTATGAAAACCTCTATTTATATAAACAGACGTGAAACGAAAAACAGCATTGTAGATTAAGAAAACAAAACGCCTAAGAATTTTAAATTATTTTATTCGGTGTGTTCGAAATTACATTTCATTACGTATTAAAAACGTGTAGTTATATTAAAAGTGAACTGTTTAATGTTAAGTATTTAACAATATTGATCTAAGTATTATTTATGTTACTAATAATATATAGATACACACCAATTTGAAGTAGACCATTGCTAAGTTATGAAAGTTAGAAAAAATGCACTGGAAATTATTAGTTTTTTGGAATTAGAAACCAAAATATTTCTTTACTGACACCATTTTTTAACTCTAAAATCACCGATAGGACGAAAAGGTGAGAAAGATCGACAATTTGTATATCTATTCATAGAGTCAACAAATTATAATACTAGTACAATAATGAATATAGTATACCATCTTATTGAAAGCGTGACTAACTTCTATCTGACCTTAAATTAAGAACAAATTACTAATATGTTCAGGTATGTTGACGAAAAAATCACTTGTTTATGAAAACTGGTTTCAAAAAAAAAAGTAGAACCACTGTTCCTACATGTACCTACATGTTCCTACATACATTTTTACCAAATTTATCAATCGCTGTTGACGTGTAGTTGCCATTAGCGGTTAGTTAGAAACTGCTATCATTGTATAATGATGTGAATTTATTTCCATTTAAGAATAATAATATCGCTTGGTTTGTTTGAATTTTGCTCTAAGCTACACGAGGGCTATCTGCGCTAGCCCTCCATAATTTAGCAGTGTAAGACTAGAGGGAAAGCAGCTAGTCATCACCGCTCATGGGCTATTCTTTTACCAACGAATAGTGGAAGTGGTCGTAACATTATAACGCCCCCCACGGCTGAAAGGGCGAGCATGTTTGGTGCCACGAGGATTCGAACCCGCAACTCTCGGAATACGAATCGATTGCCTTAACCACCTGGCATTGCCGGGCCTAATAATGTGGTAAAAAGTTATGCATGGCTGTATTATACCCAACCAGACAGTGCTCTTGTCATGATTCAAAATATCACAATTTGTATTGTTGTGTTGAATATGGCACTCACGCGCCATAATACACTGATGACGTCGCCGTTTTGAGCAGGTCACGTAATCCGTTGACTGCTTGCTGCACGTGAGGTTTAAACTGAATAGTGTTAGGCTGGTGTGGTAAGTGGTGTATCGCTCATAATCCTAAAAAAAAAAGGGGCTATAATATTTTACAGATGTTTTAAACGCAAAATGAAAAAGTAATCAAAGTCAAATTAAAAATCTACGATATACAAATCATTGTAACAAGAAATATTAAATTCCTAGGTATCATTTTCAACTCAAACTTAACTAATAACATACACACACAAAACTTTTGCACTAAAATAAGTCAGAGTATGCTGTGTTAGGAAAAGCGGAGTACATAGAGGATGTAACCTTGATATCTGTAAAATATACATAAGATCTGTTACCGAGTGTGACAGCATGATGTTATGAAACACGTGAGAAAATATATTTTAAATACTACAAACACAGTATTACTATCAATAAATTTACACCTATTAAAGACTGAATATACAAGCGAGCCGTAGACTATTACAACAAAGCAGTCAACTCGCTACTTAATTCATTACCCTTTTTGAGACACCCAAATCATGGTGTATCCACATATCTCCCTTAAATCTAATTAACTCGATCCATTATGTATGTGTATTACCTTACTAACATCAACATTTAAATTTTTCAGCTCAGGTACTTGGACGATTTAGGAGTTCCAGTCATAAAACTTTCATTTTTCCCCAATATCAAAATTACGGGTAGTTGGTTCTTTAGGTCTCCATCTATCTCTGGTGCTGTTCACATCGTCATTCTTCCAATCCATCATCCTGGTTCTATTTGCTTCGTGACTGCTGACTTCGATTGTTAAAATATACACGTGCATGTGCACACATGGACGTATTGGTCAATGTGTGGAATTCTCCCCCACTCCGTTTTTCTCTCTCGAATCATGCCTTCTCACAATTAAGTCTTCCAAGTTCCTCTGAAACGTAAGCGGGGCAAAGATATAATTATTTTTGAGCATTCCCTGTTATATTTGTCCCCGAACTTTCGTTTGAGGTCAAATAACTGGAAACCGAAATTTCCGTCATGTTTTTTCTTTCTTTGTAGATTGAATATTACGTAATCCGGAACGATTGTTTGTTTGTTTTGGAAATTCGCACAAAGCTACTCGAGGGCTATCTGTGCTAGCCGTCCCTAATTTAGCAGTGTAAGACTAGAGGGAAGGCAGCTAGTCATCACCACCCACCGCCAACTCTTGGGCTACTCTTTTACCAACGAATAGTGGGATTGACCGTCACATTATACACCCCCACGGCTGGGAGGGCGAGCATGTTTAGCGCGACGCGGGCGCGAACCTGCGACCAATCCGGAACGAAGTGAGAGACGCACTAATATGAAAGCCACAAATTATGACTTGCATTCTAACACAAGTTAGGCCCGTCATGGCCAGGTGGTTAAGGCACTCGACTCGTAATTCGAGGGTCGCGGGTTTGAATCTCCGTCGCACCAAACATGATCGCCATTTTAGTCATGGGGGCGTTATAATGTGACGGTCAATCCCGCTATTCGTTGGTAAAAGAGTAACTGAAGAGTTGTGATGACTAGCTGCCTTCCCTCTAGTTTTACACTGTTAAATTAGGGATGACTTGCACAGATAGTCCTCGTGTAGTTTCGCGCGAAATTCAAAACAAAACAAACTAACACAAGTTTTTATTGTGTAAATGGCTGTTGGTGTTTTAAAAGGAGTGTCTGTTGAACTTGATTAAGATATTTCAAGATGAAAAAACAGCTCTGCTTATAAACATCTACTAAAACACTGTTTAGACAAAGTAACAGATGCTAACTTTCAATCGGCGATCCGCAACTGGATGGACATTTAGGAATCGGTTGCTGCATAAAGATAGCGTTTATGAGTAAGTTCATCGGCTATAATATATTGTTCATACAAATATGTAACCCAACTACAAATTCTAAATAGGGGAGTTAATAAGCACATCCCAACAACAGGATTAGAGGTAAACGATTCAGTTCAGAAACCAGTTATCTGTAAAGAGATGAAGTGCACCAGTATCAACTAAGACATCTATTTCACAGATTGAAGTTATGTAGGAGGCAAAGAACTAGTTTATCTTGTAATAATATGTATAGGCTAGAGGCTACCACTGGCACTCTGCAATCATTACATATCGCATTATCTCTGCATCTATAATTTTAACTGAAAATAACCTTCAAACTGGATGCAGGATAGCTTATACTTTACCCGGAAAGGAATAATTTGGTTGGAATTTCTCGCAAAGCTACATAGGGGCTATCTGCGCTCGCCGTCCCTAATTTGGCAACGAGAGACTTTAAGAAGGTCAGCTGATCAAAATCGTCCAACGTTGGGCTCTTTTTTTAGCAGCGTAGTGGGGATTGACTGTACATTTATAACGTTCCCAAGGCTGAAAGGGCGAGAGTGTTAGGTTATTGGCATCCGACCCGCGACTCGCAGATTACGAGTCTAGCGCCATATCTACCAAGTTATGCCAAACCTAAGGAAAATAATAAGAAACATTCGAGAACAAGCAGTGTCATGTCATGACGAATGACTGTTTTTTTTTTTAATGTCGTAATCTAAGAAGACTTGTGTTCGCACTTTCTAGCTTGAACAAGCAGCACAACTTTACGCTAGTTTTTTTTTAAATATCGTTTACTAACATAAATTCTGTTTCCCTATGTGCAAAAATTATAAATTTCTTTCCGTTTAATAAATGTGCTTGTTGCAAATATGAACGTTAAGTTTTTAGAGAAAAAAAAGAAATGGAACTATAACCTGGAATGAATAATCCATGACCATCAATATAATAATAATTATTATAAAATGGATCTTTGAAAGTATATACAGTATTTTTCTCTGCAGGGATTTCCGGTAGAATAAAATTGTTTAGTCTGCAAAATAGAAGGTCCCATGAATGCTGAGGTATAGAGTTCGACTGAAAGAAGGAATTCGTATCTAAAATGCACAAACTGTCTTTATTATGACACATTACGTATCGAAGAAATACAAAAGTATTTGTTTTAGAATTTCACGCAAAGTTACACGAGGAGTATCTGCGCTAGCCATCTCTAATTTAGCAGTGTAAGATAAGAGGAAAGGCAGCTAGTCACCACAACCCACCGCCAACTCTTGGGCTACTCTTTTACCAACGAATAGTGGAATTGTCCATTACATTATAACGCCCCTCACAGCTGAAAGGGCGAGCATGTTTGGTGCGACCCTCAGATTACGAGTCGCACGCCTTAACCCATCTGTCCATGCCGTCGAGTTTACTAGAGCAACTCTGTTATTAAACACAAAGCAACACAAGGACTTGCTTGTTCTGTGTTAACAAGCATCAAAACTCAAGTTTTAGTGGTATAATTCTGCAGACTTTCCACTGTGCCAGGGAACTAGCAACTCTGTATCCAAACTAAACTGAAAGAAAACGGAAATGTTGAAAAAACCAAGTACCAATGTTGGACGTTCCCAACAAGTGTTGTGAACATTGTCTAATTCTGGTGTTTGTATATAGTGCTCATGAAATGCTGGCATTGCTGTGATGTCTCCTCGTAGGGTACCATTGTAGGTGGGGACAGTGGGCAATGAAATGTTCTTTACTTTATTATTGTTATTCCCATTCACGAATTTAAAAAAAAAAGTAGAAAAAAGTATAATTGTTAAATGGCCATGAATGGATGAACTCTGTTCAACAATTACCATCACAATTGGTTCCTGTACCTAGATTTCTTATTTTGCATTTATTATCTGAGAAATTATTAAGATAGATATCTCCACTTTTTTTTATTCAAAAGGGATTAGAGGAGCTTGCTGGCTTTGCAAAATCAATTAGAAAGTTACTCTCTGGAGACATTTTGTTGAAAACATCTTCACCACAACACACTAAACTCCTCCTGAACTTGAAGAGCACTGAGGATATAGCCATTGAGGTTACTCCCTATGCTACCCTGAATTTCTCAAGAGGAGTTATTGTTGAGAGGGGCTTGAAGAACATTTCAAAGTTGAAGATACTCATTGGTTTTTGCCAGTCAAGGCATTTTTGTGGTGCAAAGACTGAATTGTGCTGCCTACTAATGTTCTGAATTGGACGTTTATGCCACCATGTCTGCCTGCCACAGTCAAGGCAGGTTGTCAGAATTGTAAGGTATGGCCTTACATTATTAATCTCTTGGATGCTTACTGCATAGTACTCTTTATGGTGCTTATGAGTGTGAACTGGAACCATACTGTGCTAACCGTAGGAGTTCACACCTCTCTTACTCTCATTCTTGCCCCCTCAGTGTGGATTCCAGTACATGGTAAGAGGACCATCCAGGGAAGGTTCTATTCTATCAGTTTACCTCCTTTGGGATCTAATCATCCACCCATGTGTTTGCCATGCATGGCAACCCTGAAGGAGAGGAAGGGATTCTGGTGGTTGAGGAGTCCAACTCTAATACACCACTTTGGTCTTGAATTCCTGTAGACAGGCAGCCTTGAGATGCTCCCTTTGGACAATTGCCTGGTTCACTCGGGCTAGGGTTAGGTAAATACCAGTGTTGGATGTTCTCAACAGGTGTTGTGGACATTTTATGTGATGCTGGTGTTTGGGTGCTCATGAAACCCTAGCATTTCTGCACTGTCCTTATTGACATTGTAGTGCATCCCCTTGTAGGGCTCCATGGTGGGTGGGGTCAATGGGCACCGAAATTTCTCTTTCTTTATTATGGATACTCCAATGAAAAATCTTAATAAAATAGTGGAAAAATAGTCTATAGGTAAATAACCATGACTTGAAGATTCTGAGCAGCAATCCACACCATCCTCACCTCATTTTCTTATATTGCATTCACTTTCAGACAAACTTTTAGAAGGGACTAGAGGGACTTGCTGGCTCTCCAAAGTCAGTAAAGAAGCTTTGATCTAGTGAACTCCTCTTGTATTCAAAGGCATTTGGGGATATACCTATCGAGATTACACCTCATGCTACTTTGAATTCATCACAAGGAGTTATTGTTGAGAAGGATTTAAAGAACATTCCAGTGTCAGAGATTCTCGCTGGTTTCTCCACCCAAGGAGTTCCTGCAGTAAGGTATATATTCACTTGCAAAGATGGAATTATGGTGTTGACCAATTGTTACGTTTATTTTTAATGTTTTATGAACGCAACAGAAAGTCACAGATAACAGCTTGTATAATTTATTACACTAAACTAATATATATATAACAGATATAACATAAATTACATAACTTTCTCCCTCTTAAAAGTAAAAGAAAGTTTGAAGTTGTGAAAACCTTTTTTTTTTTAACCAACTTAAAAGGGTTAAATCCAGTAGATTCGTGCATAACTTCACTAACTGCAAACAACAAGGGAACACCCTCATCCCAGTCCTTTGAGTGTTTGTGGCAGTAATTTGGTGGAAACGTTCAAAGACACCTTGTGACTCAGGATGGTATGCACTGGATGAAACTTGATGGATGTTTAGTTCATGCATGGCTTGTTGAAATAGCTTGGACATAAAATTTGAGCCTTGATTTGATTGCACGACTTTTGGAATCCCGAACATGGTAAAGAATTTGACAAGAGCCTTGACAATGTTGGGAGCAGTGATTTTTCTCAAAAGGATTGCCTCAGGGAAACGTGTAGAAGCACACATGATTGTCAAGAGGTATTTATTTCCTGCTTTGCTTTTTGGCATTGGGCCAACACAGTCGATAATGACCCTTGAGAACGGTTCTTCAAAGGCAGGAATAGGCTGCAGTGGTGCTTTGGGAATCCCCTGATTTGGTTTTCCAGTCAGTTGGCCAGAATGGCAAGTCTTACAATAGTCAACAACGTCTTGGCGTATCTTTGGCCAATAGAAATGTCGTCGGACACGATCTAAGGTCTTTCTTACACCTAAGTGTCCTGACAACAAATGGTCATGAGCAAGACTAAGAATATCATTCCGATAGCATTTTGGAATGACGATTTGGTGAATAACATTCCACTCTTCATCAGCAGCAACGTCAGGAGGTCTGTATTTACTCATTAACACACCTGACTTCTGGTAGTAACAAATACGGACAGTTCCTATTTCATTTTCATCGACGGCCAGTTGTAGAAGAGAATGAGTTTCAGGATCATTGTCCTGTTCCTCAACAGGTTTGTTACGATGAAGAGAGTTGAAAAATCACTTGGAGTCATCAGTAGAATTTAAAGTTAAGTCAGAAATCTCATCGATGTGAGACATGAATGTATCAGATAAAGAGAAATCCTCTTTGGACTCCTGAGAACGTGTTTGAGAACGAGTAACAGCACAGGTGGGAAAAACATCAAGAAATTCTTCAACGAGTTGCTCTGTACTGGGACTAGCAACAGGTGCTTCAACAACACGAACCTCTGGTACCACCTTACTACCAGCCAAATCATTCCCCAAAAGCATAGACACATCTTCAACAGGCAATGAAGATTTAATACCCACAGTCACTGGGCCCGAAACTAAGTCCGAAAGTAAATTCAATCTATGAAGAGGAATAGAAACGATGCCACCTTCTACACCAGAAATGAGCACATTGGCCCCAATGGATGACTTTTCAGAAAACGGAAGTACACTTTCCAAAATCAAACTCTGAAAAGCTCCAGTATCCCGCAGGATTTTAATTGGTTGTAGATGTGAATCGCCAATAAAAGAAACAAAACCTTCAGTGATGAAAGGCTTAAATTTTTCCTCAACAAGATTTTCAGGTACATCAATAATATTGGACTTGGAATCCACAGTGGACTGGACAGGGTCAAAATCATTGGGAACCAATGATGTATCAAACAAGGGCGAAATGAAACTATTGGGTGATGGCTTGTTTTTAAGCTTATAGCACTCAGAAATCAGATGGCCAGGTTTCCTACAATAAGCATATGTTTTGGATGAGAAAGACACGTTTTGGGTAGATGATGAGCTTTGAGAATAAGATGAAGTCTTTGTTTGAGAATCAGAAGTTTGCTCTTTTTTGTCTTTGTCGACTTTTGCATAATGTTTGAATGAGTCATTGGGTTTCTTTGCTGTGTGATTTGTTTTGCTCTTGTACGAGAAATCTTTGTGAGTCAAAGCATACTCGTCTGCCAAGACAGCAGCATCATGAATTTTGGAAGCTTTTTGTTCATCAATATAAGTTTTGAGCTCTACAGGAATACATCTTTTAAATTCTTCAACTAACATGAGTTCTCTGAGTTTTGTATAATCATCTTTGATTTCTTTGGAATCACACCACCTGTCGAAAAGAGTTTTTTTTTCACGGGCAAATTCGACATAAGTTTGGCTGTCAAACTTTTTGTAACCACGAAATTTTTGTCTATACGCCTCTGGCACCAATTCATAAGCATTCAAAATGCATTTTTTGACGTGCTCGTGCTCGTAATCATAACTTTGCTCGGCCATGAGTTTGGAAAACACTTCCTGAGCTTTACCCTTGAGAACACTCTGAAGTAATATTGTCCAATATTTGGTAGGCCATTTTAGCCAAAGGGCCAATTTTTCAAATTGTTGAAAATACTTATCTACAGCCTTCTCATTGAATGGAGGTACTAAACGAATTTGTTTGGAAGCATCAAAATTATCCAACCAAATTTGGACAACCTTTTCTTCTGTCTGTGCCTTTTTCATACTGATTTACATATCAGCTTTAATGCGTTCTTTTTGTATTTCTTTTTCTACTTCAAGACGTTTGGTTTCTATTTCTAAACGAAATTTCATTTCTATTTCCATTCTTTTTAATTCAAAATCTGGGTCAAAATGAGCAGAATGCAATTGTTGTATAACATTTTGAGTCAAAACTTTTTGGCTGACCAAATGTTCAACAAGAATTTCTTTTATAACTGCTTTCTTCATTGCTTGCTTCACTTCTAAATTAAAATGTTTTCCAACATCAAGCAATTCAGATTTTTTTAATTCATTGATCAATTCAAAAGAGGGATTCTGATTAAATTTGTCTATAAAACCTTCAAGTTGGAATGCCATTTTGAATATACAAGCTGTCTATCTGTAGAGAATATAAATCTAATTTTGGAATAGAATTAAATTGTTTGTTCGATATCCCGGACGGGCCCCCAATTTTCTGTTACGTTTTTTTTTATGTTTTATGAATGCAACAGAAAGTCACAGATAACAGCTTGTATAATTTATTACACTAAACTAATATATATATAACAGATATAACATAAATTACATCACACCAATGTCCTTATTCTCACATTTATGTCATCACATCTGCCTGCCACCATCAAGGCAGGTTATCTTAATTGCAGAGTGTGGCCATACATTCCAAACTCTCTCAGATGTTTCCAGTGTGAGTGGTTCAGTCACTTAAAGACATCATGTCGTGGTTCCCTTGATGTATGTTCATTGTTGTAGCAAGGACCACAATGCCTGTGAGTGTGAAATGGACCCACATTGCATCAATTGCAATGGCTCTCGCCTATCCTATTTTCATTCTTGCCCTAAATGGTTGGTAGAAAAAGAGGTGCAGTGTTTGAAAATGATTCAAAACATTACTTACCTTGAGACTCGAAAGCTGCTGTCCACCACTTCATCTTGGACGTATGCTTCTGCCGTGGGCATGCAGACAGATCTCTCTGTGTCTTTGAAATGAGTTGTTCTCAAACCAAAGGAAAAGTCTTTAGATCTCCCTGTTTAAGAAAGTTGATGAATCAACTTCAACACCCATCTCTGTCCCTAACATTCATTCCAGCAAATCCCAAGATCCACTTTCTTTGGTTTCATGTACAGGCATTTCTTTGGATACATCTTCTCCCACCTCAAGATGCAAAACAATCATTCACTCACATCCTCCATTGCTGGAATCCTCTTCCAACAGCAAAAACCTGCCCAATAAACCCAGGGCAGTTTCCATGGAGGTGAATAGATCTCCCTCAAATATAGACAGTAAAGAAAGAAGATGGGATCACAAACAGAAGGGTTTTACACCCATTTCACCTACACATAAATAAATATGGCCACCTTGATGCAATGGAACTGCCGGGGTTTATGTACTAATGAGGATGACATCACAACACTGATTGCTTCCCACTATCCTGTATGTCTTTCCTTACATTTCTGAAACTTGCCAATATAGTCACCTTTCATCGATTTTCTTTGTACAGAAATGACAGGCTGTGTGATGAATGAGTGCACAGAGGAGTGGCACTGTTGATTGATCAGCATGTGCCTACACTGTCTTTCCTACTCGACACACTCTTGGAGGGTGTAGCCATCCATGTGTTCTTTCAAAAGAGACACATGATCAATTAGACCTTGATGATCTGATTGAACAGTTGCCATCTCCCTTTTTAATCCTGTGGGACTTTAATGGATGTCATTCCCTCTGGGGAAGTGCTGATATTGATAGGAGGAGTCGCTTCATTTCAGGAAGAATTAACTGTTACCTGATGATGTACACTATGAAATGCTTTGCCATCTATCTCCTGCTTCTCTTGCTATTTTTCAGATTGTTTTTAATTGGATCTGGCAGGAGAATGTTTTTTCTGATGCTTGGCACTGGGCTATTGTCCTACCTTTTTCTAAGCCTGGAAAGGATACCAAGATTCCTTCAAATTACTGTCCAGTTGCTTTGGTGAGCTGTCTCTGTAGTGCTCATCTTGTTTGGTTCCTTAAATCAAACAACCTCCTCTCATGCATCCAGTGTTGGTTCCAATGACAGTGACCTACCTTGGATCGCCTGATTTGACTTGAAATGTCAATTGAAGAAGCTTTTTGCAGATGGCATTTTGTATCAATATTCTTTGATATTGAGGTATGGCATTTTGTGAGATCTCCATATATACAGGATTTGTGGCTATTTGCCCATGTTTATTAAAAATGTTTTATTGGACAGGACATTCCAAGTTTGTGTGGGTTTGATACTTTCCTGTTCTTTCTTACAGGAACTTGGTGTCCCTCAGGGCTGTGTTTTGAGTGTCACACTTTTCAGTATAAAATTTTTAATACCATCACTGAACAACTCTCTCTTACTGTTGGAAATGACTTTCACATGTTGTCAGTCATCAAACATGAGGTATATTGAGTGGTTGCTACAGAATCCCATCAATTGTTTACTGAAGTGGATCACATCAAATGGATTTATCTTTTCTTTCTCTAAAACTATTTGCAAGAACTTTTGCTACCAATGGGGTATTCACCCTGATCCTGAACTCTATATCGGTGAAGTTGTGCTGCCTGTGGTCCCTGAGACAAAGTTCTTGGGGCTTATCTTTGACTGTAAGCTTATCTTTATACCACACATCAAGCAGCTTCAGGTCAAATATATGAGAGCACTGAAGATCCTCTGTGTCTTCTCTTCCACCACTTAGGAAGCAGATTGATGTTCTGTGCTGAAGATATATCATGCTCTTATTTGATCAAAAGTTGACTATGGATCACTGGTCTATGGCTCTGCCAAGACCCTGGCCTTAAAGATGCTGGACACCATTCATTATCAAGGACTTTGGCTCTGCACTGGGGCTTCTTACATGTCCCCAGTTCAGAGCTTGTACATAGTCTCCTGAACCTTTTTTGAAACTATGCTGTTCACAACTATTGTAACTGTATGCTTCAAAATTTTGTTCCTTACCAAAGCATCCCACCTGGGGTTGTGTTTTCATTCCTTGGTGGGCCATACTTTTTTAGAACAGACAATATGTTAATGCTCCTTTTGGCCTTTATATCCAGGAGCAGTTGAAAGAATTGAGTCTGTCCTTGGATGACATTATTCACTGGTTAGCCCATCCCACCATTGTTTATTACAGTTCCGAAATGTGACCTATCTTCAAGTCACCTGAGAAAAGCAAACACTACCAATTAGAAATATTGTCTGTTATTTGTTGAACATCTTTTGAACCATCTTTCCATTCCTATTTATACAGATGGTTTGAAATTGGGTGACTGTGTGATCTCTGCCATGGTTTGTTGTGGTTCAGTGGTTGTGCACAGTATCCCCTCTATAGCTTCTGTGTTCACTGCTAACTGTACACCATCTCTCATGCCCTGGATCACATAAAATCTAAGCAGTACTCAAACTGCACTATTTATACTGACTTGCTTAGTTCTTTATTGGCTTTGGTATTGCTTCACGTTAGTTCATACCGTGTTTTTGCCAATATTGAAAACTGATTGGCCCATTTCTCTTTAACATCTACTTCTATTCAGTTTTTCTGGATACCAGACTATGTTGGTATTTGCGGGAGAGAGCTCACTGATACTGCAGCTAAATGTCTTCTCTGGCACTGTCACTGCTGTGCCTGTTCCATGCATAGACTATGGTCCTGTATTCAAGGCTCAGCTCCATGCCATGTGTCAGTCGACTTGGAGCAAGCAACATGAAAGCAAGCTTTTCCAAATAAAACCCTATATTGAACTTTGCCCATTTTGCTTTCATAAGGATTGGAAAGAGGAAGTTGTTCTAACTAGACTAAGCATTGTCACAGTTTTCTTCACTTATCGTTCTCTTTTATCTGGGACTGATGCACTAATGTGTCTGTTTTACACTCAGATCATGATAAGCCACATTTTACTGTATTGCTGTTATGACTCTCAATGATGGTACCATTTTAAACATGTTCTGTCCCAAGGTTTATCGATAATTTTAGATAGTGTTATTGGTGATGGTGACACTGTCCACCTTGGAAATGTTTTTAATTTTTGAAGGACATTAATCTTTTTAATGCTCTTTAAGTTTTTTAATTTATACATTAGACCTTTTTTAATGTGATTCACTTTTAAGAATCAAAATCCATGTAGTTTGATTTGAAGTTATAAAATGGCTGTAATGTCAAATAACTTGACACCAGGACTGGAAAGGCCAACTTCAGGTGACTGATGATTGATTTTTGAACTTACCTGTTAGTCTTTCTGGCAAGTTATGATAATTGCAATAATGTACAGAAAGTTCTTTACAACTTGTATTACTGTGGTTTTATTCTTACCACTGTGGACCAGATGTAAACATTGGTTTCAATGTTTTTTATGTTTTTTTGAACTTTGTTTTGTTTTACTTCTATTTCCTTTTATGAATTTTACATGTTGCCAGGAGGTTTAGTTTTGGAAGACAACTACACATATAATAGAGTTCAGCTGTCCATTCTTACAGAGAAACTGATGCTTATTCTGAAGTATCATAGTTGCACTAACTACCAGAAGATACATCTTGAAACATGGAAGCTAGCACTGAGATGGGATTATCATCAATACATGTCTGCCTGAAGGATCATCAATTTTGCCATTTCTCTTTAACACCAGTACCATGAATCCAACTTGTTTTGACTTTCTAATCCCACTTATGATATTAATTATTATTAGTTTTTGTAAATGTATTTCTAAAGATCTTTCTAAATCTTTTGTTAAGGATCATAATTTAATTTAATGTTAAAAAAAGGTTGAAATAGCATTGAATATTTGTCTTAATACTGGATATAATAAAGAGCAGGGGCAGTATAGAACTTTGGAAGAAAAAGAGGAGTTTAGAATATTTTAGCTAATCATCCAGAATAGCTAGATAAACACAGTGAATCCTGGAATCCCTCAAGATATTATAGCACCTTTGCTGGTTCACTTTCTAGTACAAATAGCCAAATGTAAAATTAAAAAGACTGAGCAGGGCAGTGATGATAGATGAAGTGTGATTGTAACCAGGGTCAGCCTCGAAGGGTGAGGCCACTGAGTCGACTACCTTGATGGCTGAGTGATTTGTATTATTCTGGTATCCAAACTCAAATCCTGAGTACTTGCCTCAGGTCCTGCTGCTTCCTAAGGCTGGAAATGATTGTAACTTTTTATAGAAAAGTAATTACCAGTTTGTTATTGTGGACTTCAAGGATTGTCCGTATATTTAATTGTATCAAGTCCTCTTTATTATTACCAGTGTCATAATTTTGGTTATACTTTTGTCAAATATGAAGAATTGTTAATCTTATTCTAACATATCAACTGTTTAGTCTCATTCCCATGACAGATAGCTTTATTTTTTTTTCTGATGAATCCCCTCTTTTGTGTTGCTTCACTTTCTCTCCCTCTCCACTCATGTGGTTGCTGTTATTTATACATGTATCACCTAGGCTGTCTAAAAATCTCTATAGCCTCAATGTCAATGAATTAAACCCAATGTTCAAAAACTTCCACATCAATAAATTACAAATACAAAATAGATTAATAATACTATCTAAACTAAATTTTTTTATTATTATTGTTATCTGTTGCAAGCTTTCAAATGATTTTCTTTGCTATGGATTTACACATTTGTTGACCAAGATGCACACACAGATAAATTATTAGAACCTGTGAAACTGCTACTTCATATTTTGTTGTTTTTGTCTGATGTCATAAGAAGTTGTTACAAAATTTTAAAAATAAATAGAAACGTTACAAACGTAGCATTGTATGGGTTCTACTGGTGTGTGTACATATTCTTCTTTGTAAGGATTGTGTATATTTCATTTATTTTGATTTATGGTAGTTTTCCATTATTTTTAGTAATATATATATATATATATATGTCAGTAAATAAAATCTACCTAAATGCATTTTGTGAAACCTGACTTCAGTCCATTCACTCTTCAGGGCCTCTGTATGTTATGTGGAGATAGATCTAAACAGGTGCATTGTAGCTTGTACTTTGCAAGAGTATTTTTACAGTCTACAAAGTTGTTGATGCTCCTTCTTTGAACCTTTATAATGTCTTGAAGGTACTGTTCATATGTAATGTTGATTCTTTAGTAATTATTAATTTTTACAACTGTTGCAATTCATTTCAGCTTAATCCTTTATACTGTTTTCCAGGGTAAATGTCTTGTAATTCTAAATGATAGAACTATTTAGAATGGATTTTTATAGTGACAGACATGTTAAAATTACACTCTCTCACACAAATCTTGGTTGCAGTATAATGTTAACAGACCAGTTTCTTGTATAACACATTATGAACATTCTAAAATATCTGGTAAAATTGCCATTTGACTATTTTACAATGTCATGAACTTTATTGTTTGGCTTCAAACATGTTAAAATGGCAAGTGATTGCTTACTGAACTTTAAATATTCATTTGATTGTAAAGACAGAATTTTTCATTGGTTCTTAAGTTAAAAGCATTACAGGTATGAAACTTGGAATTGGTGCTTCAATGCTAGTTATGAACACTCTAGGTTTCAAAACTTAGTCATACATAATGTTATAACTTCTAATGTAAAAACTTACCTTTTCATACAAGTCTTTCAACTTTTTTTTGCAGATAACACCTCCATCAAGAAGTGTACCCTTATTTCTCTTTTCTACATTTTAGAATCGAGCTAGAACAAAGTGCTGAAGTTGAGGTTTTGATTTTTGTTTTTCTTGTGATATAACATTGTTCATGGTATTTATGAAATGTGACTTTTCTAGTGATTCAGTGTATTGTCTCTTTCCATATAAATGGTGATTTTGTCAGCAATGTTATCACCTTAAGTACTTTGGTATAATTATAGATAAATGCTGCACTTGAAAATCTTTATTTATTCTCCTTTAAAATTTCTAATTTGTTTCCAAAACCAATTTAGTGTGTCTTCCAAAAGTTACAAAGTTGTACATTTATGCCAGTCTGTTGAAACTATGTGGTCAAAAATTTATTTCAGGCTAGTATGTTATTTGTCTACCAAATAAACAAATTAAGCCTGGTCCAATTCTTAGCTCTTTGAATTTATCTAGGAGCAATGAACTGCAATTCTGTGAGACTCCATTTGAATATGTACTTGATTTCTATGGTTTTAATGCATGCCATTCTTTGAAGTCTCTTTTCATTTTTAAGTTACTGTATTTATTTGGTTCAATAAAAGTCTGGACCTATTCCTTTGAAATATGTTTGTATCGTAGCTTCATTGTATTTAAAATATTTTTTGAATTTGACTTTCCTGTCACCTCATCTTTAATTTTCAATTCATTGCATTTTCTCTCTCTTTTCTAAATTCATAGGTCTTTTACAGAACTTGTGGTTTCTCTCTCACACTATCACCATATGTGTTCTAATGGATCTTCTAATAACCTTTGGAATTATGAGGAAGGCTCAAACAGGTTTGATGTGATTTTTTGTGTTGAATTGTTAATCTTTTTTGTTTGACTGGATTCTCCTTAAACATTCTGCTGAAACACTTAACATTGGTTTAAGTAAATCAGTTTTGTTTGGTGTAAAGTCTTTGCAGTTTTATAGAGCTGAAATGACTAAAGCCATTTTAAAGAAACATTAAAAATGATTTCCTGTTGCATTATCTCTAAATATTGTTTTTTTAGCTGCTAAAACTGTTCTTTTTGGGAATCAAAAATGTATCATTATTTGGTATTTTCCGAGTCTTTTTTGGTAGGGCCACTATGCACTTTACAAAGAATTGCTTGTATATATAATTCATTGTTGCTGTGGATATTTTTTTGACAGTTTTCAAGAGTTTCTACCTACCTCCAAACTTCCTCTTGTGAAAATCATGATATTTGGATTATGAAGAGAATTTTCACAAACAATTTTAATCTTTCATATTTCTGATTTTAGAAATATAACTTTCTTGCAGGCTATATTACATTGCAATTTTTATTTTTTGTACTATTTAACATTTTGAAAAGTTTTTTGTTTTTTCTTTCTTCTTCTAGAAATATGATTCCTTAATAGTACGTTCAGCAACCAAAGTTACTGCTGATGTGCTTGAAGCAACAACTTCTTTGAAACTGATTGGTCGAGCTGGGACAGGAGTAGATAACATTGATTGTGACGCTGCCACCCGGCAAGGCATTTTAGTTATCAAGTTAGTTATCAAATTATTAAAATGTAATATATTAATATTATATAGTAATCACAAAGGAGATATAACTTGTAAAATATTGTTTAAAATTATGATATCAGAACTAATGTTGTACCTCACCATTAAAGGATAATATTTCATCAGGAAGATTAAAACATCAGATCATAAAAAATTGTATAAATGGTCTTATAAATGACTAAGGAAATAATTTGAGCATTGAGTATTATAAATGCATTTTCTGTTCATAGTGCTCCAGGTGGTAACACACTGAGTGCTGCAGAACTGACTTGTTGCATGATTATTTCACTTTCTCGGTAAGTTTATTTGGGCAACTCAGTTAAGGTAGAGTTGAAGTTTGGAATAAAAAGTTGCACATCTAACTTCTTTGTTTATAATCTTGACTGAACCTCTTTCCATTTTATTATTAATTGATTTCTTTAACCTTCCATATGTAACTCTTGGACATTTTGCTTTTAGATTACCAGACATTTCATATCCTCTTTTGTTTTTTATGTTTCTAATGTTTCTGTTTTCTATCTTTATTCTTATCCTCTTATTGTTAATAAACAGAATGTTACTTATCAGTGATGTCGAGAAAACCCACTTGTAGAGAAAAATATATATGTAAAAATGGCTTGTTTGGGTTGAAAAAATTTTTTTACATAGAGGAGCGAACAACGTTTGAACCTTCTTCGGTCATCGTCAGGTTCACAAAGAAAGAAAGAGGTAATTGACCACATGTTTGAAAGGGGTTGAAACCCAAACAATTAACACAGCATTACATCCACCACTATACTGATACAGATATGTAGATGACACGGTTGCGGGATTCACATCTACAGAACACACACTTAATTTTTTCAATAACATTAATGCTGTACATTTCAACATCAACTTCTCATGTGAACAAGAAGAAAGCAATCGAATATCATTTCTTAACCTCAAAATTACAAAAACTGACACACAATTCAAAATAGAAATCCATCGAAAAATCACCGATATTGGACTCAGCACATGAACAACATTAAAATTCAACATACTAAGAAACCAAATAAACACAGCCATAAAACTATGCTCGCCATATAAAATAAACAATGAATTAGACAAAATAAAACAACACTTCATCAACATCAATAAGTTTCCTCCATAAACTGTAGAAAATATTATTCGCACACACCTGGACAGAAAGCAAAATCAACCAACAAAAGTATGTATACCTTGTGAATCAAAAAATCACGAAACCTTTTACTGCTGCATACCATATATTCCTTACATCAGCAGAAAAATAACCAACATTTGGCAAAAAATAGTAACAAAATATAACATTCCAGTTAATACTAAATTTATTCAAAAACCAGGCACAAAACTGAGGTCTATACTATGTAAGAACTACACTGACAAACACCACACCAACATTATTTATAAAATACAATGTGATAACTGCCACGACTTCTATATTGGAGAAACAAGCAGAAAAATGGAAATAAGATTCAAAGAACATAAAAAGTCACCTTCACACGTTTTCTAACACTGCAAGTCAAATAAACACAACATAACCATAGAAAACACTAAAATACTAAACAAAGAAACGAACATAAACAAACGCAAAATTAAAGAAGCCTTACTTATACAACAACTTAAACCCAAAATTAACCAATACAAAGGAACAACTTTCTACCTATATTAAAAATAATATAACAAATAATAAAATAAATAGTATAAAATTATATATTCAAACATCTAAGCATGCCCTCTACATTCCGGCACTCAGTTACACAACCCCTTTCAAACATGTGGTCAGCTTCCGATCAGTTACCTCTTTCTTTGTGAACCTAACAATGACAGAAGAAGGTTGAAACCTTGTTTGCTTCTCTACGTAAAAAAATTTTCTCAACCCAAACGAGCCATTTTTACATATATAGAATCTTACTTATATATTGAAGTTGTAGTATACAAAAAATACTAGGTGTTTTCCATTTCATTTATTTATAAAGGTGAACAGTTTAAGTTACCTGACATTTGTTTACATTTTTACTCGTGCTTTTTCTTGTTGGAAAGATAACTGTAAAGTAGTTTAGTATGCAAATGACAGTGATCAAACTGTCTCAGCGGTGAGTAGGTGACTCTTGGTTGAATGACAAAGAGTGATTATTAGCACATACACATCGTGAGATCATTAAAGATATTTAAATATAAGGTTAAGTTCTCTCAGTCTGAAACAAATGTTGAGTTTTTTTTAGATTTTGATCTTCTTGAAGATTTTCAACAATCTTCAATTAATTTCATTGAACTACTTGATTTGTGTGTGTGTGTATATGTGTCCAGTCTGTTTCTTTAACACATCTCAGTAAAAGCGAAGAGAAAACATAATTAATCCATACAATATTTTCTGGTCAGATTTTTTGTTTTTAGCAAATAATACTAAACCTGTTGAGAAAAACATTTCATCTGTAAGTAAGGAAAAGTTAAAATACTGAGACTGTGAAAGGTAATTAGCTATGTTCATGAAGTGTCTCTTGTAATAAATGCATTTTAACTGGGTATAAACATGCATTAAATGTTAAATTTATTCTCTCGTAATTTTACTTTTATTATTATGTAGGAAAATTGCCCAAGCTTGCGCTTCTTTGAAAGCTGGACTGTGGGACAGGAAGACTTATATGGGTGAAGAACTTCAAGGAAAGACACTGGCTGTTATAGGTTTAGGTCGGATTGGTCGGGAGGTAGCATCTCGTATGCAGTCCTTTGGCATGAAGGTAAGTATATAGCTTAAATTATTTATGTGGTGGAAATGAGAAGGAAACTTGAAATATAACTTAACTGTTGATTTAAAAAAAAGGGGGGGGAAAAGGAAGGGTTTCTGTTTGGCTGTAGTTGTTAACTGTTCATATATTTATAGGGAGTTAGTAATAAAAAGAAAAATTACATTTTAACATTGTTCCTAAACTAGGAGAACTAGATTTCCAAATCAAGAAACTATTACAGTCCAGTCCTTCCTCAGAATTTCAGTGATTATTATAAAGTTGAAGTAATTTTACTTTAACTATTCCACAACATTTCTAAATATGTTAATGTTGGCATTATTTCTGAAATGATTTCAACTAAATTTTTTTTTGTGATAGACACAAAACAAATAAAAAAATTGCTGAATTATACATCTCGGAAATCTTTATTTACGTTGCAGTTAATTTTATCATAAGCTACTACATGCTTGGATTTATTTAAGAATAAATAACATTTTCAAACATGATACGTTTAGGTTTTAGCATTATTTTGAAGCTTTTTTAAGACATTTTTGTGAAAAAGGTTTGGAACATAGAAGTTTTGTATATATGTAGAAACAGATGGTATAGATGGAGAAAATTCTATGTAGAGGAGCAAATAATGTTTTGAAATTCTTCGGTCATTGTCAGGTTCACAAAGATTTTTACATCATGGATAATAGTTCTGTTATCAAGGTGGCAGGAAAGTATGTGTTACAATAATAAGCAAGTTAACTAGGCATTTGTTACTTGATGTATGACTGACAGTTTGATGTCTTTATTAAAATCACTGACACATTTTATACATTCAGAGAATTTTCCTTGGAATTCTGGGATAAACTACCAAAAAAAATAAAAATATGAGAAAGAGAGGACTGTCCAGGCAAAACCAAGGTGTCTGGTCATCTTATCCTAAACTGTAAAAGGCTAAAAATGTTTTCATTTGATGATGTCAGTGAAAATATACTGAGTCAATAATCAACAAAGAGAAAAAAACCCGTTTATCTCTCTGTCAGCTTGTTTTAGCATAAAATTATACAATAGGCTGTTTAACAAGAGGAACCAAATAATATATTTTAACATTGTAGATCCACAAACTTATTCATACCTATTGAGGAACATGCATTGCAGTAAAAGCCAAAATGATAAGGTTGGAAATTCTACTTTTAGTTCATGTTGAGAATGTCTTTTTCATCATCTATACTTTGAAATATATTTTTTTAAAATAGTTTTTATCAACCATTTAATAATATAGAATTTAGTTACCAGTTTTACAGAAAGCTTGAATGACATTTAAAGTAATGAACTGGATTTGAGGGAACTTGTTACAAAAAAAAAAAGAATTTTTCAAATAGTATATTTTTAATACTAATCAGATGGATGTATAGGAAAGTGTAAATTAAAGTTTATAGAATATTTATTTTTCTTTCAGTGTGCACATATGTTAAATAACATTTAAAAACTAGTCATGCACAGTAACAATCTAGAATACAAGAAAATAATCTCAAATTTTAAACAATTTTTTAATCTGTGTATACTTGATGAACAATTTTACGAAACTGAAAAGCTCAGTTGATTAATGTTTAGCAAGTATAAATTGGAAGTCAGTGCCACAGTAAATTACAAACTTTTGTCAGTGACAGTTATATATTTTGAAAATACATACTCAGCTGCTTCACATTTGGTTTCATCCTAACTTAAGAATTTTAATTTGGAATCTACCCCCTTATTTTTTTTGATAGCCTATATTAGTTGGGGCTTGTCTAAGTTTTGGTGACGTGTTGAGGAAGACCTTTGAACTGTATTCCATAATTAAGACTATCACAAATGAATTACAACACTGGATTCCATTGTGATCAAATTGCATAAGGCTTTAGGCTATTTGGATTTCAACAACCCACTTTTGAGTTTAATCCATTATTAAGTTGCAAATAGAAATTATTTTTTGTTTTCTTGGGTATTTTATTTCACCATATGTCTTTATATAAAAAAAAAAAAAAGTATCTTTACTGTAGATCCCACCATTTAAGAGGTGTTTCAATTTTTAAATAACATCTTTAAGTGATAATTTAAAAATAACCCAAATAATAGGCTATGTGACCTTTCATGTGTATCTCTTATAACTACAATAGTAAGTTAGGAACAAAAACAAACCTAGATATAATTTTAAAATAACTTAGATTGTTGGTACACCCTATATTCTCAAGCAAAATACTGCATACATTAATACACTAGCAATTGTGTAAGAGAAATAATTCTGTCAAATATGAGGGCTTACTCTAGGTTCCAATTCATATATTGATTATCTTTGTCACCATTACTAATTTTATCGAACCATAATTATATATATATAGAAAAAAAGGTTTCCTTTTAGTACTAACATAGGTGAAATTTTGAGCCATATCTTCTAAAAATCTAGCCATCATTATTTACCACAAAGGTGACAAACTGTTTATAAAAATTCTGGTGTTCTAGATGATTTTCTCAAAATCAATAATGTAATAAGTATTATACATGTTTTGTAGACAGGAACCACATGAGCAATCACAAACATTTCCTTCCTATCAAATGATTTTTGAAATTGCTTCTGTTAAGGTCCATTAAGATTTTGGGATATATTTTATAAGGACCAGAATATTTTTATTTGTTATTACAGACACACAGAAGGATTAGTTAAAATCACTCGGTGGTAGTCATTTAGACCTTAATAACTTAATAATAATTAGTTGTATTGCAACTAATGAGATAAAGTTCCAGATTATATTTACACTTTGTTATACCAAGTTCTTAATTATAAGGTACAAAAAATATAGATCGAAGGAAAGTTTATAGGTTATATTAAATGCCCTGTACACTGTCCTCTGTATTGTAATTTTTCTGTTATATTGATCCCACTGCATCTGATCAATACAAATTCAAGAATAACAAAATTTTCTTACTTTTTAATCACAACTTAGGCCTTTCTTTCAAAAATGAAAAATAGTCACCAAAACCTTATGATTTAGATTATCTATGTGAAAACTTGCAGAAAGGAAAAAATTTGGTGACTTAAACTTCATGAAAAAGTTATTCATCTAGTATCATGCTCTTGACACTGGCAAAAAAAAACAAGTTTTTTTTTTTTTTTATGGTGGGCTTTACCTATCTGGTTTATACTGAAACATAATAAGAAAACTGTAGGGTGATTTGGTTTACACCAGTTTCTAATTTGATAAGACTGTAAGAATCATTTATTGCATTATGATGTTTAACTCAAATGTAAAGAAAAGAAACATTATTAAAGAACAAAACTTTAAAAGTGAGTTTTAATAATTGTTGATAACCATCAGTTTATATATTTACAAACCTTTTATTTTTGCATATTTACATAACAGACCATAGGATTTGACCCACTGGTTCCACCAGAAGAAAGTAACACTTTTGGTGTGGAAAGTTTTCAGTTAGATCAATTATGGCCTATGGCTGACTACATTACCATACACGTACCACTGATCCCGCCAACAAAGCGTAAGTTCTTATTTCAGTTCATGAATTATAGTTTGGTTAAGTGATTGTATTATGATGAGCATTGAATATTTCCTTGTTATGTAAGTTACTAAGTAACTGTTTTATGCAAAATAAATTCAGTGAGTAGCGTAGCTTCTCTCAATGTTTCAAATATATAATTTCTGTAGTTGGAAATTAAAGAGAATTTATACTGTATAAAAACTTTAATCATATTTGTGTTTTGTCATTTTATTGTGTGGTACCCTGTTAACATCTACCTTTTATCAGCTCTACTGCTCTGTACAGATGAATCAACCATCAAAATATGAACTGTAATTAATGAAGATTATCAGCTGCTAGTTAAAACAATAACTATTTACTTGAAAGTTGGAAGTCTAAAGTACTTGTAGTCATGAAGGAGAAGAACTGTTAATTTTGGTTATTTACTGATAAATTAACAACATAGATTAATAAGATTAATTAATGTTCAAAGATAAGTTTTCAAATTAACAAAATGTGAAATAATTCTAGCAGTACATTGTGCAATAAGAATTGTATAAAAGTAAAATATTTTTATGGTATAAATGCCTTTTTCAAACTGGCAAAGCATGATTATAATTAATTTACTTCTCATTAGAAATTAGTACTATCTATTAAATAAAGTAATTATAAACATGCTTCACCACTTTGATAAAGGTGTTTACATAATAAAAATTGTTGTTTTAACAAATGGCTTATATAAATAGTGTTCCAATAATTCTTTATGTCATGTTCAAGTCAGCCTGATGAGCTATGGATTGAATGAAGTGTGTCATTGCCACTGGTGACAGTGAATGCACTGTCATTGGAATACTATTATTATATACTTTCTTAATCCTTGGAAAAATCTCTATAAAGGACTGGATATAGAATGCAATGTTAAAACAAATACAGTAGGTATGATACTAATGTATAAATGACAAGCAAGATTGAGTTATTTGAAGATTTATTGAAAACAAAAGTTTAGCTGGTGCAGTACTAATTGGAAAAAGTTCTCAATAAACAAGTTAATTTGGATAACTAAATTAAAGCCAAAAAACAAAGTATAACCTATATAAAAACCGTAACTTAAATATTTCAATGAGATATTTGATAATATCAATGAAAAGTCTGTTTTGTCAAACATATCCATTTGAGAAATTTTAGTGTTACTCACATATTAAACAATTACTGTATAAGTGTTGATTGAATTTATTAATAATAAAGTGAAAAAAGTTGATCAATATTTATTCTATATAAATAATTATATGGCACTGTAGTGGATCACCAGATAGGGCTCCATGGTGGGTGGGGTCAGTGGGCACCAAAATATCCTTTTTTTTATTATTATTATGGATACCCCTCAAATAAAAAAACAAGAAAAACACAAGCATGACAGCACAGAGAAAAATCTGACTACTGGCAAACAACTGTGCATTGATGACTCTGTATAGTCACTCACAACTTGAATCTGTCCTTCAATTTTTAATTATACATTCTTTAAGTAAAAACCCTTAGGGCAGGTGTCTCCATTTTTTATTTTCTTCAGAAGGGTTTGGATGGGCTTGCTGGCTCTCCTAAATTGGTAAAAAGTTATGGTATAGGGACATTTTAGTGGAAACATCTTCATCACAACATTCCAAACTCCTCTTGAAATCAAAGGCCATTGGGGATATACCCATTGAGGTTACTTCTCATTCTACTTTAAATCCTTCTCAACTATAACTCGTCTGGAAGAATTCAAAGACCATTCCTGAGTCACATTTCGTAGATATCTCATGCTTTCAAACTGCATTGCATTTCAGCAAGCCTGTGCACATGCTTGGTGAGTTAGACATCAGAGTCAGAAAGAATCTTGGATTAAATACATCATCAGTTCAAAACTCGTATGGGACAAGATTTGGAAGATGAGTGGATGGTATACTTCTGCCCCCCCTCCCTCTGTCTTAATATCCAATGGCCATGAACTTGCTGATGCTCAGAGCATTGCCAGTACTCTTAATGAATGTTTCTCTCGCGTAACTAGCTCTTCAAATTCATCCCCTTCCTTCTCAGCTATTAAAACATGAGTTGAACATTTGCCACTTTCCTTTTTAACTAATCATCCCTATGACTGCAATCACCCTCTTACACTGTGGAACTCAAACTTGTGCTTCATCAGTCTGGCAATACATCAGTTGGACCTGATGATATAAACTATGAGATGCTATGCTACCTTTCTCCTGCCTCTCTTACTATTCTCCTAGCTTTCTTTAACTGGATATGGCAAGAGAATGTCTTTCCTGATGCTTGGTGCCAAGCTACTGTACTTCCTATTCTTAAACCTGGGAAAGATCCAAAGATTCCTTTGAATTACCATCCAATTGCTTTGATGAGTTGTCTCAGTAAGATCTTAGAGAGGATGATTAATGCTCGTCTTGTATGTTTCCTTGAATCAAACAGCCTTCTCTCACCCACTCAGGGTTGGTTTTTCGAAGACAACACTTCATGATGGACCACTTAATTTGCCTTGAAACAGCAGTCAGAGAAGCCTTTTTTGAAGTGTCAACATTTTCTTTTTTCTTTAGAGAAAGCTTATGATATAACATGAATTGTTACGAATTGTGTGGTAATTTGCTGCTTTTATTAAGTCTTTTTGTAATGAACTGCCGATTCCAGGTCCGTGGTGCCAAGCTACTGTACTTCCTATTCTTAAACCTGGGAAAGATCCAAAGATTCCTTTGAATTACCATCCAATTGCTTTGATGAGTTGTCTCAGTAAGATCTTAGAGAGGATGATTAATGCTCGTCTTGTATGTTTCCTTGAATCAAACAGCCTTCTCTCACCCACTCAGGGTTGGTTTTTCGAAGACAACACTTCATGATGGACCACTTAATTTGCCTTGAAACAGCAGTCAGAGAAGCCTTTTTTGAAGTGTCAACATTTTCTTTTTTCTTTAGAGAAAGCTTATGATATAACATGAATTGTTACGAATTGTGTGGTAATTTGCTGCTTTTATTAAGTCTTTTTGTAATGAACTGCCGATTCCAGGTCCGTGTGGGCTCAACACATTCCCATTTTTTTCCCACAGGAACTTGGGGTCCCTCAGAGTTATGTTCTTAGTGTCACACTTTTCATTATAAATATTAATGCCATCAGTGAACATCTATCCCATACAGTTGCAAATGGTCTTTTTGTTTATAACTTTCACATCTCATGTCAGTCATCAAACCTGGGGTTTATTGAGTGGCAGCTACAAACTGCAATCAGTCAAATACTTAAGTGGACCACAGCAAATGGTTTTCAACTTTCTCTTTCTTAAAACTGTTTGTGTGCATTTCTGCTGCCAACGGAGTATTCATCCAGATCAAGAATTTCGTATTGATGATGATGTACTTCCTGTCATCCCTGAGGCAAAGTTCTTAGGTTTCATATTTTGACTGTAAATGAAAGTTTATTTCACATATCAAGCAATTTCATGTCAAATGTATAAGGGCACTGAACATCCTCTGTGTCTTCTCTTCTACCTTTTGGGGAGTGGATCGATACTTCATGTAAAATTTGTCATGCCCTTATCCAATCCAAACTTGACTATGGGTCTATGGTTTATGATTCTTTCAGATCCTCAGCACTGAAACTGTTGGATCCTATCCACCATCAGGATAGAGAAAGCTTATGATACAACAAGGAGATGTGGAATTTTGAGAGATCTACACTTATATGAACTGTGTGGCAATTTGCTGCTTTTTATTAAGCATTTTGTTAATGAAGCACTGATTTCAAGTCAGTGTGGGCTCAACACTTTCTCATTTTTTCCACTTGCAGAAACTGTAGAGAACTTCTCCAGTTCTAAGTTTGTATATGGAGTCCCACGAACCCCATCTATATATTTGCCATTTGTAACTGTCTCTTCAGTAAGCTTTCAAACTTCGATCTTTACCACAGCATTTTACTTGGGGTTGTGTGTCCCATTCTCGGTGAGCCACATTTCTTTATAACAGAAAATCTGCCATTGTTCTTTTTAGCCTTTGTATTCAGGCACAATCAGAAATTTTGGATTTATCTTTGAATAGCATCGCAATATCCACAGATTGGCCTCTTCCACTATGGCTAATTAATATCCACAATTGTGACCTATCTTTGAGTCATCAGATACTCCTGATTGGAAATATCACTCTTTATTTGCTGAACATCTTTCAAACAATCCACCCATTCCCATATATACAGATGGTTCAAAATCAGGTGACTCTGTAGGCTCTGCCATGGTTTTGTTACAGTTTGGTTGTAGCACACAGAATCCCCTCTACAGTTTCTGTGTTCACTGCCGAATTGTATGCCATTTCGCTTGCCCTAAATCATATTGAAACTATACAATATACGAATTGTATGATCAATACTGATTCACTCAGCTGTTTATTGGCCCTGACATCATTTGATGTTGGTTACCACCCTATTCTTATCAATATCCAAAATAAACCAGTTCATTTCTCTCTATCATCTATATTTGTCCAATTCTTTTGGATACCAGGTCACATTGGTATCTGTGGGAATGAGCTAGCTGACAGAGCAGCAAAGTCCGTCTGCTCTGGCTCTATCACCACCGTACCTGTTCCATACATGGATTATAGTCTAGTTATCAAAACTTGACTGTACACCAGTTGGCAGTTGACTTGGAGTGAGCAACGAAATAATAAGCTTTTTCAAATCAAGCCTTCTTTAGCTCTTTGGTCATCTTGTTTCTGTACAGATTGAAAGGAGGAAGTTGTTTTGGTTAGGCTAGACATTGGCCACAGTTTTTTAACCTGCCACTACTTATCTGATATTAATGCACCAATGTGTGGTCTGTGGCACTCAGGTCACAATCATACATATTTTATTATCATGCCGCCATTACAATAAAGAACAACGACGCCATTTTAAACATATCTCCAAGGTAGGTTTACCCTTGACATTAGCGAGTGTCTTAGGTGATACTGCCCACCTTACTCATGATTTTACATTTTTAAGAGCCATTGGTGTTTTTAACTTAAGTATTTTGTTGAATTATATACTGTTTTAGCATGATTTATTTTGCATATTTTGCCCAGTATGGCCAGGTAGGTTAAGATGTTTGACTTGTAATCTATTAGGCTAATAGATGTATCTTATATTATAAATATTATACTAACACACATCTACATAACTTTTTATGTAAATTAAACTACAAATAAACTGTTTATAAACAAATAACCAAAAATAGGAGGACCAGAGTGTTTGTACAGTTCAGAACATGTGAAAAAACTAATATTCCCTAACAAATTTTGTTTAGTTTGGCTAATAAACTACATTATACCATTCCAGAACTATACACTGGGTTCACAATTATTGGGATTTAACCAGCAAAAATGTACTTCTGGCAATTTAGTGCAGTCTCCATCATTATCTGCTTAGTTATCGTGGCGAACAGGAAACAACTGTGCAGTGATTTAAAAAACTAAATTATTATAAAAATACAAATATCGTGTGTTTCCTTCCAGTATTGCTGTACAATTCAATGTGTCAAAATCTACTGTCCAAAACATAATTGCCAAGTGTAAGCTTACAGGATCAACTGCTAACTTCCCTTGTTCCAGATGCCCCACCAAAATTTCAGAGAGAACCAAGAGGAAGATTCTCAGAGAAGTTAGTAGGAACCTTTGTTTAACACATAATGACATACAGAAACTGATAAAGAAAACTAGGGTTGAAGTAAGCACCTCTACAGTTACGAACATGTTATGCTCTTCTGGGTTCAAAGCATGGTGTTCTCGTAGAACTCCATATTTAAAGCCTGTACATTCAGAAGCACGTTTGAGGTATGCAAGAAAGCATATAGATAAACCCTTTACCTATTGGAAGAGTATTCTTTGGTTAGGTGAGACTAAAATTGAACTTTTCAGCTGCAATGATGTTTGCTATATTTTCCATAAGAAGGGGGAACAAAATCTTCCATAGAACACCATTACTACAGTTAAACATGGAGGTGGCTTTATCTTCTGGTGTAGGCAGCCTTCACCACATCAACGGAAATATTAAAAAAAAGAGTATGTTAATATAATAGGCACTTATATCAAGAATAATGTCTCGGAAAGTGTGGTTTGGGCATCGTTGGATCTTCCAGTGCAACAATGACCCTAAGCACACCGAAATATGTGCAATCCTGGTTGAAAAGGAGCCATATAAGCATTCTGCCATTACAGTCACCCGATCTCAACCCAATTGAAAATGTTTGGCATGAGTTGAAGACCAGGGTTCATCAGCATCATCTGAAAAACTTGCAAGAGTTGGATGCCTTCTGTAAAGAAGAATGGAAGAAAATACCAGTTGAGAACTGACAAACGATCACGGAGGGCTATGAGGAGAGATTGCACCAAGTAATTCACCTTAAAGGCTACACAAGTGATATAAAGTACATAAAGTAGATGCATGAACACTTTTTTGCCCCTCCTATGTTTGATTGTTTCTCTACAGTTTGTCATTTAATTTACATAAAAATTTATATAGATGTGTGTTAGTATAATATTTTTAAATACCATACTTTCATTATCCTAATTGTAATACTTTTTAAGTTATGAGGAAAAAACTACTCATGATGCAGGGGTACGAACACTTTTGGTCATAACTGTACATGTAGGTATATGATAGCCAATGAGTGAAATACCTAATACACTACTGTTGTACATTGTTTTTTAAAATAGTCATATAACTTCATTATAAATAAGAATTCTGCTTGTAGATAGTACAATACATGCATAAAGCATGCATATTTATGTTAATTTAAGTCTAGCCCCTCATGCAGTTTTACAAAAGAATGATTTGACGTATTATTGAATGTTTATGGAGTCTATGTACAGTCATAAACAATTGTTTAAACTATACTTCATGCAAAATTACTTCTAGATTTAATCTTGTAGCACCTAATTTAATCTTTTAAAAATAGACCTCCCCCTTCATGTATTCTACATGTGGGCTGGATATATCAATAATGGAGTTTTGAAAATTAAAATTAAAAACTGACATATGGGAATGGCAAAAGTATTACAAGTTAGACAACCAACTGTTATGACCACATGCACAAAGGATTTATTTCAGTAATGTACTATACTATTTGTTTGCAATGTTTCCTTTCATTTTAGTGGTTACTTTTAATTCGTTTTATAATGAATGTTCATTGCAATATTATGCTGTATTTACCTGAAACTATTTAAGATATGCAATAGCACAAGTATGTTCATATGTTGCAAAAAAAAAAAAGTGAAAAAAAAATTTAGTGTGGAAATAACTGGAAGCAGATACATTTCTCTTGTGTTTATTTCATACAAAATATATTAAACAACAGCATGATTGAGATGTAAGCAGTTTTGATAAAATTAATGCAAATAAAAACTTAATTTGTGAAGTAACCAGAGACAGGATGGAAAGCAAATCAGTGAGTGAAAAACTTAGGAAAGAGAAGTAATGTTAGTTATATATATTCTTTTAAGATGTTAATTGTTTTCAAAGGCCTAAAATTGTTGCAAATTATTGTTCAGGTAATTTTTTTTAAAGAAGAATCCGAAAAGCATATTATATTTATAGTGTTAATTTGGGAACTGAAATTGTCATTGTTAACTGACTTTATTAAATTAGCTTGAAGGTTTATTAGTTTATAAAGAACAAAGGCTAGTTGGTAGTGCTAAACCTGAGTTAACAATGATGACAAAAGCATTACTAATTATGTAATTTTCTTTTATTATGATGTGTTTAATGGCAGTATATAATATTTCCTTTATCTGTTTCTTTTTCGTAGATATGATTAATGACATAGTTTTATCAAAATGCCGCAAGGGTGTTAAAATTGTTAACTGTGCTAGAGGAGGAATCATTGATGAAGATGCTTTATTAAGAGCTCTAGAGTCTGAACAGTGTGGAGGTGCTGGGCTGGACGTGTTTGAAGAGGTACATTCATTAAATTTTAAAATTTTCTCAGAAGTATCAGAATGGGACTTAAAACACAAATTATTAAAGGAAAAAATATTATTTTTCCTGCTTTAATTATAGTTATCTCAAACTGTATCTCTTGTATGGGCCTTCAAGGAAATGTTATGCTTTAACTGAAAACTTATGGAAAGAACAAACAAGTATAAATGATACCATAAGTAACAATACAATAAGTACAGGAATACAATTAATATGTTCTATATTCACATTGTTCAAAGTAATATTACTTTAAATATTTTTTTTGTATCTCCTTCTTAGAGTAATGACATAATACCTGAATATAAAACAAGTACTCCTTATATATATAAAATCAGTAAAATAAAAATATTGCAAGTGCATATGTGTTAGTGAAATGTGATTGTTTAACGTGCAGCAAGATCTAAATGTCTTGCCAAGAAAAAGAATAAATTTCTAAGTTAATTTGCAGCCAACTAATAACAAAAACTTTTTTCAGGAACCACCAAAAAATTCTGCTTTACTTCAACATTCTAAAGTAATTTGCACCCCACATCTTGGAGCTAGTACTAAAGAAGCTCAGAAACGCGTGGCTGAAGAAATAGCCCTTCAGTTTGTGGAGCTTTCAAAAGGTCATTCTGTGCCTGGTATTGTAAGTTCCAGTATTGTTGCATATCAATAATGTAGTGTTGTATATGGGTCCATATGATAGTTTGAAAGTTTGTTTTTTTTAATCATGCTAGTGAACATTTTAAGAATACACCCTGAATTTTCCATGTTAATGGTTGTTTTATTACATGTATATTTAATTACTTAAAATATCCTTAAGTAACTAGATTTAGTAAGTTTGGCAAGGTTTTAACTGAAGAGTTAGTAATGTAAATTGTACTACAATGTTAAATTAGGCTGATTACATATAATGGTACTTTGGGCTTAGCTATAATTCAACTTGCTGCTAAGTCATAAAATAGTTAACACATTGTTTTATAAAATAAATACAATCTAAAGGCTAGTTTCTTTCCTTGAGATTTAAGAATTAATTTGTTAATTGAACTTCAGCTTATATAGGGTGTTTGGAAAGTCACTGTGCACTTATATATTTATTAACAGACATATTTCAATGTAGAATACAGGAGATAAATATGAATGACAGTTATAAACAATGTTGAAAGTGATCCTCATTAGCATCAATACAGGCATGGACCCTTCTTATTTTGTTTCTAAGCACCGCTATCAGTTGCTGGCTTGAAATAGACAGAATAAAATATGATTACAAAACTGCACAATGACTTTCCAAACACCCTGTAGTTATAGGTAGGTTATAAATAAACTGTATTATTAACATTATGTATACATTAAAGTAAAGACTAGTTATTGTCACTTTTAATATACTTCTATGTACAAGTTCTAAATAACTAAAGATAAACTTAATTACTTTAGTGTGAAGACAAAGTAGTGATAAAAAACTAATATAATTTGTTTTTAAATGTTAGGCTTAAAAGTAACAGTGTTGTTAACAGGCTACTGGTATTTAGTATTGAGCATTAATTGGAGAAGGGACATACTTCATAAATAGGATAGGAGCTGGCTTGTTTGCTGGGGCTAGTAATTCAGTTGTAAGGGTAGTTTTAGACTAGAACTATATGGTGGTGAGGGCCAGGATAAAATAAATGCAGAAACAATAAGATGTAGAGAAAGCATTACCATAGGAAATTAGTAAATAAGTAGTTCTAAGAACAGGCCTTAATTGTTACTATTTTAATGCTAAAAGAATAAGAAATAATAAAGATGCCTTTAGGGTACTAGTAGGTAAGAAGGATCTTAATTTAATTGGAATAACCGAAATATGGTTAAATGTTCATGATTTTGATAACAAGGATGTCATTGAAACAGGTTACAGGCTATTTAATAGGGGATAAAGTACTAAAGAGGAGGTAGGAATGATTATCTGTAAAATGTGATTTATGTCCACTAATAGAAATCCAAATGGATTCAGTATACTTCCCATTATCTTTGATATTCTCAATTTCAACCAGATGATACTGATGAAATTAGTCAGAAATTTTACAATGAGATTGAGATTTCAGCTGCTACTGAAGTCATAATTATGAGTAATTTTAATTTCAGCCATATAAATTGGAGAATGCTAGAGTCAAACTGTCAGGAAGAAAGGTTTTTGGAATTTTTTAAGGTGGCATTCTTAACTAATTAGTCAAAGAACCTACTAGAAATAATGCTATTTTACATTTATTATTAACTCCTAGTATAGAAATGACCAAGAGAGTGGTAAATGGAGAGTGTGTGTGTGCAACTGATCATTGATCTGTAAGGTTTGATGTTTTGCTGCATATGGAGATAAGGAATAATTATAATTTGGTTACAAATGTCAAAAACAAATTTTGAAGGAATGCAACAAGAATTATCTATTGTGAGTTGAGCAGCTAAGTTATTTGGAGACACTGATCTTTCAAATCTTTGAAAGATAGTTTTTTAAATATTCAAGGCAAACATATTCCTTGTAGAAAGAAAAGGGTAACTGTATGTAAAAAAGCAAAGCAGTTTGGCTTACAAAAGAGAATAAGAGATAAAATTAAAGAAAAGCATAATCAGTTTAAGAAATTTTAATTGAATGGTATTATGGGAAATTTAGAAAATCAAAAAGTTGGTGAAACAGGAAAAAAAAGATGTATGAAATAGTTGACTGAAAATATAATAATTAACAGTAAGGAGTTCTTTAAATACATTAAGGGTAAATAAAATATTAGAATGGGGGATAGGATCAATGGGGTGATAAAGGAAGGCTTGTATCTGATGATAGAGATAGCTGAATTATTAAAGTTTGCTTTTTATTCGGTTTTTTCTAACAAAGATTTAAACAGTATTTCACATCTTGAACAAGTGACAGATGAGAACAAGATGTCAGCATTAATTATGAACTTGTTTTTAGAAAAAAATTGGAAAATTTGAAGAATGCTAAGGCTCCTGGGCTAGGTGATATTTCTCCAAGGACTTTGAATGATGTTAAAGATTGGATATGTGAGCTTTTTGCTGGTATTTTTTGTGGGCAGGTATCCTAGGATTGGAAGTTATCTAAAGTTCTCTCCTATTTTAAAGGAAGGTGATAAAAATTATTCCAGTAATTATAGGCCCATTAATCTTATATTAGCTGTGGGAAGAGTTTTAGAAAGTCTGATAAAAGATACTTTGCAAAATCATTTATCAAAGTTTAGAATTTTATTGGATAGTCAACATTGTTTCACTAAAGGAAAATCTTGAATTATGAATGTTTTGACATTCTTTGAATAGGTTATTACTAATGTAGATGAAAGTAAAAGTGTGGATTTGGTGTATCTGGAGTTTCAGAAAGCATTTGACAAGGTGCCACACAAAAAAGCTTGTAAAACGATTTTCTCTCTAAGCATGTGGAATAAGTTAGCAAATTAATTAGAAGAGTTTAGTCAAACTGGATGAAGTTACAATTGAGGTACCTCAGGTCTCAATCTTAGAAAAAATGGTCAGTATTTGTTTTG
Organism: Carcinoscorpius rotundicauda; assembly: GCA_011833715.1. Lineage (NCBI taxonomy): Eukaryota > Metazoa > Arthropoda > Merostomata > Xiphosura > Limulidae > Carcinoscorpius > Carcinoscorpius rotundicauda. Next base: position 35,457,737 of record CM022398.1, read on the forward strand.
TATTTTGATTTTATGTTCTTGATTATTCTTCATTTGGTGAAACTTTAAAAAACACCTTTAGGTAACTTGCTATAATGCACTGTTTGAAAACCACTGGTTTAACATTTTGTTTAAATAAACTTAGAGGCTACCAAACTGATAAAACAATAACTTCTAACTTGTACAAGTGAGATAGCTAAATTTCATTAGCTATAATCAATACTAGGATGATTTCTAGTTTTTCTCTAAGCAGATAACTGGTTGTAATTACTTAAATGTGATTTGTTAAACTGCTTCTAAAAACTTCAGTTGGAATTTCTCTGCAGTGAAAATATTAACAATAGTGTTAATGCCTTTTATTTTGCACAGGTAAATGCACCAACCTTTGATCAAATTCAAGCAGTTGAGAACAAATATTGGGTGAAACTGTGCCAGACATTAGGAAAACTTGGTGATAAACTTGTGACCTCTGATGTACACAAAAATGTTATACTTTCTATTCAAGGTACTTTCTGTAGTTTAAACTTATTTTTTAGTCTCGTGTAATGTTAAAGAATATCATACATTGCCTAAGGAAATCCACTTCATTTCTTTTTGGAGTACCTTAAATTTTTTTTTAATATATTAAAATTTGCAAGTCAGTTTGGGATTTGGGACAAGTAATGTTTTGTACTTTTTAAAAATGAATTACTGTTTTCTAGTGTTTTGTAGCTTTATGAAAAAGTGCTTTACTTTGCACTTTGTGCCATAGTTTCTCAGGCTGCATATAGCAAAACTACTGAATATATACTAGTCTTCATAAAGCTGAAAAAGTATGGCATTCCTTTTGAACATACAAAAAGGTTTGAGTTAGGTGTACATATCTTTTACTGCTTGAATCTATATTAAGTAGAAAACTCCTGAAGGTTTCAATTACACAAAGGTATAGCAATATTTGTCATAATTTACCTGCTTTAATGAAAATATAAAATTGTAAATAATGTTTATTTAATGACACAGGAGAGTTACAAACACAGTTAATTTGTATTTATATTTAAGTACTGTTGAAATACAAATAAAAAATTAAGACAGTTATTTTTTGATAATTTGCTCTTGTCCTGGCCCTGCAAACTCCTGAAGTTAGTGTTATAGCCAGTCTTTGTGATCACTTGGTTGAAGAATTGAGTAAGAAACAAGTGACGTCACTCAAAGTAACCAAGACCTTTTATGGTCAGCTTTCTCTCTGTGTGGAAAATGTTTATTTGTTTATGTGAAAACAATTCATTTTTTGTTTGTTTTTTCTGAACAAATTTCATAAGACAGACATTGTGAATATCGTTATTAATTAATAAACAATTATGTTTTTTTCACTGTTTTTATGGATATGGGAACATTTCCAAGGAGTAAGAGGTATCTTCTATAGGTATTTCTACTTATGTTAGACAGGAAACAGCACACTGACATAACAAAATTCATGTCAAGAATTTATGATAAATGTAGTCTGCTGAAAGCTGCCATGTATGCAATGAACACTTTTTTGAAACAAGACTTCAAAAATAAACAAACATTTGATATGAGATTTGCAAAAAAAACAACAAAACTGATACGAAAGAAAGATGCAATGACTAGCGTGTATCTAAAATTCAAGGGAGATCAGTCGAGCACAATGAGCAGCAGTCATGCTCATGCCAGTGGCACAGATCAATAACAGTGATGATAATCATGTTCAATCAGCTGTTCAAATATGGGAGGCATGCAGTTTAAGCTCAGGGTTTATAAACGTACCAGTAGATTTGCTAAAATAAAAAAAAAACAGTCTTTTATGACATCATAACATCTGATCTTTCTTGGTATGTTTACAACACTTTTCTATTAAATTTGATTGGAGAAGTCAATATGCAACATAAAAAAATGCTACATCTACAATGTTGATTATTGAAATATTATTCCAGCTATATTTGCTTTTCCAGTTCTAATGTATAATTAGTTATATGCATACAAATCAGATCACATTTAAAATAAAATATTGGGGGTTCATTACCTCATATTAAATCAGCATCTATCAATAGATCTATCACTTGAAAAACAAACATTGAATAGAATTTACTCATAAGTTTACTCTATTATTGCCCATGTGACCACACTGATGGCATAAATTTTGTCCCAGTTTCTTGTCACCAGCAGTGGAAAACAGTCTTTTATGACATCATAACATCTGATCTTTCTTGGTATGGAATTGTTTCATCATATAACTGACAGTCCTCATCCACTTTGGCTGAAATGTCAACATTAGGTTTACCTCTCAAGATTACCATATGGAACTAGTTTTTCTTAAAGCTAGCCAACTGTGACTAAATAGGCATGGAGTCTTATGAATTTGAGTATTTCATGACTTTGTTTAATCAAATTATTTTTAATGCAATATGATATAGGCATTCAAGCATTAAAAATTACCCTATTATCTGTAGTGTTTAATATGCATATTATCTAAAAAAAAAAGTACAATAATTATAATGCATGAAATTTTCATAACTCATAATCTTTCTTACAGCTTTTAAAAAACATTTTTCATTTATTATAGTTTTTAAATTCATCTTAAAAACATGTTTGCTATGTGCCATCAACATCTATATGAAAAAATAATTCAAATTTACAGGACATACTAGAAAACAAAATCGTTAAATTTTCTTGTTTGTGCTTTTATTTTCACAGCATACTTTGGAGTAACATTAAACTGTTATTTAACTCACAGGAAGAAATCTTGGTAAATTTCAAACTTGTTAATAACATATGAGATAATTTGTTATAACTTTTATTATTGTCATACCAAAATTTGTTAAGTATGAATTTGTAATTCAGTGTGCATTTAAAACTGTATATTGGTTTTGTCATTCGTGCTAATGCAGCGTCAATTTTTTAAACCTTTTGATATGTGTAGCAGTATTTGTTTTTTACTATGGGCAACATAAAAAAGTTAGTATTCAACAATAGTATTTCTGTAGGTCTTACTAAGGTCATTCACTATTACTAATCAAATTTGTTTCAGTCATATTAAGCAATCCACAAAATTGAATGTAAATTAAACATTCATTATGTTAAACTGTTACCTAAATGATACATTTATCAGAGTATATAATACATACAAGGCAGTTTCATTATGTGTGAGTAGCTGGGCATACTGGGTCAGTATGTTGAAATGTGATGAGTCCATTAGTTCAAGATTTGCATCCCCTTTGTGCACAATTGCTCCCTGCATTTTTGGGGCCATAGTTGCTTTATAACAGTAGCATTTAAATTCCCATTATTTAATCAGAATAGCCCAAGAGTTGAAAAATAATTTAAAATTAGGGAGATAAACTGCAGATAGCCCTTATATAGCTTTGCATGAAAATCCAAAAGAAAGTGCGAGTGAACTACTCTTTTATATGATTAGTAAATATTTTTCAAGCAAACTATCATTTGATTGTAGTAGTTCATTGTTCCACTACCATAAGAATGATTGTATAATATACGATCTTTACAAAAATATCTAATAAATGTGCATTCTGAATAGATCCTAAATATTCTTCATCCTGCTATAAACACTGTTATTACAACTGTCAGTTATATCTAAGATATACTTAAACTCTCTCATTTAGGTGGCACTGCAGATAATATAAATGTGAACTCATTGGAACTATTTAAGATCTTTTATAGTTCTTAATCTCTCTCTCTCTCTCTTTTTTTCTTTTTACATTAAGGTGCATCACTAGAAAGAAATGGTACACTTTTAGAAATAGCTACTCTGGTAGGTTTGATGAGCTACAAGTCCAATAATGGAATTAATTTCATCAATGCACCTTCACTGGCAAAAGAATCAGGAATCAAGGTATTGTTTTCATTCTTTTTGGATAATTTTAAATGCTTTCATTTATATTGGAACTGTCATATGAAAAAACAGATATAAATACATCCTTTGATAGATTGTTTAGGCAGAGTATTCATGATGAAACTTTGTAGAATAGACAGCAAGTTCTTATTGTAGAGACACAAGTGTAGATGACGACATTTTGAAAGTCTTCCGCCTTTTGTTTTTCAGGTCAGTGTGTGTATAGGTTGGTCTTTTATAATGTCAAGGTGGATTGTGGAGAGCGTGATTATGATTGATTAGATTATCACTGTTTCTGATTGGTGGAGAGATTTCCTGTAGATTCAACCAATGGCAGCCACAGGTTACTTACCTCTAATCCAGAATCTCTGTTTAGTAAATGTTTAATGGTGTTAATATAAAAATGATTCTTTGACACAGACAAACTCTCAAAGACAAGAAATATCAATGATTCTAGTTTTCTCCCAGTTTATTCTATGTCTAGTTGGCATGGCATGCTCTGCAATGGCTGAATTTTGTGTTTTCATGAGTTTTGTACTATCTTTATTTTTTTTATTCCTGTTGTGAGTTTTCTTCCTGTTTCTCTATCATTGCAGGAACAAGGAATTTCATAGATGATGTTTTTCAGATTCTCTTTGGTAGGTCACTCAAACCTTCTCCATTTTTCTTGATGCTTTAAGTGTTTACCACTACATTGTACCATCTCGTACTTTTAGGATGGACAGACGGGCCGACTCAATAACCCAAGACTGTGTTTAGACATAGAGTGTATAGAAGTGTGATAATTGTAGACTGTATTGTAATAATAGAGTGGAGAAGAAGAAAAATAACTTGTCTTGTGAATTTGATTGGAAATTAATTTAACCAGCTTGTGTTGACTTTTGATGAAAAGAATTATTTAGAGCTCTGGATTCTACTATAGTAACTAACAGTGTAACGGTGTTTAATGTATTTTGAATATATTACTTTAAAACAAGCAGATTTTGTGGTGTTCAGTTATTGTTTTAAATTATAGCTGACAAGTTGCAGAAACTTGCTGAAAAGTTATACACCACAAAACCTGACACTCTTCAACTATACACTAAAACAAGTGAGAATCTGTTGTGCAGCAATAGATGAACAAAACTGAAAATTTATGAAAGTCAAATTGAAATACTTGTTGGGTTTAATAGGGGTGGATTCTTTATTCTTGAACACCTGCTGACAAAACAAATTCTCCTCTGCTTTGTTATCAGAATAAAATTAATGATAATATTCACTTACATTACCCCATGGGTTACTACAGTTGGATCAAGAGCTTTAAATAATTAACTTCTACATTACAAGTCTACACATAATGGTTCAGTTACTTTAGAACCAAAATGATAAATTATCATCATCTATCTCTGTTACTACAACACAAGCTGTGAAACTCACTTCAGAAATTGGCCATTATGTCTAAACTGATAGTTTAACTTCACTTTTACTTTCACTAATTGATTTATTTGCACTAACTTTGTCATCTATATCTATTGCTCATCTGAGGCCTAGAATTATGTTTTAAGTACAAAATGACTGACTTAGAACAGTCAGAAAAAATTGCAAGGTTTGAGTAACATGTCAATTTGTAGCAATTGAACTATGCAACAAGATATTTGTAATCAATTACATAAGCAAACTTGCCATAACTATGACTTCTAAAAATAATTTAATGCTCACACAATATAAACTAAATAATACTTTTGTATTAAACCCAAAACAAATAGTAATGCACATCTAACAGTACTTAAATCTATAATGTCCTAAACGTAATTACATATTCACTGTCTGCAATAAGTCTTAGGGAGGTGGTTGCTCAACACTGAAATTAGTGAAAGATTGAACAACCCAACCACATGCAAACATAAAGGTTTCAGAGTAAAACAAAATTCTTGATTGGATCAAGTTTTACATCACAGGCGAGATTAAGATTTTAAACTAATTGATCAGAAAGTGCTGGGAAAGACAGCCATATTTAGAAATAGGTAATTATATCATGTTGATGATGTGGGGTGGTGCTTTTAATTTGTTTTTTTTTGTCTAATTGTGTGTGAAAACTACTATTCATGTCTGAAAAGCAGCACACCACAGAACTTATTCTTCAGATTGTGTAAGAGTAAATCCTGCTTTTTAGAATGTGAATTAATTGATCAGTTGTACATTGAATTATCTGAATCTTGTTTTAAAAGTCTGATGTACACTTTAGTGCTAGTTACACTTTAACAAAAAGAGTTTTCCTGTGATAAAAAGTTGGGTGTACTTGTGAAAATGTTATTCTAAACATTACCTAAGATTAGTTTGAGTGAGGACAGTTTGTGATGATTAGAAACACAAGTTATCAGTTATGTATACTTGCTTAAATAAACTTCCAATATAGGAAATTAATACCATGGAAATAGAGTTAGGGTTACATAAATGATTTTTTTTATATTGTGTTTATATAAATTTCAGTCTTGTTTTACTGGTACAAATTCAGAAAGCCAATTTACCAAATGGATAAACTGTTGCTATTACATATATACATGTTAATATCTATTTATAAGTAAGTTTCTTTCCAATCATTATAAAGTTTCTCAGTTACAAACTGCATCAGAAATTAATAATAATAAAAAAAAATTATATGCAGAGCAGATGTTAGGATTATAGTGTAATCATACAGGTTTCCACTCGGCATAAAGAAGTTTTGGTCAGATGTGATGGACAGTATCCATCAGCAGCAGTTGAAATAAAATTGGAGACAGGGAATGAGAGTCATGTACTTGTTGGCACTGTTGAAGGATCTCTCCTCCTGTTATGTTCAATAGATGGTGCTTGTTTTAACCCTTACCAACCTTTACAAGGAAACCTGGTTGTGATGAAAATTAATGATGATAAAAACTTTGGACTTGAGCTATTCAGTAAGTTTCATTGTTTCTTTTGTGTTTAAAAGTATTGTTCTTTCAGACTTACTTCTATGTGTAATGTTTATCCTTTAACTCAACTGCCTAAGCTATTTTGTGGGCTCAATTTATCTTTTATTTTCTATACGAAAAAATAAATAATTTCTAAAGTTTTATATGCAAAAACGGCTCGTTTGGGTTCAGAAAATATTTTAAATAGAAGAGTGAACAACGTTTCGACCTTCTTCGGTCATCGTCAGGTTCACAAAGAGTTAACTGACTAGAAGCTGACCACATGTTTGGAAGGGGTTGTGTAACTGAGTATCCCAATGTAGAGGGCGGGGCTAGATGTTTGAATACATAATTTTATCTATAATATTAATACAAGTATAATGGCGTTCCTTTATATTGGTTTATATTGGGTTTAAGTTGTTGTATAAGTAAGGCTTCTTTGATTTTGCATTTGTTTGTTTGTTTCTTTATTTAGTATTTTAGTGTTTTCTATGGTTATGTTGTGTCCATTTGACTTGCAGTGTTCGAAAACGTGTGAAGGTGACTTTTTATGTTCTTTGGATCTGGTTTCCATTTTTCTACTTGTTTCTCCAATATAGAAGTCGTGGCAGTTATCACATTGTATTTTATAAATAATGTTGGTGTGGTGTTTGTCAGTGTAGTTATTACATAGTATAGACCTTAGTTTTGTGCCTGGTTTTTGAATAAATTTAGTATGAACTGGAATGTCATATTTTGTTACTAGTTTTTGCCAAATGTTGGTTATTTGTTTGCTGATGTCAGGAATATATGGTATACAGCAGTATATGGTTTCATGATTTTTTGATTCGTGAGATATATTTACTTTTGTTGGTTGATTTTGCTTTCTGTCTAGGTGTCTGCGTATAATGTTTTCTATAACCCAATTATAGACATTCCCAGTAACCAGTTAGCAACCCTCATAGAATTCACCACAATAAAGACAAACTTCATGTTCAACAACCAAAACTATATACAAACAAATGGCTTAAGCATGGGCAACCCAATATCACCAGTTCTAGCTAATATTTTTATGACACAAATTGAAACACAAGCAATTAATACAGCATTACATCCACCACTATACTGGTACAGATATGTAGATGACACAGTTGCATGATTCAAATCTACACAACACATACTTAATTTTTTCAATCACATTAACTCTATACATCCCAACATTAACTTCACATGTGAACAGGAAGAAAGCAATCAAATATCATTTCTTAACCTCAAAATTATAAGAACCGACACACAATTCAAAACCGAAATCCACCGAAAAATCACCCATACTGGACTATACATTCCTTGGGACTCAGCACGTGAAATAAAACAAAACTCAACATACTAAGAAACCAGATAAACACAGCCATAAAACTATGCTCACCAGATAACATTAATGATGAATTAGACAAAATAAAACAATACTTCATCAACATCAATAAGTTTCCTCCACAAACGGTAGAAAACATTATATGCAGACACCTAGACAGAAAGCAAAATCAACCAACAAAAGTAAATATATCTCACGAATCAAAAAATCACGAAACCATATACTGCTGTATACCATATATTCCTGACATCAACAAACAAATAACCAACATTTAGCAAAAACTAGTAACAAAATATGACATTCCAGTTAATACCAAATTTATTCAAAAACCAAACACAAAACTGAGATCTATACTATGTAAGAACTACACTGACAAACACCACACCGACATTATTTATAAAATACAATGTGATAACTGCCATGACTTCTATATTGGAGAAACAAGCAGAAAAATGGAATAAGATTCAAAGAACATAAAAAGTCACCTTCACACATTTTCGAACACTGCAAGTCAAATAAACACAACATAACCATAGAAAACACTCAAATAGTAAACAAAGAAACAAACACAAACAAATGCAAAATTAAAGAAGCCTTACTTATACAACAACTTAAACCCAAAATAAAGGAATGCCATTATACCTATATTAATATTTTATAGATAAAATTATATTTTCAAACATCTAACCCCGCTCTCTGCATTGCGACACTCAGACAACCCCTTCCAAACATGTGGTCAGCTTCCGGTCAGTTACCTCTTTCTTTGTGAACCTGACGATGACCAAAGAAGGTCGAAACGTTGTTCGCTTTTCTATTTGAAATATTTTCTCAACCCAAATGAGCCGTTTTTACATATAAAATTCTCAACAAGTGGGTTTCTCAACATCACTGATTGAATTTCTGAAGTTGTTTAAGAGTTATAATTTTGAGTTCACCATGTGATAAAAAAAAATGTACCCTTAGTTACTAAAATGTCATGTTGTAGCTATACAAATGGAAAGTTTTGTACATTGAAATTTCACGTTAAAATGAATATTAACTGCTATTTCAAAATTCTTGTCTTTCTTTCTAGATGATTAAAACTATATTTGAAGTGACTGTAAAAAGATTGAAGTTGAACTGAAAGAAAGTTTCAAAATAACCAATATTTCTTGTTAATTCTTTGTTTATATAATATACACATATTGAGGAATATTTAAAAAGTTGTATACTTCTGCTATGGGTTTGCATAAGGATGATGTCATCAATTTATATAGCTATAAAGGTAAATATAAAATTACCCCTAATTCACTAAAAATTTTACACTGAATATAAATAAATTTACCTTATAAGTACTTTCACAGTTCAACACTGTTTTAATAACCATCAGACAAACTACTTTTCATTTGATATTTAATGTAGAGAAGTCAATCAACTCAAAAACATTAACACCTAATCTTTCAAATTCTGTAAATACTTCTCATGACCTTCCTTTGACAACCTAGAAATTTTCTAAATTCCACAATTGTTTTCCATAATTTCCATAATCATTTAATTCCATAAATGATTTTAGAAATTTGTCTTCACTTTTGTTTTCTCTTTTAAAAGGTACACAAAATTATATTAAATTAATTCTGCAGGTGAAAAATCAATTCTCACTGCTTAAATACTGACAAAATTGGTATTTGTTGTATCAACTTCTGGATAATTCCTTTTAATGATGTTAGGCTAGAACTAAAATTACAAAGGTAATAACTTTGCACAAACCATATCAGTGAATTACCAGAAAGACTAACTGTTGATATGTATTTATTCATTGAGTACACATACAAAAAAAAAAAAAATCCTAACTACAGGTGGCAGCACTTATCTCAATATTCTTAACACTCCCACTTAATTTCAAGTTTTACACAAACTTACAAATACTGTCAATAACCTTACAGTTATTCTAAATGTTATTTTACAATTACTTACAATCTGTAATTATAATCATCACTTTATATGGTTCATTGCAAGTCCAACATTATCTCTGAACCTTTCAGATGGATTTCTAGCAAGTGGCTTTGTAAGAATGTCAGCAGTCATACTGTTTGTGGGACAATATTCCAGTTATACTGATCTGTTCTGCACACATTGGCAAATGAAGTGGTAATGAATATAAATGTGTTTTGTTCTTGCATGACCCACTGAATTCTGTGCCATTGCGATTGCTTCTTGGTTATCTTCCATGATACGAACAAGGTCATCAACTTCAGAACCTATTTCTTGCAGTAGTTTTCTCAGCCATACTGCTTCCTGTGCTGTAAGACTCAAGGCTATATACTCTGCCTCTGAGGTGGACAGGGCCACCATGGATTGCTTTTTGCTAATCCAACTTACAGCTGCTCCTGCTTGGATGAAGATATTTCCTGATGTGGACTTCCTGTCATCCAGGTCTCCAGCAAAATCTGCATCTGAGTAACCAGTAATGACATCTCCTTGTAACTTATCAAACTTAAGACTAAGATCAGCTGTCCTTTTCAAGTAACGTAGGATTCTCTCTACTGCTGTCAAATGTGCTGTGTTGGACTGAGCACGATATTTTGATATTGCTCCCTCTGCGTATGCAATACCTGGTCTTGTTCCAATTGCATACATACAGAAAGCTGCCTACCAAGGACTGGTACAAACTGAGGTCAACCTGAGTGCTAACACCATCATCCTTTTGCAGTTTCACATTTACATTTGATGGAGTTGCAACTGCCTTACACTCAGTCATTCCAAATTTCACCAGCATAGTTTGGATATACTGTCTTTGATTTAACCATACACAGCCATTCTTTTCATCCTGAACAACACTGAGTCCAAGGATGTAATGGAGCTTTCCAAGGTCTTTCATGCAGAATTTTTCCTTCAGTACTTCCTTTTATAGTGCTTATTTCATCATCACTATCAACAACCAAAATAATATAATCCAACATGTACTGCAACAATTGCTAGATTTTCACCCTTCCCTATGTCAACACATGGATCTGCTTAACTCTGAACAAATTCCATTTCCATCATCTATACATGAAATGACTTGTTCTAATGGCATGGTGACTGTTTTAATCCATACAGTGATTTTTTTCAGTTTACACATGGGTTTTCCTTCCCTGAAACAGCATAAGCTTCTGGTTGTTCTATGTACATCTCTTCATCCAGATTTCCTTTAAGAAATGCACTTATGACATCCCTCTGGTGAATTTTCAAGTTGTTCTGCACAGCAAATGCAATCAAGGAGCAAACTGATGCATAGCACACCACTGGGAAGGTTTCCTCGTAATCCAGACCATAATTTTGCAAGTAACCTTTGGCCACCAGCCTACATTTCTAATATTTCCATACTTAGTTTTGAATACCCACTTACAACCTGTAGTTTATCTTCCAATTGGTAATTCCACCAGATCCCAGGTGTTATTTTCTTGTAAAGACTCAAATTCCAGATCTTTGGCTGACTTTCACTCCTTTGCATTTTCACTTGATGCACTTGGTTCTAACATACTGCATAAGTTTGCAGTGTGACAAACTGATTAATTTGCTGCTGCGATATTAGAATACTCATATCCATAGCGGATGGTGGGTCTACTATCTGTTCACTTGATGAGATACACTCATTTGTCACAGGTTCTTGACTAAATTCTGTTTCATTAAAGATAACATCTTGCTGTATGAAAATCTTCCTAGATTTTTCATCATACAGTTGATATCCCTTGGTACAGTTATCAGATCCAATGAAATGTACCTTCATAGACTTCATGTCTAATTTCTGTCTTTGATGCATCTGGCACATGTGCATATGCAAGACATCCGAACACTTTCATGTGTTCTACATCTGGTTTCTTCCTATACCATCTCTCATATGGCATACTACCATCTTTTATTGCTGATGTGGATACTCTGTTACCCACATATGCTGTAGTAACTACAGCTTCTGCCCAGAGTATTCTTGGGAACTTAGTATGTGACAGCATGCTTCTTGCTAATTCCACAAAAGTTCTGTTCCTTCTCTCAGCAACACCATTTTGTTCTGGACAATATGCTACTGACATTTCATAACGAATGCCTCTTGACTTCAAATATTGCTGGAACTCGTTTGACGTACATTCTCCACCATAATCTGTGCACAGGGTTTTTATGCGCTCTCCAGATTCATTTGAGTACAACTTCTCAAACTCCATGAATTTCTCAAAGACTTCTGTTTCAAGAAATACATTCTGCAGCATCTTGAGAAATTACCAATAAATGTAACAAAGTACTTGCTTCCTCCAATAGATGGGGTTTACATAGGACCACAGTGTACCAGTTGCAGTCTTCCCTCTGACCTGATTTCTCCCACTGACTTAAATAGCTTCCTGTGCATTTTACCTTCTGTGCATCCCTCACAGAAACTGTCTTCATCAGACTTATAGAATTTGATTCCATTCTCATTTCCACTCCTGACAAGCTTCTGTAACTGACCTACCCTAGTTGCTGATGCCATATATCCAAGCCATTCATGCTGCTATTTGAGGCTACTGAGGCATTTTCAATAACACTGGTCTTACAGTCTAGTTGGTATAGACCATCATTCTTTCTTGTACCATTTCCATGGTGTTGTCCTGATTTACCTCGAATATAACAGCTATTAACTCCAAACTGCACAATATTTCCTTTTTCAGTAGCAACTCCTACTTAAAATAGATTGCTAGCTAATTTTGGTATATGAAGGACACTTTGCATTTGACATACTTTGAATTACTGACTTTAAATGTCATTTCTAGTTAACAGTTTCCAATTCCAAGAGCTTCAACAGTTCTTCCATCACCAATCCAAATTTGCTGAGGTATGCTAAACTTGTGATAATTTGATAACATGTTCCTCTGGTGTGTCATATGCCTAGACGTACCAGAAACCACCAACTATTCCCCATTTCCTATTCTTTTATCTTGGTTTATTACAAAGGCAACACCATTGTTTCTATCAGTATAATCTTCTGCCATATTAATATCCACAATCTTAGCTTTGTGGACCATTTCCTTCAGTGTTGGACAATGTGTTTTATATGCTCCTCTCTCCCACACTTGTAATGCTTCTTTGTTTCTTGTGTTCCTGGACCATCATGTCTTGTGTTCTTCATTAATTAGTGCCTGTTGCACAAATTCTAATGAGGTGTCATAAGTTTTGGTTTCCAGGGCTGTTACAATTGTATCATAGCTAGCTGGCAGACTACCAAGTAAGGTGACAATCTGATCTACTGCTATTTCCGCCCCAACCGCAGCAAGCTGAACTGTTAATTCCATCATTTGTTTCAAATGTTCCTGGACCGTCATGCTTTCTTTCATCTCACATCGAAAACACTTCTTTTTCAGGAATAGTTTATTGGCTAGTATGTTCCTATCAAAGTGAGCATGCAGTACATTCCATGCTTCCTTAGGAGTTGTGCACCTTGAATATTCAGAACAATTGTTGAAAATATGTTATTTCCCTTTTCCTATTGAAATCTGCCCTTGTTTGATCATTGGCTGTCTCTGCCAATACCTCTGTTTCAGTCACATGGCTCCATAGGCCTTTTCCTCTCAATAAATGTTTCATTTGAAATTTCCATGTGGCCCAGTTATTTTCTCCTAACTTATCAATTGATATTTTATCTTCCATTGTCAAACTACTTCAACCACAACCATAATATATCTTTCTTTGATTTAGATCTATTTCTCCCTTTATATGCCCCTCGGTGTGGATTCCTGTACGTGGTGAGGAGACCTCCCAGGGAAGGAGAGGATCCTGGTGGTTGAGGGGTCCAATCCTAACACATCACTTTGGCCTCGAATTCCTGTAGATGGGTAGCCTTTGGGTGGCCCCCCTTTTTTTACAAAAATTTAAATAAAATTGTAAAAAAACAGTCAATGGGTAAACGAATACTCAGAACAGCAATCTTCAACATCAGTAACACATGTACCTCATTTTCTTATATTGCATTCTCTTTCAAAAAACTTTTAGGGCAAATATCCCCTTTTTTTATTCAAAAGGGACTAGAGGGACTTGCTGGCTCTCCAAAGTCAGTAAAGAAGCTTCGATCTGGTGACATATTGGTTGAAACATCCACATCCCAACAAAGTGAACTCCTCTTGAATTCAAAGGCAATTGGGGATATACCTATTGAGGTTACACCCCATGCTACTTTGAATTCTTCAGGATGAGTTATTGTTGAAAGGAATTTGAAGAACGTTCCCGAGTCGGAGATTCTCGCTGGTCTCTCCACTCAAGGAGTTTGCAGTGAGGCACATCTCCACTCGCAAAGATGGAGTTACACTGCCAACAAATACCCTCGTTTTAACATTTACTTCACCACGTGCACCTGCCACCATCAAGGCAGGTTATCTCATTTGCAGGGTTTGACCATACATTCCAAACCCTCTTCGATGTTTCCAATGTCAGAGATTCGGCCACTCAAAGCCTTCTTGTCTTGGTTCCCTGACGTGCTCGTTGTGGAGGCAAGGACCACAATGCCTATGACTGTGACATGAACCCACATTGTGTAAACTGCAATGGTTCTCACCCCTCTTACTTTCATTCTTGCTCAAAATGGTTGGAGGAAAAAGAGGTGCAGTGTTTGAAAACGAAACATACCATTAGTTATCCTGAGGCTCAGAAATTGCTGTCCACAACTCCATCTTGGACATATGCTGCTGCACTTCATTCCACAACTGCAGTAGGAGTGCAGATCTCTCTGTGCCTCCAAGAGAATCATTTTCAAAACAAATGAAAAGCCTTTTGACCTCTGTGGTTAAAAAAGTTGATGAATCGACTTCCACTCCCATCTCTGTTCCTCCCATACCTTCCAATAAACCTCAAGATCCATGTCCTTCAGTTTCAAATACAGGCATTTCTTCTGATAAATTGTTTTCTCCAACCACAAGAGACAAAACAATTATTCGTTCGCATCCTCAGTCACGGGATTCCTCTTCCAATAATAAAAACCTGCCCACTCGACCCAGAGCAGGATCCATGGAGGTTGATATACCTCCTCCGATTAAAGACAGTAAAATAAAAAGACGTGGTCATAAACCGAAGAGTTCTCCAGCCACTTCACCTACCCATTCTTAAAAATGTCCACCTTGATACAATGGAACTGTCGAGGTTTATGTTCTAATCTGGATGATATCAAAATGCTGATTGCTTCCTACAATCCTGTTTGTCTTTCTTTACAAGAAACATTTCTCAAATCTGCTGATACAGTCTCCATTCGGCAGTTTTCTCTGTACAGAAATGACAGGTTGTGTGATGGTCAAGTACATGGAGGGGTGGCACTGTTGGTTGATCAACATGTCCCCACCCTGTCTTTGTCACTCAAACACCCTTGGAGGCTGTAGCCATCCGTGTTTCCTTGGGTCATACCATCACTGTTTGTTCTCTGTACCTGTCCCCTGGAGAGACATGTGATCATTCAGACCTTGATGCTCTCGTTGAACAGTTGATGGGAGGGGTCGATCTGTAGAGCAGATGCTCTCTGATCACAATGTTTCTCTTTTCAATACTGGTTCTTCCACTTACTTTCATGCACCAAGTCAGCCCTTTACCGCTATTGATCTCTCAGTTTGCTCCCCTTCATTATTCTTCCATTTTTCATGGAGGGTTGACAGTAATCCACTAGGCAGTGATCATTTTCCGATCCTTTTGAGAGAGACTGGCCGTGGTCGATGCCACCTTACCCGCGTGCACTGGTGGAAGCTGAATCAGGCAGACTGGTCCACTTTCACTGCTCTCACAGAACTTGATCCTGCCATCGTAGATCAGCCATCAATAGACGACTGTGTTGCAGCGGTAACTGATTGTATTATACATGCAGCTGCTCAGTGTATTCCTAAAACCTCGACACGTTTCCCACGATATCCTCATCCATGGTGGAATTCTGCTTGCAACTTAGCACGGAAGGCTCAAAAACGGGCCTGGGATACTTTTCGTAGATATCCCACACTTTCAAATCGGGTTGCTTTCCAACGAGCCCGAACACATGCTAGGTGGGTAAGACGTCAAAGCCAGAAGGAATCTTGGATTAAGTTCACAACCAGCATATCTTCTACCACCAGTTCCAAGATCATATGGGACAGGATTCGAAAGGTTAATGGGCACTACAATTCTGTCTCCCTTTTCTCGATCTTACTCTCTGATGGTCAGGAGGTGACTGATGTCTGGAACATCGCTAACACTCTAGGTGAAAGCTTTTGCCAGGTATCTAGCTCTTCTGCTTGTTCCTCCACCTTCCTGGCCATCAAGACTTGGGCAAAGAAACTGATTGTTTCTTTGACTATAATTGTCCTTTTACCCTGGTGGAACTAAAATGGCCCTTCATTGGTCTGCCAGTACGTCTGTTTGACCTGATGATATTCATTATGACATACTGCACCATCTATCTCCTGCTTCTCTTGATGTCCTTCTGATTGTCTTCAACCGGATTTGGCAGGAGAATGCTTTTCCTGATCCCTGGTGCAAGGCTGTTATTTTACCTTTCTCTAAGCCAGGGAAAGATCCGAAGATTTCTTCAAACTATCGTCCAATTGCTTTGATGAGCTGTCTCTGTAAGACCTTAGAAAGAATGATTAATGCTCGTCTTGTTTGGTTCCTTGAATCAAACAACCTCCTCTCGCCCACCTATTGTGGGTTCCGTCGACAGCACTCCACCACAGACCACCTAATTCGTCTTGAAACATCTATCAGAGAGGTCTTTCTCAACCGCCAACATCTTGTATCGATATTCTTTAACATAGAGAAGGCTTACGACACAACATGGAGGTATGGCGTTTTGCGAGACCTCCATACATATGGGTTACGTGGCCATCTACCCATGTTTATTAAAAATTTTTTAATTGACAGGAGATTCCAAGTTTGTGTGGGTTCAACACTTTCCCATTCTTTTGTACAGGAACTTGGAGTCCCTCAAGGCTGTGTATTGAGTGTCACACTCTTTAGTATAAAGACAAATGCCATCACTGAACAACTCCCTCTCACTGTTGCGAATGGGCTGCATGTCAAAGACTTTCACGTCTCATGTCAGTCGTCAAACGTGAGATATACTGAGCGGAAACTACAAACTGCCCTCAATTGTGTACAGAAGTGGACTCTGGCGAATGACTTTAATTTCTCTCTTTCCAAAACTGTATGCATGCACTTTTGCCGTCGACGAGGTATTCACCCTGATCCTGAACTTCATATCGGTGAAGTTTTGCTGCCAGTGGTCCCGGAGACAAAGTTCTTGGGGCTTATCTTCGATCGTAAACTGACCTTTATACCACACTTAAAGCAGCTTCGGGTCAAATGCACAAGAGCACTGAACATCCTCCGTGTCCTCTCTTCTACCAGTTGGGGGTAGATCACTGTTCAATGTTGAAGATATATCGTGCTCTTATAAGATCGAAACTCGACTATGGATCAGTAGTCTATGACTTAAACATGCTGGATCCCATTCATCACCAAGGACTTCGACTCTGCCCTGGGGCTTTCCATACTTCTCCAGTTCAAAGCATATACACTGAATCTCAAGAACCTTCTCTACACCTTTGCCGTTTGCAACTGTCTTTACAATATACTTCGAAACTTCGTTCCTTTCCAAAGCATTCCACCTGGGAATGTGTTTTCCTTCCTCGGTGGGCAGTACTTTTTCAGAACAGACGATCTGTCATTGCTCCGTTTGGCCTTCGCATCCGGGTGCAATTGGATGAATTGGGTCTGTCCTTGATTCCACAGGTCGGCCCATCCCACCATGGCTTATTACAGCCCTCAAATGTGAGGGCTAAAAAAGGCAGATACTCCAGATTGGAAGTACCGTCTTTTATTCAATGAATATCTTTTAAACAATCATTCAGTTCCCATTTATACTGATGGTTCCAAATCAGGTAATTCAGTGGGCTCTGCTATGGGTCAGTAGTTGCATGCAGAATCCCCTCTACAGCTTCTGTGTTCACTGCTGAACTGTATGCCATATCTCTTGCTCTGGATCATATTGCAGCTGAGCAGTACTCCAACTGCACTATTTATACTGATTCGCTTAGTTCTATACTTGCCTTGGAATTGCTGCATGTTAGCTCACATCCTATTCTCGCTGATATTCGAAACCAACTGGCCCATTTCTCATTAGCAGCTACTTCAATCCAGTTTTTCTGGATACCAGGCCATGTTGATATTCGCGGGAATGAGCTTGCAGACATGGCAGCTAAATATGTCTTCAAGATTCGGATCCGTGCCAGCTGGCAGTCCACTTGGAGTGAGCAACGCAATAACAAACTTTTTCAAATCAAACCCAAAATTGGAGTTTGGCCATCCAGCTTCCGTAAAGTTCGGTAGGAGGAAGTTGTTCTCACTAAGCTATGCATTGATCACAGTTTTTTAACTCATCATTTTCTTTTATCTGGAACTGATGGACCAATGTGTAGTTTGTGTAACACTCAAATCACTATCAGCCACTATTACTTTCTTGCTATCGTTACAATTCTCAACGACGGCAATATATTAAACATATTTTTTCGCAGGGTCAGTCTGTAACATTGGACAGAGTTATTGGTTATGGTGACTCTGTCCACCTTGATAACGTTTTTCATTTTTTAATGGCCATTAATCTTTTTAATCTCATTTAAGTTGCATATTTATTCACTATACCTTTTTAATTGTGGCTCCTTTTTTACAGTTTTAATCTCTCTCATTCAATTTGACATTGGAAAATGGCCAGAACAATAAATAACTCGACACCAGGACTGGAAAGGCCAACTTCTGTTGAACTACTCGTTAGTCGTCCTGGAGAGTTGTTATTATACTTTTGCTGCATATTATTTCACACTTTTACAAGTTTACTTTTTAGTACTGGCCATATTGACTCATAACCTGGAACCAGGACTGGATAGACCAACTTCAGGTGACTGATGGTGGTTTTTATTCTTACCTGTGTGTTAATCTTCCTGGCGGGTTATGATCATTACCATTCTGTTACAGGTAGTCCTTTACAACTTTGTTGACTGGATGTCAACATTGGTTTTTGCACCATTTTCTGTTTTAATTTCCATTTTGCTTTTATCTTCAATTACAGTAGTCCCCCTCACATACGACACCCCTCTAGAACGACTTCCCCGCACATACGACTTTTTTTCTGTGCACGCACCGACTTGGCATTGAATGTGACCCCTCAACAACGACACCCCGTAGATGCGACTTACGACTGTTATTTAGTAAAAAAAAACCCGGTATCGACCCCTCTATAAAGACTTTTTGCATCAGCAGTCATTATCGATTGCCGATTGGTGTGAGAAAAGAACTAGTTTACTTGCTATAAACAATAAAATACACCAGCAGATTTGTATCTGAATGAAAACTGTAAAAGATTGCGCAATTAATAGTCACGTGATTCATATTAGCCAATCAGATGCATTGGTCCAAGTTTTCTCGAGCGAACCAGTGATGTGCATCTTGACATGAGCAATTCTCGACAAGTAGTCGATGTTTGTAATTAATGAACAGTCATTGTATAAATAGGGTTGTGTATTTTCCAATTGTAAATCACTTGCTTAATGCACTCGAAATTCGATAACAATGCCACAAGGAAAACGAAAGCATCTTACTCTGGAGCAGAAGGTGGAGGTCATTAAAAAACATGACAAAGGGCAAAATGTTTGCATATTGCAAAGGAAATGGAGGTTGGAAAAACCCAGATACAGACAATTGTAGCTGACAAAGCTAAGATCCTGGCACTATGGGATAGTGGCTCTAATGCCAAGATGAAGTTGACAAAAGTTCGCAAAACAGAATTTCATGAACTAAACGAACGTGTTTTTGAGTGGTTTTGTGATGCCAGGGCTAAACACATTCCAGTGTCAGGCAAGCTGATCCAGGAAAAGGCTGTCGTCGTTTCTATGGAGCTTGGTCTGGATGGCTTTAATGCTTCTAATGGATGGCTGGATAGATTCCAGAAACGACATAACATATCCTGTGCCATCCTCAGTGGTGAGGGCGCAGCTGTCGATATGGAGACTGTCCAGGACTGGCGTGATCGACTGGAGGGCATCTGTCAGGGGTACAGTCTCAGTGACATTTTTAATGCCGATGAGACTGGCCTCTTTTACCGTGCTCTGCCAACTCGATCCCAGGTCATTCGAGGCGACCAGTGTACCGGCGGCAAAAACTCCAAGGAGAGAATTTCTGTGCTGTTGGGCTGTTCTGCTACAGGAGAGAAGCTGACACCTCTTGTGATTGGGCGGGCTGCGAATCCTCGATGTTTCCGGGGATATGCTATATCGTCGCTACCTGTTCACTATCACGCCAACAAACGAGCATGGATGACGTCTGCAATCTTTAAGGACTGGCTACAAAAATTGAACAACAAGATGACGCTGCAGAAACGTAACATTCTGTTGTTTGTTGACAATTGTTCTGCACACCCACCCATGACTCTATCCCACATTAAAGTGGTCTTTCTGCCACCCAACTGTACTTCACACCTTCAACCTTGTGATGCTGGCATCATAAGGGCTGTGAAAGCACTCTACAGGAAAAAACTACTTCGCCATATCCTCCTGAAGATGGAAGATGCAGACAACGCCTCTGACCTGGCTGGCCAAGTTACTGTGCTGGATGCGATCTCTTGGCTGAAATATGCCTGGGATTGTGTTCAGCCAGAGACCATACAGAAATGCTTTGCCCATTGTGGGTTTTGTTTCGGTACTGCAGACTCACCAGAAACCACTCCAGACAACAGTAATGATGTCCCTACAGGCATCGAGCAACTCCTCAGTGAGACGTCATGGGAGGACTTTGTGAACTGTGACGAAGACATAGTCGCCACAGCAACACCCACAGAAACAACACCCACTACAGACACCAAAGATGACGAGAATGACGAGCCAGAACCAGTCGAAAAACCTATCATTTCGGCAAACACAGCAGCAACGTACTTTGAGGAGATTAGAGACAGGGCCCTTGCAACAAACAACATGGAGCTCTTCAACATTGCAACAGCTGGACTACTGAATATCTCCACACAGATGGCTACTTGCACAAAGCAATCAAAGCTTCAAGATTTTTTTACTACATATATATAATGTTTTTGTTATTGATATTCATGTATCATGTTTATATTGCTTCCGTTTTTATAGAATAAATCATGAACATTCAATTTTGCGCTTCTTTTATTTCTATGTTCGCAAATTACAAAGAGATCGGAAGTTGGGAAGTTTGAGAAACAGTCGCCGCATTCTTTGTGTGAAAAGCTGGGGAAAATCATGAACACAATTAAAAGTAGTTTTGTTTATTTATTCTATTTCAACATGTATACTAGGAGCATTATGCAATTTATTTTTATGAGAATAATAAAACAACATTAATTTGCTGCTGATATTCAGAATACCAACAATGTCGGTACGACCGTATCGGCGTATGTCAGCAGGTTCATTACGATGGCATTCTTTCAATCTTTGCCTGGGTTGATCACTGTGGATTACCTGTCAGAGCAATTTTTGAAGATTCCCCTCAATAACGACCCCCCGCAGATACGACTTTTTTTTCTGTGGCTGATAGGTCGGTCGTATGTGAGGGGGACTACTGTACTTTTACAAATTTTACTCCATTTACTTGACTTTTATCTTTTTACTGGACATTTGGCTACTCATTATTACGATTTTGCCAAGTGTCTTTTAAAACTTTTATTCTTTTACATTTTGATAATAGCTGCCATGACACACATTACCCGGAACCAGGACTGGAAAGGCCAACTTCAGGTGATTGACAGAGGTTCTTAAACTTACCTGTTAGTCTTCCTGGCGGGTTATGATCATTACCATTTTGCTAGAGTAAATAGTTTATAACTTTGAATACTGGATGTCACCATTGGTTTTTACACCATTTTCTGTTTTAATTGCTGTTTTGTTTTTACCTTCATTTACTTTTACAAATTTTACTCCATTTACTTGACTTTTATCTTTTTACTGGACATTTGGCTACTCATTATTGCGATTTTGCTATGTGTCTTTTAAAACTTCTATTCTTTTACATTTTGATACTGGTTGCTATGACACATAACCCTGAACCAGGACTGGAAAGACCAACTTCAGGTGACTGACGGTGAGTCTTGAACTTACCTGTTAGTCTTCCTGGCGGGTTATGATCATTACTTTTTTGATAGAGTAAATACCTTACAACTTCTTATACTCTGCCTTCTATCTTAACGTTGTAGACTAGGTGTCAACATTGGTTTTATACTCTTTTGTTTTACCTTCATTTCCATTTATGTCTTTTACTACATTTATTTTTTTTACTTTTTTAACGAATGTCTGGCGCTGATAGCCTCGTTGCTTTGTGCCATAAAACACTAAATCAATCAAAAATCAATTCTCCCTTTATATGACTTGAGAAAATACAGTTTCAATCAATATTTTATTTACAGTTTATCTTGGTATTTCACAATGGCTTCCAGATAAAGGAAACTAATAACCCAGCGCTTGTGATAAAGTATCCAAGTGAATCCTGTGCCATCCAACAAAAATTGTCATCCAAAACTGTTCTACATAATTCTTAGTATCTCCTGGATTATTTGTACTAACAATTTTAAAACAGTTTCATCTGTTTAAGCACTATTATAGCATTCCTAGGCCCATAACCTGTTGTTATGTGTTTATTCATTGAGGACATATAAAGAAAAAATATATGTATTCTTAACTACAGGTGGCAGCACTTATCTCAATATTCTTAACACTGGTAGAATAATACACTAATACAAAAATGTTTCAATTCTTCATGTGAATAATATGTTGTAACTCAATTATTTCGTTACTGATTATTATCACAAACATGTTTCATATAATGGTGAAGGCCTGGCATGGCCAAGCGCGTAATCCGAGGGTCGCGGGTTCGCGCCCGCGTCGCGCTAAACGTGCTCGCCCTCCCAGCCGTGAGGGTGTATAATGTGACAGTCAATTCGTTGGTAAAAGAGTAGCCCAAGAGTTGGCGGTGGGTGGTGATGACTAGCTGCCTTCCCTCTACTCTTACACTGCTAAATTAGGGACGGCTAGCACAGATAGCCCTCGAGTAGCTTTGTGCGAAATTCAAAAACAAAAACAAAATAATGGTGAAAGTGAAACAATTAATGAAAAGTGTATATTATAATAAATATTTCCTGTGATATATTTAGTAACTTTTAGAATATTATGAGAATAATACATTAATTACAAATAAATATTCACTTGAATATTTATACAGGGATTAAGATATAGAATTTCAACAGTTAAAAATGAGATAATACATCATCATTTTTATTACTTAGCAATAGAAATATTTAATAATTTACATTTCATTATATAAAATTAAAATGACTACGTTTAAAGTACTAGAAAGAGGATATTTGTTCAACAATAAAAATATAGAATATATAGTTAAGGTGATAAAATGAATTATTATTTTTAACTTAAATGTAATAATGAAAAAATAAATACCTAATAATTAATGTTAACCCAGAAATGCAAAAAGGTTTAATTACTTTTGTATTCATAACTTAATAAATCCTATTGTGTTAATAACTGAAAATTATACAAAGAAATATAATTTAATAGGGGGGGGTGGCTAACATTGTGACTAGCAGTGACACAAAAAGTTTATATTGGGAATTTTTCTTGTTGTTATACTTAATCCATGTTACATTAAGAAAATACAGTCTGAACTCTAAAAGGAAAATGTATTGGAAGAATGGTAAGAAGAAACTGATAGAAATGTTTGGAAATACAAAAGCCTTTTCAGCTGGTTTAGGTAAGATGACTGAAGAAAAAATAAATTATTTTATTCATATCGATGTCTAAAAATAAAATTATTGCTAAATAAATAAGAAACGTACATAATACAATCCAACAGGACTTTTTTAAGGAAGTGATTGTCATATTTTTTGTGATACCTGTTAGAATTTTTTTCTGTTGCTGTCTGATATTGAAGTTTTCCTTTGAATTATCTCTGTTTAAACTTTAGAAATATTTGTATTTTATTTATTGAGGAGAAATTGAACTTTGAGTAAGGAATTATTTTCAGTGAATTTACTGTATAGCATCAAGTGGACTTCCATTTCCTTTGGTATTTGTATACTAGCTCACATAACTATTGGGCATTTGTGATGTAAGAACACATTCTACACATTTTGTGTGGTATTTTCTATATATGAAACACATATTTTGTTCCTGG
Source organism: Carcinoscorpius rotundicauda (assembly GCA_011833715.1). NCBI lineage: Eukaryota > Metazoa > Arthropoda > Merostomata > Xiphosura > Limulidae > Carcinoscorpius > Carcinoscorpius rotundicauda. The sequence goes on from CM022398.1 coordinate 35,481,999, forward strand.
ATATTATATGTTATTTCTTAATTGTTTATATTATAAAAGTGCAGGAAATGGCTATTATTCCCTTCAAACTTTACTTTTGTGACCTGGATAATGAATTTTAGAAATTATCCTATTTTCTATGAAAAAAACAGGCAAATTTGCATATTTTCATTTATATAAGGTCTGAGTAAAACAACATATGAATCAAGATTTACATGTATTTATACTAAAGTTATATTAAAATGTTTAGAAATGAGTAGTTTTTTGAGATTTGTGACTGTAATGTAAATCACTTTCACGTATCAGCTCCCACATGTAGTCTTCCATCATGTTTTCATTATATGCTCCCAGGTCACAAAAGCAAAGTTTGAAGAGAAAAATAGATTATTTTCATTTACTTTAGGCATAAGCAATTGGGAAATAGCACTTTCTGACCAGGAACAAAAGAAAGTAAGAATTTTTTTTGCATACTGTAATTGTATAGACTTTCCCATAAAAATTCCATTTTCCACTCAATTAAATTGTTTTTCACAGAATCACTAATGACAGGTGAAGCTTGTGTTCATTCTGCAGCAATATCTACACCCTTTAATGAACAAAGATGGTGTATCTTCAATACAAAGTCACCAATAGTTCCACTTAAACAACCAGTGTTTTGGACCCAGTTGATGATATAATGCAAACCACCAATGAAAAGGGGTATTTCGATGCTGATCAATGTTCTACTGCATTATTTGAAAATTTTATTTTTCTTGGTATATAGCATTATATATTATGGAAATTCTGTTGACAGTTATATGTAGTGAACTACATTTCACTTATAAAGACCTGAAAAATAAATAATCTTGTACAAAATAGAGAGTGCACATTAATTGTATAATCCTTTGTTTATACTTCTCAGTGTAACTTGACAAAATATAAACTTCATAAACTTTAAATACTCTTTAAAGGTTTTGGAAAATATCATTAAAACAAAAAAGCATTTTATGCCTTGAACTTCATCTTATTGTTAATTTCTTCAAGACAATTCTTTTAATGTATCCAAATTAAACGGTGAGAATGGACAAGACTTTACACCTTTATTTGTTTATTATGATAATAATAAACCATTAAATAGTTATACAGTGAATGATAGTTAAAAAAATTATACTAAAGTAAAGGAAAACAGAAAATGATTTTTGAAAGAGGAAATAGGAATTCTCTAATGATGTTTTTTCTGTGAATTGCAAAATGAGGAAGTTTCACAATCAAAACTTGTATGGATTTTAAAAATTATTGATTCTTATTTACCATATTTAACATGCACTGGACTTGCATAAATATATAGACTGTTACTTTCAGACTAAACAAAAATGGAGACCAAAAGTTAGCAAAACAAAGCATATAAATCCCCACTGGGCCAGATGTGACAAAATAGTCACTAACAAGGGAAGTGATGACCATGATGTTGTAAGAAGAAGAATGGAAAGTTAACATGGATTGAGCAGATCTAGAAACAGGATCAAAGAGCAATGTTAAAAATTTCCCATGGGTAGAAAGGGGGAACAAAAAATCATATTTTTTCTTGTTCTTTAGTAAAGAAAGACACAAACTTCAATGAAATGTAAGCTTTATGCAGTATCACAAACATCATGTAATTAATTTTAAAACATACATTTAAAACAATGGAGCAGAAAATAATAGTTATTTTGAATGCAAGTGCTTAAGGTTAATTACTGCATAAGGGAATCATGCTGCTCTCCTTTTCTGTGCCTTTTATTTTCTGTTAACTGTTGATGACACTACTGCACAAAGTAATTTTTATTTAATTAAATAATGATCAAAGACCACAGAATAATAACATGCAAAAAAGCAGACGGTGTTCCATAACTGTTGTAACTTTTCTGGCTTTCTAACTATGCAACAAGAGCCATTACAAATTCATTTAAGCTTGTCACTGTGTTTCATTTGGGAATTAAGATTGTACTGAAAAAGATATTGTCAGTTTTCTTTACAGAAATTAATATAACATAATGCATCATTTGGTAGATGAAAATCTTGACTTTCTATAGGTCATAAACAGTATGGCCATATGGTTAAGGCACTTGACTCCACATTGCACTAAACATGATCGCCCTTTCAGCCATGGGGGCATTATAAAGTGATGGTCAATCCCACTATTCGTTGGTAAAAGAGTAGCTTAAGAGTTGGTGATGGGTGGTGATGACTAACTGCCTTCCATCTATTCTTACACTGCTAAATTAGAGATGGCTTGCACAGATAGCTCTCATGTAGCTTTGTGCAAAATTTGAAACAAATGTGATAGGTGGATGTGGCAAAAGGGGTCTGATTTTCTATTTGATAAATTGAAGGCTATGAAAATTATGCTTTTCTTGAGCAATGACAATATTATAATGTGTAATTTACATTAAATTTCATATTTCTTGGAAGAAGTTCAAAGTTCTTTGAACTACGTAAGTACACATAAAAAGCCTATTAACACCTGGTAAACAAATAACTAAAGCTAGAGTAAAATAAATAAAATATTGAAACACGGATGGCTATGGCCTCCAAGGGTGTGTTGAGTGACAAAGACAGGGTGGGCACATGTTGATCAACCAACAGTGCCACCCCTCCATGTACTCGATCATCACACAACTTGTCATTTCTGTACAGAGAAAACTGCCGAATGGAGACTGTATCAGCAGATTTGAGAAATGTTTCTTGTAAAGAAAGACAAACAGGCTGGTGGGAAGCAATCAGCGTTTTGATATCATCCAGATTAGAACGTAAATCTTGACAGTTCAATTGTATCAAGGTGGTTATTTTTAAGAACGGATAGGTGAAGTGGCTGGAGAGCCCTTCGGTTTATGACCACGTCTTTTTTCTTTACTGTCTTTCTTCGGAGGAGGTCTTTCAACCTCCATGAATCCTGCTGTGGGTCGAGTGGGCAGGTTTTTGTTATTGGAAGAGGAATCCAGTGACTGAGGACGTGGACGAATAATTGTTTTGTCTGTTGTGGTGGGAGAAAATGATGTATTAGAAGAAATGCCTGTATTTGAAACTGAAGGACATGGATCTTGAGGTTTGTTGGAAAGTATGGGAGGAACAGAGATGGGTGTGGAAGTCGATTCATCTACTTTTTTAACCACGGTGGTCAAAAGGCTTTTCATTTGTTTTGAAAACGATTCTCTTGGAGGCACAGAGAGATCTGTCTGCACTTCCACTGTAGTTGTGGAATGGAGTGCAGCAGCATAAGTCCAAGATGGGATTGTGGACAGCAATTTCCGAGCCTCAGGATAACTAATGTTATGTGTCGTTTTCAAATGCTGCACCTCTTTTTCCTCCAACCATTTTGGGCAAGAATGAAAGTAAGAGGGGTGAGAACCATTGCAGTTGATGCAATGTGGTTTCATGTCACAGTCATAGGCATCGTGGTCCTTACCTCAACAACGAGCACATGTCAGGGAACCACGACAAGATGTCTTTGAGTGGCGAATCTCTGACATTGGAAACATCGAAGAGGGTTTGGAATGTATGGCCGAACCCTGCAAATGAGATAACCTGCTTTGATTGTGGCAGGTGCACGTGGTGGAGTAAATGTTAAAACGAGGGTATTTGTTGGCAGTGTAACTCCATCTTTGCGAGTGGAGATGCGCCTCACTGCAGAAACTCCTTGAGTGGAGAGACCAGCGAGAATCTCTGATTCAGGAACATTCTTCAAATCCCTTTCAACAATAACTCCTCGTGTTTGTTCTCTGTACCTGTCCCCTGGAGAGACATATGATCAATCAGACCTTGATGCTCTCGTTGAACAGTTGCCATCTCCATTTCTAATCCTGGGGGATTTTAATGGACACCATCCCCTCTGGGGAAGTGCTGTTATTGATGGGAGGGGTCGATCTGTAGAGCAGATGCTCTCTGATCACAATGTTTCTCTTTTCAATACTGGTTCTTCCACTTACTTTCATGCACCAAGTCAGCCCTTTACCGCTATTGATCTCTCAGTTTGCTCCCCTTCATTATTCTTCCATTTTTCATGGAGGGTTGACAGTAATCCACTAGGCAGTGATCATTTTCCGATCCTTTTGAGAGAGACTGCCCGTGGTCGATGCTACCCTACCTGCGTGCCCCGGTGGAAGCTGGATCAGGCAGATTGGTCCACTTTCACTGCTCTCGCAGAACTTGATCCTGCCATCGTAGATCAGCCATCAATAGACGACTGTGTTGCAGCGGTAACTGATTGTATTATACATGCAGCTGCTCAGTGTATTCCTAAAACCTCGACACGTTTCCCACGATATCCTCATCCATGGTGGAATTCTGCTTGCAACTTAGCACGGAAGGCTCAAAAACGGGCCTGGGATACTTTTCGTAGATATCCCACACTTTCAAATCGGGTTGCTTTCCAACGAGCCCGAACACATGCTAGGTGGGTAAGACGTCAAAGCCAGAAGGAATCTTGGATTAAGTTCACAACCAGCATATCTTCTACCACCAGTTCCAAGATCATATGGGACAGGATTCGAAAGGTTAATGGGCACTACAATTCTGTCCCCCTTTTCTCGATCTTACTCTCTGATGATCAGGAGGTGACTGATGTCCGGAACATCGCTAACACTCTAGGTGAAAGCTTTTGCCGGGTATCTAGCACTTCTGCTTGTTCCTCCACCTTCTTGGCCATCAAGACTCGGGGAGAGCGATCACTTTTTTCCTTTCAAACTGATTGTTTCTTTGACTATAATTGTCCTTTTACCCTGGTGGAACTAAAAATGGCCCTTCCCTTGGTCTGTTTGACCTGATGATATTCATTATGACATACTGCACTATCTATCTCCTCCTTCTCTTGATGTTCTTTTGATTATCTTCAACTGGATTTGGCAGGAGAATGTTTTTCCTGATGGCTGACGCCAGGCTATTATTTTACCTTTCTCTAAGCCAGGGGAAGATTCGAAGACTCCTTCAAACTATCGTCCAATTGCTCTGACGAGCTGTCTCTGTAAGACCTTAGAAAGGATGGTTAATGCTCGTCTTGTTTGGTTCCTTGAATCAAACAACCTTCTCTCGCCCACCCAGTGTGGGTTCCGTCGACAGCACTCCACCACAGACCACCTAATTCGTCTTGAAACATCTATCAGAGAGGTCTTTCTCAACCGCCAACATCTTGTATCGATATTCTTTAACATAGAGAAAGCTTACGACACAACATGGAGGTATGGCGTTTTGCGAGACCTCCATACATATGGGTTACGTGGCCATCTACCCATGTTTATTAAAAAAATTTTAATGGACAGGAGATCCCAAGTTCATGTGGGTTCGGCACTTTCACGTTCTTTTGTACAGGAACTTGGAGTCTCTCAAGGCTGTGTACTGAGTGGCACACTCTTCAGTATAAAGATAAATGCCATTACTGAACACTCTGAACTCCCTCTCACCGTTACGAATGGGCTGAATGTTGACGACTTTCACATCTCATGTCAATCGTCAAACATGAGATATATTGAGTGGCAACTACAAACTGCCCTCAATTGTGTACGAAAGTGGACTCTGGCAAATGACTTTAATTTTTCTCTTTCCAAAACTGTATGCATGCACTTTTGCCGTCGACGAGGTATTCATCCTGATCCTGAACTTCATATCGGTGAAGTTTTGCTGCCAGTAGTCCCGGAGACAAAGTTCTTGGGGCTTATCTTCGATCGTAAACTGACCTTTATACCACACTTAAAGCAACTTCGGGTTAAATGCACAAGAGCACTGAACATCCTCTGTGTCCTCTCTTCTACCAGTTGGGGGGCAGATCGCCGTTCAATGTTAAAGATATATCGTGCACTTATTAGATCGAAACTCGACTATGGATCAATGGTCTATTGCTCTGTCAGACCCTCAGTCTTAAAGATACTGGACCCCATTCATCACCAAGGACTTCGACTCTGCCCTGGGGCTTTCCGTACCTCTCCAGTTCAAAGCATATACATTGAATCTCATGAACCTTCTCTACACCTTCGCCGTTTGCAACTGTCTTTACAATATACTTCGAAACTTCGTTCCTTACCAAAGCATCCCACCTGGGAATGTGTTTTCCTTCCTCAGTGGGCAGTACTTTTTCAGAACAGTCGATCTGTCATTGCTCCGTTTGGCCTTCGCATTCGGGCGCAATTGGATGAATTGAGTCTGTCCTTGGATAACATTGCAGATTCCACAGGTCGACGCATCCCACCATGGCTTATTACAGCCCCCAAGTGGGACCTTTCTTTCAGTCACCTAAAAAAGGCGGATACTCCAGACTGGAAGTACCGTCTTTTATTGAATGAATATCTTTCAAACAATCATTCAGTTCCCATTTATACAGATGGTTTCAAATCAGGTAATTCAGTGGGCTCTGCTATGGTTTGCTATGGGTCAGTAGTTGCACGCAGAATCCCCTCTACAGCTTCTGTGTTCACTGCTGAACTGTATGCTATATCTCTTGCCCTTGATCATATTGCAGCTGAGCAGTACTTCAACTGCACTATTTATACTGACTCGCTTAGTTCTATACATGCTTTGGAATCGCTTCACATTAGCTCACATCCTATCCTTGGAGATATTCGAAACCGACTGGCCCATTTCTCATTAGCAGCTACTTCAATCCAGTTTTTCTGGATACCAGGCCATGTTGATATTCGTGGGAACGAGCTTGCAGACATGGCAGCTAAATATGTCTGCTTCACCACCATCACCCCTATGCCTATTCCGTACATGGACTATGGTGTTGTCTTCAAGGCTCAGCTCCGTGCCAGTTGGCAGTCCACTTGGAGTGAACAACGCGACAATAAACTTTTTCAAATCAAACCCAAAATTGGAGTTTGGCCATCTAGCTTCCATAGAGTTCGGAGGGAAGAAGTTGTTCTCACTAGGCTACTCATTGGTCACAGTTTTTTAACTCATCATTTTCTTTTATCTGGAACTGATGCACCAATGTGTAGTTTGTGTAACACTCAAATCACTATCAGCCACATTTTACTTTCTTGCCATCGTTACAATTCTCACCGACGGCAATACTTTAAACAAATTTTTCCCAGGGTCAGTCTGTAACATTGGACAGAGTTATTGGTGATGGTGACTCTGTCCACCTTAATAACGTTTTCAATTTTTAATGGCCATTAATCTTTTTAATCTTATTTAAGTGTGGTATGTTTATTCATTACACCTTTTTAATTGTGGCTCCTTTTTTACAGTTTTATTCTCTCTCATTCAATGTGACATTAAACAATGGCCAGAACATTAAATAACTCGACACCAGGACTGGAAAGGCCAACTTCAGGTGACTAACGCTTCTGTTTGAACTACTCGTTAGTCTTCCTGGCGAGTTACTATTATACTTTTGCTGCATATCATTTCACACTTTTACAACCTTTTTGTACTGGCCATATTGACTCATAACCCGGAACCAGGACTGGAAAGGCCAACTTCAGGTGACTGATGGTGGTTTTTATTCTTACCTGTGTGTTAATCTTCCTGGCGGGTTATGATCATTACCATTCTGTTACAGGTAGTCCTTTACAACTTTGTTGACTGGATGTCAACATTGGTTTTTGCACCATTTTCTGTTTTAATTTCCATTTTGCTTTTATCTTCAATTACTTTTACAAATTTTACTCCATTTACTTGACTTCTCTCTTTTTACTGAACATTTGGCTACTCATTGTTGCGATTTTACTGTGTGTCTTTTAATACTTCTATACTTTTACATTTTGATACTGGTTGCTATGACACATAACCCAGAACTAGGACTGGAAAGACCAACTTCAGGTGACTGAAGTTGGGTCATGAACCTGCCTGTTAGTCTTCCTGGCGGGTTATGATTATACCTTTTTGCTACAGTAAATACCTTACAACTTTTTACACTCTGCCTTCTATATTAACCTTGTAGACTAGGTGTCAACATTGGTTTTGTACTTTTTTGTTTTACCTTCATTTCCATTTATGTCTTTTACTACATTTTTACCGGTTGTTTGGCGCAGATAGCCTCGTTGCTTTGTGCCATAAAACACTAAATCAATCAATCAATTCAGAGTTAGAATCAACAGCAATTGTTTTATGAAAATGCCAGTGTGTTTTTGAACATTGGGTATTCTCACTTGAACCTATTTAACCCAACATTCTATGTGACAGAATACATTGGTAGTTGCTAGAGTCAATATACTAGATGCATCAGAAGTTATAGTTGTGAAAAATGTTAGTTAATCTGAAAAGTACCAAATTTGACTATGATCAATTATAGAATTCAAACATTGTGAAGTGTTCAACTTCAGAGAATTAACTTTAAACGTTAATATTTCAAAGAAGACATTAAATATATTTTTCAACCAAAAGTCAACCTGTAAGGGGTGTAAGACCAGCCAAGAAGAGACATCTAGATAGCTTAAGTGAGGTATAACAATACCAATTTAGATGAGACACTGAGCGAAGATGTAAAGAGACACTGAGTAGTTGTCAAAGATGTTACGTGGGTTTGTGAGCAGCATGTTTTGTGGTATCTATGGCTCCTTGATGTCCTGAATATTGAGCAAAGTATTTTAAATGATAAGACCCAAGTTTCTTGAGTAAGGTTGAAAATGTAATCATGATTACTTTCTGAGATGTATAATCTATTATTTGTTGCAGTCCTGACTGGATTTCTTTCTTGAACAAATCTGCATCAACAGTATCTGGCATTCTGCTGTATAAGGGAAACATTCAGATGCATAACTTAAGGTTACAGTTTTCTGAGCATCCAGGGAAGCAAAAAGCTTTTGCTGGTATGGCTGAATATTGTGCTGAGTGAGCCAAATATTTTTACCAAATTAGACAAGGGGTGAAGATGAATAATGTTCAACCAAAGACATGGATCTCTAAAGAAAAAGAGTTTATTATTTCCGAGAGAATCTGTGAATCAGAAATAAACATTTATTTGCATTTAAAAATATTTATAATTTACTATTATACTTCAACTGGAGTAACACTACTTTCTTCAAAACGTTGTAAACCCATGATGGGAAATAGGTGATGTTAACTAGTTGTGTTCACCCTAGTCTTAAAACTGCTAAATTACAGATAGCTACTGTATGTAGCTCTCAAGAGCAGCTTTACACAAAATTAGGAACAAAAACATATTCTCCTGAACTTTCAGTAGATGTCGATGTACAATGAAGTCTCATCAGAGGATAAAGTGTAAAAGTACTACGTAATAAAAAAGTGACATGTACAGACATGAGAAACGTTTATAAATGATAGAGAAAAGTAAGTATCATCCATGAATCAAGCATCTTGAAAAGGAGCATCAAAGTAAATTTCTATAAACAGTGTTAAAGTTCTCTGCTCCATATTCTTTTTGTAAAACTAAATTTGTAAATACTAAAAAAAAAACAAAATGAAGAGAATCAGCTATTGTTATGAGTAACTCATCTCCGTGTTTTTAAGTTACACAAACTGTAAGTTTAAATTTTTTTGTATTTCAAGAATAAATGGCAGGGATTCTATCACCCCTGCAGACTACTGTCCAGTTGCTTTGACAAGCTCTTTCTGTAAGATCTTAAAGATGATGGTTATTGCTAGTCATGTTTGTTTCCTTGAATCAAACAACCTTCTCTCACATACCCAATGTGGGTTTTGATGAAAGAGCTCCTCCGTTACCACCTGATGTCACTTAAAACTTCAATCAGGAAAGCCTTTCTCAAGTAACAACATCTTGTTTCTGTTTTTTTTTACCTTGAGAAAGTTTATGATACTACATGGCGATATTGACAACTCCCCATTGTAATTGCAAACAGACTTCCATATCTCATGTAAGTCATCGAGCATGAGGTTTATTGAGCAGCAGCTACAGACTTCCCTCGGTCATTTATTTAAGTGGACTACGTTTTCTCTCTCTAAAACTGTCTGCATGCACTTTTGACACTAATGAGGTATTTACCACAATCTCAAGCTCTATCCCATTGAAGTTGTGCTTCCTATGTTCCACGAGGCAAAGTTCTTGTGGCTTATATTTCACTGTAAGCTGACTTTCATCCCACACATGAAGCAGCTACATGTCATGTATGCCCTTGCATTGAACATTTTCCATGTCTTCTTTCACTTCTTGGTGAGCAGATCAGTGTTCTGAGTTTTAGATCTATCATTCCCTCATTTGTTCCTCGGCCTTGAAGATTTTGAGGCTCTTTCACCATCTGTTATTTCAGATCTGCACAACAGCTTTTTGCACTTCTCCTATCCAAAGTTTGTACACTGAGTTTCATGAACCTCCTTTATACCTCTACTGTTTGCAGCTGTCCTCATGCTTCAAAACTTCTATCCTTATAACAGCATCCCACCTTGTGTTGTGTCTTCCTTCTTCAGTAAGCCACGCTTTTTCAAAATAGTCTGTCTGCCATTGTTCCTTTTGGAATTTGAATCCAGATGCAGTTGGATGAATTGGGTCTGCCCAAGGATAACATTGCTGTATCCACTGGTCAACTCATCCCACCATGGGTTATTGACATCCCAAAGTGTGACATTTCTTTGAGTCATCTGAAGAAGGCTGATACTTCTGACTGGAAATACCGTCTTTATTTGCCGAACATCTTTCGAACCATCCTTCTATTCACATTTATACTGATAGTTCGAAATTAGGTGATTCTGCTGTGGTTTGTTGTAATTCTTCGGTTATACATAGGATCCCCTCTACAGTTTCTGTGTTCACTGCCGAATTGTACCCCATTTCTTTTGCAGCAGATGACGTTAAAGCTATGAAGCTCACTAACTGTACTATTTATAATGACTCCTTAACTCTGTACTGGCCTTGGAGTCGTTCTAAGTTAGTTCTCACCCTGTTTTCGTCGATATTAAAGGTGCTGTTCTGAGCCACTTGGCAGTCGACTTTAGGTGAGCAACGTGATGAGAAGCTTTTTTTAGATAAAAACCTGCTGGACTTTGGCCGTCTTGTTACCGTAAGGATCGGAATGAAAAAGGTGTTCTAACTAGACTACGCTTTGGTCACAGTTTTTTAAGTCATCGTTTTCGTATATGTGGGATTGATGGATTAATGTGTGATCTCTGTGACAAGCAAGTCTCAGTAACCAACATTTAACTGATACCGTCGTCATGACTTTGAGCGACGGCACCATTTAGACATGTTTTCTGTCGACTTAACCTCGACGTTGGACAGTATCACTGGCGATGATAGTACTATCCACCTTATAGATGTTTTTAATTTTAAGGATCATTGGCCTTTTTAATTCTCTTTATCTTTTTATCCGACATTGGGCCACTGTTTCTGCTTTAACATAGCTTTCCTTTACACTTTATAATACTTTTACTGTTATTATATTTTTTTACCGGCTGTAAAAATAGATAGAGTAGTTACAAAGAAGTAAATGAATCGTGTGTAAGAAGAACTGTAAAAGAAAAGAATCGGTACAAATAGTATGAAATGGCTACCAACTCTTTTGTCTCGAAAACAATCATAAAGAAAATGAACTCTCTGATGGTGAATGAGGAACGTCTGCTGTGAATATGGATAGAAGATTGCAATCAAAAGCGAATTCCTTTGAGTCAAACTAAAACTTTGATCTTTTAAACACCCTTAACGAAAACGTAACAGAAGAAAACAATAGAGAAGGGGCAACTAATAAAACATTTTCGGCAAGCCATGGCTAGTTCTTTCGTTTTAAAAAACGCTGGAGGATTCATAATGTTTGCATTATAGGTGAAAGTTCAAGTGCAGACGAAGATGCTGCTGAAAAATTTCTTAATGAATTTATAGAAATTATTAAAAAAGTTGGTACAAAGATAATTAAATTGTTAATGTTGATGAAATGGATTTATTTTGTGAAAAAAATGCCTTCTAGAAGTTTTTTTTTTATCAGAAAATGAAAAAATTCAGCCAAGTTACAAGACATCAAAAGATTTTTTGACACTTTTGTTAGGCGGAAATGCATTCGGCGATTTTAAGTTAAAACCCATGCTTGTGTATCGTGCGGAACCTCCACCCTCCGAGCACTTAGTGGCTGTGCAAAGAATTGTTTGGCGATCAAATAAAAAAGAATAGGTCACGAAAACTTTGTTTGATGACCGGATAAAAAGTTACTTTTGTCTTGCAGTGGAGCGTTACTACAAGAAAACAACAATAACAAAACAAAACAACTTGGACTTATAAAGTTTTGTTGTTATTAGATAATGCACCAGGCCATTGAACGGGATTATGTGACTATAATGAAAATGCCAAAAGCTTACTATTTGAGGCAAACTTTTTCTTAAGCAAAAAAGGCCACAACTGGAGAAGCTGCACTATCTTTGACTGAATTTTGAAAAATTACAACATCAGAAATGCTATCGAAAGCATCAAGGAAGCATAGCTTGAAGTTAACGAGAGTAACATGAGAGCAGTATGGAAGCACGTTTTGTCTGATTGCGCAAGCCATTCCTGCAGCTTGAGTCACAAATTAGGGATATTTCCTAAGACGTCCTCAAAATTGGACACAATCTTGGACTCGAGTATAGTGTTCGAGATTGCATTTACGCACATTCTCAAACTATCGATAATGATACACTTCTTCATTCAGACCAAGATCGGGCGTATCAGGATGAAGAAGAAAATTCACAGTGTGATGAAGGTGCAAGTGAAGTTTGTTTGTTTTTTAATTTTGCCGTCCTTATTTAGCAGTGTAAGACTAAAGGGAATACATCTAGTCATCACCACCCACTGCTAATTCTTGGGCTACTCTGTTATTAATGAATAGTGGGATTGATCGTCATATTATAATGCGCCCACGGCTGAAAGGGCAAGCATGTTTGGTGCGACGGGGATTCAAACCCTCTACCCTCCATTTTCTAGTCGAATGCTTTAACCAACCTGGCCATGCTGGGCCGGGACTGAGCGGGGAAAATAATTTCTCTAACAGGAACTCGAAAAAAGGTTTAGGGCAGTGAAAACTGCTTCAGACTTAATTAAGAATCATAATCCAGACATAGAGTGCAGCATTAATGCCAGACGAGCGTCAGAAAATGTCATTCTATGTTACCGAAAACTCCATGAAGAAAAGAAAACAGTGCAACTTAGCCGGACTTGTGCCATCTGTGAGATCATTTTGCATTGTGTATCAGCCATCCAAAATTGTAGTGATGATTGTGGCATACACTTAAAATTGTGATTTACAATCTAACTAATGTTATACTTATGATTAGACAATAACCTTACATGCTAACTGACCAAATAATATTTCTAAACAATTCTAGAATAAATTTTGAAATTGTCATTGGGCTTATTTAGAAGTGCCTAATTTAATGTAATGTAGTAGTTACATTATTATAACAGGTGCTTGTTACACTTATGATAATAAGTGATCACAATCACATTTTAGCCTGTATGAATAATGTGAACTTATGAAGAAACCAGCCTTTCTGTGAAGGTCAACTGGGTGTAATTTAAGTGAGCTTTCTCTTTTACATATACGCATATTTTCATAAACGGATTATTTCTAATTTGTAATAATGAATTATTAATCAGAGTATGAGTTTGCAATGAAAACTGCATTGAAAATGCAGTTCAAAATAGCACAACTTTCTGAAATGTACCTTGGTATTTACATTATTATAATTTACCATCTATACTTCATATTGATGGCATTTTGGGAAGACTCTCCACAGTTTACTCCAGCCTGCTCCCTTAGTCCTCCCCTAACGAAAATATCCTGGCACTGCCACTGTGTTGAAGCTTGTTTTTTGAATTTCTCGCAAAGCTACTCGAGGGCTGTTTGCGTTAGCCATCTCTAATTTAGCAGTGTAAGACTAGAGGGAAGGCAGCTAGTCATCACCACCCACCGCCAACTCTTGGGCTACTCTTTTACCAACGAATAATGGAATTGACCGTAACATTCTAACGCCCCCACGGCTGAAAAGGCGAGCATGTTTGGTGCGACGGAGATGCGAACCCGCGACTCTCAGATTATGAGTCGCACGCCTTAACCCACCTGACCATGCCGGGGCCCTGTTGAAGCTGTTCCCCTTTAAGTGCTGATTCAATCAGTGTGGTAGTATTTCCCACGCATTAACCGCACTGTGCGAGGTTTTCCTATATATTCCATTTCGTAGTTTTGTGCTAATCAAGAATAAGACTAATCACGTGACCTGTAAGTTTACAGTTAGAAGCGTGTAAATGCAAAGACGAACTGATATCCGTCCAATAAGTACACCGTATAGAAAGTTCGTGTAAGCTCCACACATAGCAACATTCGAATTCTAAATCAATTATACGTGTGATTTTTGCTATTTATTTAGTGCAATAGCTGTACTACATTTTTATAGTGTGTAGCGATTAAGATACAACATTCAGTTTTCTTAATTTTAGAATTAAAATATCTGAGCCTTTTCAAAGTGATTACAGCCCCTCGGATTTACAACGCTAAAATCAGATGTTTGATTCCCCTCGGTAGGCTCAGCAAATATCCCGCTGTGGCTTTGCTATAAGAAAACACACTCAAATTGATTACAGTTTGTCCTGAACTCGTAAGAATAACACTGTACAACAGTTCTGCCAAATAAAAAAAACATGGGCACATTCATGATAACAGGAATAATAAGTACTTGTTGGTTACTAGTTCAGTAAACAAAATTATTTTTTCTTTCTTTCTTTATATTATGAGTGTACATAAACTTAAATAATTAGACCACAGAACATTGATGACTTAGGAATTGAGGTATTGAGTGTATGAGTGTGGAAAGTTGTTTTTGTCTGGATTATCTCTGGACGTTGTTATTAACATAGCCAGTTTAATCAGAACACGCACGCCTTTTCTCCTGATAATAGTCACATTTCTGGAATCACCACCACTATCAAGTAGATGAACTCCTGTCATGTTTTCCAAATACTAAATCCACCATACAAGTTCGACTGAATTGTTCTCTGTAAAATTTTGACAGAAAGTATTACAAGGTATAAAAGATAATCTACAGTAAACATTTACAGTGAAAATATCAAGAAGTTAAAATTGTGTTAATGCGACGGTTTTACATGTAATAATAGTTTTTCAACTTCTTGATTATGAACGTCTATCATAAATCACAAGTGAATTAATTTTCGCATCAAGCTGGCGAAGCGTGACTATAATTAATGTACTTGCCGTTAGAAATAAATGTTAAACATATTAAATTTATATTCTATATCTATTCTCTGTCATTCTATACTTTTTCATTTTATATCCAGTCCCATGACAACTTTCAACAATTGGAATAATATCAACAACAGTATTTAAAACACTTTAATTTCGACATATTTGTTGCATACGACGCGTTTCTCTCATTAGTAAAGTGTGTTATAAAAAAATATAATATGCCCAATACTAATATATGATAACAAGCAAGCTACTTGTGTCATGCATTGCCATCTTGAGAAAAGGCTTTCATTCCGTAACACCGGTAGTTAAGTGGTGAGTCTAAGAGAATCATATACCAAAAACACCGATATTCTTAGTGAAAAACATCGTGAAACTTTGCGTTAAACAACAAAAACAATTTAATTCAAAGTGCCAGAAACGTACATATTGAGGAGTAGTTTGATATATGATTAAAGCTATCAATATGTAATTATGTCAAGATTTTTAAATAAGAATATGGCTGCTATAAAAAAAAGACGGGAAAGCAGTTCTGAAATCAGAGCCAAAGAAATGATTTTTTTAATAGAGTAAGCGTGATAAAATCGCTTTTAAACGTGTGTGTTGTCCCACAGATTAAACCATTTCTTATGTAATTGTTTGAGACTGGTCTGCAGTCACATAAAAAATTTATAGTCGTGGAGAAAATCAATGTCTTGAAACTATAGAAGTTGATCTTTCAGCGATAGATTTAACTACCCGTCATGAACATGGATTCTACATTTACATTGTGTTACTCGAGCAAATTGTTTTTATTTTCTCTCAACATGAGATTACGTCATCAGTAAAACATTATGCAATAGTTAAACTTTCCCTTTCACTAGCTTGACTTTAAGCTATAACTTGAGAAAATATTTCATTTACACATACTTCATGGTGTTATCTTACAAGAGTTTTACAAAAGCGGATGCTATAGTTTCACATATGATCAATGTCTAGATTTAATTATATTAAAATTATTTTAACAACAATCTCTAGGATTTTAATAAATGCGCCGTGACAGTGTAACTATATTTCCATGTATGATGACGTCATCAATATCTTGACTTGAAACTATTATTTTCCGTATTTTAACATGTATTAACACAGTTTGGTACAATTAAAATATTAAATGAACGTCTCCCTATTTATCCATCCATTTACTTCACAAGATTACAGTTGAACTAAACTTGGAGAGTGCCTTATGCTATTAGATGTTGATCAGCGGTAGTTTGTTTTTTGAATAAAGCACAAAGCTACACAATGGGCTATCTGAGCTCTGTCCCCCACGGGTATCGAAACCCGGATTTTAGCGTGTAAGTCCGCAGACATACCGCTGAGCCACTGGGGGGCTGATTATTGGTAAACATACCTCTAATCTTCAGTGGATACACAAATCTTGTGGAAGTATGGAATACATTGCTATGCTATTCATAATTTCTTTGAGTCATTGTCCTATAGGATACTTGTTGTTAGCTATCACTTGTTAAACTTGCATATTATTCGAATGTGGCAGTTATTATCATGAAAAATTCACTTTTATCGTCTTACAACTTAACATAATAAATAAACGATTTTTATTTCACTTTACTATTATATAAAATATTAAATTACAAGAATTTTTAGACTCTCCATGTGTAGAGTTTGAAGACTTTTAAGAATTACAAAAGTCATACACACAAAGAGACGGTGATTATACGGTACATAAGTTATCGTGGAAATATCAATGATGATATAGTATATACTTCAAACAGCCTTTAACTAACAAAATAAAGGTGATTAGAACCTGTCTAATGTGATGTTCAAAGACGCTTGCCAACTTGGTTTGAAAAATATATAGGACAGTTGTTAACCTTTGAAAAACCGTTTGATCTTTAGTACTAGCTAAGCTTTGCATGTTATAAGATAGAATATTGCCACGTTGTCATTGATATACATGAAACACTTGAGGGCAAAGTTGACTTGGTATTCATATAATCTAAGTATACTTTCATTTCTTGATATATATTTCAGTATCTTAAATTAAATTCAGTTTTTCAAATGCAGACAAGTACCTCAAATTACACTGGGAACACTTTTTCAGTAACTTTGAGTTGCATTGGATATTTTAACTGATTCTGAAGGAGTTTTAGGCGCTGATGTCAAATCTGAAATTAGTTTTTCTCTAAAAGCTCTAGTTTGTATGCAATTTGAGGTTAATGAAATTGTACAAATGTGAACTTGCGTAAACCATGTATAAGCATTTTCACGTCCATATATATAGATAGCTTCTAATATTTTGATCATTCTTCTTTTGTTTCAGATCAAACATGGCTTCCAAAAATAGATATCATTGCAGAAACAAGCCTGATGCCTTCTGCTACATATGTGGATGCTACACACTCAATTGTAAGAGACGTAACATATCCTCGTTCGTCAAGCATGCCTACAAGGCATATTTTGAAGTTCATCTTGGTGATCAAGACAAGCAATGAGCTCCTCATGTTGTGTGCCACAATTGTGAGGAAATGCTTCGAGACTGGACCAAAGGAAAACGCAATGGTTTGCCTTTTGGTGTTCCAATGATTTGGCGCGAACCCACCAACCATGTAGTTAACTGTTATTTCTGCATGGTAAACACAATGGGTGTTGGGAAGAAAAACCGACATAAGATTACGTACCCGAACATTCCCTCAGCTATTCGGCCTGCTCCGCACTCTGAAGAAGTTCCTGATCCAGTTTTCAAAGGCTTGCCTTCATTGGACGATAAAGACATTGGACATAATACAAGCGAACAAGACAGTTGTGACAGTGAATTGTCAGAAAAGAACTGTTCTTCAGACACTGAACCTTTCCCCGTCCCCAAGCCTCTTCCTCAGGCTGAACTGAATGATTTAGTGCGGGATTTAGGTCTTTCAAAGAAAGCAGCAGAGCTTTTGGCATCAAGATTGCAAGGCAGAAATCTTGTTGATCACTCTGTTAAAGTATCATATTTCAGAAAGCGTTACCAGCTTTTTGTGACCTTCTTTTCAGAAGACAGACAGTTTGTTTACTGCCATGACATCCAAGGGCTTCTCAAAGAACTGGGTGTACCTTACTATAGTCCTGCTGAATGGAGACTCTTTTTAGACAGTTAAAAACGCAGTCTAAAGTGTGTTCTTTTACATAATGGGAATGTTTATGGAGCAGTACCTATCGGTCACTCAGTGCATTTGCGAGAAGACTATTGTTATGTAAATATCATGTAAATGTTGTCGAGATTGTTATGTAAATGTTATGTAAACGACAATCATGTCGAGTGCTATGTAAATGTCATGTAAATATCATGCATATGTTATGTAAATGTTATGTAAACGACAATCATGTCGAGTGTTATGTAAATATCATGCATATGTTATGTAAATATAATGTAATGTCGTATTTGAATTCCCTTATTTATTATTTATAATTCTATATTTATATTATTGTTTCGAGGTTTAAACAGGTGAAATTTAAAATAACATTTTAGAATTAATTAAAATTCATTTAGAAATTTTTAAAACTAAATTGATCACTTGTATTGGCCTGGTGTTTGTACTGTGGAATTCTGGGAAGTTACGCGATATAGTATATAAACAGATGACGATGCGAGGGAAACAAATCATCCACTTTTACTCGGGTCAAGAAGTAAGTCATCCATTTTATTCGGATCAGGAAGTTTGTCTTGTTTGAGAAAGTTTAAACTGAATTTGTGAATAGAGCTAGGTCGACTAAAGCGGTGAAAAATTTTATTCCGTCAACCTTTACAATTCAGTCGGATTACGGATTATATCGAAAGTCAATAGGAATTGGACTGTGAACTTTTGTTTGAAATTACCCATTCAAACTTCGAAAATTTCTCCGTGGGACTGAATTCAACGCCTAGATTGGAATTTTGGATTTCGGATTTGGACACTAATCCTGGATTATATTACTAAGCACAGGCCAGTACCTTTTTTGTATTGTAAGTTGTTTTGATGGTTGAAACTGGATATCTGTTGTTACCATTAGATAATATATTTTGTGTCTATCACATAAGTAGATAATTATAATAAATTATACAAGCTGCTATCTGTGTCTTTCTGTTGCGTTCAGTCCACATAAAAAACGTAACATTATGATGATATGAGAATGGTCATGGACTTATTAAAATATCATGAGCACAATTGGATCATTTGTGTAGACTTAAAGATGGTCAACTTTCTTCTTGGACAACAGAAAGATTTCACCAAGTTTCCATGTTTCCTCTGTATGTGGGACAGCCGAGCACGAGACAGACATTGGGTCCAGAAGGACTGGCCTATTCGTGACACCCTTGAAGCAGGCATGCCAAATATCATACGAGACCCAATTGTAAGCAGAGATAAGAATATCTTTCCTCCTCTTCACATCAAATTAGGTTTGATGAAGCAATTTGTCAAGGCACTGGAAACCGAAGGTGAATGTTTCCAACACATCATCACAGCTTTACCAGGGTTGTCATTTGAGAAGATCGAAGCATACGTGTTTGATGGCCCACAGATTCGAACCCTAATTCGTGATGATCAGTTTGTTGCTAAGATGACCGCTTTAGAAAAGGCAGCATGGCTATCCTTTGTGGCAGTCGTTCAGAACTTCCTTGGAAACAATAAGGCGGAGAACTACAGTAAACTTGTGAACAAAATGCTCCTCGCTTTTCATGATATCGGGTGCAACATGAGCATCAAGCTTCATTTTTTGAGCAGCCACCTTGATAAGTCCCCTGACAACCTGGGGGCTGTGAGTGACGAACAAGGAGAACGATTCCACCAAGAACTAAAGGTCATGGAAGAACGCTACCAAGGGCGCTGGGACAAAAGTATGATGGGTGACTACTGCTGGAGCATTAAACGAGATTGTCCAGATGAAGTGTACAAACGCAAATTCCTACCTGAATAAAATACACAAACAAATTGATAAGCTATTCCTATAATTTCCTATAATAACGAAAATTTAAAAAAATAAATAAAAATGTCAAATTGCATAAAATCTGTAGCTTGCAGACAAAAACCGACTTCAGATTTGAAATCAACACACTCAAATTGACTATAGAAAGGTCTTTTTTTAATTGCAACAAAATGAGTGTTCCCCAGTGTTATAAATCAAGGGATTATTATAAAGGTTTTTGTTAATATGAATTACAGAAATCAATGTTTGTCCTATCAGTGATGTCGAGAAACCCACTTGTTGAGAATTTTATATGCAAAAACGGCTCGTTTTGGGTTCAGAAAATATTTTAAATAGAAGAGCGAACAACGTTTCTGCATATAAAATGTTTGTCCTACCCTAACATGCTATCATATAGATTCTAAAATATCAGTTACTATAATATGTATATACGTAAATATACAAAAGATTTAATGACCAAATTCTACATATGATTAATGTACACTTTACAGAATGATAAATGTATTCAAGTGAACTGTGAGGTTCAGTAATTAAAAATTATATCAAAATATCTTTATTTAAAGATAGGATATATAATAATGAAATTAAACTGTACTTACAGTTAATGTTCACCATACGTTAATTCGTTTTTTTATGTTTCTGAAACTTAAAAGTCGGTAGACGTAATCTGCTATATAGTGTTAAAAAACAGTAAATTTTTATTTTGTCACTCTGTTAACCTACAGTTATAATATACAGTGCCCAACATAATGTCAGCAGTTAAATAAATTTCGGAGAGCTTAGAATAATTTTTCATATAGAAAGATCAGTTCACTTCCACTTAAATTTGAAAAAAAATTTTTTATCGACCTAGAAAAGGATCAGCGATTGCCATAAATAATAATAATAACCTTTCCTATAGTACCAGTATTAACATTGCTCAAAGATGACCCAACATACAATAGTATAGAAGACATTTCTAGATTTGAAAGTCAGTTTAATTTTCAAACAGATTTAGTATTTTCAGGAAATTTCAATTGTGTAGTATGTAGAGGTTCTTTATGTTAAGACAAAATCTATTTATGGTACTAGCTCATCATTTCAATGTTATAACGTCAATGAAAAATTTTCTCGGTGTAAGTTATTACTGTTCACAATGTGTCAAAGCATTTGAGCATTTAAATGAGCATAATTCTTCTGAATATTTTAATGTTTGTAATAATGATGAAGGCTTGAAAGTTGAGAACCCATGGTTTGTAGTGGTTGTAACCAATTTTGTAAATCTGCAAAATGTCAAAAGAAACATGAATCAAAAAATGTTAAACAAATGATATCTTTGATATCTTTTACCAGCACGTAAATACTTCTGTCGTTAGCATTAGAAAAAAAACAACAAAAACATAATAGTGAATTTAATCGATATGGCAAATTCACATGTGTGGATAATTAAGCATTATTTTAAATAATCACATTTCAGAAATTCATCAAATACACAGTTATTTTTTTTGTTTGTTTATCAAAAGACATCATAAAACAAAATTAAAATCACATGTATGTTTTTTAGTAGGTATGAATTATACACCTGTACCACATAATATGAAATATTTTGACAGATACTTTACCTTAAATCGTTTTACTCACCAAAGAATGAAGCTCGAAATTATTATAAATGATGGAAAAGAAATACGCTTATCGTTGTCAGAAGTCTCAGAATTATAATAATTGGCAGTCACGAGTTTATACCCATGTCTTCATCATTGTTTCTAAAAATACTAGATTAGAAAAACTACAAAAATGATATTTATCTTACATTTTAATTATAAACTCAAGTCAGGAATATTGATAACCTATACTGAATGCTCATTTTAACTTTCCTGACATCATGTTAACATTCATAAGACAAAAGATTCTGGATTGTCACTTTCAGCAATGAGAGGAAGAGTACATCTTTGACTTTCAAAAATAGAAGCACATGTAAGAGAAAAAACATTGTCAATATAGATTCCTATTAAAATTTGTTGTTCTTTCGAAAATTGTGTTGAAATTCGCATTTTTAATTCTTTATCCTCATCTTTAGATACTGTCGATCAAATGTAAATATATTTCGATGGTGCTGTTTTCAATCAGGGAAAGAATTACTCGTGACCCATGATGTAGGTTCGTCCGTGTACATGACCAGTTTCTGAACACATGAAATATTTAGATGCAGGTTTATACCACCACGATTGATAGTTCTCATACCTAATCATGGATACTTTACGGTCAAGTACTTGTTATATTATGTACAAAAATCCGAAGAAGTAAAACTCCAACAGTGGTGAGAAGCAAATCCTAAATTATTGAAAAGTTTGTTTCTGTACTAAACAAAACATGTGCTACCATGGCTGTAGAAAATATTATGACAATGACATAAAGAACGTAGTTCTAAGTAGACCCATATGGTTTATTATAAATGGTACATTTGAGAAATAGAAACAGCTTGAAGCTCTAGGATACAAGATCATAACAATATGGAAGCAAATGTTTAAGAAAATGTAGATTAACTATACAGATTTAATTAATTTATTAAGAAACCATACAGTAGTTTCTTGCCTGATGTACAAGATGCTTTTTATGGAGTGAAAGTCAAAGGAACAATAATTATATAAAATATATAGTGGAACAGGAAAACAAGTTTAAGATTAAGGAAATGATATAAGATATGACAAATAATCGGAAGGTTATACACTTATTGTTTTTATCTCACACCTTATCTATCTCTTGGAGATTCTCACTTTAAGTTGGTGAAACATGGACATTTTTTAATTGAAATACATCGTGATAGTGCCTTACCCAATACTATAAATGTTCCAGCATATGAATAATTGCAATCAATTTTAGAAATTGATGAGGATAGAAATTTCGTAACTGACGTCGAGAAAACTGAGCTCATTTAGGCTTGTTTGATACTCTCACAATATTTATTTACAAGAGAAAATGTTGGGGACATCTTTAGCAGTGATCAGCTACCTGATCATGAAGAAAAACAATTATACATCATCACCTTGTACCTTAGTAATAAAAGCAGTAAATAGTCAATGAGTCTGTGTTTACTTTGGTTGAAATAAAAAAGGAGAACATTTTGATTTATTAGGACTACCCCATATAGTCTAAAAATAAAAAAAAATCACAAAGAACTGTTGAACGTGGACTTACAACAAAGATGTACTGCACGGGCTGTAGTGTGGGCAGTATTGTATATTTTGATGCTTATTATCGTAGTCGATATGTTGAAATAAAAATATTATCCAGATTCAGATCCCACAGACATAATAATGGTATATTTATTCATGACTGGTTGTGAAACATTTTAATGTAAATATGTTCTTAATAATTGGTTCTTTGTTGGTTTGTTTGAATTTTCGCGCAAATATTCACAAAGACAATCAGTGCTAACCGTCTCTAATTTAGCAGAGGGACTACAACTAGAGGGAAGGAAGCTAGTTATAACCACCCACTGTCAACTATTGGGCTACTCATTTACTAATGAATAGTGGGATTGATCGTCACCTATAACTCCCCCACTGCTGAAAGGACGAGCATGTTTAATGCGACGGGGATTCAAATCCTCGTCCCTCATATTACAAATCAAGATCCTTAACCACCTCGTCACGCCGAGCAGTTGGTTCTTAAACATTAGTCTTAACAATAACAATGTTAAGAGCAGGATACCTGCATTAGGCCTGGCATGGCCGAGCGCGTTAAGGCGTGCACTCGTAATCCGAGGGTCGCGAGTTCGCGCCCGCGTCGCGCTAAATATGCTCGCCCTCCCAGCCGTGGGGGTGTATAATGTGACGGTCAATCCCACTATTCGTTTGTAAAAGAGTAGCCCAAGAGTTGGCGGTGGGTGGTGATAACTAGCTGCCTTCCCTAGTCTTACACTGCAAAATTAGGGACGGCTAGCACAGATAGCCCTCGAGTAGCTTTGTGCGAAATTCCAAAACAAACAAACAAACAAAGATACCTGCATTTGGTACTGACTACTTATTTTAAAGCCACAAATATAAATCCAGTGGTTAAGACCAGTGTAGAAGTAAGGTGTTCACAATTTTTTATACGCAATGAGTGCAATGTGTGGCGGATTTTATTTACGAATGTGAGACACCATATACTTTTAAGGAAACAACGGGGTGGTCGCTAGAAAAGCGGAAAATTTGTCAAACAGCTATTTATTTTTACAAAGAATAACTTTTACAAAGTTTTTTAAAGACATATGTTATATTACACTCATAGATGCTCAAAATGCCTTTTATGATATTAAAATCATGCATTTTATTCATGATGTAAATAAATCAAAATAGAAATGAGTAAGCACGCATTTTATTCATGATCTCATCTGACCCTCAAATTTTCCGCTTTTCTAGCGACCACCCTGTAGTAATAAACTTTTATATACAATATATAGAATGGAGGAAAAGTTAAAGTCTATCTAATAAAGTAGAGATAATAGATAAAGAGAAAAACATATTGTGGGAAATAGAAGCACAATTTCAGAAGGAACTTAAGCTTTTACATGGAAGGGATACATCAGCTAACAATGACTTTAAGAAAGGCAGAAAGAGTGAAAAGTAATGAAATTATTTATTATGAGCCTATTCTGTTGAATAATAAATTTCATCCTTTGGCTTATGCAGATGAGGACATACTGGATGGAAGGAAAACCAAAGAGTCAGAGAAAGATGTGGATGACAAGGAAGCTGTCAGCTGTAGGTGATTACTCCAAAGAGGAGGACAATAACCAGTGTGGTGAATAGGGAGAAAAAATAAGATTATACTACCTAAGGGTATAGATGGAGGATGTAACTGATAAAGCAGAAAATTTAATAAAGAGGACTAGCAGATGTGTCGTAAGTTCATAAAATAATTTAAAGAAAAAAGTCATGAGATAATTTTGTCAGGGATACTCTGCAAAACTAACTGTGGGATGAAGTTTTAAATAGGTTACTAGGTTTAAATGCTGGGCTAAAATTAATATGTAAGAATGAACACATTGGCTGGTTGTACTTATGAAATCAATTCAGTGAAAGAAGGGAGATTGTTTGAATGGATGGTTTACATTTCAATAGAATAGCAGTTGACTTGTTTTCTAAGCCTACTTACTCGGCCTTAAGAAAATATTTAAAATTGGACTAAATAGTAATGAGGACCAGGAAAAATTAAATTGAAAAAAATAAAAGGAAGAGACATGCTTGCTATAAGAAATAGGAATTAGAATTACTAATGAGCTTAATTGTTATTATTGTAAGGTTCGAAATAAAAAATAATAAAATAGATCACTAGATTTTGATAGAATGGAAGTAACTGAAACATGGTTAAGCGTAAATAAATGTTTTTGTTATACTTTTTTTTTTTTAAATAGAGAGTCTCTGGCTATTTAAAGTGAATGGAATATTAATGAGAGAGGAGAAGAGTGGGTTTCTATGTAAAGTATGGTTACATCCTGTTCAAATTAAATATATTATTTTGGAGATCAACTCCATTGGGTCGTTATTAGTAGATATAAAGGGAAAGGCCTTTTAGTGGGAATTTCTTAAAAAACCACAATGGCAATGATGAATTTAGCGAGAATCTTTACAATTAGATTAAGATTTCAGTTTTTGATTTAGTCAGGATGGGACATATATATTGAGAAATATTAAGGTCAAACCATGAGGGAAAAATACTTTTGGAAACTGTTGAGCTTCTTTAGCAATTAGTCAAGGAACCTTTTAAAACAATTTTATGTTAAATTCATTCTTTACTTCAACTTAGAAATGAATGCGAAAATTGAAAAACATTTGGATGCATGTGAAAAATTTTCTATTAGGTGCAATGTTTTTTGGAAATAGAGATAAAGAACAACGATACTTGGGTCATATTTTAATTTACATTTTTATTATACATATATTATTTTTTATTTTATTTATTTTTTACGTTCAAAATACATATTGACCGGGGAGAGATGTTTAGGACTAGCATAATCATGTATGAGGTATCTATCTAGTTCGCATAGTAATTCGTTTTTCATCCAATTTTTATCAAAGTACGTTATTGTACTATGTAGGTTTGTTTGTTTTTTGGAAATTCGCACAAAGCTACTCGAGGGCTATCTGTGCTAGCCGTCCCTAATTTCGCAGTGTAAGACTAGAGGGAAGGCAGCTAGTCATCACCACCCACCGCCAACTCTTGGGCTACTCTTTTACAAACGAATAGTGGGATTGACCGTAACATAATACACCCCCACGGCTGGGAGGGCGAGCATGTTTAGCGCGACGCGGGCGCGAACCCGCGACCCTCGGATTACGAGTGCACGCCTTAACGCGCTCGGCCATGCCAGGCCATATGTACTATGTAGGAGTCTAGTAGGTATGGTTCGTATGTTCGAATATTTGTGGATGAATTGAAATGATGTAGCTCTTAAAACTCTGTATGCTGTTGTGAGGAGTGTGTTTTGGATTGTTTGTAGTTTGGTTTTAATTATTTTGTCGCTTACAGTTATCATGCTGGAGCTGCGTAGTTTATTACTGGTCTAATATGTGTTTTGTAAATATTTAGTATGTTATCTATAAATGCGCCGTTACGCCAGCGGGAGATCCGGAACTGAAAAAAACTGTTATGTTCAGTGAAGCTTTATGCAGAAATTGTATCGTTTTCTGAAATGATTCTTCTATAGCTAGTCTGTCTACGATTCTGTGGATGTTATTCCATATTTTCGGCCTGGCATGGCCAATTGGGTTAAGGCGTCCGACTCATAATCTGAGGGTCGCGGGTTCGAATCCCCATCGCACTAACCAGATGAACTCTTGTACAGTGTTGTACGAAAACAAATAACATCATTCAGGAAAAATGAAATAATACAAAATCCGTTTTACAGAAAGTGATAATAAATTTCGCTTTCACTAAGTTTCTCTACCAGAACGTCTGTAGTAAATCTGAAGGCTTATAACGTTGAAACTAAGTTTTATTACCGGTGGTGGAGACAGCACAGTAAAACTACATTACTGTGTTCATTCAAATATAGATATTGTTTAACAGTACCTTAAACTATATGTTGTTTAATACTCACATCATATGTTCCTGTAACATTTTTTATTGTTGCGTCTGTTGGAGTTTTTTCTTCAATTTCTTTGGGTTTTACATAAGAATATTCAAATTGTATGTATTCTATATAATTTCGGTTTATTTTTCTCCACTTCAAAACTATAATATTAAATGAAAAAGAAGATATAATTTTGCTGAATGTGTTTGTATTTTTAAACATAAATAAATATACATTTATATTAAAACTAAGATGAGACCAGCGACAAGTGGGAGCAATTTTAATGTAACACATCAACCGTTAACGTCATTATAATATTACAGTACTATATTAAAACACTGACTAACTAACACGTTTTATGATAGAATTCTTATTCGTTTTAATTAACATCATAAATGTTCATTATTCGAAGACAATTTTCAATTAGATCCTAGATCAAGTTAAGAGGTAAAGAAATAAATACGAAAATATCAGTTCTATATTAAATGATTTAATTAGCGATTTAATGAATTTAAACAACACCGATAATTAGTAGTTAAATCTAAATTATTTTTCCTACTGTAAGTACTAGCTAAAAATTCTACTTTAATTTTATAGTTCTGAAACTCCACACCTTCCTCAGTCGTAAGCTGTTTACACGTTAGAAATATTTCATTAGTATAAAAATCATAAGTACCATTGCAAATTTACATTATACGAGATTGTGATAATAAACGATAAATAGATTAAAGTATTTCTAAACTGTAACCCACCCAACCAATTAGTTGTAAACTTCAAGGTTAATAACACTATGATTAGGAGTTCTATCCCACTGGATGGCTCTGTACTTAACAATAAACAAATACAGCCAACAGAAATATTGCACTTACCCCAATAAACGTATTAAAAGTGGTATTCCCACTGTTGCAAATAGAAATTAAGTATCGTCATCTCTGCTATTACGAGTACTGAAATGAAAACAATAATATTATTTTTTAAACATTTTTATTGTTAATGAATAAATGTTTACATTATAAAGTGTTGTTAGTATTATTTGTTTAGAAAAAAGAAATATATTAATAACGTCTCAAACTGCACCATTTTCGTAATATTTAACTCCTCGTCACTGCACATTATCCTTTCTATTGTGAGAACATATTATTCAAATCGCTATGAAATATAAACATATTTTAAAGAAAGAAACAGAAAAGTCGGAGAAAATTAGCAAGAAACTCTGTAAAAGGTTAACAAACCAAAGAGAAAATAAAACCTTAAAGGTAACTGATAAAGAACATCAAAACAATAACCAGTCAAACCACTGTTTTAAAAACACCAAATGGAATCAGGGATACCAAAGAATAAAATTATAACAAAATAATTCGTGTGAATAGTGAAACATCGTGTAAATTACATGAACTTTGTATTAAGGTCATTGTGTACGCTATATAAGAAGTGGATAATACTGAATTACATGAATAACATTACTTGTTGATGACACTGATGAGAAACTGTAAAGTTATTACATAGTTAAGCACTTGCAGCAATATAGTTTGTAAATATAACTGAGATAAAGTCGTTCATAGTGTGATTACAAGTAGTTGATTAAACTTAGTTCTATATACACCCAGTGAGGAAGGACAAGATAAACAATTATAAAATCTAAAATAATTGCAATAATGATCTTTAGAACATGAGGCACATTCTCATTGTTTGATGCTTCTGAACTGCCCAGGTAGACATGAAGGAATGTTTAGTACATGTCTAACCGCATTGTTCAAAAAAAAAAAAAGTCGATGAAAGAAGTGAATTAAATCATTTACCGAAGTAGCAACTGATAATAAATCTGGACTAAGTAAATCTTTCATATAATTATTATTTGTAAAGAGTAAAGAAAGCGATTTTGTTTCCTGACAAGTGTTTTTATATATGACTTATGTATTGTACATTCCTATAACATATCTATAAGCTTACCCTTTTGTTACGTTTCTCTCTCTTATAAAAACAGCTAGTACTCTGTGAAATAGATTTTATTTCTGGACAAACAAAATCAACATAAGTTCTTAAACATTTTGATATTCATAATATTCATAGATTTCACGATATATTGAAGGAAAATTAAAAGGCTGTAAAAGCTACTTGAATAAGTGTGTGCATACACGTATAACATGTGTAACAGGTTAAGGTTTATATCACAATCACTTAGTAACATAGATCAAGCTTATGTCAGCTTGATACTCGCTGCCAACCTATTTGACTAGTTTGAATATTTTCAGCCAAAATAATATATAAGATTAGAAACTTTATCTAACGTGTTATGGAATACACTCTAATAGAAAGATTGCGAATTTTTAACATGGCTGAAGGTCAGAGAAGTAACTTCGAACTTCCGTTTATTTTTATAACGGACAAACTATCATGCTTCTCCATCATAAATCCACACAAGAAGACTTCGTAGCACTAATCATAAACATCACTAAACACTACTTCATATCTTTATTCTCATACATAACAGAAAATGGGTTTCGACATCCATGATGGGCAGAGCACACATTTAATTTCAAGTCTAATCTAAATCAACTTAATCATAAAGCCTTAATGGCCGGTTTCGATGTTATATCCCTCTTTACAGAAGTTCCAACAATAGAAGCCTGCAAGATAGCCTTAGAACTCTATATCCGAGACCCTAACCCAACTATAGACATTCCCAGTAACCAGTTAGCAACCCTCATAGAATTCACCACAATAAAGACAAACTTCATGCTCAACAACCAAAACTATATACAAACAAATGGCCTAAGCATGGGCAACCCAGTATCACCAGTTCTAGCCAATATTTTTATGACACAAATTGAAACACAAGCAATTAATACAGCATTACATCCACCACTATACTGGTACAGATATGTAGATGACACGGTTGCGGGATTCAAATCTACAGAACACATACTTAATTTTTTCACTCACATTAACTCTATACATCCCAACACTAACTTCACATGTGAACAGGAAGAAAGCAATCAAATATCATTTCTTAACCTCAAAATTATAAGAACCGACACACAATTCAAAACCGAAATCCACCGAAAAATCACCCATACTGGACTATACATTCCTTGGGACTCAGCACATGAAACAAAACAAAAACTCAACATAATAAGAAACCAGATAAACACAGCCATAAAACTATGCTCACCAGATAACATTAACGATGAATTAGACAAAATAAAACAATACTTCATCAACATCAATAAGTTTCCTCCACAAACCGTAAAAAACATTATACGCAGACACCCAGACAGAAAGCAAAATCAACCAACAAAAGTAAATATATCTCACGAATCAAAAAATCATGAAACCATATACTGCTGTATACCATATATTCCTGACATCAGCAAACAAATAACCAACATTTGGCAAAAACTAGTAACAAAATATAACATTCCAGTTCATACTAAATTTATTCAAAAACCAGGCACAAAACTGAGGTCTATACTATGTAAAAACTACACTGACAAACACCACACCAACATTATTTATAAAATACAATGTGATAACTGCCACGACTTCTATATTGGAGAAACAAGTAGGAAAATGGAAACCAGATTCAAAGAACATAAAAAGTCACCTTCACACGTTTTCGAACACTGCAAGTCAAATGGACACAACATAACCATAGAAAACACTAACATACTAAATAAAGAAACAAACATAAACAAACGCAAAATTAAAGAAGCCTTACTTATACAACAACTTAAACCCAAAATAAACCAATATAAAGGAATGCCATTATACCTGTATTAATATTATAGATAAAATTATATATTCAAACATCTAGCCCCGCCCTCTACATTACGACACTCAGTTAGACAACCCCTTCTAAACATGTGGTCAGCTTCCGGTCAGTTACCTCTTTCTTTGTGAACCTGACGATGACCGAAGAAGGTCGAAATGTTGTTCGCTCTTCTATTTGAAATATTTTCTCAACCCAAACGAGCAGTTTTTGCATATAAAATTCTCAACAAGTGGGTTTCTCGACATCACTGAGAGCACACATAGCTCATTCTGTCGTTTTGTGCTTAGCTTCAAACAAACAAAAGATCTACGCAACATTATTAAGTGCTCATAGATTAACTTTTAAATGGCGCTTAGTTTCGCCCATGTATCTAACGTTACAGTTACGCTTTACGCGTGTATTTCTTTTGGAGCCTTGAGAGTCTTTTACTGCACAAATATCATATTAATAGGATTACATGATAAATTTAAAATAATGTGAACACTAACTCTCCGTTAATTAAACTTATAAGTTGGTTTAATTACTTATTAAGTGGAATAGAAAAAATTACATAAAATTGTAAATAGTCAGTAGAACGATTTCTGTTGGGTTCGTGTCCCAATTTTTTTTTCTCCAGTATACAGTATTACAGTTATAACGGCCCATCTTAATAGCTTAAACACCCTGAACTAAAATGTTGCTTGTATAATTTTGTACTTCGATTTTGTCCCCTACAGACCCAATTGTATCTTTTCATCCTGTCCAAGCTGATCCCCGCTGGGACAGCGGAAAGTCTTCGGATTTACAACGCTAAAATCAGTGGTTCGATTTCCCCCAGTGGACACAGTAGATAGCCCATTGTGGCTTTGCTATAAGAAAAAAAAACACACACACACACATCTTTCCAATCGTAGCTCACAACAGCAGTGACTGGTATTTTTCGCTCGGAAACAAGTACGATACAAAGAACTAGTACTCCATTCTCTAGCTGCTGCATGTAATGGTATGCGTTTTTCACATATTTAGGATACGAACCAGCTTTTCTAAACACTGAAGTCTAGATTTTGACAACAAATATAACTAAAGGCAAATAAAATTCGTAGTGATAATTTCATTATTGTTTCTTACTTCTCTCTGTATTATATGTAACATCGATATTCGTAGGTTCTTAAGCACTTGACTGAATTTCTGAAAACTTTTTCTTGCATTAACGTTGCTATAATACATCTGTAATACAATGACTGTTGAAGTTATCATTTAGTAGTTATTGCTAAACAATTCGTAGTTAAATTCGTAGTCATAGTGGTAAATAATATTCAGTGACAATAATACATAGTACATAGGTATTATTGTCGTAAGCATTAGTCTATTACAACTTTTAAATGAGTATTACTCGCAAGACAAAAAAATAAAGTTCGATGAATAATAATAAAAATAAATTGACACGCATAAATGAAAACTTTATTTTATGTGACATTTCGAGCAGATGTTTTTGTGGCGTTGATGTTAGGCAAAAAGCCAGCAACAAACTGTTTGTACTCTACCTATCAAGGTGGCTCGGCATGGTCAGGTGGTTAACGCACTTGACTCGTAATCTGTGGGTCTCAAGTCAAATCCCCTCCCACTAAACCTGCCTGCCCTTTAAGTTGGGGGCGTTATAAGTGATGGTTAATTCTACTATTCGTTGGTAAAAGAGTAACCCAAGAGTTGGTGGTGGGTGATATTATAAATTGGTATCAGAAGTATCAGGTCGAAGGAAAAAAAATGCCAGCCGTAGTCGTGACACAATATTTTAGTTCCCAGCGCTACGGAAACATCACCACAGTCTGTTAATCTGTCCCACACTGTGTGGGTTGTGGTAAAAATCATCTTAATACATAATGTCCAAGGAAACGTGAAGATCTGTACTGTTGTAATTATAAGCAAATACATACGGCAAACTACAAAGAATGCAGTAAATATAAGTGAATTAAAACCACGACATACATTACGACATTACCCAAACAACAGTAGAAATACAAAAAGAAACAAAACACAAATTTGAATAAAAACACAACTGCTGCCGAAAACAGGTAACAAACAGTGTTAACCTTTAGTAAAGACAAACAAAACCAAACAAAAACACAAAACATACCGCAACCTAAGATTTCAAAAAACCTCAAACATTAACACAGAAAAAAAAACAAATAATTAAAACAGTAAAATATATATCTTTTTTTGGGGGAACTCAGCGAATTTTAAACCCACATAACCAGTAGGGTTATATAACATTATTAGTAACAATAACAAATAAACATTTCGCATCAGTCGTTCCATATATCATATAATAACTCATGCATTCATTTTTCACTTGAAACATAAAGTTCAATATATTAATATCGATCACAAAAAATGGATTAAACAAAAAGGCCTTAACAGAAGAATAGTATTAATATATAAATCAACGTTATCGGTCACAAACAGTGACTGAAACAAGTGAATGCATTGCAAAAGATGTTAACCAAACAAATAATGAATGCATCACAGTAGCAGAAATTTACTGCTCCTCTTTGAAGACTACAGATGTAAACGCATCAAATAAATTAAATGAAGATGTCTCGAGACTCATTACAATGGGATATGTGAATATAATGGCTTACTGTTTGTGTGTTTGTTTATTTTTTTAATTTCACGCAAAGCTACACGGGCGCTATATGCGCTAGCCATCCTTAATTTAGCAGTGTAAGATTAAAGAGAAAGCAGCTAGTCATCGCCACCCACCATTAACTCTTGGGATAATCTTTTACCAACAAATAGGGAAATTAACCGTCACATTATAACGTCCCCACGTCTGAAAGGGCGAGCATGATTGATGTGACTGGGATTTGAACCTGCGACCTCGGATTACGAATCGAGTGTCTTAACCACCTGGCCATGCTGGATTATGGCAAAATCACTAACGTAAGAAAAAAATCATATGAATTTCTAGAACAAAATAACTGTGTGCTGTTAAATGATTTAACTCTGCACACAAATATGTTCTCAGTACAATACAGGTGATATTCTAAATTTATGTAAATACTAATCTGAAGTTAGTAATAAACGCTTAAATTTTAATGCAGGTCTTGGTTTAGACAGTGATCATTTACCTATCTGATGAGTCTTCAATAACAAACTCTCATTAGAATATACAAAAAGTAAAATTAAAATTTAATTTTAAAAACTGATTGAAAAAACGAAAATATCCTTAACCAGAAAAACCATAGGTTATATATAAATATCGCCAAATAACTTCTGTCTTACTAAAGCTGCAGATCAGTCTACACCAAAACACAATAAATATATAATTCTTAATAGATGGCATTATTTTAATGTACAAATAATAAATATAATAAAAGAACGACGACAACCAAAAAGAATGTACATGAATAACAGATTTACAAATCAAAACACAGATAAATACATTAAGAAATAAAATACAAAATTAAATAAAGCAACTAAAAACAAGATAATTGGGATATGTTCTGTTTTTGATTAAATAGACCCAAAGGAATTGTGAATACATTTATATAAAGATGTAGAAACAATGGTAACAGTTATAAGAGCTATCCAACAAGTATTTATCAAAACAAAATAATATATATAAACATACAAAAAAAATATTGTTTTAAGAAACAATTAAGAAAGAAATTCAAAACACAAAATGAACCTGATATGAATACCCTCTATTTTAATATAAGCGGTTAACGAGAATGAGAAGAGACAGCAGTTGACTAGGTACCACACTTACAGTTCAAAAGAAGGAGAAACAGCCACAGAAACTTATTTTCAAGGGATAGTTACCAACTGGAGCTTCCTGAATTAAGGCTCGGTGAACCTAGCATCAGAAAAAAGGGTACTACAAAAAAAAAAACCCCAGGAATAATGGAGTGGATCCAAATATAAATAGTTTTTTTGTTTGTTTTGGATTTCGCGCAAAGCTATACGAGGGTTATCTGCTGTAGCCATCCCTAATTTAGCAGTGTTAGACTAGAGAGAAGGCAGCTAATCATCATCACCTACCGCCAACTATTGAGCTACTCTTTTACCAACGAATAGTAGGAAAGACCGTAATATTATAACATCCACTAAAAGGGAAGACTGAAAGGGCGAGGATGAAAACATTTTGCACTATTCAATTATAACCTGAATAAACCTTTACCAGTGTATGGATGTCTAGCATGAGATAGAAAAGAAGCTTAGTGCGTTGTTTTCTTGACGTGTACCTAGTTCTTGGCCAGTATTTATTGTCTTATATAAATTGAGGGTCGTGGGTTCGACTCCCCGTCACACCAAACATAGGGGCTTTAAACTGTGACGGTGAATCCCACTATTTGTTGGTAAAAGAGTGGTCCAAGATTTGGCGGCGGGTGGTGATGACTAGTTGCCTTCCCTCTAGTTTTACACTGCTAAATTAGGGACAGCTAGCGCAGATACCTTCGAGTAGCTTTGCGCGAAATTAAAAAAAGAAACAAACAAAAGAAACTTGTATGCACTAGTTTGCTGAACAGTTAGATTGCGTTTATATATTAATTAGTTATGTATTATTTGTGTTTATAAACGTGTATTTCAAAATTTCTTTATTGCATACATTTAACTTAATGTAGTTTGACTTGTAGATATGTTTAAGCAAGACAAATTAATTCGCTTGTGCAAGCGTTAGTGAAAGAATTTGTGGACGACCTTTGCTCGATAATTGCTATAGAACATCGTAATTTCAGGTTGGCAGAAACAAGTTATCATACCTCCATCAAGAATAAAACAAAGAATTAGAAAGGAAAATTAAAAAATAAACTGTAAGTGAAAATATACACCAAGAAGAAAAAAGAAGATTATAGTAATATTTTAAAGGTATGTACATATTTTTATTTTCTTTAAATTTAATTATTTCATTTCACTGCAGGTGCATGATAATACCCAGACTTAATGATAAAAAAGAGAAAATCGGAAATAAAATATAAAAATTTACTTCAAAATCATATGATATTCATTTCGGAGGCTAAAGATACGATGCATATGAAATATGAAGCCTATAAGATAATAAAATGTAAACCACTTTGCATGTAAACTATTCAGTCTATATATGTACGTTAAATAATGAATAAAAGTTTATTATAAATACAATAAAAAAATCAAAATTAAATGTCATATTTTTCTAAAACTACATAATCGTAGGATCGTTCAACATAAAAGTACTTTTTCGGCCAGTTTCATATGTACTCACAGTGTGTTCTGTAAACAACTTATCTTAATTATCCTTAGCTTCTGAAAGGACTTCATACTTATTAGATTTCTTATGGATGTTTTCTCAGTTAAATCACGTTCACTGATTAAAACCATGAATTTCAGTTGATGTTTTTTTCTCAGCAACCGAAAATATTTATATTTTTTATATTGAAAGGGGTAAAAAGAAAATTTCTAGTGAGACAAATTTTGATAATAAATAAAAAATATAGTCCAAATGGCTACTTTCGATAATCATGTTTGTGCTTGAAATAATAAAAAAAATATTTGTATCTCCGACCTCTACCAATAGTTTGAGTGCGGTTCTTTTCCATACTGGGTACGTAGGAGAATTCATAGTTACGTCATCAATGATTGTCAGCCAATCAACGCTCGCGTAAATGGGTATTTCTTGTTTTTCTAAGCGGCATAGAAACACAATTGGAAAAAAGAGGCCTCGTTCACCAGTTTGTCTTGTTTCTGGCAAATTTAAAAGGACTAAAACTGTAAATCAAAAATTTAGGAGAGGGTATAGTGCAAAATATCCGGTCATTGCATCAAGAATCAGTGACAGTCATGCATTTTGTAAAGTTTGTCACATCGATTTTTCTGTGGCGCATAGTGGGATAAGCGATTGTTCCAGACATACAAAATCGGCATCTCACCAACAAAAGGCTGAGGCAAAGATGAAAATAATACAGATAACAACATTTATGGGTAAGAAATAAGAATATGAAACCATAAATACAGAAGTGATGTTCACGCAATTCGTCATCACTCATAATTTATCCCTAACTGTAGCTGATCATGCAGGACATCTATTCAGAAAAATGTCCCCAGACTCTGATATAGCGAAAAATGTGGCTGTGCTATAACCAAAATTACAGCAATTGTACAAATGTTGGGTTATAAAGATGACAAAATGATTTCAAGCATACTTACTTACAGTGTTTACAGTTTAGCCACAGATATGGGTGACTCAAAACTGTATTCAGTGGTTGTACGATGTCTTGACCCTTTGCTTGTAAAAATTGTTTGTTCTCTTTTGACAATGGTGGAATGAAAAGAAGATTCAATGGGAGAAAATATATTTTGGCTTTTGGACCACGAACTGACAAAGAGGAAAATTCCATGGGAAAACTGTCTTGGTTTTCTGTTCAGAATGCTTCCAGAGAACTGCCTTGCCCATTTTCTGAAATATTTATAGATATCTACTATTTTCTGGACAAAAGTGCTAGCAGGAAACAACATTTCAAAGAGTTTCAAGGATTGTATGAAAAAGAAACAAGAAAATTTCTACAACTTGTTAACACAAAATGGCTGTCACTTGGTGTGTGCCTCAACAGAATATTGGACATGTGGAAGCCATTGAAGAAGTATTTCACTGTGAAAAGGAGAAAATAGATTCAAAAGGCTCTAAACGTGCAGCTCAGTCAGGCTTTAACAGTCAGGATATCCTTTCAGCCACACAGGGACACAGTCAAGACATCCTCTCAGCTACATAGGGACAAAAGACAACAGTCTTCAAAAGAAGACAAAGAAACATTTTATATAACTCAATATATGTTTAGCCAGTCTGATCTTGAACTAAAGAAGAGACAATCAATGAAAAAAAGAGAAGAAAATGAAAGCTAGCAAGGAAGTAACCGAGAAAAGTTATACGCAGAGCAAGTTAGATAAGTTAACTGTTTTTCTTGGATAACAAAATGAACTTGTTATTTTGTCTTTTTCTTCAGTCTGCAATTCCTCTATTTGAGCAAGCCAATTTGATATTCCAAAGAAAAGAATCTTGTATACACATTATGCATAGAACTCTGATTATACAAGTTAAAAATAAACTTGTCAGATACATCTTGAAGCATATCTTGAAGGCAACATCACTGAACTTGACTACAACAATGAATCCCTACACAAATATGATGAGACAGTTTCTATTGGAAATGCTGCCAAGGAATACATTATTAAATATGAAAAGGACCTGGAGCTGATCAGCTTCTACGCCAGTGTCAAGAAATACTATATTGCAGCTACAAATTACATGATGGAATATGCAAATGATGAACTTTTGATTCACGCAAAGGTTGCTGGTCCAAAACTGAAAGTCAGTAAAGATTTATCTTCTCCACGCTTCTTCAGAGATAAGTATCCTGTCCTTGTCAATAAACATGAGCACAACACTATTGACAACTTGGAAGGGCAATATTTGAACTATCAAATTGATACTTTCTCAGAAACTGTCCTTCAGTTGAATGTTGACAAGTTTTGGGTTCAGCTGTCTACAGTTAAGGATGAAAATGGCAACCAGAAGTGTGACTTTTTGTGTAGGGTTATGCTTGGAATGTTATAGTCTTCCATTATAATGCTGACAGTGAAAGGATATTTAGTTTAGTGACTAAAAACAAAAGCAAGTTCAGACCAAACTTGAGTATCTCAGTTTTGATGTGCATGCAGTCAAATGGACAATGTTATTATAATTCCCAACCATCCAGAGACATTCTCATGAAAGCAAAGGCTACAACAGCTGCAAAACCATTACAATAAGTGTCATAAACATGATATAAACTAGTCCTTACACAAAGACTTTTTCTGTTTACTGTTTGTGCATGTTCAATGTTGTTTTAACAATATGTTTGTTACTCTGAACTAAATAAGACATAATTTTAAAAGAATTTTTTAGAATTTATTTATTAAACACACAAAACACAGTCATAAATGAGCAATCTACAGCAGTAATAAGTAATAATGGTTATAATAATAATATAATTATAAACAGCTTAGAGACATTGGTCAGGCCGGATAGCCACAAATGATAAAGGGCTCTGTCTACAGTCATTATGCTAAGTCATTTGAAATAGTTGGCATCTCTGAAAATGTGATTGTTCATTTCACATCTTAAATAAGTATATATAAATATATTTGTATGTGTGTAACATGGATTAATTCATAAAGATATTGGTTAGAAGCTTCCTAGAAGCCAAGTTGTTAAAGAAAACAGCTTTATAATATATCTTCTTCAGGCATAATATTATCAGACAAAATCAAGCATATGGGAACAACTCTATATGATGTTACTGAAAGCATAAAACCTTACCCTTCTCAGGACACCTCATATCTTTTTATGGTAATCAGTGACTGTGTCAAAGGTAAAAAACAACATCCTCTGTGACATATAAGAACAGTTTCTACAGATGTTGTTATACTCCAAACACATGTATTTTGAGTAGTCCTTACTCTTTAGATTTAGTGGTTTCCAGGGAAATCTATTCACAGTCTGCAGGGCAGATTCTGAATTCTTGTCACACCAAACCCATTTACATATGCTAAAAAGTACATTTGTCCAGTGCAATTGTATGATATCAAATGTAAAGAGGGTTGAGAACTTCCTGTCAACATATTTGGAGCATAACCAAGTCATAAGGCTATGTCAATATATACAGTCACACTCTGATTACCATGAATCTTGACATGAAGTATGTATTGCAAAAGATTCCTTCATAGGTTTTATGTCCAAAGTTGAATATCCATAATTCATCTAATGTAAGAACACACTAATATCTCAGTTCATTTTTCAACTATCTACTCTTATAAAAATCCATAGGTTTTTCATTCAATGATTTGACCAGCATACACTCATATAGGATTACTGCTTAAGGAGCATGATGGTTGAACTGAAAGTATGGCTGTAAGCCTTATCTTGGTGAAAAATACCCCATTGGTCTTGTTACTAATCAGAGCCAGTATTTGTCTCTGATACAAGGAGTCTTTAACATTGTTCTTATAACAATCAAATTTAAGCTTCCTTAGCCTTTGTATCAACTCTCCTGATACAATATCTATTTATCAACTGACACATATGCTTCATTGAATGTCACCACATATTGCCATTTTTCCCTGGATGGTAACATTCATACAGTTTTTAACAGGTATCTTTTCTTTCCTGAATATATCTTAGAAGCAACTTCTTTCACTTTTCCCCATGAAGATCTTTATTACATTTTACACTGTTGCCTGGGCCATGTAAAAGACTTTTGTATATTGACCTTTGTGCTCATGGTTTCTTGCCTGTTACAAGTACTGCACTTTGCTTGTTTCAGCTGAGGTAAAACTTGTTGTTAGTCTATTTCGGGAAGGTACTGGCATTTCAAAGGAATTAATATTCCTTCCTATTCAAGTGCCATTAAGTACAAAGGGATATCCCCATCCTGAATGTATATGTGTATGATCTGAGTGTATGAATATTTTAACTATTGCATACCCTTCCAGAAAATGAATTTTGTTTTAGTGGTATCACACTTTTTAGAAACTGACAATGTTAAAATTTAGTTCTGATACATGCCATTCTACCATGATTTCATGCCATCTGTGGTGTTTGCATATTTTAATATTATCTCGGTTTTTATTTAGTTGGTTAAAAATTAAGGTTAGGAATATAAGGTGCAAAGAAAAAGTTGTATTTAAAATAAAATGTTTTCAATTTTTTTCACATGTACAAGCATTGAGCAGATAAGTGACTCTGAACTATGTTGATCTTATTTCTTAGTCAATCACCCTGTCGATACAAGTGTTCTTTGTGTTTTTTTTTCCTTAAAGGGAGTGACAGGATGATATGAATTTGTGTATCATTCTTCACAATTTTGAGTTTTTTAATAATTTCAATTATTCAACATATAGTAAACATATCTGTTATTGTCAGATTCATGCATATTTTATGCCTGATGTTATGTCAGTAAGTAAAGTGTTTTATTACATTGTGAATTTTTTATTTATATATTTTATGCTTGAAAAGTTACTATACTTTCCTCCATGAAATCAGTGTACCTGAGAATTTTACAATTGTACTCTGTTCAAAATCAATTTTGTAAAAATAAGATTTAATATTTTTTATTTCTAATTAATATTTGATTTTCTCTGGTACAATTCAAAGTTTGAAATTTTATATAAAATTTTGTGAAAAAGCTTCTTCTCTTCAGTTTTACCAGATTGACATAAATTATTGTAAATCAACAGCTCCAAAGATTCTGGACTAATTAGTGTCAGTTTTTAATTAAATCTGAGCAGTTAACTTGATTAATTTATATGATGGTTTATTAGAGTAAAATAATATATTAATTTAACTTAATTTCTCTGATTACTATAATTTCAGCAATCCAAGGTTTTTGATGATAATCAGTAAATTGAATGCTCAAGTCCAACTATTAATTGGTTATCAAATTCCACTAATTCCTCAGCTCTACTTTTAAAATTAATGTCCAATGCACAGTTAAAAATTAGCTACAATCTTCATAAATTACTTTAAAACTTTTGAATTAAACAATATAAGATTTTATTTCTAAAGCTACTGAAGTGGACAAGTTAAAAATATTTTTTTCTTTTATTTTGTTGAGATATGATGACTGATACATGTAATTACATGAAGATGGAGTTTCTTTATTAATCTTTTCTCTAGCCAATGGAGTGTACCATTTCAAAATTCTTTTCCCTTCGGTGGCAGTCAGAGCCAACATTGGGAATGGTGGAGAAACAATTGCTCAACTACAGTAAGAAACAAGTGCACGTATTAAGATGTCAAAAGCCAATGACTTTTATTCAGGTTTGTTCATCCCTATGAAACCATCTACTTATAAAATAAAAAATATTTTTTGTTAAAATGATAAGATGTATTAAAATTCATAATTACCAATCTTTTATCTGGTCAGTTCTCCTATTAACTAACAGATATGTAGCATGACATTTAACTTATTTTTTAATGAAGTGAAAACAACTGTAAAACATGAGCATTTTTGAAAGCCCTATAATTATAGTTTTTATCATTTTGTATCAAGATTTCTTAAACCTATGCATTTTTCTGATATCATGAATTATTTATTAATGAATATTGTTAAATAATATTTATAAATATAGGAGACAAAGTTATAATACTGTTAGTTAATGTAAGATTGTAGAATGTACAAT
Source organism: Carcinoscorpius rotundicauda (assembly GCA_011833715.1). Lineage (NCBI taxonomy): Eukaryota > Metazoa > Arthropoda > Merostomata > Xiphosura > Limulidae > Carcinoscorpius > Carcinoscorpius rotundicauda. The sequence continues at coordinate 35,523,985 of CM022398.1, forward strand.
ATAGATTTCTGTCTTGTTTTAGTAATATATAACATGAACATTTAATATATAGTTTCTTTTGATGCAGAAAAGTAAGACAAATTCCATTTATGTATAAGCCTTTAACAATAATGCTATTACAAACATTTGTTAAGAGATACAAAATGATCTAAATTCATGTAACTTTGTTTTCAGTTTGTGTATTAAATTTAACACATGAAAAACGTCTTTTAATTAAAACAATAATTGATACAAAGACCTTTACAGTTGACTTTTCCTTCTGCTACAAGAGTACAGCAAGTAACTAAACAATTGTGATTAAATGTTTTGCAAACTTTTCTCAAACAATTTTATAAACAAATGTAAAAAAACGAAGATATGGGAGTAAGAAAATAGTCACAAAGACTTCAACGAATATTTATTAAAAATCATAGAAAGAATTTACATGACTCCTAGCAAACATTAAAACTGTTTTTAGAATCTTAACATTTAAAACCTGTGCAATTTTTAAAAAAAGTCTGTAATAGTCCATAACAGCATTTTATAATGCCTCAACCTTTAAGAAAATATATGAGAGCAGAAAGAGACTTATTTGCTCATTATTTAAAATGCATGAATAGATGAATTCAAGCAAATGTTATCTTTTAGAATGCATCAGATATCATCATCTTTTATATAGGAAACTATTGTTGTGCTCATTACCCAAGATTATGGTCATTTAATATTCTTAAAGGTCTTTAAAAATTCTATCTTAGAATGCCAGTGTGTAGTCACTATGATCCCGTACAAGTTAAACTTGTATACCAAACTAATTGTGCTGGCATTCTCTGGTTAAAAAAGAATTGAATATCTAATAAAATTGTAAGAATAAGGTGTGCCAAAAATTATTGTTTATTCTTTAAAAGTACAATAGTCATTATGTAATTACACAAATAATATGATTAACATTAGCAAATGATTAACATTATGCACTTCAAGCTAACTATTTTGTAAAACTAGATACGACAGAAAGGGTATGTTTCATTACTTGCAGTTTAGAAGGCATCACTAGGATACATGAATTTATTAGATAAAAACCAGATCCTAATGCAAAAATATCAGTTGATTTTGACCATAACAACCAGCCGGATGAGAGAAACAAGTAAGAGAATTTCAGTTAGTTACAAATATCAAACTATATTAAATCCTATTATAATAATTTTTTAAATGGATTTTTAATTTCAATATACCATTTAATACATGGGTATAAATCTTGCAGAAATCTAGGAAGAAGTAGCAACAAAGATAGTGCCAGTAGGGGGTGCTTTCTGTTATACACTTTCAACACCAGTCTCATAAAGTCTTTCCATAGTATTTCACATTATTAATTAATTGACTGTCATTGACCACAGAAATGTCTTATGGGTCAAAACAGGAAGTGGCTTTCATATCAGTCTTATGATGATTGTTGGAAATAGAAACTAGCTGAGTTTATATAGTATTCCAATAGTGGTGACCATTTTTTTCACTACATTCCTCTAAAGAGAATATTAGTGCACACCCTGAGATATACAAGACATTTGTATGCCTTTTCTCCATGCACATGCACATACACTGCATATATTGTTTTACAAAAAGTTCGATTTATGTTTGTGTGTGTGTAAGGACATGGAACCATCTGTGAATGTAATTGATGTTAACTTATGTAAAATAAAAAATAATAAATGCTCAATAACAGCAATAATCGTGTGGTGGATGGAATTTTTAACCCCCATTAACATGCATCTTGTTCAAAACAATGATTTTGCAGAGTTTAAGACTGACCTAGGAATGGTTAAATAATGCACATACAGACAGATAGACACAGTTTTTATGTTATATATATTACACTACTGGCATTCTCTTTTCATGTTATATTTAGAATTACTAATCCAACAATTCTGATGTAAAACAGAGAATGCCATTACTTCTTTTACGCATTTTTTATGGTGTCAGGTAGCTCTTTACAACATTTTTGGAAGGTATTTATAAATACCCATTACTCTTCTTTTTCCGTTTATGGCAGTTTGTTGGCAATGTCTTTTATATTTAATTTTTGGTATTGTAATCAAAATGCTTATTATTTTTTCTTCAACATATTTTATTTTTTAATAAAATATTAATTTTTTTTCAAAGAGAAATATGTTATTGAATATTTTTTATTCTGTAATTTATTTTGTAAATTTTAGGCAAAAATATTAGTTCCTAACAGTACTGAAGGAATGATTATTGGTAAAGGTAGAAGCTATATCAAACAAATAAAAGAAGAGAATGGTGCTTATGTTCATATATCCCAAAAATCTCGTGACCATACCTTAGCTGAGAGGTACATAACAGGGATAGGAGAAATGGAAAACAACAAGATAGCTTGCAAGTTAATATTCGCCAAAATTGCAAAAGATCCTCAAAGTGGCAGTTGTCTTAATGTAAGTTATGAAGAAGTTTCTAGTCCAGTAGCCAATTTTAATCATACAGGTTTACCATCTGCTTTTTCAAACGGAGGCCAAGGGAATGGACTTAATAACAATAACACAAGTTATATCTCATATGGAAGCCTAAGTAGTTTGAGTTCATTAATAAACAATAATTTTAGAAGTCCTCAGGGAACAGCAACCCCTGCAAGTATGATGCCATTTCAACAGGCTTAAGCACAGGGACACATGACATTTCTCACAGCAGTGCTTCACTGATAATTGAAAACATTAAATACATGTTACGAGGAAATGGATACTCTGAACAAGCTACAACTTAGATTACAGTACAGCTGCAGTGAACATTTGCAAATTATGGGGTACTAGGATTAGGTTTAGGTCAGTTTTTAAATAACATAAATGGTGCTACAATAATGAATGGTATAGGCATGGGATTGGGTTCCTCTACTCCCAGTACTTGTCCTGCCCCTCCTGGAGGTATATCCAACCAAAGTAGCATGCTTACATCTTGTACATGTGCGTCAGGAATAGACATCTCTTGTAGCTCAATAGCGACTTCAGGTCTAGCAAGTGGACATTCTAGTACATTTAGACCACTAAGTGGAAAGATGAGTACCAGTATGTTAAATATTGGCATGGTACCTGAATTTTCATTTCGTATGGTTAATAGATTCAGTGACAGATTTCAATATGATCCATTTCAACATAGTTCTCGTTCCTTGGGATCACCTTATGCTCCTAGTTTGCCAGTTAACAACAACTCATTTGGACTTGAAACATGTTTTAACTCTGGTCCTACTTCAGTGTATAAAATGTATCTCCAAGTGATCATTAGAGTAAAACACCAAAAATAGAAGTTGATGCTAGTGAGAATATTGTGAATGGCATTTTAGGTCCAGGATGAAAATTCTGGAAATCCAGCGACTGAGTTGTTATGTATATGTGTAAATATTTTGTAAACGACAACATGTCGTGTTGTGTTTGAATTTTCATTTCTATTATTCATTTTTCTATATTGATATTATTATTTCGAAGTTTAAACTAATATTTTGTTATTCATTTAGGGTAACATTTTAGAATTTTCTTGAATTAATTAGACCAATCATATGTTTGTAAATGAGTGCTGGTGACTTCGTGTCTAGACGTGTAGTCTCGTGCAAGAAGGGACACGCGCGGATTGCTCTGGAGTTGTATGGAAATTGCAAGATTGTTCGAGAAATAGGCCTACCGGTATAAAAGACGGTGACAAGTTTTTATTCGAAAAAAGAAGATAGATTCAGTCATTAGTTTTATTCGAAGAAAAAGAGTGAGATTCAGACATCAGTTTTATTTCAAAAGAAGAGAGTTAGTTATTTGAGAAAGATTAAGTGTTTGCTGTGAATATTCAACTTGAATTTGTGATTGAAGTTAGATCTACGGAAGCTGTGATTTTATTTCGTCAATCTCTACGATACATCTGAATTACTGCTTGTGCTGAGAGACGGCGAATTTATTGAACTGTGAACTGTTTCGGAATTTCTTCGTGGGACCAAATTCACACCCTAGACTGGAATTTGAGACTTTCATTTTAGATCATTACATTAGATACAGGCCAGTACCGTTTTGTATTGTGATTAATTTTGAAGTGTGAAACTAGTATTATTTTGTTTTGTAATTAATTTCGAATGTTGTAACTTAATATCTGTCACTGTTATTATATAATTTATGTTATATCTGTTATATTTGTTAATAGTTTAGTGTAATAAATTATACAAGCTGTTATCTGCGTTTTTCTGTTGCGTTTAGTCTACGAAGAACATAAAACATTTAAAAAATACGTAACATGAGTGGAGCAAAAAAGGCATATTTGCACCTGGAACACGTAATCATATTGTAACAATAACTGGCCCTTCAACTGCTGTCAGTACTGCCCATTATCTCATGGAACAACAAATCACTGGAAAAAAGTCAAAAGAGCTTGTCAAAACTATTTTGTAGCCATATTTTAATGATACTTTTGTGTTACAGTTTTATTAGTTTTTCATTTTACCATAAACCTTATCACAAAACTATACTATTTTGAACGCAACTTTTATTGCAGCCATGGAAGTGAATATGTTAGTAATATAAAACACACAAGTGTTAACACTGTTTAAAAACTGTTTTAGTTATGTTTTGTGGGTTTAACTAGCTGTAATATTAGTATTAGGCCTTTTTGACAGTGTGGTCAGTGCAAACTTGTGATTTTTGTATATTGCAGTCATTAACACAACTTATTTTTATAACATACAACAATTATTTGTGGTAACTTATAACTTTTCTTGTTAGTTTTAGTCTGCAATAAATATAAAATATTACGAGTGGTGCACACACACACTGCGCATATGTATGTATCTTTAAGACAGCTTATTCTCTAAACTGAAAAATGTCCATTATTACAGGCATTATTAGAGATAGGCATTGTTCTTGGTTCTGGTATGTCTCTCAAGGCAGCCCTAACAAAGTTAGTTATGTTCTGAGCAAGTCTCAGCAGTCACTTGAAATGAAGCAAAATGATGTCTATTAAATTAGTCAGTTATATCAGAGTAAGGAATTACTTTTCATTGTAATATAAATAACAATTTGATGTGCGTTAAAAATGACTTGTGTTTTATCTCTTTTAAAATGAACATGTGGTATATAAAGGAAAACCAAAGAAAATAATATGTTTAAAACATAAAAAAACACTGTTGTAAATTGAAAGTGAGCTTGTGGAGTTTTAGTGTTTATTAGTATATTATTACAAACTATTTTTATGGTTAGAAGTTTTTCACAAGTACTTGCATGTAACCACTGACAATGTTAAGTAATCACTAGTAATTTTGGATGCATGAGAAATACAGAAAGCTTAAATAATTGTTTGGAAAACTGTTGTTTTCAACAAAATTTATTGTGTCCTTTAGACTTTTGTTTGGCTGAAATACTAGCTGCTATTTTTTCTCATTGCACTTTACTTTCTTTTGTGTGTGTCTATATTTTATAAAGTTATGTAAGATATTATTCATTGCTTGATTTTGTTTACAAAGGGAAAAGAGCATTATAACTTTTATCACCAAGTTATTTGTTCAATATGTTCAGAGTAATATAGGTCAGGTTATTTTCTCTGTCTTTCTCTCTTTCATATAATGTCATACAAATATAGATGATCATTAAACAGACAAAAAGCATCCAGGGAAACATTCATATACAATGTTCTTTACTAATGCTGTTTCTCAGAATGCTTATTTGGTTTATTCTGTTAGATATACTTTTTAAAACTATATTGAAATAGTTATTATTCTTCCCACTGTTAGCATGAAAATGTATAAAATAATTTTTAACTGGAATGTAAATAATTATTGTTAATAATTACTCTCCACAAGTGAGGAAGATGAGAAATGGAACATAATCTTGTAAATATAGGACTGATAAATAATATATATATAGGGTCTTTTCACAACACATAGCTGTGAAATGATTGTAGTGGGATTTGAATTTTCAAAACGAGATACATATCACTAACATCATTTTTACTTTAGACCAATGCTTCTCAACCTTTTCCAATGTCGTTCACCTACAAGTTTTCACAACAGCTTCACTCACTTCAGTTAAAAAAAAAGACTAAAAAGTACTAAATTAAAATACAAAACTTTTATTATGACTCAAACACAGATCAAATTACAACTAGAATAACTAAGGACGTTTCTGCTCTTGAATTTATTGTATAACTGATAATACTCCTTCACCATATCATTCTCGTTCACCCTGATTCGGATCTCATTAACCCCTGCATGAACCATTTGCCCATTTGAGAAGCATTGCTATGGAGAACTATAAACTTGATTATTTGAATTCAAAATTTATGAGAAATATTAATTCTTTTGCACATTTTATTTTGTATTTGTGGAGTACTTAAACTCTTCCCCAGCTTTATCTTTAGTAATGCCTGTGTTTTCAGTAATTAAAAAAATAAATATGCCTTTTTATATCTTTTAATCTATTTGTTTCTTTTTAAAGTAATGGAGACTAACCTGAGAAGTGAACTAACTGTAATTAAGAATATAAAGCTGGAAGATAAAAATTTTATCACAGGAATTATTAATGCCATGCATGTTTTTTTCTCCAGAGGTAACTTTTATTTGCTAAAGTATTTATTTTTTGCTTTGAATCTTAGTTTGCTTTTAAAGAAACATTAAGGGAAGTGAAAATAAGTTAGTTATTTATACAAAAAATATGTGTGGAACTCTACACAAGTTTCTTGGACTTTTTATTTTCAATTCACATCTTTGGCTTGACCAACTCGCATGAAACTTAAAACAACTGTAACTCTGTAGTATCTAGCTTTAGCTTTGAAAAAATATATAATTTGATTTAGTATTTGTAACATTTGTTTCAGATTCTAGAAAGTACAAACTTTGTTTTTAGATAGGTCTTTGTTTTTGAATCTAACTTTTATTACTGATTAGGAAGTTCCACTTTGTATATCCAGTCAGTTTCAACACTATTGGCATTATCATTCATATACTTATCAAGCTCTTCCTTAAATGTATTTGCATTTATTCCTTCTTAACATCTGAAGGCAACCACCCTGTTAGAAAAATAACACTGAAATTATACTTGTGCCCATTAGTTTTACCATTCTCACTGTTGAATATAAAAAAATATTATGCTTCAACTATTAATTCCCTTTACTATCTTAGACACATTAATAAGATTCCTTCTAACTCTTTATTTCTTCAAGAGAAATGTTTCAGAGATTTTGGTTTCTCCTCATATGACAACCTCTATGCTAGGCACCATTCTAGTAACCATTTTCTGAAACCCTTCCAACATTTTGACACCTTTCTTAAGGTGGAAAGCTGAATACTGAACACCAAACATGTCCTAACCAGTAACCTATACAATAAAATTACACCCTATTTAGACTAGTATTCAATATTTCTACAGATACAACTTAGAACCCTATTTGCCCTACCACTAGCACATTGCCTGGATGGCTTTAGAGACTGATAAATTATGACACAAAAATTACTTTTTTCTTCATCAGTTGTTAAAGTCATTTCTATCCAAATTATACTTTATAATTCAAATTATGATAACCCACATGCATTATTTTGCATTTATTATAATTAAATTCATCTGCCATTTATTTGCCCAGCTCACTAAATGGTTTAAATCCTTTTGTAAAGCAGCAGTGTCTTTTTATCGAAACTTGCAGCAGATTAAAGATGCAACCAACCTTCTTGAATTCTTTATTTGAAAGAACGTGGTAACCTTTTCACATATTATAATGGCTTAGAAAATCACTAGGGAACGTTCTAAGCTATTGATTGATTATGCACATAGTCATATATTGCAGTAAGTATATACAAAGGGCTGTTTCCAAAAATAGAAAGAGGTGAACTGTGTTTCATTCAGTACACAAGTTATATCCCAGCAAAATAAAGATACAAGGTTCTTATTTTATATTCTAGCTTGTTAATATTACCAATTTGAGTTTCTAATTTGTATGAAACTATAGTCTTAGTATTTTGACATCACAAACATTTAATTTTAAGCAGTACTGCAGTCAGCATACTATGTGACTCTGTAAAATCTATATTTAGTGTGTTCTTTTAATATTTACTTTTAAATTAAGAAATTAACTTACATATAATATTAAATTTTGAATTAGAATCAACAATTTGATACCAAATTTACTCACATAAATTCATAAAATAGTAGTTGAATAAAATTTTGAATTCAAGTCAACAAATGGGATGAATTTGACTTTGACCCATGACTCATTGCAAAAGGGTTAATTTAGTTTGACTGATCTCCATTTGTAATATCCCTCTGTTTTTTTCTATCCAGCTAGTTAACTTATCTCCCACACCTATAGAGAAATATTTGTACAAGTCTTTCATGTGGCATCTTGATAAATGCATTCCAAAATTCCAGATACACCTTAACCTCATCTAGTTAAGCAGGAACTTTTTAAAAAAAATGTCAAAAGATTTGTAAATAAAGATTTTACCGTTAGTGAAATTATGTTGACTACCAAAAAAAATTCTAAACTTTGCTAAATGACTTTGGAAATTTGTAACTAAAATATTATTTCTTATTTCTATATGCAACAAAACATTAAACCTATAAGAGCAATGATCAGTTGCATTGAGATGATCACTAGTTTCCATCCTGTCAATCATTTCTGTATTTAAAGTAAACAAAACATCTAAAATGGCATTGTTTGTAGTTGGCTTATTGACTAATGAGTGGAAAAATCCACCCTGAATAGTTTCTAAAAACTTTTCCCTTATGGTTTGAATCTAGCATTTCCCAGTCTATATGCCTAAAATTATAATCACTCATAACTGACTTCTTTAACAGCTTGAATTTTAATTCACATTGTAAAGTTAAACAATACCATTTCGTGGTTTCTAATAAATTCCACTAAAAGACTTTTCCTTTTGCATCCACTAATAGACCCAAATAGATGTAATTCACATTTTACATATAAAGCCACTCCTGCCCATTTTTAATTCTCTATTCCTTTTAAATAGCCTGTAAACCTGTATTTTAAAGAAATTTGTCATCAAAGTTATCTCTATTTAACCATGTTTAAATTATTCTCATTACATCCAAATCCTCTAAAGTTATGTATTTTATTTCTTGCATTCAGGGGCATAGATCCTGGGTGAAATGGTTGGGATACATTTCCCCTTTATTTTAGGTGGGGGGTATGGTGCATACAATCATACTTCCTACAGTTTGGTCTGTTGAATTGTTTAATTGCATCACAGGCCTACAAATTGTGTGTTTGTTCTTGTGATTCTCATGATCTTACCAATCAAATTACATAATAGGCCTAGATGTAGGCTTTTTCAGTAGCCAGAATGTACATCTTTAATATAAGCTTGCTTCTAAGCATTTCAATCTAAGTGATAGTTCATAAGTATCAGTCAGTAGGCCTAAGTGTAAATGCAAGTATCGTGGCAACAAGACTACTCCGTGACTGCATGTTTATAGCTTTCAGGTTAATGTAATCAGAGATTACCAATTTGCAAATTGAACAGTCCACATATGTGGTTACAAAAATCACCCCCCCCATCGGATGTAAAAGATTCATGTCGCTGCTTGCATTACAGTTATAACAATTAAGCCTATCCTTATAACTACTTCTGTACTTACTTTCTATGTTAAACTTTTCTCTGCTTCTTATTCTTTTTATATTTAGTTTTTCCTGGCCCTTACCACTGTCTAGTCCTTGTTTAAAACTTCCTTTACAGCTGAATTAATAGCCTTAGCAAACAACACAGCTGCTATAGTATTTTAATGTAAACAATCCATTTCAAAAAGCTCCTTTCTTTCACTGAATCAATCCCACAAGCCCAACCAACCTATCTAATATTTCTTACATACTAACCTAAGCCTAGCATTTAACTCTAGTGACTTGCTTATTACTTTTTCTTTACAGCTAATTCTGGGCAGTAGTCGTCATAAAATTTTATTATTGCCTTTTTCTTTAAATGTCTTTATCAACCTTTTGTGACTACCTCTGACCTACCTTTCCCTAGGTTATTAGCCCCTACATGCACCACAAAAACTGTGTCTCTTCTAGCTCCCTTTCTAGATGTATCCTGCTCTGTTAGTTGTATTTTCCCTTTTCTCCCCCTGGGTAGCATAATCTCATTCTTTTCTCCTTATTTACCCCACAGACTATTCTATCCACATGCCTTGTCAAGGAAGCACCTATAACTATAACCTTTTTATAATCCACATCTTTCTCCAACCATTTAGTTTTCTGCACTCCAGTAGTTCTTCATTTGCAGAAGCCAAGGGCTGAAATTTGTTGATTATCATTATAGATTTGTTATAACTAAATTTGCTACTTTTTGTTCTGATAGTACTCCAACTTCTGTAACATATGTTGTTAAATGTGTATTGAACATGTCCCACCTGCTCTCTAAATTTGTAGAAGATTTTTGAGAGTAAGCATGGACAATGTGTTTTATGAAACACAAGCATATTTTTGAATATTTTTTCTAGACCATCACCTAAAGTTTATAAATGGATGTGCCACGAGAACATTGTTGGTCAGCTACAGTCAGTATACTTTAAGTCTTGGAAGCTATAATTGTGGTTAATGCTTATAATTGAAAAATTACAAATATTTGAACAGGAACATTTATAGATTTTGACATTACAAACCATTTAACTTCTGTGAATTAATTTCAGACATTAGTATCCCTACAAGGACATTAAATATCTTTATCAGTAGAAAGTCAACTTATAAGCAGCATGAGGTCAGCCAAGCTAGGTGGCTTAAGTGAGATATAACCATATAAACTCTGAATTAATATCCTCATCGTGGACCCAGACCATCAATAAAATCTTCAGTTCTGGACCAAAAAGAAAACTCAATATAGTTTGCAAAACTCTCGTTTTTAAACTGATATTTGCAATAACTATTATTATAAATTGTATTGTACTTTGTATATTGAAATATATTTGTTTTATGAAAGAAAATTGTGTGTATCAATCTTGTTGACAAATGCCATAACTTTGATACATATAAATTACCTATATTAAAATTTCTGGTTAATTGAAATCATGTAATGTACATGGTATAATAAATCGGAGTCTCATCTAAGATAAATTATAGTATGTAACTTTCTGAAAGACATTGTTAACTGATGTATTCTTTGCATGTAAAAACTTAAGCTTCTCCTGAAATCTTGCTGCGGTTTCTCACAGTCTTCATTTCTCTTTACGTTACCTCAAGCTTCTCCTCTGAGCTACAAACTGCATATAAAAATTGTACATATTCATCATTAGTACAAAGTACAAGCCAGTCCCAAGTTCCCAAATAAAACCCAGTCAAATGAATCCATTACACCTAAAAAGCTGTGAATATTTTACTGGTTTTAACCATTGTATTTATACTTATTGCCTCAAAATACATATTTAATACCAAATACTAGTAGCCTCTTGTTAACAATGCTAGTGTTAAGCTAACATTAAAGGAACCAGTAATGATTTTTTTTTTTTTATCCTTACTGTGGTTTCACATTTGGGATTTGTATTTTGTTAGAGCATTGCTAAAAATAAAACAGCAGTCTATATGATTTCTTGTAGTAGATGTGCGTATTCTACAAATTTTATAAAATGTTGAGTAATAATTAGTTGAAACAGATTGTACAAACATTTAATCAACATTATTTTCTTTATTTGGTCACAAACTAATTTCTTTTTTGTTTTTCACAACTATGATGTTTTTGATTAGATATAAATTACTAAAGGAGAGTTTGTGACACCACCATTAGCTTGATGCTGTTTAAGACCATTTATTACTCCACTTGGAGATTTTTTCTTGAACTCTGTAAAGAAGCTGGTGTAGTTAAGGGCTAGACATGAAAAAACACCTACATAGTACATATTTTCAGAAAGTTTCTCTGAGCAGCCATTTCTATAAAGTGAACTTTAAAGGAATTAATATTGTGACATATTTTCAAAACATTTCACAAAGAAATATAAAAAAAAATTTTGAGTTAAATTAATGAAATAGAATTATTAATTTTGCTTAAATTTTAAAACTTGACATGCAAGGTGTGCACTCAACACTTAATAGGTGCTCTCTGGTTGTGTTGGGACTAGCATTCATTCTTTTCTTGCTGGAAAATCGAATCACTTCATAGTGCTTTGTCCCCTTTGTACTCTGTTTTATCACAGCAAAAGGTGAATGGAAAAATTGAAAATAATGAGACAGTCTGTAATTTGTTATTTCAACACTTGTAACTTAAATTATTCATAATATTTAAAACATCATATTGCATAAGAAATTATGTTTGCATCTAACATAATCTTAACTTTAGTGAACATGATGAATTTATCAGTCATGTATAATTCCTCTTTTCAGTAGAGGATGTGTGCATGTGTTTATCCATCAACCAACATAAACTTTTCAAAACTTGTATATCCTTCACAATTTGTCACTGTGTATTATAGTGAATTTCAACCTCATGTTTGTATAAATGTAAAAAAATAACTTGTACAAAGATGCTGCCTGTTGGCATAATGACATAAAATGTCAATGAACAGTAAGTAGTACAGGATATAGGTAACAATTTTTAAGCTGTAGCAGTTCAAAATGCAAAAGACTTGTAAATAAAACTACATTACTATTTCCTATATGATACAAATATTTAAATGTAAACTTTTAATTGATTATTTCAAAGAACAAATTTCACAAGCTACTGAAACAGTAGATTTCACTATCAGATATAAACAAACTTTACATTTGATATATAACATAAATATATCTGAATATGATTGAATCTAGATAAGCATTACCAAAATGTTTATAAAATAATTTAGGTAATGAAGAAATTTCTTCATAATTGTAGTATGCAAGTAATTGTGTATTCATTTTGTTATAACATTATAACTCACTAGTGTCCATAAATCCAAATCCAAAGGTAGCTTATCTTTCAACCTGCGATTAAAACTTCACAACTCCATTACACATTGCTGCATGGGTAGGTAATGTGAAAATAGCAAAATACCTTCTTCAGCATGGAGCAAGTGTCCACATGTGAGACAGAGAATACAAGTGCTCAATCTAGAATACTAGTGAATTTGGTCATCATTCCATTATAAAACTCCTAAAGAAAGCTGAAAGTCATCTTTGTCTTCCTCCCCTCACTGTAGCAGACAATCTTATAAGATTTGTGAATTTAATCTATTTTGTATTACAGTTAGTATAAAGCTACAGTTAACAGGTTTGTGAGGTTTGATCTTCATATTCTACACCTCATTGCTGTAGAAACAGAAAAAAAAAATATTTGTTGCACTGAAGTTAAACAAATGATGTAGAAAAATTACCATTAACAGTAAAAAATTATATTCAAGACACATTAAATGTTAACCCTTTATTCAACATGCCCCTGCATTGTGAGGATCTAATGTAGGTTTTGTCAAATTTTGTCCCAAAAATAAAACTAGCAGATGAAATTATTTGAAACTTGACAAGAACACTCCTAAAGGTATGTAGTTTAAAACAAATAAAAGTATTTTATTTTAAACTTGTTTCATTAATTTATCTTTTATTTCAAATTTATTTGATTGTACCAGTAATTTTGTTCACTCTGCTGATAGAATATCATGTCAAATGTATGAATAATGCTTGAAATATGCTCTTAAGGCATATATTGTCTCTGTAATGGTAAGCTCATATCGCTAAATAGTAAATTGTATTTTTATTATGAACTAAATGTAAAACATACTTTTAAGTTATTTTATTTAGATCTGTTAATTTAAATAAAAAGAATATAAAAGCTCTAATTACTTTCAGTTCAAAATGCTAAGCTTACTTCACTTTTAAAGTGATTTAAAATTATTTCTATACTCGCACATCAATAAATCTTATGTAGTTCTTTTCAAAAGCAAGATTTTCAAACATACCTAACATAATTTTAGACTGTAGTTAATGTGTCTGAAATTTATCATTCTTTGCTTATCTTATGATGTTTCAATGTAAAATACAGTGCATTAAACAAAGTAGTAATATAATTGGCACCTTTTAAGTACTTTTGGTTAAAATTCTAAAACTGAGGTTGAATATGTCCAGACACTTATAAAGCAAAAAAAACTAATAAAAAGAAAAAAATGTTTAAATATTCATCATAGATGATTGAACAAGAACTAAAGTGAAAGGGAGAATTTTCTTAAATGTTCAAAGAAAATTTTTAAGTCTTAAAGGTTATTTAAACCATATTTTGAATATTTTAGGCTAAATTTTTCTTTAAACTTCATTATGCAATTTAATATTACAGTATTATTTAAAAAAAACTATAATTTAAATACAATTTAAAATAAGTAATCTCTAACTTTTTCATTTTGCTGTTGTAATTTTCCGTTATGGCAAGACAAAATGGGCATGGCAAAGGATTAAATGAAACACATAAAAATAAACACAGATTGTATATTTCTGTCAATAAAAAACTAACTAAAGCTTCAAAATTGACTTAGTTCATTGTGTGTATTTTATTATTTTCATTTATCTGAAACACAGGTTTTAAACTTAAAAGCTACTTTAAAGTGATGGAAAAATATGCTTATGTTAAAAGTATCAGAATTAAAATAATTGACAGTAACAATTTTATACGTTTGTCTTTATCACTGTTTCAAAAACATTTGGATTAGAAGAACTACAAAAAGGATATTTCCCTTATTTTTTCAATGTAAACTCAAATCACAAATATTCAAAACCTATACTGAATGCCAGTTTTTACTCTTCTGACACCAAGTTAGTATCCATAAGACAAAAGTTCCTGGATTGTCACTTCCAGCAAAGAGGGGAAGAGTACATCTTTAACTTTCAAAAACAGATGCACATATAAGGGGAAAAAAAACTGTTAATGTTGATTCTTATTAATTTTTGTTATTCTTTTGAATTGTGTTGAAATTATCATTTATTGTTCTTTGTTTTTATCTCTAGATATTGTTGATCAAATGTAAATATATTTCAATGGTGCTGTCTTCAATCCAGGAAAGAATTACACACAACCTATGACGTAGGCTTGTTCACATACACGACCATTTCTTTGTATGTAAGGTTATATTCAGATAGAGGTTGAAATTGCCATTATTGATAGCTCTCATACCTAATCATGGATACTTTACCGTGATTAAGTACAGCAAAGTAAATATTCAATGGTTAGATTATGTATAAAAATCTAATGAAGTAAATATCTCACATGCTCTTAACAGTGGTGAGAAATAAATCCTAAATTACAGAGTAGAATGTTTCCGCACAGAAAAAAATATTATATACAAGTTTTGTGGGTGTTACTACAAAGGCTATATTAAATGTTATGAAATTAACAAAAAGAATGTAATTCTAAATGGACCAAAGTGGTTTATTAGAAATGGTAAATTTGAAAAACAAACCACTGAAAGCTTTAGGATACGAGATCATGACAATATTGGAGAAAGTGAAGTCTAATTACATAGATATAATGAATTTCTTTATGGACTAGAGAACACTTTCATGACTTGTTATAGAAGGTACCTTTTATTCAGGGAGAGTCAACCTAATAAGAACTTTATAAAGTATTTAGTGCAACAGAAAAACAAGTTTAAGATCAAAGAATTGATATAGGACATGACTAATATTTGGGAAAAAATACACTCATTGCCTTTGAATGTACACCCTATTTAGGTTCTGGAGATTTTTACTTCAACTTGATGAAACATGGAAATTTACAATTTGAAATACGTTTTGGTAGTATTTAACCCACTACTATAAATATCCTAAGACATGCAGAATTTCATTCAGTTTTTGAAATTGATAAGTCTAGAAACATTGTATCTAATGTCTAAAAAATATATGAACCAATTACAAACTTATTTGATGAGCTTCCTGACCATGCAGAAAAACAGTTATAATCATCAACCTGGGTCCAAATTCTAAACTCAGTAGTTACTGGGTTTGTGTTTAGTTTAGATGAAATGAAAAAGGAGCATATTGTAACCTATTGTAATAACCTACACGTAATCTTAAAATAAGGAAATTTGTGAAGAACTGTTGAAGGTGGACTTACAGCCAAGATGTACTGCAAGGGCTGTAGTGTTAAAGTGTGGACAATATTATATATATTGTGCTTATTATCATGGTTAACGTGCAGAAACAAAAACCCTTACCTAAATTTGGATCTCACAGATATAATAATAATAATAATATATTTGTTTCTGATTTTATTGAGAAGAGTTTTTATGTAAATATACGACCTTAATAACTGATTCTTGAACATTAGTCTTAACAGCAACAATGTTAACAATATGAAATTTGGTACTGAGTATTTGTTTCAGGTCGTAATTATAAAACAGTGGTTAAAATCTACATAGCAGTTAAGTGTTTACAGTTGTTAAATGTAATAGGTAGAATGTGTGGGTTTTATTTGGGAACTTGAGAATGGCATATACTTTTAAGGGAGCTAGTGGAGAATATTTGCAATTTTTATGTAGAATTTATAGGTTGGAAAAAATTATAGGTTATTCTGATTAAGTTAAGGCAATAGATAGAGAAGCACAGGCTGAAAAATGGCAACAGAATTTCAGGAGGAACTTAAGCTTTTACATGCAAAAGATAAATCAGTTAACAGTGACTTTCAGGAAGGCAAAACAAACACTATTAGAGTACAAAGGAATGAAGTTAGTTACATTTAGCATATTCTGTTGAACCTGAAAATGAAAAACTACTGGATGGAAGAAAACCAAAAGGATCAAAGAAGAATGTGGATGGTGAGGATATAGTTATAGGAGATTCCTTGAGTAGATGTGTGTGTACAATAAATAGCTTGTTGAAAAATTAGAATGTTTAAACTAGGTCTAAACAATGGTGAGGAGCAATAAAACTAAATGAGAAATTAATAAGAGGCAGAAAAATGTTTAGGATATGTAATAAGCATGGAAAGAGTTACAAGTATAAGTTTATTTGTTATTATTATGATACCAGAAATAAAAGAAATGAAAAAGATGACTAGAAATCACTGGTAGGAATGGATGATGTTTTATATAACGAGAATAACTGAAACATGGTTAATTGTAGATGATTTTTATATAGAGGTTGTTTTGAACTAGAGGGTTTCTCACTATTTAATAGTTATGGAGTATTAATAAAGTAATAATTATGAGCAATTTTAATTTCAGGCATATATTTTTGGAAATGCTATAGTCAAACCATGAAGATAAATCTTTTTGAAAACTTTTTGGGATGACTTTCTTCACCAAATTGTCAAGGAACCTTTTAAAAACAATGCTATTTTAGATTTATTGTTAATTTCAAATATAGAGGTATTCAAGAGGGTAGGAACTGTTGAATGTTTGGATGGAAATAATAATTGCTTTATTAGGTTCAATATTTTGCTGCCAATGGAGATAAATAATGAAGATAGTTTAGTTACAAATTTCTAAAAAGATGTTTTGAAAGGATGCAACAAGAATCATCTTTTGTGAATTGGTTGGATGTGTTACATAGTGACACTGATCAGATGTGGAAAATTTTTAGCAAAGATAAATTTTTCAATATTCAAATGAAATATTCATATGAGAAGGAAAGGTGTAGCAGCAAGTAAAAAAGAACAAGTTAGCTCGCCGAGTTTAAGAGACAGAATGACAGAAAAGCATCATAAATGTAAGAAATTTAAATTGAATTCTATGACAAGAAATTAAGGTAACAGAAGATAAAAAAAAATTGTGAAACAGTAAATTATAACATCAAAAGGTATGTATTAGAAAACACCAAACCTTTTACATTCATCATCATAGATGGGGCTCCATCCACACAAATTCCAACACAAGAATCCAATTGAATCTTAAATATTTCCAAATACTCAGACAATGTTTGGGAAATATCTTGTTCTCTGGTATGTTTTTCAAGTACCTTTAAACGTAAGATCTGTGTGATTATTTTGTCATTGGAAATGAATTGTATATAAGCAAGCTACTGTGCTTTTCCACTAATGTTGCTCAATTTATCAACTTGAATGGCAAATTCGGAATTATTCATATTTTTGGAAACACGCTTTTCAGTATTAAATGACATATCAACTATTCTTGTGCAAATTGAATTTTAATAACTTCTTGCTCAGCATTTTCACCAAACAAAGTTTTCACAATCAAGCAGCCGGCAGGTAAATTCAGTTTTTCAACTGTTGTATGTGATTTTGTCTGTTGAGCAATCAATTCAGTCATTTGGTAAGATACGATCTGCATCTTATCTGAGACTGATGTTTATTTTCCAAAATATGATCATTGGAATTTCTGCTCTTCCAAAAGTCTTTCAAAATATTAAACATCTTCATTTGTCAGATTTCCGTGTTTTGACAACAAATATCTTTTCATCGTGCTTGGGACCATATTGGCATTAGAAAGCTTCTCACCACATTTCAAACACAGAGGCTGAAGTGCATTTTTATCTCCAATCCCAGACCCAGATAATATCAACAAACTTTTGTTTTTAAGGTTTACTTGGGCCTGCTACTGGTGTCAAATTTGATAAGCCTTCTTCAGGACTCTGTTCAACCTGCTGGTATGGTTTTCTAATTGACGATTCTGGATGACAAAGTGGATTCGAATCATCCTCACTTAATGCTCTTGCTCTTACTTTGGAAAAATATCTATTCATTATTTGCAAATAAAACATTCATACTTATTTTTGGCACAAAAATGTCTCTAAATCTTTGATTGCCTTCGAATCTTCATGCCACATCTGCTCATTTGGGAACCGCTTCAGTAAGATTACAATATTTCATATGTTACTGTCATGCTGTCGTTACGACTCTCAACAAATGCACCATCTTAGACATATTTTGTTCCAAGGTTTATCCCAACACTGGACAGTGTTATTGGGATGATGATACTAGATACTTTACAAATGTTTTTAGTTTTTAATGGCCATTGGCATTTTTAAGGCCATTTAAGTTTTAAATCCAAAAATTTAACTTTATTTTAACATGATTTCTTTTACGAGTTTTAACAATTTTACTGTACTTTTAATTTTATACCAGTTGTTTTATATAGATAGCCTAGTTGCTTTGTGAACCAGTTTCAACTCTAGGAGCTAGATAAAGTATCTTATTGCAGAGTGCTTCTGAGTGGTTTGTCAGTTTAAAATTAGGAACAGTGAGATGATTCTGACTTGCCTTTTAGCTCTCATGAGCATAGGATGCCCATCAATTGAAAATATCAGTATTAACCTACTAGCAGTTATCCAGTATGGTTTGAAAAATTATGAGCTCTGTTTCTACTAGACTATATTTGTGATTAAATGTGCAAAATTTCAAAATAAAACAGACCTACTAAATATCCACTGGAAATTCAAGTTAATCTCCCTCTAGACATTTAAGCTCATTATTAGTTATTTTCTATCACTAGTGTTCGAAAAAGACCATGTTAATAATACTGAGACCTCTTTGTGGATCAGACAATGATTGTTGTGTAAATAACCCTTTTAATAACTACCTAAGCCACTAACAAATTGTAGTCATTTCACCAGGTAAAATACACCTAAGTGGTCAGTATGACTTCCACATGTATGAGAAAAATATACAAAAGTACACATTTTCTGTAAAGCTACTTATTCCCAAAGCTTTAGTGTTAAACCTACGTCTAAAATGTTCACCATGAGAAATGATTATATAGATATATATGTATAGTCAGAAGTGTTTCTGAGAGGGTCCTAAGAAATAAGGCCAGTCATACCATGCTATGACTACATTTTTTTATAGTTACAATTTATGTATTTATGCAGTATGAAAATTCAGTATCCTATTTAAATCATTAAAAACCTAGTACTTATGAGTTGTGTCACAAAGAGTCAGTCTGGCTGTCAGTATTTCCTTTTGTTCTACTAAAGCACGTAGGAATCCTTAGCCACTTTATAAAACAATGTAATCTTTTTGATCTGCACAGATGTCACCATCTCTACTTTTTATTTGGTCTACAGACGTGTTCCCTGCTGAAAATGTCTTGGATAGTGCTCTTGGCAGATCTTCTGAAGGCCTGGTTCTTCTTGTCCAATGACTTTTTTGAGAATGCAGATTCTTTGTTCTGGGCAAAGACACTGAATAGAAGCAGCAATTAAAAGTAATGAATTTGTCATAGTACATTAAAACAAAAACGAATTATATGAGAGAAGATATATATTTATTTAAATAAACTGTTGTATTAATAAATCATTATCTTAGTGCTAATGGCTCATAATTTAGTTAAAATTGATGAATATCATGATTAATCAGCTTAGTTTACAGCAAAATATTTATTGTTCAATCAGTTTGACAGTATATCTATAAATTATTAAATTTGCTAAAGATATCAAGTTCATAGGTGTTGTTGGCTGTAAAGAGAATGCTGCTGCTTTACAAAAGGATTTAGATCATTTGGTGTGTTGACAAAATAAATGGCAGATGGGTTTTAATTTTGACAAATGAAAATGTTCCATGTGGGTTATAATAATTTGAATTAAAAGTATAATATGGATTGGAATGACCTTATCATTGTCGTGAAAGAAAAGGATCGTGGTTTAATAACTGATCAGTCTCTAAAGCCAGTAGTGGACTGTCACTAGTGATAGGACAAATAACATTTTAAATTGTATCTACAAAAGTACTGAATACAAGTTGTACAGAAGTTGTGATTTCACTGAACTTGTCATGAGTCAGGTTAGATTTAGAAATTGTGTTCAGTTTTGGCCTCCTTACCTAAAGAAATATATTGAATTGTTGAAAATAATTCACAGTATTGTTACTAGAATAGTGCTTAAGATAGAGAGGTTGTCATACAAGGAGAGACTGAAACCTCTCAAATTGTTTTTTTTTTGATAAAAGAAGAGTTAGGGGAGATCTGATTGAGG
The DNA here is from genome assembly GCA_011833715.1 of Carcinoscorpius rotundicauda. Classification (NCBI taxonomy): domain Eukaryota; kingdom Metazoa; phylum Arthropoda; class Merostomata; order Xiphosura; family Limulidae; genus Carcinoscorpius; species Carcinoscorpius rotundicauda. Next base: position 35,544,805 of record CM022398.1, read on the forward strand.
TGTTTAATTCTTAAAGAGAATTGATACTGTTAATGCATTATCATTTTTCATATTTAACAGTGAGAATAGTAGGACTTGGAGACTCAAATATAGCTTTTGGCAGAGTAAAAGTCATCTTAAGCTTATACATTTTTAATTTCCTAAGAAGGTGGTTGGCCTTTGATATGGGTTGTCTTTAGATGTTGTAGAAGCAACAAATGTGAGTTTAAGAAAAATGCTTCATAAGTTTATAAATGATATTGGCTGGTTATAATTTTTTAAAAATTGTTTTAGTGTAGTGTAGAGGAAAGAACAGCTGAGATGGACAAATATGTTACATACTGTATCAAAATATTATGTTAATAGATGTGTCATGTTGTGTATGGCACCTCTTCTCCACCAGAGTCTGACACTCATCTAATGGCTTGTGCAAGAGCTAGGACAACTAGTTACCCCTATTATATTTTCAATAGCTATGACACAAAGTTACAAGTTGCATAGAAATGCGATAAAAGATATAATTAAATATAGGTTGTTCAAAAATATATTTGAACAACAGTAAACTCGAGTTTATAATTGTTACTGTAAGTACAAAGTTTGTGTACGTGATGTTCTACATAACCTATTTTTTCAAGGATAATGACGTTAAAGTTACGTGGTTGTGTTGCAAAATATTAATCAATCCACATCCTATGTCTGTGGATATAACACACATGCATTTGCTGTGAATGAAACTTAAATATTCAGATCTCTAAAAGAATAACAGACCTACAACAATTCTAATACCATGAGAAATCTTTCCTCCACTTTCTTCTGTATAGATTGATTCATCTATACAGGGTGTCCCAAAAACATGTATACACATTTTGATTGATTATAAATACAATGTTTATTGAGATATATCTAAATTTTATAATCCAAGTGCAGAATCTTTCGAGTTATGTGACTAAGATCTGCTTTCACGTTATTACAGATGGTTGCAATGTCATCAGATCTCTTTAATTTAATTTTAATTTTTGGGAGCAGAAAAAATCGCACAGAAAAAGATCAGGAAAGTACAGAGTGTGTGGTATCACTGGAACGTTTTTTTCTGCTGAAAATGTTTGAACAGACACCAGGGGTGATTTTTGCAACCATTTATGTGAACTGTTCAATTTGCAAATTGGTAATATCTGATTACGTGAACCTGAAAGCTGTAAACATGCAGTCACAGAGTAATCTTGTTACCATGATATTTCAAGGTTTCCATGTAGGTTTGTAAAAGTGAGGTGTTGTGAACAGTTTTCAAAATTTTAATAGAATAAAGACAAATGTGTCACAAATTAATTGTCCCATGAATTTATTCCCGCACACTGCACAGTATAAAAGATGGCCATTATACTTGACAATGTTACTAATAGCTTTCATTGCATGAATTACGTTTTCAAATAATAATACAATTAGTAATTACCCTTGATAAGTTTATATCTAATGAAAAACTGTTTATGTTGTTTGATAAAATTAATTAAAATGTCTTTGCGAACTCTTAAAAATTACACATCAGTACAATGTAGCACACAATTATTCATACTTCTCATTGAAGTAAGATTCATTTAGTCCTCTTGTCAACATGTTCCCAAATGTAGACCTCCTTTGCGATGATCTGTTTACGAATTCTTTCATAAGTTCTTCTATATTTATCGTGTTGACCTCATTTGTGAGTGTGACAAACTGCCACATGGTTGAGGCGACACTGAGACATAGTTAACCTTAACTACGTCTTCAACTGTTTTAATGCAGAAAAGCTGCGTTTACATTTGCAGCTGGATACTGAACATAAAGCAAATTTTCATGAGAAGAAACACTTCACTAAATATCTGCTGGCTTGTTTCATGCATTTTATAGTAAGCATCCTTCACACCCTTCAGAAATACTGCTTTTTTGTTCCTTTGAACATGGGCAACTGAAACTTGAGCCGTTGTGCAGGGATTTCTGGATAGAAGTTTATAACTGAGCTGTCAATCTTTCCAGATTTGATCATGTTATCAAGTGCCAGATATTGCCTCAAGTCATTGTTGTCTGCATTGAATCTAGTGGTCAGATGTTCTATGACAGTGTCTACAAATTCAAAATACCAGCTTCTGTAGTAATCTCTAGCTGTTGCAAAATGGTGTGCTGAGCCACCACCTGTGATCCTTCTGAGGAGTCTGCGATTGTGTGGTAGTTCAATAGGCACCAGATCTAGGGAAGTTACCTTTTTCTCAGCTTCATCAAATATCTTGTTGTAATTTTCCTCTGTTTGCAATACCTGCAGGTGCTTTAATCATGCCAGATACTGTCGCTGAGTTTGCTTGGAATGCACGGTGTAGTTCCTCTAATGTGGCTAATGAATGCTAAGCCATCAACAATTCTAAAACTGTCTTTCCTTTGTCAAATCTGTCCAGCAGCTCTCATGCATTCTGATGATACAATATTTTCAATAATTGTCTTGTATTTACCTGACCTCTGAAGCAAGACACCAAGTTCATGTACCCACTGAATAGAATCTTGAACACATTCACAAGTATCAACTGCATGTTGCATTATTAAATTAGCCTTGTGTGCTCTGCAGTGGAAAAGCAAAGCTGATGGTTGCTTCTCTTTTATTTTTGCCTGGCATCCACTGTACGCACCTCTCATGTTAGCGACTCCATCATAAGTTTGTGCTCATAATCCTGACAGTGATAAATTGAGTCTAGTTAGTGCATCAAGTATAGTTGGGGATATTGTTTCACCAGTTGTATTGGAAACACTGTACAAACCAAGAAATGTCTCATGGACATCAAGGTTCTCATCTACATATTGTACACATATTGCTTCCTGTTCAGCACCTGTAACATCATGAGTGTCATCAACCATTATTGCAAATAATTTACTTTGCTGCACTTCGTGTGCAATGTTCTTCAGTATTTGATGGCTGAACAGCTTTATTATTTCATTCTGAGCCTGGGGTGATGTGAATGTGGTTTTTCTTGACAAGTAAGTAGTCAACTCAGGATCTTCCTCTTCCATTAGCTTTATTAACTGCAGGGAGTTCCCCTCCGTATCAGTATGTCCACGTAATGCTAAACCTTGACGCAGTAAGAAACGTAAACTTCTGAATATTTTGGCTAGACTTCTTTTGCATTCTTCCTTCTGCTTCTTTTTTCCATCATGTAGCTGGACAGTCATTGGAGTTACATCAAGTGAACCTTCTGGAGATATAGCAAATCTATGCTGAGAGGAGGATTGGTGTTCGTTGAATTAATGTTTTGCCTTTTTTCGGTTGCAAAAATCAGTGGATATGAAGGTATACTCCACTGGCCTATCCAATTTCCCTGTAAAAAGGCCTCTATTTTCTGCCTTGGTACAATGAAAGCATATGACTTTTTGAGTTTGATTGAGTCTTGGGAACTCATCAAATCACTTGTCCTGGAAGTTGATATTTTGAGATTCTGTGTGCTAGTTACAACAGAAGTAATTATCAAAAAATACTTTAAATGATATAGAAAAAAGTAAAAACACATCAGTACAACACATATACTAGATGCTTTCAAAATTATAAGCAATCTTTCACACTGTACATAAAACATTTAGTAAAACACCTTTAAGTCTTACAAAATAAGTTCTAGGAAGATATTTTCAATTTTATATTACGTTTGATTGAATACTTTTAGTCTCAATACTATGAAAGAACTGAACACTCCTTTCAGTTTTATAAGGTCATTATTCGAGAACTTGTAAAGCATCCTTTTAATTTTACAGTGATAATTTGAAGAAAATCTTAAAAATGGTCTCATCTGGAAATGGATATTATTTCTTCTCAAAGAAGAAAATTTCCATGGTTCTAGTCAACATTTTGTTAGTCTACATTGTCATTTTTATGATTTCCTCAGCTTCAGCAACAGCTTTCTTGGTCCTGCTGTGCCCCTCTTTCTAGGTGGTCCTGCTATCTATCTGGTCCTCTTTCTATGCTCCTGCTATCTAGGTTTGCTAACTTTGGACTCAACCTTTCTTTTGGTTTTCATCTCTCAAGCACATGGTCCAATATTCTGCCCATTTAACAGCCTGAGTCTGGCAATGATAAATTTAAATAATGGTTTGTTGTAGTCTGGAACAGATTTGGGAGTGATGGTAGAAAACTTAGAAAAGAAGAAGTGGTTTATCATGGTCAATGTTTCCTCTCATGGTAGTGCCAGGGCTAATGCTGATACATTAATACTAATTGCTTTGATAACACACTTCTGTTTAAGGGGTTTTTAGATGGTTTGGTGTGTTTCATCCTTGATAATATATATATATTTTAATGTCTGAGAATGGATAAGGAGTAGACAAATTAACACCATGTTAATTCCATGCAGTAAACATGTAAGTAACACCCAGTTTCTTGTATTCCTTCATTTTGGATCAACAAACTTTGCAACACACTTGACAACTTGAAAACAGTACTGTGCCAAAAAGTAGTGTTACTAAGCATACCTTTCTACTGTTTAACCAACATAGTGATAGCTTTGTCAAAATAAATCAATAGATAAGTATTTACAATAATAATCTGTAAATATTGATTACATTTTTTCAATCTCTAGGAAAGGACCACTTATATTCAAGGCTATTCTCTGTAAAAAAAATCTAGAACTCTTTAGCAGAGGTTTTTCTTACAAGTTTCATTTCTTCTCTGGATAGCTTTTAAAGCAAACAAAGTTAAGTGTTTGCACCAAACAATGCAAATGAGACCTGGAAAAACACTTTTATACTTAGTAGAAATTTGAAAAGTAACCTGATGGCCTGCATTCATTGCATCATACAGAGTTTGAACTATCTTCTGCCTAAGAGATGTAGGGAAAAATCAGCTGTACCACAGAAACCCTCCTGCATTTGTAATGCTCATAGAAATGCAAAGTATTGTATACATCTATACTGCATTCCAATATGTTTGACAAATGCTTAATTTTACTCCACATGTGGATTATCCAGTTGCTGCTAATGATGTCTCATCCTTCAGATAATTTATCCAGAGTATGGTGGACAGCCACTATTTTCAATGCTTTAACTGCCATGTAACATCCAGATCTACACATTCAGCACACTTGCTCTCTCCACCTGACAAGACAAGATGCTTGCATTATCATGTTGTCACAACATTGTGATTATGAAATCTAAAGCATTGAGCTTTATAAGTTACTTCAGTAAATAATAGTGAATTTCCTACAAGTAATTGTAGCAATTCTTAATAATTACTATATTTATAAAAAGTTGTTTGTCATGCATTATTTACACTTGGAGGTGATTAGTAAATGATAGCAAAAGGTGTTAAGTGTTCAACTTTGTCCCTGTTGACAAAAATAATGTTCCATTTTCATTATACAGAGATTCAAATAAAGCATGTGTTAATAACCTTTCAGTTTTAGGTCACTGCAGAAAACAGTACAATTATATAAGAGAAGTTGACTATGTATCATCAATAATACAACACAAAGCCTACAGTTTTCCCATTTTGTTATGGATTGGGACCAATCTCTGAATGGTAGAAACTCAGAATAAACTTTGTACCTAACCACAGTGTGATCAAGAAAATTCACCTGAGTTCACACAAGTATGCACTCTCCTCATTTAAATTTCAAGGCCATTTTCGTTATCTAACAAAAACCTATTCCATATATAAGACTGAAAAAAAAATGCATCTAAACACTAAAAATGTTATCCTCATTAAGGGGACACATTTCCCACTGCAGTCCTTTCACAATAAAGATCCCTATGTTGCTTGCAAGTGTCAGACTAAACAGTGTGACACAAAATTCATAAGTCATTATGAGTGCTGAAAGTAGAATTTAATCTCATTTTCAGTGCATCTTTTGTGGCACATATAAGCCTCAACTAACCATCAGTGAGATAGAATGATCAGCATATCTTCAAAATCTGTAGTTTTCGTGGTAGGATATTACTTTTCCTAAAGAGGCAAAATGCCCTTTAAGCCCTTGTTTTTAAGGTATTAACTTTGCCTTAAAGATATATCTATATTCTACTGGGTTAAAATGTTTTTTTGCTGCCTCATTGATTCAAAATATTAAAGACAAATATCCTCAAGTAGCACTCAAACAAATCACTGATATACCATAGAACATAAGGGTTTTAACATACTTCTGAAAATATTTATCAAACTATCATAGAACGACAAATGAAGAATGATCCTTCACAATATGACATTGGTTCAAAAATAAGGTAATTACCATTGTTTGTTTTGTTTTTGTATTAAGCACAAAGCTACACAATGTGCTATCTGTGCTCTGCCCACCACGGGTATCAAAACCCGGATTTTAGCGTGTAAGTCCACAGACATACCGCTGAGCCACTGGGGGGCAATTACAATTCAAAGCTTGTTATGTGCATATTAGGCATAAATGTGTATTAGTCCATTTAAGTGTGACAATTGTTGGAACTTTGTGAACAAGACTTTACTCACATTTTTAAGATAAAAATACTTCGTATATTACTTGTTTATCCAACACAAGCATAAAGCTACATTTCATAAATTTAATTGAATACAAACTTTTTTAAAAACTTTAAGCCAGCTAAACATGTCGATTTTTCTAACATTAGTCATAGCACTTTATAGTCTACTTTAAATAATAAATAATTAATTATTTGTTAATATATCAATTATAATTTTTCTAACATTAGTCATAGCACTTTATAGTCTACTTTAAATAATAAATAATTAATTATTTGTTAATATATCAATTATAATTGATGTTAAAATATATAAAAAACAGAACAAGGAATTTCACCCAAGGTCATATTTGAGTGCACCCTCCTCATTTAAACTAGAGAGCTATTTTCCTTATCCAAGAAAAACATATTCACAGAGTTTTAGTAGGAGGTTTAAATGTGCAGCATAACACCAAAAATGTCATCATCATTTGATTTTTCTTTTCTGTTTGTTTGTTTGTTTGTTAAACAAAAAGCAACACAATGAGCTATCTGTGTCCATTATAGGTACTGAAACTCAGGGTTTAGTGACAGGCTTATATCTTAGCCACTGAAGGGCTTCTGATTTATGAATGACTTAATTGAAATTAATAAAATTACTGTTCACCAACTAAATTTAATGTGCATCACAACAGTTATTATTGATGAAATTTGATAATATGAATAATCTCAATTTCCTACTGCCCTGATAAGTCCTGGTATAAGGTGAAAAGCCTTGTTGGCTCTGTAGGTAACAGATATAATGTGATTTACATATTATAATACATCCTTCTTTACTTTTACAAGACTAGTACTGTGATATTAAACTTAAAGTATAGAAATTTCAAACATTATTATAATTATTTTAAATGAAAACAAATAAAACTATAGGTGAATGTAATAAATTAGCTAATCGAATAGAAAAGTAGAATGAATGGAAGAAAAGCAGAGTTCAGTCAAATTGGAATAATATCACCTCAGGGCTCAGTATTAGGATCTTTATTCTTTTGGCTTTACATCAGTGACAGAGATGAAGGTATGGACAATATATTTCTTAAATTTACTGATGGTATTAAGGTTTTGCTGCTGTTTCACAAAAAGATTTAGATTTAGTGAGTTGGGAAAATAAATGAGTTTTAATTATGATAAATGCAAGATGTTGCACATGGGTTATCATAATTTGAATTATAAGTATAATATGGATAGGAATATTTTTAACAGTGTCATGAGAGAAAAGAATCTTGGTGTAATACTTGATCAGTCTTTTAAGTTATCAAAGCAGTGTGCTGCTGTTAATGGTAGGGCAGGTGGGAATTTAAGTTGTATATACAGAAATACTGAAGGCAAGTTTAAAAAGGTTATAATTTCATTGTATAGGTCACTGGTTAGTCTACATTTGGAGAGCTGTGTTCTGTCTTGGGGCCCTTAATTAAGGACAGACATTCAATTGATGGAAAGAGTTCAGAGGAGGGTTACCAAAGTAATACATGGGATGGAGAAATTATCATCTAAGGAGAGACTACGATCATTTAAATTGTTTTTCTTGAGAAAAGAAAGGTCAGGAGGAATCTGGTTAAAGTGTTTGAGATTGTAAAGGGACTGATGGTGTTGATGTGTCATCTTTTTTCATACTTAACAGTCAGAATAATGGGACTAGGGGCTGCAAGTATAAATTTTGGTGAGGTAAGAGACATATTCAGTTAATTCAATTTTATTTTTTCTAACAGAAAATTTCACAGCAAGTCGTTGCTCCTTCAGGTCATTCATTCTGAAATCCGCCAAACGAAAAAATCGCACTTCACTTAAAACTGCGTAGCTAATATACAAATAAAGATATCTGCAATCGGAAAATGGCGTCGTAATCAGCTGATCTGTGCAAACCTGGCGACACCAAGCGGATTCCCCTGGAACCAACTGGAGCTGCGCAATTCAAACAGTCCGCGTATTTTTTGAACAGAGCTCGTAAACCTTGTTGTTGTTGTTTTTTAATTCAGCACAAAGCTACACAATGGGCTATCTGTGCTGTGCCCACCACGGGTATCGAAACCCGGATTTTAGCGTGTAAGTCCGCAGACATACCGCTGAGCCACTGGGGGGCGCTCGTAAACCTAATAGCTACCGACCAATCAGCCTGACCAACTGTGTAGACAAAATTTTTGAAGGAATAATCAGTAATAGACTCTCCACATTCTTGGAGATAACATCAAAATTACCAAAAGAACAAAATGGATTCAGGAAATTTAGACAAACGACAGACCACCTAATCAGATTAACCGAAACCACAATAGATAACTTCAATAAAAAAAAAATGTACTGTCGCTTGCTTCCCTGATATCGAGAAAGCATTCGACACTGTGTGGCACGATGGTCTAAGGTTCCAAATGAATAAAATGGGACTACCGCGAGGAATTATTCGCTGGTTATCTAACTTTTTGGAAAATAGAAAGTGTATGGTAAATGTTGAAGGAACATTTTCTAAATAGTTTACTCCTGAAGCTGATGTCCCTTAGGGAGGGCTGGTTAGCCCTGTACTCTTCATCATGTATGTAAACAATATGCCACTGAGGGATACGAACCATGGATTCTCTTCACAGTTCGCAGATGATGTGGCAGTCTGGAAAACTACCGCAACACCCTCGATAACACCCACTAGCATACAACCGCAACTAAATAGAATGAGTGAATACTGTCAAAAATATAGAATAAAAATAAACAGCAAAAACACAACTTAGTCTTTACGAAATTGACAAAACTCAAAAAACAACAGCCAGAATTATATATGAATGGCACACTACTCCAGTCTGTAAATAAAAAAGCTTTGTTTTTTGTTTTAAATTTCGCGCAAAGCTACATGACAGTTATCTCTTCTAACTGCCCATAATTTATTAGTGTAAGACTAGAGGGAAGGCAGCTAGTTTTCAACACCCAAAACACAAACAAAATTTTAATTGACAAATAACTGTTTGTGTAATAAAAATAATATAAAAAAAAATAACCCCTTTTCGCATGTTTTGGTAAATCAAATATTGAAGCTACTTCTATGCATTAAAGAAATTTTCGTCACATAGGTCAGTTAATTTTACGAATGCCACTGGAGGTGGTAGTCAGAATTTTCAATTTAAATATTTAAGTTTTTTGAGAATTAAAATGATCATCATATTATTTTTTGCGCGCACATTACTTACGGTCGCCTATGTTCAGTTTTTTCTTTTTATAATGTCGCTATTATTATTATCAGTAGCAAAAAATAATTAACGCTTCGTATTTCTTAAAATTAAATTCGTATATAAGTCACATTGCACTTTGTTTCAGACAAAATAAATTATAAATACAACATATGTTTCACCTGTAACTAATTGACGCATTTAGGATTTTTTCCAGAAATAAACATGAGTGTTGAGGTAGGGGGATAAGTTGTCTCTTGTAAATATAAGTACACGAACAGTGACTTTGACCTCCAGTTTTTTCTTGGGATACTCCCGCCCTCTCCCCCCAATGCAAATTCTGAGGGTTATGGATCTATATCCTCTTGGGTGTTTTTTTTTTTATATATAGTCAATATTTAACCTCTCACGAACAACAAAATTGCGTTACAAACTCGTCAACTTTAAATCTTGTTGGTTTAGCTATTAATAATCAATTACTAGCCCAGTTAAATTTCACTTCACGAGTAGTTCGAAGAGAAGGTCTCTTTTGAGCGCTATCGATTGCTTTGCATCTCTTATTGACACACAAAGTGTTAAGTCGAAATACCTGCCACGAATTTTATTTATTTATGACCACCAGTAATACAGCGGCATGTCTGCGGAGTTGTACTGTTAAAACCTGGTTTTGATTTCCTTGGTGGGCAGAGCACAGATATTCGTTTATGTAGGTTTGTGCTTAATAACAAACAATAACCCTAACTCTGTACCCAAAACAGCCTTTTATGTTTAACAAGAACATCTAAAACAAAAAAGTGAAAAAAGCTTGCAAAGTTTCCCCTTTTGTAACTTACTAGACTTTGATTGAAAATTTACACAAATATTCTGTTAAGCATGGAAAAACATAACAAGCCAATTTTAGGTTTAACTATTACGAGAAAGCTCTCACAGAAGAACAATTAGGCAACACAAATACTACTAGTCCAACATTCGTGTCACATTGCATGTTCTTTTTATTTGTTGGTTACTTTCTTTTCCACCCAGAGGGCCCGGGATCCTTTCCTGGCATGGGAACCAAAAAAAGGCCAAGCATGGCGTAATTAGAAGGTCGCAGGTTCGAATCCCCGTCACACCAAGCTTGTTCGCCCTTTCAGCTGTGGGGGCGTTATAATGTAACGGTCAATCTAACTATTTGTTGGTAAAAGAGTAGACCAAAAGTTAGCGGTGGGTGGTGATGACTAGTTGCCTTCCCTCTAGTCTTACACTGCTACATTAGGAACGGCTAGCGCAGATAGCCCTCGTGTAGCTTTACGCGAAATTCAAAACAAACAAACAAACTTTCTTTTCGTCACCAAAACTTAAATTTCAATGAAGAAATGATGACGTAAAGGCCTACTCTATTTTTTGGTTCACTAATCTCCCTCCAACAGACTAATCTCGGCGAATTTACAGCTCATTCATCTTACTTGGAAGAGTGAAGCAAATAAATAATGTAACCTATACACCATAATTAAACTAATGGCACATTTTCCTTGAAAATTTTGTATGAGATTTTTAAATAGGAGCAGTTAAACTTGTGTTAATTAATATGAAACATTTGCATGGAGGTTTTATGCCTTGATAAGCCATAATAACGATAAATAAATGTTTTTTAGGCATATTACAGTTCATTTTTTTATTATTCATTAACGACCTATTAATTTTCGGGCAGGTTTTACCAGAACAGAAAATAAAAACGAACAAACAAACAAACAAGAAAACATTCATGTTTTAGACATAAGAAAACTTAGTAACAGATAAATAAGTTTTGTTCAACAGGGGATGAGAAATTAAAATTGTTGAGCTAGCATCTAACTAGTTATATTTTAATTTTCTTAATACACTCGTGCTTAATGGTATTTTCCAGGAAGACTTAAATTAGGTCAAAATTAGAGGGGTACATAGTAAAACACGCTCCTCAGTAGCACAGCGGCATGTCTGAGAATGCTAAAAACCGTATTTCGATACTCATGGTAGGCACAGTACAAGATAGGCCATTCTGTAGTTTTGGGCATAACTTCGAAACAAATATTAGAGCGCATAGTTCTGCCACGCAGTTTTCATCATAAAAATAAGAAAGTGTGTCCATCGTTATCATTGTTGTTGTTTAAAATTAAGCACAAGCGTACACAATGGGCTATCTGTGCTCTGCCCACCACGGGTATTGAAACCCGGATTTTAGCGTTGTAAGTCCACAGACACACCGCTGAGCCATTGGGGGGCCATCATTATCAACGCTCACTTGCTATTTTGGCAGAGTAATATGGAATAACATTCTCTATGCATCCACCAATCCGATCTTTTTTTTGCACTGAATTATAGAGCAAAACTAGAGTTAAAATAGGTCCCTATGCTAATAGATCGAGATATTGTGAATTTTCGTGATCTTGACCCTCTAAAAACTAAACACTTCTCAGTTGAATCGCAGGCTAAATATATACCAACTTTAATTAAAATTTATTGAACTATTTTCGAGAAACCTTACTGACAAACAAACGTAAAGGAGTGAAAACATAACCTCTGTCCACCTTTAGTGACGGAGGTGACAATAATACTAACCTTCCAAATTACCAAACATTTTAATTTTGCTAGTCACTCATTTAATGGCGTGCACGTTCTTGTACTCAAACATCACCCATTTTCTACAGATTTTAAAGAGAAAAAATAGAATGTAAATTAATATTCATTTTCAGATAAACATACTCTCATGGTGAATGTTCACTTACCTAACGTGTAAGCTCATCACAACATTTCATCTCCTTTGACTGATTCCAATGAATAGAAAAAGACCTGGTCGATCATTGTGATTTGTAATGCTTTAAGCTCTTTCTTTATTATTTAAATATACATATTTGTAACTAAAGAGAGGAACGTCATCCAGAACTTTCGTGGAAGCTAGAAACGTAGAAGTTTGGTGTTGTAAATAAAAAACAACTAACATAAATTCCAGTGACTGAGTTAATCAATCCAACATCACTCAGTGAGATCTGTGATCCAGGTATTATGCCAAAGAGTGAGTTAGTTAATATTAATATGTTTGTTACAGATAGAGAGAGAAAAATTAATATTAACAAGTTGGTTTAGTCTAATAATTTATGTTAATGTTTGTTTGTTTTTTGGAATTTCGCACAAAGCTACTCGAGGGCTATCTGTGCTAGCCGTCCCTAATTTTGCAGTGTAAGACTAGAGGGAAGGCAGCTAGTCATCACCACCCACCGCCAACTCTTGGGCTACTCTTTTACCAACGAAAAGTGGGATTGACCGTCACATTATACACCCCCACGGCTGGGAGGGCGAGCATGTTTTAGCGCGACGCGGGCGCGAACCCGCGACCTTCGGATTACGAGTGCACGCCTTAACGCGCTCGGCCATGCCAGGCCTCCAATTCTTTTTGTTATGTTAAGCCTACAACTTAAATTAGTCTGAGGAAACGTTAAAGAATAAATAAATGAATTCGATATCGCTTCTTAGAGTGTACTTGGCATTACTTTTACCAAATAATCAAAAATAACCCGTCAATAATATAGTGCGTTACAATAATAATAAAATAATTATCATTAATTATTCTTCCTACTTGTTACTAATTGATTGTCAAGGTGACGGGTATAAAAGGCTTAGGAAGGCTTAGCTTCCTCATATAAACTGTTCCTCACAAGATATTAGTAGATGTGGAAAGATAGTTAAAGAAGGTGTGTACACAAGATGATTTTTCTCAACTGTACAACCACCCGCACACGAGAGAGAAGCGTATTCGAACAAACAAACAAAGAGTTGTTTGTAACATGGCCTTACGCGCTCGGCCACGCCAGGCCTCACAAACAAAGAGACTCACACGCCACCTCTGTTGCTAATAGCTTACAAGCAAAAATACCTGTCCGTAGTCACAGGAAAGGTTTAAATAAATGTAGCAAAAGTACCCGTCCCTAGTAGCAGAAAAAATTAAGTAATCCTCTCAATACAGATTACTTCGTGAAGTTTTAAAAGATCATTAGTGTTGTACTCATAGTTTCATTTAGAGTCAAAACTCTACGCTAGTTTCTCTGCCCACCGTGAAATTAGTTATTGAGCTTTTCAGTCATGTTAAGAGCCTCTCAACAATAACACACGGTAAATCTAAATTTTTATTAATCAATGATGACAAGAAAACCCACTTATAGAGGCTCTTAACAATGTTTCAACCTTTGTTTGCTCCTCCACTAGTGCTTTCTCTATCCATATCAGCCGCTTTTAAATACATACTAAATTTTTATTTTTTAAGTTTCTTTACATTTTGAAATGTGAATTATAATGTGATAATTCCTAATAGTTTAACGTAGAATGTTCTGCATTTGGCATCAACGTTGTTTGTGCCTGTTTTCTCGTCATTTCAAAAGTGAATGTTGAGTTTTGCCTACATGCGCTGGTTTGAAAGTAGCCGCCGTAAATGGAAAACCCACGATTCGCAATATACATACAAGTTTATTTTTATGTCGTATTGGTATATGCTAGTCTTTTCAGTAGCCTAAAAACATTCTTTTTTGTAATCCGGTCCGGTATGGCCAAGTGCGTAAGGCGCGCGACTTGTGAGCTGAGGGTCGCGGGTTCGCGCCCGCGTCGCACCAAACATGCTCGCCCTCTCAGCCGTGGGAGCGTTATAATGTTACGGTCAATCGAACTTTTCGTTGGTAAAAGAGTAGCCCAAGAGTTGGCGGTGGGTGATGATGACTAACTGCTTTCCCTCTAGTTTTACACTGCTAAATTAGGAACAGCTAACACAGATAACCCTCGAGTAGCTTTGAGCGAAATTCCAAAACAAAAATCAAACAAATCTTTGCAACCCAAATTTTGATCACTGTGATGAATAAATTTATAAAACACTTAAGAACTTAAAATATTTTGTTTCTTTAAAGTTTTTTCAACATTCTTCTTCTTTGCTGTTCAGTTATTTAGGAATTTTAAAATTTTGAATCTCTTCATGATTATCAGTTCATGTGATTAGTTTCTTTTCCAGACGTCCCGCTTATGTGTTCCCCTTATGAAAATTCTTTTCATAGAAGAAGATTAGGCTTCATACTTTCGGGCTGTGAGTGTGTTATAAGAACGACAGCCAAATCAAACTATTCAGTCATATAAGAGTATCCCAAGAAATGGGGTTAATGCTATTGATTATCTGCTTTCCTGCTTGTTATTCGAGGGTCGCGGGTAGGTAATAACAATGATTAATATGAAAAAATAACTAATTGTTCATATCACGAAAAAAACTCTTATAGCAAAGCCACATTGGGTTATCTGCTCCCTTTTATTTGAAAATTTAATTCCCGTTTTCCAGTTATACTGAAAAACACTTCTAACATAGAGTTCTTTTTTATGCAGTATTAAAACAACATTAGGACAGACAATAATTTTTATGTTTGAGCTACCTGTTGTATGCATTGCGGGGAATCGAACCCTGCATTTTAGTGTTGTAAGCCCGTATAAATACCACTCTTCCAATATGAAACAAATGACAGTTCATAAAAAAAGAAGAAATGTTTTTTGGCTAATCGCCAGGATTCCCTTCTTTATACAGATAATATAAAATCGAAACACAACTAACTGAATAAAACCGATAGCCTTTAAAGGAATTTCCATGAGTGTAAGGGACAATTCCCACGGAAAGTGACAAGAAAAAAACACAATTAGCATTCGTAGAACGATAAATTCGTGGAAATAGTGACAATCTCAATGTATAAATCCTTTTCTACATTTTAACTTGATTATTACAATTTGTGTTTTTTTTTCTTTCTAAATCGTTCTTTAGGCATCCTAATATTGCGTGCCAAATCACAGTCAGGTGACAAGTTGAAAACAACGACCACGACAATTAAACGTTGTTGTGTCTAGTAACATACATTAACAGCTGAAAGCGACATCCTAAAAACTTAAAAAAAATCAATATGATACCTTTACATCTTGTAACAAAAGCATAAAACAAAGGAAATTGTTGGGAAGTGACTTTGTAATGAAAATATATGTTTATATAAAGAATAATATAAATAGATTTTAGATATTTGAAGGGAAAAATTAATTTAATATTTCGGAGAGAAAATATCGATACAGGATGATTTTCGAAAATGTATAAATTGAGCAAAATATATATATAGAAAATAAAACTTTATTGAACATAATACAGTGAACAATGAAAACGAAATAATTAATTTTGTATAAAAAATAGCTATAAAAGAGTAAGACACGAAAACGCTTTCCAGTTATGTAAGAAAGAACATGAGATAGAAAATTAGAGTTGTTATAATATAAGAAGAAGAATCTGACATCAGAAGTTTGTTTTAACCGCAAAGCTGAACAATGGAATATTTGTATTGTATGAAAGGGATCAAATCTCATATACTAGCGTCATAAGCTCTCAAGTGTACTGCTTAACCAATGGCAGGGACACTGGACACTATATCAAAATAAATACTTTAATAGCAGATTGATAGAAGGTATAAAAGTGTGATGTAGGACAACAAATAACTAAATAAAAAAAACAAATTTTTGAGAAAATTACGACTGGTCAGGAAATAGAAAAGGGTGACCAAAAATAAATGGTAAATGAAAAATAGGTTCAAGTAGGTGACATAAATCTATTAAAAAAAAAAACTCATCAGATCAACATATATGCTATAAAGATAAATATTAGAAGAATCTAATAATAATTTTGTTCAGTGAAAGATAAAATTGGCCCGGCATGGCCACGCGTGTTAAGGCGTGCGGCTCGTAATCTGAGGATCGCGGGTTCGCATCCCTGTCGCGTCAAACTTGCTCGCCCTTTCAGCCGTGGGGGCGTTATAACGTGACGGTCAATCCCATTATTCGTTGGTAAAAGAGTAGCCCAAGAGTTGGCGATGGGTGGTGATGATTAGCTGCCTTCCCTCTAGTCTTACACTGCTAAATTAGGGACGGTTAGCACAAATAGCCCTCGAGTAGCTTTGTGCGAAATTCAAAACAAACAAACAAACGAAAGATAAAATATGGAGAAAAATTTTAATTGATTGAGTAGTTAGGTTGTTTGTTATTAATCACAATGATATACAATGGACGCGATTTACTGACAAGCTATTAGCTGTCATTCGTGTTGATTATTGTTTATTTGTTTGTTCTTTAAATTTCCAACAAAGCTACATAAGGGCTATCTGTCCTAGCCGTTCCTAATTTAGCAGTGTAAGACTAGAGGGAAGGCAACTAGTCATCACCACTTACCGTCAACTCTTGGGCTACTCTTTTACCATCGAATGGTGGGATTGACCCTCAAAGTATAACGTCCTGCAGCTGAAAGGGTGAGCATGTTTGGTGTAACGGGGATTCGAATCTGTGACCCTCAGGTTATGAGTCAAGCGTATTAATCATCTGGCCATGCCTCGTTTTGAAGAATGGAGAATGTAACTAGTTAAATATATATTTCTGGAAAACTAAGAGGTATAAGAAAGACAAAGGAAGCTTGGAAATTTAAGCACCATACAAGAAATGTATTTTGTCAAATTTAAAATTAGATGAACATCCAAAAAGCACGGGCAGGTGTGTTTTTATGTGTGGTGGAGCAATATTTTCAGTTGCACCTTAAAGACTGACCACACATTTTCGCATAATTTTGGTTTAGTTTATTTCTCTGCATATCAAAATCAGTATTTTTAGTTCCTGTAATTCTTAATATTCATGTTAGCACCTTGGTGTGCTAGTAGACGGCACTGAAGCAGAAATGTGATGAGGTTTGAGAATTAAGAAATAATTGAAAAGATTGTTTGTTTGTTTTGGAATTTCGCACAAAGCTACTCGAGGGCTATCTGTGTTAGCCGTCTCTAATTTAGCAGTTTAAGACTAGAGGGAAGACAGTCATAACCATAAACCGCCAACTCTTGGGCTACTCTTTTACCAACGACTAGTGGGATTGACCGTCACATTGTACACCCCCACGGCTGGGAGGGCGAACATGTTTAGCGCGACCCTCGAGTTACGAGTCGCACGCCTTACGCGCTTGGCCATGCCAGGCCCCCGAGATTGAAAAGATAAATGAAGAGTAGTTATAATGAAGATTATAGTTCACCGATGAGAAGAAAGATTGAAAACAGAATAAGGAAAAATGTGTCTTTGGCCGGGCATGGCCAGGTGGATTAAAGCGTTCGACTCCTAATCTGAGGGCTGCGGGATCGAATCCCCATTGCACTAAACGTGCTTGCCCTTTCAGCCGTAGAGGCGTTATAATGTGACGGTCAATCCCACTATTCGTTGGGAAAGGGGTAGCCCAAGAGTTGGTGGTGGGCTGTGATGACTAGTTGCCTTCCCTTTCGTCGCACACTGCTAAATTAGGGATGGCTAGCACAGGTAGTCCTCTTGTAGCTTTGCGCGAAATTCAAAAACAAACAAACAGAAGTGTCCAAGCGGTCGAAATACACAGTGATTGCTACTGACTTATCTATATCATTGTTGCTAAATGTATCACCAGGGAAATGTTTCATGTAAAGTGTTAGAGTGCTT
Organism: Carcinoscorpius rotundicauda; assembly: GCA_011833715.1. Classification (NCBI taxonomy): domain Eukaryota; kingdom Metazoa; phylum Arthropoda; class Merostomata; order Xiphosura; family Limulidae; genus Carcinoscorpius; species Carcinoscorpius rotundicauda. Next base: position 35,562,918 of record CM022398.1, read on the forward strand.
GTTTTTGTATATTATTGTGTGAAGCTACTGAAGGGCTATCTGAACTAGCCCTTCCCAGTTTTAAATTGGCACATTAGATGAAGGCCATTCATCCACCACCATCTATTTTCTCGCCGAATGATGGGATGGGGACATCACCCTTATGACGCACCCACGAAAGTTTTTTTTTTCTGTATTCTAGATCTGTAGTCCTGGACGCTACTCATATAGCCACGCCAGGCTTCTTTCAAAATCAAAAGATCCTTGGTTGGTTCTGATTATTGACAGTAATGTAAAAAAATAACTAATTGTTCATATCACGAAAAAAATTCTCCTTAGTCCAATTAATAGAAATGGGCATTTTATTATTTCTATAAACGTTAAAGTCATACAATATGCTGCTGGGACACTCAGGTGGGTGTCAGCACCCTGGACTTAAATGTTTGCTCCCCCAGATATGTTGTTATATGTAAAATGGAAATTTGAAAGTAACAAAATGAAGAAAAAACTAGAGAAAGAACTAAAACAAAAAGTGAATACATATTTGTCGAGATTAAAAACGTATAAAAATAGAGATAACATAGACCAGAATAAGAACAAGAAAATAAAAATAAAATCATGGTGAATTTAAACTATCATAGATGCACGTAATCTCTATTGGAAAAAGTATATTGATCAGATTAGAAAAACAAATGAGTCTGTTCTTCGGAAATATATATTAAAGACAAATCTTGTTTTGAAAAATTAAGGATTACATTAATACACAAAGAAAATATTTTGTTATTATTTTTTTAATTTTTGGGGTGAGAACAATTAGATTTATAAGATTGCGGCCAGTAGAGGATAAAGTACAATCGAGATAAAAATATTCTAATTTGTAAAGTAGTGAAATAATTTACTCGGCATTATAGTATAAAGTAAAATGAAGAAATCACTGCATGAGAAATAACAGAATAGAATATATGAGAGGAAATAAGCTTTAAACAAACAGAAATACAATAATTTATGGGTTAGAGAAAAAAAGACTCAATTTTCTCTACTTCGAGTGAGAAAAACCGAGTTAAAAACCAAAACAAATGAGTAATGGAACGAAACACAAATTTAGATTGTCTCCCGCTTAACTGTTCAGACATGAAGGAAAAAAAAAGCAACCTAATTGTTAGCTGTGACAAAGTAAGAAGGATCAACTTTATTCAGTGTTTTACCTATGATACTAGCAATTTAGAGTTGTCTTTGTGGGTTATTTAGCATACGTCACGGATATGCATGTCAAATCGCCGCCAGTTAATGAGCCAAAGAAAGTTATCATAAAGATCAGAAGTGGTTTGTTCGGTGTCAGCACTCGCTTGCAACACTTTTACAACGTAGCAACAAAACATCCTAACCTTTTCACGCATCTGTGTGTAGCGTATTTCTTTTATTCAGAAAACGTGCTTCGTTCTGTAAGTTGAGAATCGTGTACATGCCATGGATCGTATAATTGAACAATGAAGATAAAATTGACTATAAGCAAAGTTGTTACACACGTAGCAACCGTTAAAAAAATGTTCCAAAACTACGTCTTTTCATACTGAAAGAGTAAGATCTAAGAAGTAACAACTAAAAAAATCTTTTGCAGAAAAAGTTTTTTAACAGTGCGAGACAAAAGTTGTACAGACATATTTTAGTGAAATCGCAGCACAAACAACAATATCAGGTAATGTTCCAATCACAAAATGAGAAACTGGATAACTCAAGCACTTTTGAAAGGTAGACCTTTTTTTAAGGTACGAATAGGGAATATAAAATACTTATTACGTGTCATAAAAAACATGTTGAAACTATTGGTTTATAATGTTTCTCGATCCTTTAGCCTTAAAAGCTGTCACATTATGATAACTTCATATACACACACGTCTTCAAACAAAGCTACAAAACCTTAGTAATAAATGTGTGTGTGTGTGTGTATATATATATATATATACATATATATATATATATGTATGTATGTAAAGTAAAGATAACGTGAATTCAGCTCATCCAAACCTTAGATCAAAGATAGTTTTAGAGAAAACTGAATCTAACCATATATATCCATATATATGATAGCTCAAAAGGAAAAAGGGGAATATTTAATGAAAAATAAAATACTAATAATGATGAATTGAGATAAATAATATGTGTTACAATTAAAATAAATAATGTCGCATTATTAATTCTTACCCTAAAAATTTAATAAAATGAGTTTGTTTGTGAAGCACAATGTTACGCATTGGGTTACCTATGTTGGGCTTACTACCGGTAGTATCTAGTAGTTAGCTATCACCACTCACCCCTAACTCTTGGGCTATTCTTTTACCAACAAATAGTCGGATTGAGCATTACATTATAATGTCCCCACGACTGAAAGAATGAGAAAGTTTGGTGTGAGGGGAATCGAATGTGCACCCTTCAGTTTAAGAGTCGCGCGCTTTAACCACGTGGCCATGCCGAGTCCTGCATTGGATGTGGCAAATATAGGTATGGTTGGCTTAATTATGACACAATTTTATTTGCTTTCGCTCATGGGGTTTTAGGATCATATTAATAGTTTATAAAGCACATTCTAATGATCAAAAGTCTTAAATAAATATGGAGGGTGATTCAAAACTCAAAAAACAGACAAATAAGTTTTAGTTGCAGGGAACGAAGTATTGTAGGTCTACCATGTGACAATATAATTGACATTTAAGATTATGTTCCTTGGAATTTTATCCACATGCATCATGCACTTCAAATGAAAAATTTAAACGACAACTTATGAGAATGACCTCCAACAAGTAAACAGGCACACTTAATACAAATCGACCATATTCATAACATCATGCGCAAAGAACATTGATGTAAAAATACGAGTTTAGTGGTAAAGGTTACAGAGCACAGAAACCAAAGTCATGAAAGACGTATCCAGGAATTAACTATATGCTAGGAAGAACAGACAGCAATCAAAGAAAACTCTCCAAAGAGGAAAGAGCAACAATATAGCATTAGTGATATTGGAAAACAATAGCTTCTACGTGGTCTAGATGCTCATAACCAACAGAATGAATCTTCGTGCCACTACTGTTGTAGGACAGGTCCAAGTGAGTCCAAAATCATAAAAATTATTTTCGTGGGCAGAGCAGCTAGATGAAAGCTACTTCTCGTTGTAAACGATATTGTTCGCTGATAGCAGTGAGCAGCGAAAATACTATCATGCTCTCCTACCTTTTGAGACACTGCATAACCCCTCCCCTCTTCAACGAGTTAAGGTTTCCACAATTATTCTTGTACACTGAACAAAACTTAGTTTGGTGACTAATCTTCTTGGAACTTCCGTTGAACACGACAAAATATGACTGCATTTCAATTATAGTGTGGGATACCATTTGATCAGGTAAACAATTACTGTTGATAGCATGCAAAGTGACATTACAGATCTCGAGTGAGGTCTTTTACCTGTCCAAACCAGTGAGTTATTTACTATATAAAATGATGTTTTTGTGCAAAATAAGGATTTTGGTCCTGCAGCCCGAATTTCTAAAAATAGCTTGAAGATTAGGGCACTACCACTCTCCTGAGATCAGGCCAGTTGCGGGATGAGAATCTCATCAGGAATGTGAGTACTCCAAAATGGATTTATAGAGATTCTAACTGAAGTTATTTGTCACAGATATTAGTGAAACTCCATAGGCCTAGATTTGAGATATTGTAAATATAGCGAGTAACAAACTACATTTCTGTTTTAAATATTGCAAAGATCAGATCCACTAAATACCAATGATAATCTTAATCTTGTACCCTTTATTTCGTGTTGGTTTGTTAAGAAATAAAATATAATTTTTGGTTTGGGTGCTTATTTACTTGCTGGTAGCCTGCGGTATAAACAACCAAAATAAAAAGTTTAAAAGAATCATAAAGTTTTAATGTGAAATGTTGTTGATGTTTAGAATAAAATGGCGTCGTAGTGGGTATTATTTGTAAGATTGGCCTCGTATGGTCTGGTGGTTAGGGCATTCGACTCATAACTTGTATGTTGTAAGTTCAATTCCCGTCAACTAATATGCTCATTCATTTAACTTGAAAACATTATAATGTGACGTGCCTTTCCCTCTTTTCAATGGCAAAATAGTAGCCTAAAGATTGGCGGTGGGTTATGTTGACAGACTGCCTCCCTTCTGGTTTAGCCTATCACCTACAAATTAGATACGGTTAGCTCAATTAGCCCTCCGGTAGCTTTGTGCGAAAATCAATAAACAATCAATTTCTTGATTTTTGATGAATCACCCATACTGGACTATACATTCCATGGGGCTCAGCACATGAAACAAAACAAACACTCAACATGTTTAGAAACCAAAAAAACACAGCAACATAACTATGTCTACTAGATAAAATTAAAAATGAAATCAACAAAATAAAACAACAATTCATCAACTTCAACAAATTTCCTCAATAGACCAACAACAAACAAACAAACAACAGATCTTATGATACAACAAACTACAAAATCTTACATTGCTGCATACCATATATTCCCGACATTTGGTAAAAACTCATAACAAAACACAACATTTCGATAAACATCAAATGTATTCAAAAACGGATATAAAATTAAAGTTCGTACTGTGTAAAAATACTGACAAACACAACACTAACATATTTTTTAAAAATACAATGCAACAACTAACACTACTTCTATATTGGAGAAACAAGCAGAAAAATGAAAACTAAATTCAAATAACACAAAAAAACACCTTCATACGTTTTTGAACACTGCAAATCAAATAAACGCAACATAACCATAGAAAACACCTAGATTCTAAGTAGGGAAACAAATATAAAGAAACGCAAAATCAAAGAAGCCCTACTTATATAACAACTAAAACCAATATAAAGGAATACTTTCATACATATACTGAGTAATCATGTAATATCCAATTGCAACGCCCCCTACAAGCCCGTACCCGTTTATATTTTCGTCCCTAAGACATATGTCCGGTAACGGACAGTTGCAAACTCTCTTTTTGTTAACCTGAAAATGACCTGGGAAGGTCGAAACGTTGTTCTCTGCTTATCAATAAAAGTGTTAATACCTATACCAGCCGTTCTGAGGATTGTTTGTTTGTTTGTTTTTGGAATTTCGCACAAAGCTACTCGAGGGCTATCTGTGCTAGCCGTCCCTAATTTTGCAGTGTAAGACTAGAGGGAAGGCAGCTAGTCATCACCACCCACCGCCAACTATTGGGCTACTCTTTTACCAACGAATAGTGGGATTGACCGTCACATTATACACCCCCACGGCTGGGAGGGTGAGCATGTTTAGCGCGACGCGGGCGCGAACCCGCGACCCTCGGATTACGAGTGCACGCCTTAACGCGCTCAGCCATGCCAGGCCTCCGTTCTGAGGAACAAACAATTTATAAAATTAAAATAGAAAATGAACGAATCCATTCTTCTAAATCTGCAATTACAACCAATATTTTAGGCAATTTACTTCAGAGATTTCATATTGTTTAAAAATTTGTTAACAAGATTTTCAATGCTTAAATAACTTGCTGTTGAGAGAATACGAAAATCGAGAAAAATAATCCCAGCACTACCTTATATGTGTTTGATGTTGCTTTATTTTTTACCTAAAAATATAATTACTGTAAAATAATACAAGAAAAACCCTGAAACAAAAAGTTAATGTGTAGGACTTGAATTTCTAACATTGTTATTAAAAAATCAGAGCATCTTATTCAACATATGAGCTGAAAGATCAGGTCAGAGACTCATACGATTCAGACAGATCCATCCCTTGTACTTAACTACTGACCAGAAAAAGGGCAGCCAGTCGACAGTATTCATTGCGTTTTTCACTACAATTTGTTGACGTGCACACAACTGAACGTATGGGATTAATTCAGTGACAGTGGGACGCAAAACATGGAGTTTTCAATCTATCGCTGAACACCATAATTATTTGGCTTGATCCCTATAGGAATAAAGAAGTTACTCTATATTTGCATTCATATCTGGTTATGAAACTTGAATAAAACAGCGTTCTCACCAATATACCAGTTAATTTGGAAGGAATTGTATGATCTAACCTAGATCTTTTATTTTGTATATATTTTGTTATGTCGTTTTAAATAGATTAATCTATAGAGCTAGGATAATGATGTAGATTAATTTCACCTAATAATATGTCTATTTATCCATATACATATATATATATATATATTCATGAGTAGTTTGTGCACGTGCTTTAAGTTGACATATGATAGGTGTTCCGAATTTGCACTTTGGTTTTATTGCATGGTGTTTATGAACGGTCAAGACTAAAAAAATAATTACATGAAATTTCAAGACCTTAACTTACAAATAAACACGTCATAAATAAAATAATTCCACTTAATTTAAAATAAAATAAAAAGGTGAACAACTCAAAACTACGACGATTAATGTAATTGCCAATTAAACGTTTCAGAGATTTCAATCAAACAGTCACGATTTAGCCTAATGATGTAACCAAACACAAAATGATAGCAAAGGTAATACCAAATATTCTTGTATCGATTCAACATTTTATTTACTTACTAGATGTTGCTGTTGTTTATTTTTGAATATTCCACTGAATTTAAATAAATCGGAAAAAAAACACGAAATATATATATAGTAAAAGAATTATTGAATTGGTTGCAAATATATAAATTATAAAATTAAAGATGATAATATTCCAAATAAATAGTGAAAACTACACTAAAAATATCATATCGAACAATTAGAATTCATAACGAATCCATTAGTATCCTACTACAGTCAGAGACGTATTTAGGATTTCGGCGCCCCTAGGCACAAGGTTAGGTTGATACTTTTGCCGCCCCCCCCTCCGTGCCACAACTTTCACCAAGCATCACCATCACAACAACAGACAAACACAGTTGTTATCATTCAAAATTAACACAACGTTTATTTTCCAACACAATAAAAAATGAAACATCAAAATCAATTATCACTAAATATTATTCTGCGGCTGAATATACAGGCTTTCTCCTGGCCTTCTGTTCCGAAAACATGTTTATTGCATCGTCATAGTTTATTCTACAAACAATATCACTTTCAATGGCGAGGAGTGACAGGGCATTTAGTTTATCTTCTGCCATCCTTGATCTCAAGTAATTTTTCACACGTTTGAGAGCCGAGAAAGATCTCTCTGATCTACAATTAGTTGCTGGAATGCACAGAAACATGCGCATAGCAATATCCAGGTTTGGATATACAGTTTGAAGTCCTTTAGCTCGCAGATATCTGTATACTGCTAACGCAGAAGAGTCATCACTTTGCACTTTCATACTCACAAGATGTGCGCGGAAATGTAGACATTCATCTAGGAAGCTCACTTCCAAATCACTGGGGTAGAGTTTCAACAGTGTTCCAGCTTGACTGATGACATCAGTGGGTTCAAGATTTGTTATCTTGAACAAATATCCAAACCTTGAGTGGATTTCTACATAAGCGGTTTGTCTTCGCTGTAGTTCTGAGCAAAGTCTGTCAATGATCACATTGAAAACATTTACTCTAAATGCCTCTCTGCCTTCTTCCACTGCTTGGGTGTCACCATCTGAAAATTTTTGCTTCCTTTTTCGCTTAATTTCGTACGTCTTCATGCTGGACTTCAACATCGCCTTGTCTTTAAAATGATCGAACAGTTCTCTTGAATCTTTCACAAACTGCAGCAAGGAAGCATAAAGCTCGACTACAAGTCCGATGTTCATATCAGCACTTTGCAACTTTTTACCGGTAGCATTGAATCTTTCCAGTATTGTTCCCCAAACTGTGGACAAAATAGCTGTTTTTAGCGTTCCTAATTTGGAAAGAAGTCCAGCGGCCTCATTCCTAGAGGCTGGTTTTTCCATAGCATTTCTCTCCATGGTGGTTAGGGCATCAAACACTTGTTGCCAGTTTCTGTTGAGGTTTTGACAAGCATCTTCACGAGCGGACCACTGAGATTCTTCAAAGAGAGACTTTCTTTATTTGCGGACAGGTGTTTTTATAGAATTTTCCAACGATGGGTTGAAGCATTGAAGAAAACAATGAGACTTTGTAAGAGTTCGAAGAATGAACATGCTTCTCTGCAACATTCAGCAGCACACGTTCCTACAAGATTTAATGAATGTGCTGAACATGGGATATACACAGCTAAAGGATTTTTCTCCATGATACGAGCTTGGAGACCACTGTACTGACCAGACATGTTGCTGGCGTTGTCGTAAGACTGTCCACGACATCCAGAAATGTCAAGCTCATATGACTGAAGCAGGCTTAGTACAACTTCTGCCAGCTATTCAGCTTTGTGGCACAGATTGGGTATACAAGTCAGGAAACGTTCCATAGGTGAACCATCACTGTTCACGTACCTGATGATGAATGCCAACTGGTCAACATGGGATATATCTGGCGTCGAGTCCACGCTGATTGAGAAATATTTTGCAGTTTTGACGTCCTTTAAAATGTTCTTTAGAACAAGGTCTGCCATAAGCTGGATGAATTCGTCGCAAGTACTGAAAGACAGGTAATACGTGGATCCCTTGCCAGCATTGCCATATCAGTGAATGTGATCAGCGAGGAAGGGGTCAAACTCCGCAACTAGTTCTAACGACATCATAAAGTTTCCGTTGTGTACTGAGCCAAACTTATCATCCCGACCTCTGAACGGAAGCTCACGTGAAGCCAATCTTTTCGCTTCAGCTACCACACGAGTGAGTACATTTCTCCAATATTTGATTTCGTCGTGCAGCTGTATGGCCATCTGGAGATCTACACGTCCCAACATGTTGCCCCTTGCTACTAGAGATAAAACTCAAGACCGATGCTCAGGAGAGTTTTCATGCTCATTCAGCCGGACAGTAGCATTTTTCCAGTCATCAAAGCCTTCGTCAGCCAGTTGGGATTTTTTTCCAAAATCAAATAAACGATAAGGAGCACAAAACAGTCTACCTTTGCTCTCTGAATAAACCAAATATATCCGCTTACTTTTCTCGCCATTTTGCAGTTTTCTTTCAAACATGCCTTTGGTTACAGAACTGATTTTCTCCCCGTCCTTTTTCACAGAGTTCTTGAAATCCGAGTCATCCTTTTGAAGGATGGCATGTGTGGCAATATAATCTTTTGTGTAATCATCTATTATCCAATATGCTGAATCTGAACTTACTTTGTCTGAAAAACTTGCTGGAACCATTGATGTTTCAGGCACGCAACCGGCAGATCTTACTAGGCCTGCTGCTGATGACGTCACTTGTTCAAGCTGCAGTTCGATATGTTCGGTTCCTTCACATTGTTCAAAACTGCTACTGCTAGGCCCGTCATGTGTATTCCCTCCATCGCTGTTGGTTTGAACATCATCGCTAGTAGGTTGTTCAGCAAAAAAGGCCTCCATCGTCGGTGTCTTATCCAAAACATCACGTGTGTTTTCATTTTTTAACTTTGCTATCTTCCTATAAGCTGCTCCACTCAATTTTCGGCGTATGTTACTCATGACGATATCACTAGAATCCACTGATCGTATATTGAGTATTGACAGTGAATTTGTTACTTTCACATCTCAGATCATCAGGATCTGAGTCATTTTCGTGGGATCGAGCTATTTATGGCAGCCGCGCGAACCTCACAGAGATCCGTGAGCCGTTTGACCCCCAGTGACCCTCGCCCTCACAAGAATTGTGCTTCTTGTGGAGGTTTGGACACTGACAACACGATATAACTTACAGTAAGATATTGGGTGACGGAGGAATAAGTTAAAGCATAATGAACTCTACATTTTGACACCAATATCGCTTACCACGTTATTATCTATATTGTCGATTATATTGTAAATATGTTGGTGAACCATATATTCGTCCGGCAGATAATGAGTTTTATGATTCAAGAGGTTATTGGGGCAACATAAATGGTAGGGGAATTAATAACCAGGGACTACATTTTAAAATGGTGTCTATTCTTTTTCTTTTTTTTTTGGTCAAAATTTGCCGCCCCAGGCACGTGCCTCGTGTGCCTATGCGTTAATACATCCCTGACTACAGTGGTTTTAAGATGGTAGGATGCTTTCTCCCTATGGAGGACACCACGTTATTTTTGTGGGGAAAGAGAGGCGTGAGAAGCGTTAGGAAAACGTTTTTTCTCTTTTGGTTTGTTTATTTTTTAGTTAAATTTATATAACATAACGTTTTAGAACAACATGGGATCTATTGGTCCTTATCGACTGTTTTACACTCTAAGCTAAATTAACTTAAAAACAAATTAAGTTAACCATTATCATTCATATACTTACCAAACTTTCTCTTAAGCTCATTTAAATGTAATGCCTTTAAAAATCTGAAGACCACCAATTTCCAAAGTAACCACCCTGTTATAAGAATAAAACAGTCTTAGCTAATTATTATTACTTTATACTTTTGTCCTCTAGTCCTTTTGTTCTCAGTGTTAAATATGAAAACAAAAAGATGCATAAACACTCTCAATTCTTTTAACAATTTTAAATCAGTTAATTCTTAACTTTTCTTTTTTCAAGAGAAAACAATTTGAGAGATTTCAGCCTCTTCTCGTATAAGAACCCTTTCATCCTAGGCACCATTTTAGTAACCCTATGCAATAATTCGATGTCTTTTTGACGGTAAGGAGCCCAAGATTAAACATAATATTTCAAATGTGGTCTAACCTTTAACCTGTGCAATGAAAGTATAAACTCTTTAGACTTGTATTTAATATTTCTGTATATACAACTTACATTTCTACTCGGTCTGCCACTAGCAACAGTACACTGTTCGGGATTTATTGTTGTTTATTTGTTGTTGGTCGAGTTGTGTGCGTATAATTTTTATAAAAAATCCCAAGGTACAATAAACTACAAAACCTTATACTGCCGCTTACCACATGTTCCCGACATCATCGAAAAAATAACTCATAACAAAACACAACATTCCGGTAAACACCAAATTTATTCAAAAAACAGGTACAAAATCAAAGTCCACACTATGTAAAAACAACACAGACATAATTTATAAAATACAATGCAACAACTGCCACGACTTCTATATTGAAGAAATAAGCAGGAAAATGGAAACTAAATTCAAATAACACATTTAAAAAACACCTTTACACGTTTTTGAACATTGTAAATCAGATAAACACAACATAATCATAGAAAACACCAAAATACTAAGCAGGGAAACAAATATAAACAAACACAAAATCAAAAAAGGCCTACTTATACAAAAACTAAAACCAAAATTAAACCAATATAAAGGAACACCTTTATACCTATATTAATTAATAACCTAACATCCAACTGCATCGTTCCCTACAATCCCATACCCGTTCGTCCCTAAGACATTTGTCCGGCAACGATCACATTCAAACTATATCTTTCTTAACCTGAAGATGACCTAGGAAGGTCGAAACGTTGTTCTTTCCTGTTCAGTAAGTGTTAATACCCATACCACACGTTTTGAGTCAAATTTTTATTTCAAATTGGTTTCTCGTCATAAAGAATTGTGACAATAATCCAGTTTGATTGAACTCTATTTGTAAAAACCATCTGGTTTCTTCCATTCAGCCACTCTTCCATCTATTAGCTATCTTATTCCTCAAACCTACAGAGACAATTTCTTACAAACCATTTATGTGGCACATCGTTAAATGCTTTCTTAAAATGCAAATAACCAAATCCACACCTTTACTCTCATCTACATATGTAGTAACTTTTTCAAAGAATGTCAAAAGATTTGTAAAGCTCGATTTTCCCTTAATCGAACCATGTTGACTACTCAGTATAATTGTAAACCTTGTTATATGATTTTGTGAAAACATCTTTTAACAGCGTTTCAAAACATTTCCTACATTTGATACAAGGCTAACGGGTCTATAATTACTGAGGCAATTTTTCTTACCTCCTTTGAAAAGAGGATCTACTTTAGCTAGCTTTCAGTCTATTGGAACCTGCTCCCTATTCGAGCACTGACAAAAAATAGTAGTAAGTGACTCACGTATCTAATCTTTAACCTTTTTTAAAACCCTTGGGGGAATATCATATAATAGAGGAGTCTTATTGGTTTTTAAGCTTCTTTCCAAATTTCTTAACCATCTCAGAATTAATGTTGTTATTTTGTTTGATCTCGTTTCTATTTATCAACTGTTCAAGATGTGGAATATCGCTTAAATATTCGTCAGTAAAACTAATGAGAAAGCAACATTTCACAATCCAGCTATTTTATAATTATCTTGTACTAGCCTTCATTTATCATTTCTCAAGGGTCTTGCTCCAATTCTAATATTTTGTTTACCCTTAATGTATTTAAAGAAATCTTTACTGTTAATTTTACATTTTTAGGCAACCTTTTCTAATACATCATTTTAGATGTTTCAGCAACTTTCTGAATATTATACAATTTTATAAATGCCTTGTAATACCAGTCAATTTAAGGTTCTTAATTTCTTATGCTTTTTATTTTATATTTTAAACTCATTGTCAGCCAATATTGTTTTTTACCTACAACTACACTTTTATTCCGATAAGGACTACGTTGTCCACATCTGACCTATGTCTCCAAGTAACTCAGTTGCCCAATTCACAACAAATAATTATTGCTGCATTCCTTTAGAATTTGTAACCAAAATGTCATTATTCCTTATCTCCATATGCAGCTAAACATTGAACCTAATGCAGCACTGATCACTTGCAACCAATTGTTCTCCAGTTTCTAACTTCTGAATCAGTTTTATAATTAAATTAAAAATAAATGTAAAATAGCATTGTCTCTTAATAGTTTTCTTGACTAATTAATGAAGAAAGTAATCTTGAACATTTTCCAAAACATTTTCTCTCATAGTTTGACTCCAGCATTTTCCAATCTATATATTTGACGTTAAAATCACTCATAATTATGATTTCATTAACAACTGAAATCATAATCTCATTATAAAGTTTCGTACTAGTCTGTAACAAACTATGACTGAAAACCTTTTCCATTTATATCCACAAACAGAAATAAAAATAGATTGAATATACTTGATATCCTTAACAGTTTGTAACTGACATCTTGAATATATAAAATCACCCATCCCTCATACTTTAATATTATATCCCTATTAAATACCCTGTATTTCAAAGAAACTTCTATTATCAGTATCATCTACATTTAAACATGTTTCAGTTATTTTCGTTGTATCAAAATTACCCATTCCTACCAGTGCTTTAAAGACAACTATTTTATTTCTTATACTTTTGGGATTACAAAAAGTAACAATCCAGTCTATCCTTATAACTAATTCTATAGTTATTTTCTATGCTAAACACTTACGCTAATTATTATTTTTGCATTTATTTTTCCTGGCTGTCATTGCTGTCTAGTCCTAGTTTAAAACTTCCTTTAGAGCTCAGTTAATAGCCTTAGCAAACAAACCAGCCCCTATTTAAATGGAAACCATCTGTCACAAAAAGCTCTTTTCTTCTAATGAACCGATTAAAGTCTGAATAACCTATCTGCTCATGCTTACATCCTTTCAGACCCACACACTCCTTTTATTTTATTAATTCGTGTTAAATGGATAAACTTGGAACACTGAAAGAAAAACAAGAACAGTATGCATTATTTTGTTAGAATCGTTATGACCGCTGACAAGTTTAAAGTTTTTGTTTGTTTGTATTACAGATTTACATAATTACATAACTTACGCTGATTCAACCACTTCTATCGAACACCAATTTTTTGCATTATAAGCCTTAAAGGTTATCACTTAGCAACAGGGGAAGGGAATTTTTAAGAAAACAATGAAAATAACCACTAAAATATATAAAAACTTCTTTAATGCTATTTAGGATCTCTTATTGGTTTTTCTTCCTTCGTTATTGGCCCAGCATGGCCAGGTGGGTTAAGGCGTTCAACTTGTTATCTGAGGGTCGCGGGTTAGAATCCCTATTGCACCAAACATGCTCGCCCTTTCAGCCGTGGGGATGTTATAATGTCATGGTCAATTCCATTATTCATTGTAAAAGAGTAGTTCAAGAGTTGGCGGTGGATGGTGATGATTAGCTGCCTTCCCTCTAGTCTTACACTACTAAGTTAAGGACGGCTAGCGTAGATAGCCCTTAAGTAGCTTTGCGCGAAATTCCAAAACAAACAAACTTTCTCTCTTATTGTGTCGCCCCCCAGTGGCTCAGCGGTATGTCTGCGGACTTGCACGCTAAAATCCGGGTTTCGATACCCGTGGTGGGCAGAGCACAGATAGCTCATTGTGTAGCTTTGTGCTTAATTCAAAACAACAACTCTTATTGTGTCGGATTTAAATCTAGCGACATTGAGACCGCAACTAAGCCATATTAGATTACATGATAACGAAGTTAGTGATAAAACTGATTTTTTTTTATTATCTGGTCACAAAATATTAACTTATTCATCCATTCCCCCCTTTTTTACATAAAATTCCCCAAATGGTAGAATACAAATAGCGAATAAAATAATTGCATTAGTAATTACAAAATGATAACGACATCAAATTCATTTATTACATAAATATTTCCAACAAGTTTCAAACACCATGCAAATGATAAAGCTCATATTCTTAAGTAATTATTGAGTGAGTTATAAATTTGAGACACTATGATCAAATGACTGTTGTTTGTTTGTCTGTTTGTAATTAAGCACAAATTTACGCAATGGACTATCTGTGAGCTACTCACGACCGGTATTAAATTCCGGTTGCTAATGTTGCAAGTCCGCAGACATACAGCTGTGCCATTAGGTGGCCAATTAACTATTGAAACAAACAATCTCTAAATATATTTTCAGTTTCTTCATAAATTTCTTTTCACTAATCATCTGACATTAAACTTTATTGGTCTCTGATTTTTATCAATTTAATTCTAATCATATGTTATATATATATATATGTAACATTTTTTTACTCTTTCGTGGATGTGAAGCTCTTTATACAAAAAGAATTCACAACCACAAAATAGTCTAAAATGCGAAAATTTTGTCTTGTCAAAATGATTAAAGAACATTACCAACTGTTGTTATGGGTTATTATTTATTTTTTTCTTTATCTGTAACTTCTAATTAAAGCAGATTAGCTAATTGTGGCTCAGCATTATGTCTAGTAACTAGTAACCCTAAAAATAAGGTTTCAATACTTGTGATGGGCGCAGCACAGAACGCTTATCTTGTAGCTTTACGCTTAAGAACAAAACAAACAAGTCTACACATGTGTGATATCAATCTATGTTTTTAACAGTAGAGATTTTTCATATTTGATTTATAATATTTATAAATAAGAAAGATTTATAATTTTAAGAAATTTATAAGATTTATACTCACCAATAAGAAGTCAAAGTTCACTAATCTTTGTAATATCGTTCCCGTGGCTAACAGTGTTTTGTCGGTATTTGGTAAATGCTTAACTATTACCTTAATTGCTACTACGAGGCCCGGCATAGCCAGGTGGGTTAAGGTGTTCGATTCGTAATCTGAGGGTCGTGGGTTCGAATCCCCATCGCACCAAACATGCTTGGCCTTTCAACCTTTAGGGCGTTACAATGTGAGGCTCAATTCCACTATTAGTTAGTAAAAGAGTAACCCAAGAGTTGGTGGTGGGTGGTGATGACTAGCTGCCTTCCCTCTAGTCTTACACTGCTAAATTAGGGACGGTTAGCGCTGACAGCCCTTGTGTAGCTTTGCGCGAAATTAACAAAAAAGCTCCTTGTATGATTATTCAATAGCTTTTATATCATAACAAAATTATAAATCAAGTAGTATTAATCTGCAGCTGCCATAACAGAGAAATGTTTTCGGTCATTTCGTGAGGTTGTCTTTGATTTGGTCAAAAGAATTTAATTTCCATCTACCTCGGCTCGGCAATATTTTTGTTGTACAGTGTGTTAATGTCAGTAAGCTTGAATTTTTGATTGGTAAGATACATCGCGTGTTGATGTTTGAAGATGATGTCCGGTCTCTGTGTTGAACCTGTGTCATTAGACCGAAAGCATACGAGTTTGTGGGAAATTAGTTAATATACTGCCTATACATTTAAAAAAAAAACCATTTCTTTCTATGTATAAGTTGTTATTATCCACGTTTTTCCAACCATTGATCAGAAATTCTAGGTTAATATTTTGTAATCCTTACTTTTTTTTTTTTTTGAATTTCGCGCAAAGCTACACGAGGGCTGTCTGCGCTATCCATACCTTATTTAGCAGTGTAAGACTAGAGGTAAGGCAGCTTAGTCATCACCACCAACTGCCAATCTTGGGCTACTCTTTTACCAATGAATAGTGGGATTGAGCGTCACATTATATCGTCCCTACGGCTAAACGGGCGAGAATGTTTGGCGTGAGAGGGATTCGAACCTGCGAATTACTAATCGAGTGCTTTAACCATCTGGCCATGCTGGGTGACGTTTTTTTTTCCATAGTGTTTAGTTATTCTTTTCTTTTTAATATGACACAACTTTCCAGTTTTAGACAAAACTTGCCTCTTAATTTTTTTACCTTTCTGTTGTTACTGGTGTATGTGTTATTAATTCAGTTAATGGACACATTTAGAACGTTCTTTATGCTCACTTATAAATTAACTCTTAAATGTTGTCCGTTTTCACTTTGAGTTTCGTTTCTTTTTTTCTCTGTTTCAGTTCATCGTCTAACTGACTCTAAAACCAGAGTAGATATCATGCTTTTTAGTTATTCACGTCTTATTATACGAACTACTTGTTGTTTACCGACATAATATAAAGCATTGGAAGACAGGTGACTCTACAAGCTAAGACATAGTTTAGTACACATGTGTCAAGGTGAATGCACAGGTCTTTTTGATTTTGCCACCAAAGAACGCTTATAATATAACAGTTAGCAAAAGTTTTGAATAGTTTGAAGCGCGATGTGATATATGCAAAATGTTTTATGTTTGTAAAAACAAGATCGGACTGATATTCTTTGCAACGAACATAAATGAGCTATAATCAAAACAAAGATTTCTTTGTTCTTGTAGCAATCTTAAAACTGTAAAGCGCTTTAAAGGGGTTGGCTGACAAAGGAAGAAGCGTTTAACTCTATGGTTTTCGTGCCATACGACGAAAATTAATTCAAAGTTTACTGATTTGAAACCGAAATACTCGAGATTCGCCTAACATGAAAAGCTTACAAGTTCAATAACCTCGTTTGCTCAGGATAATGTTACACAGCTGGTGTTAACGTTAATCACTGAAATAACCTCTGGACACCGGATCGACAAACAAACACATATTTCTTAAACATTAC
Source organism: Carcinoscorpius rotundicauda (assembly GCA_011833715.1). Lineage (NCBI taxonomy): Eukaryota > Metazoa > Arthropoda > Merostomata > Xiphosura > Limulidae > Carcinoscorpius > Carcinoscorpius rotundicauda. Next base: position 35,580,187 of record CM022398.1, read on the forward strand.
ATTCAGTTTTTAATGTTATTTTTTATTCTATTTGCTGCAGTGAGATTTCTTTTATTTTCATAGCTGTGTTGAATGTTGTTTCGTAGGTTTCATTTCAGAGATTTGTATTCATTACTACTGTAGTCATGTTTTACAGTGTGGAAAAAATTATTACGAAATGGTATATCTGGTATCACCTACTTCAACATTCATTAAGTTCAGAAATACACTTCACTAAATTTACATATTTTTCAAAAGTCTTTTTTTTTCTAATTTCATTTATCATGTTTATACTTTTAAACCCATAAACATATATATTTCCCATTTCAAACATTAGGTTCCACCTTATGTTATTTCTTCACTCTTTGAATATGTCATTCTTCAAAAAATAAAAAATGGTTTGCTTAGGCTACCACCCTTTCTTAACACATTCATAACACATTAAAATCAAAATTTTAACATTCATCGATGAAAAGGTGTAAAAAATATGTTCAAGCAGTATTTGAGAGAAACGTTAGAAGTACCAAATGTATACCTTTGAACAAGTTTTTAAACACTAGAAATTGATCAGTTTCAAAGTTAATCGAATAAGGTTTGACTACTGAAAGTTATTAGCACTTCTCAATAATAGGCTAATAGAAAAAAACACTCTGTTGCAATTTCGTTGAAATTAGAATTTATTTCCTACTGTTCAGATGCATTTCTATCAGACTTTTTCCTTTAATGACGAGTTTGGTTCAAATAAAATATAAGAACTATTTCATGCACTAGTAAGTTCTTTATGTTTTGCCCCTTAGTAACTTTAAAGTCTTGCAAAATACATAGTTCGATTCTCCGCAGTGTACAGAGTGCTTATCTTGTTGTGTAGCTTAGAGCTAAAAAAACAGCAGTAAAAACTTCTTTGGACGGGGAGTGCGGTTAACCCTGGAGTTATGAAGTTCAGTAGCTGACTAGATTTCCAAATCTGTACCACAAGACAATAGGTTCTTCAGTACCTGCTTTAAACAGCTGCACTTTGATAAATGAGTCATATATTTTCCACAACAACATACATTCTTTTTTGTGTGTTTCCAGTTTAAAAGTGTTCAGCAGATTCTCCCTTAAATTTGTTATCGTGTATGTAATGAAATGATGCATAAACAAAGTCATCATACATTGCGTTTCTACTCGCCAGGTGTCACTCTGTTTACTGAAGACAAATTTATTGACCTAAGGGATATTTTCAGCAACTGAGAAGGTATGATCCATACTCTTCACCCAATGGATCAGATTCTATTGTATTTTGTTATCTATTTCACCCAAATGAAACTCCAAACTTGTATTGGCTGTGTAATTACACTTTCACTGTAGATGTTGTACATTGAATGCTATAGTTAGCATTTGCCTTCTGTCATCGATCAAACTGTTGTTGATTGCTGTTGAACAATCAAACTTTGATTCGTCTATAAAGAGAACAGCTCTCCAGCTTTGGTTATTTCAAATGATCCGATAGCCATTTCAGCATACAGGTTTGCCTACCTCTTTTCAACAAGAATTGATGTTCTTCTACACAACCAATGAAACTATTTCAAGCTAAACTGTAAGACTTTCTCAAGCTAAACTGTCTTACCGTTGTTACACATTATAATTTATTTCGGACGACTCTCCGATTTATTATGTTACCTATGTTAATGTATTACCATTTCAAACAACCGGTAATTTGAATTTGAATTTAGAATGAATTTTAAATGTCAATAAGTGTCAAATTTATGGTGTTTGCCAGTAAGATTGATACACATAATTTTATTTTTATCACAAATATATTTTAATATATATTTATAATAACGGTTATTACTAATAGTTATTAGAAATGATGGACTATTTACAATAGTTTTACAAACTTACAGACAATACTGAGTCTTATATCCAGTCTAAAATTGAATATTTTATTGACAATACCAGTCTATTACGAGCAAATTTATTCTGAGTTGATATTGTTGTATCTCGCTTAAGCTAAATGATCATTTTTAATTGGCTTCACACCACTCACAAATTAACTTCTTACCGAGGAAGATATTTCTTGTCATCATAGAAATAATTACGTCCTAAGTAATTCACTGAAATTGAACGATTTGTAATGTTCAAAACCTATAAATATTCCTGGTCAAATTCTGTATTTTTCTTATTAATAAACGTTAATCACAATTATATATTTCCTAGGCCTACAGCGCACTGACTGTAGCTGAACAATAATATTCTCTATTTCTTTTCGTTGCTTGGTGTGTCGATTTATAAACGTTTTTAGACGTTCTGGAAAGTTCACTTGGTAACAGTACTGTTAGTCATTAGTATTACATAAATACCTAGTACATTGTAGTTGTTTATGCTCAAGAGCCTTGTACAAATTTTGAGGGCAGGCGGGACTTACGCAACACACAGTCAAGAATATATGTTTCAGATAAAAAAAGCTATACAAAAACAAACGTAGGCCTAAAACAAATGTACAACGGTAGATCCGTTACATTGTTCTTGAGGACTTACTTATATTTGTTTTTACTCAACCGCTGTCTATCTCTTAAAGAACTTGCCCTGATATACTAACTATTTTTGACGAATTTCGGCTTTTCTACCTCGATCACTTCTATGACAAAAACACCAGTAACACGTACCATTTTCTTTCATACTGTTGTATACAGATCGTAACGAAACATGAAATCTTCAAGTAATTTTTCGTGTGGAGTAGCTTTGAGTGTGTGTGTGTTTTCTTATAGCAAAGCCACATGGGGCTATCTTCTGAGTTCACTGAGGGAAAAAGTTTTTTTTGTTTTTGTTTTTTGAATTAAGCACAAAGCTACGCAATGGGCTATCTGTGCTCTGCCCACCACGGGTATCGAAACCCAGATTTTAGCGTGTAAGTCCGCAGACATACCGCTGAGCCACTGGGGGGCGAGGGAAAAAGTAGCTTTGACTAACTAAAACCGATTTCTGCATGTTTGTCATGCAAAATTTCAGTCTTGACTGGAACAAAACTACTACTGAACATAATATGGTTGTCTGTAATTTTATAGGCTTCACACTGATATTGCATATTCTCATTGGTTGGATGGCTACTGCTCAAAGTGTAAATTAGTAACAGTTCAATTTTGCTTCTCCCTTTTTCCTTTACCAAATAAATAACTATTTTTTTAAATTATTCCTTTTTTGCTCTTTAGTAACAAAGAACAAATTTTACTCTTCTTAAGTTTTTGCGATATTTTAGATTAATTGTATTTTAAACAGTCCAAATTTACCTATACAACGCATGAAACTTGACATATCTAGCTACGTTTGTTCACTGTCCCTTCAACGGTTCTTTTGGTGGTTTAGTATTCTGATAAGGACTGTATACACACTTTTAAGTAGATTTTTCACGATTCCAGTGGATTCAAGATAATTTAACTGCAAACTTCATTTCGGTTAAGTTGATCAAGTGAAAAGATTATTCGAAATGTTTCCAAAAATAAAACATTTCTATAAACAAAGAGACAATGAAAATAAAATAAAAATACGCCATGTTATCACTATTTGGACAAAGCATACAAACACGCTTAATGGTACTTTACTTTCATAGTATTGTTATTCTGCTGTCGGCTGAAAATTGGACAAACACGACAGCTTATTTATGTCGATTTTACTTTGTTTAAAGGCAGAACTGAATTTTTCTAAAGTTTGTAATTTGGATAAGAATTGTTCTCATACCGGTAGTGAACAGCAGCATGCAAGTGAAATAAGCTAACAATATTTATACTTGTCCAAATCGCTAACAAACTGATAAATTTCAACATAGAAAATCATCAAACCTTAGAACTACGTTTGAAGACATAAACAGCCCATGTTGAAAACATGCAAGATGACAAGCTAAAAACTTCACGTTTAATAGTAGTTCAGATCTGTTTTAGTGTTTCAAACATAGCTTTGAAACCAGGTACAGCCACTTGTAGTGAAATTTTGAAAAATAACGTCTTATATAGTTAATGATATACTTCTATCACAATTTTAAGTCAAGCACTTGAGCCAGGGGAAATTAATATCTTATATGTATCCATATTCTAACTGGCTCAGCCAAATATTAAATAACTCATGCTGATCTTATAAATATTTCCTTATTTGCAAAATTCGTTGCGACGAGCTTCTGCCAAGAACGAAGAGGTTAATAGACCACAGAAAACTGTTATAACAGTAATTTAAAATGAATTGTTTGTTTTGAAATTAAGCATAAAACTGCACAATAGGCTACATGTGCTCTGCCCACCACTAGTATCGAAACCTGATTTATAGTGGTGTGAAACCGCAAATATACCGCTGTGTCATTGGAAGGCCACTTAGATGGAAGTCACATATATTCTATTACTTCGAATTTAAGACGCCCTTTATTTTTAAGACTCACCTTACTTTTAAAAAGACATTTTAAAAAAAAACTAAATGAAAATTGGAAAAGAGTAAATATGTTTTAAGAATTTATTAGCGAATAACAATGTTAATGTAGTTAAAATAAAATATAATAAGATATACAAAATATACAGGAATGCTTTTTTCTGCTTTTTTCGTTTGATTAGAATGCTACTCCGATGTTTTATTTTGAAGTTCAAGCTTCTTCATTGCTCGATTTACTATTGTCCCAAAGAACGTCATCTTGTGTTTCAGGGCATGGCCAAGTGTTTTAAGGCCGAGGGTAATCCGAGGGTTGTGGGTTCGAATTTCGGTCGCACCAAACATGCTTGCCCTTTCAGCCATGAATGCATTACAATGTGGTGGTCAATCCCACTACTCGTTGGTAAAAGAGTAATCCAAAAGTTGGCCGTGGGTAGTGATGACTAGCTGCCTTCCTTCTAGTCTTACATTGCTAAATTAGGGATGGCTAGCGTAAATAGTCCTCGAGTAGTTTTGCACGAAATTCAAAAACAAACAAACAAACTTGCGTTCTATCTTCCGTATTGGATAAACAAACATTTTAAAAATGATTTTCTATTGATATTGTCCGACACTTTTGTCCAAACTTTTGAAATCCATTCCACTGGTGTTGATGTTGATGCCATTTTTATTTTGCCACTTGGCGCCAAAGCATGAATGTATTTATTCAACCGAGCATCATAATGTTTACTGATACGATTTTTCAATGGCTTGTTCATGGACACATCAAGAGATTGTAATTGACCTGTCATTCCGTCAGGAATTATCATCAGATCACTGGTTTTGTTCCTTAACCTACTTTTGATTTTATTGGAGAGATGGCCACGAAATGCATCCATTACAAGCATGCTCCGTTGCTTTAATAACGCACCAGGCTGACGTTCCCATACACACCCAAACTACTCTTCCATTAACTAAAATGTCATCCATGCATTCTTTAGTGCACGAACTATTACATCTTTGCAAACATTTTCTTTTGGCAAAGTTTTTCTGTTTAATATGACATAAAGTGGTGATTTATTTCCATCTGCTATTATACATAGCATGACTAACTTTTAACTTTTCATAACCAGTGACTTTGATTGTCACCTGTTTTTTTCTTTTAGCATTTACAGTGTAGTTGCTCGGCATGTCAAAATAATCTGCCGATTTGGTTCAGAAAATATTGATTCCTTTGGCATAGACCAATGACGTAATGTTGATATTCAATAACTTTTATTTCAAAATCTGACGGCAGTTTTTGACTAATTGTTGTTTTTCGCCGTGATTATAAACTTTCTCTTTTCATAAATTTCTCACACCATCAATGAATAGCCTTGAAAGAAAAATCATAATTTCCTGCACATTCTTTTGCTTTTACATTACGACTTCTCCTGTTACAGGCAGTCCTTTATTTCATAACTTTCTGAAATACATTAAAACGGCGGCATCAATATCAGAATGTCTTCCTTTTGTTGGGCCAGAAAATGACGTTTTACTTTTCTTGCAAGAAAACAACTTTGTTTTCATATTACGCCAACGACGTATATTTGTCTCACACATTGTATACTTTATACTGGCTGCACTATTCCTAATCTGTTCGGCACACAAAGTAATTTTTCTTTTAAATTCGGCATTGTACGTAAAACATTTTTCCATGGGTAAAAAAAGCAATAAAAAACAAGAAATGGCGTCTGAGCAACAGGAAAGTCAAACAAAGACTAAGGACGTTAGAGGCGTTGACATCGGCAAATTTGTCGTTCTGTACGTGTTTATTTATTTTCCTTTCCAGGCCTGGAATGGCCAAGCGTGCGACTCGTAATCTGAGGGTCGCGGGTTCATATCCCCGTCAAACCAAACATGCTCACCCTTTCAGCCGTAGGGGCGTTATAATGTTACGGTCAATCCTACTATTCGTTGGTAAAAGAATAGTCCAAGAGTTGGCGGTGGGTGGTGATGACTACCTGCCTTCCCTCTAGTCTTACACTGCTAAATTAGGGACGGTTATCACAGATAGCCCTCGAGTAGCTTTGCGCGAAATTAAAAAAACCGAACCATTCTTTTTCTTTCCAAGCTGAGTTCCTTTAAAAATATAGTCCAATCTGTTTGTTAATGCAAGAAATTTTCGAAAGTCTTCGTTGTTGGAGGAAAATGTTTTCGAAATTTTCGAAGAGTGAAAAATAATACCTCGAATTCGAGATGCACACTAATATTGAGTTCGAAAAAATTTTAAAAAAAGATGCGTCATAAATTTGAAGTAATACAGTATATGCGACAACTTGGCTCTCGCTAGGATATATTATTATAATATACAACAGCTATAAATATTAGTTACTAAACTATTAGTATGAAACAACACACATTTAACCAGAACCGTAATATATTATTTTCTGAGTTTTCAGTTGATTATCATTTCTTCTGCAACGCCATAAGCATACTATTTCATCTAATGTGTTGTTCAAACACTTAAAAGTAGTTTGTATTTACAAAATGATTGTTATTTGTTATTTTGAATTTCGCGCAATGCTACTCGAGGGCTATCAACGCTAGCCGTCCCAGGCAGCTAGTCACCATTACCCACCGCCAACTCTTGGGCTACTCTTTTATCAACGAATAGTGGGATTGACAGTCACATTATAACGCCCCCACGGCTGAAATGGCGAGCATGTTTATTGCGACCGGGATTCGAACCTGCGATCCTCGGATTACGAGTCGAACGCCTTAACACACCTGGCCATGCCGGGCCCTTACATAAGGAAAAACAGATTCGTTTGAAAAACTAAAAGTTGAGCTGTAGATATTTTCTCTTTACACATCCACGCAAAGAATACTCGTCAGCGTTGTAATATGTTCCACTTTTCCAAAGAATCAGAGTTGTCACGTAGCACATAAATGATCATAAATCCACGAAAGCGTGCTTATGCTAATTTTTATTGGATATATCTTAATTTTGGAGATGCTAAGATAACATGTCAATCAACCAAATACAGTATCAAGTGTATACATTCCGTCTGAAGCAATATCTATCATAATGAAGACTAATCAACAGCTATAGAGCTTGAGTAGATTAAAATTACCTAATAATGACATTAGTTATTGATTTTTATTGTTAGAACAAAATCCTCCAGAAAGAATGGATGTAAATCAATCCCATATATATGGTATGGAGGCGATAATTATATGTACGTACGTGTATGCCTCTAAGCACATATCACAAAGGTCTAACGAGGAAAACAAAAATTTAAGAAAAACAACAAAACATGTACAATTTATAAACGAAAGAAATGAAAATCTAGAAGTGAAATTGAGAAGGGGCAAATTGGCAAGCAAGTGAAAGGGGTAACCCGGAAATGTCTCAACGTTCGCTCTTCGGAACAAATATTAATTGCATTCTGAACAGGAATATTACGTTTGAATTATATTTTTGTTGGAAAATATGGGTATGTTTATGTTTATTCTCTTTCTATTAACTCAGTTTTTTAAGATATCATTATAAAGAAATCCAGCAGTAAATAAATGTACAAAAATATTTAGAATGGATGCAAAATGGGTTTTGAATTTCGCGCAAAGCTACACTAGGGTTATCTGCGCTAGCCGTCCCTAATTTAGTAGTGTAAAACTAGAGGGAAGGCAGCTAGTCTCACCACAACCGCCAACTCTTGGGCTACTCTTCTACCAACGAATAGTGGGATTGATCGTAACATTATAACGCTTACACGGCCCAAAGGGCGAACACGTTTGATGTGACGGGGATTCAAACCCGCGACCCTCGGATTACTAGTCGAGGTCGTTAATCACTTGGCCATGTCGGGTCTCTTAACGATAGGAATCGTTGGGCCACTCCGGAAAATGAGTGAATTGCAACATAAACACAATTGTGTGAAATTAGAAATTAGACATAAGGAATTATAAAACGTAACCAAACAAAACTTATATATATAGATTAGTCCTCCAGTACTTTTTCTCATTTCACGTGTCATTCTGAACTAGGTAAATGCTGTCCATTTTATCTTTGTTTGATGAAGACACTGCCTAAATCATCTATAAAAGAACACTGGATAGTGGAATGCAGAAACAGAACGCCCCAAAAGATGGCAGTGATGCAAGAAAATACGTCCAATAATTATTCGCCATTTTTAACCAAGCCAACAACTCACTTGTGTCTATATTTCATTTCATTTCATTTCGTTCTGCTCGATGAACTTTGCACATTAACATATACTTGTATTTTGTATTCATGGCAAAGCTAGTAAAGTACTAAAGCTATCGGCAGCCGTCCCTGATTTTGTACTATTGACCAAGGAGAAAGCAACCAGTCAGAAACACACGACCATCTACTTCCAATGGATTGACTGTCACTCTTATAACGCACTGATACTTGAAGTGTGTAGAATATTTCGTGGCTCAGGATGGATTCGAGCTCAGCTTACCATCTTTAAATTCAAGATTTCTGCTACAGGGCTAACCTGATTCCATTGCACAACAAATGGAAGCTCCTTTTTGCTGTGTTTCCATACATTATTAATTTACAGGTATATTGTATAGACCTAATTAGGTAACGTAATGTATTTATTCGATTAAATTACTTTTTAGTGCTTTCTGATAAGTTTCATGATGTGATTCTACAGATATTTCTCGCCAAAGTTCTGACGATAAGATTGGTAAAAAGTTCTCTAAAATAATTTTAAGGGTTTACTCGATATCTATATTACTTCTTGGATAATTCAAAGACCCGAAAAAATTAAAAAAAAAACTATATTATGTGCACTATTTGAAATTATGATGATTTTGTGACAACTTAGTTGGTATCAAGTTTGTTCGTTTTATCAAATATCAAAAACGCTTGCTTGGTTTATTTTCCATACATATATTGTTCACTCTCGAAGTTTATTCTACAAGTATTAAAATGATCAGATACCCTGAATAACTCGTATTTGTTTGTTTCCTTGTAAGCACGAAGCTATAAATTGGTCTACCCGTGCTGTGCCCATCGTGGGTATTGGAACCAGATTTTTACCGTTATAAGTTCGTAGACATACTGCTGAACCAAGAGCTATTATCACAAACGTTCGCAAGTATGTTAATAAATAAATATGTATGTATACATAAGGTGGCTCAAAAGCAACTTGAGATCTTACAGAGCAAATATCAGTGTTTAATCCATACAGTTCCAACAACGTTAGAGTCCATTGTGCATCTCTGCGTTCAAACAAAACAAACTCACGCATTGTACCGTTATCTTTTTTTCTCTGGTTTTTGTTGTTGGGTTTCAGTGCAAAATTGTACATTAGCTATATGTGCTCCGTCCATCGCGAATGAGTCGAATCCTGAATTGTAAATCTGGAAACTTACTTCTGACCCACTGGAGGAACTCTTTTGTTAGAATCAATGTACAGGTGTTTCTATGTGTACAAGTGGAAAGTTAAGAACAAATTTCTGGCCGTACATCATAAGAGAAAACGAAATTACACTTTACAAAAATCAAAGGAAGTTTATTTTATACAGTTCTAAAGATCAGCTTTTCATCATTATATGAACATTTCACGTGTCTGTCTGTAAGGATAAATATCTGTTTGATGCATTTTGTTATTCCTAAAATATAGTGATTTTGATTATAATACGTATATTGTTTTGAAGATCACTTCAAGTTCAGTTTAGTTTTCCACATAAGTGCGGGAAACGGACAAAGATATAATGAAAGTAGCCATTATTTTAGTTATTGCACACCGGAAAGGTTGTGGGCATGCTAAAAGACAACCGATCCGTGCATTTAATAACTTGTACAAGGTCATGGCAGGTCATTTATGCCATGCAGTGATCACAGTCTCACAGCATGGGAGTTAGGAATAACCAAGCTGATGCTCATGAGTTCAGTGCGTAATGATTATCAGTAAATGTTTGATAAGAAAAAGTTTTCATGAATCTGGAATTAAGTCAATAATACTTTCTTCAGTCCAACAGTTAACCGTACAACTTCTCTCGAGATCACAAAAAAATTGTAATAACACTACTAGGCATCTGTACTCTTCACGGATAAGCCTAGATTCCTTCTCATTATCAGATAACGATGTGTCATGTCTGAAGAGTGAGTGTCAATGTTTTGTTATAGCAAAACCACATCGGGTTATCTGCTGTATCCACCAAAGTGAATCGAACTCCTGATTTTAGCATTAGAAATGTGAATACTTACCGTTGTTCCATCTGAAGATCTTGAGAAGAATGATATGTCCAGACATACTGGTCTGAATATGGTTCATTCGATGTTGGTTTTTTCATGACATCAGTCCAACTGAAACAATTTATTGTGGGTATCATCAGATCAGATTTTATTCTGATGCAGGATTGTGATGGACGTAGTTTACATGTTTACTTTCTATGCTGCATGATAAAGAATTAAAAAAAAGGATAAATACGTATATGATTTCAACTTGATTACTTTCACAGGGAATGCTTGGTTCACACCCAGTGTAGAGAGCGGAACTACTGATATATAACTGTAACTTAACATGAAGTAGAGACCCTGTTCATGTCAGGATTCATCAGAACTCATCAGGTGAGACAAACTACAGCCACCAACTAAAACGAAGTCATGCGCTAAAGACTATCTGTCCCTCCATCTTTGGCGTCAGACGATATTTGAACATTTTACGACGCCATTATGACTCTTTCTACCTGGTGATAGATGAAGCCATCAATTATTTTGAGGACATTAAAAGTATAAAGTTTTGACACAGACCAGTTCCAATATTGCGGGGAGTTAGGTACCAAAATAAACGTCGGAAATTTGGGATGGCTAATCCACTGACTTATGCTCTGCAATAACTGGTGACTTCATAACAATAAACCTTTGTTATTAAACAGTACGGTACACAATAATTCAACTTTACACCGACACGAATTACCTACTAGGTTCTATAAACTTTATTCATTATAAACAAGCTATAGCTGACACTAACTTACGAAATCTTGCAGCTACCTTCCTAACCCTTAGTGAACACAGTTGATAAATGTATTTACCAGGGGCTGACAGGATCTCTTGCAACCTGTAACACGCGTGATACGACCAATCTAACACCAAGGGAGCATGTCTCACCCGGGAGCCGTATAATGTTTTTAAAAATCTTTGACATATTCTCTGCATTCTTTCTTTTCTTTCTTGTAAATTTTCTTCTTCACTTTAAGTACATGTCTGAATTGTTTATTTCTTACTTTTGCCATTTATTAAAGCTTCTTTAGTCATTTTTACAGAGTTAAATTCCTACAATATAAAGTGGATTTTAAACATTTGAAAACATATTTACAAACAATGCTCTTGAAAAGATGCAAGCAAAACATTACCTGATGTCGTTAGAAGAAAGCAATTTTATATATAAAAATAATACTAAACGCTAGTGAACTGATAGCCACAATATATTTATGCTGTGCTTGAAAGACCTCAAAGTAACTCAGCGGTAAGCTTGAGGGTATGTAAAGCTAATATTTTGGATTACATCCCTGAGGTGTGCAATACTCGGATTACTCATTGCGCAGCTTTGCACTTATATAAAACAAATAAACAAGACTTACAAAATGTAGTGAGTAGAATGATTTTAAATTAAAAGATACTTACCATTCTGAAATGCCTGCACATACGTATACTTGGAACTCGTTCGCTTGGAGTAAAGCACAAGCGTCTTAACAACCGATTACGATGGTTGAGAAACAACGAGAGTTGCTACATCCACTTTCAAAAGGAAGAATCCTAGACATGAAACTGGAAGTAAGAGGAGGACAGTTAAGGCACGACTATGTTGTGTCAAATCTAGGGAGGATTGAGAAGAAATTTTTATAATGTAAGGATCTTGGAACGAAAAGGGAGTGCTATTATGCAAGAATGTTGGGCGTGGGCAAACAATACCCATCTGTGAAGTGACGGCTCATCTAAACACCAATGGATATCATGAGATCACATCTCAAGTTTTATGGTCAGCTGACTACAAACTTGTTCGCGAAATATAATGCTCCCTATCTTAATGCACATAAGACCCAGACTAGTTTTTGAAGTTTCGACATCGGTATCAGTGTCTTGATGCCAAGAACATAATCCTGAGAACACTTAAAGAAGTTAATCGTCACAGATTAGCTGAGAGTTTGACAAAGTATCAAAGACAAACTGTACAGGATCTGTCGGAAGCTAGCAAAGAGCATGTTTCGCAGAATAGTAACAGTAATCATTTATGTTAAGGACAAAATTAGACCCCGTTATAACAATAACCTTTTAAATTTAACTCCTTTGTATTTCTATACAGTTGAATAATGTATTCTAATAAACATAAAGCCTAGTTCTTCAGTAAAGTGATAATATGACGCTGCAGGAATTCTTTTGGTTCTCTTGTTGGCCCAATTATTGCTTTGGGAATTTTTAATGATTTCTTTAGATAAGGATGATTTAACCAAAAATCGTCTCTTAGGTTTTAACCTATATCACAAGGAATGAATAAAGATCTAAAAACGATTAATGTTTCGTGATATGTATGTTCCTGTTTTATATGTAAATAGAAAAAGTGAAAACAAAGCCCATAAAGTTCAAATGTACAATACCTACAAATGAAATGCAAAGTAAGGGACACAAATCTAGATAATAATGAAAATATTAGGTCTAGTGTTTTGTAATTTCTAAAATATGGAGCATATAATGAATGCTAAAAGCAAAACTTTTTCTCTGAACTTGTCACACTGAAAGTATTAGATGTTGGATATAAATAATAACGACCCCAAGTAGCACAACCTTATAAACAGGGTTTCGATATCCGTGGTACTTAACTACAAACAAACAAAGTAAATAACAACACTGAGCTGATTTAAATTAAAGGCAGAGAGCTAGAGCTCTCTATACCAAACAGTAATAAGATATTATGTCTACGTGTTTTAATTTAGACGGAAAAAAACAAATGTTATAATTCGCTTTTACAAAATATTTTTTGAAAACTGGATACCAGAGACTTCATTCGGTTTGAAACGGATAAAAATAACGACAAAAAGTACCAGAAAATAGCAACACGATAATCAAAAAGTTGAAGTTTAACTATAAAAAATAATCCTGTATGTAATACAATAATTATACACTGTTGTTGAACTGAATATGTCTATTACATCAGATTTGATTACTGTATTTTCCGGAGTCGACTCGTAATCCGAGGGTCGCGAGTTCGAATCCCCGTCGCACCAAACTTGCTTACCAGCCGTGGGGGCGTTATAATGTAACCTGTCAATCCCACTATTCGTTGGTAAAAGAGTAACCCAAGAGTTGGCGATGGGTGGTAATGACTAGCTGCCTTCCTTCTAGTCTTACACTGCTAAATTAGGGACGGCTAGCGCAGATAGCCCTCGCATAGTTTTGCGCGAAATACAAACCAAACTTATACATTTTATTATGTGTCATATAAAGGGGCTTGGAGTAATGTCTAGTATCAAAACGCTTCCTTTAGGGTTAGGTTTAGGTCTATGAACAACGAAACCTTCGGCCTGGAAGACGCAGGGTAAATTTGGAAACTTAATTTGGGGTAAAAATAGGGCCCAGTTTGTCCTTGAACAAGAAAATTCACCTTTCGAAAGCACAAAGTTATATAATAAGGTATCTGTGCTCTTACCATCGCAGGTATCGAAACTCGAATTTTAGCGTCACAAGCACAAACGTTTTGCTCAGAAAGCTACCTATTTCTGGTTGCTGTTGTTTTCTCAGTGAAAAATTACTCAACTGGAGCATTTTCAGCCTGAAACCCAAATAATATCACAAGATTCGGCCATTTTAGGATATTTAGGTTGGTCCTAAATACATAAATTAAGATAGAAATGCAAAATAATATCTGTTACAAAAGCATAATAATAATTGAAGTTTAGTTTGTTTTTAAATTCGCACAAAGATACTCGAGGGATATCTGTGCTAGCCGTCCCTAATTTAGCAGTGTAAGACCAGAGGGAAGTCAGCTAGTCATCACCACCCACCGCCAACTCTTTTACCAACGCATAGTTGGATTAATTGCCACATTATAATTGTATTTCAGACTTTTAAAAGCAAAATTTAATAAATTTGTTCCCATAATTTTCAGCCATTTTTTGTTTTTATGTTTATTACAGTGTAGGTAATGCATCAGTGATGAAATAAGTGAAATTACTTGGGTAACTTTTTAATTCCATGTTTTATTTACACGCAAACACATATTATTCAAGCATTTGTATCCATTTTTGCCACAAATTTCTCAAATAAATCTGAATAAACTGTATTATATTTACGAAAAGAACAAGATGCGGCCCCTTCACCCAAATGATCACTTCAAGCTCTTATAATTAAGGCTTAAAGTGTGGGAAAAACTTAACTAAAATCCTCCGGTTTTTATTGTACCTTAACCGATGTACATAACCAGTCTCTTATTACAAGGATAAATAAGACATTTTTATGATACTCATCATCTTGGTAAACTCAGCTTAAGATATTTCATTAATTTAATGCCATCTAATTAGAACGAAACCTTTTGGATGAAATGTTAACATTCTTTTCATTAGAACAGTGGCTCTCAAGATCGCTCTGCCATTAGACTAAATATCATTCATTCCCCATAGGTGAAGTCACCTTTGAAAGTCGACATAAAAATGTGAGGTTATTTAATTATGCAAAACATTTTATTTTAGATGAAAATCATATATTACACATTAAAACATGAAAATTGTGTTTTCATTTGATTTGATATACTTAAATGATGTTGACTTCAGAAAAAATGTAAACAGTTATGAGATTACAAATTATATGAGCTTTCATGTGAAAATAACGTTGTAAATTTTAAATAACTCACCAATATGGATATACACTTAAATAATTGAAAACAGATGAGACACGTCACTTTTCATTACTATTTCATTAGTCTGACATTGTCTAGTCTACAGAGCCTAATATACGTACAATATTTGCTCCAAGAAACTGTACCTCTTCCTTTACCATGTGCATATCTAGATTACCATCAAGGACGTCGTTGTTGTTTTGAATTAAGCACAAAGCTACACAATGGGCTATCTGTGCTCTGCCCACCACGGGTATCGAAACCCGGATTTTAGCGTGTAAGTCCGCAGACATACCGCTGAGCCACTGGGGGCCCGTCAAGGACGCCTTTTCCAACTTGTATAAATTTACAACTGTGCAATAAATTTAGACAACCATCATTTATAAAAGCAAATCAGAAGATTAAAATATAAAACAAATATTCAGTCAACAATTTTTTCTCCAAAAAGCAGCCATGTAGGTTATTTGTTATTTTAAATTTCATGCAAAGCCACTCAAGGGCTATTTGCGCTAGCCGTCCCTAATTTAGTAGTGTAAGACTAGAGGGAAGGCAGCTAATCATCACCACCCACCGCCAATTTTTAAGCTACTCTTTTAACAAAAAATAGTGAGATTAACAGTCATATTATAACGCCTCCAAGGCTAAAAGGGAAAGCATGTTTGATGCGACCGAGATTTGAACTCGTGGCCCTTGGATTACGAGTCAAATACTTTAACCCACCTGGCCATACCGGGCCCATGTGGGTAATGTCTGTTATAATGTCAGTTCACAAACCTGATAAACACGATTAAATAGAGAAATAACAAGAATACAGGCCTAATTCGGATTACGAGTCGAGCGCTCTAACCACCTGGCCATACATATATGTTACAGTTACATCAATGTCGCTTTTTTTTTCAAGCAACATAAAATATTTTGGGCCACTTGTACCGCATACTGATTACTTATCAGAATGACACTGACAACTCAAAAATTTTGAACTGGAAGGGGTTACTGCACAATTTTAATCTCTCATGTAATTTTGAG
The DNA here is from genome assembly GCA_011833715.1 of Carcinoscorpius rotundicauda. NCBI lineage: Eukaryota > Metazoa > Arthropoda > Merostomata > Xiphosura > Limulidae > Carcinoscorpius > Carcinoscorpius rotundicauda. The sequence goes on from CM022398.1 coordinate 35,596,413, forward strand.
AATAGTATATTGACAGTATTAAACCTATATTCGAATTGTTTCGCAGATAAGCCAAAACGTCCCGAATCAAACTATTCTCGCTTTAACCATACAAATTAATCAAAGTTTTTTTTCATCCATTAAGAGAAGTGGTATATTTAGTAAACTTTTACCTTAACACTCAGTGACAGCATCAAAAGCGAATGTACATGTATCTGTTGTTATGTAAATGTGTAAATATGTTGTAAACGACGGCATGTCGTGTTGTGTTTGGATTTTCATTTCTATTATCTATGTTTCCATATTTATATTATTGTTTCGAAGTTTAAACTAATAAAATATGTTGTTATTCATTTAGGGTAACATTTAGAATTTTCTTGAATTAAGTAGACCAATCATATGTTTGTAAATGAAATGCTGGCGACTTCGTGTCTAGACGTTTAGTCTCGTGCAAGAACGGACATGCGCGGATTGCTCTGGAGATCTGTAGAAATTTCGCGGTGTTTCGAGGAGTCTAGGCCTACAATATATAAACAGACGAAGATGCGAGAGAGAAAAACAGAGTCAGACATTAGTTTTATTTCAAAAGAAGAGAGTCAGTTATTTGAGAAAGATTAAGTGTTTGCTGTGATTATTCAACTTGGATTTGTGACTAAAGTTAGATCTACGGAAGCTGTGATTTTATTCCGTCAATCTCTACGATTCATCGAATTACTGGTTGAGCTGAAGTTCGACACGTCCGGGCAGATCGGAAAAACTGAAGGCGACGAATTTGTGACATTCATCGGAGGCAACGTGAAAAGAACTTCGTCGAATTTACTGAACTGTTTCTGAACTTCATTTAAACTTCGGAATTTCTTCGTGGGACCAAATTCACTCCCTAGACTGGAATTTGAGACTTTCATTTTAGATCATTATATTAGATGCAGGCCAGTACCATTTTGTATTGTGATTAATTTTGAAGTTTGAAACTAGTATTATTTTCTTTTGTAATTAATTTCGAATGTTGTAACTTAATATCTGTCACTGTTATTATATAATTTATGTTATATCTGTTAATAATTTAGTGTAATAAATTATACAAGCTGTTATCTGTGTCTTTCTGTTGCGTTTAGTCTACGAAAAACATAAAACATAAAAAATACGTAACAGTGTATACAGTGTATGTTTTGGTGGTGTTTCTGTATAGTTTGACTGGCCAACAAGCGAAATTAGAATTTCGTTGATGATTACTTTAACTTATATGAATACTTAATATTGTCAGAATTCCAAATAAAACGTTGTTAAATTTTCCTGTCGGTTTGTGTAGGTGAAATGCTTTCCAAATACGACTCACATATATGTTTTGAAACTAGATGTAAGCATCTACACCAGTTTAATATCGCCCACTGTAATTTAATATATTGTAGAAAAAAAAGTTTTATTCACTTGTGGTATGTAACATTGTCCGCCTTCGATTCTTGGTTGCGGTATGTGTAACAGGTAATAGCATAACAATGTGTTCCATTCATTCTTTAGGGTTATGAATATGACGGACAATTGTCACTTTCTGTCATTTTATATTGTCTACCATTTCAAACACATAGCAATGAGGGCTGCATGTGCACATGCTCCTCATTGATAAAGAGTAATGATTGGCCAATCAAGTGTTATCTATCTACAGTCATGTGAAAAAGTTAGGACACCTTAAGAAAGTCTGTGTATTTTTGTTACATTTTTGGATATATAGATATTTAATTTCAATTTCAACAATAAAAGGCTACTTTTAACGTCTTCTGAAATTGTTTTCCATTCTTTTACTTTTCGTATGATTATGGAACTCACACAAAAGTCATTCTGTTTACTTTGCTTAGCATTTCATGTTTGTGAATGGTATAGAGAGGTAAATCAAATTTATTGTAACATCAATGTCTCTGTAATCGCATTTTACGCTATGATAAATCATAACAAGAACAATGACGATTACCAAAAGCTATTTGAAGTACACGTTCATGCGAAACCTCAGACAAATTTGAAGTAGCCTCTTCTCATACTAGTGATGGCTACATAATGTTAGTATCAGTAATTTTTATTCTAAAAGAAATAATAATTAAAAGACTGAACAAAACAACAACAGTATTATTGATGGAACTAGTATAAAGTCCCTAAAATATATTCATTGAACAACAAACAACCTTAAACTTGTATGTAGTAAAAGCACCTTGTTTCGTTAATTCTATTGTTGTAGTAAATATGATTACCATCCAGATTACCAAGTAGGTTAAAAAATTATTACAGAATTCAAACTATTTTTGAAACTTACGCATATATATCACTAGTATTGACTTTTAAGAAGAATAAAATAAATAGACAGTGACGGAACGAGACGAGGCATAAACCATGCGGTTTATGAACATCATATTTGTTTATTGAAAAAATTGTTAACGATGAAATTGCATACATATTTTAACCCCATCTATGACCAAAAATAGCTTAACTAAAACAGGTTTGTATGATTTTGTTGCACAAGTTTATGTTAATATGTTTTATTTTTCTTAAAGTTCACGTCCAAACTCAGTCAGTGAAGAGTAAAAAAGTAATTTATTTATTTGTATCTAAGACGAGAATAAAGTTGTAACAACAGACAACAGTAACTTTCAACACATCATGGATACAGAGAAAAGTGCGACGTATAATTACTTTGTCTAACGTATAGGATATGATAATAGGAACATAAATAATCAAAAATTGATATAACCACGTCAGGTGAAACTGAACATAATAAGGTATCGACACTTGCTTTCCCTAGGGATATACAGAAAGACCAACAGACATAAATCCCTCCAGGAATCACCAGAGGGAAAAAGAAAATACAGTCAGAAGTATGAAAACAAGCAGTCATTTCTAGGGATATGTCAGTGGCCTAAACAATAAAATAATAGGCGTGAATTATCGCTTGAGGGCGGAATGAAAAGATAATTCCTCACCTATCTTGCTAGTGATTGGTTAAATATATTTGGCACTTAATATCTTATGAAATATCTTTTTGTTAAATATATGATACATAAAATATTTTTTACTATATATTCTAAGTTGGAAAATCCTTTCAAGTAAAATCAAAATATATGTCATACAATTATACACGACAACAAAAAAGGCAAAAACAGTTTTGGCAATGATTAAAAGTAATTTTAGTTTAATGACTAATTTTTATCTTGAGTCAAAATTGGATTCCTGATATAAAGAACTGTAAAAAACTCAGGGCTATAGACCCTAACGGTAACATAACTTCTAAAACAAATAGAGATTTACCTCAGATCTTAAGTCTTTACGACAAATTTGTGAGGAATTTCTAATGCCTAGCGCTAAAACCTAGAAACAAGAATTTTAAATTAGAGTACTTAGCTTCAACCAACCAGTAATTCTATGTTCTTTTTCGATAAGGGCAGATAGGCGGCACAACCAACGTGTTGGACACAGTGGGCGGTTGTATTTAACTGGACCATAGTGGCTGTCTGATGATACAATATTTTCAAAGATTGCCTTGTATTTGCTTGACCTCTGAAGCAAAACACCAAGTTTGTGTACTCACTGGATAGAATCTCGAACACATTCACAAGATTCAACTGCATGTTGCATTATTAAATCAGCCTTGTGTGTTTCGCAGTGGAAAAGCAAAGTTGACGGTTGCTTCTCTTTAATTTTTGACTGGCATCCACCGTAAGCACCACTCACGTTAGCAGCTCCATCATAAGTTTGTGCTCTTAATCCTAACAGTGGTGAATTGAGTCTAGTCAGTATATCAAGTATAGTCGGGGATATTGTTTCATCAGATATATTGGAAATACTGTACAAACCAAGAAATGTCTCATGGACGTCAAGGTTCTCATCTACGTATCGTACACATATTGCTTCCTGTTCGGAACCTGTAACACCTTGAGTGCCATCAACCATTAATGCAAATAGTTTACTTTGCTGCACTTCGTGTAGTATGTTCCTCAGTATTTGATAGCTGAACATGTGCATTATTTCATTCTGAGCCTGGGGTGATGTGAATGTGGTTTTCTTTGACAAGTAGGCAGTCAACTCAGGATGTTCCTCTTCCAGGAGCTTCATTAACTGCAGGAATTTCCCCTCAGTACCAGTATGTCCACATAATACTAAACTTTGATGCAGTAAGAAACGTAAACTTCTGAATATTTTGGCTAGACTTCTTTTGCATTTTTCCTGCTGAAAAGACTTTATCATGTAGCTGGACAGTCACTGGAGTTACATCAAGTGAACCTTCTGAAGATATAGCAAATCTATGCTGAGAGGAGGATTGGTGTTCGTTGAATTTCTGTTTTGCCTTTTTCCAGTTGCAAAAACCAGTGGATATGAAGGTATACTCCACTGGCCAATGTCCCTGTAAAAAAGGCCTCTATTTTCCGCCTTGGCGCAATGAAAGCATATGACTTTTTGAGTCTGACTGTCGAAGTGCAGCCATGGGAACTAATCAAACCACTTGCCTTGGAAGTTGATATTTTAAGATTTTGCTTTCTGTCGTGGTATTTGTTGTGCGTCTGGATGATATGGCTTTCCACACTGTATCTGTGAAGTGTCAGATTTACAGGGCCAATGTCCCTGTAAAAAAGGCCTCTATTTTCCGCCTTGGCGCAATGAAAGCATATGACTTTTTGAGTCTGACTGTCGAAGTGCAGCCATGGGAACTAATCAAACCACTTGCCTTGGAAGTTGATATTTTAAGATTTTGCTTTCTGTCGTGGTATTTGTTGTGCGTCTGGATGATATGGCTTTCCACACTGTATCTGTGAAGTGTCAGATTTTTCATTACTGCAAAAAATTGTTTCACGAGTATTAGGTGGTTCATGATGTGTAAAATTACGAGTCAAATGCCTTAACACACCTGAGGTGCCGGGCCGTTTGTTATTTATGAAAATTCACATTACTGGCTAGTTTGTCATAATTTGAAAGATTCTGTAAAAATTGGTATAAACATAAAGCTATTGTAGGAAACATTGAATCATTTGTTAAATGTAATAGGTATTCCATCTTGTTCTAATTAGTATATTTATCTATCTATACTATTTTCAGTTTTGTTATGGTATGGTATCTATTAAGCAAAGAAATTATGATAATTAACCACAAACATGATATCATCATAACTGCAAATCCATTAGCGTATGCTTATTTCAAAGTAAAATTCAAGAACTGATACAGATGTTACGTTTTTATGTGGACTGAACGCAACAGAAAGACACAGATAGCAGCTTGTATAATTTATGTGACAGACACAAAATAAATTATCCAATAACAATAACAGATATCCAGTTTCAACCTTCAAAACCACTTATAATACAAAAAGGTACTGGCCTGTGCTTAATAATATGATCCAGAATGAGTGTCCAAATCCGAAATCCAA